>CM039435.1:6224139-7584139 GCA_022379115.2 Bauhinia variegata
AAAATTCCGTTTACAAATAAAGTATTCTTAAAGAATCTTTATATCTCTCTTTTTTATTTATCAAATCCTCCTTATTTTGAAACTTAACACTTGCTTTTACTTCACTAATTTGATTGGCAAATGGCTACAGTTTGAGCCAGTAATTCACAAAACCTAATCGCTAATTAAGACTCCTTCCTCCTTATTAATCTTTTTTGTAAGTTGAATGTATAAATTTTAAAAAATACTTATTAACTAGGGTAATACATTAATTATAATATCTTTATTTAATTATATTTAGTTTATAATAATGTAAAAAAAAAAAAGAGTGAATTAATTTTAATAAAATTATATATATAGAAACTTTTAAATTTTAAAACTATAATAGTTTTCGGGCAAAAAGAAGCTAAGAATTTGGGATGAACTCCTGGATGACATGTGCATACCCATTTTGGAAGTTACCTGCAGCCTAAACGATGTCTTGATAATGTTGGTAATCCAATTGCGCGGAATGTTGGCCATTCCAAATTAATTGCTTCAATATATATTTATATCTTCATGTTCGGAGGCATCTGTAATATTGAAATGGTTGTTTAATAAATCAGCGTCTCCATATCAAATATATATATATATATATATATATATATTAGATCCTTTCTTTTATTATTTATGTTTACTGGATGAGGATCGGATATCAAATATATTTGAGTGGATATATTTTTGGTCTTAAGTATTTATACCATTCTTTTATGATACATCTCTTGATACATTCTTATTGGAAGAAATTGGAAGATGAAACAACGAAATTATCTGACGCACTACTTTTCATTTGGGTAACCTAACCTAAAGTGCCAAACCTGGACAGAGGTACGCTCACTTAAGAAGGCAAGAGGAGGCTTGGACAGAGGAGATCCATGTTCGTGCATCTTGTAAAGGCCATTCATAAGTGTCCCACGCAACAGAATTTTGCCCTGCAAATTCTTCACAAAGCAGTGGTTAGAATGAAATTCAAGGTAGACATTGTTATCCTTGGTGAGTTGAGAAACACTGAGCAAATTTTTGGTGATGTAGGGAACATGTAATCTAAGACATTTTTTAGAGATAAAGAGTTACTAAGAGAGCCAGTACCAACATGAGTAATGGGGAGAGACATACCATTGCCAACTGTCACCTGATCATCCCGTGTATTCTGAATGGATGGAGAGATTGTTGATATCAGATGTGAGATGGTGTGAAGCACCTGAATCAAAGTACCAGTTCGGATCAACAACTGAGCTAGGAGAGGCAATCATAGCAGAGACTTTGGAAGGTTTTTCCGACGTGTATGCATGATCAAATTTGTTGTAGTAGTTTATAACAGAGTGTCCATGCTTGTTACAAATTTGGCATGTGACTTTTGGTCGAGATGGATTGAACCTTTGGTTGCCAGACCTTTCTTGAGGCCCTCGGGTATGGTTTGGTTCCCACTGTTGCGACCATGATTTCCTGAGAAGTTGTTGCTTCGCCTACCATTTTTGGAGTTGCCCCCATTATCTGATGACTGATGTTGTGGGATTAAGTTGAATTTGTTGGCGGCATTTGCAGTGATTGGAACAGGTTTGGCTTGTTCAATCTTCTCTTCTTTTTGCAACAACATCCCAAGCAGATCATCAACCGAGATGGGATCACTTCCAGTATTAGTGGCTGTTTGGAAGGGACGATAGTCAACATCTAGTCCATAAAGTATGAAATTTACCAGGTCATCTTCAGTAACTGGGTTTTGGATGGCTGCTAATGTATCAGCCAAGGCTTATTTCTTTTCAACATACTCTACCATCGATAGAGTGCCTTTAGTAATGGTTTGCAAGTTCCATCTTATTTGCATCACCTTGGCCCTTAATTGAGAGTAGAATATTTTCTCTAGGGTTTCCCGTGCCTTACGGGAAGAACTTGACCTAACAATGTGGCCAGGATTTTATCACTAGTCAAGGATTTGAGCCAGAGAAGGACGATTTTGTCCTTTTTCTTCCAAGCTACATAGTCAGGATTGTCTTTGTGTTGGATTGTATTTTCCTCTGAAGGGACTTGTTAAGGTGGAGGAGGTGTTTTGCCAGTGACATGACATCTAGATCAAATGATTTAAGGGGTAGAGAGCACAGTGGTTCTCCAAAAAAAAATAATTATCCCTCTCTAGAGGGAGAGAGAAGGAAAGGTGTTGAGTAAAAAGGATGCAACTGTATTAACTGGATTGACGGCCATGGCTGGATCGAAGGCGACGTTTATCTCAGGCTCTGATACCATAAAGGAATTTGAACGAGAAATGTTTGGCCATCGTTTGAAGAGCCCTGTTGTTATTGATTTCTTATATAGATATTGTGGTTACAAAGAGATAAGTATAAGTGATGTACAGCTATGTACACGTAAGGTTGGTATAACAAATTGAAACTTATCCTATACTATTAGAAATACAAGGAATATCTCAACAGATTATCTTAATAGCATGGGTCACGTGAGATTTGCATTGCATGCATACGTATTCCCTAATAAAGAGGATCAAGCTCAAGCATTTCTTCAAAAATTTTATGCACCTTTTAGAGAATCCCTATTAGATATGGACTTATCCTTTTAGATTCTTTTTTTGTTGGGTGTTACTAGCAACTCATTTATAAGCGTGGTTCTTTATTATATATATTAGAGAGAATCCAGTGCTTTTGAAGTGGAAGGAGACAGAATATAACAAGAGAGTATACATGGATGGCCATGGTAAGGGAAGGGAAGCACTATGATATGACATGACATGACATGATATGATAGGAAGAAACATAAACAAATAGAAATGCAAAGGACCTGGATTCTCTCCAATTATAATTCGTGCAGTTAGTTTTATAATTAATTACAGATCGTCTGATTTATTTATTATTACAGAGTCAATAATTAACTGTATAATAATAAATAAATCAAAACAGCCTACAAACAACTACACCACACAATCCTCTACAATAAATCCATTTTCAAATGCAAGACAGTGATAAGTAAATACTAAAACCGACCAAGATGGGTCTGGGCAGCACTACTCTCCATGGTTTCTCGAATTACTATAAAATAGTTCCCTCCACCGACCCAATAATTTTTTTAATCTAAATAAATATGTTGAGGTGTGTTTTTTCTAGTTTCATCCCCACCTTGGCATCTATAAATAACCCCTTTCACTCCCAAACCCTTTCCCAATTTTGTTTTACACCCACGCACTCTACTTGCACATAGGCTAGCTCATTTTTATTTCTCTGTCGTTTAACTTTGAAAAATTAGAAATGTCTTGGATAGGAGATAAACGGCAGACCCTTTCCTCAAATGACAAAAACAAGGTGGAAGAAGAAGCAGCGGAAGAAGATGAGAAAATGGAGAATAATATTGGGGTGACGACCCATGTCTACATAAAAGCAGCCCACACTGATCGCAGTCGCAGTCTTGACAAAGAAGTGGTTCTAAGAAGAATTCGTCAGCGAAGGCGCTCTCACAAGGTTCAAGCTGCTTTCCAATCCCTCATCATCTCCCCTTTCTCTTCAACTGCAACTGCAACTGCAACTGCAAGCTCAAACACCCACAAAAGGTGGATCGACGATGCTTTTGCTGCTCTTTAGCCTCTAGTTACTTGCAACTCAACTCTAGTCTCACTCCTACAAAAATATATTCTAACATTCTTGCTTTATCCATTATACTTATTATATCTCGCCCAACAAGAAGGACGATGAAGTTTTGTATCATTTTCTTGTATCAACAGCATATGCGCATCACAACAAGTCTAGTTAAGAACAATGGGCCTCTGTAATTGGGCAGAAATTTGGGCCTATTTTACTCATGTTGCTTCCTCAATTTGGACCCAAAAGAAGAGTAAACTTGATTAATGGAAACTAAGATATACGAATCTATTTTTTTGATTTTCCCAAAAAAAAAAAAAAAATCAATCAGCAGAGGAAGAGGGAGAGAAAAATGACACAAACTATAACTGAATAGACAACAGTGGTCCATAGGACAGAATTTTCACTCAGATAAAGCCAAACTATAAATATTGAACATGGATTGCGCTGAGGAATTAATTGGAGGGGACGGTTTCAACTTTCAATGTGCACTTGTGGTTTTAGATTTGTCCTCAAAAGTTGCGCCTGGGCTGCCAAAGATTGCACAATCTAAACTAAATCGACACCAAGGAAAGGAACTCCCAGGGGTTCCCTTCCCTTCACACCACCTAACCTACTCTTAAAATCTTTAAGGAACTTAGTTCACAGATCACAGCGGTTGAGGCAGGAAATTTTTTATCAGTAGAAAATAAGTGGGTACCGTTACCGTACACAATTATACGAGAAGAAACAAAGAGTCAAGCACACGAAACTCTCACTAATTACATATGCTTATTAAACGAAACTGCTTAATTAATTGTCATCCACATAAACATATTTCACATCATAGCCTGAGCCAGTTGACTTATCAACATACCTCTATGTATTTCGCATTTTTAATGCCAATCTCTACTCTGTATTTGACATAAAGTAATCAATAATCCAGAAGTCGGTAATCTATCATTATCGCAACTCATTTCCGTAGACTCTGAGAGTTTGAATTCAAGGTCGTTTAATCGAATGATTTCATACAATTAGTAAAAAGATATTTCAGTTTTTTATCTTTATTAAATTGGAATCATTTGAAACCCTTTTTTTTTTACCCCCAAGTGGTTAATCCGATTATCTACCTCAACAAAAGTTTTTTTAACAACAGTAATAATTCTTGGAATAAGATATAATAATAACAAAAAAAAAAAAAAAGTTAAACAAGTAGAGAAATATTCTGTTGCTGTTCTGTGATACTAATTAGTTGTCACGGGATTTTGTTGTGTAAACAAGTGGTCGAAGAGATTGGCCCCCACATTCACGCCTAAAGATCAAGTTACGCGCATGCATGATTAGTCTGGAATTTGGCCTAAGGTCGTGACAAACAAACCGGAATTGGAAAAATGATTCCAACGGAAACCAACAAGAGGATTATTAATTTTTCCACAAAAAGAGGATCATTTCGAGTGAAAGATTTGTAATATTCTGGGAATTAACAAAAAAAAAAAAGCGTGCGCTGTGCGGTGCGGTGATTGAGTAGAAAGAAAAGTCGAAAGGGTTTAACAATACATATAAATGTCATTATCAATTTTTCCTTAAAGTATTCAAACTTGGGTGTGGAAACATGAAACTCTTTTCCTCGCCTCGCCTTAGTAGTCAGTCTTCCTAACAGATTTGTATGCGTTTGGTTAACTAGGAAATTTACTTTATTTATTTTCTCTTTCTCGCACGCATAATCATGAATAAATTCACTGTTTCTGATATTTGTTCTTGTTTTGTTTAAGCTTGAACTCGCTTCACATCCAATTGTTCCAAATAAATCTTTGTGTTTTCTTTAATGAGAAAAATCCCTTGCTTCTTCTTTGTTGATCCTCTTCTTCCGTAATTGATATTGATATGATCACAAAGGCGCCCCTGTTCATCTTTGTATTTGTACCTCTGTTGCCCATAATCTCAGCCCAAGTGAACAAACGCCAGTGTCGCGAAACATGTGGCTCCAACAAAACCTACTCTTACCCTTTTGGTTTCTCCTCCGGTTGCCCAATCCGCCTCAACTGCACCGACGGCGCAGTCTTCGTCGGAGAATTCCCAGTACAATCCGTAAATCAAGATACCATAATCGTCGATGCTATTCCCAATTGCAATCGTCCAATAGATAGCTTCCGCCAACTCTTCGGCCACAAATACGCACCCACCGCTAGAAACGCACTTCTTCTACAGAATTGCACCGGCCGGACCGTCCCCTGCATGATACCTGCGACCATGGTACAGACTCACTTTGAGTCGCAAGACTGCAAATCCGGCAGTGGCAATTTGAGCTGTTATTTCGAGAATACGACCGAAGGCTTTATGAATTACAACAATATCGCCAATAGCCACTGCCTTTCCCTTATGTCCTCTATATCGGCAGATCATTTATCCAACAAATCGGCGCCGGTTTCTTTGGAGGTTGCAACGATTGAACTTGGCTGGTGGCTTCAAGGGGATTGCAAATGTTCTGCGGATGCCAATTGTACAAAATTGTATCTCCCCATTAATAGAAAGTCTGCATATCGCTGCCGTTGCAATGAAGGCTTCGTCGGCGATGGCTATGATGCCGGGAAAGGTTGCCGGAAAGGTCAGTTATATTACTTTTTATAATTTTTAATTAACATTCTTTAATGGTGTATTGACTTTTTTACCACAATGATCACCACGTTTATTTCTCCATAAACATTTAATCATGATGCCTTTTTCTCTTCTTCTGTTGGGGTCGATTAGTCTGGAACTGCGTTATTCTATATTCTTCTGAGATTTATTTATTGGTAATTTTTAATTTTGAATATGATAAAATTGATTTCCCTTTTGCGTACAAGGGATGATAAATTGAAAGTTATTCTATATTGGCTCTGTTATTTTCGAATTATAATTTTAGATGATTAATAGAGATAATTGTATGCAATAAATATAATTGATTACATTTTAAGTGGGGAGTATATAAGGAAGTTAAAAAAAGAAAGATAAGATATTTTAGGTGTAAATTAAAATAGAAAAAAAGGTAAGTTATTTTTTATCGTGGAAGAGACATGAAGATGGGCAATGCAGCCATCATTAGCGGGCTTTGAAGTCAAAGCTAGATAATCAATTTGGACCAACAACAAACCATCTTTTTCTTTCTTCTCATCCACTTGCCCGATTACAGGCAGAACCATCCATAGGACAAGACAAAGCAGGAGTCCCTTCTTGCAAGAAACAGTACTTCCATTCAAACCAAGGCATCTCTATCTGGACTGACTGGTTGAGGTTGAACGTTTCTCTATTTTTAGCTTTTGCGATAATCTCGCGCCAGGGTCCCATGGCCCATAAAGTGAGAGTCTTGGGAGGAAAAACGCTCACATCACTGCCTAACATTACACACTTAATTTACATATTCTGGCTGTAAAAATGAAAATCTGTCAATTTAGTGATTAAAATTTATAATTTTTTTTTTTTTAAAAAAAAAAGACAAAAATTGTGCAGCTAATGTTATTAATAAGTGTTTTGAGTTGAAGCAATTTACTTGTCTGAATCGTTCCTCGTGACATAATTTATTTCTGATGCTAGTAGTATTTGGTGAATTTTGGCTTGTGTAACAGCCTCTGAAACATGCAACCCAGTCAAGTATATGTCTGGCCGATGTGGAGGAACAACCAGATTTGTTGTCTTAATTGGAGGTAAGCTTCTGTTCCGTGTCATATATTGTTTTGTTTTCTAAATTCTATTTGACTCGAAGATAAGAAAAATGATGCATATGCAAGCGGATGTAATTGTGAAAACTTGTTATGCAGGAATTGTGTTGGGAGCTGCATTGATGATCAGTCTGGGTCTGATATGTTGTTTGTTTCGCCGGCGTAGACACAAATTGAGAGTGACAAAGAGCACAAAAAGGCGATTCACAGAAGCTACTGGGCATTACAGTGTTCCTATTTATACCTACAAAGATATCGAGAAAGCGACAAATAGCTTCTCAGATAAACAGAGACTGGGAAACGGGGGATATGGTACAGTCTATGCTGGGAAACTTCACAGTGATGATTGGGTTGCCATCAAGAGGATCAAACATAGAGAGACAGGGAGCATTGAACAAGTAATGAACGAGATCAAGCTGCTTTCCTCCGTGAGCCACCCGAATTTAGTACGCTTGTTGGGTTGCTCCATAGAATATGGAGAACAAATACTTGTTTATGAATTCATGCCCAATGGAACCTTGTGTCAACATTTGCACAGAGAGAGAGGAAATGGACTGTTATGGCCAATTCGAGTCACGATTGCTGCTGAAACAGCCCAAGCTATAGCACATCTTCACTCTGCCATTAACCCCCCCATATATCATAGAGATATCAAGTCAAGCAATATATTATTGGATTACAATTTTAGATCTAAAGTAGCAGATTTTGGACTTTCCAGACTTGGGATGACTGAGACATCCCACATTTCAACTGCCCCTCAAGGAACACCAGGCTACGTTGATCCACAATATCATCAAGACTTCCACCTTTCTGATAAAAGTGATGTATATAGCTTTGGTGTTGTTCTGGTTGAGATAATAACTGGATTGAAAGTGGTGGATTTTCTGCGCCCTCAGAATGAGGTAAATTTGGCTGCTCTTGCCACAGATAGGATTGGGAAAGGGCTTCTCAGTGAGATTATAGACCCATTCCTTCAAGCAAATCAGGATCCTAACACCATTTCCTCCATACATAAGGTAGCTGAGCTAGCATTTAGATGCCTTGCATTCCACAGGGACATGAGACCTTCCATGACAGAAGTAGCAGCTGAACTAGAACAGATTAGGCTCAGTATGTGGATAGCTACAACAGAAATCTTCTCTTGGTCTCCTCCTTCTGATCAAACTAAGAAAGCAATAAGTTTGACAGAGATAAGGGGCAGTTCAGAGAGTAAAGGCCTTCTCTCCCTGCACATTGATTCTGTTCCATCAAGTTCAATGGAAAGGCCAAAGAATGGTTCACCAGTTTCGGTGCAAGACCCAGAGCTATGGTTGAGTGAACAGAGCTCTCCTCCTTCATCGAGTAGTTTACTAAGTAAATGATTTGAGTGACCTCAAGCCCAAGGTGAGAGGTAGAAGGATATCTTACTGTTTGAAAATTTCTTTGTCTAGTATATATCAAAGTCTTTTCATTTACTTGCTGTTGGATGATACTCAAAAAACTCAGACTATTTTTTGCCTCCATGTCCTTGTTAATGCGCCACCATGCCCAAAATAAATATATAATGCCTCCTTTCCTCCATGTCTTCTTGTGAAATACCCCAATTCAACTCCTCTTCCTTCACAACCGTATCCAAATCTCTAACCAAACTTCATCGTATCAGAAAGAACATTTTAATAACAATGGTATCTAGTTTTTGGTACATTATTCTACCTACTTTCAGATTCTAAATTCAATTTAAGATTATAATCCAAATGCTGTGTGGCGTGGGACATTACGTTAGGCCCCTGGTCACCATATGAACAAAAGGAAAAGATGTAAATGAAAAAGAAAAAAAAAAAGTGACCCTCTTCGCTTTAAATCATTAATCAAAGTGGCATTAATACTAATAGCCGTAGTTTTTGTGTTTTGGACACTGGACAAAATAGGAAAAAGAAGCATTGGAATCAGATTTTCTTCTGAAAAACAATAAAATTGCTTGGAAGGAAGGGAAAGAAAAATCTACTATGTTTTATTTTTTATTGTATTTTAATTAATTAATAATACACAGTTACATAATTTAGATATTATTTTATAACTTCAACAGTAATCAAAATCAATAATCAATACTACCAAAAGTTAAACACCAAATAGCAGATTTTATCCCAAAAGTCACGTATTCAAACCAGGATCCTTCTCCGTTATGCAATAACAATGAATGTCCTTTTCAATTTTGCCACCAGTTGCCACTCCGACAGGGACAGCCACTAGTAACATGTTGGGAATTGAAATAATGAGAAATATAAAACTTGAATTTACATTCATTTATTTTTGAATCAGCACATGGTTTTTATTTTTCCCTCCCGAAGTAGAAAAAGCAAAAGGGTAATTTTACAGGCCAGTTCCCATATTAGCTACAGTACAAGTGGATTGATATGATGTTAAAACTAACGAAAGAAAAACTAGCAAGAGCTATATAATATAATATAATCCAAGGTCCAATGCCTAAGGCCCCACCCATTATTGTTGTCAATTTTGGGTCCTGAATATAGCAACAACACTAGAGCAGATTGTGAATGTCGGTGTCGGCATCCATCCTAGTCTCTTTCATTGTTTTTAGTGGATCCACCGAAAAAGGTTAAACTGCTTTCTAACTACCCGTGCCCGAACCGTTTCAAAAGCTTGCTCTCTTTAGAGAGGTGAGAGTAACGGCAGAACCCAACGGCGAAGAACCCACCTCTATATCAAACGAATCGTAACGGAGGAAGAGCTCCACTACCAGAAGTCTAGAAATCAAGGTAACGAAATCTTTTCCCACGCACTGCTTGTTACCGATGCTTGGACTTTCCGTCTCGGGGCCATTCGACCATACCACGTGCTTCAACAACTTCTCGCCCTCGCCCAAAAACCGATCCGCCACGAACTCTTCGGGCCTCTCGAATATTTTCGGATCCTTTGTCGCCAATGGCTGGAACCCGAATAACAGCTCTCCTTCTTTGATTTCGAATGCGTTCTCGTGGCTCTCGACCAATAGGTCTCGCTTTGCTCTCCCGTATTGTAATGGCACCGGTGGCTCAATTCGGAAAGCCTCGTACAATGTGGACTTCATCAATGGCATATTTTCTATGGCGGCCATCGTGATATCATTGCCGTTGGATCTGACTGCCGATCTGATCTCCTGGGCTAACTGCGTATGAAGTTTTACCCCTGCGCGGCCGATCCATTTCAGCACGTTCGGGAAGAAAAACTTCATCCCTCCGAAGGAATTTAAGCACGTGGCGAATAAGAGATTGTGGCAAGCTTCGTCTCTGGAGATACCCAAACGTTGGGCTTCATCGAGGACGAAGCCGGAGGATTGGTAGAAGAAGTCGTATAATCTGTTGTAATCTGCTTTGACCAAAGACGGTGGGAGACGGAAGGTGTGGAATATAAAGTCTTCAATAAGCCTTGGAAGACCCAGATTGAGAATAGGACTAAGTTGGAAGAGCACCCATTTCTGGATTAGCTTTGGACCATCAAGTCCGAGTTGGGTGTCAGTGGGGTTTGACCCATAAAGAGAGCGAGCCAAAAAATTAAACGCGGCTTGATCGTTGGCATCTCCAAAATTGGCCTTTCCTTTAGTAGCAAGCTCCTTCTCAAGGTTCTGGAAGAGTTCCGTGTAGCTGGAACGGAACTCGGGTATGACCTTGTCGTGACGAGACTTGAGGAGGAAGAACATGAGTCGCTTGAGGTGGCCGTGTTTGGGCTCGGAAGGGTCCAAATAAGAGAGAACCCGGTAACCTCCGGTGAGTTCCGTGGAAGGCATGAAGGTGCCGGTGAATAGATCTTTCTTCTCTACCTTGGTCACATCAAAGAGCACCGGGAAGCTTTTCCCGTCGAGTAAAGCGACGACTTTTGGGTTGGGGGCAATGAAAGGTCCCGGTGGCATGTTGACGCGGAACACCGTTGACCGATACTTTTGGATGCGTGATTTGAAGTATTCATCGCGGCCTTGATTATAGAAATAGTCAAAGCGGTCTTTGATTGGACCAATAAAAGGGATGCCATAGTCTCCGGGGACTTTACGAATCGGAAGCTTGATCGAACGAACAGAGAATGGACGCGTTGATCGCTCAGACGACGGTGTTGTAGGTCTTCTTGTCAGTGGAAATTCCAGTTGCAGTAGCAGGGAAGGGGAACACGATGCCATTTTTTGGGTTTAGAAAAAGTTTCTGTTAATTTTGACCACAAACATAGCCTGGAATTGAAGGGAGTAAGAGTGAATAAAAATGGTACGAGTAGGAAGGAAGTAGTATAGTACGGAGTGGCAACTAATTGGTGAGTGAGTTTCTAGGTGATGCTGCAGATGAATAATTATTATTTAATGGGGAACCAATGGCAGCTTAACTCCTTTACCACGAAAAAGAAAAAGAAAATCTGTGCAGTAATTGTTTTCTCCAATGAACAGTGTTCTTTAATCTTTAATGTCTGTTGTTTTTTTGGGAGAAAAATCAAATGTTAGTGCTGCCTGTTTGTTGCTGGGTCCTGCTGATGAAATAGTGTGTATTTTCTGAAGCAAAGTGCTTTAGAACTTTATTCATTATTCTCTGGCTGTCTCCATCAATGGGGGCGAATTCTTCATCATTCTCATCTGCCTCTCTGTGCTCGCTCGCACAAGACAACGAATGACTGTGATGCTACAAGGAGCAAAAGGAGAGAAAAAGAAAAAGAAAAAGAAAGGCTTTCCATCTTAAAAATACGAATGGGAAATCCTCATTGCACGTATGTTTATGATGCTTTCTGTATATCTTATTTTGTAATTATTTAGCTTAATAAAATTATAAAAAGAGAAATAAAAAAAAGAGAGAGATATAAATAAAAAAACAAATAAGTGTATAAAAATAAATGTATGTATAAAACACTCTACCGGAAACGTCACATTTGTCTGTTTTGGTCTTGACTCTCTAATTGAGCTCTCTAAAACCGTCGGTTCAGAAAAAAAAAAAAAAAAAAAAAAAATCCTCACAGGCATCTAAACTAAAAGTAATTTCATTATCATTCATTCATATTCGTATATTGAACATCAGCCTAATTGTTTAGCACCGTATTTAAATTTCTTTAAAATTATAAATTAAAATTTACATATATATTTTTCTCTTTGAACAATGAAAAGAAAATGTGCATTCCATCTAACGGACCGAGGCACTTTGACGGCGGGCTTTTTGAGGAGAAAGTGAGATCCGGCTCGACTTTGAGAATTTCATAATCAATATCGGGTGATTTTAAATTTTAATACATTCTGATTATTAATATTTTAAGAACTTAAATTCTTAATCTTATCTCAAAATTTATTTCACATGAAATTCATTTGGTGACTAAATTGTACTTTTATTTGATAGGAAGTAACTAAAGTATACTTGATGCTTCCATATTCCTAACTTAAAACGATAGTGAGGGGACCATCCATTGATTGCCAATTTCAAGCCTTGCATGAATTATTTCAATCAAAGAAATTGAAACGGGATTGTTTGGTTCGTGTGTGTGACCATAAAATCAAAACAATTCTGAAGATCTATGTTCATGAAATATCTATTTAAGTGCTCCACCATTACCAAGAAGCAGGCATGTAACCAGCGTGCTCCTATTATCTTCTAATGCAAAATAATGATAAGAAGGAAATGATTTGATTATATTAGTTATGTCCTATGCTAGAAAGAATCATCAGAACAATTCTGAGATTGTCAACATATTTTTTCATTATGCTTAGGAGCATTCATAATATTATGTTTGAGTTTACATCTTGTAGGTAACTTCGTTGTTTACTTCATTACCGCTTTCTCCAGTCTTTACTAGCAATGCAATGGCTTAGCAAATTGTTCCTTATATTTTGGACTAGAAGATAGAGAACTATCTAAGTGGTTTGACCACAACAGTTGGACGTTCTACATTGTCAACCAGCCAATATATTGAAACAGTGCAAGAGCACTAAGCTGCAGTGCTCTTTTTTATCAGCAATCAGCATAGTTTGACTATTGTGTTTCTTTGATAGGAGAGCTTAGTTTCTTATCATACAAAAAATGGTACAGAAATTGTTTTATGACAATACTCAAGCTGAAAAGCATGCGAGAACTCTTTAACCAGAGACCTGTAAGTAATATCGATAAGACTAGCGTCACCTGGGTGATGTAAATCGGTTGTTTCATAACTTGTGCTTGACTGAAGTTGACTCAGCAACCCCTTAACGCTTCCAACTTGACGTTCATGTATTCCACATGGGACAATCCAATTAAAGGGAGTTAAATCCGTTGTCACATTTAGTGCCAAGCCATGATAGGTTATCCAATGGGATACTCGTATACCTACAGCAGCCAGTTTCTGGTTTCCTGGAATCAATTGCAATAAAGGATAAGAAAAGTAATAACAATCTAGGACTCCTTAATTCTCAACACACTTGGCAAAAGATATGTTTTACAATGTTATTATACCGCTATGATCAGTTAAGCAAGGTGTGCAACACGGAAATAAGGGGCGTAATAGCTGCTAGGGGAAAAATGAACTAGCGTAAAAAGTTTGGCAGCAGAAAATAACATCATATTTGTAAGAAGTCAGAATTCCTTTTTTTGTTACATAGATTTAAGAAATGTTAACAAGACAGCTTTGAGGATAATCTCATAAAGAACTAAAAGGTTACGGCCAAAGTCTCACACAAATTTCTCCCCAAGCTGTGCCATCAAATCCATCAATCTAAACTTCTTATTTTCTATGTCATGAAGGCTTAGGTATAGAATTAGGAGATTTGATCCTGATCTACAACAGTCAATAGAAGCCATTTTATGCCTGCAGCATCCAAATTTTTAGTATTTGATTGAGATTTGGAAGTAGGAATAGAAACATACTGCCCACTTGGCAGTGGATCAATACCTTCTTCAAGTTTTGTTCAAACTGTCATGACCTATGAAACTAAAATCTGATTATCTGAATTTCAAGCAGTACTAAACGAATGAATTCCTCATCGAAGTTCCATAAGAAAAATTCAAATGTTAACACTTAGAGTTATGAGTTCATATATCGGTTGAGGTGACACAGTTCTAATTGATCTATACGTTCTATGGTCTCGGAACTTCAACTCCTCATGGTCAACAAGAAGCATCTGATGAGCAAAATCAAATAAGGTATAGAAGGGCTAGTCAAAGCTTGTAGAAAATGGTTACCAAGTTCTTAAATATACAATCTAAATTCTAAACTGCTTCCAATACAAAGAAAGGGTATTGAGGCTTACCGAACCAAACACCAGTCAAACCATCGACCCGAGAAGCATTGATTGAAAACGTTGAAGAAAGAACACGGATGACGACCTCCTCAAGGGTCCTGAGGTACCAATGAAGATCCATTTTGTGATTTCGGAGATTGACAATGGGGTACATAACTAGCTACAATGCAACATGTACATGAAAAATGAGTTTTAGTCTTAAACTACAGGACCACAGTAGCAAGTTATAACATAGATCTCAATATAGCATCATCCGCAATGCAGAGCACTCTGTCATACTAGAACAACAGAGTAGGACTGATTTGATGTTATATCTCAACTTATGCGAAAACTCCAAACTAGTTGGAGAAACAGGAATGATTGGCATTTGAATGAACAATAATGATCATTTTATCCATATTAAACATAAACACAAGAAGTCAGAAAAACTGAAGCAAGCACCTGGCCAGGGCCGTGGTATGTAACTTCTCCACCACGCTCTGTCCGGTAAATATCAAAGGGAGCATCCTTTATGTCAAAATTGAGGTGCTCTTCGGAACTAGCCGTGCCCAAAGTATAAACAGGGGGATGCTGCAGCACAATAAGCGTGTCTGTGCAATCTCCTTCCTTTTTAATCTGTGCTATCTTTTCTCTGACGATCTCTTTTTGCCAAGTCCATGCCATTTGGTATGGAACTTGCTCTTCGTGCAAATCGAAAAGCTCACAGCTGCACAATATTCATTACAGTTAAATTCATAGTAACGAAGGCGTGTGTATAGGTATAATGGAAGTCTTCATTGAGAAAATTACCCTCTCAGTTGGCCATTGATTGTGGATGGTTTGAAATACGAGACTGGTTTCAGCCCCGCAGAGGATTTGGGCAAGCGAGAGTGGGATTCTAGAGGAAGGGATGCTATTGCAGAGACCGAATTGAAACAGTAGGCTGCAGCCATTGAAATCATACCTTGACTATGTTTGAGTTAAGAATAATGGAACTCCCACTCTCTATTTCAACTCTGTGATTCGGTTGTATCCCTTAGCTTGACTCCAGGCCATATGGCGGAGAAACCGAAGACGGTTTGCATCGATGAAATTGAAAGTGGCATAATCAGCAGGCGATCAATTCAGTCCACCACTGACCAATAAGCCGAAAAACGCACCAAAATTTGGATTCCTAATTAATCAATGCTCATAACATTCTCAGACAAAGAGCGGACGCAGATGCGGATTCGTCGACAAGAGAAGAGAAGGATGAACAACGACGGAGTATATGCTTGGGCTAAGAGGAGATGGGCCATGTTTCGGGCCAAGATTCATACCCAAGCAAAATGAAGCCCGCAATTAGGGAAAAAAAAATACAGAGCTTTGTCTCGCATTGCTTCCCTCTGTAATAATTTTAGGGGATTGATTTTTATACCACCCAAATTAATATTTGCACCACCATTTACAGTGGCAGGGGTGGTGAGGGTATTAATTTGGTGTGGTGTGAAAATCAACTGCCATAATTTATGATCCACCGTTGATGCACGATAATATCAACCACCAGATGGTTGCGCACATCAAGACCATTACACCTCCCTTCTTATTCTTCATTGACCACTCCTGGTGTGCGGTACGGCGATTCTGAATGCTGAAAACATAGCTTATGGGAAAAAGTGAAAGGAAACCGCCGACGTTGGTACCCTTGGTTTCCAGTTGGGTATATTCGATATACCAAGCTGTGAGTTCAACACTGACCTAGGTTTCCTGCCTATCCTCGTAGCCTCGAATACTAGCAAACCCGCAGCTAGAATGATGACTAATAGCATCCAGTATTTCAGTAGCTTGCAGAGCAATCGTCCATAAAACTCTCTCCTACTTCTGTAAGTGGGTTTCTTACGCTTCCGCCGCACGCGAGCCCGCACCCGACCGAGTTCGTCCAGTTCATCCTCAGAGACAGATATTGATTAACCGCACCCGACCAATTACAATCTGGAGATTCTGGATTAACCGTTTCGGTTTCTGTTAAGCCACCAAAAAGGGCAGATCGTATTGTATTGGGGAAATGGATATCGAGAGTCCGAAACACACATAAGAGAGGCAAAGAAAACAGGATTTGATGCCCATGCGGAAGAAAAGATGGCGCCGATTTTAAGAATGATCCCCCAATATTATACCCTTTTTTTTGGTCTATCAATATTACACCAATTTACAATTTTCAGTCCCAATAGTGTAAAAAAAGTTGAATTAAAAAATTAAGTAAATATCCAAATTTAAAAATTATATTAATCATATTGGTATAATATAAGTGGTGTAAAAAGAAATTAAGACTAAAGGTCTACGTGATACGTAATATTAGAGTGTAAAAAAAATAATATAATTTTTTTGTATTTTTGGTGTTCAATGCATTGAACAAATTTTGTTTATATTATTTATGTTAAATTTACGTAAATTATATTATTTTTTTAAAAAAAATAACAAAATTTTTATATTTTATAACAATGAAATTATTTTTAAAAATATATAAATTAAAAGAGTTATTGGTTGTTAAAATTTGTTATAATTAATTTAATAGCTAAAGTATAAAAAATTATAGTATAATTTAAAAAAAAATAAAAATTTATCTAATATTTTAAATAAATATTTGTTTTATAATTTAGTAAGTTATAAAATTTTAAAAATTTATCTAATACTTAACTCTTTCAAAAAAATTAAGACAAATTTTTATGTTGTATTGTAAATATAGCAAATCAAATCCATCCTAACGATGTAAGATGGTCCACTGTTTTTCTCACGCTGGGTGAATTGGGTAATGAAATCCACAATTGGTAGGTGCCTGAACAAGTAAAATAACAATTGTATTACCAAATAATAATAATTAGATCTTTTACAATTTCTCTGTACTCTTCTCACATCCTCTGTTCCACAATTTTACATCGTATCCATAAATAAATAAAAAAAGGAAACAAATTGATAGTTTCAGATGTAAGCCATTGCTACGTCAGTTCCAGAAACATGGAGAATAAAGATTACAGGCAATCACAAAATTCCAACATCAACGTTTGGAATACTGAGGGGCTTTACGAGCTTTCTTCAGACCAACTTTCTTCCTTTCAACCACTCTAGAATCTCTGGTCAGAAGCCCTTCTTGTTTCAGAGGTGCTCTATGGTCTTTGCTCACCTTCAGCAAGGCACGAGCAATGCCGAGGGAGATGGCCTGAGCCTGACCAGAAAGGCCACCGCCATGAGCTTTGACAAAAACATCGTAACTGTTTTCATATCCCAAAGTTACTAATGGGACCCTAATGTATTGAAGCCACAGTGGATTTCCCTGAAGATATTCCTGTTTAACATTAAGTCAACAAACTTGCATGACATGATTGAAAAATTGAAGAGAAAGAGAACAAAGACAGATTTCACAAGCTCATCCTAGTAGACAAAGTGCACAACAATAATAAGCCCTCTAGCATTTTCTAGTTCCAATTCTAGCATGTAGAACCTCAAATCCGAAAGGGCAATATGAGAAGTTTCTTCATGTAATTATGAATGGTGGAAAAGAAAGATCTCCTATAAGCTTTTAATCAATCATGTTAGCGATAATATTTCCTTCATGATTTATCTCAGTAAACTTAATCCAATATATGTGTATATATATAAATATATATATAAAATGAGAATCATCAATCACCCAATTGGAATTATTTATATTATCAGTTATCAGTTATCACCATTACAATACCCACATCTTCATTATGATAGAAAGAAAATGGGGTTATACAACAAAACCAACAGTCCACTCTGCCATCATATCATAACTATTATCCCAGTAGAGATGAGGCAGAACTTTGTGAAGGATCTAAAACTGCCATGAATCAACCCTGTCATTAATAAACTAAGTTTAAACCTTTCATCAGTTGTTAGACTCAAAATGAATATTGACAAGCAGCAGTGTTGGTGAAAAACTGAAAATAATAAGAGTCCAAGGAAAAATAGGGACTGAGATGTCATTCCTCTTTCTACCAGTTCCACCTTAGGTCAAGTACATAAATCTCAGTAAAGGTACCCTTGTAATCAGTTTCTACCAATGAGAGGTATTTTATCTTCTAGCAACAGCTTACATCCATTAGAGGGATGCTACTTTAACACCTCTTTATCTATACTCATTTTTACACCTCTTTTTACTTCTCTTACTTTATTATTTATAGTTTTATTCCTGCAAAGAACTACAAAATATTGAGAGTAAAAAAAGGTGTACTCAAACAATTTTCCACCTATCATTTCTCTATCCATTATCATCTTCTTCAAGTAAATGTACTAGCCTAGAAACTTCTACATCTGTCACAACTGCAGCCTAAAAGTGCCAAAAACTTTTAACTCTTAAATGAGATAACGAGAAAGCGGCAGCCTCACTTGAAAAGTATTTGGAGGCTACTACGATCCTATGATTATACTAACTCTAAGTCTGAGCTCATACACAGAAGATATCAAAACATCTCATGGAAATTAAATTATCTCGGTCCCAGGCTCACCTGACGGAAAAACGATAAGTTGCTGTTAAAACTAAAATTGCGGAAAAAAGAAGATAAAAAAATCTAGTCTAGTTATAAAATGATAAAATGAGAACTTTGCGAAGAAAGATTCAGTTGGAGACTCAGTTAAAAATTTTCCTTAATGATAGATATATAAAAGTGTAACATTTTATGGGGAAGTAAAGGAATAAATATACTTTACAAACACATAGAGAATAAGAGAGGGGATTTGACCTTAGCGTCACGATAATTGATTATAAATTTGCCAGTTCCTTCCTGGAGAACAACCCTTGCAATGGCGCTTTTCCGGCGACCAGTGCCTATGATTGTTTGAGCAGCGAAACCTCCAGGAAGCCTCGATTTGACGTATTTTGTAAGGTCAGTTGTTTCCAATTCCGCCGGAGAAGCGACTGTGGCAGATACAACGAGCGAGGGGATTTTGGGCACATGCGAGACGGGGTGTGATTCGGTTCTCGCAAATGAGAGGGCGTTTGATTTCTGGGAGATCTGGGAGGAGAAGGAGATAGAAGAGAAGGAAGCTGCGAGAGAAGATAGGGAAAGTGCCATTTTCTTACACTACCTCACTGCTCTAAGAAACTATGGCTGGAATTTAGATAAAGAAGAGAGAAAGCCAGGGTAAGGGGATAATGACTTCCAATTTTTTTTCTTTGACGATGAATTTGCATTGAAGAAAACACTTCTCTTACCGCGGCAGTAATTCCTTCCTTCTGATTCTTCTGAAGACTAACCAAACCGAAAAAGAAAGAATTAATTTACAAATTTAGTCCTTACAAACTGGTGCATTTATCTTTATGTCCCCCCTGTTTGATCAATTTTGTCTTTTTAGATTTTTTTTTGATAAATTTTCCTTCTAGAATCTTAAAAATCATAGTTATAAGGAGTTTCATTAATTTATAAAACATTTAAAATTTATTAATCGTATAAAATTTTAGCAAAATTTATTAATTTATGTTCTTGTTTATAATTTTTTTTTTGGATTGGAATCTTCTTGTTTATAATTGATTAAAGTTTGTAGAACTTGTTCGCAAGTTAACCCCGGAAGCACTATTGCAAATATTTTTGTATTTAAAATTCATTTAATCCAGATAAATTATTCTTGTTATAATCTTCTGGCGTTTGTAAGAGATCCTTAATACCTGCTTTCGAATGCAAATTTGTTTTTTTGATCTGCATTATGTTAAGCTTAATATTATAACAGTTTTCTGTATGATAGTGAACTTTTTCACATCCATGACAATTTAAAAAAATATTATAGGCATCTTCATTCCAGATTTTGGCGTTATTGGGAAATGGGCTTATCTTAAAAAGAGAGAGAGAAAACTAATACTGCGTTTTTCACAACAAAACACCCAGGAAAAAAAAATAAAAACAAAAACCTAGTACTCCTCTAGTGGACGACAAGTACGATTCCTTGGACTCAAAAGCTAATTGGGTAGGCAGAGAGACGAAATGTTTGTAAGAGGGCGCTGAGGGACGCTTTAAGATTCAGATCGATGATCATTAGAAATTGATTATTGATCCACCCCAATTCATTACGCGACTCTCTGCTTGTTCAGCCTGTGAATAATAAATATCCACGGATAACAAATTAATCACATGATGATATTTCCGGATAATAAATTAACTTAAAAAAGACAATATTCGATTAAAAAAAAAAAAAACTCACTTCTCTTTTCCAGTTGGTTATGGAAGTAATCACGACAAGAATGGAAGTCTGCAGAATTATGCCTCCGATCATCCCTCCCCAAATGCCCTAACGAATCAATCACATAAAGAAAGATTAGCATTAACTAATAACTTAGAAGAAAGATATATATAATATAATAGTACCTCAGCTCCCAAATGTAATGTGAATCCCAAGATTATCCCTGCCGGTAACCCAACAAGATAATAGCACGCAATGTTGATGTATGCCACAAGAGCTTGCCACCCGGCTCCAACAGCAACACCTGACGACATAAAAACAAAACCAAGTATTTCAACTTTAATCCATCCGTCATAATATGACTGTGTGTTTCTGGGACTAACCAGATAAGACGGGTTGAAGGCTGTTTAGAAGTACAGTGACAGCAAGAATTGAAGCCAGTTTTGTTGTTTCCGCTGCAACTGCATCGCTTGTGGTAAACAGATAAGGAAAGTAATCCCTCGTTGCAACTACTAGGATCATGATAAGAACCCCAATGGATACAGATGTTACAGAGACTACCAACACAGAAAACTTGGCAGCATTGAAATTTCCAGCTCCAAGTTCATTCGACACTCTAACACTGCTTGTTCAGAAATTAAATGTAACAAGTAAGTTGTATAAATAGACCAACATGATTCAGAATCCAAATTTGAAACCTATCTGACTCATATTGTGACCCAGCATAGAAGATCACCTTATTGCAGCATTGAACCCCAATGCAATCATGGTATCCCAGCCATTTAAGTTCATGCTGCAAACATGGAAAAAGAAAATGGTCGGTGATTACTAATAATCTTGAATTGGGAGCAGACTCAGAGGGAAAGGGTAAACTAAAGAATACCAGATAGAGATTGCATCAACTGGAATGAGAGGGTGCTTCAGACGTCCTGTTATCACAATCAGAATCATCAAGTACCAAAACTCCAAGCTGCCATCATATTCCATTTACACAAGCTTTACCAGTCATGATATTTATTCCCAACAAATACAAAGCAAAAAGAAATTTAAGGGAAAGAGAAATACCATAACATAACAGCTGAAGCCAAAGAAAGCTTGACGAAACCAAACAGGTCTGCAAAGGCCAGCCATGTGAAGCCATTCCAAGCACCGTCGGAGCCAGTGATGAAAATGTAAAACAATTGGGCAATGACAATCAGCCACCACGACGAATTGAGGGTGATTGCTGCTCCTGTTAAGCCCCAACCTAGCTTCAATATTAGTAACCAGCTAAAAACCGCATGTAGCACCAATACAACTGCTGAAATCCAGGCCATGACCAAAACTTTCCTCTGTGACTGTAAGAATTTCTGGATTGGAAAATTCATCGCATACGCAAACAACTGTGGAAGCATCCACAGAGCAAATTTCCCTGCATCAAGAAAGTAGTGGTAAAATATTACAAAATGCCCTAAATGATACTCCAATCCATGGAAATTATACCAAATCTTAATTATTTTAGATTTGAGTAATGCTAAAAGCAGAGGAGATGAATGAAAGTGACCAGCAGCATCTGAGATCTCCGTGGTCTCTCCAATAAGCTCCAAGATGGGAGGTGACCAAACATATATAGGAACCAAAACAAGGGCCGTAGTCAACAAGATGATCCACGACCTTTGCATGTACACACCCAACGTCCTGATCTGACCCCCACCGTATGCTTGCCCACAAAGAGTCTCCAAAGCACTCCCCATACCCAACTGCGCTCAACCATTTCAAAACTCAATTAATTAATTTGACATCTCAATTCAATCCTTGCTTTCAACATATGAATATCATGAAAAGGTATAGTTACCATAACACCAAAAGCTAGGCCAGCGATGACAGAGTTTTCAACAGAAACGGCAGCAAGATCAAGCTCACTGTGTAGACCAGCAAAAGTCTGAGTGAGTGCACCAAGTGAGTACTGACATATGGTAGTGAAGATTGCTGGACCAGCAAGGTGCCATAGCCTCTTCGACTCCAAACCGAATCGAACAGGGAAGCTCGCAGCTTCTTCCGCCTCAACGTTAGAACGGTTGTTATTCAGCAGTGGAGTGTCTGCGGCCATGATTACGACACTTCAAACCCACTTCACTTAATGCAGCTTATATTTGAGACGAAAGCATTTGGGTCCGTTCTGTAAAACCATATCAAATTGGTTCAGAAAGGAGAGTCCGCCGAGTGCCAACAAATAGAATAGTAGCGAAAGGGAGGGTAAAACTGATTTGTTGGAAAGGCAGTTGCTGGAAAGTTATGCTGACCCACGGTTGCAACCAAGTTTAAACACTGAACTGACACTGTGGTCCCCCTGTTGCAATGAGACTGATTATTATCATACAATGTCTTACCATTATAATTAATGGCACGCCTAACTGACCTAGGCAATAAACGAGGTTAAAGTTAAACCACTCTATTTTATGTGCCTAAATCATGAATGAATCAACATAATAGATGGTAAAGATATACTCACCTACAACTTAAAGTGAATTCGGTTGTGAGGTGATCCTAGCTGCTAGCAGCAAGATAATGGATTGAAACTCTAAGAAGAGTAGAGCGGATACAAGTCACTCTCCCTATAATTTCTTGTATGTTTAACTGTTTTATTAAGTTTCCAACGCTGCACTTGTTTCATCTCTATTAACTTAGTAAAATTGTTTCAAAACTGTTCGATATTTTGCTAAAATTTTCATTTATCTTATCCACCCCGTTGGGACTTATTTCTACACTCACAATAGGAACTCAGTCCAGAAGGCAACAGCTAATAGCAACAAATCCAACCCAGCAGAAGGAGGATAAAAATCACCAATTGATCTGGCCAGAAGAAAAAAAGAAAAAGGATTTGATAAATTTACACTTAAGGCCATTCAAGTCACCAAATAGTAGCATTAAGGGTTCAGGTAAATGATTTCAGCTTGCGCTGAGGCTCTCTTCAACCGCAACACTTGTTTTGTCAATTCTAATCCTCCATTTACACATGCTGGCTTAACAGTCAACCTCTCGAGCACAGGAGAATATACAAGTAGAACGTTGATAAAATCTAACTCCGGTTTCATACCAACGATGCCATCTATCCCCACAAATCGGAGCGGCATGACTGGACAGCTCCAGTAGTCATCTTCCCAAAAGTTGGCATGTGCTCCCACAGTAATCATTTCCTCGGGGCGAGCCTACATGATGTCAGATTATTGTGTTAAAATCTTGAAAACTCTCAGGAATAACAGCATTTAAAAGAGACTGCACAAATACTCGATCATTTAGCAAATACAAGAGCTTCGTCTTTTTGTATTCTATATCCACAAAATTTTCAAGAGAATGTAAAATACCTATATATTTTGGATGCAGTGAAATTCAAAATTCCCCATGTTTGATATGACAATTAGAAAACAATTCAAATTATGAGATCTTGGATCCTTAGCATCCTATATTCCCATGTTTAATTATCATCTTCAGAAACCAAATGCAGGCATATAAGATGCCAGGTATCTTATATACCTACGCTAAAGTACCGGTTTACCAAACCATTATTTTTTCTTTCCTAACCTTCACACCGAGGTTGCAATTAGTAGAACACAACTTACCAATATTTCTGGTTCTTGTAAATTAGGAGAACTTCTTAGAAGGCATAGAGCAGCTGAAATCTCCTTCAAATCATTGAAGTTTATGCGTACTGAAAGGTAACTTAAATCAATGCATGGTCTCGGAAGCTTTGGTGGCACAATCCCTAATGCTAGATACTGGAACAGAAAAAAAGAAACAGAATAATGCCTCCAAGTCAGGTATAACATATCTACACACTGTAAGTCGGATATCCTTGGACTCAGGTTACAAGAATACATAAATACACCAAACTAAGTAAACTAAACTAACATATTATTGTTCCTCCATTTAAGTAAATAGTAAAATGCTGAAGAATTCAATAAAAGTTTTACATGACATTGTAATGATATTGATATGAGAATCATACCTTTAGAAAATAACTTTGAACCTCTAGCCTTCGTACATGGGGCAGATGAACAAAAAATCTGAGCAAATTGCTAGACCTTCCATGCAATCTACTTTGATCATTTTCAATATCCACATACAATTCAATGGATATCACGGCTAAACGGAATCTGCTCTCAAAGCTAATATCCTCAAATTTTCCTCCAATATCAAAAAACTGAAGATTTGGCGCATCAATTTTAAGATAAGCAAAACCATCGAAGTTCATTAATGTTAGCCGTTCAAGTAGAGGGCAGCTGGATATCAACTTCTCAAATACATCTTGAGCCAAGGTAACATGCTGAAGATCAAGACTTTTCAAGTTCCTGAAGCCTTGAAAAAATGACGGAGGATTAAGCCAACAATTAAATAACTCCAAATGAATTAAACTTCGACAAGAAAACAAACATGACGGTATCTTATAGCGTTGTCCTTTCCATACTTCCAACACAAACTCTTTAATAGACCTTCTAGATAGATGAAGAGTCCAACGATCAATGTCAGTCACACCAATGAGATCGTGATGGGAAAGCTTGAACTTGCTGATTGAGCCAGTGTGAAGTAAAAGTACATGATCAACAATTCTCACTAACTTGTTCTTGATAATTGAATGATCTTGGGAAGATACAGAGAGGCATTCCTTATCAAACACAAGATTTGGTAGTGTAGCCCATTTGTACCTCCACTTGCTAGACAAAACGCTAGTCCTCACAGCTTCACGAATTGATAGATGAGACAGAATTTGGTCAATAAGATTTCCTGGTAAACTGCTGATTCTATCTGGCTCCACGTCTGTTAGGCAAGGAGCCTGGGGTTGTTCCCTTTGCTTCTGATAAATTCAAACGAAAATTAAAAAGAAAAAAAAATTGGCGCTACTCCATTTAGCAAAGCACCAAAGATCCTTTGACTTAATTCGGAAATTTATATGGCTTTAGCATTTTAGGTCCATCAAGAATCTCGTAACATATGGCAAAATTTTTGTCCTATCATGCTAATGTAACTTCATCCGTTAGATTAAATAAAATGCAAATAAACTTTTATTTTTAGATTCAAAGGATTAAGTATATATAAGTCAAACTAAGCCAATAGACATACTACGTCCTATGTGCCGCTTTGCCTTCATTCCCATCCAACAGGTGCCATGTTTATAGAGAGATATTAAATTTAGCTTCTTCAAGTGCAGTCTTACACACTGAAATTGGATAATTATAGAAGGATTAATGCGTTTACAAGAAAAAGAGAGCCAGAAGTTACCATGTCCAGCTATTAGGTGATTCCTGGTGAAACACACTGTCTCAGAAGATTAATTGCTGAAACAAACAATGGTTTAGCTTCAAATTAGTCATCAGAGTAACCATTCCAAGTGAGAAAACAGTAGGTAAAAATTCATTATAAAAATAAGGAGGCAGAAGAAATTAGTAAGACATACTGATTATAGGACTTAAGTCAAAGCCATCGCACTGCTTGATTGGGTAACTGTGACTTCGAAGTAGCCCTTGAAAACGTACAGTGTTGGGGAATCAATGACAAAATTTACAGAAAAGGAAGGAAGAAGGCACTGTTAGATCAATGTTTACATTTTTGGACAGCATAAAACCCGTTCCCCACAAACATCAATGGACCAGTTAGATCTTATAAAGTATCGATTCAATTCAGATCAAAGTTTATCTACAAGAAGGAATCTCCGCAACGGATTTCGGTGATAGCTTCAGAATTTGAGACAGACACGAATGGACATGCAGGGATGGCAGGGACGGGTAAAGACGGTAATGGGACAAAACGGTGCACCAACAAAAAAAAAAAGGTTAGAAAATTACAACCGACTGAACCCAAAATAATAACAATCTAGGAAGTCCACCAATAGCAAAGCACCTCCACTTTAATAATTTAACTAAGTCAGTGCTACTATATATTGTGAGGGAACAAACTTAAAAAAATAAAAGAAAATAAGTCATAGTGTTAAAATATGAATTTTTATATTGATATTGATATTAATTTTTTATATTAATATCCTTAACTTATTTATGTATCTTAAATAAAAATATTTTTATATTTTAATTATAAGATCTTAAAATAACTATCACCATACTAAATATAAATTCTAATATCTTATCGTGCTCTATTGAAGTTAATCATTAAAATATGTATACTAAATATTGATTTCTCGTTGTTATGTTAAAACTAAAAGGTTTACATTTTTCGCATGTTACAATAGATTCAAAAAAAAAAAAAAAAAATGGAGACAATATATAAGAGGGAAAGATCTACATTGTTACGGACACTAGACTTAATTAATGTGATATTAGTACGAAACATCAATTACTTCCGTATTGAACGGGAAAAAAATTATAATTACTGAATAGAGCCAAGTTGGAAATTGCATGGTTTGGCATGGTTTATGAATAGTTGGTTTTTCCAGTGGTTTGCATTGTCATTAAGCCCTAACCTAACCTAACCCAACCCGTGGGAAAAAGTCATAAACATTTTTGACTTGTACTGTACAACGTGGCCCTAGCTAGCTCACAATTTCAACGCTTCCCCTTAATCATATGGTACGAGGTCAACCAACTTGAAACCCTCGTATGCAGATAAGATTGAAGCAACCATGAATCCGTGGATGAAATATACAGCTCTGATCATAAAAGCAGTAAAGGCTCATATCTCTGCTTAACGTAAGTTTCTTAGTATTTCCATGACATTAATTCTCATTCATGCGTGAATCGAACGAACTAAACTGCTCGGTTCATCTAATCTACATTGGAATCCAGACTGCTCTGATTGCTTAGCCAATTATCTTGGATTAGTTTCAACTAGAGCCACCCATGTTGACCAAATTAACTATTGACACCTTAATTAGACTCCATTATATTATATATAATAGTTTTCTACTAATATATTCCGGCCCCATACCGTCGCTTACTCTCTAATAAGATGAAGATGCATCCAAATCATTGACCACCGTCCATCGAGTCGACGCCAAAAATAATAATAATAAAAAAAGCAACCTCCTTTCTCTTAGCTTGGTTAATGAAAGAATGTTCTTGTTTCTTTTTTGGTTCTTTGGCTGTTTTATCCCTTTAAAAGAATTCCCATTAAATTGTTTATTGCAAAAAAAGAATCCTAAAATAATGAATATACCATAATTAAGATCCACCACAAGTATAATCTATCAGGTAGATCATCTTATAATGAAATGTGTTCTTCGGCAACAAAAAATTCCTTCCTAAAAGAAAACAAAATTTCTAAGTTTTGGAGAAGATTTGAGTACTAGTCAAATATAAGTTGTTATACAAATAATTCCACTCAACATATTAATTAAAACTGATTGGTTTGAGATATGTACGAGAATCAAATAAAATAAATGAATAAAACATGTATTTATCAAAAAAATGTATTTATACACATAAATCAATCATTTTTACTCGTTATTTTCTTTAGATTCTTTTTCTCATATTTTTCAATTTTCCATATTTATACTGTTTTTAATCATATTATATTCCTGATAAAATTGGGCTTGGAATCTACGCTTTGCTAGATTCTTTTTTTAGTCGCTAAGAAAGATAATTTTTCCCCTTATAAAATTCAGAAATTTGAGTTGTTCTTACAGGATTTATGCTTTGTTAGAAGCGCGTACGCTTGGTTTGCGTGGCTTGGCCCCCTACGCAGAACTTGTGAAAACAAATATGTAATTGGGAAAACAGTTTGCTTTCGTGAAGAAAAGAAAATTGTTTCGGCTTCGAGGTTGGGGGGTCTCCTCTCTTAAGGGAGAGTTAACAAGGGACCCCACATACCCAAATTCTCAATTCTGTCAAACCCCTGTGGTTGTGGGGTTCTGACAAATATTTGATCAGCGTTTACGTTTCTCTTAATTTGACTTTGAAATCGCGTGCAATCCTTGTTCACATTAATATATTTCTGTTCTTACTTTTTCTTCAGAATCCATGCGAATGTGAATGATCAAAAATTCTTTTTTCCCCCTTTATCTTTTTATGATTTGGAAGACTTTCCTATTTCCGTAGATTCCATTGCAGACATCGAGAAATTAATCCTCTGCTCCTTGAAATAGATCAAACACCATACCATAAGAAGAGAGAGAAAGATTTGAACTAGAATATATCTCTTTTACCAGTAATCGTTCTTTTTTGGACGAATTATTATCTGATAGGGGCTCTTTGGTTCGACCACTGCTGGTGTAGATTCTGCATCTGTTAAAGAAGTGAGTCACTCCTCCACTAACTTGTTCTCTCCCTTTTCTCTTTTGGCATAGAATGAAATTTGAAGTTTATATATATCACATGAAGTTAATTGGTGTCCTGTACTTCTGTTTTTGTTTCTATCTTTCTCGCCAGCGTTGTTTTAATTTACATTAATTTGATTAGGGCTGCTGAAAACTTTAAGTTATCCTACCACATGGATGGAGCTTAATTGTTTTGGGACATGCAAACGACATTTAAACCATGTTTCTTCCCCTTTATTGGAGTAGATTGTTTTTTGAGGTGTGCATGCTACTAGTTTAAAATGCAGTTTGTTGAATTATAAATAGATGTGCCACGCCTGTCTTCTATGTTTATTCTACCCCTTTCAAATGATCAATAGTTACTGATTTTTTTTTCTTACTGTTTTGTGGTTATGGTAGCATCAGTAGTTGTTGTTCTGCCATACCTGGAGCTTCAACTGTGTTTTGTTTTCTCTGAATGTTTAATGTGCAGGTAGAAATTTAACCTACTATGAACATATAGCAATCTACTTTATGGGTTGGCTTAGCAAAATTTTTAAAGGCTCCGACCACAAAATTTCGGAAGGGCATTATCACACGAACTATAGAGACGATACAGATTATTACGCACCATCAACTTCTAGGGTAATTGACATCAATTAATCCTATTGGTGATCTTTCAATTGCATTATGCTGCAGAAGTTATCTGAAAATTTTAAAAATGTTACAAATTCCGTGGTTCTCTTGCCTTTGGTTAAGTATGTTGGGTCTTGCAGTCGTTTTGTCTGATATGCTCATGTCACCATATGACATATTGTGACCGGAAACTGAATGCAGGATGTTTGGCCAGAGAACGACCATGAAGATCTAGATCGTGCTATAGCATTATCTCTTATAGAAGAAAATCAGAAAGGGAAGAAAGTGAATGGTAAGTGGTATAATTCTCAAGCACTTGCTAATTACTGAACGTGATTAGGGAGACAGCTAGCCATTGACGAATGCAACAGAAAATTACGATGCCCATGGCAATGCTGTCCCGTTTCCTCTCCGTGACCACAATTTACAAAGTATATCATTTGACAAATGAAGTTTTTAATTGCATCATATTACATGTCTTGGTTAAATGCAACAATGGATGATGCGGTCGATGACGTTAGGATATTATCTGATTTGTATCTATCTTTCGGTTTCCGTATCTATAATTATTGTCTCGCTTCCACTGAGTGCGGGATCCTTTTCAACTTTCCATGTCAGTAATTTTGGTAGACTTTGAGTTCCTTAATAGCTAATATGCCAGGATTTATATTAATAAGTTTCTCTGTTTACGTATCTAGACTACAAGTTACAACTAGAAGAAGACGAACAACTCGCTAGAGCTCTACAAGAAAGCCTAAATGTTGAGTCTCCTCCCAGATACGGGAATGGAAATATGTACCAACCAGTTCCGGTGTATTTCCCAATGGGATCCAGGTATGGGTTAGTGGAAGGATAACAAGGTTTCTCAACTTGAAAAGAATAACTTGAATTGAAGCTGTCTAATTATTTATTGACAGAATTTGTGCTGGTTGCAATACTGAGATTGGTCATGGACGATATCTAAATTGCTTGAATGCATTCTGGCATCCTGAATGCTTCCGCTGCCGTGCTTGTAATATACCGATCTCCGATTATGAGGTGCAAGGATTTCTAGTTACCTGTCAAATTTGATTAACGGTTCATATTCTGTAAGTTTGGTTTTTTGTAGTTCGTGCCTAACATGTATTCTTGAATTGAAGTTCTCCACCTATGGGAATTACCCTTACCATAGATCTTGCTATAAGGAAAGCTACCATCCAAAATGTGATGTCTGCAAGCACTTTGTAAGTATTTCTCCGTGACTGATTTTTATATAATAACTATTTTGCCCATATTTGCAAATTTATTTATGTTGCTTAATAGCATGCTTGAATAATGGAAGAAGAGAACATAATATCCTAAATTTCCGTGACTAGACATCTGAGTCGCTTTTTATGTGTTGACATGCCGATAAATACATACTCTTCTAATTTCCCTTTGACTTCAGCCATGTGCCCTATTCCTTGTTGCTGTTAATTTTATGGGAATGCGTACCTTGACAGATTCCTACAAACCCCGCTGGTCTTATTGAATATAGGGCGCATCCTTTCTGGATCCAGAAATATTGCCCTTCTCATGAACATGACGGTACTCCACGGTGTTGTAGCTGTGAGCGAATGGAGGTCAGCGTTAATGAAATATTTTCTTCAAATTAAATATCATTAATATGCTTGTCTAGGTAAAGATGAATGATTTTTGTGATGAAAGATTTATTTTTCTTTACATTTGCAGCCACGAGAGACGAGATATTATGCTCTAAATGATGGTCGGAAGCTTTGCTTAGAGTGTCTGGATTCTGCTATCATGGAAACAAACGAATGCCAACCCCTTTATAATGATATACTAAAATTTTATGAAGGTCTAAATATGAAATTGGAACAGAAAATTCCATTGCTCCTGGTTGAAAGACAAGCACTGAACGAAGCAAGAGAAGGGGAGAAAAATGTAAGCAAAATGCATTCACACTATTTTGCAGCAAATACAATATCGGATAATTTGGTCGTAACGACATTCATCTTTTTGGATGTTCTGGTGGCTGGTGTTATCCCCACATCTCATAATAAAAATGAGTTATTCTCTTTTGTTATTGATGCCATTCCTAGTACTTCTTCTGGCTAATTTTCCCACGGATTTTAATACATAATGTAGTTTGACTTTTTTTTAATATGGTAAATTTAAGAGTAGAGCAAAGGAAAAGAAAATTTTCATGTTTAGGAGCCAACACTTGCTAGAAATAATCTTGCCTGACAACTTCATATGCCTTAAGCTACGAGGCTTCAGTTCATAAATGGTTCAAGGTTGAACCACATGTTTTTCTACATTAATTAGGTGTTTCTTTGCCTTCATTAGGGCCACTATCACATGCCTGAGACCAGGGGACTCTGCCTTTCTGAGGAACAGACTATCAGCACTGTGAGTGTTCCTTTTAATGTTCCCTTTGTTATTAGTTCTATCCAATCTTTTAATATGATGATAAAATGGAGTTTGTTAAGAACCTCAAATAGTATCAATTTGTGGAATATTGTTTTCTTCAGATTGTAAGGCGACCTAGGTTTGGAACAGGAAATCGGGCAGTAGACATGAGAACAGGACCCTACAAACTCACTCGACGTTGTGATGTGACAGCAATTCTCGTTTTGTATGGTCTCCCGAGGTAATTTCTTAATTCTCTCGCTTTTACTACTTGTCCAAAGTTGGGAACGTGTTCAATCCTCATGCACAAATAAATAATTGAGAATAAACAAAATATAAAAAGACAACCAGAAGAATTCCCAACGAAGCAGAAAACAAAATTTGCAAGAAAAACTTGAAATCAGGAAAGCTATTTATATCTAGTAGTTGTAGAAAATGCAAAGAGTATTATGTCAGACTATGGCAGTCTTTACAACCTATACTGAACGTATTATTTTCCCCTATATATATATTCTTTTTAGATTTTCTTCCTTTTTGGTATCCGTGGATCAAATAAACATATCATGAGTTCTTTCTCTTCCACCTGATAATCGATACTGTTGTATTCTTTCAGAGCATTCAGAAACTGATTGTTATTGCGAAAAACAGTATTTCCGTTGAACTATGTCTTGCCTTATTTTCAAATTATAAATTTTTTTTATATGAACGCAAATTTCTTGTGAGCATGTAAATAAGTTTATATTGAATTTCCTCGGTTGCGGTGTAACGTATTTTGTGGTACCAAGTGGTCCAAATTCTTTCTCAATTGTATCATTCGGTGCATTTATTCAGTTCTGCTTTTTATAGATTGCTTACTGGATCTATCCTGGCTCATGAGATGATGCATGCATGGCTGCGACTTAAAGGTACTCATAAGTCTTAACATTCCAGGGAATTTGTTCGATTGATGCACCAAAAAGAAACTCATTAAATTTCGTTATGACTGACTGTAATTATGGTTACTTATATGCTGTATTTATGAAGGTTACCGAACTCTTAGTCTAGAAGTTGAAGAAGGTATCTGTCAGGTTGTGGCTCATATGTGGTTGGAGGCTGAGCTTTCATCTGCATCAGGCAGCAACTTTGTATCGGCCCCATCCTCATCTGCATCGTATGCATCTAAACGAGGTAAAAGACCGCCATTTGAGAGGAAACTTGGGGAATTCTTCCAGCACCAGATTGAATCAGACATTTCCCCCATTTATGGGGATGGATATAGAGCAGGTCAACAAGCAGTACGTAAGTATGGTCTAGAAAGCACCCTTAACCATATCTGGTTGACAGGGAGCTTTCCTTATTGAAGTATTGGATCTCATTCTCTCAGAGCTTGGCCTGTCAATATTAGGAACTAGGGCTGAAGCACTACGGAATACTTTGACAAAGTGATGAAATTTTTTCCGTGTAATTAATTGTAACTGTTCTTGATGTATTGATTGAGTAGACATGATTTTTTTTGTTTTTTTGTTTCCTCCATGATCTAATAAAGATTAGTCACAGGTATGGTGGCGTACTCCCATGACCATCTCCTCTCCCCCCCCCCCCCCCCCCAACAAAAAAAAAAAAAAAAAAGAATGCCAATTAAAATAAAAAGGAATACATGGTTGACAAACACAACCTTGTATATTCGTGAGTGAAAAGCACTCCGGCTGTATCTGATTCCCAGACTTAAATGTATAACTTACAGATCAGACTAATGGCTAAATCAACGGAAGTTCACCTTAACTATCAATCAACAAACTGAGGTTGGCTTCTGCATTCTCCTTTCCACCATCGCTGCAGAAAGCGTTACTTCTCTGCCATCTTGTACTGTGATTGAATCTTCACCTATAATCAATTCCAATAATACCACTCCAAATGCGTAGACATCCATTCCATTTTGGGAGTGACCATCCCTGCCTCCAGATACTGACTCTACTCTGGTGCCACGTGACCCTTGTCCCCATCTGAAGATACCCACTTCGTTTTTCCTTTTGCACCTTTCTTAAGAATAACTTCTCTGATCTCTTCTGAATAGGAGCATAGCTGATAAAATTACAGAGAGAAACAGCATGAAATCCCCTGAAGTGGTAACAGAAATATAATATAGAGTTTTCCTTTTGAATTACTCGAAGCCAGTGGAGGTGAAATGGGTGGTCGGTGATTATGAATAATGTTGAATGAACTGTGAGGTTGAGTTGACAAAGGAATGAGAAGAATGGTGAAGGGATCGAAAAGAATCTGATCTTGTGCGGATAAGCCATTTGCATCAACCACAACCAGAATACCTGCGGTCACGTCGAATCTTGCAGCCCACTTAACCGAGTAAGTCAGCAAATACTTGGTGCCATTTTCAGTTTGATGCTGCGCGAGGCAAGCACATCTGAGTGGTACATGTATTTTCATACCAAGATATTGATGCAAATCAAGTTCTCCGTACGGATTTTCATTGTTTCGAGATTAAAAAAACAATAAAAATATTAATTTTTTTACTTTAAAACTTTATTATTTATTTGATGACAACCACGGGTTAGTCTAAAGCCGCTGGCTGCACTACGTGTTGTTTTCCACTAAAATTGGTGGCGAGTCTCATATTTTTGCAAATTTCTTCACAACCACAACGAACGTCGCCGTCTAGCCAATACCAAATTTCTTGGGACGTTACAAACTCCATAGATTATTTATATTTTCATTAATAGTAAATATTTTACTTTTATTTAAATACTATACAATTTATTTATTTTTTCATATATTAGATAATTTGTTTATTTATTTTTAACTTATTTATTCTATTCAATATAAACAAAAATAATTTATTTATTTTAATTTTAATCGTAATAATTAATTGTCTAATTATTTTTATTTATATATTTATTATTTATTATGTATTAAAAATAAAAATAATATGAAAAAAAAAACAACAAAAGAAGGGAAGTCGTGCCAATGCTAGCACGGAACTTATATAATAAAAAAGCATTGCCAGAAGTCTCACCGCAATCGTACCACTTTACCTTAACTTAAATATCGTCATGGACAACTGATAACAAGGCGAGGCAGTCAACTGATATATATATATAAAAAAAAATTATAATTGAGTACATAAGAAATCTGCATTGGACAATATCCAAATTCTCCATAAATGCCCTGTTTTCCTCTTCCCCTTTCCCGCGACTCTGTTCTCACCCTCACTGCTTGAGTTTGACCAAATTTGACAGCTCGTCTTCCAAGCCTTTCCAAATAAAATACGCATAGAATATAAGAGAGCTGACACCAATTACAGCAGCAGAAATGGCACGAGACTCGCCAGCTTTCATTAAGATCGAGAACTGGTAGGCAAATCCAAACATGACGGAACAGAGCAAAACCCATATCCCAATTTTCAACTCGTGTATCCTTGCTGATTTCTCAACTCGAGGTTGATCACGACACAGTCTTAACCAGTAATCCAACAACATGGTTCCAAAATACACGAAAGTGACGAAAAGTACCATGGGAATGTCACCATTGTTGTGCGAACGGTAGATTGCGGTGCAGCTAATTATTGAGATATTGATGAAGGCAAAGAAGGGGAGGAAACTGTAAATTGTGGTTTCTGTTTCGGAATTGATTGCAGGAAGAGGAGATGAACTGGTTTCTGGGTCGCTTACCGTTGGGATTTGGATGGAGACTTGGTGCTGTGAATTTGAGCAAACTGCACCGTCAGAGGTCCTGCGTTCACTGCCATTCCAAATAAAACTGACATAGAAGAGAACGGAGTTGCCAGCAATGACAACAGCAAAGAACGAGACAGATTCAAGAGGGCTCATAAAGATCGAGAACTGGCAAGCAAATCCAAACATAATGGAACATAGCAAAACCCATATCCCAGTTTTCAACCTTGCCCATTTCTCATGTCGAGACACACTGTGATACAATCTGAACCAGTAATGCAGCAAAATGGTGCAGAAATAAATGAAGGTGATGAAGGTTACCATGGGAATGTCGCCATTGCTGTGTGTGCGGTAGATTGCGGTGGCGCTGGTGATTGTGATGTTGAGGAAGCCGAAGAGGGGAACAAACTGTAAATTTTGGTTTGTTTGTTATCGAAATTGGTGGAAGGAAGAGGCGATGAGCTTTGGGGGTCTTTAGCCATTGCAATTTTGAAGTATTGAAGAGAGGAGAGTGGTTTGTTTGCTTACAGTTTGTCGCCAATTTATAATGGAGTCAGGATACTGTTGCCGTCAGAGATAGTATACAATCGCTTTATAATGAAAAGTATGCCATTTAGTCCCCATCAGAGGTAGTATACATTCGCTTTATATCAAAAGTATGCCATTTAGTTCCCATCAGAGGTAGTACACATTCGCTTTATAATCAAAAGTATGTCATTTAGTCCCCATCAGAGTATGCCATTTAGTATATCCATTCGCTTTATAATCAAAGTATGCCATTTAGTCCCCATCAAGCGTTCTACCATCTGAGCTACACCCCCATATGTTGCTCAATCAGGCGAAATATATAGTAACCTATTAAACATGCTCAAATAGTCTGGTGGTAACGTCTAAGCACATACTTAAGAAGTCCTGGAGAAAAATAAAGTACGATATTGTGAAAAATGTCGAAGGTAGTTTGTGCTTGTGTTGCACTCGAGACATTTTACCTTTTATACTAAGATTTTCTGGTATTGTGATTGATGGACTGTGACTCGTTCCTATCTGACTATCTCTTTCTTCTCTTCCTTGTGTTGGTGAATAAATACTAAAGGACAACAAAAATGGTAGCAATCCAGAGTAATAGCTATGATGGGGTACAATCTCAATCCATAAATTGTTCATTCTCCATCTAAACAAGAATGAAGAGAAAATAAGACCAGATATCACCATAGTCGAATATAAATGTCTTGATGGAAGCAATGAGCTCGTCAGCATTCTTGAGGACAGACAAAACAAATGAGGTGCAACCCTCATTTATATCCATGAGAAATAATCCAAGGAGCCCTCAAAATTAAAAAAAGAAAGGCAGAAACGTTAATCCTTGATATTTATTATTTGCTATGGTGAGATATGTATCATAATTGTGCAACATATACATGGTAGTAGTTCTTGGTTGCACAAGAACAGTTGACGGGGACCATTACCTCTTTGTCTGTTGGGAACACGGTCACGGTGAGCATTGGTGGCGTTGTTGATTCTGGCAACCTCGTCTGGGTCCGAGGTTCGAAATTTTGGGTTTGGGAACTAACTGTGTTGTAAGAAGGTTGAGATTTGAAGATGAGAAAGGCCAGACAGCATTTTCATCACTGTTCTTGCATTGCAAGTGAGCAATGGACTGAATTTCCCGAGTAATTCTGCCGAGCATCGATAGTTGAAGTTAGAAAGTATAGAAGAATAAAGCGTCCAAGATCTTAAAAATAACCATTGTGTCCATTTTAATTTGTTGACCGTTGAATAACTTACATATATATGACAGGATTAGTTGATTTTAAAGATTCAAGAACTCGACACAGCACGCACAGTGACCCAGTTTATATGTCGGCAATACTTTTGTCACGTACGTAATATATAATATGAAACGGGGAGGACAGAGAAGAATCTGATTAATTTTATTAATATAAATTATAGTTTGTAGATAATAATATGAACCACGGAATTCATGAAGATAAGATAACCCAACCCAAGTATTATTATATTTTACTTATGTAAATGACAAAGATGAAATAAAAAATAAGAGAGATGAGAGCACAAAAAGAAAAATGACTGCCTCAAAATGAGATTTATTTACCATATGGAAGTCCTTTTTGCCGTGCTATGGTGTCACATCTACGGATGCTGCATACTCTGGCGAGTTAATTCTCTGCACGGAATTTTACCATCTTTCTCCAAATGCAAGTGATTGTCTATTCTAAGCTGCGTCGCTGTTCTGGGCCTGGCGTTGAAGGCAGAATGTGAAAACTGGACTTGATATTTTTACTCTCCTCAGGATCAGGATCAGGGTCAGCACTTGTTGGAAATTGGGCTTTCATTGCTCTGCATATGTTAGACATTTTATTCCTAAAATGGGAAAACAGCCAGCCACAGTGTGAGAAATATGAAGAAGGATCATGACACATAACACGCACAAGTGTCCTCGTTGGGACGGAACCCACTTATCGTGCCACGCATCATTTGTCACTGCTCCTTACCTTGGTGTGCTCGCTCGCAACTTCGTTTCACTTCTCTACCGACACTCTCATTTGTTAAATGAAAACCATTTTTTCGCGGAATACTTTCGCTAATTTTAGTTGCTCCAGTAAAAATTTGATACCCGCTTCTCTTTTTTCTTATCGTTTACTTACCTTCAAATAAAAATTAATTTCTGCCTGCGTAACCAAACTAAGACAGATTAATTGTGTTTTATTAACGTGTAACAAACAAATAATTGTTTAAGATTGAATTTATTGTTAACCTCAAATTTCTAAATGCAATCGCCGTTTAATTATTTGCCTCCAATCATCACTGTTTACTTTTCTTTCCTTATCAATGAATATGGTACATGACGTTGTTCTCCTCTAACGCAAGGCAACCTAACCTGCTGGCATAATGCCTTTCCAACCTCATATTATACTATCCAGTAAAAATGAATATTTGTCAAAGATACGAAATGGCATGAGAATAGAGATAATCATAAAAATAGAGCTATAATTAAAAACAGTTAGAAAAAAGAATCTTAACTTAACTAATCAATTTTAAAAACCCTCACATTAAAAATAAGATTTTTTATATGATTAAAAAAATAAGGTTTGAACGTTGACGTATATGACCCTGTCTGCATTAAACTGTACAGATTTTTATTTTATTTTTTCCTTTTGCGCCTAGAGTTGACCCTCTTTGTTTTTAATTAATTGCTTCCTTGATCTAGAAAAATCAAAGTTGGTGGCATGTCAATTCACTAGCATTGCCTATAACTGAGTTACCATAAAATTAAATTAGCGTATATGGTCCAAAATCAAAATGAAAAGAGAAGGTAAAAGAAGAGGATGTTAATTCAGGAATGACACTACTTTATTTACTTTTTCTTATTGTTATTAGCAACAAAAAAGAAAAAGGCTGAATTTAGGCATCCAAAATATATGCAGCCCTTTTTACTGTACATTATTCGAGATGAATTCACCTCTATAATTTGTTCCTGAATGTACAGTTGAGTAAATGCGCCAGGTGAATTTTTGCTGATTATGTAACTGTAACGTATAGTGTATGCTATAATCTCTACAAAGGGAGGGTTGCAGAAGAACAGTAAGCATCAAGAATCCAAAGCAAAGGGAGTCTGCAATAGATCATAAGGTGCCCAAAGAGCATCCAGAGGGCATGGCCGGTTGGCGTCCAATCGAGCCCATGGCTTACCTTTGCCACTCCAATGCAAGAGACTTGCAGGACCAGGGTGCAGCTCCCTGCATAGCCCGCGAAAATTGTCTCCGCCAAGACCATGCTGGTTCCATCTGTGATCCACCGCCGCTATATTCCCAGCAAAAACCAACAGAAACGGTGGTAACGAACCCAACTCGTAGATTCTCATCCTCTTCTGCAGCTCCATCCATTCCTCAATCTTTCTCGTGTAATCCCCTGCTCGCCATCTCTCTAGATCAATCACCATCACCCCTGTATTGAAATAGCAAGCTTCTCTGTCCGCAAAAGTCAGAGACAAAGAAGGGTTGGACCAGAATGTTGGAGTGAAATAAGAGGTGAAATTGGCGTTGCAGTATTCTGGGGCTGCTAATACTGCCTTTTCCCCCAACGGGATTGCTGCCAGTTTTGCAATGTCATCCACTACTACCAGGTCGGAATCCAGGTAAACCACTCGTCGAACACACAACGGCAATAGGTTAGCCAAATAGCTCCGGGCGTAGTTGAGAGGGCAATCTAATGCGGACCGAATCGATGTGGAGATGAGGCCGGAGACAGTGGAGTCATCAAAGTCGTAGACTCGGAATCTAAGGTAAGGAAAGGATTTGGAAATGGCAGCGCGTAGAAGGGACGCGTCGGAGGAGCAGACAAAGTGGAAAAACACATTTTGGGGACATGAAGTGTGTTGGAGGACAGAGAAGATTGCTGCCATGGAACCACGGATGTAGGTGGCGTCGAGGGTCATTGCAATATGGACAGCTTGGTCAGAGCAAATATAGTGATCAGCGTCGACGTCGTTCATGTTGTCGGCGATGATGGAGGCGCAGTCAGGGGAGTTGTAGAATTGAGGGGCTTCTTTGAATTGCCGGTTCAAACTATGAGCGGCGATATTGATGTTTGTGGCATTGGATAGAGATGGAAATAAAAACAGGGAGAGGACGAGAAAGAGTAGGAGTGGTGCTTTTGGTTTTGTCATAGGATGAAAAGGTTTTCTTGAAAGAGAAAAGAGATGTGAAGGTGAGGTTTGAGATTTGAGATTTGAAATTAAACAGGCTTGCTTTTGCTTATGTGTTTCAGTCAAGAAAGAATATATAAAGATGAATTAGGTGAGGTGGAGTTCGCATTCACATTGTTATTATTCCTATACTCTTTCTCTCAAGAATGTGGTAGTATCCCTGTGTATGGATGGTTTTGTAGCACTTTCGAGTTATAGGAATGGGACCCGACCCTCTCAACTTCCTTCATTCATGTCTCATTAACTTATACTCCCAAACCCAAAGGTAAACTTACAATCAACACCATCGGGTATTAATCCATATATAAATGCAATTACTTTCAGGTCTCTACCATCACCAACTCTTTTGTTTTTGACAAATTCAAACCTTATCTCTAATTTTTAAGAAACTTATTCTTTTTTTAATCATCTAATATCCAAGTCTTAACTAATTTAGATGGGGGTGGCAAGCTTTATTTATTAAATTTTAACAAAAACCTGAAATTAAATCAATTGTCCTGATCGTGTGTTTTTTCATAACAAAAATAAAATCATTTTTATAGAAGAACAACTTAAAGTTGTAGAATTAATGAGGAGAGGAGAGGAGAGTGCTTTGTTCCAAAGTGACTGTGACACCAAACTAGTCAGGAACGACTGGATGCGTCACTCGCTGCGTTTCTTCTTCGGCAGCTAGCGTTGTTACTACGGCTTACTGCGTATTCATCTAACACTCACATTCTCATTTCCATCCGAAAACTATGTTCCAGCAACCAAATCTTCCAATGGGGTTTTACCAGAGTAGAAAAAAACAAGACTAATTAAGAATATTGCTATATGGCCAAATTGTTTTCGTTAAGAACCCAATATTATAATAAGATATTCAATTATATGTGTTTGGAGTGATGCAGTCCTTGTTTAAATTAATCAATAAAATAGTTAGAATTTGGTTATTTTCTTCCCCCCCTGTTTTTTTTGGAAGTTTCGCGAGTCAAATGTGAATGCCTTGGCATATGTAAAAAATTTCTAATTAATGTTGAAGGCAAATGTTTACGATTCCTTATGATGGTCTATACATTACACAAAATAAGAATTGGACATGTGAATATAATAAAATGATATTATATCAACCACGGGCATGATGTAATATATAGATAGTATTGTGTTGACCTTCAACTACTCTCGAGCAATTTTGGCTTTTGCTTGCAGATTCAATCTCCTTAATTCAATATATTGCATTGCCATAGGGAATACATATATGGATTACGGCCCTCTCGAGTGATACCAAGGCAATCATCATTGCAGTTGCCATTCCTTGTCCAATTACTATTACTGGGCTCCGTCTTGTGTCTGAAACTTGGAAATTTTTTAATTTTAAGAAATAAATATATTATTATTTATTCTCTAAGCTCTAAAGCAATCTAAAGGGGAGTGTTTAAGACACCTCTCTCCTTTTCTTACGGTTTATTTTAAAGTACACAGTTTCTATAATTGGGTGTGTTTTCAGTAATTCCCAATTTAAAATACAGAATTAATGATGATGATGATAAGTAAATGTCAGGAGATCAGTTTAGTTACTGTATTGATCAATTTCAGTACCCCCACCGTACCGTACAAAACAAGGGAATGGGTTAAGGACTTCCCCTACTACTTTTCTTTATTTAAGTCTATATGTGAAGCGGTTGAGGTTACAATATTAGAATTAAAGTGAGTAATGCTAAAGTTTAGATGTAAGTTTTTCAAATTTTACAATTCAATAGATAATAAATCGTTTAGTTATATATATATATATATAAAATTGAGGTCCCTTCAAAAAGTTACACTATTAAAAATATTTTTTGTTTAAGTTATATGAAATAAAAAATAATAATACATTAGAATATAATTATACAAAAATTATAAAATAACAATTAAGCGTCTTGTTGAGAGTTAACTTATAAAAGTGTTGTTATAAACTTGATCTTTTGTCATTTAAGTTGAAAAATAAAGAATTGAATGAATGCGTGAACGAGTATAAGAAATTATATCATAAATAATGTAGGACTCATACAATGGATGATAATTAATAGCCGACAACGAAATTAGTTTATATATATCCCTGATGATAAAAGAGGAATTTCCATCTAGACAATGCATGCCCTTGGCCTTGCCAAAGAAAAAAAGAAACAAGAAACAAGCAAGGCAATTGAAAAAAGGGGCGAGCAAGCAAACAGATTACCCTACACTCTTGTCATCTTCATTAACATTCTTGTTGCATAGAGTTTAGAGTTTATAGTACTATGGAGATGGAACGGGAACGCTAGCCTCCGTAACACTTCAACCCAAATAGGAGGATAGTGATTCTCATCCTGGGTTTCAGCATTTGTCAATAATACCAATTACCATGGCGTTTCCTATAAACCGCCAAAGAAATACCATGGGTAAAATAGGAAAACTACCACCAAATGCACGCGCATAGATAGATGATAGAACACACATCTAATTATGTATAGAGAAAAGCAGAACCTTCAAACCCAGAAAATTAGCGGATTTTAAAGTACTACACATCAATATGCTCTCTTACATGGCAACAAATAAGGGCAAAACAAAAACAATAAATAGCCTGAATCCACTAATTCTGCCGGCACATGCTCTCTCTCGTTAATAACTAGACTTATATTATTATGTACGCTTGCTTCTTCCATAGATGACATCTTGTAAATGGGAATCGTGCGAGTCAAATCACACAGAATAGTCAACAAGAAAAATGAGAAGGAAGTACAAGAGTAATGACAGAGTACCATATGAACAATTTCCTTAGTTACAAGAGTGCACAAAAATATCTAAACTTTACAAAAATAAATAAATTTCTGTTAAGAAATCTAAACTCTATCCAACTTATTGCGAAATAAAAGCAAGAACGACACAGAAAACAACAAACAGAAGCAGCCGCTTCAGATAATAATCTTGTTGCCCTTGGCCAGTGTGCGGAGGATATCCGTGGACATGGCCACCATGAAATGAATTAGAAAACCCATATGGATAACCCGCTGTTCCACCAATCATGCTTGCATCGTGAAACCCATGGAATTGAAAGTTAAATAAGGATGGAATCAAACCACCAAATGCAGCAGATAATGTGAAATTCCCAAATCTTGCTGTAGCCATTGGGGCAAATCCACCCGTAAATCCAAACCCATGTTGAGGAAAATGATTTGATTCGGGAGGAGGAGGAGGAGCAGTTTCAGGTCTCTGACCAGCTGGACGATGCGGGATATTGACGCCAGGAATAGACTTTGATCTTGGGTCGGTTGATGTCTTTCCTCTCCCATATAGGGGAACCAACTTCTCCTCCTCAATGAGGGCTTTGCATACCAGGCATTTTCGTGATTGTGAATGGAAGTGAAGCCATTTGTAAAGACAGGGCCAGCAAAAGAGATGACCACACAAAGTAATTATTGGGTCATGTGCTAAATCAAAGCAAATGTTGCATTCAAAATTTCCTGCATCGTTATTATTATTATTTGAGCAGAAAGCGCTTGGGGGTGACCTGCTTGTTGATTCCCCAAACCAACTTGCCATCTGCAGAACCACAGTCTTCAGATACCTACAACAATCATATCTCATCCAAAAACATTACAGTCTTGATATATATGCACAAAGACACGTATTTTGGGATAAAATAATGCAGAGTAAGATAAGATATGTGAGGATGCCGGATCAAAGGTTCTTCTATCATCCTCAAGAGAGAAAACAAGAATATGCTGTTGCTATGCATGAATTAGACAACGATTCGATACAGTTATATGCTGAGCAGAAACCATCAAACACGAAGCTCAATATGTTTACAGAAAGCTATTCGGATGATGAGATACTGGTAGTCATACAGGACAGAAATTTTATCTAAAGGTAAAAATTTTAACGATAATCCAACAACCAAGGGAGAAAAAAACTCACAGTCGAATTCATATATCCACAATCACATATCTGTTTTCATAATAATAGCAAATTATACACCGTTTCTTTCACAGAATCTGGAATTTCCGCTGACGAAATCAGGGTTTACATATTCTGGAAATCATAACTGAGGAAATGTAATCCAAAACAAAATAGAAGAGAAAATACAATGTTATCAAAATTATAACAAGAATATTTCAACACATTAAAAAATAAATAAATGCACACACACCAACAGGTACAAAGAGTGACCGATCGATCCTCGAGATGAAAAGGAAAAGAAGAAACGAGGGCTTTGACGGAAGAAAACGGCAATTCGTTAAATGAAAAAGGGAAAACAACAATATAAATCAATAGATATTATTTATTTCTTTAATATTTTAATGTTTTTTTACGGGAAATTTAATGCGTCATCTAAGGTTAGAAGAAAAACCTAACCCTTGAATGGAGATATCAATTTTGGCAGGCCCAATAAGACAGTCCATCTAACCACAATTTTAATGTTGGGCTATCATAAAAATCTAGAATAAAATTGGACCAACCCGGCCTGCCAAAAGGAAAAATGAAATTGACTTGCGTGCATAAACAATTCTACAAATAGTTTTTTTCTGGTCTTACTTTGTATATTATGATTAGAGATCCAGTTCTAGAACGAAGTCGACTAGCATGAGGAAAAATCTGAAACATAAAAAAGTCAATAACACTAACGTCGGTTTGGATCACGTCTGGAATGCCGTGATCAAAGAAAGAAATATATTTATACTACAAATCTTGGATTCCAAGACATGTGCTGACAACATAATCAGGTCTTGGTTTTGATCGACTCCTTAATTCAATTGGAATATCTATTCCATTAATATCCCGTAACAAACCATTCTGTCCTAAAGTTGCCACTTCAAACAAACAAACCCCTTTTATACTGCAAGGAAAAGCCTAAGTTTGCTGTCGTTGTAATGCAGAGCCTGAAATACTGGCTGACAGAGCACCCTTCAGTTGCATCCTTCCGGTGGAGTCCCACCCAAACATGGTGCTCCACCTGGTTCTTCATATTTACTGCCATCTCTGTCTACATCGTCGGTGCTTATGCCGTCCACGTCATCCTCATAATCTGCCATCGCCGTCACCCTGTTCCTTTGGGGCCAATCCCAGCCATACACAATCTGGCCATGGCGTTGATCTCCGTCCTCATATTCATGGGCATGCTGTTATCTTCTGATGCCGAAGTCCGGATCACCCGCTGGTTGTGGCGGCGCAACCGGAGCAACCCTTTCGAGTGGTTTCTCTGCTTCCCACTTGGGATTCGTCCCTCCGGGCCCGTATTCTTTTGGTCTTACATTTTCTACCTGTCTCGCTTCTTCCACCTCTTTCGTACATTCTTCACAATTCTTCGTGATCGAAAGCTCTCATTTTTCAGGCTATTTAACGACTCCATTCTCCTCCTCATGCCATTCCTCTGGTTAGAATTTTCCCAGTCTTTTCAGGTGCTTGGCATTCTCCTTGTCACTTCGGTTTACTCCGTTATCTATGGGTACAGATTCTGGACAGAAATGGGGTTGACCAGCAAATGCTTTTCGTTTACTCTGAATTGCCAGATGGTCCTCTTGTGCTGCAATTTGGTTTGTCACATTGGGGTTCTTGTGTTACATTTCCACAGAGGAGGGTGCAACGGAATTGGAACATGGAGCTTCAATTTTGCAGTCGATGCTGCAATTCTCTTATACTTCTTGAAATTACATGGCCAGAGGAAATTTGGGTCATCTTCCCCGGAGAAGCACTCAAGCCGTGTTGCCAATTCAACAACCCAGAGAATCAACATCCATAGAAAGGATCGTTGAAACAAATTGATTTCAGCTTTCTATAATTTTTGTCCTCTCGAGTTTTATCTTCTTTTTTTGGATTGGACCTGATCTCATCTCCTCTTTCAATTGGAGAGCTTTGATTTGGTCCTCCGTGTATAATACAAATGTTTGATTTTGTAAAGCTTTTAAATTGCAAGTTCCAAAATGCTTCTTGTAACTTTTATCCGAGAATTCATGCTATTAAAACTTGAGGCCTACATATAAAAAAAGAAGAGAGTGGTGATTGCAGTTGAACATAACATGAACCTGCCTTTCTTCTGTTTTAACTTTTAATTGAAACACAAGAATAAATATAGTTAATCATGTCTTAAACCAACAAATAATGCGATTAAAATTTGCGAACTGCGTTGAAATTTCACATTGAAGAAGTTTCACCGAATGGCGGGCGTGCCTACTGAATGTACACACCCACATTTGGTTTTGGACTCTGGAAGTATTTTATGTCCCAAAGAAAAAGTTATAAAATGAAGTTCTAGAAGTCGTCTGTTGTTATTATATGTTGTAATGTAACTACATGGCTGCTATAAAGGTCATTGTGTCTCTATTTCTTTCTATTTTATTGTTTTCAACTGTTATAATTCTAAATTGACGTGCCAAGAACTTTTGACACTACTATTTAGTATTTAGAATCCATTGTCATTGGGCAGTCATGATTTCAATAAAATAAAATATTGAAACGTCGTTATTATTAAGTATTAATGTAGCGTTCTAGATGGACCGCTCTGACTAGGCCATAACGCTATTGTCAATGCTTCTTATCACCCACAAATAATGTTTATATATATACGTGTATATTTCAAGCTTGTGAAATTCCAAATTGATCCATAACAATATATTTTATAGAACTACTAAAAAAATGTTACGTTATTCAACTTTTATATGATGATTCCAATTCACGATATATTTTATTTTATATATAGGAGAGAATGCTAGATATAAACTCATAATACGAAAATAGCATAGCCTAAGGTTACATAATTGCAACTCACCTCACACTTAACAAAATATTTAAACTCCATCGTAAATATAATTTAAAGTGAGGACAACTATTTTTTTCATCCTACACTTAATATCTTTATTAATATTGTGATTCACACTATTTGTTTCAATTCATTCACACTTTTTTTTATCTAAGTCTTTATAATTTTAGATGATGAAATAGAATGAAATAAAATAAATTTTTATTGTTTAAAAATTTTTAAATAAAAAGGAACTAATAAAACAGGATTAAAATCATTCAACTCTTTTCCATCCAAAATATTAAAATGCATTCTCCTCTAAATTTGGGCAATGAACGAACTAAAAATGTATTTTAATTAAAAATCTTAAAACTACAATTTAAGATCCTTTTTTAATTTTAATATTTTTTTCCTCCCTTCACTTCCATAAAACAATTTATTTTTAAGTTTCATTATTTTTTTAAATTTTTAAACGATAAAAATTAATTTTATCATTTTTATTTAAATATCCATGAAAAAATAACTCTTTTTTTCTTTTTTCTTTTTTTCCTTTCCATTCTATCAGGTTCTGTTTTCTGCTATCACTTCTAAAATTCTCGAATATAACTTAGAGGAAGAGTCTTAGTAACGCCACTTTTCTTTTTAATATAATAATTGTATAAATTTACTGCACTAAAAATTAAGCGAAACTCGAAATTAAATACTGTCAAAATGAAGAATTTTAGAGTTGAATTGAAGAGACTCGTGAGGAAGCCTTCATTTTTGTGAAGGAAAGATCTTTTGGGCCTCAATTTCTCAGTGCAATTGGCCACTCCGACTCCATTCTTGTTCGTCTCCAGCCAAGACTGCAAATTTCGTTTCTGGTGTTACTCACTCTCAAAATTGTCACCTTGGCCACATCTCTGTTTGGTTAGAGGTGAGTTCTCTTCCTCACTCCCCTATTTATACTCATCTTTTGGCTTCCTTTCGATTAGATGCCTGATAAGTGGCAGCATGACTGCTTTATCTTTTGTCTGAGGATTATACTGTACATTAATATTTTGATATTTCATCTTAGCTGCCAAACCAAAAATTGCTTTAATGAGTTCTTGCTGTTTAGTCTAATTAATCAATTCAAACTTATCATATGCTGAATTCATCTCCTGCTAAAGCTGTCTTTGAGAATGTCTCTAACCCTGAATTTGTTGATCGAGAAGAAATCTCTTGTAATCCATAAATTGATTACTGCTATACATCCTTGGTGTCTGACATGTAACTCGTTGATGGTATTGTATGCCTATGAATTACGAAGGCTGGATGGAATACGACTTTTTTGGTGTGCCCATTCTGTTTCAAGATAATATTTTTAGGGTAAATGTCTCTGCACAACTTTAACAAAACTGAATCTTGCTCCCTCTATTAACAGTTAGCTTGTGTTAGTTAAATGAGAGTTCAGTTGTTTGTGTTAGTTAACTGAGGGCTTAGTTACTTTCTTACTAGACTACAGTTAGTTGACCAAGATGGTTTGTTCCTGGTTCAGTTAATCTCCTTCTGATAGAGGACTTGATGTATATAAGGCATGCTCTCTGTAATTCTTTGATATAATTTCAATAACACCAGAAATTTTCAGCCCACTTCTTGTTACTCTCAGTCCAAGTACATTGTAGACCATAAAATTGAGTTCACTAAGTAGTAAGACCACATTTAACCTTCTCATTTAGCAGAATATTTGAAAGTTGAAACCATGTAAATGTTCTCATTTCCACTTTAGTCTGGAACGTACTTGTCTATAGCTTCCCATTTACTTTATTGTAAATGAATTTGGATTCTTATTGTTGTTATTATAAATTACGAATGTTACTCTATTGTCCAAAATTTTTGGAAACCTCCGATGAGATTAAAACACGTTATTGCAGAAAGGAGGTCTTTCAACAGTTCCTTGAAGAAGATGGAAGGTTGCAGGCCTTTGAAATCTGATAGAATGTTAAAACATCGTCCTTTGACTCCTATTAGGGTTTTAAGGGGTCTGATATGTTTATTCGTGTTTCTTTCCACGAATTTTATGTTTTTAATTTATTTCGCACCAGTGGTAGCTGTACTGTTCCGACTTTTCAGTATAAATTGTAGTAGGAAGGCTGTATCTCTCCTCTTTGGACTTTGGCTAGCTCTGTGGCCCTTTCTATTTGAAAAGACAAACAAAACTAAAGTGGTCTTTTCTGGAGAATGAAAGAACGTGCTTTACTTGTTGCCAATCACAGAACCGAGGTTGATTGGATGTATTTGTGGGATCTTGCACTTCGAAAGGGAAGTCTGGGCTACATGAAGTACATCCTCAAGAGCAGCTTGATGAAGCTGCCTGTCCTTGGTTGGGGATTTCACATTCTTGAGTTCATTGCAGTGGAGAAGAAGTGGGAGAGAGATGAACAACTATTGCACCAAATGCTTTCAACATTAAAGAATCCTCATGACTAGCTCTTTATTATTCCTTAATCATCTTACTTTTGATCGTCTTCTAACTCCTACGTGTATATATCATCATTTGGAAACAAATTGAACTAGTTCATAATCCACTAGCTATCTGATTTGGCTGTATGCATTTAACTTGTATCTTGAACTGGCCTCCCTAAAATTTGGGCGGCATATTATGCAGTCTGAATACATGACACATACTTCAATTAAGGAGTAATTTCAGTTACTATTTCCTTTTCTATGCAGTGAACAGAAGAGCCAAAATAGTCAAAAATTTGCAGCGGAAGTTGGTCTCCCGGTGCTGACAAATGTGTTACTCCCAAAAACAAAGGGTTTTTATGCTTGCTTGGAAACTCTACGAGGTTCACTGGATGCAGGTTGGTTTTATAATTTTCTGTCCCTGATTTGTCAAGGATAGTTGGCCAGTTTTAATAACTCCACTGTAGCTATTTTAGAAAATACGACATTTTGCGTGACTGGTAGTAGCTAATCCCGATCTGAAAATTAGGATATAGTAATAATCATTTTATTCTTACCGTGGCTTTATCAGTTTTGTGCTTTAGTGTGTATTAATAATTTTTGTTTTCTGTATCCACCCCTTCGCATTCATAAAACCAATTCATACACTGAATTTGGCATCAGTAGTGTGTTTTGACATCTCAATTACTCAACATTCAAGTGGTCCGTCTCTGTTGCCTTTCCTTTTTAATTTGCTTTGGAAGTCTATTTAACTTCATTATTCAACTGCATGAATGCAGTGTATGATGTAACTATTGCATGCAAAAATCAATGTCCTACCTTTCTGGATAACGCGTTTGGCGTGGATCCTTCAGAAGTGCACATACATGTTCGGCGTGTACCTATTGAGGACATTCCAAATCAAGGATAAGTTGCTTTCTTATTTCAAGGTTCAAGGCCATTTCCCTAACCAACTAATTGAAAAGGAGTTTCTTTGACTGCCGTCCTTACTTACCTTACATTTTTCTCTCCTTTGGTTCAAGGTGTACGTAGGCTTATCTTCTGTATATCTTGCTACTGCCACACGTTACAGATTTCAATTGATACCATTTATAGACTATGTTCATACACCCTATTACAGGAAGAAACTAAGAGTGTATAGTGTTTTCATTTTTTAAATAGCCATAAACGAGTTTGTTCATGAAGCTGGTATTGAAAATGTCAATCAAAATTTTTACTTGTTAGAATTTCCTGTATAGGGTCAATAGCACGAGGAAATAAGAGCTTCAATATTTTTAGATGGCTATAAACAAGCAGTGGTTTGCTGAAAAATCAGCTTTACATTTCAGTTTGTTAGTTTCATGAAGGTCATGTTTTTGTTAACCAGGCCAAAAAGTTGGAATTGGATTGCTAGAATTGTGATATGGCCTAATGACCTATTACTTGTTTTGACAGATTCTATCAGTTTGAGACTTTGAAATTGTGCACTGCATTATAATTTGGTTTTCAGGCTTCAAGGTTTTGCTTCCAACAACCTAGGACACCTTGAGCTCCAGTTCTTGCTACTCTTGTCCTTCCTCAATCGCTTGTGTAATATTTATTCTGAATACATTCATCATAGTCTCAATTAGAATATATGTTTAAGTTTCGTTTTCACTTCCATCTGTGTCTTATACTTTCTCCTTTCCGCATTCATGTGCCTTTTATCTTTGGAGGCTCAAGTTTACTTACTTTTTTTTATATGAATCTCGTCTCCCGCTATTGGGGATCTCATTTCTGTACCAACTCAAACATATTAAGGAGCGAGAATAGTCAAGGTATTTGTGCAAATAGTATCAATAACAAGTTAACAAATACATTTTCAGTAAAAAATATTTTTTTAAAAAAAAGAAAGCATTTCGGGAAATGCACTTTTAGAAAAAAATATTTTTTCAAATTAAACGAAAAAGGAAAATATAAAAATACAATAAAACAATATGAAAACAGCTAATAAAGTTAAATATTATTTTTAATTTTTTGTAAAAGCTCAATGAAAAAACAAAAAATAAATCAAATGGAATTTGAAAACAACTAATTAGATCGAATTTATTTTGAATAAGATTATCCAAAGTTATTTGTATAAACACAGTAAATAAAGACAAAAAAAAAAAACAAATATGATTGGACAAAATATGCTAAATTTGAATAAGATTCTCTAAAGTTATTTGTATGAACACAGTAAGTAAAGGAAAAAAAAAAAAAAAACAACAACAACAAATATGATTTGACAAAATATGCTAAAAACAATTTCAATGAAATTCTGTAAAAATATTTGTAAAATACATCAAATAAAAAAATTATTTTCAATATTTCTAAAATCGGTCAATAAGAAAACAAAAAACTAAATTTGGACAACAAATTGTTTCCAACAAAAATGACTTTCCAAAATAAATTTTCAGTAGAAAGCATTTTTAGAAACAAAAGAAAATTATTTATAAAAATATATTTTCAGTAGAAAATATTTTTATAAAATTCCTCACACTCTTAATCTAAGATTTAAAATTTAAGATTTTAAAATTATAGTTTAAATACTAACCATTGATTTACTATAAATCCTAAACACTAATTCTTAACCTCAAATATTAAAAAAAAAAAGTGTTTTTAAAAACTAAAGAAAAACATTTTAAAAATATATTTTTAATAAAAATATTTTAATATAATTCTCCACACTCTTAATCAAATATTAATAATTTAAATTTTTAAAATTTAAATTTAAACAATAAACCTTAACTTATTTTAAACCCTAACTTAAACATATTCAGATGATAATATTGTTAGAAAAAAAAAAAAAAAAAAACATTGTTTGAAATGAATTTTTAGAAATAACATTTTAAAAAGTCTTGTTGAATCAAATTTTGTAAAAAAGATAATTATTTTCAATATTTCAAATAAAGATCTATAATATATTAACATATACATTTTCACTGAAAAATATTTCAAGAAAAAAAAAAGCATTTTGGAAAATATATTTTCAGATTAAACCAAAAATAAAAATAGAAAAATACAATTAAAAAGTCAATGAAAATACAAAAAACTACATTTGGAAAACAAATCATTTCCAACAAAAATTGAGTTTTCAAATACATTTTTTGAGAAAAAATATTTTTAGAAAACAAAAGAAAAATATTTATGAAAATAAATTTTCAGCAAAAAATAATTTTGAAAACAGAAGAGAAACATTTGAAAAATATATTTTCCGTAAAACGTATTTTTTAAAATCCTCCTCACTCTTAATCGATTTATAATTTAAGATTTTTAAACACTAAGCCTTAACTTATTATAAACTCTAACTTAAACACAAACCTTTTAACTTTAAATGTTAACTCTAAACCCTAATCTAAACACCAACACAACATTTTAAATTTTAAAAGCTGAAAAAATAAATTTTAATCTTAAGAGTGAGGGTGTTTTTAAAACTAGAATTGTAATAACAATTTTACAAAAGGATTTTCAATAAAAAAATATTTTCAAAATATATTTTTAGAAAATAATTTTGATAAAAAAAAAAAGAAAATATTGTTGAAAATGATTTTCGGAAATAATATTTTGAAAAAACTTGTTGAATCAAATTTTGTAAGAATATTTTTATAAATTGAGTAAATAAAAATAGTAATTATTTTTAATATTTCAAATAAATGTCAATAGCAAATTAGTAAATACATTTTTTTAAAAATATTTAGAGAAAATAAAAAGATAGCATTTCGAAAAATACATTTTCAAAAAAATACAATAAAACAGTTAATAAAGTTAAATATTATTTTTAATATTTTTTAGAAAGGTCAATGAAGACACAAAAACCACATTTAGAAAACAAATCATTTCCAACAAAAATTGAGTTTTCAAAATACATTTTCTGTGAAAAGACATTTTTGTAAAACAAAAGAAAATCATTTTCAAAATAAATTTTCATTAAAGAGATTTTTTAGAAAACAAAAGAAAATAAAAACATTTTGGAAAACAAATTATTTCGAACAAAAATTGAGTTTTCAAAATATATTTACGAAAAAAGATATCTATAAAAATAACTTTTCGGTAAAAAGACATCTTAAGAAAAAAAAGAAAAACATTTTTAAAAATATATTTTCAGTAAAAAAAATATTTGTGAGAAAACAAAAGAATAACATTTTAAAATAAATTTTCATTGAAGAAGCATTTTTAGAAAACAAATCATTTCGAACAAGAATTGAGTTTTCAAAATACATTTTTTGTGAAAAATTTTTTTTAGAAAACAAAAAACATTTTAAAAATATATTTCCTGTAAAAATTAGTTTTGGAAACCAAAAGAAAAACATTTTTAAAAAACAAAACCAACGAACAAGAATTGAGTTTTCAAAATACATTTTCTGTGAAAAATTTTTTTTAGAAAACAAAAGAAAAACATTTTTAAATATATATTTCCAGTAAAAATCAGTTTTGGAAACCAAAAGAAAACCATTTTAAAAACATATTTCCGGTAAAAATCAGTTTTGGAAACCAAAGAAAAACATTTTAAAAATATATTTTCAGTAACAGTTTTGGAAAACAAATCATTTCCAACAAAAATTGAGTTTTGAAAACACATTTTCTGTGATAAAATATTTTTAGAAAACAAAAAGAAAAAAAAAATTAATCTACATTTTCATTGAAAAAGCAATTTTAGAAAACAAAGGAACAAGAATTGAGTTTTCAAAATACATTTTCTGTGAAAAAAAAAATTTTAGAAAACAAAAGAAAAAAAAATTTAAATATATATTTCCAGTAAAAATCAGTTTTGGAAACCAAAGAAAAACATTTTAAAAATATAATTTTCAGCAAAAAAAAATTTGAAAAACAAATCATTTCAAACAAAAAATGAGTTTTCAAAATACATTTTCTGAAAAAAATATTTTTAGAAAACAAAAGAAAAATTTGTATGAAGATAAATTTTCAATAAAAAAAATTTTTGGAAAGCAGAAGAGAGAATTTTTAAAATATATTTTCAGTAAAAAACATTTTTTTAAAATTCTCTTTACTGTTCAAGTAAGATTTATAATTTTAAAATATAAGTTTAAATACTAAACCTTAACTTATTATAAACCCTAACCTAACTCTAAACCTTAATTTAAACACCAACACAACATTTTAAATTTTAAAAACTTAAAAGGCAAATCGTAATCATAAGAGTGAGGGTGTTTTGAAAACTATAAAAATATTTTAAATATTGATCCAAATGAATTTTTTGAAATAATATTTTAAAAAACTTGTTGAATCAAAATTTGTAAAAATATTTTTAAAAAATGAATAAATAAAATTATAATTATTTCAACTAAATGTCAATAAAAAATTAACAAATACATTTTCAATAAAATAATATTTTGAGAAAACAAAAAGAAACATTTCAAAAAATACAGTTTAGAAAAAATATTTTTTCAAATTTTAAAAAATAAAAAACAAAAAACTTCAATAATGTATGAAAACGGCAACGGCAAATAAAGTTAAATATTATAAAATAATATTTTTTAAAAGGCTTAATGAAAACCCAAAAAACTACCTTTTGAAAACAAATCATTTCCAACAAAAATTGAATTTTCAGAATACAATTTTCTGAGCAAAAACATTTTGAGAAAACAAAAGAAAAATATTTATAAAAATAAATTTTCAGTAAAAAAAAAAAAAATTTGGAGAGCAGAAGAGATACATTTTTAAAATATATTTTCAATAAAAAATATTTTTTAAATTCTCCTCACTCTTAATTTTAAATTTATAATTTAAGATTTTAAAATACAAGTTTAAACTTTAAACCTAAACTTACTCTAATGTAAACTTTAACCCCTAACTTAAACACTAAGGCAACATTTTAAATTTTAAAAACTTAAAAAGATAAATCTTAATATTAAGAATGAGGGTATTTTTAAAACTATTAAAATATTAGAATTGTAATAACAATTTTACGAAAATATTTTCAATAAAAAATTCTCTTAAAAATATATTATTAGAAAAATAATAGTGTTAGAAAAAAATTGTTGGAAATGAATTTTTTGAAATAATATTTTAAAAAAATTGTTGAATCAAACTTTGTAAAAACATTTTTAAAAAATGAGTAAATAAAAACTGTAATTATTTTCAATATTTCAAAAAAAAATGTCAATAACAAATAAACAAATATATTTTCAGTAAAACAATATTTTGAGAAAACAAAAAGAGAGGATTTCGGAAAATACAGTTTTATTAAAAATATTTTTTCAAATTAAAACAAAAATAAAAAACAGAAAAATACACTAAAACAGTATGAAAACAGCTAATAAAGATAAATATTATTTTTAATATTTAAAAAAGTCAATGAAAACACAAAAAAAAGACCTTTGGAAAACAAATCATTTCCAACAAAAGTTGAGTTTTCAAAATACATTTTCTATGAAAAGACATTTTTAGAAAACAAAAGAAAAATATTTATAAGAATAAACTTTTTCAAAAAGAAAATTTTTAGAAAAGAAAAGAAAAATATTTTTATAATACACTTTCATTGAAAAAGCAGCTTTAGAAAAGAATCATTTTTGGAAAACATAAGAAAGACATTTTTAAAATACATTCGGAAAACAAATCATTTCCGACAAAAATTGAGTTTTCAAAATACATTTTCTATGAAGAAACATTTTTAGAAAACAAAAGAAAAATATTTATAAAAAATTTTTTTGGTAAGAAAACATTTTTAGAAAGCAAAAAAGAAAAACATTTTTTAAAATACATTTTTCATTGAAAAAGCATTTTTAGAAAACGAAAGAAATACATTTTCAAAATATATTTTCTATGAAAAACATGTTTTGGGAAAACAAAAGAAAAACATTTTCAAAAATATTCTTTCAGTAAAGGATTTTTAATAAAAAATCTTTTAAAAATACATTTTCAAAAAATAATATTGTTAGAAAAAAAGAAAATATTGTTGGAAATGAATTTTTTGAAATCTTGTTGAATCAAAACTCTATAAAAACATTTTTAAAAAATGAGTAAATAAAAACTGTAATTATTTTCAATATTTCAAAAAAAAGTCAATAATAAATTAACAAATACATTTTCATTAAAATATTATTTTGAGAAAACAAAAAAAGAGCATTTCGGAAAATATAGTTTTAGAAAAATTATTTTTTCAAATTAAAACAAAAATAAAAAATAAAAATACAATTAAACAGTATGAAAACAACTAATAAAGATAAATATTATTTATAATATGTTTTAAAAAGTTAATGATACACACAAAAAAAAAAAAATAAGACCTTTGGAAAACAAATCATTTCCAACAAAAATTGAGTTTTCAAAATACATTTTCTAGGAAGAAACATTTTTAGAAAACAAAAGAAAAATATTTATAAAATTAAATTTTCGGTAAGAAAACATTTTTGGAAAACAAAAGAAAAATATTTTAAAATAAATTTTCGGTAAGAAAACATTTTTAGAAAACAAAAGAAAAGTATTTTAAAATATATTTTCAGCAAAAAACATTTTTGGAAAGCAAAAGAAAAATATTTTTAAAATACATTTTCATTGAAAAAGCATTTTTAAGAAAACGAAAGAAAAACATTTTGGAAAACAAATTATTTGCAACAAAAATTAAGTTTTCAAAATGTATTTTCTGTGAAAAAACATTTTCATTAAAAAAGCAACATTAGAAAACAAAAGAAAAATATTTGTAAAAATAAATTTTTGATAAAAAATTTTGAAAACAAAAAAAAAATTAAAATTATATTTTCAGTAAAAAATATTTTTATAAAATTCCCCTCACTCTTAAGTTAAGATTTATAATTTAAGTTTTAAAATTTAGATTTAAACCTTAAACCTTAATTTACTCTAAACATTAACTCTTAACCTATTATAAACTCTAACCTAGACACAAACCTTAATCTTAATTGCTAACCCTAAACTCTAACCTAAAACACTAACACAACCTTTTAAATTTTAAACGCTTAAAAGATAAATCTTAATCTTAAGAGTGAGGGTGTTTTTAAAACTATAAAAACATTAGAATTGTAATAATATTTTTACAAACAGATTTTCAATAAAAAATATTTTAAAAATACATTTTCAAAAAATAATATTGTTAAAAAAATGAAATATTGTTGAAAATGAATTTTTTGAAATAATATTTTAAGAAAACTTGTTGAATCAAAATTTGTAAAAATATTTTTAGAAAATGAGAAAATAAAACTGTAATTATTTTCAATATTTCAAATAAATGTCAATAACAAATTAACAAATACATTTTCAGTAAAAAATATTTTGAGAAAACAAAAAAAAAAAAGTATTTCGGAAAATACAGTTTTAGAAAAAATATTTTTAAATTAAAACAAAAATAAAAAACAGAAAAATACAATAAAACAGTATGAAAACAGCTAATAAAGTTAAATATTATTTTTAATATTTTTTAAAAAGTCAAATGAATGAGTTTTTAAAAAGTCAAACAAGAAAACTACCTCTGGAAAACAAATCATTTCGAACAAAAAATTGAGTTTTCAAAATATACTTTCTATGAAAAGACGTTTTTAGAAAACAAAAGAAAAATATTTATAAGAATAAATTTTTCTAAAACATCAAATGAATGAACAAAAAGGCTCCGGCTAAAATTGAAATCCAAAAGCAAATAATGGCAGGGAATAACAAAATGGCAGAAGGTGAGAAAATGATATAAACTCACTATACTTGTTAGGAACTTCATGCATAGTTAATACAATCGGTGACTGCGTCATCATTGGTACAGCCTACACATCACTAATAAGCCAGTCACCAACAGTTGAAATATTATGGATTAGGTTAACAAATAGGGATGAACATGAACATAAGTACCAATCCTCCGAAGAATCATTGCAAAGTTCAGAAAATCTGATCCTTTGTGGCACAAAAAGATAAACATACCTTAATCTGATCATCAACTTGAAACACTTCACTAGCAATGATTGGTCCAGCATCCAGTTCATGAACAGTGAAGCCAGATACTCCAGTTTCCATGACACCATCCTGGGATAGAAATTTCATGTTAATAAAAAAGATTTCAAATAAAAATTGAATAGGTTCAACATTCAGAGTTCAAAACGAAGTGACCAGTGAAAAGAATTACCTGTAAAGCTCTTTGAACAGACACAGTACCACGCTGTAATGGCAACTGACTAAGATGAGTATTGACTGTTTCTGAGAAATTTAACACATGTTCAAATAGGAAATAGCAGATAAATTTGTCATCAATTTTGCTAGACCAAGTAAAACATGACTAACCCAATGGTGGAAGCTTGTTAGGCAATATGTTCCCATATGCTGCTGTAATACATAGCTCTGGCTGCAAAGCTTTTAAATTTGACAAGAAAGCATCCTCTATAAAGAGAAAACTTGAACTGCCATTTTAACAAAATCACCAAATATCACTGCCATGCATATTCTTTAAAGTCAGCGCAACATACTCCAGAATCAACATGCTTTTGTTTGTGGTTCGTACATAACATCATATGCTAGTGTTAAAATTCGGTTACAAGATGCAAAATCGCGAAAAGCATTCTTAGTATTATCTAAGTTTGCAAACATATCACCGTAAAATAATTTCTTATGTTGAAACTTCTGGCAAAAAAAAAGTATAAAAATAATATTTTCTTCAATTTATATGATTTCATCTGAAAGAGACCCAAAAAAACATTACCCAATAAACTCTGTGCAAATACAGCTTGCAAAAGAGTGTATATATATATATATATATATATATATTAAAGTGATAAACTCTACTGTGTTAATCGAGAACAGCGCAATTAGTAAGCATCATCTTATGAAATTCCAAGCTCTTTCACCAATGATATAAGCCATTTGAAAACCTTTTCCTTCATTTCTTTATTACTAAGGAAGAAATATTAAAACAGCCCTACTCTCTCAAGCCACGCAAAGCAATTATACAATGTCTTTCATTGACTACTGACAAGAAAATTATATATATTTACACTTTTCCTCACTTAAAGTTAGAGCTTCAAATAAATAGTTACCTCTCCAGTCTGTTCGGCTGTGAAAATGAGATCAGAACTGAAGCCCCTCTCCATACCATATTTCGCCAATGTGGTAGTTGTGTAACAATGGCTGCGAACTAAATGATACCAAAAGAAACTTGATTGATAAACAATATCTTAATGTTCGAGTCTCCAAGTTCATAATGCAACAAAGGAAACATGCAAAAAATTTAAGTATCTACGGTGTCAAATATTTATGCTAGGATAAAAGTTCTAAGCTTTCAGAACTTGTTTAACTTACCGTCAAGTAGAATTTGATTGGAGATGAGAAAAAGAGGCATTATTTTAACGTATGCCCGCTTTCTATCTCCAATTCTTATGTTGGATGGTTCCCGGAGCTCCCTAGGGATGCATTAACAAGAACATTATCCTATCCTCCATCGCTAAAGAGCATAGATTTGCCATATTTTCATGTGTTCTTATTATTACAGATTTATCTGTCATATTTTTAAAAATAAACCACATCAGAAAAATACCCAACTCTAAGAAAATAAACAGTACAAGATTTAATTTGATATCATCATTATTGAAAAGCACAATCCTTCAAGAAGGGAAAAGAAAAAAAAAAAAAAAAAGAAGAAGAAGCAAGAATCCTAAAAGATTAAATGGAAACCAACACAGAAGAAATTAAAGAGTATACTGTGCAAGAAATAAAAATTACGGAAAAAAAATGCCTCGACTGACCTTTACTTAGCATAGACAGTTTCAATTTCTGTAGTGCTCTCAAGGGATTCCACCACTTTTATCAAGAACGCAAAGAGAAAAATTATAAACAAAATAAAAGTTCAAATTAAAACAAAAAAATTACAGATGAAACACATTTTGTAAATTATAAAATAATTACAAAAGCAATAAATCATAGAGGGGGAGAAAAGAGATAGCGGATTAAGAAACGCGGAGGAGTAAGCGTAGAGGAAAGAGATAACAGGGGAAGAGCAGGAAGCAGAGGAGAAAGAGCGTAGAGACGGAAGAGGGAACGTGGACGAGAGAATTTGCCTGGAGGAGGAGATAATGGGAAGAGGAGAGAGCACAGGGACGCAGCACTGAGAGTGGAGGAGAGAAATCACCAGAAGGAAGAGAGAGGAAGGAGAGTGAAGGAGGAAGAGAGATAGGAGAACAGAAACCGGAAGAGAAAGAACGAGAGATAGAGGAAGAAACAGAGAAAGGAAGAGATCGCTTTATATAGAGCGTAAGAGTACAACGGCTAGATTTTGTTATTTGTCCCTTCGTTTTCAAAGTAGTTTTATAAAATTATTTTAGAAAATAATTTTTAAAAATAAAAAAACAATAAAATGTGTTTGAAAACAATAAAGAAAATAAGAAAACTACCCGCGTTCTCAATAAACGTGGGAAAGAGAGAATTATAAGATTATTCGTAAGATATTTTTTTATTTTTTACAAATTCACTAATATTTTTTTCTCAAAACAAAAATAAGAAAATATTTAAAAGTTGTTCTGGCCCAATTGGCTAACAGGCCCATCCCACTCCAATTGGCAAATTTAAACATCGTAATAGTCTCAAGTTGTCTAATTTTCTATTTTTATCCTAGTAGTGTTAGAACAAGGGTTGACAAAAAAAAAAATATTAAAAGTAAAAGACCCCTATAATTAGATAAGAACTAGTAAAACATTATAGGGATTTAGAGTTTAATTTTTACTACTTTTATCATTGTTAATAAAACATTATTTATTAATTAGACTGATAATATATTTATTTATATATTTATATTCAACTTTAGTAAATTAAGTGCACGATCATCTTTCTTTAAATACATATATTGGGAAGGATAACCCTATTAATTTATCAAAGTAGTAACGTGTAAATCGATATTCTTAAACCAAAAAGAATGATTTGTTAAGAAATAGAAATATATTACACCAATCAATTGCACATTGCCTTGCCTTCGCTTGGCATTTAATTTACTTTAGTACAAATATATGGAAAATCTATTCAATATTGCAAACACTTGAGCATCAATTAAGCTCTTTCAAATCCCATGAAGATCAGTGCACTCTTGTGGGTTTGTGTAGAAGTAATCCTCTAATTTGGGTTTACCAGGCACCACTGATCTTGCTGTTGGGTTCCCCAAACGATCTGCATGAGTAGCCTTCACTTCAGCAGAGAACTGGTTCCAGTTTATTGTCCCATTCTTGTATTGGTCTATCAGCTCAACCAGAAGCTTTCTGTCTAAAAGAATTGTCTTCCTGAAACCCAAATACCTGAAAAACAAATTTGCAAAGAAATTATGATAAATTCATATTTAATCAGTAATGATATTTCAACCAATATATTTATACATTTTTTCAATTTATATTGGAGGTGTTCTCACATATTGAATGTAAGACTAATTTTTATTTAAAATAAAAACAGTAATTAATAAATCTTTAAACTCAAAACCTTTTGTATATAAAATCTTAAAATTTGATTTGCTTTCAATGAACCAACACATTTTTAGACAAGTAATTTAATGAATATAGCAGCTATGTGGTTGACATTACAAAATCAAGTAAGGAGCTTGTACCTTCTGTGTCCTTCAACCAATTTTGCCATGTGGCCTTTGTACGTGGGAACAAAAATATCACTTTCTATTGACACATAATAATCCAATGCTGTTATAATCGCAAAAATTATCAAAATGAAAAAAATTAACATTTTTTTTTTCTGTTGTAATTCCTACAATCTAATTGGAGTTTATCATAAAAAAAGAATCAATTTCGATAGCCCTGGGCATAAACAGATTTCTTATTAAGGAACTCAGTTGAGATCCTAAGGAAGACATATATGTTTTAGATTTGAATAATTTGAATGTGGCGAAAAAAACAGCATGGTGCAAGTGTTTAACTTAGAAATATTGATTAATTTGATGATGAAGAATATTGTGGCTTTGTTGATGGTGTGGGTTATGCGACCTTCTCTGGATATCCATAGGGTTGTTTGTTAATGCGACATAAAAGCTAGCTAACTGCTAATGCAAAATTTAAATTTATATGGATTTGTTGGTAACACGGTGCTGAACTGAAATACCTGCTCACCATGCTTTTAATTTACCTTGTCAGTCAATTTCAGTTGCATTATTTTCTGCGTAAGTTCAACCTGTAACTTTCTTAACCGGATTGGGCTCCAACAAAATTGCTTGCCAGCACGTGGTCAACATGTGATTTGTGTTGGTCACTGTCGGATTTGGTTAAAACGAAATTGTTTGGGTGGAACTAACACTGGCATGTCAACCGTAGCCATGATTCGTTTCTTTGTTGCCGACTTCAAGGCGATGACTATCAACATCCGTGACCCACTGTCCATTCCCCTTTCTTCTCAACCTCAGAATCATGAGGTGATTGTCAACCCTCTGTTCCGTTTTCAAGTCTTGCGTTGCGTTCACTTTTGCTACTTTACAATTAATAATGGGTATTTGGCACATAGCACTCTGTCCCTTGCAACCAAATGTGGCTATTTGTTGGAAGTAAACCAAGAATCAGCAGAGCAATTAAGCGTTTTGCAATACGGCGAATGAAGCAGTTAGAAAAAAGACGCCGTGCTATTGCTAGGTCGCGGAGGTTGGGGCTAGTATCCATAATCCATGTCTTGTTCACAAACAAGGTTGCGATTTCTTGTGAATAAGATTGGTGACAACAGTACATAGGTTTTCATATTTGGTTCTAGTTTTGATGACGGCTCGGTTAAGCTGCCATTTTCTTAAATCATAAGGCAACCAATTGACAAGAAGAAAGACATGCCCTATATACTAAGATTTATCTGAATTGCCAAGATGTAGTGATTGCTTTGCCTAATTTTGGAAGAATTTTAATGAAACTATATATATATCTTAGAGGGCTAGACGAGTGTTTTGTTTCTATTGCTGACTCCCATGATCCCTGTTCCCATTCCCATCCCAAGACTACCATCCTGCTATATTCATTTCTTAAACGGCTCATGGAAAGATAGGCCCAACTGCACAAATTAAAAATAAAAATTGACCACTAATTATAAGTAGCATAACTCGGCAGTTCCCTTTGCCTCCTCACCCAAACATTCTCAAGCAACACCCCCTCCTTCCATCTTTCTACTTTTCCCATGCCCATGGCCATTACATCAGACTTCTCTCTCCTCCTTCTCCTTGTTCTCGTCTCAGGTAATCACAACTCGTAGCAAAGACGTTATTCTTTTTCCTGTTCTGTTTCTGTTGCTTGATTTTATCATTCTGGAATTGCAGGTAATGTGGCTTCGGCCGCCGTGTTCACACTGGAAAACCGTTGTAGTTATACGGTATGGCCCGGAACACTCTCCGGCAACGGTGTTGCAATCGTCGGTGACGCTGGATTGTCCTTGCAACCCGGATCGTCAGTTCAGCTCACCGCTCCACCAGGTTGGTCGGGCCGGTTTTGGGGCCGAACCGACTGCAACTTCGATAATGCCGGTAAGGGAAAATGTGTTACCGGGGATTGTGGCGGGCTAAAATGCATTGCAGGAGGAGCTCCGCCGGTGACGCTGGTCGAGTTCACCATTGGAAGCGCCAGTAATACCAAGGATTTCTATGACGTCAGCCTCGTCGACGGTTACAATGTGGGGATGGGTGTGAAGGCAACCGGAGGAAGCGGTGATTGCCAGTACGCGGGGTGTGTTGCGGACTTGAACAGTCACTGCCCGAGGGAGTTGCAGGTAATGAACGGGGATTCGGTGGTGGCGTGCAAGAGCGCATGTGCGGCGTTTAACACGGCGGAGTTCTGCTGCACTGCTGATCACTCAACTCCACAAACTTGTTCGCCGACGCAGTACTCGGAGATGTTCAAGAACGCGTGCCCCACTGCCTACAGCTACGCATACGACGACGCTTCAAGCACTTGCACATGTTCTGGCTCTGACTACCTTATCACATTTTGTCCAACGCCATTCTCATGAAATTATTTGTTACTCTTAATCATTTACTATTTGGAGGCTGATATATATATAGACACCACTTGATGTTATAGCTTGCTCGCCAGATTTGCTCATTTGTGGGAGTCTTATCTTAGATTCTTATTTTTCCAAAATGGTTAATTTTGATTGATGGGTTTGGCGAGAAGAGAACGAAATGTCAAATAAGGTAAGATACTCACTTATGGCTGTAAGTAAATCTGAGAGACAGATTATCTATGGTACCAATGGTAGTGGAAGTAACAGTAATGGGCATCGTGGCTTTTGATACAACCCGATCTTAGAGGTTCGTTCGTTAAGCCCACAAGATTCTATTCACTCTTACAAATAACAAAAATTGGGTGACAATTAGTTAGTTATAAATAGATTAAATTAATGTTCCGAGGTTTTTTGGGTGAGCTTGCACTGCAAAACTTGAATCGACGAATGGAAATGGCTCAAGGACTTGTCCAGAGGAAGCATAGACAATTTAACCAATTTTGTTTTTTATTCGCGAAGTGTAAAAACATAGACGAGTGAGAGGGGTCAACTCTCTTCATATTGGATGGCGGGCTTTATTGTCCAGTTTTATGTAGCAGCAAGGAGCAACCATGATAATTTTATTGTTACAGTTAATTATGTCCCTTTTATTATACGAGTTACAACTCACATTAAAAAGACTTAAAATAATTAATTACAAAAAAGATGAAATAAAATAGTCCCCTTTGCACTCGTGTCATCGTTTTAAGCTCCGTAACAGTTTTGGAGGGTAGGTAAGCTTGAATGGCCGCATTGATCAAGAATAGAAAAGGAAAAGAAATTGGAGTTGAAAAAAATTAAGGACGTACAGAGATGGATCAATGGACTGAGGACAAAGAATTCACGAAACAGGATTTTTTTTTAAAAAAAAAAATTTCCCTTCAAAGGCCTTCGGCCGAAGATCTGATAACCATCCGAATTTTTTTTTTTTACCTTTTTTTTTTTCACTTTCTCTTTCCATACATTTCCAATTTTCTCTACAAAAGGCTTTCCTCTTCGAAAGCCAAATATGTAACCCACTCATCCAATTTTTCCTAAACAATTTTGGATGAGTGTAAACAAACCCTAAATCTAGGGCGTTACGTGCCCATCTTTTCCAACAAATGGCCCTGGAGAAATTACAAGCCAAAGCCCTCCAAAAAAAAAAACGAAAAGAATTAAAGTTAAAGCTGCCTATATCTTACAGAGATTCCTTTCAATGAACTATTTCTAATTGAGAAACTGCTTCGCAAGCGATTAAACCATGACAGTTTAATCTCACCGGAGCCAGTGCATTGACCCTGACCTTCCCCCTCGCTGCTAAATAGGGTTTGGTCTGAGCAGTCAAGTGAAGCTCCACATGCAAGATTATATGACTGACAAGCCGAATGGCACACTCGAAGCCTGTTGTCACCATCCTTGTCACACTTCTGGATCGAGATCTGGAAATCGAGTAACCAATTTCAGAAGACCAGGCAACAAATACATGCTATATCCTCAATTATGAAGTACAATGCTACAATAAACTATCAAGATTCAATAAGGAATCAACAGTGTGGCAAAAAGTCAGGATAATCTTACAACTACTGGATTTAACCAAATCAATACACAACTTTTAATTAGATTGAACGGATATATAGATAGAACTATAAGTTGTCTAGTGCAATAAACTGGGTGAACCAAATGGAAAAGCGAAGAGTTGGAGGAACAAAAGAAAACAATATCGAGGAACAAAAAGAATAGTTTTGGCACAAGAAGAAAGAACTTACCCAACAGGCTAATCGCTTAGCAGCCTCGTCACAATATGAGCTGCCAAATATGTTAAATAATTTTCTAGCACCACCAGGGAATAACCGGTGGTAATTAGGCATCACAACCACTTCTTCTAGCTGCTGCAGTATACTTGGTTCGCTGGGTGCACAATGTTGTCCAGACATGTCATTTCCCAGTACATTTTTGCAAACAGAAAGACTGGAGAGATGCGTGGAGCTGTTCTGGCATGTGTATCCAGCGTAGTCAGAACAACGGAATTCACAAACTCCATTATCACAAACCCCACCATGAAGGCTGCATTGCTCATCGCAGACAGCTGCATAATATGCATGTCCGAAACAAGTTAACTTAAAATTGTATGATTAGACCAATTCAATCTGACTGGATATTGAAGGCAATTAAAAAAAAAAGGAACCCATTCAACGTCTGCATAAATTAGAAGCCTCAATTCATCAAATAAAAAGATTTTAGAGTTATTATCCAAAAGGAGCTCTGACTGAGTACAATTTTTCAAATATCTATCATTGAAAGCCCATCCTTCTGGTAATGGCCTTTTTTAAGAAAAAGGGAGAGAAGGATTTAGACACATAACAAAGAAAAAGAAAACGATTCTAATGAAGTGTAAATTTGGAGAAAATTTCTAGTTGACAAAATATAAAAGAACTAGTTAAACAGGGAAGTAGCTGACAGACAAAATAAGCTTAAAAAAAGTAGTATTACATACCGGTGGAACAGTCAATGCCTGTATACCCACTTTTACATTCACATATCCCATTGGAGAGGCACTTGCCATTGCCATTGCAGTTGCTGGGGCAGAAGCCTGAAAGATAATCAAGAAAAAGTAATAAAGTGAACACTACATGCCGCTAGTAAATGTAATGGAAATGAATGGTTAAATTAAAATATAATGCGGGAAGTGAGAACTCACGTCTACTGCAATCATGACCATGAAATCCTAGAAAGCAGTGGCACCTTCCATCAACACAATCACCATTGAAATTACAAGCATTGGGGCATTGCCCAGATAAAACAACTGGAACTGTCCTACAGAGTTCGTGATATGCAGGGCAGATCAATTCACCTACAGAAAAATAAAGATTAGGGAGTCAACTTATAAGCAATTAACATTATTGTGTAAAGAGGTAGATAAATTAATAATAATGATAATAATAACCATTAAAGCCAGGGAACTGAATGGGTCCACCAGCACGGGAACAAACTTTCCAGATACCATCCACTGCAACCTGTAGTTAAGGCAACAATATTAAAGCCAGGCATAATTCAAATGAAGCTTTGCTATTGCTCGAGCTAAAATTAGTCCCATCCGCTGCCTGCTGAACCTTTACAGAAGCATTGCCCAACTTAATGCAATAAAATAAAGGCAGCAGTAGAGTTACTTACTAAATGCAATAAAATAAAGCACTATACAACAGGAATACATTACTTAATATTGGCACTCCAAACCTTACCTCTAAAGAATTATTTATACACCTGTGCTGATAACAACCATTTCCCTGTGTCATAGAACCTCTAACAAATCCTGTCCGTACTAGTGATGAGGCCATACACCTGCATTAGAAGAGGATGCAATTAGCAAATCTGCACCTAAAAGTTAACAAAATCCATGAAAAGCAGCTATACAGTGGAATGTTGGCATCCACAAATCCTACCTAGAGTTACTCCCACGGACTTCTCCCAGCATTCTATCAGGTGCTCGTGCACTGTTTGTGTCTGTACATGATCCATCAGAGTATGCAACAAAATAAGTGCAATAATCTGCCAATGAGGATTGTCCACCTACAACAACCAGCGAACAAGTCATTGAAACTTTGCTACAGCCACACAAATATCTATTTTGCTAATTTAAAATATCACTACCATGAACTGATTTTCTTCAAAAACTATTTACAACAACCACTCTTTTCTTCAAACAATGATCATTATTGGGAAAATGAAAATAGGAGCTAGATATCAATGTAAACAACAGCCCAGAGGGTATAACAACTACTTGACATTCCAACAACCATATTAAAAAACCTCGCTCAAGTGGAGAAAAGAGAGAGAGAAAAAAAAAAAGAAAAAGCATCAACAGATCTTATGTGGATTATTATCAACGTATGCTAGTTAGATATGAATATGGTATAAAATACCTTTGTTAGCTTGTGGAAAATATCGAGCCCACTGAGGGAGGTCTCCACTGTATGTTACAATCGGGCAATATCCCTCTGCCTCCCTGTTATATGTACAACCAGACAACTGTGTTGTGTTGCAACGGTAGGCCCCCTTCCAGAGATTGCAGGGGGACGTAACGAATTCAACACCTTGGTTGCGACCCCAATCAAGATGGTCTGCCATACTATAATTGGCTTTGTACCATCCACTATCTTCTAAGAGAGCCAATGTCATTTTTGAAACTACAGATCTGGTATCCACAGATCCAGTCATAATCTCATTCATCAGAAGCCTTTTCTCCCAGTGAGATCCTGTAAGCCAATTACCAAACGATTTAGTTGGTACCAGCAGAAGCACAAGCTCAAGCACATTTTGCATGGTCTTCTACGAAGCAGCTGCCATGTTTGATTTATTTTTTCAAGCACTTCTAGGGATTGATTCTAAGGGCGCACACATCAGGGTAGGCCATAGATCAAATCTTCAGTTAGAATATTACCAAGAAATAGGAAAACTCCATTTGTTATTTCATTTAGCACATATTTCACAGGTATTTAATTTTCAATTATTAAACTCACACATATATGCACATTCTTCATAGAACAATCAGGTTGCACACATGCACTCCTTTGGCACTTATGACTTTTACCAGCTACAGCAAGTAGAAACTATAGATGACTAAGGTAAGGTAAAAGAACTCCAAATTAAAGGGAAAGAAAAAAAAAATTAAGCTCAGTACAGAAAATGATTTTAAAAAAATACAAACAAACAAACCTGATGTGCCACGCCCTCCCCCATCTTCCAGCTCTAAACCAGTAAAGTTTTCTGAGAATGCCTGCTATCAGATCACTCGTCAATCATTTGTCAAAAGCAGTCAGTAGTACAATGTCAATATCAAACAAAAGTTCCAACAAGTGAAGTACCCCATAATGATATCGTGAATGCATGATAACCCGTGGAAGCACTACACGGGTCACCATCCGCCCAAGCTTTTCATCCATGACTTGTTCAGTAACCTGCAAACAAAGTAATGATGGGCTTCTCAAATGTGTGCCAAGAAAATGGCTGAATTGGAGAAAGAATTGATGCAACAGAAATTTTCCAAATATAAGTCAAGGAAAGAAAAAATTTAGAATAGTTCTAAAGACTAGACCAAATAGTTTTGGACAAACATCGTCTGGAATAAATGGCAGGACATTCAAATTATTCATTCATTATCATTACTCAATTTATTTCTCAACAGAATGAGAGATATTTTGTACATAATAACCCTCAACCAGCATCACCATATTTATCTATTTTACACTTCTGTAAGTCCAAGAACACCATAATAAGCTCTTATTTCTTAATGTGGAAAAAGTAATCGTAATTTAGGGACTCATACTCTGCTGGAATACTATAAGCTACTCTCAGCCCTCAAACTCCCAATGATAAACAGAAGATTATGCTTGAGAAAGCTTGGTTAAATATATATAAGATACACTGTTATAGCAGTATATACCTGATTTCGCCGCCTTTTCCTTTCATCTCTAAAATGAGAAAAGGCATGGGGATCAAAACCAAGAACGTGCATAACCTGCAGAAGATGAAATATAATGAACAAGCTTAGTAGTGCTTCACATGTTTCCAAGTTCATTAGTTTACATAACCTCAACTAACCTCATGTATAAGAGTGGCTGAAAGTAAGGTCTCAGCCTCAGCTGTCAAATGTCGAGGAGCAACATTTACATGTCCTGCAATAATAAAACATATCAGTTCAGAATTCTCTCAAATGCAAGATCAAGATAACTGCTCAAACCAAAATATGTTCTTCAGATAAGCTACCAGCTATTGCACGGCCCCACTGATCCCGTTCACATGCCACAGCCCAAGCAAGAGTGTTCCCAGTTGTAGGTCTTGTAGTCACCAAAAGTACTAAGTCGGCATCAGAGACACCCTCTGGGAAAGGTGAACAGAGAGGTCATTTCTTAAATTCAAAATAACAAATTTGGGCTGATGTTTTATAGAAAACTACAATATCCATAAAAAGTATAGGATAAACAGAATTTACCCTCAACATATTTACGAGGGAGCTGCACGCCACCATCTTGCCCACATGCAGAATATCCACTCAATTGCAAATTCCCCTTGACTGGCTCAACAGCTAATGCTCTTCTAAACCAATCAGCTGTCTGACCCAAGGCCTGCAATAAGTTGCAATCAAGGGTAAATTTTCCCATCCAATATTTATGTAAATACTAATTTAAATAACATAAACTAACAACACTATGTCCAAAGAGACTTAATGAATGCCAAAAGTGAAACAGTAATTTAAACAAGATTATCAACCTAATGAACAGTACAAACATAAATAAAGAAAAGGATTTGACCTTGCGAAGCCGACGTTTTTTGTCCTCTCCTGAGATATCTTCTGAAGTACAGTTATACCAACAATCACCAAAGATAGGAGGATCACCATGAGGATTACAAAAGGGGAAACCCGGAAGAGAAGACATGGGGAGCTCTCCAAGCTATCCAAGGAAAATAATATGATTAAATCTGATACAAAGAATAAGTGAGAATGGAAATTCTACCCCTAGGTCATCCAAAGTCTAGAAAAACTCACTTTGACAATATCACCAATTTTACGACAATCTCTATCAGGGGAGTGACCAACGGCATCATAATTTAAATATATCCTAATAGGTTGCTTTGCATCCTTTAGACGCCCTGACAATGTTGACAATCCAAGTAATGACCTGCCTTTATGTTGAAGGGGTTTTGACAGACCAGGACCATAAACCTGTGGGGTAACCGAATACACCTTGCGACCAGGTCGCTTTCTCTGTTCCAGTATCTGGTCATGTATACAAGAGTGTGAGGCAATGTTCTCACTTCTCCTTTCCAGGCCACCCCATTGCAGTTGGTGTTCTTGGAGTTTTGCATTGGCGGCTTCTAACCATGCCAATATCAATACAATCTGAAGAGGAAGCAGAAGAATAATAATATGTATTAACTAACTTGTGGAATCATAGTTTCGAGATTATCATATGCAATGTATCAAACATTGAGAACAACGCCCTTCTATCTGCTTGCCAAACTTAGAAGAGAAATTCTTAACGCCTGTCAGCTTTACCAAAATTAGAACCAGGCATGCAATAACTTTTTGTCGGACAGAACGGAATTTCTTTCAATCTAAGATCATGAGGATGCATTCACTCTAATAAAAGCCAAATCTTAGAACATCTAAACTTCAAAATTAAGCATCTTAAACTGAAAAGGGAAACAAGCAATGGATCTTCATCAAATTAGCCGCTTAAGAGGCTAGTGAACAGTCTCATCTGAAGCTTCAAAATCTTCGAGATAAGAAGATAAGAACGCCAGATATCAGAGCAAACAAAATCTTCGAGACGACGTAATTCTCAGGGAGTAAACCCGCACAATCCGGATCAAACATTGTTCTTGAAAATAAACCCTAACCTTATGGGTTGGGTTTCGGGACAAATATGTCTCTGAACTTGCAAAAAGAATATGTATCTAAATTAATTAGTAAATGCAAAATATGAAAACACTTAGTCCTTCACCTCGTTTTTCTTACAACCTACAGTGACCGCCCAAGCATAGTTCAGCGGGTGATTTTGAAAGACCTAAACCCTAAACGCTAGAGCAACATTAAACAAGAAGAAATTTAGAAGGGGAAAAGAATCTAGTAAAAAGTCATACTAGCAGAGCTTACCTCGAAAACAACGACCGTGAATCGAAGCTTACAATGAAATCTGGAGAGCGTGCATAAACTACACCGAACCATTACTTCCGTTAAATAGGAAAAACTCTAAAACAAATGACGATGATTCCATCAATTCACCAGCGATTTTCCAATCAGCTTTAAAACCCGGAAAAACCGCTGGCTCCCCAGCATTTTGTAATGTTCGTACGGACAACAATCAGAAACAAGAAGCAACGGGAGTGTGGCCCTTTGGGCTAATGGTGGTTTTGATTCGAAAGCAATAAACAGTGCTCCAACATACAGGCGAAAAGGCAGGACCTCTGACTTCTCAGAGGAAAAAAGCTTTTAATTATCCCAACTGATTCAAGGAGAGGAGCTTTCAATTCGGACAGCGTCTTTACAATAGCTGCTTCCTCTTCTCCGAGACGAGAAAACAGAGCACTGACAGTGAAGGGGACGAAGAGGAGAAGAAGGTCAAAAAAAATCAGAATAGATTGGGTGGAGTGGGTGGATACAAAAAAAAAAAAAAAATTCTTATTTTTTTGGGTTTTTCGGAGAATTTTTTACAATATTATACGCTTGTGTTAAATAAAATGTCGAAGGCAAAATTCTATTCGAACCCTCGTCTTTGCTACTAATTACAAGAATCTCCACCACGCGTAATTAAAAAGTTTTATCGTACGTCATATTAAATATCCATTTACGACCGCAACTTGGATAAAGCAATTGTAAATTGTAATATTTAATTAGTCACTTATTTTAACCTAATTAACGCATCATGTCATTATATTATAAAGTTTTAATTTTAATTTTAACCCGACAAGTATATATTTTACCGGACGCCACCACGAATTTTGCTAATATATACATAATTATTATTATTATTGAGACGTGTTTTCATTATCATCACAAACATAGTCATATTAGAAAACAACGTATTACCACAATAAAAATTTAATTTAAAATCATAGATCTAAGCATAACTATAACTAATTATACTAAAATGAATTCCTTCAAACTCAATTATAATTTGGAGGGAATTAAGCGTAAGAGTAAAATGGAAGTGAGATGATAAAGCCACAGCTTCCTTCTAACTAGCACTGGCATGCCCCACTCACACCGGAGAATTGTCTCTCTTTATTTATTTATTCATTTCCCTTCCTTATCCGAACGCTGTTTTAATTAATATCAGTAGATATATGTCCCAAAAAAAAAATAATTATAGAATAGTCGTACATAGACTTTAATATATAAAAACATTATCAATGTAAATGGTAGCTAGTCCGATGATATGAGCAAAAGAAAGAAAGAAAAAGTTATAGCAAGGGCATTGCATAAAGAATTCATTCCTATTTGAAGCAGAAGGGTCAAGAAATCAGATTTAAACTCGTTGACAAGAAAAAGAGCCCAAAAAATGGCATCTCTCATTCACGAGAATAACTTGTACTTATTAATTAGAAGGAGATGGTTAGGTTTGGTATTTTGGTAACCTACTATTTAAGCTTTCGTATTATATTTAATTTTATTTTATTTTATGGCTGCTTTAATTTGACATTCCAACCATTTGATTTGTGTAGTAGAAAACATTGGACAATTAATAGAAAAGCATTAGTGAGGAGGAATCTATTTAATTATGTTCTCTCGGACAAGGTTGGCTTGGAGGATACAGCTAATCCTTCTTATTGGTATTTCACCTAACGGCACAATTATTTAAATCACGGTTGAATTTTGACCATACCCTACCAACGGCAACATATACATATAGTATTCCTATTTTCAACAGTGAAATGGTTCATCCTTTTCGCCTTATTTAATTTTCAAGCCAACAATTAAGGATTGGGTGAATTATTTACCTAATAGAGCTGACTTTCTATTGAGGTGATTAAGGATTGGGTTAGTTTATACTCTTTCTTATTTATATATAGCAGAATATGTTAAAATAGATATTTGAGGTTCTAAATTTCAATATAATGTAAAGGTTGATGGACAAAGATGAGAATAGGCGAACCAAAGCAGAGATACTCCTAACGTAAGCTCAAGACATTCCACGCTCAAAACGTCAAGAGGCACATTTCCCCCACTCCCACTCACGCCTCTTCTGCAATTGTGTTTGTGTAAACTAGGCCCCAAAACAACTAGGATTAGTATAATGAAATTTTCAAATTAATTAAAATGATGATTTCCATTAGCTACAACAAAGTTGGGTCACATAATCCAAGTAGATATTAATTTGTTCGTCGCACTCTGAAATTTCAATTATAGTATGGAATGAAACGGGGACCGCTTTAATGCCAAAAAGAAAAAAGAGATGCAACTTCGGGCCCCTCGCCAACACATGGCCATAATTATTAACTTCTCCCAAATTATCATTATTGGTGCCTTTTAAATAGCATATCAATTTGACCTTCTTTAAACTAGTACTAGTACTACAACTATTAGGTTGCCAAAATCTTTCTCATTTTGAAGGAGTTCTTAACTTGTAGGTAATAACGAAGAGGAAGAACTCTCCATCTCAAAGCTGAGAAAATAATGATTGAGATGGCCACTGCAGGCTACGTAACGTAATGTCACTGACCTAGCTAGCTCTCTCAGAGATTGACATATATACTGCTATACATATATGCTGCGCGTCAAAGGAATACAACAATTTCATGATAACTTCTAACTCGGGTTGGTCCATATATATCCATACCAAATAGGACCTTATATAATATTGTGCTGTTGGATAGGGCAGGGAGTGCTTTCACTTTCACGTTCTTCGTATAATGAAAAAAGAAAAAAGAAAAAAAAGGTGGAACTAGTATAGTATTTATGAGAGCCAGATATATATATAGTTTGGTCAAGTTCAAGGTACCTGCCACGTGATGGAATGGTCCCTCATTCCAAATGAATGCATGGGTGGGGAATGCCTCACGTGATTTATGTTTTCAGTTCATTGGAGTTCGTTTGGATCCTGGCAAATAATGCATCGTATTCATGTGATAGATATATTATCGATGAATCTCTTCAATTAGACGAATGATAACCTTGTAATGCCTAGCTTATATCAGCTGAATCACAAAGAGACCCAATTCAATCAACTGAGCCAATCTTGTAGCTAGCTAGGACGTGTTAATTTGAAATTTGAAAAATGGAAACTTGAATTGTAGAAGCAAATTTATGAAGACCAGGGCAAGTAAAAGAATAATGACTAGTTTGATAATTCTTAATTCGTTGATAAATTTCGTCATTAATTTGTCATAAAGCCATGCACCTTCCCACGTGTTATTTTTGGCAGCGTTTGGACTTTGCTTACGATTCACAAGTGCAGTTTTTATGGGTGAGACCAAAATTGGATAACACGTTTTACTTCAGCTTGGTTTCTTTTTGACCCCTTTCTTTGAGAACAAGTATGCTGATTCGGACGGATAAGATTAAGGAAAATGAGGGCATTTCATTCTCCCATGGCAAAGATGGTGGGTCATGGATCAGTTACTAGCTAATGATAGAATAGATTTGATAGCAAGCGATGTTCATGCTAATTAATGCGACGTTCTTTGTTTTTTTGGTCTTTCAACCTATTGTGAAACAGTTGATGACTATATTAATATATGGGTTAAGATTAAAGACGACGTAGCAGATAAGAAAAGGAAGGTTGCTCTGTTGATGTGATCACCAAACTCGGAGCTCCATTTGAATGGGAAAAGGATGGAATATCCATATTCAAAGTGATCAGATTCAGTGGTTCCTTTCAAAATAAGCTATTTATATATATATATCTCTTAAGGGCCATTAGTGGTTTTGGTACAATAGAGAAAAAGCCAAACTGACACCTAACGAAGGACACAGAAGAACAATCAGCAGCTTGGGGAAGAGCTCGAAGAGTGCATCACAATTTCCTCTTTAGGAGCATGCTTAGCCAATTTACCTACACGTTGGTTCGCTTCTTTAAGAGTACGAGTAATCCACACCTCCTATTCAGAATGGCTCTTGCTTGTGATATTTACCAGTTTAGTATACTTGTTCTTATTCTTTCTCCCCTCTTACAAGCTGTAGCAATATACAAATAACCGGGTACTCATTCACCGGGATTGCAAAAGGAAACCCAAAAAAAAAAAAATATATTAGGGCTTTATTTGTAGGCCTGCTCCAACCTGGTCATGTATAAGGTCACAACATGGAGCATATATATAGATATATTAAAGCAAATGAGAACGCAACTACTACTGTTTATTTTCTCTTTTTTTTTTAAAAAAAAAAAAAAAGTAGCTAAAATGGCCCAAAGAAAAGGCGGAAAAGTCAAATGTAAACACATTCGGCATTTTTTTATCGTCGGCCAGTCACAAACACTCATGGTCCAAAAACAATTAAATTACCAATATGAAATTTGTCGAGTTTATCAAAATAGATTTTTTTTTCTCCGTTAGGTGATTAATCCATTTTACCCATAGTCTAGTAAAATTTAAATATCCCCAACTTTTGTATGTGGATTCGGAACATCGGAGTGGCAAGAAAATAGCATGTAACAGATTTGATTGGAAGGGACAGGTTGGGGGGAATCGCAAGACAATTGAGTATAGAGCCATAAAACCGGCAGAGCATAGCAGCTATCTATTCATTTGGTCCAACTATGTACAAATTCCAACCAAGCCGAAGCTGATGATGTAAATTTGGGTGGGTGTTGGGATAGCCTGTATCAGTTTTAGTTAAGCCTACCTAGTAATTAAGACATCAATTAGTGTCCATCTTCTCTAGCTATATGTTGAGTTGTCCATCTAGAAATTAATTGAACCTTGTTCCATTAAAACTGCGGATCTCTGTCAAACTTGAAATTCTAAAACATGAATCAGTTTAAGTAGGGTGTTTAAAATATATGTTTGATGGAGTATATAACTCTTCAAATCGAAGAGTGATGCGCGGTAGCACCAAGTAGAGGATCGAACCCTAACCCCAGCCCTGGATAGCACGCCTTGCGGAGCTCATTGTACTTTTCCATGTCAAACTTGTATTTCTGCATAAGACGCTTTTGCTTGCCCATGAATCGGTGATAGAAGTAGCCCTGGAAGGTGGGCTCTCTGGACGTCCTCAGGAAGAAAAGGTATGCAATAGCGAAATTAAGCGACGCGAAAAAGAAGCATATGGGCTCCATCACATCCCAACTGAGCTCCCAGAAAGTGAGCCTCATGAACCCAAGAGTTTGGGCCATTAACAAGCCCAGCCCGCAATAAAGCTCGCCTCGAACCAAGGATTGAGCCTTCTCGTCGATCATAGCCTTTTGCTTCTCCATTAACTCCAGGTCTCTTCTTCTTGGGTCATTCGGAATCGCTATTGTTTCGCTGATCAACCTCTCCATTGTTTTTGCTACCTGTCAAGAAAAACATATTAGGATCGTAATAATTGAATCAAATATTTGCTTAAGTACAAATCACATATATAACATAATCAGCTCAGTCTGTGCTAGTCCCGGTGAGAGATGGTTAGAAATCACCAACCGTTTCTAGAAAGAATAGGGACAAGGAATCGCGTTCCTTAATTAAGAAACACGTGCCAACCATCTGCACTTGACATATTTTAACTTTCAACTCAAACAAAGAAGCCTAGTACGCATGATTCCATCTCCATCACACTCTTTTTTGTGCCAAAATTTCTATTACGCTCACGCTTTTGTGACTCCCTCCACCTAGTCCTTGCTACCAATACACTCCCGTGTAATTTTGTAAAGGGCTAAGCTATTTTAGTCTATTCGGAATTCATAATAAAAACAGCTAACGCGTAAAGACGTGTCGGGAGGGAGACTTGATTGCTTATTTAATTACCTGCTCGGGTCGCAGAAACACCACGTCTCCCAAAACGATGACGTTTCCTGACTCGTCCAACAACTTGCCAAACTCAGCTCCCTGATCTCCATTCTCACAACCTTCGCCGCAAATTCGAATAAACTCAGCGTAGGAAATCGTGGTCTTTGGGATCTCCCTCAGTTTTGCCTTCAGCCTCTCTACCTGCGAAACCTTCAGAATCTTCTTTGCATCATTTACGGATATTCCGTGCAATAATCCGCCGGTGGCATGATCCGTCGGCGGAGGGCAAAGGCCGTCCAGACGGAGACGATCACCCGTAATGTTTAAGCCTTTCAGCTTCTCTCTGAGATTTTCTCCGACAGAGAGAGACAGAAATTCCGGGAGTCTGGTCGGGCCACAGTGGTATACGGCTCTCCGATGGAGAAACGGCCGGAAAAGTACTTTGTCGGCAGATTCAGGCGAGGGGATGTACTCCCGATGGAAGTTGGATTTGGAAGCGTTGGGTGGGACAATGGTTTGGAGTGAGGTAGAGGGGACGGCAGTGTGTTGTAAGGTTGCCGACGGTGAGCTGGTTCTGAAACCGTCCAACAGACGCTTCGTGAGGGCTTTCCGAAGCGCCATTGATGTGTGAGTGAGTGTGAGAAATGGGTCCGATAACTCAGCGCTGAGGTTTTGAATGACCTTGAAATCAATTGAGGCAGATTTGGTCATATATATAGGTCCAAGGAACCGGGAAGAGAGAGAAAATAGTATTCATTTTTGTAATTTCTCTTTCTTTTATTGGCCTTGTATTTTTCTTTTTTCTGTCTATGACAGATTTTAACATGTACAAAAATAAAGCACTCCATAAGAAAAAAAGTCTTTATATACATATATAGTTATTAAAATTCGTTACTTTTAAAATAATTATCATTTTAAAAAAATTATTTCATTATAATTGTTCATATATTATTTTAGTATAACATTAATTATATTTTTTTATTTTTATTCTCAACATTTAATTATAAAATTAAATGATACGATAATTTGTTTATTATATTTCTTAATTTTTTTATTAAAAATATTAAAAGATAATTATTTTAAAACAGTAAAATGTATTTATAATTAATTTTTAAATACATTTTTTTTTTCTCTCGTCAATGTTATTATCATTAAAATGCTATGCTTGCTATCACTCTTACTCATTTATCTCTTTAATGACTTGAAATGTTTGATAAAATTTGAAATATGAACAATTAACTAATTTCAATTGATTTTTTAATCTACGTGATTTTATTAAAAAGTGTTATATAATGTAATTTATTTTATTGTTTGAATAAACTTAAATAATTAACTTATATACACGATACTTATCTAGTGATTATTTTTATACAATATAATATACCATTTAAATACAAAAAAAAAAATCAAGGAAATATACATTTTCATTGTAAAACGTTGTATTAAAATATACCATTCCTTTATAAGCATTTGACCCCCCAAAAAAATATATCAATATGGAGTCGAAATTTCTTGATTCCCTTCTAACGAATGAATTTGTCCACAATTTAGAAAAGATAAAACCGTTGATTCAATCAACTTAACTGTTTTACTGAATTTTCATTTTAGGGATAATGAGTCCATTAATTATTTTAGCAAAAATATCTGATATAAATTTCACGGACACTTCGAAGCCAAACTTGAAATTCATCAAAAACCAGAAGATAAATGAGCTGGTCAATAGGCTATTGTCACTGCGACTATTAAAAGGGGAAAAACGTGAATCAATTCTGTCAACCAAAAAAAAAAAAACGTGAATTAATTGTTCAAAATAACCGTCGATAAACTTAATAAAATATTTTAAATTTAAATTTCACGTCCTAATTTTACAATTTGTGAATTTGTCTAATTTTCTATACAGTGGTTTATATAACCCTTATAAAATTGAATTTCTTATATTTTTCAAAAATTAATCCAATTCATTTTGGTTGGATTAATTCATAAATATTATTATCTTTGTATAAAAAATAAAATTAATCTTGTTTAAAAAAAAAATGAGGGATATATATATATATATATATATTTAACATGAACTGAAAACCACGCTGAATTCCAAGGTAGGAGACAGAAAGTGATAACATTTTATATCCACCGTTTCCGCGGGTGCTGTTTCCCATAATTATTATTATTACAAAATATGCAGGTTTAGTGGGATGGAATATAATTTTCTAATGGTGTGTGTTAACTGCATGGAAGTGATGCCATCTAAGTTTGGGGCAGAGAACTGGTTTTGTTTGCGTAACGCAGTTAAATTCAACGGCGGCTTACTTGTCACTCAAATGTTGTCAAAATACTTATGTGTGGCAGCTAAGAAGGAATTGAAAGAAAGTATTGCAGTTAGTTGTTGGATTCTTTATATGAGATATTGGGTCCTGTTTTTAATTTTTCTTTTTTTACAAACGTACCTAACCGGTTTATTTCTGATCATGATCAGAATCTACAGGTAACTGCTTTATTCCTTTACCATTTTTCTAACTAACAAAGAAAATGTAAACTGTAGCCTTCAAAAGAAATATAAAAAAGATGAATTAAATCACGAGCGACCAAGATGAAACGAAAGGAATATATAATAGGGAAATAAAAGCTTAAGAAATCCATTCATCCAATTGAAATTTAATACATGTATAGCTTTGTGATGCTCTTGTGATTGTGATTGGAGTTGCTTATCTCGAGCGATTGCCAAACAGAAAGAAAGCCGGAGGGACTGGAAATTACGCACCAAGTACTGCAAATTAATGGGCAATACCTTTAATTAGTGAAGACTGATTATAAGTTTCTATTATTCCAAAATCTCATTCTGCTTTATTTTTATTAGTTAGGAAATATTATAATAATTATTAATAAATATATTTTTAATCGATAAATATTAATGATTGAAAATATTTAACGATGGAGGCTTCCTCGCGATGCTAATTGTAAAATGGAAAGGGACATAGGTATCCGGAGGATTTGGAGAATATTCTCATAATCAAGTGGATTTTCATTTACGCAAAAAAAAAAGATTCCTTGCCCTGGAGAGAGAGAGAGAGAGATTCCCTGAAATCGAAGGAGGAATCCCAGCAAATTGGGAGTGGCGGCCACTCCAGTGGGAATAGTAGACATAGACATATGCTGTTGGATTCCATGTCCTTTGAGATTCACATTGCGCAACACTAAATGTATTACTACACCGGTAAATATACAAATAGTATTTTCCCTTTTTTAATAAGCCACAAATCACATTGATACACCCAGTTGCCCCACACAAAGGCTATAAATTACCTAATAATTTGGATTTTTAGTCTTATCATCCATGGATAATGGATTTTGCAGCTAAGGTAAGCGCACTGAGATCTCATATCCGTGATTAAATGCAATTTACGGATGAATGGGATGCCAACTATCATTTTAAATCATCAAATCCCATAATTTATTCACAAAAGGAATATATTAGCAGCAAAAAGAATCGTGAACTTACTTTTTTTTTTTAAACATATATATACTATTAAAAGCACTAATAATTAAGATTGATACGTTAAAACTAAAAGAACAAAAAAAATTACGCTAAAATGATAAGAACGGCCACACAAGAAAAAAAACAAAACAGTGCTGCTTATAATTTTAGGTCATGGCTAGGAATGTTAGGCCAGTAATGAATAATATGACGTCATACTGTTACTCAATGGGATTCGGGGCGAATCTCACGCAATTGCAACTAGTCTAGGAAAACGAAAGGGGAAAGCCGATGCCGATGCACTAGTACCGCTACGCTAGCTGTTGGATAGGAAAATGTTTATGCCAATTATAAAACAAAAATATAAAAATAAATATACATTCATATAAGTAATGTTATATTATACATTTTTTTCTTTAATTATTTTTAAAAAGTTTTACGTACGTAAATAACTATCGAACATTAAAGAGATCAAAGATATGCAGTGTCACAATAGGAGTATGGTATCTAGAATATTTAAGAATAACGCGAACATGGCAATGGCATTAAATTTGTAGCGATTTTATTTTCTCATCACTCTCTGCATGCGTTGACAATGGGTTTGATGATGTACGCAGTGAATCTAAGTAATGGTACAAGGTGCCATCCATCAATCACTTCACTATATATATAATAATAATAGAATCGATTCATTCTTAGCTCTGCTTTAGGGAGGAATTTCCCCACAAATTGAACTGAAAGCTGATCTTATAATATAAGTATAATATTGGTGATTCACAAATTCTGTAAAAATCAAGAATAGGAAACTGCATGCGCCAACCAAGAAAATATCCTACTTGTACACAAACACATACATATATATATATACACACACACACACCCGTGTCACATTCTTATCCACCAACATTCATTGGTTTACCTCTACAACTTGAACTAGCGAGTTGAAGGGGTTAACGAAAGATTCAGTACTTTATTTTACACAAATAAATTAAACATATATATATATATATATATATATATATAAGAAAACACAATTAACTTAAAGTATAAATAAATCATCCTATGTCTAAAAACTCTAGTTATATTTGATTAAGGTAAAATTATATTGTCAGTTAATGCAATTATATATATAAATTTAGAGCTGAGTCGTCGCATTGAATATACAAGTTGCTGAATTCATACTCAAACGACACGTGAGGACTCTGTGTTACTTTTCCACTTTATAATTACGTCTTTTTTCAAAGTCCGCAACTGCAATGTCAATATATGATAAAGTGTAGGATAGGAAACTACGTACTCAATTCATCAATTGCGCAATTTAAGGGTTAGAGAATAGCTAGCTTCCATATATTGTAACAATCAAATCAATTGCTAATGTAAGAAGAACGGATTTATTTTTACACAAAAATACCAAAGTTTCAATTTTTAATATTACACTCTATCTAACCACTTTATAAATTCAACAAAATTACGTACATATTTAATGTAGGACATCTCATTAAGAAATCAATCTTTGACCTATATATATATATACACATATTCAACAACAAATTTGCTGTACGTAAAACCAACATTATTCACTAAATCTTGTTAAGTATAAAAGTCACTTTTAAAGATTTTATATTAAAATTTAAATTTTTGAATTAAATTAATTTTTAAACATAATATTATAACCTCTCTTTCTTTTATTTTTAAGAAGTAAAATTTTAGTACAACATATAAATAGATATATATTTTGTTACCTTGAGATTTAAGATTTTTTTTTTACATACAAAGTGTTTATATATATATATATATATATATATATATATATATACCACTTGGTTCCACCCTTTTGAGCCCCCTCCACCCAAATTTAGTTTTATTTATATTTATATTTATATTTATATTTATCATCATCGTCATCAAACATTGAATTAAAGAAATTTATATATATATTCTAAATCAATTTTTAGTGAAATTGGTTCTTGATAAATTTCTTTAATTCAATGTTTGATGACGATGATGATAAATATAAATATAAATATAAATAAAACTAAATTTGGGTGGAGGGGGCTCAAAAGGGTGGAACCAAGTGGGGCTATTATTTTTTTTCTTTTCATCACATTTTCCATAATCTTTTGAGAAACTCCTCTTACTCTTGGTGACAAATTTGATTGCAAATTACTTTACTTTCCTATTATTATATAAAGAAACCCAGCAAACAAGTGATGTGGAATCTAAAGGAATCTTTGACCGACGAAGTTGTCGTGACATGAATTGATGGATCTCCATCACGGGACCTTTGCCTCGGTAAACGACAATGATTACAAAAGTGCAGTTAACGGTGGAAAACCAACAACTCATTTCAAGCAGCTGCTGCACTATTCACTACAGCAGAAGTAATAGAGTCCAAAAGGGGTACGAGTTGAGTTACCATCACAATTGCGTTCTGGGGTTTCTATTTCTTAGTTGATTGGTACCTAACCATGTTCGTGAGAACGCCCCATTAATTTCTTATTGGAAAAAAACTTTGTGATTGGTTATGGATATTGGGACTTTTGTTACCTCCTATCCCTCCATTTTTGTAATTTTTAACCATAGTCCTTTTTTGGTCCTGCTCTGGGCTAACCACCCTAAGATACACCCGAGCCCATTTTGGAATCGATTGCCAGACAAGTAACGGTCCTATGGCTTCATCATGAGAAACAACCCAATATCAATATGGGCCTAGACTAGTCCAAAAACTGTGGGCCCTGATAATAGCTGTCCAAGTGGGTGTGAATAGACAATAATAGCACATGTCATGACATGAATTGCAGAGAAAGAACGATAGGGTCTTTTTATTTTATGTTTTTTCACAAAGTGAATTCACTGCAGACGATTAAAATCACAGGCAAAAGGTAGTTATAATGCTAAGGGTCAAAAGTGGTGACATAGTTAGTTCAGTCCCCACACACTATTAAATATGTGTGGTTTGTTAATAAGACGGTGAGTGAGAGAGATATATTAATTAATAATTATAAATGTCAAAGAAAGCTCCAACCGACAACCCATCTATTATTTGCTGTCTCCTTGCTATTTTTGGAGGGAGGGGACTGTAATTTGTAAGAGGAATACTACATGTACAATTTATCAATGTATACTTTTTTTTCTCCAGTTATATTTTGTAAGAAAAAAGAGAAATAAATTAAAAAAAATTAAAAAATAAATATAAAAAATAAGTGTATATATATATATATATATCACCACTCAATTTGTAATGCAGCACTTGTACATGTTCCTCTCTATACAGTACAATGCCCACCAAGCTGTTTGAATTAGCAGCTGCCGTTATCTGTTAAACATTATCTACTTTCTACTCACGTCCTTTTCTTCAATTCGAACTAGAGAAAATTGATGTGGACCAAAAACTGTTCGGTCTAACCTATCTCGTTCAAGTAAAGGGTTAGGCTAAAGTCTAACTCTGCACTTAGAGATTAAATAAATTATGATAATATTTTATAATTCAAGCACTATAAATAATCTATATTAATAAAATAAAGACGGATACAAATTTTTAGAAAAATAGCTTGAGTATTCTATTTATCTTTTTATTTATTTATATTTGTATAGTAATTTAAGCATTAGACTATATTTACTTAATTGATTTTTTATTTTTGATAAATTTATAGAGACCCAGCCAAAATTCAATTTCAAATCGTCACTTTTTTATTGACCTATGAACAAAAATATATATCATTTAAAAAAAAATATTCCTTTCCAATGGACGTATACAGTATGAGAAAATAAAAGAAGATGTATTTAGGAAACTTTTCTTTTGGGGCATGGAAGAAGGAATTATGAAGTCACTTTAGATATAATATAAAGATTAATAAAAAAAGAAAAAGAAAAAGGGTCGTCACACGCAATAATTTGGTTGGAAACTTTTATTTGACTACTGGTGGGGCTACAAGATAGGGTAATTGAGTTGAGAAGGATAATGATCCCACCCTACATACCATAACTGAACTGAGCATCACCATCCGTATGGCTAGCTTCAGGACCCCTCTGTTCCCTTTTAAAGCCCTTATATCATGTATAACTGAATTAATTAAGAGGAATGGAAAAGAGAATCCAGTGACCTATAATTCATGTGTACATACTTGTTTGGCGCATTGCGGGGCGAGGAGGGAATGCGTCCAAAGGAAGGCATTACTAGTTTGTTGCATATGTAAAATGGGTCCCGTTTTGATCCTAAAAATCCTCTCATTTTGACTCTTTTTTGCATAATGACTATGACGCGTCGCTTCGATATTTATTGTAAATAGGAAAAGGATGGACTGGATGTATCAATCTCACCCCCACTATCACCCACCACCACCTCAACACAAACGGCGCCACTGCCACTGCCACTGCCAGCCACCATATAATAAAATCATTCCTACCTTTTCCTTTTTCCACACTATTCCATTCCTTCCCTCCTCCTATATAAATTTGGACACTTTGAATTTTTTGCAGCAAAAATGGCAAAAGGAAATGAATCAACGTAACACATTTCTTGACCATTTATAGCAATGGTTGCCAAAGGAATTTCTTCTCCTGTATTAAAGTTTCTCTGTGCTGCTACAATGCTCCGATTCTTTTTAAAGCAGAAGCTTGGTCACAGCTGAGTTAGAGAAATTTCAACTTGAAATCCAGCCAAGCCAACTGATCTCATCTAGTGGGGTCACAACTCACAAGATCAACATGAAAATGAAATTTAGGTTTAAAGAGCTCACACAACCGTAACAACGGCCGCACGACAACTATCAGTTAATTGACTCAAATATGGCTGTCCCACGACATCCATAATATAATGTCGATTCCCATTGATTATCAAACCATAAATTTTCTCTTTCGTTTTTCGTTTTGGAAATTAAACCACCAGGGGTGGTGAACTATCAGCACAGACAATCAATTCGGAGAACAATCAAGTTAGAAGAGTAGAATGAATATATACATTGAGGAAACCCACTTCCCAGGTCAGCAATACACTTAATCAAGGCTTGGGAAAGAAAAGCCGTGGAGACTTCCCTAAAGATGCAGTCACAAGGTCAAATATATATATATATATATATATAATATCTACATAACTAGGCTTATCAAAAAGTAAGTGCCTCTGTAACTCGTACTAACCTACTATCAACTGAAATCAGAAAAAGGTACAAACCACCGATAAATTATCTTATATAGTAGAAAGGGAAGTGGATATTAGGCTCCATTGTCTCGGTTAGCATAGATAATAGGATTTGTCTTGTATATATATATATATAAGTCTTCACACTTTAATCCATCTCATTTGCAGACAGTTTTGAGTCTCTTTGCAGCTTGAACAAAGCCCATAATGACCTGCAACTCGTCCATTTGCTTCACAAACAGAAAAGTATGATTTTAGATATGTCAGCAACAGAGTTAGCATATTTTAAATCAATATTCAACAAGACTCGAGGTACATTTACATTTCCAGACAATTCGTTATCCCTTCTTGGTAGGTATACTTGCAAGTTGCAATACAATCAAGGTCACGACTCATTCTATTTGGAAATATTCAAATGATAACCGAATCAGAGCCAAAAATGCAATCGTTAGTCTTTAGATACCTGGGACATGAAATGCCTCTGAACAACATCTACGAGTTGCTCTTTTGATGGGTTTGGAACGGCGTCCACCTACGAATTCATTCTATATGTCAGCACAACTCAAACATACAACATAAGCAGTAGCACCTTAATATATATCGTGGGAGACTGTAGACAATAGAGACAGGTCTAGGAATATACTAGATTGAAGTGTCGCCAATATCTCAACAATGCAGCCATCTCAAGTTTGCTCAAGTCAACCCTCTGCATAAAACATTACAAAATAATGTTAATCGTCGAAAGATCAATAATTCCTTAACATATAAGTGAATGGCAAAACATAAAATGATAAAAAGAAAAGTAAAAGTTTTTATACCGTGGACCCGTAAGGCATAGAGATGGACCCCTTAGACTGTGAATCACCAGAGAGGGACCTGCTCATAGTTTTGTGCGATGATCCCGATGATCGATGCATTCTGTGCCTCGATTTGTGGGACTTTTGGGTGTCATCGGATGCTAAAAAAAAAAAAGCATAAACAATCAAAATAAGTGGTGGGGCCAATGAAAAGATAAAGAAGTAAGACGCAAGAGCTTTAAGAAATAGTAAAAGCAAAAGGTGAAGACATGAAGAATCCAATGTGCCAACCTCAATTACTTCACGAAACAAAACAGAGGAAAAAAAGAAAAAACATGAAAGCCAAAGAAAATAATTAACTAAAATACGACAGCATTAGATATCCACTCCATCCTCAGTCACAACTGAGCTTGAAATCAGAATGAGGAGTAGGAATTACACTATTGTATATTGCATCTAAAGAAAACAAATTCACAAGCTCGTCAATCTTTAGTAATTCAGTCTTAAAATGGATCACACGTCTAATAACAATTTAGAAAGGAGGAAAAACAGGAGAGAATGAACCAAACTCACCCATATCTGATCCATTCCACTGCACATTTTCAAATTCAAGGTCATCGTCTTCCTCATTTCCAGTGGGTGCTTCAATTACACTAAGAGCATTCCTCTGTAGCTTCACTTCAATACCATTTGTAAGAACCTACAGTTTTGATGCCATGTTCAATATAAGAAAAACCTCTGAACAAAAAATCAAAGGCTTCTAGAAATTGGTTTTATCAAAAAAATCAATGGCGGACAGGATAGCATGCATAACAGTAGATTCTCTGTTTGAGCAATCAAGCAATGCCAACCTAATTTCAGGCAGTCTTTCAGCGTATAACCAATGTCTAGAATCCAAATTCTCTGAAAAAGAAATCCTAGAGAGACAACATAACTTGAATTGTCGAAACAAAATGTAGAGTCAATCAACCTTTAATAAACATGGGTCCCAAAAGATGAAGCTTTTTAAATTGTTAGGAAGACAGCATTGATCCAAATCGAAGTGAAATATTGAAAATATTAGCTCGTTATCTTCAAAGGGGAAAAAAAATATCAGCCTTGATGATTTCAGTAGGGATGCTGAGAAGAAGACGCTCAATTTAGGCTTCAGTAATCCGGGCTGAATTTGAATAATACATTCGTACCAAAAAAACAATAAAAATCCCTTACTTGGTTAAAAAAAAGAATGATCAGAACAGGAAACATAATAGGAGACATCCCCTGTGACTCCAATATATATACTCTGGCTCAGATCATACCAAAAAAAGGCCATAAATCCCTAAACTAATTGCTTCTGATCGAAGACCTCAATGAGTAAACGATAACACTCAACCTGAGCTAACCACTGTAATTAAGTAATCAGAAACAAAACTTTAACTGACCTCCTTCCATAAATATAATTCAGCAGAAGCCCCAATAAAAAACTCATCAATATAAAGCACCGCACAAAACATCAGATCCATAAGAAAACAGGTGCATGCAACGGATATCCATATGTACAGACGAAAAGTTGTAACTCAAACAATATAGAATGAATGAATTATATTCAAACTAAAACATTAATATGAAAAATTTTATCAAAAATCTATGTAATATGTTCAATTCTCAAATTATGATGCAGGGTATAGAATTAAAAAAAAAAAGAAAAACTTTGGTATGGGTTCAAATTTGCAATAACGATAACTAACAGAGACATCGCAGTGATAAAATTGATTAAGAAATATGAAGTGATTGGGACGACAATGAATTAGCGATAAAATAGAAGTAACCAAATTTAGCAACATTGGCCTGATTACACTTTTAATAAACTCCGCAAACACCAACATATAGCAATGCAAATTACCAATACCCGAACCCATTTTCCCGGTAACCCAAATTAGTCAAGAAACTTACCAGCCAATGCCACCCTCCTAATCCAACGGCCTTCTTGACCACTCCTTGGAGACCAACAAGGACGGATTTGGTACGATTATTTCCAGTGACCACAACCTTGGTGTGACGAGGAAGTACAGATAGCTCCTCTTCGCTACTATCTCCATAGCTATGCAAGTGGGAGAAGCCACCATTTACGGAACTTTCCACTGCTTCAAGCATTTCCACTTTCAACCAAAGGAAATTCACCAGTGAAAAAGTGGGCAAAACTCCAATTTCAAAATTCAAAATTGCATTTATACAGAAGATCGTGCATTGCTTGTAAAGTATAAGCAAATTTCAGAAGGAGAAGACATAGTATAGATAAGAAATTCGGTAAATTTTGCAGAGAGAAAAGCACAGATAGAGAGAGAAAGGAGGGGGACTTCTCTCCGTTGTGCGAGCGATAGACAGAGAAGAAGAGAGAGAGAGGATGAGAGTGACTGGTATTGTTTATTGGTGTGTTGGTATGAATCCCGACGAGACGAAATGCTCGAATGGGTGGGTGCCACGTCGAGGTTGGGAGGTGAGCTCTTTAATCATGCGCTTACAGACACCTAAGGTTACGGCATGGTGCAATACCACTAGCGGGTTTGGTTTTTAAAGGAGTTACTCGGCCGTGTTGACCTGTTGACTATGTGGTAACCATATTGAGCATGGCCCCATTACCTTGAATGACGAAATTGTCCTTTCCATTTATTATTATTTGTCCTCTCTCTCTCTATTTTTCCTCGCAAGTCCTATCCTGCGAGTGCTCTCCCGATTTATGACATTAATCATTTTTAACAAATGTACACTCGAATTTAATGATAACATTAATCAATCATATTTTAACAAAAACGTCTCATAACTGATGGTATTTTTTTACTAGTTTCTTAGGATTCAAGGAGAGAAAACCAGAAGGGCATTTGGTAAATTGACCGAAGAAGAGTTGATCGGAAACTTAATGGAGACCGGAAATTCATAGGAGGAGGGTGGGTCCCACGTGTACAAAAGACTCTACCTGCCGTCGGTGTTGTCCTATCCAGCATAAAATACTACATACTTGCTCACACACTCACGTGTTTGTGGTTCACACGCACACAAATCAAGCATCAATAAAGGCCATCTTCTTCTCTCACTTCTCTATTCCCTCCTTTTTTTTTTTTTCTCCCGCCTATTACCGCCACCTCTTCATTTTCCCGCCACATACTTGCTAACACGGATTCTTTCGGCGATTGCGATTGCTAATCCAATCGTTTCATTAAAAAAACAATCATTTTTTCTTGTTAATGAAAAGGTTATGTGCGATGATCACAGGGTTGAAATAGGAACTCTGAAACTTTCTGGATATCATGGGAATAAAGTGAAATGGTAATGACAATTTCGGAAATTCAAAACAAATAGGTTGATTGATTGGTACCCACGACAGAGCACCGTACAGGTTATCATATGGATGATTTTTTTTTTTTCTTTTTATTTCGACCATTCATTTGTAAGCGTTTGTTTGATATTTATTTCCATATACTATATACTACATAGTATATAGTCTATAGTATTACAACCTAAAAGGCTCTCAAATCCTTATCATGATCGTCGCCGATTCTGCTAGGAAGCTTCTTGGAATGTATGTGGTAATATCACCTCCTATTATGCATCGCATTTTTGGACCACTTATTTGAATCCACACTTTATGTTTGTAATACACACATAAATTTCTAAAATAAATAAATAAAGTCATGGAAACGTAAATAAAACAAATATGTATGATGATATGCGCATCTGCATAACTTATTAACGACGAAATTCAGTGAACATACGACATATTGATGTCTAAGAAACAATCTCTTGTCTTCTTTATTTTTTTCGGTGATTAATTATTATTATTATTTACAAAAATAATTACTGAAAATTTGAATGTGACAAACAATGGGATGCTTGCAAGCCAAGGTAGGACCTTGGTAAGAGGAGTTCCTAATTGCTATCAAGTAATTGCAGAAACTAGACGAGACATAAGGCTCCACGTTGCAAGAAACCTTTTGTTTTTGCTAGCCTCTCTCTCCCTGGCCATGTTTTCCCAGTTCGTTTATGCAATGTTAAATTAAAATAAACGCGTGCAGTGTACACAATTAAGAATAAACTATAGGAACAGACTGGAGTTAGGATGCTTTTAGTACTATTTTTTAATTTTTATTTCTATGGGTAAGTAGTAAATTAGTCATCAAAGTTAAAAATTTAGAAGATAAAATGCAGCAATTGCCAGCAAAGTCGTTGTAGTATAGTGGTGAGTATTCCCGCCTGTCACGCGGGTGACCCGGGTTCGATCCCCGGCAACGGCGGCTTTTATTTTTTTAGCTTTGCCTTTTCGAAGCAGAAGCTGATTCGATAGAATCAGAAAGGCAAATATTATGTATATATATAAAGGGGGAATGAGGACGAGCCACACTTAGCAGGCACAGGCAAGAATATCCAACGCTCATTCCCCTTCACCAAGCAGGTTTCGCTTCAATATCTGTTTCTTAAGATTCTTTTTCCTGCTATGATTCTACTGTTTTCTTATATGTCTCCCTTTCAGAACTTTGTAACTCTTTGGTTATGCTAATTATACCTTTGCTATTACTCCAGAGAAGAGAATGTATCAGTTAGCATGATGAGCCGGTTTTATTTTATCTCTTTGCTAATTCGTTTGTTTTTGCTTTTTCGCTGAGTCCTAATACCTTTGTACTTGATTTCTCCCGAGTTTTATAATAAGAAGTTCAGAATTCATTCTGTATGCGAATCAATTATGTTTCTTTTGTTGTTTTCTTCTTATATTGGCGAGACAATCAATCACATCTTCAGTATTTGCGCTATCCTTTTTTATCAACACTACGATACTGTCGTTACCTTTTTATGTCCTCCCGCATTAACATATTGCTCTTTACCATGTATAACCCTTTAAGATTGTTTTACAAATATGGCATTTTGATTTCGTTTAACTCTTTTATTGTTAATCAATTTTTCTTCAGATTAGTTTGTTTTAAAGTAAAGCCAAACAGAAGCTGCTGCAAGTTTCAAAGCACTGGCACCGGTCAAGAACCAATGTGCAGGGGCATTACGTGTTTATGAAGGTCTTCAATTTTGTTGATGTTAATTCTTTTGAACAGGAGTGTGAAATTATTGTATTTCTAGAATATATATTGTCCAATTCAAACTGTAACCATACCCTCTGGCTTCTGACAGTGACACCCTTTTTCTTTTGTGCAGATCTAAGCGAGTTGAATTTGCCCGAGATGTGTGATATATCATTCCCTAATGGAAAAGATGACTTAATGAATTTTGAAATATCCAATTACTATGTGTAAGTAATAGTGTTTCTATGAAGGTTTTTGCTCCCTTTCTTTTTTCTCCACTAGATCTCTCGTTATTTTATTTGAGATGTAATTTCATAAATACAAGCGGCCTGGTTATCTTGTATGTAATAATAAGAAACAAATATTAGCTGAATGATTTTTCCTTTTTAATGGTCACAGAGGAGGGAAGTTTCTGCTCTAATCCCGGTTTCTCCTGTCTATGCTCACGAGCAAAGAAAAGTCAAGTGCAAGACAAAGGTTAACAATTCCCTTAGGCCTCGTACTCACTTGTGAATGATGTTTCATTCTTTTGATTAGTCTGTTAACAAAGCCGCCGAGCATTTTGTGTTATGTAATTATCATATATTTGTTATATGCTTCCTTCAGGTACCATCTTAAAATTGATTAGATTTTTACGCAGGTGTAGCTTACGTTCTGAGCTGAGGGACAATCTTGAGAAGTTTGAATTGAATGTGCGAGAAGCATTAGCTGGTGGTCTATCGGGGAGAACTACTTATCTTGGTGCTTATAGTTGACTGAATTGCATTCATCTCTGCTGCTCTGCATGTCATTTTGAAGCTTCTCACACATATCTTTCTCATGTTTAGGTCTAAGATTATAGGACAAGAGATTGCACTTTTGATGGTTTACAGAGGAATGATTAGTGAGTGGGAGGTAGGAATTCCTTGACCTCTTGATCTTTATGCAATTGTAAATGTAATTACATAAGCTTTGTCCGTTTCTTAATTATATTGGTGGTTTCTTATTTATATTTGTAGTTTGCGTTTTACATGGTTGATGGTAAAATCTTTAATAGTTTTTCTTGCTTGTTTGTCTGTCTTATGACTCCGTTTCTATATGTTTTCTGTTGGTCGGTGCCTCTCTCTTGTTATGCCAATTTGAAGTCATTGTAAGTGACCTCACATATGGCAACACCTATTAGAAGGTCCCACAGGGACTGTTGTTTCTCCATAATTTTATAGCTAAGCAAAAGCGAAACTAATTAAGGCCCCCGCTTGGCTGGGGTTTTACTCTCGCCAAATTGATTCCTTTTGCCGCTTTGATGATATGCATCATATGCCATTGCCTGCTGGGTGTTGGCAACTAAAACTCTTTCGAGGGAAATCACTGCTTGCTAATAGGCACGAACGTGAGGAACACCACTAATTCTGTTTTTGTTTTTTTATTTTTTGGGGTGGGAGGGGGTTAAGTGTTGAAGCCACTAATTATGTTGTTTACTAGCTTTTTAGCTTCAATATTTGACCCATGCGGAAAAAGAATGTTTTTGTTTTTAAAAATATAATAAAATAAAAGCAAAGGAAAAGTATTTCGGAATTTGCAATCGAGGATTTCATTTCATTCAATGTTTCAACGGATGATGGACCTTGACATCTTCTGAGTTCTGATCGGTACTTCACCATCGGATCATTTCTGGACTTCCAATTTGGGTCCCACCCCAAACGGCTGGGACCCACTTCCACTAATTATTAGGTCATCAGAAGGCAGTCCACATGTTATGTAAGCCCTCCACGCGGCATATCCCGCTCTCCTTGTGTCGACTCTAGGGGATTGGCGTGCCCTCTGCAGTTATTAGATCAATCGCAGCCGTCGATTCCTGATCTGAATACTAATAGATGAAGTTGTAGCGATCATGAGGCACGAGCTCAGGACGTTGGGTGCAGGCGTTCACATGGTGTGAAAGCCGGAAAATCAGCTTTATCTTTTCTCAAACACGGAGAGATTCTTCTACACATCCAGCGAGGAGGAGGAAGCGAATGCCTCGTGAGTCCATTACTCTCTCCCGTTGGGTTTAAATCAGCTGCGACGCAACCCACTGTCAATCTCTGCATTGCCGGAAAATGACTTCGGATGGGGCAACTTCCGCAGCAACAAGTCGGAGAAAGCCTTCGTGGAGGGAAAGAGAGAACAATAGGAGGAGGGAGAGGAGGAGGAGAGCCATGGCAACCAAGATATATGCTGGCCTTAGAGCTCAGGGTAACTACAATTTGCCTAAGCACTGTGACAACAACGAGGTCTTGAAGGCTCTCTGTGCCGAAGCTGGTTGGACCGTTGAAGACGACGGCACCACCTACCGCAAGGTACTTTTCTTCCCTCAACTTAATTGCTGGCATCTCTCTCTTTTTCCTTAATACTCTCAGACTTGTACTTGTTATAGATCTTGTTACCTGATTTTGCATCCGGATTCGGTTTGTTACTGTTAGATGGAAATTTGCAAAGAAATGGGTTATTTTAGTCGGATCGAACTTGTTATTAGTTCAAAACTGCTTTTTCTAGGATTTGGTCCATCTACTAGATTTCATAGTCCAATGAATCTTTTCCTAGCAAAATCTTAGGTTCCGCGTTCCTCATGTTTCCTCACTAGTTCAATGTGTTCGTCTTCTAGAGAGAGAAGAATTTATCTAATTCGATCGAATTGGTAACCCTCCGATTATACCGTAGTAGAATCAGGCTCCAAAATCACAACATAATAAGCTTTCTAACTTGGTTGTCCGAGTAAATTGGATATCAAAAGAGAAATTATCATGGTTGTTAGTGTTACTCATTTAGGCCTTGGTATAAAAGATAAGAGAAACGAACAAGATTTTTCTTATTATGTTACTTATTAATTATAGCAACTTAATAATGTAATGTGTTTGTTGGTATTAATTATTGTTGATAGGGATGCAAACCAGTCGCAGGAGATAACGCAGCGAGTTCAATGAGAAACACTCCGTTCTCTTCTCAAAATCCCAGTCCTCTTTCATCATCTTTTCCAAGCCCAATTCCTTCGTACCAAGTGAGTCCTTCGTCGTCCTCATTCCCAAGTCCTTCTCGTTTGGATGGCAACAATGCATCGAACCTAATTCCATACATTCGGAATGTATTTCCTGCTTCTCTCCCTCCTCTGAGAATCTCGAACAGCGCCCCTGTAACTCCACCTCTCTCATCACCGACATCAAGAAATCCTAAACCAATTCCAACATGGGAGTCGATCGCCAGAGAATCCATGAACTCATTCAATTACCCTTTCTTAGCAGCTTCCGCCCCAGCTAGCCCAACTCACCGTCACATTTACACCCAACCCACTATACCTGAATGCGACGAGTCTGATACATCCACTGTTGAGTCTGGCCAGTGGATGAACTTCCAAATATCTGCACTCTCTGCTTCAACCTTCCCAACCTCTCCAACCTTTAATCTTGTTAGACCTGTTGGTCAGCACGCATTGCCTAGTAATGCAATCCAAGGCATGACGATCAGAGACTCAGAAGCAGACTTTGGGGCACAGGTTAAGCCCTGGGTGGGAGAAAGAATTCACGAAGTTGGTTTGGATGATCTAGAACTCACACTTGGAAGTGGCAAGGCGCGGAGTTAGGATCATTTTGTGATACCGCATGATTCATTTTGCTGCTTGGTTCTTCATTCAACTTGGTGTTAAAGCACAACAGTTTCTTGGCTCAGCCCTATTGGCGTAAGCCACATTTCTAGAACCAGACCTTCAGCTGTGGACTTGAGGTCTCAGACATGTGGATTTTGTGTTCAGAATCAATCTCTATTCAAACCCCGGTAAACATAGAAATGAATTGTCATCTCATCTTCGTTTAGTGAACAAGTCTCAACAACGTCGGGAAAGCCTTAACCGGGATCACTAGTCTTCTTCTATTATTGGATGTCGTGGATGATATGGTTTGGAATTTCCAACGCTGTTATCTCTTTCTAAAAAACAGAACCCACATGATCATATTAATATTTGTTGTTGATGGCTTACTTCCAAATATATTATACTTGTTCATATTATCGTCTTCTGTCTGTTTATCAAAGTCAAATGGTTCCGATGTGTGTTCAATCCAATGGCTGAGTGGTGGGCTAAAAAATTACACTTGTCAGTTGTTTCGGCGTTTTGGGTTTTACCATTACAACGAGTTTCATTTTATCCCACCTGACCCAAAATCCGAACCCAACAAAAGAAAAAGGCAAGCTATCATGTGACGTAACTTTTGCCGGTGGTCCATAAAAAAAACTCTGGCGTATTCATGATGCGGCCCGACAGGTCTGGAATACAAACACTGATGCACGTACCCTCACCAAACCAAACTATGAAATAAGTAATCTTAAAGTCGTTGAATTAATGCTAAGAAGTTGCAACTTGAATTCTTCCACGAATTTCCTGCAGTTCACGCCCCCAGCGGCGCCGCTCCTGGGTCCTTGGCTCTACATTCATCATGAGCGGGCTACCGTTGCCTTTCTTCTAAAGACAAGTCAGAATAAGGTCTTGGTAGAACGTGGTTTTTACGTTTTGTAATAACTTCACTTATAAATTGTAATTTAATACCATCTAAATGGTGTAATTGAAAATAATATATAGCACACCGGAGGCCATATTACAAGGGCAAACTACCCTTGTTCCTTAGACTGCAGGGGAAGGAAGTGAAAGAGAACCCATTCCTTCCGGTTATGGTATGATGCTACTCCTCAAAGAAAGTACCAAACAGGAAGCTTTATTAATTATTGAAAGTTTATTACAGAACAACAAACCAATGTGAATAGCAACTTATGGGCATATCTTAATTCCTAAAAGAATTCCCTAGAATCAAATAGTAATTTAATTTAACACCTAAAGAAGCACGCACAAACTGTTGAGTGTCATCTATTCCTGGTGAGACCAATTTCTAATTAGGTTAAGCGGATCGGATCAGGAAACAGAGAAAAGTATAACCATTCACTCACGTATCTATCAATGAATCTGTGCCTGCACCGAAGTTTCATTATTTTCCACCACTTTCTCTTCAACCTTTGTCGTTGCTACAGTGCATTCCTGGTATCTGAAGCATGTTACTAGATGATCATTAACAAGTCCTGCTACTTGCATGAATGAATAAACAACAGTAGGCCCCACACATTGGAAACCTCTGCGCATCATGTCCTTGCTGATGGCTTCTGCTTTTGGTGTTTTAACAGGTACTTGACGTCCGTAACGAAATTGATTTCTTATGGGCTTCTGGTTCACAAATCTCCAGCAGTAGTTGCTAAACGAACCAAACTCCTTCTGAACCTGCACAAGCCACAAGGAAAATAATAAGTCATTGCTTAAAATCAGACAGACAGCCATTTTTGCTTGAAAAATAACATTCAACACAGAATTACCTTAAGCAATTGCTTAGCATTTTCCACAATAGCACGGAGCTTTGGATCTGATAGGAGCGGGGTGTCATTTACTTTCAACATTTGCAAATTCTTCTCGGTAAACTGGAAGATTGATGATGGATCAAAATTTTCAAAAAGTTTCCTATTGAAGATATCAAACAGCAAAGATCAGATTAAGATAGCAAGTGAATAGATGTTTTATGTAAAATGAGTACAAATGGGCTTCATTTACCTGAATATGTCCCTCTGGTTAAGGATAGCTGGCCATCTATGTTCTGCTAATGCTTGCGAAAAGACCAGCAGCTCAAATAGCTTCCTGTCATCTTTCACTGGAACTCCCCACTCTTCGTCATGGAATGCAGTATAAAGAGGATCTGTTAAGAAAGAAATATTTGTTCTGATAAGACAACCATACTAATGGGTAAATAAATGAACCAATGACCAGTAAAATCAACGTGATAAATAGAAGTTGATCCATATCTCAAATAGAAATGGTGCAACTGTTCTTTGATAAATAGTGAGCCTTGGCCCTTGGGCATAACTTATTCACGCTATCCTAGGTTTTCCAATAAAGGTCTTGTCAGAGAGTCGTCCCAGTCTTTTTCTGATCAAAACGCAACCATTACTTCATTACCCTGGCTCAAATAAATCATGCTGCTTATATGACGTGCTCACCCTCTTCTTAAAAGTCGTCTGAAGATTATAAATCGTAGTCCTGGTGCATTCTGTTTCGAGGATTTTGCTACACAGAAAGTATATCATGTACTACATTTACTCCTGTTCTACTTTCCTTAATGAGTTAAGTGTCTTTTCCACTTTATATATAAGTTTGGTAGTATGTAGTTATTTTTTTATATTATATGATTATTCTGTTCATAAATATAAATATTATGTTCAAAAATAAAACAATCATGATGAAATAACTACACGTGTAGTATTTTTTATTTAATGCGAAAAAAGCTAAATTAAAATATTTCTATATTTAAAATCAATTAGAACCAAAAATAATTTTCTCTGCCATAAAAAAAATTCTCTAAAACAAACCAACATGTTGGCTTTTCTATATAAAAAAAAAAAAAAAAAAAAAGGAAAAATAAAACTTAAGACACTCACCAGAATTTGGAGTGATCCAGTCACACCTCTTAGCCGGACCTAAGTCTTTGGGAGACAATGCCACTGCATGGACGCCATAGGGCACAACCTTGACGGGCTTAAACCCATTACGCTTCACGGTCTTTCGGGACTCGACCGATTTTGCTGTAGAATTGGTGGGAGAAGAATCCGAGAAGTACGAGCTGTCAACCGATGCATTAATTTGGACAATAGACTCGGGAATTTCCGATACCTTGTCTGTCTGGCACTGTGGTTTCTTGGGGACCTCTTTCTTGCGTTTCGGCTCTTGTCTGTTTCCAGCCGGTCCTAGAACCGCTCGCGGTTCAGTCACCGGTCTAGCACAGGGCTTAAGCTTGGTCACAACCGGCATTGGTGTATATGTTTTCGGAATTTCTCTGAATGCAGCGTTTAATTTTTAGGCTCTGAAACAAGGAGGAGGGAGTTTTAATTTCTTGGTCACCAGCCAAGCGAATTTATTGCTCCTGTTACCGGGACGGACAGGAGAAAAGATGTTAGGGCACGCTGTTGGGAACTGAGAAGGTAAGCTACAGCGGGGAGAAAGAAGAGGCTAGAGACCTGAACTGCGAGGGTCAAGCATAGCAGAAATCATATCATATATTCATATTATATAAATAGTATTAGAACCCAGCAAAGCTAGGACCAGGTTTATTCGGAGAAGCAAAGCAATGGAATGGATGAAAATTAATACCGGTTATTGCCAGTAATTGTGCTGGCGTGGCAGTGATCATTTACCTGTTGAAAGCAGTTGGAATTTTGAAAAGAGAAGAAGGGGAAGCTTAGGCGAAGGGTCGCATTCGTTTGGTGATGTTAAAAGAATGGGTGTCGTGTGGTGTCTGGCTTGTTGGAGAGTTCCTTACCGTTAACAAAAAGAATCCAAAGTTTGTCACCAAAAGGAAAGGGGCAATGGTGGGGTGAGTAGCCAACGGCTAGGTCTACCACTACTTAGAAAAAGAAAAGCCCCTCAATGGTAATATGGGCCGGGCCTGATCAGGATAGAAGAAAAGCCCCTGAATAATATGGGCCAGACCTTTCTTATCCACAAAGTTTTAAAAAGGCAAATTGGGCACGTAGGATAGTCACCTCGCCAAGACAAAAAATTAAAGAGGCAGTATTCTTTGTTCTTTTATGTGCCTAGTGGTAGACAAAGACTAACAAGTGCCTAACCGTACCGAATTTCTTTTTGGGTATGCACCAATTCCATTCCTGGGTGCCTTTTTAAATTTTTTAAAAAATATATTCCAAAAGACATCGGTTATTATTGTATTTAATTTTTAAACAATTTCAAAATATGCTAATAATCAATCTTTCAAGAACAAAAAAGGAATATTCCAATCATTTACCAACTGCTGAAAGGTTCGTTTGGTTTTTTATAAGAAAAACAATTGTCAGTCTTGATTTCTTTTATCTTGCATTTCTCTCTCTCTCAAATTTCCATCTCTCGACAACAGGGATTGCCACCTTTCTGTTCATCTCAAAAAATTAAAAAACCCAAAAGCGAGCGAGCGAATGAATCACCAATTGGATTATTTTGGCAATAAAAAAAATAACAGTGAGGGCGAGGGGAAGCATCCGCGGATGAGACGAGCCCCGTGGGTTTTCTCCGGATCTGCGTAGGTACCCTTGTTTATCGTCTCTCCACTGCTCCTAAGCATAATCGTTTTTCTTTTAATATGAAACACTCGTTCTAATGAATTATCCTTCAAAGTATGGAGTCCGAGTCTGAACTCAAGGACCTGAATTCAACAGCACCCAAATCTAATACCATTGTGGCAGATGATGATGTCTCCAACAGGGATGACCGTCCTCTTCTCAAGTCCGAGTCCACATCTCCTGCCTCCGCCGAAAACCTTCAAGACCTTGAGAAGAAATACGCGGCGTATGTTAGACGCGATGTTTATGGAATCATGGGACGCGGAGAGTTACCGACCAAGGAGAAGGTCTTGCTCGCTTTCGCATTGGTCACACTGCTGCCACTTAGGGTTGTTGGGGCAATGATCATCTTGCTCTTATATTACTTGATTTGTCGGATTTGTACGCTGTTCTCCGTTCCTAATCGGGAGGACGAACAGGAAGATTACGCTCACATGGGTGGCTGGAGGAGGGCTGTGATTGTTCAGTGTGGGAAAGCTCTCTCTAGGCTCCTGCTTTTTCTTCTAGGGTTTTATTGGATCACCGAGAATTATCTGATTCCGGACCCTGATGATAAGGGTAACACTGAGGTACTTCCTTTAAATAATATTTCTTCTCACAATTGCTGTAAGCATGCTCTTTCTAATGGCATTCGGGGATTTTCTTTTTCATGTGAAATGGGTGAAGGATTTGCTCATTACTTGCTGCCGCATCTTTTCTGTTCCTGCTCCAGAGGATAACTATTTAACTTGCTTTAAGTAACTGAGGTTAATTAAAGCGATTTGGTTAATGTGCCCAACCTAAATCCATCCAAGAGGATTAACCTAATCCTAATGAATGATGCATGAGATTCGGAATAGTAGAGTGGTTTTAGGGCCAGTGGCGCCAACACCCACTGGCCACTACACGGTTAGATGTCAAAAAAATATTTGTTAATTATAAAGAAATGACGAAGAAAATGACAATATGACATCGACTTATTTAATGGACTAAGTTAAATAGTTAATGGAATCAGATTAATCAGGGATTAGCATAAAACGGGGTTCATTGTGTTCCTTATACCATTTAAGAAAGGTCGTTCATTACTTGTATAACAGATGCTAAAATGATTCCCTGTACCATTCAAGCTATGAAATGGATTAAGTAAACCAGTAATGGAATCAGAAAAATTAGAAAATAAAAAATAGTAGCGTACAAGAAGAAATCCCATAATAGGTGCACCTGCTTTACTTTGTTCAGTGTTGCCAGATTTGGATTGTTTGCAGTCAAATAAGTAGTGCAATCATATAGTCAATAAGCTCTCCACCGTTTGATCTTAGCCAAGGTTCTATATTGTGCCATGTCATCTTGCCACTGTTGAGGAGAAAAACGCACACAGACACACAACTGCACGCCGTGAGAACTGTCAGTAGTAACACTGCACTGCTTTGGAAGGGTGACTTTGATTAGCTTATTTTGCTTTTAGTAACCTATTTCAAATATCGAGGTCCGTGAATTGGCTTTGAAATTTTACCTGCATAGCTATTTCTGGCCCCATCAGAGCGCTTCAAAATTTTTACAGACTTTGCTGCTAATCTATTTACCGATGAGTTACGCCCCCATTTTCTTCCTTCCTCAATGTATTAGATCGATAGTTCAGCTTCCAATTAATGTTATCTCTTTACTTTCTAGTGGCGATTTATTCTTTCTCGATATATATATATATATATTTAATTCTACTTGTTTCTCCTTTTTCAATGTGAGAAGGTCAACAAAAGTCAATCTGAAGAGGTGGGAAGACCTGGTGTGATAATATCTAATCATGTGTCTTACTTGGATATTTTGTATCAGATGTCTTCCTCCTTCCCTAGTTTTGTTGCTAAGGTTTGTGATATTGTGACATTTCATATTTGTTTTGATAAAGTTATTGGCTTTAGATTTTCTACTGACACATTTGTTTCAAACTTCTGATTTCAATCTTGTGTTTCATTGCTGAAGAGATCAGTGGCTAAACTTCCTCTAGTTGGTCTCATCAGGTTGGTTGGCTCTTTGTTGGTTTCCTCTGGTTTAACTCTATGGAATTTAGATTATGGCAATTCTATGTCTTATTACTCCCTTCGTGCTCTTTAAATCTTAGGTTCCTCATTCCCTCTCTCCCACTCAATGAAAAACTAGAACTAAAAATATTTCTACTTTTGTGAAAGAAAACAAGAATGCTACATTTAATTTCTGAATTGATGTTTATCACATTTTCCATATCAGTAGGATATTGAAAACCTAAGGCTTACTTATTTTAATGGCATGTTTGTGACAGCAAGTGCCTTGGTTGTGTCTATGTTCAGCGGGAAGCAAAGTCACCAGACTTCAAGGGTGTTTCAGGTGCATAAATTATTGGTGTGTGCACTTTGTTTAATTCTGAAAATATGCACGATTTAAATAAAGTGAATCCCCCTTCTTCTGCCCTACAGTTCTTTTTGTGTGTACTGTGTTGTTTTCCTCTTTACCTTTTAATGACATACTAGCTGTGTGGGGTGTTTGACATCTTGAATTGATAAATGAATTGTTTAAGACAGCAATTTGTGTTGAATATTGTTTAGTTTGTGGGAACCGTTTGTTGTTGGCCTGTCTATTCTTACCTTGATGTGAGGAAGAACTTTCCTCGGGATTTTTGAATTGAGCCAAGATGTGAATACTTTCTTTCAGATGACGAAAATAAATTTGTTAAACTTGATGTTTGTTTTGGGAAGAATAATCCGTGTATCCTTTGAAAACTGAAATGTAGTCAAACTGTTTTCTCTACTGCGTTGATTGTTATATCCCGATAGGTATTTTGCACTAATTTTAGTTGATTGGTTGAAGTAATATTTAGTAAATTTGTTTGGCTTCTGGATATCATCCTGTTATTTTGTGTCTAGAGATTACCGAGTCAAACTTAATAATGTTGAAATTTGAATGTTCTTGGGAGTTTCTGGGCATTGCACCATGTGGCTAGATATGATTTTTGCAGATCTTTACGTATATATTCTTATGTTTCTTTAATCTGAATACCATTGGGTCTGTAAGATCTCTTGTAGTACTAAACTGATAACTTTTTTTCCTTGTAGCTGTTGTCACAGAAAGAATTCGAGAAGCTCATCAGAATAAATCTGCTCCTATAATGATGCTTTTTCCAGGTTATCATCCTTTAGATTTTCTAGTTGTTATAATGTGTCTATGTGCTTCAGTTCTTTGTTCATTTTGCATATCCATCAAGGTGCCTTTTTGAGTGCAATGGATAAGGAAGGACAATGCCAGCTATTATGTCATATTCGTGATATTAAAGAATGGGATTTGCCATGAGGCTATTGATTTATACGTCTGAGTTACTATGGTCACGTTTAGCTTCCTGTCAATACAAATTCTTAGAGCAAATGATCATTATATCAATTTCTTGATATGACTAAATTCTTTAACGCTCTAGAGATCCCTTTTCTATGCAGTAAGGCCTATGTATTGCTCATTGTTGTAAAGGACTTTGGGTTGAGTTCCCATTTTATCTGTAAAATATGCTTAATTGACCTACATAGCTATTCTTAGTTGATAGAGGTTTAGCTTCTAAAAATACATGGGAGCAGATCATATATAATGTGAATTTATTGATGGGGTTTATCTAGTTTTTACTGTGAATTAATAGATTAACTTTTGTGCCTTTTTTCACATCTATGAGAAGTTTAGGGTAATGAATTTTTTTACAGTTCTTGATCTCTTTTCAACTTAAAAGATCATTTTTTAAGTTAATTTTTAGTGAATTAATCATCAATCCACTATTTTCCATACTGTAATAAAATTTTGTCTCTCTACACATCGAATACTTTTCTTTTATCCGTCAAGATGTGTTTGCTTGTAATTTTTCTATGAATCTGTTTGGTCTGGATCATCTCTACTTTTTATGCATATTGTGCTTTGATATTGTTTTCATTTAATGATATTGGGTATTCTACAGAAGGTACAACCACAAATGGAGACTATCTCCTTCCATTCAAGACTGGTGCCTTTCTGGCAAATGTGCCAGTACTTCCTGTAATTCTGCGATACCATTACCAGAGATTTAGTCCTGCCTGGGATTCCATATCTGGGGTAAGTGCTTATAAACTGTCATGGCTTTCCCTGAAATACGATTTAGTTGTCATCGTCCAAGGTTCTTTCTTTTGGTTCGAATATCACATTTTAAACCTAGAATTGTACTCTGAAAATTATGAAGCTTGAAATTCGAAAGGGAGCCATTGGTTAATTTGGTTGGTTTATTACAGATTTAAGTTCTATAAACTCACTTGACTTCATGTAGGAAGTGGAACCTTTTAGTCGGTGGTTGTAAATGTAGTCAGTTTTATAAGGTCATTTCTTTCTATTTGCTTACAAAGCTTGTAGATTTATTCAGGCTACAGTAGAATTGTTTTTGTGCGTCAAAGCATGTGGCTTAATCATATAGGAGAAGCAAATTTCCGTGCTGGCTGTCAACTTGTTTTTATGATGTTTTCCACATAATTCCAATATTTAGCTGACTAGTTCTTTATTTGAGCCCTGCTGCTATTGAAATTTGTGGAGGCTGTCCCTTCCTTATCATTCGTTATGTTTTTAAACTTGCATTAACTTTTGCAGGTGCGCCATGTGATTTTTCTCTTCTGTCAATTTGTAAATTATATGGAGGTGACACGTTTACCTGTCTATTACCCCTCACAGCAAGAGAAGGATGACCCAAAACTTTTCGCAAATAATGTTAGAAGGGTGATGGCTAGTGAGGTATGTAGAACCCTTTCGTATTAATCAACGGATAAGATGAAATATTTTAATGCTAATAATGTCATATCTTATACCAGTTTCCCACATGGCATGCATATACTTTTGGTTTACGTGAGAAAGTGAATGAAATGAAGAGTGAGCAAAACAAATGTATGCTTGCTTGGGAGTAGAGGAAAGAGAGTGAAATTAGAAAACAAAATGAGTACCATTGCATTCTGCCATTGGAATTTGGTCCAACGGGAAAATATATTTTGAGCCATAATAAGTGATTTTGTTATTTGTTACTGCTGTTTTATACGATGATTAAAGGTTACTACGGTGGTTAGGATAATATTTAGCATTCTTTCTCGTAATCTAAACACATCAAGCAAAGGCCTATTTATTCGTCTTCTCTCTAATTCCTGTTATTTTCTCCCACTATCATCAAGCATAGCCTGTACCTGCCCCGTGTTATTTAATTACTACCCATTTGAGGCCAATGATCCTTATAGCGTTGAGGGGTATAACAAAGTGTTATTGCTTGAAATTATTGTTGATACTATTACATGCCTTGCTTGCAGGGTAATTTGGTTCTTTCAGATATTGGGCTAGCAGAAAAGCGAGAATATCATGCTGCTCTCAATGGTAATAATAGCCTGCCTAGTGTTTTGCATCAGAAAGACGATTGATAATTTCATGGCCTCGCTCACAAATGATATCTAGTTCCAGTCAACTTTCTTAGTTTCAAACTGGTATTTGCTCATGAATGGACAGCTTATTCGAGGGGCGTTTTTAACTCTTAATACATTCACCTAAACATCCGAATGGAACTTGTGTAATGTCCTGTACATAATATGGCCATTTAATCTGTTTTAATTGCCGAACTTTTTGTTTGAGCATCCAATCGAAGAGTCGAGTCATTGTTGGTTCTCACTTAAATTGTGATAAATGACCTGAGCTCGTCTGAGAAAGGCATTGCAACCTTCTGAATTTTCTCTTTCGTGTTCCTGCAGGTTTGTTTTGCCAATGCTAATTCGGATTCGTGGTCTGTATATTCATTGTATTGATCGGTCAATTATTAGGAATGAAAAAAATAAATAAGAAAATATACAAAATCCTATGCAGATCAACTATTCATTTTTTGAAGTGTATGTATGTGATTTCAAACGCTTACCAAAGGGGATATCATTACTGATTCTGATTATTTGATCGATTGCTTGCTAGGAGGAAGTTTAGGTTGCAACTTCGAACGGAATTTCAGATAAGCGCGAAATCTACAAAATCTGGTGATAGTGACACTGTGTCACTGGGGCAGGGGTCAATGCGGGTTGGGCCAAAAGAAGTCCGAATTCATTTAAGCTAAATTGTCCGGCCATATATATAAATGGGTTAGCTCAGATTAGACAGAACTGAAAAATGGCCATGTTATATATGGGCCTCGATTTTAAACTCCCTGCTCGAATTTTAAACCTTCTGTTTGATCTAGGATTTCCCACCGCTATCCTGCTATATTACCATTTAAAGAGTTTCGATACAAATTTAATGTGGCGTAGTTCGCAGTAAAAGCATTATTATGTCTTTAATGAAATATCCAAACTTGCCCATTCACCCTAAGACATCTGAAACTACTCAAACTGAATCTTGACTTCAGAAAAAAAAAAAATTTTAAAAAGTGCCACACAATAGACCAGATTATTAGGGTGATGAGAAGCACTGAAACGTTAAATGCCGCATAGTTAATTTCTTGAAAGGATGCAGATGTACATCATAAAAAGTAAATACCGTATTGCCAAAAACAATAAAAAATGAAAAATAAATACCGATGACGGAGACAAATCTTCCATATTAAAAACAACGAAGAACAGACTGCACATTAAACCATGATAATGACGTTATAGGACATCCATCAAAAAAGGAGAATTTAAGAAGGAAAATATCTGAAGAAAACTCATTTCATGTGATGCAGGTTCCAAACAAATGGAAAAAATACTTACAGAAAATTGATACTTCAAGGGCCAGGAGATATAGGTCTAATCACTCCAATCAAGCAATCCCGCATTACCTACGTCTTCAAGCCATTCGTCACCTTTCTTTCAAGGAACGATTGATCGACTGCCTCAATTCCCATGATGACAAGCAACCTCTTAAAGGAGATTGTATAAACAGTGAAGAAGTTGACGATTGCTTTTGCCGCATTGAGACTGAGGACAGGCAATTGAAGGTACCTCGCAGCTTTCTCTTTTCACTATCAAGTGGCTGGAAATTAGGATCATGCCTGACAGCAGATATTCTTAGTGCTTCAGGAAGAATGCAGTTGCAAACAGAGCCTACCACAAAAGTAAATCAAAGATAATACAAGGGAATTTGTCTTTTACGAGAGAGGTTCCTAATAGCCACCGAATCAAAGATGGACAGGTCTAGAATAAACTACATGCACATATCACGAGAGTTAATGATTTAACAAAGTAGATGATGCAATTAACTGATGATAATTTCATTCTCTTCGGGATCAACAACTACAGTCATACTTATGATAGTCGAACGGGGTATCGTAACTTGTTATTTTTTTTTTTTTTTGGGTGAACCCTTGTTTTTAATTTAATCTAACAAACAACATTTAGTTAGCAGGTTTATGGGAGAACGGAAGCAACCTGAAGATAGACTTCTAAAGGTATACAAATTAGATAAGTTACGGGATTTTCTAAGTGAAAGCAAATGATTTTAGTCCAGTATTCTAGAGTACTGGTAATTAAGAAAGTCAACCACTATTTCAATGTACTACGTAATGGAAGTGGACGAAATACCTAGTCTGGCCAGTCGGTTTACCTGTACGTGTCACCATTGTAGCTTGCCGATTGTTGTTCCATGAAGTCCCTAACCTGAACAGGATCCAAACTAGTGGTTCCGATGAATATTGACTTCCTGAATTTGAAGCCAGGGCAATGCCGAGGTTCAACCTCAAAAACACCGCTTGTTGGGTACTCATGGGCTTCAAATGCATATTATACACCATGAACTTAACCATACAGGAAAGGCTAATCAGAATGGAAATCTCCATTCAAAACCTGGCAATATTTGGGAAGAAACCAAGATGTATCTGGGCAGCAACTTGCACCGCAGTTAGAAAAACAACACTGAAGTGGAAGTAGAGTCCCTATTTTTTGTCCTGTATCCAGTTGAATTTATGAAAGAAAGGTCTAAAATAGCTTCTATAAATTGGAGCAAAAGCCGGATTAAAACAGATCACAATATTGGATTATTTGTCAGAGAGACGGTCATTAATCATACCTTCCACGCCAGAGTGATAGATACCAAGGCCAGCCCAGTGCACATACCCATTCATGGATGTCAAGTCATACACATTCAGATAAACTGGGTTTTGCCAGGACTGTAGCTAGTTGAATCAACTTTGGCGAATAAAGAAAAGCGGGTCGTAAATTTGCCTTTCAGAATAAGAGGCACATTGGATTTCCATCCTTTCTTAGACCTCAGTTTCATCTATCCCTAGAAGGTAAACCTACATAATACCTGTATCAAAATATCATATATATATATATATATATATATATATATATATATATATATATATATATATATATATCAAATAAAGAAGCATCAGCTGTTTTTGTTGATTTCTTTAATTAGTAAGATAGCAAGATTTCCGAAAATCAAACAGTAAAACCTTTCTCCAAGAAGTTCTGGAGTTAACAAATAAAGAAATTAAGTATATCAGAAAGGGAACAGCATGAACTATTAATAAGGATGCACGTGTAAACGTATACCTAGATTTGTATGTTCTTGTATGTGAATCAGAAAAACAAATCAGGTAGTAATGGTTGAAGTAATTGAACTCCAAACATAAACCTCGAAGCAACGAGAAATGTATTTTCTTCTTTTGGTCGCAGAGAAAACGCAGGAAAATGTCTTAATATGTTATCGCGGTCGTCTCAAAAACTCCAAACGAATAAATTTCTGACAACTTATTCTTCTAGCAAGATGTTAAAGGATCAGAGAGAGATGTTGATTAAGAAACAAAAGAGGACCATTGTTACACTAATTCAGTGATCAGTGATGCCACCTAATATTCCAAATTAAATTTTTAACGAATCAAAAGGTAAATGCTAAAGGATACAAATGCAGAGAGCATAAAATAGGAAAACGCTGATATATTAACTAGCGGAACTTACAGATAGGAAAAATGTAGCTATTAGAGCCCAAGGATATCAGTTTCTTGAACCTCAAAATCCTCCACCTACGTAATTGAGAGCAGCGAAAGTGAAACCACCACAGCTACTGCAACTTCAACACAGGGAGAAGTTGCGAGGGTTTCCTCAAAATCACTTGTGCACTGCAACCGCGCAAACACTCGCTTCTGCGTTCTGAATTGTGACGCAATGAGAACGAAGAGTCTTGGAAGACGAAGGAAGCGGGAATCCCAAAATTAGGAAGTTGAAAGCGATGGACAACACTCGCTCCTTTTTCATTCTTCCGTGCTAATGAAACAATCTTTAAAAAATAAGACGACTGACTCTGACTGCGTTTCAGATGGGGACGATCTCGCTGTGAAATGCCAAAGAATTTCTTAAGACTGAGGTGAATTACACAAATTTCGTTCAAAAAATAAATTATGTTGGCCACCTAGCACGCTCTAGTTACTGAATGGGTAAATAATCTAATGTTGACGAACAGTTGGCTAAATAACAAACAAATTTCTTTGTTTTTTTTAAAAAATAATAAAGAATACAAAGACAACCAGCTCCCTGAATTATTTTATTCTTTAATTTTTTGTGACATTTTATGTTTTATTTAGTACATTAATATTGTCATATTATATAATTTTTTTTCGTATTTTTACTAGAATTTCATATTCGAACATTGAATTCAAAACTACTGAAAACGATAGTGCCAACCTACCTACTCCTAATTATGTGTTCCTGTATTGTCTATTCAATACAAGTAATATTGTTTTTAAACAATAAGACTATGGAATATAACTTTTCTTTCTCAAATTGCATTTATTATCAAGTAAAGAATGCTCATTATAATACCCAAACTGTTTTGTGATTTGGTTAACCAAGCTGTTTGGTCATGGGCATCTTGTGTCATACTAAGCTTCTGCAGTCCTCTCCCTCTGCTGGTAGTTTTTTTTTTCCTTCTGCATTCCAGGGTTTCAGTTTGATTCTCGTGTATAGAGCTGTTAATGTACGTGTACACTTCCCATATATATATATATATATAAACTTACCCCTTTATTTCACAACAAATTGACAGAAAAAGGAAAATATAAATGTTGGGAATTCTGTGATCTATTCATTGATAAAAGGTTTAGCAAAAATAAAAATCAAAGTATATGACTATTGAAAGTGTGCATGGATTGAAGAACGAAACAATTAGGAAAATAGTACAAAAGCACCACAATGAGCATAAGAGTTGACAGAGGTCCCCAAGATAGGAGTAGCTCCTTGTGGGGCCACAGGCCATCTGAGGACCTGCATGATTAGGGACACAGCACCGTTTAAGGTGAAAAAAAGAAGAAGAAGGTAAACGACTAAAAATGTAAGGCCTCGTGGTGCCAAACAAGCAAAATAAACGACAAGTCTTGTGACATTGTACATACATTCAGCTCATCGTCTCTCAGTTCTTTTTCCATGCCTTGTGGACAGTCTTTTTAGAGCAGTTGGATGGCATGGAGTCAACTAATTCTGCAATTACTAGGAGGAATGAACCAAATAGTTATCAGACAGTGAGCGTCTGTGTTTTACTGTGTGACAGAGGGTCCCAAGTGGGTAATTTTTTATCGCGTTGTACATACACGTGACAGCAGACTGGGTATCGTTGTCCCAAGAGCTTGATCACATCACCTGGACTCATAAAAAAAGCTCCGGAGATAACCAATAATCAGTAGGTAAATGTCTCAGTTATGACGTGAAATAAGATAAGGGATGACCTTGCTTGACAAAGCCTCACGGGCTTAACATCTGCTTACTGTTCATCTTCCCAGAGTTGTCGTCTGCATCTGGAAATGCTGCCGAGTTATTATCATCTCACCAGCATGCTACTGGGCTTTTAATAATCTTTGAAATACTTCTCCATCAGCATTTTTGAATTTCATTGTCGACCATTTTTTTAAAAAAATTCAATTAGAAATTGGAAAATTTATCTTCCCGATAAGTTCTGTATAATAATTTGTATCTACCAGTTACATTTGATGACATATATGCACCAAGAAAGAACATCAAAAAAAAGTTTCAATTGCAAAAACATACAAGGAAAAGGTTGACTAAAAATTATTTTCGGAATGCTCACGCTGAAAATTGCGCATGTGGATTCAATCACTTATAATCTATTAAAATGGAAATAACTGAAGCTGTGGAATTATCACTTGCACTTGCAATAAGAAAGTCTGTTGAGAAAATGCACATTCCTGTAGATCTTTGACAGAGGTTAGATTGCACCGAGCAGACTGAAATGAGTCCATGCTTCCTGTACGTCAAATGAATATTAGTTAATTTGACTTGTAGAAGAAAAAATAAATGGAAAACACACATGACAATAACAATCAGGCAAATCAATCATTTCCTCTCTCTCTCTCTCTCTCTCTATATATATATATATATATTGCAATAGCTTCATAAAAGATGTTTTATATCTATGCAGATTGCAGACTATTTCTTGAAAGCCCAAAGATCTGTCTGTCAAGTTCAGGAGTAACTGGTTTCAAATTGTGTCAACTTCTTAAGATGTTTCTACGATGCCTGATATGACAAAAAAAACTGCATGCTGTTCTCTGACTAACTGCAACTAGACTGAAAGCACGCAAGATTTCAGATAGGAAACATAAAGCCAGAAGGATCCGCTTAAGACCAACAAAACCAGAGTGGGCTTACAGTAAACTAAGTACTCCAGTGAATAATTTTAGGACATGGAATGTATAAGAACAATTCCTTGAAGATGGAATGACCTTCCATGAAAATAAGTTTCCAAAACGATTATTACCTGTAAAATATCATAAACTTTTTCCGCGATGTATTTTTGATAGGAAGTAGCACCTTTTTGCTGCAGCTTATCTGGATGTAGAGAGAGTAAAGCTCTTTGATACGTTCTTTTGACTGCATTTCCTTCAATAATATCAACAAGAGGCACAGGCTTCCAACCGCTCTCTGACCATAGCACCTGTATGCATGATCAAAACCAATTTTAATAACGAATACTTGGGATGAACTCAAATGCATCACCCTCGAAATATGACAGGGAAGAGATCAAAATGCATTATCTTTGTCAACAAGCAAGAAGAACGAGCGGGATTTATTGATATAATTGGATAAGAAATGGGGGCAAGAATATCGAGGAGAAAAAATAATATTTATCATTGCTCACGTATTGCAATGTAGATAACAGAGAGCGTATGTTTACTTCCTTCCCATTAGACCACTGTCGTATCTTAGCATCAATAACCTACATTATTTACAAAAATAATTACAGATATAATATTGCTCTAGTACATCTTTGAAAAAACATAGTATGTATAGTTTCACAGTACTTGGATCTCTTCATTATTTTGGCTTTGTAAGACTTCATTCTCGCCTTGATCTAATTCCTTTACCTGTAATCCCAGTTAAGGAAACAAAGCATGAAAAAGCTCATCTTTTTTTCTTTTTTTTTTTCTTCTAAAGAAAGAGCAACAATTTGGCATATAAATTGCTGATTCAGATATAAATTAAATGGAATATTGACGTACTTGGAAATTCCCGTGGAAGGATTCGTCTTTATCTCCCCCCGCTACATCTGAACTATCAGGAACTGCTGCTAACAAAAAATTGTTGCAGAACATTATTATTCATCAAACTACCCAGTCCTATGGCCAAGTTCATATATAACTACTACCACCCCTCCCCTCAAAGTCTGGAAAGAGGTTGGAAAAAAGTAGAATGCGTAGTGCTTGTCACATACATAATCTATATAGTCCTGACATATTCCTCTAGGCATGATTTCACCAATTGCGCTCTCTTCAAGTATTTAAGTATATCAATTTCTCAACTGGTAGGAAATCGGAAACGGAGAACTAACCGGTACCTGACGCCGGAATTTCATCCTGCCTATGACCAGACTTACTGGCGGTCCCTATGCCAGAGTTCTCCTTCTTTGACTGTTCAGAACAATCTTCTACCTGGGAAAATTCATAAAAATACCAAATACTTAGGAAATTGTTAGAAAATTCATAAAAATACCAAATACTTAGGAAATTGTTATGGAAAATACTTCAAAAATTAATTGCTTTAATGTTCTCGTTAAAGAACTCAACACTATTATTTTATTTTTTTTTCCATTGTAATAGTACATACTTCATTCTTCGTCCTTAAAACACCTCGGTGCTTGTATTCAGAACCCTGAATTCGAGATTTGTTATCAATTCCAGGTTTCGCTATAGGTTCTTGGTTGAAAATTCGAACAAATTCTTTGACCTTTCCTTTAACATGGCCGTTCCCAATATTCTCATCCAAGCTTGATGAACCATGGGAAGTAACTTTGCTTACTTCTACTCCACTCGCGGCAACTGTTGTTTCTTCTCGTTTCTTTGGATTCACGGCAATTTGGTCCTTCCATTCGAACAAATTCTTCTCCTTGCTTTCCTTTCCCCTGCGGCTTGTAGCCATCTCGTTATAATCTGAAATTAAAATTAAAAGAGAGAGAGAGAGAGGATAGTATCAGGAGACGGCAAATTAGTTACATAATATAGTAATCAGATGCTGAAATGGCTTACCTTGATTGTCACCACTTTCATTGAACAGAGTATGTAAGGATCTCAACCGAGGCTTGTGAATTCGATTTGCATGAATAGGTTCTTCTTTGATTTTTCCTGATAAGTCTGTCTCGCTTAAAGAATGTGTCATGACATTACTAGGAACATCCTTGACAACACTGTGAAGGCTGCTCAAAGTTTCTGACTGAGGTTTCGGGGGAGCTGTTTCTTTAATACTCGCTCCGTTTTGAGTGCTTATAGAAGAAGCTGACCCTTCTTCCTGTTTTCTGCTTTTGATCAAAGAAGACCCAGTATATGGGAAAAGACTATCATTTTGTATGGTATTCTCACTGACCATACGTTCCTTAGCGCTAGAACATCTCTCAATTTTAGCTTTCTCTTTTGTTCTTGAATTTCTCTCAGTCCTAAGCGGCATCACCAATGGCATCCCTTTACTTGCCCATTTGTATATTGAGAAGTGAAATTGGCCACTGCTGGGCGCAACTTCACCAGAAGGAGAGTGTTGCTCCAGATTGATTTGTTTGTCAGCTTTATCTTGCGATAAAAGGCTTTGCCCAGAAGATGGTCTTCGATCATTTTTGAAGCCCTCCTTACCTTGGCCTGCCTGGCTTGAAAATCTAGACAAAGGAGTGGCTGGAGAATCCCAGGAGTTTAACCCATTAGAAGTATCATCGTTAACGTTGTTATTCAGGGTCCTAGTGGTCGGGAAACCAAAAGTTGGGAGCTCCGTGCATTTAGTCAATTTTGCAGGAAGGCTGGTCATCATCAATAGAGACTAGAAAGAATCAGTCGAAATTGAATTTGAATTGAAATGAAGATGAACAAGATATTATTAATGTGTAATCTTCAGGAGGAACTCAAAATGAGAATGAGGATAAAAGAGGGACCACGTGGACAAAAGCCCTGTTTGGTGAGTCCAGAGGCCCATGTGAATGACTGCGACACTATGTGCATCATCAGCCAAGTTCAAGTTCTTCAGCCGGAATTGGAGCAGGAGCTTCACACGGGTTTCAGCCCCGGGCCAAAGAGAGCGAGCGATACCATTCCTCGCTCCAAAGAAAATATCACAGCTATCCGAGGTCGCATCTCTGCAATTAATGGCTCGGGAACTTCCCTGAGCCCAGGGTCAGAGGTCGCTCATATCCACACCGTGGTCCAAGGATGAGCTTACCTCTCCGATTGCATACTATATATATATATATATATATATATATAGGCCTTTACAACCCATATATAAATGGGATAAAATTGCTTGTTACTCTCTTTAATTCCAAATTTGTTGATTAATTTTTTTTGGTAAAATTCTACCTCACTTAATAATTTGTACGTTAACATTAAATACAGTAGTTTTGTTTGAGAATGGAGGGATTACATGATATCACTACTGTTTATATCTTGTTATATATAAAAATAAATGTTTACATCTTGTAAATTATGTAAGTTTTAATATCAAATTAAACTACGACTATACCCTCTTTATTGTATAAATAAAACTCAGACAGAAGTTTTGGTAACGTTCCTACCCAAAAAAAAAAAAAATGGAAATTTTGGTACTGTTGCAAGTATCTCACACACTCTGACAAAACACATTGTTATTTTAAAATACAAAAAAATAAGATTATATGAAAATAACTTGCCAAATTTGCATGATATCAAGTCATTTTTGTATTTGAAAAAAAAAAAAGATATGTAAAAAAAAGAGGGGTTCAATGTGTTAAGTATCTACTATATACATATATCATGTATAAATTTATAAGTGTAAAAATAATAATATTTTTTTACTGTTGAAAATGTTCCTAGTATTATAACTATAAGTTCTGTATAAAACCACATCGAACTATGTATGATTGTGTGAAAAATCATATCATATTATGTGTAGTTATTGGATGTATATATGCGACAATGTTCTGATTGGGGGCTTTTATCATGATAAATGTTTGTTTCATTAAATTTGTAGTTATTATGAATATCACATGCATTGGCTATGATCATTTTTATTTATATAAATAATAATTTCTGAAATTACACAGAGCAATTATTTGAATAAGAAAGCCGAAGATAATGAAGAGAATGTATGAAAGGCAATTAAGCGAAAACAAACCTGAACGCTGCAGGGATAGAGGAAGTCCCGAAGGGTTCAGGTTTTGGACGCAGAGGACGGGCGGGACTCCACACTCTGGAAGCAGAAAAAGGGTCTATTTCATGCCTCCTTGGTGTACAACTTTGAGATTCATCGCCTCCAAAAATGTCGTCGAAGAAGTCATTGCTTGGGTATCGCCTCCAACTTATATTTTCTTCCCCAAACACTGGTTTTTCGTTCACGCGAGGCCATGCACATGAAGGAGCAGCTTCTTCGTCTTCCTTTTCAACTCCACTCAAATCCTGTAGTTCCCTCACATCGTACCGCATCTCCTGAATAGATGAACGCCTTGGTGGCCCGCCGAACACATCGTTGAAATCAATATCGGAGTTTCTCTTTGGCGTACTCGGACTAGTGGACGATCTCTGATTCTGAAGATTATAACCTAAGAGAATGCCCTCTCTTCGAGAAAACCTCTCCATTCCAGTAACCACGCAGTAACAACGCACCAGACCAAATCAATTCACTGACTCGTATTCGCAGCAGGAGACACCATACAACAATTGGCGGGAAATATTTGGATTGGATTTCTGGGAATGAAAACCATAAAGAGGAATTGAAGTTGAAGCAAGAGCATGGACAATCAAGGTTTACGCAGTGCGGGGCGGTTAGTTCCAACAGTTCGTAAGACGAGCGAATGGAAATGTTTGAAAAGGAAGGCACACTAGAGGACATTGTGGGGCGAATTAGTGGGGAGCGATTTAGATTTCTGAAGCCACATAATATTTGCTAGAGAGAATCTCTAGGACCAACTGTGGATAAGGAGAAGAAAATTCCAAACAGTCCGCAATCCTACTCCTACTGATTACCGAATATGATGTGTACTCTGCACCAAGGAAATAAATTTAATTCTTTGACCATTTCTTGGAATTTTTGTGATACCAATTGAATCTGCCGTCATTTCTCTGCCTAATAATTTTCCTTTCTTGGTTAGACTAGAAAGCAATTCACCAACTCAATAAAAATGTCGAAACAAAAAGAAACCCACCATGTGGTTTGAGGGAATTAGAGATGCAAAATCATGGATACTGGTCTCAAAGGATAATTATAATACAAAGACAGACGATAGACAATATCTAGCACGCATGTAGTGTACAGAGAACCTCTTCAATCGACAAATAAACAATTTGTTTTTAATGGTACAATGCCACACGCTGGAAGGGAACTTAAAAACAATGTCTTCTGTATTAGGGACACATACGAGAAATAAATTGGTGTTGGTAGTGGTAGAAGAACTAAAACACATGCCGACAAATTAGAGCATCCGTATCCTTCCTGAGTCAGAACCGTGAGGTTAATGTTCCTACTACTCAGAACCATCCGGGAAATGTTCCAGTGCATCTTGTTTTCCATTGACATAAAAATCTACTACTGCCTTCATTCTCGCGAATTTATCAGGATGATAGTTGACATGTACAATCACTGGCTTCAACTTTTTAAGTCTAGCATCTTTTCTAACAGTCTTAAAGAGAACCTTGCTGTTCATAAATAGATAGATATCCATAGTTCTTTTCGCAGCATGAAGCCCATCCTTACCAGGACGTGAAGGGAAAAAGAGCTCTTCATTGAAAACTGCTTGGTCCCATGATTTAGAATCATGAGAAAGCCGATCAGCAACGCGATCCAAGAGTTCAATTGAAGGAAGGGTAGGCCTTATGTAGAAGAAACCAGAATTGTATACCCAAATCCTCATCGTATGAGCATATCGAGCCCATCCCATTGCAGGTTCATCAAAGACATCGTTATACCCATAAGCTGTCGCATTACTGTGACCATCAGACATAGACTCGACATCTGAATCCCGATAAAGATAGTCAAAGGGGTTCTGTAGGTAAACAATATCAACATCCGAGAGAAGAACACTGTAACCCAATTGTAGAAATTCTCTTAGAATACGAAATTTCAAGGCCGAGACAGCATGGTTACCACCTGTTTTAGCAATTGTATCAATACCTTCATTTGGATCTCTTCTATAGAATGGGACATCATTCGATTTGCAGAATTCTTCTATGTTGTCATCTAATGCCACTACTAAATAATTAGGTATGCCAGCCCTCTTGATGTTGCTAAACCAGACCTCTAACATGGCTTTCACATTAGAGTTTGCCAGTGCAACTATAAGCTCTTTCGAAATAGCAACTTTCTCCAAAATTTTGGCCAGTCTTGGATTTACAGATTCATCAGGAATGACAGTTGGATTAGTTCTCAGACCCTTGACAGTGCCAAAAGGGCCAGCCTTGTGTTTCTCACCCAGCATTACAAACTGTTGCTGTGCATGACCCTTTCCTTGCTCAGACAGCCGCAGTTTTTCTGTCAGACTTTTAATCTGCTTCTTGAGCTCAGAATTCTTCTCCGTCACTGATAGAATATCCGACTTCAGAGCATTAAGTCTTTCTGATGATTCACATGCAGACGATTCAATCTAACAAAAAATAAATAAATAACAAAAATCAAAGTTATATAACCATGTTAAACACAATGATACAATAAACTGTGATGAGAACTAAGAAAAGGGACACAAAGCCCGCCCACCCCCAAAAGAAAGAGAAGGCCAGAAAGGTAGGACAATATTAAAGTATTTTGGCTTAAAGGCCTCATGTAATAGGTCTAGCCTTAATCTTGCCCTTGCTTAGGAACTCCTGAAACAGGAAGCATATGGCAACCCAATTTGATTAGTGAGAAAGAAGAAAGTTTGGTTGCTTCTAATGGTGGCATTGCAGGAAACATGGGTTGCTCAAACAAATAGTATGATGTATCAAAGTGCGACAAGAAAGGCAAGAAAATAGACTAATAACAGGGCTTAGCAATGAAAATATCAAATTCAAGTCCATCTATGAATTACGACTTGATTGGCGGGGTAGTCACATTCTGTTGTAATAGGTTAGCATACCCTTAACAAAGAACAAATGCCAGATGACATACAAAAGCACTGAATTGAACCCCTAGTCCAGGTCCATCTAGATCAATCAAATAACGGCTCATTGTATAAATTAACTCTCTACTTCACCAGCTGCAAAGCAGCAATAAGAAGAATAGAATTTCAATTTATATCAAAAAGAAAGGAACTGAGCGTTGAAAGGCCAATATTAAAACCTGAAGATCCGAAATCCCAATTGGACGACTATGAATGTATCGATTGGAGCTGAAGAATCCACGAGGTGATAACAAGGCGAAGACGCATCCGAGAAGAACACCAATCATTACAGCTATAATGATTCGAGATACCTGAAGCGATTGGCCTTTTTCTCGAGTCAACAACCCTTCCCGACGACCCGCCATGCTCGCTTTCTTTGCTGTTACACAGTAACGGAAAAGGATTGCAGAATGAAACTCCTCTTTTACAACAAGAAATTCAAGGGTCTCAGTCTCCTGCCTCCTCAAAGGGAAATCAGAAATGCACAACCCTAGATGGAATTTCAACACTCTCAAGCAGGTAGGTAGACAGACAGCTAGAGTCTTTGGTTGTCTAGTAATAAACAAAGCCGTTTGTTTTGTTGTTTCAACTCTGCCTGCAGCAACAAAATGTTGCACTTGTATTGTGTATAGTCAATACTCAGAGGGAAGTTCACTTCCTATATTGGGCTTCGGCGTCTTTGTCTCATGGACAATGGACATGTATCCTAAGTAGTTGGATCATTAATTCTTGAACAGTTATAATAAATATCGATCCAGATAAGGAAAAGGGCAACAAAAAAAAAATCAAAAAAGTATAAATTCCAATTCCTCTCACAGAAGTTCAACGTATGGAGCACTTTTAAATGCTTCCATTGAACTGAACACATGTATTTCACACTATTTTTTTTTCTTAGAAAGTTTAGATGAGTTGAAAATATGATTTAAAGTTTAAAGAACACTTATAAAAAAATTTAAAAATTATGTATTAATAAAATTCTTTGGATAATAAAATTTGAACTTACTATTATTTTAAAATGTAAATTATGTCCCTTTCCAACCTTCGTTTGGTATGTATTTTTAAAGTGTGTTGTGTGAGAAGGTAGTGAGGTGCTACCCGAGGAGAGTCGTTGAGTGATACAGCATCATAAGATGCATTAGACTCGAGATTTCAACCTACTAACCATGTTTGAAGGAGCCTAAAGAAAGTGAATTGGGTTTCTTTGTTTCCACCAAAAAAAGAAAAGGCAAATTTTCAAAATCAAATGGCTCCGTCGTCTAATTCAACAATGATCACAGGAAAATTCGCTAATAGGCAAGTACGAGATGATGTTTTATCCGGACACCAACGGTGATAGCAAAAGTTAACCACAGCGCATCCAACGTAAGTACACAAAATCCTAAGCCAAGCCTCTTTTTTTTTTTTTTTTTTTTCCATTTGAAATACTACACGCATTTCTCTGTCATTTCAATATTCTATTCAGTTCTTCCCCGAGGACGGTATTATAACTTAGAACTGAAAAACATATATAAATCAAGAGATAGTAATTGCGGAGAAATTTATTATTCACAGGAGCTATCTGAACAATATAAAATCTTTTGCTCAATCACAAAATGTTAATTGGCATTTTCGAGATATATACAAGAGAGGGAGTTTTACGCATTTTCAGAGCCGGAAATGTATGAAACTACGACTGTGGTATCATCAAGTTTGCCACCATAGTAACGGAAACCAGCATCTTGAGCAGCAGTTGAGAAAGGTGTTTGGCGGTCTTTATCCTGTGCACGTTGGCGTGCCAATGCAGCTATCTTCTGAGCTGTCACCTGAGGGCTTAAACCGGCTCTTATTGCATGAACCACCACCGCCGTAATCTCATTATTATACAAGTTGTCAAACAGTCCATCAGTACCAGCAATTATAACATCACCGGGTGCAACAGGAATTGTGAAAACCTAAAAAAAAAAGAGGGCCACCCAGGTAAGAGTTCAACAAGAAGCTAATCGCCAACGCCAAGCACAAATAGTAGATTAGTCCAACCAGCTTAATTAAGTTTATTCTACTATAATAACATCAGATGAGTTTTGATTTCTAACGAAACATCACTTGTGACAATGGTATAAACAGTTTCGGATATAGGACAATAAAGATAATTATGTAAGTTGAAGCAGAATTAAACAACATAATAAACAATTAACCCCCTCCACTACACAGCAGAGGAGAGATCTGATTATTAGGAGAAGTTGACAGTTTGATTAGCCAAACAAGACCCAACCGTTAATAAATCATATGGCGTAGCAGCATTTCATACTCGTTCAGTTACAATTTAATTAAATCAAATAACAAAATTTATTAATACAACAAGAATGCAAAACCAAGGGTTTAACCGAAATTGTTGTCTTTTAACTCTTGGAGAAGGCAAACAAACACAAGGACAAAGTGGTATATCAGGGAAGCAGAAGATCGTCATACTCCCGGTACACAGTCCCCCATCCCCTACGCCCTCTCTTCCAGCATATGGGTTTGGAGATAAGAAATATACAAAAAATCATGGAAGGATATTAACTGTCCCATTTTAGACCAGTCCCAATGGGTGGGACAGCAAATTTGCTACCGTAAATCATAAATCATAAATAAGAAACGGTATCACCTGAAAACTTTCATAAAGTCCTCACCTTGAAAAGATTTCACTAAAGCATAATGCATTATCCATTAAAAAAGAACCAATATGAAATTCTTTCAACCAATCTGTCTATAAAACAAGAAGCTTACTGCTTACCTGACCAGAACTAGGTAAATCACCATCACTTCCACTTTCCAGTTGAAATGTGAAATTGAAATCATGTTGCTGCACAGGAGAACGGAAAATAGTGCACCCATTACGGACCACCATAAATCCACTGTCCCCCAAGTTAATAGCATGAAGGCCCTACAGAAGGAAATTAATTGATTCAGCTGCTGCTAGAAAGAATTCCAAAATAATAATTATAATAAATGACGATCTCTTTCAGGATTAAAAAGAGACAACCAATGCTGATTATTTTCACACAGAAAGGTATGAAAAGGACCTAAAACGTATGAAAAGGTTCTAAATGTATCATGGGGTTCAACAATATTCTAGATCTTTGGAGAGAACACTTAGGCTATCAAGGATACTCTAGAGAAATTCCTGTTAATATCTTAGATAACAGAAGATACTTTCTAGAGATATTTAGGAGGCTAAGTAAATATTTAGATAATTTAGTAGTAATTAGGTGGGAAGGTTCTAAACCCACATATCACCATATAGATCTCCACTGTCCTTAATCGTAGACTAACTATAAATAGGTAAGGCCTTCTTAGGCCTAAGCATATATAGAGAGCTTGAAAAGTAGATGTAAATAACACTTCTTTTCAGGAGGGTGAACTGTAAACAACAAACTAGTTCTATACATTCAGTTTATTCCAGGAGGAAGACATGAAGAGAGATGCAGATATACCTGGTCAGTAAGTGCAATGATGCATGCCGTTGAGGAACCCTTGGCTTTTGTAATTGAGTGTGCTTTTTCCAGCACCCTAGCTGGGTTAATAGAACCTTTCGGCTCCTCTTTGATGGCATTCACTGAATTGGACATCAGTTGACGAGAGTAAATTCCAGCATCCACACCAACTTCCGCCCAGCCACCAACACCATCTGCCACCCCTATGACTTGTTCCTCAGTACAAATAAAGTGTGCGTCTTCTCCACCAGTTTCTTCTTTCTCAGGATGGGGCAAGCAGCATGACCCTGAAATTAACTTCAAAGTTTTTCCGGAAGTAGTTTTCCTGCAGTCATGAGTGTCATGTCCAGCAATATTATTTTTAATCTCCAGATATAGTCTCCGTATTTTCTTTTTCTATCTCAATTCTGAAGTTAATCAACTAAACAAAATTTATGCAGATGGTTTCTTCTAGGGAACAAGATTAAATCACTTGGCTAATAGAGAAAGACGATAAAGACTATCAATGTTTAGAAACAAATAAATTAATTAATTTTTCAACTTTGGTATATGTAAGTTAAAATTAAATAGCACCATACAGAAATCAATGTAATGCAAACTTATATAAAATATCGTACTAATAAAATTTTGCAAGACTTCTCTTTCTTCTCCTTATTTTTCCAAAATAAAACCAATCAAAAACCCACGTCCATTTTTCCAATGTTAGTAACAACTCATTATGACTTTCATTTTTTATGGAATTCTATCATTTTTTTTTTCCCAAATGTCATCAGATGAGAATTCATAAATGGATGCATGTAATACTGGTGACCACGGAAAGTTAAAATCAAGTTACACAATTATCCATGTAACCAGTGAGATACATGGTGAACAACCCAAAATATCATCGCAATATGTAGGTAATTCATTTAGCTGCAGAGAAAAATATCCACTCGCATTCCATTTGTTAAATGTGTGAATTTAATGGGGAAAAAATCAGAGACATACTGTTCAGATGAATCTGCAGAACTTGTTAGCTGATCCTCACGAGTGGAAGTGTCAAATGGCACATCGGGAGCGGGCCCAGTAGAGAAACAGGTAGATGATGCGCTATGAAAACCTTTTGACCCTGACTCTGAGTATGGGTAAAAACTGTCACAACTCTTTGAAACATGATATGCATAATAACCATAAATTACAGGATTTCCTGGTAGCTGTTGGTTTTTCAATCTCATGCTCACTTTTCTGCAGTTCTCCAAACCTCTGCTGCTTAAACAAAAATTACTGCTATACAAGTGAGCAGCCATTGTTTTATTCTGAGAATTACTGAAGATTGAAAATTGAGCAGATTCAGTAAGCGCACAATCAATATGATACCCACAGTTTTGTAACGAAGGACCTGATATAGATGGAACGGAAAATGTTCGTGATAGTGTGCCAACTACAGACAAGACTCTTCTTTGGTTAACAAATTCTGAGTTCGCAGCTAAGGCAAAACCAGGACGTCGGAATACATGCAGGTTGGTACAAGACAAGTAGTTTAAAGAATGAAATAATCTTGGAGTGCCAAACCACAACTTCCCTTGTCCAATTAGAACTTTAATGGAGTCATGTATTCCAACTTCTCTCTCAACAACTGATGTTTGGACTGCAGTTCTGAGTCTCGAAAAGTGAATAGATAGCATCTTACAAGACGAAGAATTGGGCTCCAACTTGTTTATGAAGCAGAACACGGTGGTTATCACTATATCCAAAATAATATCTCATAACTCACGGCACATTAGTCCTTAATTCATTTATAATGCAGCCCCCAATTCCAATCCCTTCCAGCTCTTTACCTAATTCAGAGAGCTGCCAATAAGTCTGAAAGCCCGAAAGCAAAATTGCAGCTTTAGATATCAAGCATCAAAAAAATAAAGATCAACGAGCACGTATATTAAATTTACAGTCACGAAGAGAAGAGAACATAAATTATGATAGGAAATTAACGAGTATCGAATCTTACCGTTCTGGAATAATTGTAGCAATAACTACTAAAAACCCTAACTGCAAAAGCTTGAGAATGCAAGGCGGAAACCACCGGAAGAGTTTTTGCCCTTAAATATTGGAGAAAGTGAACCAGAACCACAAATGAATCTTGAAGGGGAGGAAGAAGAGTTAGGTGGGGGACACGAGCTCCTCCGTATTTTCCTTCTCTTTTCACTCTAACTTTCCCGCAAACGACCCCGCCGCTGGCCAAGGCAGATAGACAACTGGTTAAATAACCCCTTAAGTGGGTTAATAAACAAGTAAATTATTATTATGCGCAGAGGGAATCCAGAAATTTCTGTTGGCATCAATGCATTAAAAAAAAAAAAAAAGTAAAACTCTCCCACCAAAAAACCCGTAAAAACTATTTTTTAACTGTATTTTCAGTGGCTGTATCTTCCATATTCATGGGTTCGGTGTAGTGAATCCTGGTGTCGAAACGTCACCCAAATTGAAGTAATTGAGTTAACGAATTTTCAAACCAAAAATTGATTGGAAAACTGTTGGAACATTCAAATATGGGACGTCAAACTATTAACGAATTATTCTCATAAAAAATAAAAAATAAAAACTATTAGAGGATTATCTCTACCACTGCACCGTTACAAATTCCAACTGATTTGTCAAATCAAAACATCTTATTAAGTCACTAGGAATAATCAAGAGATTTAACTAGTTTTCAAGAGATGAGAAGGTTAATTAAACCTCCTTTCTTGTCATGTGTTATGTGTAAATAAAAAGAAAAAGAAAATCAAAACATGTTATTTGAATTAACTGCAAAATTATGAAATGGGCCAAAGCCCAACAGAATGGAGAAGGGCCTACATTAACTAGCCCAAATTTAACTTTGACAAGGGATTCGGGTGGACCCTCTAGAACTAGAAGGAGGAGGATCCACCTGTATTCAAAAGATAGAATCCCCTTAACATTATTGTGACCGGGTCGGATGTGATTATCCTCGGGTTTGGTCCCATCCAATATAGAAATGTTTTTCCCATACAAATACAATAATACACGGCAGACCATTGGCGATTGAATGAATGTCTACGTTGAAGACCAGAGGCAGCAGGCTGGTAAGCACTGCATAGGTTTGTCATAATCCGCAAGGCAAGGAGACCCCACTACGTCAGGATAGCCTACAAATGCATCTGCCAGCTCACTGCATTAAATATACACCGAACCGGACCGGACCCATCAAACCGCATCCCCCACCGTCATAAATCAAACTAACACTTAATTAAGGAGACAGCGCAACTTTGAACAAATCGAATTAAGGACTCAGAAATATCTCATCCTAGGTTTGCCTTTTATTTTTAACATAACTGTGTTTGGTATAAAGAATTTTTTTTTTCTTTTAAAGGAACTCATTAAAAAATGAATTATCCTTAAAACTCGTAAAAAAATCAAAACTTTTAAGAAAAATTTTAAAAAGTATAATTTATAATAAAACTATTTTTATTTTACTAAAAAATTACTCATGTTACTAAAAAAACTTATTTAATAATCAAATTTAATAATAAACTTAGCTAATACTTAAAAGCAACCTGCTCAAAAATCATATTTACAACCAAACGATGCCATTAAAAAGATACATGAGCATGAGCATGAGCATGGGTAGTAAAACAAAACTTATATATTAAAAGAACTGCAGCAATATTACCAAATGCTAACAATTTGCAATTCTTTCTGTGCTGACATTTTTGCCAAAACTAATAACAATAATGACTATTAACTCTGCTAGTTTCTGTACAATCCCGTCTCATTCTCGTCTTCTAGTTCTACAATATTAAGTCTTTTTCATCTTTATTACAGCACACTTACAAAAAAAAAAGTCATCAATATTTGGAGTACTCTTTATACTATATTTTTTCCTGATTTGGCAGCTCCAGTGATGCCAAAGATATAAAACAAAGAAGAAATTTCACTTCTCACTGGATTGAACCTTTACACTCTAGAGCAAGGCATCTTTGTGGGACATCTCTTCTCACGTACGTTTGTGCAGGCTAACTCTTCTCTCCCTCCGATGTATCTGCAACGTCGAAGGAACCACCAAAAGAAGTATGCAAGGCAGAGAGACCACCCCTGGTAGCCCCGCCAGCACTACCACCTGTGCTTAGACCAAGAAGATCACGAGTCATGGGCTGGCTCGCAAATCGCATATCTGAAAAACTCGCATTGCCAGCAGAGCCAAGTCTAAGGCCAAGGACACTGTTATCTAACTTCACATGGCTATTCCAGTGTTTAGCGGTACCCGAAGAAGATGCTGTTGCTAGACCTAAGTCCCGAAGAAACGATGCATTGGATGCCGTGGCGCCCATTTGAGCTGCCTTTTGGAGCAATGCTGTGGCAGACAATGCTGGTTGTGGAGACGCACTATGTTGGGGAGGGTTTTGCTTTTGCTGGTCCGTAAAGAGAGAAGAGTCCTTGGTTGATAGATAGAGTGATGTGGAGAGAGAAAGAGATATGGGTTCTACGGCAGAGATCGATGAGAGTGTAGTGGGACAATCCGAACGGGCTAAGCTGGGTCTGAGATTAGAGAATGACGAAGACTGGGTAGTCGCCACTGCGTTTGAGGATGCAAAAACACTGCTTGAACAGGACGTGGTGCGGCTTGTCACTGTGTTCGTTAAACATGTTGACGGCGACAGCTTCTCTGGGTTTTCCGGAATTTCTGATACCAATATAATAGAAGAAGAAGAAAAAAAAAGTATAAATATGCCATAGAGGGAAAAAAAAAAGAATAAAGAAAGTTCTTTGACTCTGTCAGTCGAGATTCAACTTGAATGCATCCTTTCTTTCTGTTACAAGACAACATCATATCCTGCTGAATAATATTAGCCAAATTACACGAACGGCTTGGTCTCTCCTAAATCACGCCAACTACTACGTTGGTAATAATATTTACTTGCCTAATTTGTGCACACCAGTTTTTCTTTTTTTTAAAAAATAAAATAAAAATGGCATCCATTAGAGACAAGTTAAACCCATTCTCCAATTGAAGTCTTGTCATGCATCCGTCTCTATTTAAAAATCTGGCAACTGAATAGGATACTACATGAGCTAGGGAATGTAAATAGAATACTACCTGAGCTCTGAATGACGAGTGAGATAGACGGAATAAGTGGAGGCTGCAGTGGTGAAGTCGCACCAACTATGCTGTCAGAACCGCCACTAACGGCTAGGGTTTGCGTTTGTGTTTGGGTCCTTGCACTCTCCTCCGCCAAAGCTTCACAGAAAGGTCGGTGCATGATGAAGCTGTCCCTCCTTCGCAAATTAATAATCAAAATTAGCAACCAAGAGGCATTTGATTGAGTGGAAACTAAAAGAAGAGGGAATAGAAACCGAAACCTAGAGAACAAGGTGCCACAGTCGCATTTGTACTCTTTAGTTCCGCAAGTTTTCATATGGGCCTTCCAATCAGACTGTACAGCATATTTCTTAGAGCAACGCTCGCACTTCCATTTCTTTTCGCCGTGTTTTCTACAGAAATGCTTCTTTATGCCGGTGAGGTCACCAAGCGCCCTCGAAGGGTTGTGGTGGACGCAGGAAGGCTCAGGGCACACGTACACTCTTTTGCGAATTTCCTGCGTCGTTCGCTGCCGGAGCTTCCACGGAAGGTTGTGACCTCGTCGGTGGAGCTGCAAGTTCTGGTCCCGCTGAAACCCTTTATTGCAGATCTCGCACACGAAACGGTTCGTCGCCAACAGGGTTTTCGGCGATAAAGCGATCACCTCAGCATCTGGATCTGAAAAACAATTAAATAAAAACTGAACTTTCCGTGAAATCTCATTTGAAATAACTTAAATAAAATAAACAGTAAGCTAGCGTTATAAATAGGGAGGCGGAGGAATTCAAAGTACCTGGCATTCCAGGGAGGTTTCGCTTCTTTTTCAATGGTAGTAGTGCTTCGGGTCCAGAAGCTGTTGAGACGGTCACTGACGAAGGATTCTCAAGCTCATTCATAGTTTTCATATCCAAAACCTGAATCGCATCGCTACTCAATCAATTCAATGGGAATCATACACTTCCTCAACTGAATAAGTTTCCTTTATCATCAATCACTTACGCTGTAAGCCTTTAATTATCCGAAAAACGAAAATAAATAAATAAATTAGAAGAGAGCCGAGTCTCGTCTCGTCTCGTGGCTGCGGGTGCGAATCTTGCCGTCCACGTGTCACAATAACCAGATCAATGACCATTGTCGGGAAGAAGTCGGACTAAGCGGTGCTTGTCGGCTACTGAAAAAGTATTTATTGATTTTTTCTGTTGTTTTTCTCTCTTTTCAAGATACGTCTTTCTGCCTATTTTTTAGTGTAACTTCCAAAACCTCCGCCATTATTTTTTCTCCAGATTTAAATAAGCCGGTGAATGACTATCGTGCCCTCACTCTTCCGTTGGTTGTTCTACTAAAAATATAAAGGATAGATGGGACTCCAGCAAATATGAAAATTAATGCATTTGTGACTTAAACTGAAAAATAAATGAGCCCAGTTTTAAATATGTAATTAAATTTATTCAAGACAAATAAAAAAAAAAAATTCCATTTTACGCCTGAGATTGCTTTTATGTAGGCGTTGTATAACCACCTGAAACGTGCAATTTAAGTTGAGGAAGGTATACACTCTAAGGTTGATATTGGCTTATTATTATGATTGGAATATCACGTGATGAATGATTGCGATTGAATCGGCAGGTGCATGCATATTTTAGAGTGACTATTTTATTAATTATTACTACTCACTTAAAAGGGTAAGGAGAGTGTCGTCTTTTGCTTTTTATCATTTTTCCTGTAAAGGGACGAAGGCAATCTTCTTCGCCGTGCGAATATGAGTATCTCCACAAAGGCCACCTTTTTTTTTACTTTCGTGATGATAAAGCTCAGGGTCAGGGGCCTTTCAGTCACTTCGGAATAAAGACTTTAATCCTGTCACTGGGACCCGCCAATTTGAAGTCCAACTACTGACGTGGTTCCTACATCCACTGTAATTTTGTTTCGCACTCAAAACATTTTTTTTTCTTTCTAACTAATAGTTCGTTTGAGGTTTAAATTTTAGTACAACAAATTTTGTCATTTACTTTATTTGAATACTATCCAAATTAATTGATACTTGTTAGTATATATTACTATTAGTTTCCGGTTAAAAAAAAAAATGTCCAAGAATGAAGTTGAGTCACTTTTTTGAAGGTTTACTGAAGCATTTACTTTAATTTCAATGAATAGGTACTCAACTCAGCCTTATCTTATTTCGTGTTAATGATTTATGTTGTCCCAGTTCTATAAGTGGCAAGCCTACATCTGTCTGCACCTCAGGAAAGTGACAATTGTCAATTGCATTAACACGTTTGATTGGAGATTGGAGTTGATGCTTGACCCAACTGTGACTGTACAACATTTAAATTCCTTATTTTTTCTTCTCTTTCATTTTGTCTTGTAGGAAAAGAAAAAGACATGTAAACTCAGCAGAGATTCTTACTTCCTTTATGTCAGAGGTCAGTAATTCTTGTTTCCTTCAATAATATGGAATAAATTAATTCAAATTATTCGTCTACGACTCCTTTTTCATTATTTGACGTGATAGTTTCAGTATTGTCGTGTTTATGTAACAATTATAGTTGCATACTCCGTTTGTTTGTCAATCTATTTTCCTGTTATTCTATTTTATGGAAAATTAAATAGAGAAATTACTTCAATTCCAATTCAAACATACGCATAAATGTGAAATGGCGAAGCAGAAAACAATTCTCGTCCAATTCTATGAAGAAGTATTGCACTTGTTACGTTACAGCTTAGGTGCGGAACGGTACGAAGAAAAACAGCAGTAAGATTTGTGACCCCTTGCATAATAATAATAATAATGTCAATAAAATAAAAACGAAAAAAAAAAAGTTGTACAGTCTAGGAGTACTCATGCCCAATTTGATAATCTTTAAGATATTTTCCAAATCCTTCTCTCATTCGTGTATGCTGCTGAGGCCTCCATGGTATCTCTAGCTTTCTATTATATTTTAGAAAATAAAAAAGAGAAGATTAAATTACAACTTGATCATAAATTTGGTGGTCCACATGTACTGGGATTCATCCACCTGTTTTCACATAGAAAAATTAGTTTCTCTTGGGAAATATTTATTTGTGTATTACTCATTTTCTCTTATTAGATGCAAAAATAGATTTCAGTTAAAAACACGGTCAGTAATTAATACACAACTTCAATTAAAAATTCCAATTGAGTAGGATTTAAGCACATATAGCTTACCAGTGAGCCATCTTATTTAGAAATAGAGAAATTTCAATTGATCCCAACTTGTTTGCAGCATAAACCCACGATGTCTAGTACCAAGGAACTTTATCGTGAAATAATGGCAAAAATTTACATAAGCTAAAGTCTAACGAAACAGCGATTGGTAATTGGTCCGCTGTTGAAGAACATTTCAGAAATAAGCAAAGGAGCTTACTTCTGATCTTATATAACTACAGGTCCAATCGGGTATCTTAGTTACATTTTCTATCTTAGTTCAAATTATACCAGTGGCAGATGATTTCCATTTTTTCTTTCTTTTTTTGGGAGAGGGGGTGTTTGGAGGAGGCGGGGGTGGTAAGAGACACAACCCCGGTGCGAGTTGACTTCCGTCATCTGCATTGACATATCTTTGAATGCCGCACGTTGAAAGCCTGGAACCTTTAAAAATCAATATAGAAATTCATGAACGGCAGGCATTGAATATTTCTCCTCTCATTGCATCAATTGGCATGTGCTCTAATGTGTAACGCTCTGGACCAATGTACGTGCCCGTTCTCTCCAAAAGTGCAATTCCTTCATCCTTACCATATCTGGAAGCGTATAGTTTCAGGTACTCGAAATCCTGCATAAAGCCGTCAAATAATGAAAAACCACGGAAATAGATACCAACGCATATGGAATCAGCAACAGATGAACAGAACATGAAAATGAGATTCTTCACGATATATTGTTGGTGTAAAAGAATCATCTCAACAAAAAAAAAATAAAAAAATGAGAAGAATTTGTACAGATTCGTACATGCATCTATTAGAATCTGTAGAAGAATCATATCAGCAAAAATACATGCATACATCATGATGGGGAAAAATGCTTTACCTGCATGCCACTAAGTAAGCGCTCTAGTCTAAGAGAAGCAACTGGTTGATGAGAAGATGAGAACACCTCACCAGGGTAGTATAGAACCCCATCTCCAGGGGGAAGGCCATGCCTGAATCTTATCTGTGTACATACGAAACTATCAGATGTCAGGAAAGAACAAATACTATCAACAGAAGCTCTAACAGTAACATTCATTTCCAGGCTAGACAAACACCTCTGCACTGGGAGTAGTTGCCTTCTCATAGCAGTTGGCGCCCCAGTACAAAAATCCAGTACCACCCTCTTTCCATACTCGCCACATAACGGCACGGTGTTGGGTACCTCGCATTCCAAGGTGCCAATTAGGATGAGGATCTGATGGTCCCATGCAGACATATGTCCACCATTCCTGTAACAAAACCACTTTGCCTAAGATGAGCAAAAAATAAATTTACTACAGTACTATGCATTATCGTATGAAACAAAGCTAGACCATATATAATTTTACTGCTAACTATCTGTGACTTCGAAGAAAAAGCCGCAGGTTCATGTTAAAGTTATATAATAATCAAGGTCCAAACATGCTAAAGCTAGTGTTGAATATGAAAAAGTTAGGTATGTCAAAGACGGAAGAAAGGAACATAAAGTATGCCTTAAACCAGACGGCTTAACATAAGCTAATTTTATAAAATACCGCTAAGCATACACTCTAGAAGAGTACTTATTAAATGTTCATAACTTTACTCAACCAGCACGGACCAGGCAAAATGAATAAACTACTTTTCCAGATATTAAGCACATAAGTAAACTTGCAGAAGTAAAGAAAAACACCAAAAATTGATATTACCTCACCATTCTCAGGCTGTAGCTCACTGATAATATCCTTGACCAGATCCTCTCGATTCCCCAGTACCCATTCACTGCAAAGAAATAGAGTTCAATTTTTTAGCACGCTTATGATACTAGCCAAAATGAAATTCAAGTTCCTCTTTCACTAGGGCTTAGATCTAAACAGTAACTTGAACTTGAAAGCTCTAGCAGTATCGGTGAGGTTTAAGAACTCTAAAAATCATAACCCTATTAATAATGGAATAACTATTTCCAAGATTACGGGAATTTCCAAATCTGTTACAGAAATACTAAAATCGAAATCATAACAGAAATCCAAAGATATACTCATAATGTGTTAAAAAAGCATATAACAAGATAAATATGTCAATGCCAAAACTATTTCAGTTGAAAAGAAGTCCCCCCCACCCTTTCTTTTTTTCTCTCTTTCAATCTTTTATCTTGCTATATATAATCCTCCCTTGTTCAAGTAGGCATAGCCAAATAAACAGCTAATGGCCCAGACCCAAAGTGACATAGTCACAGGAAAAGAAGAAGACAATACAATAAAACTCTATATAGGAGTTCTACAGTCTGTTAAGAGAAGTACCTTGTACAATAAATTTGATTATGAGGACGGAGGAAATTTGGAACTTTTACAAAAGCTTCAAAAGGTGTAGGTGCAAGAGGTGCATCATTAGGCCCTACACAAAGCAATTAGCATGAAAAAAGATAATCATCACCTGAATACAGATCATTCAATTACAGAAATTAAAATTTAACCAGTGGGTGGAGAAAACTGAAAAATAGGTGACAATTTACTAATCAAAGAAGACCAGAATTAATTGTAAAAGCATGTCCAACCATTATAAGGAACAGCTGCTAAGTGCTAAATGAATCATAAATAAGGCCTAGTTCTGTAGTTAAAACCAAAACACAGAACTATGATATATTTGAGAGTTAAATGCTTAACTCCTGTAATTCAGTCCATGAAATATAATATAAAAAAATGATAAGGACTACATCCTTGCCATTGCCAACAACATGCGCTAGGACGTTTCAATATCTGACACTGTAAAAGCTTCATCTTGACATGCATGTCAATGTAATTTTTCGAATTTACTCAATGAATTTTGAGGTATGCAGTTACTGGTGGTTTTAAGTCAATTTTAACTAATATTAGAAGAATAATAGAATTTTCAGAGGACAAATAGAAGAAAAAGAGAAACGTTTGGAAGTTCAAAGTTTTCAGTAAAAACAGATAACTTTCAGTATAAAATAGTTTTTTAATAAAATTGGTGTATGGGGAGACATGAAAGACACCAAACTAAAGTTCTTCCCTATAAATATTAGTATTAGATACACAATACTGGATTTTAAGTAAAAACAAAAATTAGGGGAATCCCCCTCTGTAAAAGTACAGATGACATAAAAGAAAGCTATTAAAACCATTTGGCAATTTCTTCAGTCAATCTACAATGCCATAGCTGAGCAGAAACAACCAAAATGGCACCAGAAGGGAGCAAAGAGCATGTAATTGATTCATAATATAGACTAATTAACAGTAAATAATATGTACCACAATAGTATGTAGTTAAAACACGGGCATCTGGAGCTAAAGCATGAATCCCGCTGGCCATATTGCGAACAGTATCATATTGTTCCAAATTGAGTGGCTGCCATAAATATTGCAAGTAAATCAATTTATCATCAAGAAGATCATAGTTAAGTGCATCAGATTAGTAGTTCTAAAGCCTTAGGTTGTCCTAACTTAGGACAACCAATATACATTGAAGCTACTATCAAATAAAATTCATGATTGGTAGAAAAGGTAACCAATGTGGTTTAATCTGAGACAAGACAATTGTAAAATTTGCCTGGCCAATTTTTTTAATAGCACTATCTAGCCCAGAGTCAGGATAAAAGTAGATAACAAACCAATATGTCATCCTAGAGAAGAGTTCTCACTATCATGGTAAACCGCATGACCCTGTTTATACCTCATCCCACAAGTAAAAGTAAGCTTTTTTCCAATGAGTCTTTGTCCTCAGTATCTCAATTTGTTTCTGCAAGTAATCCTTCACTGCATCGTTACTGCAGCACATCAACAGGTGGGTTCAAGCTCATCAGTTTTCATCGCAAATATACCTGACAGAAGCCAACTGGGACAACTGACTGTATACCAGGGGACCACTGGACTATATGGCACCGCATATGCTCCCAACCGTGGGTCTGAAAAATATTCATCTGATTTTGGATGATCCACTACAACAGCATGAAACAGTTTCAGCAAGGCTATAATATGTTCTTTGCAATCAATTGTCACAATTATAAACAAGAAGACCTAAAAGCAATACAAGATTATCACATAAAATTAGTAACTAGTATTTTGCTTGTGTGAATAATATACCTGGCCATGGGCAGGTGTATGCCAAAACACGCATACCATCACCCCATCTGCAGAAGTAAGGACTAATTCGGTATTGAAGAAGCCAATAGAAATGCCTATCTAATGCTTCATACCACTCAGCTGTCCCGTGTTGAACACCAAATCGATCCTCAATTACAGTATCGGATATCTAGAATAGAGTCAAGGAAACAACAAAGCATGTACCAATGAAACTTCATTAATTTCACGAAGATAGACCAATGTGCATCAGCTGATTAATAGCTTTGGAAATAAGCAGTATTAATAAAAACACACAGTTGCAGCATCCAGCCAAGTGTAGCAGTTCCTGAATTTGTTTAGTAGTAAGCATCAGCCATCTTTCACATAACCCAAGTGAGACATTGCACAAGCCAGTAACCATTCACCGTAGGTACCACCAATTGAAAATTTTTATGACTGATATTTAATATAAATAAAGGATACACCAAATACAGCAGGAAGTGAAGGAGTTATAGGAAGTATAAATTCCCAAACTGTCAGGCTCAACTTCACCCGTACTGAGAGGCTAGAAATGGCATCCTCATCCATCATATCTACTGACCCATTATCTGCAAAGAATTCAGAAAATGATGGAGATAACAGAACCCTTCTCAAAGAAGTAGTTACAGATTTCACCCGTTCTACCTACAAAAATAAATGCTAATATGAATGACCAATGACACCAATGTACAAGTGGAGTAGAGGAAATATACTAAGCAATAAAAACGCACCACTTCATCTAATGGTTTTCCGTCAATGTGCTCCACTAAGTCAAGGCAGCCCTTGAGCTCCTTATACAACTGATGTTTCTCAGCCTTGTTTAAACTTTGACCTGGAGATCTATATGATGGAGAGAGTTAACAGCCAATCAGAGAAACATATTGATTGAAAAGTGTGAGACAAAATCAAAACTGACAAAGTTATAAAAAATAGACTCACTCTACATCTGCCTTTATAGCAGTAACGACAATCTCTCCCTCATACAATCCAGGAGGTTGAGCGCTTGGAACATCAATTGATACCCAAAGAGCAGCAGTCTCTCTGAAGAAGTAAATGAACACCAGAATACATGGGCAAAACAGTAATTCACTCAGAATCTTCTAGCACACTGCACTTGAAGAAAAAACTTAAGACCTATTGATCTAATAAGTACCCTGGAAATAGGCTTATCTGACTAACTGGAAGATCAAGTGGCACAAGAGCATCAGGAACACCTAAAATGGGTACAACCCGCCGTAATTGCAATGACTGTCCTAAAATCAACCTGATCACACCAACATCAGCATGGAAACAAAGTAAATCATACATTCCAAATAATATTATCTATATAACACTAACCTGTCACCAGATGTGGAGCATAGATCACTACACTGAACCTGCACAGTCCCTGCAACACCAGAATGACCCCAAAAAACCTTTGGTCGTATAGCTATTTGAACACTCTCCCTCTCATTTCTAGCTGCCAGCAGGCTTACCTTCAAGATGAAGGAAATTTTACATGTCACATAACTCTAATACCAAAAGCAAAAGAATTAGAATTTTCTCATTCTAACATCATACTGTAAGTGTTATGCATGAACAACAAATACCGCAGGAGTTACAGAAAATATGTATATCGTATTTGTAGATGAAAGAAACCATAAAAGACAATGGAGTATTGTTATAAGCATAAGCTGCCTAAAGACACATTAAATTATGAAGTTATAGTACTAACAGGTTCCAAATGTCTAGGCATATCTTGGGGTCCGACATTCGCTGTGCTTGGCATACACCAAACATGCACTAAATGTCTTGTTGGAATCTGTGTAGGGTCAATTGATCCCTTGAGTGGACTCAAATCATGTATACCATCATTCCATCCATAAGCTGTTCCTCCTCCAGCCACACCTTCAACCGGCGGTACAACAGCATCTTGATGATTGCCTGCTAGACGTATCAACATTTGGTTGAGCAATTAAGCCGAAACACTTTTAGTACAGCGTCATTTCAAGATCAAAAACATAATTGCAAATAAACTAGAATGTTCTCGCATAATCCATTCTATTTGTTTTCAACAATTAGTTAAGATGAGACAAAAATCTAATTATGTCTCACTTTTTGACTTACTTTCTGCAAAAAGGTTACAGACAATCTACTAATATCCTAGCTTATATTTATGTAACATACAAACTTCGAGGATACCTAAAAACTTCAGAGCGTTTGTATCCGCCATACTTATTCAAATCTTACAAACTAAGAGAAGAATACTTTTCAAATATCAATTCATAAGCCCTATAAACTCAGTTCATTTAACATCCAAATAGATAACCGCCATAGATCAGTTCGGCATCTAAGAACACGGTAGCAGTATAAACAGAAGGAAACCGCCCTGGACGTGAGTTTGAGAAAGGAGTTCAAAGAGTGGAGAGTTGGCAAGACTAACCGGAGTTGTCCATCTCGGTAGAGTATTGAGTGATATGGTGACTAGCGTTACGAGGATCGTCGCCGGAGAAAAACGATCGCGTTTTAGAGTGGAGAAAATGAAAATCTCTTGATTGGTAAATTATAGGAAGACAACAAAGGGAAGCATGTAGATGTAAGTACTACAAGTTATTTGCTTTACGACGCACTCTTTCCTTTCCCATCCGATGCTCTCGAAAAGCATACCGTATTACCATCATACGACTTTAGCTTGGGCGTAGAGTAGGGGCCGAATCCTGATCTCCCCAAAAAAATTATTTTTTTTTTTTTTTCTCTAAGAGAACGCCAAACGGTAGACATTGTATTGTCGTCTTTGTGCGTCTTCAATTATTTTTTTATCATTATAAAATATCACCCAAAGAATAATTTATCATAAACTCAATATAATCGTAATTTTTGAACGAAATAAAATCGTAGGCACGTAATTGTTCGACAGTGGGTGTATGACAAATTTAGAAATGTGAAAATAATTTATAAACTAAAATGTTTTCTTTTTAATTTGACTAATTTGTTCAAATTTTATACTCAAATATTAGTGTCAATATGAACTTAAATTCTTTCTTTTTATACAGACTGTTACTGTTATTTAGTATACAAATTCATGCAGGGGGAAATTTTGACAAGCCATAACTCACAAACATCTTTAATTACATAAAAGCGGAAAAACCTCTCTTAAATAACGAGTTTATGATTCTGACAATGACATGGGTTACAAAAGGATAAAGCCTCCCACTGTTATTTACTTTTATGCAACAACGTGGAAGACTTGGAAGGCAATGGCAGTGTTTTGCCAGATGATCGTCTTAGGAGTGAAATTTAGTCAACTGCGATCATTTACAACTTGATTGTTAACGAACAGACTCTCTCTTCTTTTTGAAAAACCAGGAGGTTCTATGGTTGATCCCCTATATTTAAGCTCTGATGCTGTCCGAAAATCTGGATCAACTGAAGCTGGCCTAGAGTTGTGATCGGCAGAACTGAGCCTAAAGGAACTTGGGCCGCCACCAGGATATCCTGTGGAAGAGTCAAACCTTCTTGTTGGACCCCTCAGAGTTCCACTTCTAAGATCCATCATTTCAGAACTTCTTGCAGAAGAGTCTACAAATGATCTGTCTGATCCCAAGGGAGCACCACTTGTAGCTGATGTGGAGCTAAAAGGGTCATCTGGTCCCCAAGATGTGAGTGCTTCCTTCTTCTTGGCAAAAAAATGCCATGCCCCAAATAGAAAAAGTATGAAGAACATCACAGGGCTGGTCCAAAGCATGGTATTGAATTCCCCTTTAAATACAGGAAGATTAGAATGATATATTCCAACATAGCCACCTCCAAGGCCAATAATAACAAGCTTTTCATGATCGGTGGCTATCAAGGGTACCACTCTTCTCTCTGCATCTACATACTCAGATGGATAATTCAAGAAGGAAGATCTGATTTCGTCAAGACTTGAAGAGAAGAGAGGCCGAGGCACACCAACTCTAACATAATGCTGAGATGAAACATTATATACGAAAACCTTTTCTGGGTTAACAATCAACAAATAGCCTTTAATTGCCTGGACTGCTAGAGGCTCATCCATATCAAACTTCCTCTTGTATCTGACCCTGCATTTGAAGTTCATTATATCTCCCAGCATCAATACGTAAACCAGATCACCTTCTGATGTAAACCCATATGCCTTGGAACGCTCCGTGGCATCAAAAACATAATTTCTAGCAAGGGAATGGTTTAACCCTTCACATTCAGATTCTCTAACTTTCATGCCCCTCAAATCCAGTGAACCTGCACCAGTTTCTGTCAAAAACAAAAGCCGCTGCTTCAAGAATGCTATAGGCCTACTACTTGGCATGACAGAACCATAAAATGTGCCATTTTCCTTGAAAACCTTAATTTTCCCACCAATGTCAGTTGACAAAATGTACTTCATCCTCCCAACGTAATGAACTTCCAAGATATTTATAGGCAGCCCATCATCTTCATTCTTGGGTGACTCCAATTTACCAAAATTTTCCATGAAAAGAGAACTCCAATCTTCTCCACTCGATCCCTCCCAGATATGATGCATCAAGATTGCACCATTCTCATGCCCTGTTACCACAATACTCTCGTTCTTGTGAACCGACGAGTATGAAACCATTGTAGTAATGGGCGATTCCAATGAAGTATAAAACTCAATTAAGACATCTCCATTTCTCAAGAATACATACACTCTTCCTCTCTCATCCCCAACTGCTACATACTTACTGAGCCCCTCGTAATCCCGAAATGGCAAAACATCAATACAAGTGGCATCCCAGTCTAATTTCACAGCAGATACAAACTGGAACTTCTCTGACCAAAACGGAGTGTACTTGGTCACAGAGACTCCCCTACCTCTCTCCCCGTCTCGAATTTTACCCCCAACTTCTACGTCTTTAACGTAGTTTCTTCGAGTAAATCCGCTTTTCTCCTCGTAAGCCGATCTGTCATCCACAGAAGCAACCTCTGGAGGCTCCACTACCTTTGATCCTAATCTGGTAACTATATCACTAAGATTTCTCACTAATTCCTCCAGTTTATCTAATAACACTTGTTGTTTCATATGATTTGTGGTTTCAGGTTCAGAAACAGCTCCAAGTCGTGGATTTTGATCGTGCTTGTATGGTATTGAACATGATTCTAGAAGGTCACTAGAGACGTGTAGACAAGGAAAAAGGAACAAGTTATAGAGTATGAAAAAAATCTTGCCTTTTAGAGAAGACGCCATTGAAGGAGAAACTGTGAAGGGTTTATATCAGAATCTTGCCATCGTAGCTGGAGTCAGTCTGTCTGTCTCACATTTTATTTCCTTTACACCTCGGAAGATGGATCTGGAATAGATAATTTAGCTGAAAGATATTTTTAGATTTGAGGAATCCGAAAAGGGCAAGGGATATTACAGATGTTAGAGAGTTGAGACTGTCTACTGTGGTGTGTTTTGATTTTGACTTGGGTCTGAATTAGGGCAAGGAATTGGAATTTCCAACCGGCGAAAGGAGAGTCGCTCAGGTGAGTCATGTAATAAGAGGCTGGTCACAGGTCAGGTCAGGTCATTTTCCCCTCGAGACGTTGGGGTCTTTAATAATCCGTACCGCCTTAAACTTCAGGCTCTTGCATAAGCACGCGTACAAAATGCAATTTATATTTTATTTTTTTTTGCACATAAAAAAATGGGAAAGTGCAGTTTTAATTTTAATTTTATGAACGTGTCGTCTACATAATTGCAATGATTTATTCTCTTAAAATTCTGTTCTACTAATATATTTAATATTTAATAAAACAAAATTATTATTATTATTTTTTTTTTGTTTTACCTTTTTCTCAATGAGGCTTTTATTCGATCATGAAATCAAGATAGAAATGGCAGCAGATGTCTTTGGGCGAAAGCACGCTGGGAGTTGGCTTACGTAATTTATTTATCTTCGTTTTGTAATTTTGGAGGTTAACGGCGTTATAAGTAATCATGCATTTTTTTTTTTTTTGGGGGTAAAGAATCATATACATGTTCTTAACACAGAGATTCAATCTCTTCTTTTGCGTTAAATATTCTTTCTTTTAGAAAAATGGATGATCCAAAAGATATACCTATTATGATAACTAGATGCAGAAAAAACGATGTGAAAGCATGTAAATCCAGCCGCAGCTATGACTGTGAAATCACCCAGTTTCCAATTGAAGGAAAACACTTCCAAACTCGCGACACACCTAATTTTATTTGCTTCTCAGCCCTAAACTAAATGTACTAAGAAGCAAAAGAGGAAAAAAGAGAGGGGGAAATGAGGGAGCAATTTATTACATAAATAAAACTGTACCAGTTTATAGGCAAAACCAATTAAGAGGTTTTTGCAGTGTAAGGACACAATAGTTCAAAAATCAAGAAAATTGCAGGCAGACGATCGATGCCCCAGAGTTGCTCGTTATAGTGAGAACAAGTCAATTTCAACTATCAAATGGCAAAATATGCCTTAAGCCAGCAGATCAATATGAGATCTTATAGAGCAAATGAACCGAGACATTTTAAGGGCACTACATTTCAAAATTCAATGTAGTCTCGGCGCTCACTTTTGGAACCTTCAATTCTTCAGCTAGGTTAAGGGATGCTGAAATCTGAAAAGCACAAAGCTTTCATTAGAACATCTAATTCATTCTTCGCCAGAAAGAACAGAAGATACTCCAAGACAAAAATATATAAGAACAAAGCCGATCATCAACCAACTTTCAAGCGAAAAATTTTCAGTAGAAACCTCAATTCATCGGGCCCTTTTACAGAATAACAGACAAACCATCTGTAAAGTTCAAGCACAGATACACATCCCAAGACGTCCATAAGAAACATGGGTTAAAAACCAGTTATAAGACATCTTCTATTTCTGTATAACAAAAACTAACAAAGAGCTGGCCAGTACTCAATCCACACCATCAAAAGTTCAAAACTATCCAATGTAGGTAAACTGATTCTTTGGGGTACAAATTCAAATTTTACAAAACGGTTGCTTTTGGAAGAGGAGTAAACTTGTAAGGAATGAAAAGAAGATGAATATAATCAAGAGCGATAATCAACTCATCCCTTAGGGCAAGAGCAAAGACAGCAACAGAAATAAATATGTTGGTACCATTTTGAATCTTTTTTCACGGATATTTTTTTTTCACTCAAAATGAAAATGTCATCTACTAAGCTTACATAAGCATGGTTAATCTCCAAGCATTTCTTGCAAATAGCATGAAAAGTAATAAATCTTTTTTTTCTCAGATCTTTTCCCTTGTTCAATCTTCAAGCCCCAATTGTGCCTTCTATATAACCAACTTCAAAATAAAACAAAAAAGGTACAACCTTTATTTTTAAAATGGAATTCCCTACCTAGATAAAGGACAACATCCTCATTTCAAACAGCCTCTGTTCATGCTGACCAATTACTTCAGTAAATCCCTAAGAATCTCTAAAGACTGAAAAATTCAGCAAACTCATAAGTCCTATCCATTTGAGCCCAATCCGTGAAGCTTCTGTTATGTTGGTAGAAACTGTTACAAAGAGATTTTCTATTAAAACCCATACATGATCGATCTCCCTGATAAGCATCCTATTCAAAATCAGACTTCAACAAAGCCATCAATCTTCTCGGTATGAAAATAATATGCAGTTGAAGAGTTAATACCATTTGAGTGACATTAAGATGGGGCCATGATGAAACATGATACTTTCTAACATCAGCTATGGCTATCTACCCAAGTACTATATAATGAAAACTTGAGTAGATCTGTTTCGAATGACCATTTGAGAAGGGCAGATAAAGCACTAGATACGTATACGTTTAAAGCGATTATAGGAAATAATGGGTGTGTTGAAATTCCAAAATACCATAAACTCTATAGAACATAAATATTAAATTTACTGAAGGATAACCTGATAACCTCCCACTCTAAATTCCCAGAGAGCAACAAAGAAGTGACAGCCTAACGTCACCGCATATCTGAAACCAACCAAGGGCCCAAAAACAAAAGGGAAGGAGGAAAAAATAAAGGTTTTCAAAGCAATAAATAATCACCTTGAAACTCGCGTTCTGCTTTGAGTTTCGCGACCATTCCAATCCTAATATCTTGGTCGATGTCTGGTATGAAGCTTTGAGGGAGTCATCATAGTAAACTTTCCGTGAAACCGCAAAGTCCCATGAATTCTTAGCCAAATCGTAACAGGGCTCAAACGTAGTCACTCCCTTATGAACGTAAGTGTACTTAAACTTGGAATTTCCTGTTCCAAGCATGTGATTGGCGGACACCTTATTAGCAGGATCGAGCACCAATGTCCCATCCAAAATAGTCCTGTTGTCGCCTCTGCCATGTATGTAAGTCAAATTCAATGGTTTGTCTGCAACCCTAACTGTGTTCATGAACTGAAATCGGAAGTCCTGCATCACCAATAGAAACGAAGTTTAGTAGTAAGATGCATAGTGCTAAGAAACATTATAGCCCATTCCTAGCGAGTGCGTATTGCAAGAACGAGTAAAGGCCGCGAAATATTTCATTTATCAGAAAGTTCAAAATCCGGGCTATACGTGCAGAAATTATAATTTATAATAGTTCAGTGAACTTCTGGTCGTGTAAACAGACATAAAATCGGGAAAATAATTAGTAATTTTGAAGTACCTTCTTGGGAACATTGTAATCGACTATGAAGGCGCCAGGTTTTTCGATGGCTAGAGCTAATCCAGTCAAGCTGGGCCCGTTGACGATTGTGGCGTCTGTTATGGAAGCTCGAAGCTTGATATCGGCAGCGTTGACGGCGAAAGTTGCAGCGGCTCCGGCGTTGTTGTCTATGTCATACCTGCCCTTCAAAGCCGCCTTCATTGTTAACTACGGAGGGGATGAAAAAATTAAGGCGCCGTCTTTGTGGATGACGTTCAAATGCCAAAGACCACACCTAGTAGTGTTCTTTTTCTAGTATTTCCCCAAGGGCCACGTCTGTATCTGGGCCTGCGTGCTTTGAACTTGACCCAGCGAGGTTATGAAGAAACGGGAATCTAATTCTTGTCTTATTAATATTAATAAAATTAGTCAAAAATGACTCTCACTTATATGAATTAATTAATAAATTGATTTAAAACTAATTCAACGACAATTAACTTAATTCATAAATAATTTTTGAATAATAATATAATTATGAGATAAAATTTAAAATTAAAAAAGTGAATTTTTCTCAAATGATAGTGGTAAAATTGCCTTTGAAAAAAAGTAACTTATCAGGAAAAAATTTCATTCTGCAGTATTTTACCTGATAAAACAACCAAGTCAAACTTATTCATACCCTTGAATTGGACTAAACAAACCAAGGTTTAGATTCTCTTACATTGGACTTCAACATGACACTCGTATTTATCTCTTCTTAGCCATTTAATCATTTCATTGAATTTGTTTTTTTTTTTCTTTTTTTTCAATTAATACCCAAGTGAAATTGACACCACCCACCCAAAACTAATAAAAACAACTTGAAAAAAATCCAAATAAACAAATTACTTGTAGACTGCATTTTTTTTTTTTTTTCCCTTTTCCAACCATCACCATTAATTGTTTCTTTTTTACACTTTTTTTTTTTTTTTCTTCTTATCCTTGTGCTCTGCCTGTGTGTTTTCTACTTTTCTATTTATGGCTTATGGAATTTTCTCAAATCAATGCTTCTCAAGTTTTCTCTCAACCTTCTCACTTTTTTACTTAAATTCTTGTAAAATTTATATATCACAAAACTATTGATAAATTGTATTCTTTTGATATTCCTTAGCCTTTCTCATGGTGATGCCCTATGTCTCACCTGGTGGAATGCTCTGTCATCCATAGGCAAGGCTGGTGTATGCTTGTTAAATAGAAGAAACAAATAATCAAAAAAAAAAAAATGAACAAAGAGAGAAAATTAAAATTAAAAGTGAAAGCTAACAAAAAGAAAATAGAAAAGAGACGAGTTTAGATTGAGGTAAAAACTGCTGAGAGACTACAATAAAAACTATTAATCAAAAGAAAATTGAAAACAAAGTGAGCTACAGAATAATGAAGAGACAAAAGGAGAAGGATTGCTATTAGATATCAGCCAAAACAAATTAAACATTAGTATGAATGAAACGATGAATTTTGAGGTGAGAGTGTGTGTGGTAATTTTAATCATTGATTTAACTTTAAAACGAATAAATTGACTAGAATTAGATAAACGTGATACTATCAAGTCCAGCACGAAAGTATTAAGTATCCAAAACCATCAAACTCAACTAAGGAAGTTATGTTTTGGTGACCGTTTTAGCTTGCTTCATTGGCAATCGGGACGCGCCCATCCTTTCTGTCATAGGGGACTAGCCAATACGAACCGCCTAGGCGCCTAACTCAACGGTGGCACCCCCCTAACAGCAGCAGTCATAAATGCGATTTGATTAGGTGTTTTTTTTTGGTAGAAAAGGTAATTGATTTTTAATGATTATAAACTATTGATTTTAAATTTAAGATGCCCAATTTTTTTGCACTTATTTTTAAAATAATTTATTCTAAATAGGTGAAATCTCACCATTAAAATTAAAATTAATAATTCAGATTCACAAAAAAATTAATAACCTCTTTATGCACAAAGTCACTTAATTGGATTAGTCATTTCACATACTTTTTTTTTTTTATATAATTTTACCAATTTATATAACTAAAATCAGGTAAATCGAGTAAAAAAAGTGAGTGTGAAACTATTATTTTTGTTTTGGTAAATCGGTATTGTCTATAGAAGATGAAATTGGAATTTTTCTTGAATCGACGAAGCCAATCTCTTTATTTTATCACTTATTTTTCTTTTAGTCAAAATATTTTATTTTAATTTGTTAATGTCCCTCTTCCTCTTTTAAAGATTCGCATTGATGTATAGAGGCAATTGTACCTTCTTTTTTTTTTTTTGGTAAGTTGTCATTGCGCCTTTCTGATGGGCAGATATGGGATTCAATGGAGCTTGTATAAACACATAATTTGCCTTGTAACAAAATTAAATGACATGTACTCACTTTATAAGTTTTGGTTTGCATAAAAAAAAATATAAAAACTTAGTTACACAAAATTATAAGGATTTATATATATTTAAATTATAATAAGTAGTATCGAATTTATTTTTAAATTTTGTGAATTTTATAAATAAACTCAAGATTATAATCAAAAGTATTCCATAAAATTTTTAATGGTTTAATAAAAATAAATGTGCAATTTATAAAACAATAATTGATAAAAATAACGCATTATGCAAATTAGTACTCCTCCCGTCTAAAACAAAGGACATATTTAATTAATTTATAGATATTAAAAAAAATTATGTTTAATTTTTACAAAAATATTATATATTTTTAATTTTATCCTATTTATTATAATAATTAAATAAATTATTTTAATATACTTTTATTAATAAAAATATCATATTACATATTTTTAATACTATATTATATATTTTTTATACTTTAATAAGCCTATTTCTATATGCAACAATTAATACAAAATAACATATATAATTTTCTATATATTTTTTAACATATCATTTTATAAAATTCATCAAATTTTTTTTTCTAAAAACTATTATATTTAAGATAGAAGAGAGTAGTATTTTACATTACACTGGACAAAATAATTTATATCATAAAAGACAATAAATACAGTAATTTAGTGTGCGTAAAGCAATAAATATAGACAGATAACATGATCATAAGCAATCATTTAAATAAATGATCATAAGTAAAGATTTTAATATTCATTACCATTACATGTGTATATATTTTTATGAGTAATCAGTACAAATTTTAATAGCTAAATTCCATATTACAAGATAAAATAAATAGGTCATATACATGAACATATACTGTATGTTCTTCAGATAAAAAAAAAAGTACATATCCTATATAGTCTATTTGAATATTTTAAGAAAATATTGAAATATTAAGTCTGAATTTTCCTTTTTATGGTTGATATTAAATTTAAATTTCTATTAGTTCACAGTTCAAAAAATAAAATAAAATTCCATTAGTTCATGTCTCAACTAAAAAGAGATACGTGTGTCTATATATATATATATATATATAATAAGACGTTTTTTATGGAATAAAATAAGATATATTGGCAACACGATTTCATGAATCCAAAGTTAATTGATACAAGGCCACGATTAAGCTTTTTCGTTATACTAGATTATAAAGTAAAAATTTTATAATATGTAATTTTTCTAAATCAATTAACTATGTAAAAAATAAGAAATTAAAATTTTATAATATTTTTTTAAAATATTTAAAAAATGTAAGAATATTTAAAAAATATTGATTGATTAATTAATTTTAAAAAAATAAAAAAATAAAATACATTTTAAAATAAATAAATAAAAAGACTTTTCAAATCTCAAACTCACATTAAAAAAATCTTATTTTAACAAACTCATCTAAATAGGAGATATTTATGTCTCTAAAAAAATATATTATATAATATTATTTCTTAATCGCGAGACGATTGTCTGCTTCCCGCCAAATCGAATTGGCGCGCTATCAATTCACAAGTTTGCCTCCCCATATTTCCTTCCCCACAGTCTTGTGAAGCCTTTTATCTCACAAGAGCTCGCCCTAGATCTATATCTCTTCCTCTTCCTCCTCCTCTCGGGGAGACACTGTTTAATCTGAGGTAAGTTTATGAAAACCCAATCTTAGTTTAATTTATATAGACGAAGTACTTCTGCCACAGATCCGAACCTGTTAATGTTTCAATTCCACACTGCCGTTTCCGATTTATGCTCCCTCCCTTGTTTCATACATCTCTCTTCGCAAAGGAGATGCTGATTTCGTTCTTGAGCTGAGACAGGGTTTATCGCTGTCTTTAACCTTTATTTTGTCTTGTTTACAATTTGGTTCATCGAATTATGGTTCTGGTTTATTTTTCAAATTTAAAATGACGATGAATTTGATTCTGCACATATGTAGTGTTGTACATTTTTTAGGTGGGTTGTCGAAGGAAAACTAGATAATCTCCTTTTCCTGATCGGGTTGCCTTTATCTTGTTCCGTTTTCTATTGTATATGTACAATGTATTCATTTCCAATTAATTATTCGTTTGGTGCATTATTTAGTTCAGGTATTTTCTTTTTTATCTTCACTATATTTGCATAACTTAATGTCAGGCTTGTGTTTTCTTGCTCGTTGTTTGATGGATTTAACTCTCTCTTTTTTCAGGATAATAATTTTCTTTTTCCAATTTTGGTATAAATTTAAGAATTAGTGACAAGATTATCACAGTAAGAACTAAATGGAGTTGCGGAGTTGTAGTAATCTGCACTATATCCAGACTATCAAAGAAGGCGTAGTCATGAAAGTCCTCAATATTACTCGGGGAAGGCCAACTCTTTCCTTTAAGAACGTTAAAGACATTTGTGACAGCTTCAAGATTGACAACGATAAAGTTAAGGTCGAAACACCATGCCTGCGTACATTGGAGGAAAGGCCAGTGAAAGTTGAACTTGAGGCTTCTGCATGCAATGCCAGTGATGGTCATGACAAGAGAAGCTGTGATTTGGATGGTAATAGCTTTGACAATATCACATTAAAGCAAATTAAAGAAGGATGCAGAACAAGAAAGAGGAAACACTCGCAAGGTCTTGACTCCTCTAAACGGAAAATAAAAATTGAAGCTTACTCGTCTCAGGAAGACTGTTCAGAGAATCAAATGGCTGAAGACGATTCTGATTTTATGGAGACTCTCAGCAACTGGAGATTCAAACAATCAAAGAATATGAAGGGCAAAACAAGGTGCTTAAAAGATCCTGTCTCCACTTTTAACCAAGAGATCATACCCGTGTTTACATCTGACGAAACCACAAATAGTAACGAGTTCCTAACCTCTAGCGGGGATTCAGCTGCACTCGTTGAAGTGAAATTCCAGGTTACTGAAACTGACTGTTTGGATCAACTGAAGAAGTTAAGCAAGCTCAGTGATAGTTCTTCAGCTTGGGATGGGCTAGAGGAGTCTTCAGCATTAGTCGTAAAAGAAGAGCCTGAGATGGGCAATGAATATATTCTAGAAAATGAATCATATTATGGGTGGGAACAGCATGCTGATTTTATTCCGCTTCAAATGGTGTGGGACCCGAGCAGAGATATTGTGGTATGTGATTCAGATTCTACCAGTAACCAGTCTCTATACTTGCCAGCAATAGAATATGAAAGTGACGAATCTATTATCCATCCGGATCTCGATTTCAGCTCCCCACGAGAAATCTCTTCTGCTGAAGATCATAACGTTAATATTTGTCCCATTCAACCTGATGGTGACACCGCACTCAAACTGCCCTATGTGACTGCTCATAAAGGCCTTCATCGCATGGATCTAGGTAGCCTGGATGATGGTCCTTTCTTTGGTGACTGCAGTCAAGATAAATTTACATCTGATGCGGAAGTCCCGGCAAAAACTAGCTCTATCAGTAAACATAACTACAATCCTGATGGATGTCTGATTTGTACTTCAGATGACTTTACTGAAACTGAGGAGGAACAGTCACTTGCTCCTGTATGTATTGAGGAAAAGGGACATGTCTCAGAGGCTACTGACAAAATGACATCTTCAGATGGATATGAAAGTAGATCAAGGCAACATCGCCCTGAAAGGCTGTTATCAACAAGAAAGGTACAAAAGTTATTAGTAAATGGCTTATTTTGTTTGGTTTCTGTTGTTTTCTTCTCATTAGTTTAATTCTCTTCAGGCCATTTCACCATCTTCTCAGGAAAGACTTTGTAAAGCCATGCAATCTGTGGATTTACATGACAAAGACTTGAGTAAGTGTCTAAAACATTGCATTTCGTTATTAGTATTATGTAGTTGTCTAGGTCCCTAGATCACACAGACATGTCTATGCCCCGTTGTTGCAAAGTATACAACAGAAATGATAACTCTTGAGAAGTATCTTGATAAGAGAAAGCTAAGCCTTGTTGGGGCGGGTGGTTCTGTCATACCTGTGCTTGAAAGAGAAAATTGCTTATCTTAACATAATATGAAGTAACATATGCATTTCTTAGCGAGTTTCGTTTCATTAGCTCAATTATCTCTATCAAATGTAAATTTAATTTCTATGGAAATGGTTTTGGTTCTTTTTGTGCGTAAATGATTTGATGTCAAAAAAAGAATTTGATATTTTATTGTTTCGGACGCTTCATATCATTTCCCAATTTTAATGGATTATATTTACGATACAGAATGCAGGGGAAAACTGTCTTTTGGCAAGCACACTGATGAGAATGGCACTGCTGAAGGGGCCAATGAGATTAGCAGAGCAATATGTACTAATAATCCTAACAAAATCGGTATGAAACCTAAGACTTTTAAAAGAGGCTCCCCTCCAAAAGGCATTCTCAAGACTCCTCATCCTTCTCGTCTCGCACCCCGTCTTAGCACCGGGTGCGCCTCCGTACAAAGTTGCTCAGAGAGTGCCATTGCATTTTCAAAGCAGCAGATGCACGGATTTGAATGCCTTGCTATGAAACTCACTAAGGAATTGAAATCAATGAGGGACATTATGAATGACATGTTACGCTCTGAATTCTGCTTAAACACATCTCTGAGATATAAAGTGAATGAGGTACTTTCTGCTCTTCTCCCCCAACCTATATTTTCCTCTCATTTGTCTTATGATGGCTTATTAACACAAAATATTTCAGATAAAATTTCCTTTATCATCTAGAATATATGAAAATGTTGACAAGTTAACATGGGAATTCGGTCTTTGATAAAGGACTGATAGTCTTTGATGGTCGAATTGTAACATGAAAACTCTTCGTTTTGTATTTGTCTATAATTCTGCAGTAAGGCAAATGAGGTTTAACTTGGTAATTTTTATTTTGCTAGAGGTTTCTAATTAATTAGTTTATTAATTATTCTATGAAAATGCAAGACATTCCTTTATCTCTTTTTCACATTTTTATGGCAAGTTGGCTATTATTCAGTTTGCAGGTGAAAATATGTTTAGCCATACTCCTTAGATGAGGACAACTAGGCTAATTTAAAGTTGGAAATATTTATGATGTCCTACATGGTTTTGATGTAGCTTTTAATATTCATATTTGAAACTGCAAATCTGTGAAATTTCTTGTAATGTTTCGAATTTTCATGTGTGCAGACGCATGCATTGAAATTGATATTTCTTTTTACCATTTTAAACATTGTTGACATTGGCAGGCAACAATGGCGGTTAAGAATGCAACAAGAGCTGAAGAAACTACAAGACGATGTCTGTCCACAATGGCAAGGAATTGCAGCCGTTTCTGTAAGCTTATGGTTAGTTCTTCCTATCATACTCTTGAAAGGAGAAAGGGCAGTCAATCACTCGGGCTCTTTGATTTGAGCAGCTTGTTTATCGTTTGTGGTTGTTTGTGTTTTTTTTTTTATTCGGTTAATTACTTGTCTTGATCAACTGCAGAGATTAACTGATGATAGTCCTCCTGCTTCTCAAGATGAAGTCCGTAAAGAGAGGAAAAAGATAGCCTTTGCTGATGAAACAGGTGGAAGGCTGTGCGATGTCAGGCTTTATGAGGATGACAGGGTATCTTAGATTCTCACTAAAGTAGCTGCAGCCTTGATAACTTGCCACCATTTGTACATTAGCTTGTTATTTTTCATTGCCCAATACCATGCTCTTACATTTGTTGTGTCCAGAAGATGGCGCAGTTGCAATTATGATGGGAACTTTGCAGGTTCCATGGCTCGTTTATTCTGCGGGGAAGCGTGCTTATTTTCAAATTCATTGGTATTATCCTCTATAATCTGTAGAGTTGAATCAAGTTTTTAATGGAGGAATTTTCTATGCTTGTGTATTTAAAAGACAAATTTAAATACTGTTTGAAATAATCATGAATGAAAGCGTATGTCTATATGTAAAGTTTATTGATCTCATTCTGATTCTTGGTTTGACGGATTAAGTTGGTATTAATGAATTCAAATCCCAATGTTGCATATCTCGTTAGAGAATATGCATTGAAATCACATTTGTTGTTTTACTGATACAAATCACAGCTTGGGCTAATAGAATAAAAAGATGTGGTCTCTACGATATCCACCCATTATTCGAGCTTCAACCCGGCAACAAACATAATTTGGAGTGCTTTTTGGGGGGTTTGCACTTTTATCATTTGATAAGAAGATATTGGTTTTAAACTCGCTGTTTCTTTGATCACATGTTCTAACGTGTACGGATGCAACACTACCACTAATTTATCAAGATTAAGGGGTATTAATAAGGGGAAAAAGAAAAGATTGAAAAATACTCCCATGGCAAACAAGACTATTGAATATAGAAATAATATATATTGATTTCCACTCTTGGTGATTGGAATCTAAATTGCTTACTGTGACCATACTGTAAAAGCGATCACCTTTGGATACGCTATTACTTCCGTTCCTGAGTACATTTCACTTTGTTTCAATGCTTACTGGTAAAAAGATCGGAAGGTTTCTTTTTACGAGTTATTCACAACTGTACTGACTCCCTTGATTTTTCTTGATCCTCCGGTGCTCTGCATGTTCTGACCATGAATTCATAGTTATAGTCCAGTAAGCTAAGCAAACCAGAAAACAGAGTGCTACAAGTTCAAGCATATTCCAGTAGAAGTATTAATCAGGCAAATGCGAACAAACATTTTCATGTTAAGTGAGAGAGATGGAAATATACTTGATGAGCCTAGCCTGAGAGAAACATATGCCACACGGTTATTGCACAAGCACAACAAAAGTCTAGATCAAGATTTGGGCTATATTGAAGTTCAAGATTTATTTGGATGCATTGCATAAAATTAATGCAAGTCCTGTGTTAAACCCACATAGAAAGGAAATCAATAAAATTGCAGGCAATGACTCTTGACAGAAGAAAACAATGTGTACACGAGGCACAGCAACACCAAGACCCAAATTGTAAATATAATCGAATCTCACACTGACAAGTGACTTTTTTCGAGAGGAGCTTAGCTTACCGATTGTGACTGAAGAGGAAGATGATCAAAGTTGAAGGAGCGCAAGGACAACTTGGCAATTTCTGAAACAGCAGCATCTCGAACACCAGGAACATCACTGACTAAGTGCTCGTAAGCAGCCTGAAAAGCTTCTAGCCAAAACCGAGGTAATCGAATGCTTGTGCTGTGAGTGTACACATCCCACATGCGCCTCACCACTTTCCCCCTATCCTCCACTTCCTATTCCCAAAATGCACAATTTAACGTAAAGAAAACCAAAAAAGGAAACAATTTGTGAACATCAATCATGAAGAATTACCAGCACATCGAGGTCGTCAAGAATCCTAGAATCGAATTCATCAGATAAACTAGCAAGATTCCCGGCGGACCATTTGAGAGTGACGGAGCCAGTGAACATTGACCAAAGAGCTAGAAGAATAATCGCCGCTAAGACCCAGAATTTATAGTGGGTCTTGCCGACAAGCCCAGCTTCCGAGCTCTCTTTCTTTGGAATCATAGTTGAAGATAAATCAACCGCGGACGGATCTCGATCCTTCATATTTATAAGTTCAATAACTGCTGTTTTTCACAAAAGGACAATGTTGTGAGCTTCACGGGACAGAAGCAGAGAGACGAATACGGGGAAAGAACAAGACAAGTAATTTTGTATTGGCTGTCGGAGCAAGGAAGAAGATAATGCATTAGTTGAGTGGAGGCCCCGCAAAAGAAATAATGATTTAATAAAAGTGGTGTTTACTCGCTTCTCGTCGTTGTCAAAGCCTTTGACTAACGGTGACGGAATTTATGCAATGCGGCGAGTGGGTTGGCAGCTGCAAGAGGCAATTACAGCGAGACGTCACCGAGACACGCCATCACAGTTACTTATTTATTTGTGTTTGCTCTCTTTGCTGGCATTCCGAAAGAGAACTTGTACATTTACAGGTTAAGTTCATTCGGAAAAGAAACAACTGAGGTGGGATCTTCTCAAAGCAAGAATAATGACAAGACATTGGGGGCCAATTAGGGTTTTTATACTATGTATTATGTTTTACGTTCAATTCTCTATAGAATCCACTTGGTCAAATTAATCTCATCTCAAGAACAGAACTAATGCTTCAACGGTAGAATGAATCTTCCAGTTCCGTTATATGGGGCTATCATAAATCATAAATTACATATGGGGAAGAAAATTCATATGGACAAAAACCAAGAATAACAACACTTTAGTAAGACTTCGTACAAATTGAAACTTCAAAAAATAAATGTAAAGCTCGCAGTTCTCAAAACACAACCAAATCATATAACCTGACATTGAGATTACTACAAAAATAATTTAGACGATCACCAGCTCTTTCCCTTTCCGCAAACTGCAAAAGCGTTTATAAAGATTCATCACAGTACAAGTGCAGCCAACAGCGGTTGGCATTATACCAATTTAAGAATACAATAGACCAATAACGTCATAATGCAGCTCAAAGAACAGATCCATCCCCCCTCTTACAGACAGAAACATCATCGATGAGATCCTCTCCGATAAAAACTCTTCACATCATTAAAGTCAACCCTTCCCTTATAGGAATCTTCATATCATGAATGCCAAGCTCCCATGAACCTTATGGGAGTTGACAGGTGTGTGAAGAAGAGAATTAAAAACAAAAAAAAGGTACCGTTTGATACAGCTTTGGAACAAAAGAAAACACCAAGTTGGGCAGATTAACAAAATTGGGTTGACATTGCCAGATGCAAAGCACTAAACTTTGCAATCGGTATAAACAGCTAATCATCAACTACCGGAATTTAGAAACCATAACATAATACGTTAGAAACAAGACTACTTTCACTAACCACAGCCTTTCATAAGCAAATTAGAAGATCCATACTTCTTCAAATTTAAATCAAAACGTCGATGATCAAATTTTAATTGAAAATTTGTAAACATAGTGCATAAAACAAGAGGGAGAATGTCATCCCGATCTGACAATATATAACTTCCAGAGAGAGATAATCTCAACATTATTCATGAATTACTTTATTACTAAGAATCGAATTAAAATTGGCAAATGTTCAAATAGCATCAGCAATGAGTGACAATAGAGTAAAGGAAAAATAAATAAACCCATAGTCAACCCAAGGAGAATGTCTAACACCAACAACAGCACTAGAGATGCAGCTCAGAAGAAGCAAATGAAATCACAATAATTTCATATGTCCAGACATATTTATGCAACTTCATCATAGCAGCCAGCAGGCTAATAATGATAAAGAACTTTAGACACAATTCTCTTAGATTAGATATTAAACTTTAACAACAAGAGTACGCATCGTGCCCCGACCTGCAGGATACAAAGAAAACTTGTAGTTTCACACCTCAGAGATATTCCAAAATTGGAAATGGCAGACACTCAACAAGACATCAGATTCAGTCCGCCCGTCTGCATTTTCTCATCATTGGGCATGTTGATATATTCAACTTGGAACTATCAACAAGTTTACATCAAACAAAGTCGAAAATAATAAGTTACTCACAAAAAGAAGAAGCATTTCATGGGAAAAAAGAATACAGGGGAGGCATCAGATAATAAGCGGAGTATTTAGTCTTCATGCGAATTTCAGTGTGTAGGATAAGAACTTTTAACATCATTTGACAGCCCCTGTCGCATTGCAATTCGAAGGATAAAGGAAACGAATATACAATTTCTTAAGGAATATGTTGGTAGGTCCATTTGACCCTAAAGCGAATATACAAGCGATGCAATGGACTGGTAAGCCAACCTTTCAATGTCTGAATCAATTATAACTCCACGGGCATTGAAACTTGAAACAGATGGCCAGGGTAAAGAGATGCATAAAACTTTCAATTTTTTTTAAAAATAAAAACTCAGAAAGCTTATATTTTACACTAGCGAACTGAATGAATTAGCAAGAAATCTAAAATTTGCAACAGAGACTAAGCCACTATGTGAGGCAGCTAGGTTAGAAGCGATCAAACCGCTTATATACGGAGGGACTTAGGGTTCACATATTTAAGTTGCGGACCATGCGGCGACAATTGCAAAATTGAACCCTCGCCGTTTTCCAAACCTCGATGCCGTTTCATTACTTATTCAGTCGTTTTAAAATAAACCAAACCGCGTGATCTTTTGACCATGCTAGACATTTTCCTGGCTGCAAACGGCAACGAATTCCCATCACTTGTATGCTTCAAAAAATCTTAGAATTAGGGAGTAGGGATAGCCGCTTAAGGAATGATGTTAAACACAAGATATAATTGCCATCACTTATATGAAGGAGATATTTTTTTCCTTTTATGAAATTGTTTGACTATTTTTTTTTTTAATATAATTTCCTCTCTTTGGAAATGTGGATTGAAAGAATATACAATTTCACCTTCACCTATAAATGTTTTTGGTTAAGGACAACATCCTACCTGTCTCCAACTAGTTGCTCTGCAGCATCCTGTTCCCTCTTGAGGTCGGAAGGAGGCAGAAAGCAATCCATGGACAAGCCACAAATATTAAAACCAACCTCTTCAATCCTCCATGTCTCCTCTATCTTCCGCTTGTGATTATACCCTGCACCATACCTATAAAGCATAGCTATCGTCTTCCCACCATGTGCTATGTTAATTCCATCAATATATCTATAATCCTCAATCACAGACTCTATGGTTGTTTCCCAGAAGACAGATTCATTTCCTATAGCAGGCTTCATCCTCACCAATTTGGTGTCCTCAAATTTGACAAGTAGCCCCGTCCGTTGGCTAAAGTAGCCCCAAATGGTGTGTTGTACAACTTCAGTATTAGACGCGCTTTGTACTTGGAGGACGTTTTGTCCTGCTTCTAGCTTTAGTAAGAAACAATCCTCATTATGAATCCTTTTCTCTCCTATACATACAGACTCTAGGAATAAGTTAGCTGTACACCTTGGGTCCAATCCCTGCTAATACCAAACCCAAATGTTAATCCATTCGATCAATTACAACAACTTGTAATAAATTAAGCTGTTGAGTTGAGGCTATATATTTTAATTACCTGAAAGAACCGGCGAAGAGGTCTAGGGGGGCCTTTGTTAGCATAACAAGGTTGAGAAGAACATTGATTCCAAGCTACCTTGCCGTCGCTGCCTGCACTAACCTTGAAACCGGAAACAACCAATTCCAAGTCCCACAAATCTGGGTTCTTTTGCCATAACACGAAGCCCCCCGCTTCACCCCTGCCTCCAATGTGCACACTGTCATCACCCACCTGCATTTCCGAGCCAAACATCCTCACTTGTCCAACTGCATACATACTTTTCGGTGAATTTAATGCACCTAGTCCTCCACATGCAGCTATATACTGCTGTACTATATATTTGGCAGTGGAAGCTTCCTGCCAAATTCATGACCAAAGGCTGAATTAAAAATGTATGGCAATCTTTCGGCAATGGATTCAAAATGTTACATTTTTAAGATTCTATATGCACGAATTCATATTGCTCCGAAGAAAATAGTTTGATATTGAAAGTTAAACCACTGGCTAAAACTGAAGCCAATAAACTGAGTCACAAAAGATAATAGCTAGCATTGATCTGACAACATGTGACAATGATCAATGCCTCCATGAGATTATTTGCGCAGCATATATGATCTTCTCGTAAGTAGAATGATCAATGGAAATGTCATTGCACGCAGGAGCAAAAGATCAAACAGGTTAGAAACTAATATATTAATTTGTTTGTAGATGTATCTAAAACAAAGGAATTAGGAGGAAAAGGTTGATAAAAGGCTTACAATTGAACAGTTTTTGAGGGGGCGAGTTAATAAAGTCTGTTGGGTCGATTGAACCTGAACAGGAATAAGGGGAGAACCCACAAGCTTAAGCAATGCGAGGAATTCATTGTTGGAGGAAGTTGAGAGATAGGATGACCTATCCCCGGATTGAGCTTTCATGAGAGCTCGCAGATTCCGCCAACGATTAGAAACATTAGTGCCCATGCTGGTCAACATTTCCTCAGGAATAGGTACTTCCAACACCGTCTCCAATCCATCTTCTTTATCCAAATTAGGACAAAGTTTCCTCATGGAAGGAAGCAATGACCTATTGGTCTTAGGAATGTCCGTGAGAAAACGGAATCCTTCCTCTTTCTCACAAAAACCCCAGAGCCTGCCTGCCTGCCTGCCGGTGCAGTGCTGCCTAAACGGATCGAATTTTCTTTATTATTACATTTTAATGTGTATCTATTTTGATTTGAGCGGCAAATGCTGCTACCAAATGGAGGCGTTGCGTTCTGTTATTCATAGGTTCTCCTTGCGCGAAGCTGTCTTGGGGGCACGATTATAGTTTGCTTTCTATTTTGGCTCTTCCTTCAGGAACCGGAAATTTAGCATGCACCAAATACAAGTTAATGTTAATGGTAATATTATACAGGTTTGTTTGCTTAAGATTTAGGTGCTAAAAAGAAAAGGGACATGCACGTAAGCAAATAGCCCCTCGAGGTCATTTCTTTTGGAACACCCCTTAATTTCTAGTCATACACTCCATCCTCTTGTTTAGAAAGTCGAAAACTGGCATTGGACCTGGAGCTCGTTTATTTTCATTTGAACGTGTCCAAGATTTTTTATTTTTTATTTTTTAATAGAATAGAATAGGAGCTTGTGGACTTTGGGATGCAGTCGGTTTATTCCAGTCAACTTGTGAAAATTCAGAAGGCGTGTGCAGGTGCAGGTGTGGATTTTCCCTGTTATGTTGTGTCTGCAAGTGATTGTTTCTTTGCCCACGTGTGACTCGTTCGACCAATTCAATAACGGATCAAGTCTGTTTGTCCCATTATTGTATGATGCATCCCTGGAAGCTTGCGGATGAAATAAAAGAAAAAGGCAAGGTTAATTTTAAAGAGGAAAATAGATAAGGGGGACGGTGACATAATCATTCTTTTGCGGTTTGGTGGGATTGAACTTGTCAGCGTGTTGCTGCTGGCGGATAAGGATAACCTTGTTTTACCTCTTTATCTCCATCATATTTTCACTAATAGCGAGAGAGACAGAAAATCTCAAGGCATGTGAATTAGCTCTTTTTCACCACTTATTGCCATGATAGCCGAAACAATTATTATTTGTTTGAATAAGACTGCAAAAAATAGCATTACTATGTATTATGACGTTCTTTTAATTAGGCTGATGTTGTTTCTGACTTGTGAGAATTACCCCTTAGATACATATATACATACATTTGAGTCACAAAGATTAATATATTGAGTTCACTGAATTTTAAATTGATTTGGTGTTCGGCGTTGGTTCTCATCTATGAACACCTTCTGAGCAACAGCTTTGCTGTAGTTTCCCTTAGCTGACGCAAAGGTTGTAGAGGTTTTGGTTTTGGTTTTGTTTACTAATTAATGTTGTTGTATTGCACCTGTGCGGGTGTCTTCTTCTTTGAATTAATTCACAGCCACAGCCATTTTCGATCAATACATTCACTAGGAATTCCAGGTCCCTTTCGGGCATGTACCATATGTTTCTCTAGTCACTGGGATTGAGTCAAGACTGGGTCCTACGCTTCTCGCTGCCGGCCTTTCCTTCCTTTATAAATTCTCGCGGCCAATGTTTAAACCATTTCATTTTAAGGTGCAAGAATTAGCTAGCTACCTAGCATGGCAATGGCTAAACGCTTCAAACTCAAATTCACTCTCCCTTCTTTTCAGATATGTCGCTCCAAAAAACTTTCCAATTTCCCCGGAAACCCGGTTCCCTCCATCTACCGTCTTTCTCCGGTTAACCCGAAAGCATGTGATATTGGGTACCCGATCCTGCCGACTCCGCTGCCATCAACGCCCGAAGACCGTTTTGTGATCCAATGCGATTGCAAACTTTCTCCAAAGATCATATCCATGGCCGATGGATGCCGATCTAGAGCATGCAAGCACCGCGTTCACTCCCACCACCCCGCGGATTTTGCAGACAGCGCTGGCAGCCGGAAAATTCACTGCAGAACCGTCTTTGCCGAAAGGAACGATGATAAGGGGAAGAAAGTGAAAGCAAGAAGCATTTCATCGGGGAGAACTAACTCGTCAGGCAAGAAAGACAACATCGACTACAATAACGATGGAAAAGGAGAAGAATGCGAGGCTCTAATGTCTTGTATAACAAGCTTCTCCGATGAGTTTTCTGATAAAATAGATCATTCACTGGAAACCGCAAGGCCCGAACCGGACAGAGAAATTGGGAGGCACAGAAGGAGGATAAGCGACATAAAGAAAGTTCGGAGACTGAGATTCCAAACGTCACGGAATCAAACAGAACTGGAGATTGGAGAGACGAAGAAGAAGATGATCTCAACAGAGACTGGTTGCTCTGTAACGTACAAGAGACCAATGAGAGGCTGCACAGTGGAGGGGAAAGTGAAAGAGAGCTTCGCTGTGGTAAAGAAGTCGAAGGATCCGTACGATGACTTCAAGAGGTCGATGCTGGAGATGATAACGGAGATGGAGATGTTTGAGGCTAAGGATTTGGAGCAACTGCTGCAGTGTTTTCTGACTCTCAACTCACGACGCTATCATGGAGTTATAGTGCAAGCTTTCATGGAGATCTGGAAAGAACTGTTTTACGAATTTCACGTCGACCCAAAATCTTCTAAGAACCTTGAAAATGAAGAATAGTCTTGTTTATTATTCAAATGACGATGGACTAGAATGTATGTAAGTTAATAGATTTACCAAGTGCGCGATTCTACCAAAAAAATTATTGATTTATTTATTTTTCCATCATTAAGCTGTGTGCTTGGTAGAGGTGAAAGTGGGAGTGTTACAAATTTAAAGATTTTTTTTTTTCCTCAATGCAACAAAGACGAGGGAACGTTGAAAATGTCATTTTTTTAAAAAAAAAAAAAATTTTCTCACTTTACCCAAAATAGTTTGTCAACAGTATAGTCACTATAAGCAATCTCTGTATGTACATTAGTGCTGTCATGGATTTATCAAATCAATATTAGCTCTAGGCCTCGCATAATCTCGTTTATACATGATAGTTACATCGTAGTTCGATTCACTTTCACCTGCAAAATGTTTCCTCTTTATCCAAAGTTGATTAAACATCAACTACACTTGTAGACTGAGAAGTAAATTGAGGAAGCCCGTTTGGATATTTTCTTAAATTATACGTCCAGCATATAGCTTTACTCTTCCATATTTCCATTTAGGCTACAAAGATAGACTTTACACCCAAATAAAGGCAAAACAATAGAAAAAGCGACTAGAAAATGATGAGCAAATGCATTAAATTAAGAAAAAGACGCATGATTATTGCTTGTGCAGCAATGACCAGTCGTCATAAATTCTACACTAACATGACAAAATTGCTTCAGCAGATCAAATTAACTAGTGCTGCTACTGTAGCTGTGTATAAATGGTGAAAACTCCTAAAACACAAAAACATTTACAAAGTACAGCCAAAATGTATTTACATCTGCCGCGACAAACTCAATTAATCTTAATCTTCTACGGTCTGGATCTCACCCATCATGATCCGGTTACTTACGACATTAAATCCCAAAACTGACGGGTTAACCTTCTTCCCCTTCTTACCCTTCTTCTTTCCTCCCCCTTTTGAGGATCCTTCAGTGCCAACATTGTAGTCCAGATCCTCTGCATTTCCAAAATTCATGTCTCCAGCACTAAATCCGGGAACCTTTTTATCATTCCGGCCTTGAAAAGCTATTTCAAGGACATCTGATGGCAATAATTCTTTGTAGTTGAGGAATTTATCGATGAACTCATGATCAGGGTCATATTGTCCAAGATTTTCTATCAAAAGCGTTTCAGCTTCTGATCTGGATTGCTTCAAGCAAAATTCAAGGAAACTAGTATCTGCTAATAATGTGAAAAACAGTCAGCACAACAAATACAAGATAAGCATACCTAAAGCCAAACGCCTAATAAGCTGACATATTCAAGCATACTGCCTTACAAAAGGCAGTCCTGCTTTTGATCTGACAATTACCACTAGAAAATATGCAGTTCAAATTTTTCATGTCCTCTTGGTTACATGATTTAAACAAAACCAATTTATCAACACCTCTTCTCATGTCAACCTATATCTGAATAAATTGATCAGGATTAATCATAGAAACAGAAAATATAAGAATGAAACGTACCTTTTGTCCCAATAAGCCTAACACACTCATTTTCGCACCAATCTCTGAAGTACATGGCTTCTGAATGAGGGGGGAAAAAAAAGAAGTGAATATCTGTTGCCGTACAATCATTGAGCCAATCACAGAGTATTATATTAAGGACTCCATTAGACGACTACCAAGCAAGTATATGTTGAAATTGAAATAATGAAACAGAATATTCCATCTCACCAGAATGCTTAGTCATTGCATCCTTTTTCAATTTTAGCAAGGATTGGGAAGAGGCAGGTGGTGATGATACAGACTTCTCAGTTGGCCTCCCACTCGCTGATTTTTGACGAGTTAATTGTCCAGGTGAATTACCTTTCGCGAGAACATTTTTAGACCCCCAGCTCCCCTGGCTTGCAAGCTGAGGGAAATCCGACCTGTTCAAAAAGACAACAAATGCACCAGGAACAACTCATTAAGTCAACAACTTGTCCTTCAAACTGGAGATTCATCAAAAAATAATAAGCATCAAATTCAAATGGTCAAAGTTTTGAAATGAAACATTGGTCCTGGATGGAGATCATGTCAAGGCAGTTTGGAGAATATCTTCAGCATAAAGTATAAGTTCAGTTCACAATAAGCAGCATATGCTCTTAAGTTTTTTCTCCTACCAAGAATCTAAGTACAAGTCCTAGTTTATGTCATAATCTGAGTCCAAGGCTTGATGTAAAGACATCACGCTATTATTGCAAAAATAACTTTCATAAAATAATTTTAAAAAAATTGAACCCATTTAGTTTGCCAAAAAATCCTTGTGTACTTCTTGTTTGTGATATAGAACAAAGCTCGATTTCTTTCACACTAAAGATGCATAATTGAGAAATTTCAGAACTCTCAAACATCCAAAATGTAGTCTAACATTAGCAATACTAGTTAAATAGTTGCAACAACAAAAGTAGCATATGCCAAACTTTCTAAGAAACACACACAAAAAAGCATGTAGTTGACATAAGAGGCAGAAGTCATACTGCTTAGTTTCTTGCTTAGATTGCTCAATTGGACCCCAGAACAAATCATCATCTGCTTTATATTTTGATTGGGACGCAGCATGGGAATTTATCTGCATTGGAGATGCAGCTTTAGATGGAGAGGATGCAGACGTAGACCATGACGGAGCAGTTGTTCGAGCTGCAAGGGAAGGCTGTGATTTCAAAGGAGTCGGCACTTGGTTTCCCTGTATTCCAGAACCCTTTTTCTCCTCCTCCTTTAGAATGTCCCTTAATGAAGCTGGTTTAGCCACTCTACCAGATTCCGTAGACCATGCTACAGAAGGAGATGGACTAGCTGACTCTCCTTTCCATAGAACAAAATCTCCAAGAGAGGGTCCTGCAGGAATGGCAGGCAATACTTCTTTCTCCTGCTGCACAAGGCGGAAACTCTTGCTCTTTTCAAGGGGACTTGAAGCAGTTGGCATATCACTAGAGCTGGTAGACATTGAGACCTTAGCCGCAGAACCCTTTGATTTTGTTGACTTTTTTCGGCTTCGTTTGGTGTCTTTAGCCTCAATAAAATTGTCATCATCTATGGATTCTGAATGGACCCCTGTATTTTGGGAGGATGACATGCTGTCTGGAACTTCAGCATCTCTTTCACTAGATTTCTTCAAAACTTCTTCAGCCAATAGATCATGTAATTGGCTTTTCTTGCTCTTTGAATGTCGGGAAGTTTCAGACCTACCCATATTTTCAGTATTCCCTAATTCTCTTTGAGTTTCAGTAGATACCCTCACAGAATCTGGATTGGCCACAACCCCAGCCCAAGGAGTAGAAAGACTCAGAGAGTTGACAGAAGTAGCAATCTCAGTTACAAGCATTTCTGTCTGAGCCTTTCTTTGTTCTTCCTGTTGAATTTCCAATAAAGACTTTGCCTTGAAACCAGGAGCGGGTTTCCAAGCTCGTTGCCCTGCATGCAATTCAGTACTCTGTGTAGTAACAGAACTTACATTATTCAAGTCACCCTCAAGAACACGTTCAGTAAAGCTTCCAGGAACAATAGAAGGCAGACCATTAAGTTCTTGATTATCAGTAACCTCTTTGGTAGCAGTTCTCAATTGGTTGTCCTCCACCAACTTCATGTCACTAACGCTTAGATTTTCAGCTTCTGATTGCTTTGACTGCTGCAAAGGCAGATTCTTCTGCAACCCCTTTGCCTGATCAGAAGACTGAGATTTGGAAGATTTTTGCTTCTTAGATTTCTTCTCAGAAGCCTTTTTGGGTTCACGTAGTTCAACACCTTTTACATCAGACATAGAGAGCTCAGCAATAGCCTTTTCCCCTCCAACCTGCGTCTCTTCAATTGCATTATCAGAAAGAAGCTTCACATCACTATCTAGATCAGTTGCTGCAGGTAACTCAGTCCCACAAGATGCAGCAGACAACACCGAAACACCAGGCACAACATGAGGCACAGATGCAGAAAGCTCAGTGGACTTGGATGTTGAAGCCATGGCAATATCATCAGTTCTGTCATCTGGCATCTGCTCCGCAGATTTAGGAGTATAGTCAGAAGCAGAAAGTGATTTCTGTAAGAGTTCCTCTTTGGATCTGTTCTCCTCACACGATACAGAACTTTCAACATATGTTGATGTAGGAAAGGAGTCCTGATGCATTTTATTAATTTGTTCCGGAATAGAAGGGCCCCAACTTTTCTGATAACTTATACTGCTAAACAATTGGTGTGGCAGATGTACAGAAGCTTCACTGCTTACATTATGACTAGTTTCTTCAGTAACTTGTGAAGGTAAACTCAAATTAGTAATAAGCTCATCTTGCAAACTAGAAATTGGAGTCTGTGAGCTGATAGGAAAAGTCTCATGTGATGGTTGAAGTGGAGACGGATCAACTCGTAAATTCCCAATTGGTATTCCACCTCCCTGCAACTGTCCATAAGATGATTCACCAAAACGCTGGTGAGACTGATGCTCCTGCAGCACCTGAGATATCAGTTGTTGCTGCTGTTGTTGCCGTAGTAACTGCTGCTGCTGCTGCTCCTCCTGCTTCTGCTTCAGTAACAAAAACTTATCCAATAATGACATCTGCTGGGCCGGAGCAGCGGCCTGAGAATGCAACTGCAGCAAGTATTGCTGTTGCAACATGTTCAACATCTGTGGGTCTTGGGGTAAGCCAGAAGAGAGCAACTTATCTGCTGTTAAAATACCAGATGGATTATCTACAGATTGAGCTACTAAATTGCTTAAAGACAATTGATTTTGTGCTTGCAGCCTTTGAGGTTGAATTCCAAATGGCACTTGAGGAAAATTCTGATCATGATGTAAGTCAATCTTATTCGAAAGGGCATCCAAACTACTTTGTACAGGGTAATTTGGCCAGCCAGCAACACCATTATTTAAACCCCCCGAAGACCTGTCCGATAATCCTTGAATAATTGACAACAAGTCAGCATTTTGGGACTGAGGCTGACGTGAATTGTCACTCACAGAAGACAAGAGTTTTGAATGCACTGGTGCATCTGGGGCAATATCTGATTTTGACACTAGTGATGCTGCATCTCTTCCTGGCCAGTAAGGATTAGGATTGGGTAAGGATCTCTGTCTTTCAATTGCCATTTTCTTGGCCAGCAAATACAGGTTATTTCCACTATCTACTCCTGATGGACCCAGATTGGCAGCATTATTTCCAATGAATCCTTGCAAACCTAAAAGAACGCACCACAATTGGAGTCAAACAAAGCCATCCCCTAACATAATCAACACCTTAAGCAGATGAAAATAAACAGAAAAAACAACGCATTGCAATACATTCATATCCAAATTATATAAAGAAAACAGAAAATGAAAGGCAAACCTTCTGATAATGTCCAACTATCAAGTGGAGGGCTGCTCTTATTACCAGACATTAGTGACTCCAAAAACCTATTTTCAGCTTCAGTATTAGAACTCTGTCTAAGCCTGGGATCATTTCTCATAATCTCCATCTCACTCAAGCCACCATGAACACTTCCGAAGGTGCTGGATGTTTGCCGAGCAGATGCATCTGTAAAGTCATTCGGTTTTGGTGCAGAAAACCCAGGCGGTGGTCGGGCCTTGGCACGTAAATGGGGCATTGCATCACCAAGAGACAACCATGGCAAGTCAGGTGCTGCATTTTCCACCCGGACAGGTAAATCAATGCCAAAATATCCAGCCTCAAACCATCCAATAATATCAATTCCTTTAAATGGGCCCTGAATTTGACCCTGGGGGTCTTTATAGAAAAGAGATAACTCCTCAGGAGACATCTGTGGAACTCTCCTGGTTTCAAATTCACTGTCCATGATGCCAGGTGGCTGCCTCTTAACAACAGGATTGTCACTAGTTTGCCACTTAGCAACATCTTTGGCATCTGATGAAAAACCCAAACTATTTTCCCACTGATTATGAGGATCTTTTGAGTGATGTGACCAGCCAACATCTAAGTTTCTTGACCTTGTATCATGAAGCATCTCTCTACCATCTTGCAGAAGAGAGTTTGAATGTTCAGTTGCTGTGGCTCGCCACGCAGCACCAGGATGAACGGAACTGTCTCCCTCAAGAGTTGATTCTCTTCTAATGAGCACCTCATCACCTGTTCTGTAAGTACCCCCATCTTCACCTCTATCTGTACATAGAAAGTATTAGAAAAACTCCCAGAGACAGATGCCACAGGAAACAGGTAGTTATACTTGAGAAACGTACCAAAAGGGTAAGTTTTATTTATTTATTTATTTTTTGGGTGGGTTTTTTTTTTTTTTTTGGGGGGGGGGGGGGGATCAATAATCAATAAACATGATAAAACTTGACCAAATGAACATGCTTATCAGATCCATCAGTCTCGATACTTGCACTATGTTTATAAGATATCCTTCAAAATCCAACCAGATCAAAAGTATCTCGATTCGTGTAATTAGATAAAATTCCCAGGCTTCTCTTTATTTTTTCCGTTAGCAATACCTTCTTTCTTGAACCTGTCAGTGGATAACTTAGAGATCCAATATAGGTTAGTTTGGAAGCTAAAACTGAGTGTTTGCTTTTTATTTTAAGAGCCTACTAAGCAATTCATAGAACCAACTTTCAAAATCTCAGAGCCTTCATCTTTTATAATGATCAACAGCCTGATAAAACAATCCATTTCCAACATAAGTTAACCCCAACCCAAAACCTATCGAAAGTTTATATTCTGGATATACCTTGAAATGGTTCACTTCCAATCTTCATTCGCCTTGCATGTGTAAAATCTGTTGAGCTCCGTCCATCTTTTGGCACCTGAGGAACACTGCTGCTTACTATTTCCCCCTTCTCAATGCCATTTAAGATAGCCTGTTTAAAGTTAAGGAAATCCAATCAACTACCAGGAACAACAATGTCATCCAGCACAATGACAATTTAAGAATAAAAAATAAATTACCAGTTCCTCAGAATTTGGCAAACAGAATGCTAGAGGCTCTGACGCCTGATCCTGTGTAAGATTAGGCACCTGCACAAAATCATCAGCTAATTTTCTACTCATAAGTGCATCAGTCACTCTGTACACATCAAGCAATTTTATCCTGCTATATCTAAACAGGTCAGGCTCTCCATGGCCACTTTCAACTTTATCCAATGCAGGCCCAGAATATGGAGAATATGAAGAGACGCTATTCATAGAGCTACCACCGGCTCCAACCCGACTACGTCCAAGTGTATAGGTTGGAGGTGTATTCTCCCCACGGCCCCGCCCGTAAGAAAATGTCGAGACCTGTTTGTTTGGTGTTAAGTTTTGTTGGTGGGGAGGATCTACCCTTCCACGGCTTTGTGAGGAGTTAGGTCTCCATGGGCGATAATGATCCCCCTCCTTTTCATCCTTTCCATGATTTGAAATGTGGGACAATCCATGTGTTTCACCGTCTTTTCCAGAATCACTCCATTTTTCACGCAGACCTTCAGACTCCTTGTCATCAGGACCCCAGCGTGTATTCCACTTACTCTCACGCCGCTGATCATGGTTGGTTTCCCTGTTACCTGAATCATTCCATCTATCAGAAGTACCACGACGTGCTTCCCCAAAGTGCCTTGTGGACAAGTTTTCCGGCCATCGGTCTGCTCTCCGTGCATCACCATAGTCTTTGTCCCCATCCTTCCAACGATCCTTACGAATGGAGGACTTGGTGTCTCTCTCTTCATCACGCCAACGGTCCCGGCGACCACTTTCTGCATCAAGCATAGAAGGCCTAAAGACATCCTTTCTCTTATGAGAATCATGCAAATCCTCTCCATTTCCAGATGTCTTGACAGTCTCTGAGCGATTACCATATGGTGGATTTGAGATCACATGGTTTTCCTGAGTCAGGAGAGATAGAGATAGGTAAAAGCATAACAAAACAAAAGGAATGAAGCAATTCTAAACTATTTTTGGGAAGTTATTTGCGGGTAACAAAATGCATATGCACGGAAATTTTCTTTGCATATAAGCATTCTACAAAAGTTAAAAGAGGTAAAAATGAAAAATCTAGATAAAGGAAATACAAACCCCAGTTCCTATTCCAGGTTTGCTCTCCCCTGGCTTTGGAAGAAGCCACTGTGGCGAAAGTGGAATAGGATTGTCAGCGCTGTGGAAATCTGCACAAAAGTAATAGAAGCTTCAATATAAGAAAATTCTACTTGATACTTTTTATGTTAGGAGCCATAGAAGACATGAAATCATGAATGACAGAAAAAAAAGATAAAGTTCAAGTGCAGGATGAAACCCAACCACACTTCAACATACAAATCAGTGCCACAAACCAAAATTACAATGACACATAGGCAGCTCAGAATTAAATAGTTGAAACAAGTAAGAAACGGACGAAATAGAGTGAGTAAACTCCCCACTCCCGTACGGCGGTTAGTAACCACTTCATCAATGTTACCCACCTCACGGACTAAATATCCAGACCTGAAACTGTGAAATGGGATTGAAAAAGTTTAAAAATAAGAAATTTCAAAGATGGAGCAAAACCCTAAACTCGATCACACAAATGAACTACATTTCTGTCGTTGGCGTTCACTGAAAGGAATACAGATGAATGGACTAGGCGGCTGAGGGAAACTAGGGTTTAAGGGTGGAAGTGATATAATGGAAGAAAATAAAAATTGCGAGGAACTTGAGCAAAAAATAATAGAAGATAGAATACCTTTGGAGATCTGGTACGGGGGTGCGACAGAGATTTCGAGGCGGTTATCGGAGTTGGTGCGTTCAGCCATGGATGATCAGCGAGAGTTGCCGAGGCGGAAAGAGAATAGAATGAGCGAGCCAAGGAAACCCTTTTGCTTTTGATTGCGCTTGAGCAAGGTAAGAGAGAAGAAAGGAAGGGCGAAGGGGGAATATAGGTTAAGCCTCAAAGGAAGATAAATGTGAGGGTACAGGTTAGAAGGATGTAACTCATAGGCTCACGTTAGTTTGAGGCAGTGGTTGGTTTCTAACCCCCAGGTTTTTGTTGGACGAGTTCCTATGATTCTTGGGAAAATTATCCACGCGCCAAAAACATTTCCGTGACAAACACGCCCTCAAATTTTAATGTTCATGTTACACACGCGATTTTGTGGTGCAGAGGATTTGTCCGGTCATGATTTCCCTCGTATTTTTTCGATTTCATCCATTGGTGCGCACTTCACCAAAACTCGATGGCGAAGAGGATACCCGGAACTTCTTCGACTGACGTCGTTTTGTAGGCGAGGCAACGGGTTTTATGATCGGACGGGTCGCATTGGGTGAGCGTTACGGGGTTCCCAAAAGGATACTGTTAGATTACGAACGTGTCCCTTGCTTGGCTTTAAGTTCAGCTACTAGATACGGTGAATTATTTTTATTTTTACAAAGACAAAATCAATATAACATTTAGAATGAACCAATATAAGACTATGAGGGGATGCACCTTATCCTAACCTCGTATTAATTTTCATTCATGATGCAAAAACTTGTTATAATTCCATCGTATGTTTTAGTTTGTCTAGTCATAAATCATAAACTATCTTAAATATTTTTAGGCTGAAATGAGACAACGTCATGCCTCATGTCCATTCATATTGGGAAGAAGTAATTATTGATATTCTGTTGTACTTCTATTGATTACCTTTAAAGCCCATTTGGTGTAAAAAAAAAAAAAATTACACGTGCGCCCATCCGTGATCAGTGGCCTTTAATTTCAAAGGTCAGTAGGCCCATGAAGAAGTGAGGAAAAAACAAATTAAAAAGCTAGATGCACGTGGCCCAAAGGAGCTACCGTATACATCTGGTCTTTTGTTTCTTGGGTCAACCAAATGCCCAATTGCTAACCTCGTGGAATTTCGCCTTGAAAGTTTTCTAATGGCCCGGTCCATTTGCCCACCCGAACCTCCTAATGTATTTTCATACAAGTTTGCCAAATAGTGCACGCAACCTTAAGAAACGTAGGTCTAAAATGAACGTGAATTTATTTGACATGATAATAATTCGGAGAGCCATCTTTAAAGTTTAATTAATATCCTTTTTATTTTTTAGTAATCAAAAAAATTAATATCCTTTTTTTAAGGGAAATTAAGTATAACCAGTAATATCAACGTCAGCAAAAATCAAAATGGCAAGAGACAATTAACCCTTGGAATTTGTAATATGAGGCAACATGGATTAAATTCCTACTTTCTATTTTTTTAGGGTTTCCGTAATGGTAGCAAATTTTTCAATTTGTTTGGGAGCCATCTCATGGAGGGTATTACCAAATGCCACCCCTAACTTTAACAAACACCACCCCCTCTTTTATTTTATTTTTTTATTTCAAAAATACCCTTCATCCCCCGGCCCCTCCATCTCTTCTCTCTTCTCCCACAAGCCCTACCATCCCCTTAGCCACGGCACCAATTTTCTCCTTCCTTCACATTTCTCATTCGGGTATTGCCTTTCGCCACATTCGCCTTTAATATCCACCACCCCTTCAATTGCATATAAAATGAAGTTTGTATGTTGTATTTTTAGTTTCGAATCGGTGAGAGGTATCTGGTGCCATAAACGCTCATACACATGCGTTAATAGCTGAAAAACGCTCATGCACAAGTGTTATTACATCAACACATCTTCAGAAGCATTGAGGACCATCAACACCTCTTCAGAGATTGGGTGAAATATATATATATATATATATATTATTAAATTTAAATACATTACTTCTGCTTAGAGAAATATATATATATATTTTTTTTAAATTAAACATTTAATAATTTATAATATTTTTAAAATTAATTATATATTTTTATAATTTTTTAAAATTATATATATTTATATACAAATCAACGCGTCTTTAAAGACGTTTAGAATCATCAACGCCGTTATAATGAAAAAAAAAAAATATATATATATATATATATATATATATATATATATATATATATATATATATATATATATATATATATTATTAAATTTAAATTTTACTTAAAGAAATATATATATTTTTAAAATTAAATATTTAATAATTTATAATATTTTTAAAATTTATTATGTACATTTTTAAAATTAATTATATATTTTTATAATTTTTTTTAAATTAAATATCTATTTTATATATATATATATATATATATATATATATATATATATATATATATATATATAGAGGAATAAGTAATAGGAGTTGAGGAATAAGTAATATATATATATATATATATAATTTTTAAAAATATATATTTAATTTAAAAAAATTATAAAAATATATAATTAATTTTAAAAATATTATAAATTATTAAATATTTAATTTTTAAAAAATATATATATTTCTTTAAGCATAAATAATATATTTAAATTTAATAATATATATATATATATGTATATATATGTATATATTTTTCACCCAACGCCTCTGAAGAGGCGTTGATGGTACTCAACGCTTTTGAAGAGGTGTTGATGTAATAATGTTTGTGCATGGACATTTTTCCTATTAACGCATGTGTATGAGCGTTTATGACATCAGATACTTCTCACCGATTCGAAACAAAAAATACAACATACAAATATCGTTTTATATGCGATTGAACTCTGCACAAATAATGTAGACTCAAAAATTAATTTTTGTACTCTTGAAAATCACAAAAATAACAAATGAAATAAGAAGAAATTGTTAGGTTTTCTTCAGTCCTATAGCCATCGTGCGGGGTGGAAGAAGGACACGAGTGGTATTTTTTTAGTCTGCAAGGACATTATGGTCATTTCACGCTGAGGGGTGGTGTTTGGTAAAGGTGAGGGTGGTATAAGTTAAAACCCTCGCATGGGTACAGTAGCAATTGAGATAATTTTGTTCATAAGATGATCAAAGGATGGAGGCTGTCAGTCAACCGAAAGACATAATAATGAGATTTGGGCTCGTGGATCCCACTTGAACACTGACACCACATAATGTTTGACCATGTTTGACGTTATGTACGGACTTTGATAATCTGTAATCGGTTCACGACTCTGTAGATAGACGATCTATTTCCGTTATGTACTAGTAACAGGACAGCTACGTGGCGTCTCAGGTTTGCAACGTGGGATAAACTTACTAGCTTTCTAAGACGAGCTAGCTTAGCTTAAACAGGCATGCATCACCGTATCTCCCCCGAGCATGGTACACGACAACGGATGAACGGCGCAAATTTTTTCTGGGATTCGTGTTTAATGATCACATTGAATCGGATCCACGAAATGTAGGAGTGGTGTTTGGTTGGGCTCGGAAGAGCGGTGGTGTTGAAGTTGCAGAATCCATACTCTACACAGTCTAGATATAACTCTGAATAGTTTACAAATTATTATAATGAGAAGAAGAATTTAACTTTTCGCTTCCTTTCCTTATCACTATCATTATTAAATGTAAAGGGAAAAATCAACCAAAATCGTGCAAAAATTGTAAATATTAAATACTACCACTCTTGCTGTGCCAGAGACTCGGGAATTTGCAAACCATTTTGCTTTCATACTCCGAATACTACCTTTGACCTTAAATTTCCGTTCCACGAAACCAAAGCTCGTACCTCGTGCCTACACATCCAATCATTTAGTAATTCTCCGTAATCCGCATCACAAACCGTGTATATATAACTGTTTCCGCTAAATCAACGGTCAATAATATCGTAGGTACACCCGTGTGACGACCCCAATTAATTAATTAAAGCTGAAGTGTGAGGACGCGAAACCCGGGAAGCGACACAAATGGTCAGACTGAAACACTGAGTCTGAGTAGTACAATACGTCAAAGTTTACCCCTCGTAAAAAACCCACATGCCCTTTTCACAAACGAAACACACCCTTTAATTTGGTCCACACCCTAACCATGGTTACTATCACTTTTCCCACCTCTTTCCCTAGATGGCTACCATTTGGGTTAGTTTCTGTGTGAGAGTTTCTTGCTCTCAAGCACTATCTGCTTATTATCTTCTATTTTTCCCCTGTCCTCAGGGAAGAGAAAGAAAGGGATAGTTTATATTCATGTGTGGCAATAGATAGGACGAATAGACAAAATGAAAGGGAAAGATGATTCAATAGCTTTTATGAATTGTCTATTCTATTCGTTTCTCCGAATCATATATAACCTATTGTTATTATTCTTCTTTTCTGCCGTAGTTGACAAGAGGATGCTTTAATAGGGTCTCGGAATCTGGATCATTGGTCTTCATACTTAGAGAGATAGACTCTGTGCATGCGTTTGTGTGTATATATATTTTTTCATTAAAAAGATTTAAACATCTGTGTGTCGGATGATTCTTCTAGGAATCAATAGATAGGCTAAGCTATTAAAGATTTGATTTTGGATGGTCTGATGACTGGTGTGCTTAGGTTTGATATCTGGTGATTTAGAAATCACCAGAAATAGTGGGTATTATTATTGTTATTGACAGAAAAAAATGGGTAAGAAGAAGCCACAAAAAACGAAGGAACTTTCTGCAGCAATAGCCGAGGCTGCGTCGGCGGCAGATGAGACCAAACCAGAACAATCTCAAACTCGTCGGAAGAGAGGTAGGCCCCGTAAGATCGTTGAGAAACCTGAAACCGAAGAGAAAAAAGAATCCATTCAGCAATCAGTAGCAGAAGTTATGGAGAGCTCATTGCAAAAAGGTGAAACCATGGAGGAGGAGGAGGATGATGAAGAAGAAGCAAAGAAAGAGGTACATGGACGGCAACAAGACGAAACAAAACAAGTGGAATCATCGGCATGCATGAGAGTACTTGCAAAAGAAGAGGGAGTGTCTACGGAGAAGCAACTCTCAGAAGGGCAGTCCTCGAGAAGCAGAGCTAGGAGGAAAAGCAAACCCCGAAAGAGCAGTTGAAACGGCTCTCATAATTATCAATCTTTGTCTTCGTTCTCTCCCTGGAAGAAAAAAAAAAAAAAAAAACTCGTTTTTGATTTTCTGGGTTTATCATGATTATCAGGGATTGATTTTGATATAAACAAATATAATCGATTTGGGAAACTGAATACGAAACCTATTAAGTTCTTCAATCTTGTTATTATCCATCTGCTAATGACATATTGTATCATAACCAAATCGATTTAATTGTTTGTTTCTTCTTCTCCTCTTCACTGGATAGTTCTGTATTTTGTTTCCCTCTGTTATTCTCGCACAGGAAGAAAACTTGTCAATTTTGTTGTATTCGTTGCTTCAAGCATTTGATTGCATGTTACGTTATCTCATGACTTTTTTCCTTTAATTTCCCAAAGTCGTACGATTACTATATTATCTTCAATTTGATGATTACATAGATTATGTGATCTTATCTCGATAACTAGTAATTACAATTATTATTGTCTCTAGACCTTGACGGATTCTGCTATACGAGATGGTCAAAGTATGAGCTTTTATTATCTTTTCATTCATTTGTCCTTCCACGAGTCTTCGCTGCAATTTCTGAGTTATTTCATAGTTGTAGCATATAATTTCTCCTTTTGCTAGTGGTTCATTGCAAGTCGAATAAAAATATGAAGAATAATGGTAAAAACAGAGGAATGTTAGCCAAACAAAGTGAATACTGAGTTGAATGTGTTACTCTAATCTGGATGTCGGGAAGAGAGTGAGAAATGAATTGATTTTAGCTCTCAGTTCTGGTTCGTGTTTATTACAAAAAGACGCACGCCGATTGACTAGTGCATAACTCGTTTTGTAGGAATATTCCAGAGCGTGACATGCACGTTCCAACCAACAATCCATCAATAACCGATTCTATTCTGATAGAGAGACTTCTTCTACGTCTGTTCCTCAGAGGCAAATAAATCCGCCTCCATTAGCATCAACTAATGATATTTTTGATTTTTGGCTTAACCACAAAAACAATTTCTATGCAATTAGACCCCAGTTGACAAGGGTGACGTGCCTTAGGTATCAAATGCGTGGTCCAGAGTTGTCTTAATTCAGCAAAAGGCAAGTTGGCGGGTACATGATAATTGAAGGGAGTTGTTAGTGTTACTGTTAGTCGAATGGGTAACCATGTTTGAGAATAAAGGGAAATCCGACCGACTATCGGAAACAGACATTTCCACAAGTACAGCGTATAAACCGAAACAGCGTTGCATGTCAAACTGTTGACCATCAGGATTGCATAAACCGACCGTGTCGAATTGATCTGATCATAGTTATAATTAGTAAGGTCAAATGATAGCTTGCTACGAATGACGAGGAATCAAAATTTAAAAATCAAGACATCAGCGACAGGGTGCATGTGTAAATAAATGAATTTGATGATAGAATTAATTAACAAATTAATGAGTTTTATTAATGTACAAACTTATTAACATTCTAAAAAAGCACTATTAAAAGATTTTCCCAAACATAAAACATAAATTATAATAGTAAATAACATTCTCAAAAATAATATTTTCCAATATAAAACAAAATTCATGTACCAAACATCACTTAAACAACGCTCTCCGGAAGAAAATCTTCTATACAGAGGGGGAGGCTGGAAATAAAAGAAACAGCCACAAAAATTAAAATGAGACAGATCGGAATCTGTTGGACGGAGCCAATAAAAGATGCCTTCGCCCTTCACATCATTTCGCGTTGAAGGAAAATGAATGAAGAGGGTGGTCGTGTACACATCCGGGTCAAGTGAATACTGAAACTGAAGAGTGGCCATTGTTGTTTCTCTGATAATGATATGTATAAATAAGAACCATATCGTAGATTCAAGGCCTCCACATAGTTTTCTGCGCACACAAGATACCCTCCTTGTCTTGAGCAAAAGTCATTCTGATCTCCCATTTGAGGCTTCTCAATATTTCTTCTAATGGATTTAGAATCTCTACTTTGTCTCGTATGATTGTCCAACCTCCTGGGCGTAATATACGATCCATCTCAACAACAATGGATACAGGCTGCTTACACCTGAAAAAAGGAAAGAAGTTTGAAGCACAAGGGACCAACTTATCTGAAAATCAAGTCTCAACTAAACAGGGGAGGCTTTGAGCACATGTTACCAATCATCATATGATCTATTATCCATCACAACAAATCAATAAATGATCTAATAATTACATAGAAAAGAACCTGCGACTAAACAAATTGCCAACGATAACTTCCTAAGAAAGGGTCGATAAGAGAGAACTGGTTGACAGATCGCATGGACTATCCATCATCTCTTATACTTGCCATTCTTTTCGTGGGTTATATGCATATGCAAATTGTCAATATCAAAGCAGAAAACGTTTTCCTGCCATAATGGGCATGAGAAGATTTAGGGGGTGACGACTATGCACATCTTAACACACTTTCAAAGAGCATAATAAGAAGAATAGAGTTTGGTAGGGTATAGAAGAAGATTAAAATGAAATATGTGACTCTACAGAAAGAATCATTATTCTGAAGAGTTTAATACTGATGGAAATATAAACAAAATTGTGAGAAACTAGCACTTCAACCTGTTCTTGAGCCGTGAAAACAAATGATCAGCATGCAAAAGGTCATATGTCCTTGGATACGTGCCAAATGACTCGCACCAATCATGATAGATTCCAATAAGCCCACGTTCAAAAATGATAGGAAGTGTATCTGGCGCATGAACTGGAACTACATTCATCACCCACACCTTCTGTTGAGAGAGAGCTGCAGCCAATCTGTATTTCCACAACACAAGTCTTATTATTCATTTCCATAATATATGTTGGAAATCTGTGATTTCAACAAGTTTAGAATTTGCATGTGCTAAATGAAAATATTGTACCTAATATTGACACAACTAACTTGTTGACTATGTAAATAATATTAATCGTAAATTACCATGATTATAGGTGATTATAGGATAGCACTATTCCAGAGATTCCATTTATTCTATTTTCTAATTCTTCTCTGATCTCTCCATATATATATGTACTTTGTTCTTCAGTAATATACACAATTTTCAGATTCAATTCCTCTGTTTCTAGATAACTTATCAATGATATTTACAAGCTTTAGATGGCTTTCGCTTACATACCCTCCGTAGATGGCTTTCATGTCCATTACATTCCGGATATTTGACCAGTCTATTCCAATTCCAGAGAGATATGACTTTTCAACGATGGATTTCCAGTGGCTGGTGTCAGATATCAGTTTCTCTTTGTTGTTCATCCAGTCAGGATAAGATTCAAGTCTCTTGGGCCATTCCTCAGGCCACTCTGCCCCATGCTGTTCAATTGCAGAGGGAATACTGTGCAAGCAAGTCTTCATCGGAACGTACCTATTCAAAGAATATTACTAGTTGTCAGCGTTTGCAGAAGCTTGGGCAATAAGAAACAAGTTGCACCGAGTAAAGTTCAATGCGGTAAAAAGGCATTTTTACTTCACAAGCAAGCAGTCATGATTTGAGATATGTAGTTAGTGGAAATATCTAACAACGCAGTGGTGCTTAAATTACAATACAGATATGGCTTCACCCAATGTAATTTTACACTGCATGGAGGATCACACGTTTAAAAATGCTAAAGATAAAATGATGGAATTTAATTGCACTTACAAAAAGCAAGCCCAAAAAAAAAAAAATCAGGTTCACATTCGAAAGATGAATATTTTTTTATATCCAAATATCAAAGTCACAACCAGGCACGTATTGTAGAAAACCATGCCATATTACTGGAAATTTAACTATGCAAAGTAATATCTTGACAACATACCAGGCTGCATCAGGATTTTCATGTTCTGGGCAAAGTGGTGGAATCTTTTTCCTCCTCAATTCGTATATGTCATTTCCTTCAGGTTTCTGATATATTCTAATACCAACTTCATCAACGTCATCGCTTTTATGTGCTAGAACGTTCCAACAAATAGATGCCGTCAATGTGGTCATGGCTGGAATGGAAAAGAAGTGTCAATATCACTTGGATTGTATTATTGGCTGGCAATGATGCAGATTAAGGTCCAAATCTCCAGAAAGTAATGTCAGATCTCACAATGGTCTCAATATTTCCTATAAAAAGCCAACATCCATCTTGTCTACTTTATACAGGAAAACAAAATGGAGAAGGGATGCAAATGGAAACATAAAGAAACACACTCGACATTATAGGGAGAGAGAAAGAAAAAAACAGTCGATTGCATCACCAGCATCCCATTCAGCAAATAAATTTAAACCTAATTCATCATCCCGTTTGAGTTTTGCTGAAACATATGGTAAGTAAATAAAAATCCTGTCAAGCAAAAAAGTCATAGAAAATATAAGAAAATAGAAAATGATTCACAAGGTACAGAGTTCCATTACTTCAAACATGGGTGCTTTTTGGTTTAAACATGAGGCCAACCTTCATCTTCTTCAATGCTGTCATGTTTAGTTGACAGAATAAAATATCCACCGGGCCTTAGAATCCGATTCATCTCTAAAAGAAGCCTACCCCCTGAAGCAAAGGAAAAAAAAAAAATTCAGCTATTATTGTAGTACATAGAAAAAAGTAAAGGGACATTAAATATACAAAGAACGTAAGCAAGGGACACTAACCATTAGAATGCCAAGGCATGCTGCAACTCCCACAATGTATAGCATCAAAAACACCACTCGGAAAAGGAAGTCTCCTTCTACCAACAAAACTCACCACTGCAGGAAAACCACGTTCAAGAGCCACCTGAGCTAAATCCACCAAGTTATTCTTCAAGCCTAGTGACAGAGTTAAGACCTCCTTATCAAGCAGAGTGGCGCCAAAGCTTGAATCTGTGCATCCAATGTCCAAGACAAGACGAATATTTTTCCCCCATTCAATGTCTGGTACCATCTATCAAATTGAGAACAACTATCACAAATGTTGCCAAGGGTGAAAAATCAAGGTTAACAAAAATCAATCTGTTAGGTTGAAAATCAAAAAGGTTATTTCTTATGATTAAATAAATAACTATGCTTACGAGCTATCTAACATAAGGTTCAGATGACAACATAACAAAAGGCTTACCTCTTCAATGGACTCGAGATAGTGAAGAATCCCACCCTTGAATTCAGACTGGTTTTGAGGAAAAGTAAGATATTCTCCAGACTCCATCAGCCAACTATGTTTTTTTATGTATGAAACAAGTTTTGGGTGTGCGACATTTTTGTGTAATATCTGTGCAGACAGACATGAGTTACGAAAGAAGGAACCTACATTGAATCCATCAACTTTTAATCATATACATTTTTCCATATACCTTCAATTTGCTCTCAGGCCATGGCACTGGAGATCCATATCCTCCGTGCGGAAGAGGAACCAGACACATTATGGGTGTTTTTGGGCAACTCCTCTCTGTATGACGATAGGTCTGTAGCTTCCCAGAAGCAACTTCAATGTCTATACATGGCATGTAGTTATGCTTGCTTCTAGTACGACATAATTTCCAATTATAGCCGTGTTTTGGATCAAATAATGGCCCTTTTTTCTTTCTCTGGGTTGATTTTTTGGACTCGGCATTGCCATCTTGTAACATCTCAAAATCCTGATCTACAGATTCAACCAAATCGCTACCACCATCTATGTCAATATCCGTTCCACTTTCCCGATCTAATTCTTCTTCATTAGCTCCTATTTCTTCTTCATTCTCCTCTTGCTCTACGTTTTCCTTCTCTGATTCATCGCCATCGGTATTCCCTGAGACCTGATTTGGGCTCTCTTTATTTTTCTCGTGTACTGCCCCTTTCCTGTCTCTTTTATTAGGTTCTCGGAGTGTTGCTGGTCCAGATTCAGACCTATTGCTTCTTTTGCTATCCTTGTCTTGTACTTGTATCTGGGGTTCATCTTTCAGCTTCGCATGTTCCTTGCTCGATTCCTCCTCCTGCCTTTCTCTTTCTCGTTCTCTGTCCCTTATTTGACTACCAGAATTTCCTTCCCTCAGATTAACGGACACGGGTTCCGCAATGTCGTCAAAACTTTCCCTTTGAGTGGTTACAGAGGTGGAGGAAGAAGAAAAGACAGACCAAACGAAGATAAAGCAGAGGCCCAATACGGTCACCGCTGTCATCTTAACATACATACCATATGGTCGTTTTGCTTGGCGACCTAACCGAGCTATCGCCATTCCTGTAATCCAAACAGCAGGTAGCTGCTGTTTAAAGTAACTCTAAAAGTAATCTGAATGATATTCAAATCAAGCTAATCCTGAATAATGAATGATACTGCTTCTGAACTGAATAAAATTTGGACTACCTAAATAACTGGGATGGACAGATGAGATTCAACAGGGTTTGTTTTGTTACTTTTTTGCAGGAGAAATGTCTATTTCAAAGTGGGAAAATATCAATAAAGAAAGAATAGCAATTAGATTAGCAGAGGGAGGTTCTGTGAAAGAAACACTTTGTATAGGCCAGTGTGGCCGTGGGCAGAGCGTCAGCTCCTATTCCTCGGAGGTTTCCTTGTCTAATTGAGTAGTCAGCGGCTTCAACTGTAAGGAGTAAGAACTAAGAATATCTGCGCGTGTTTAGGTCCCACGTTTTACGGTTTTTGTGCCCATAATCACTTTTTAGAATTTGGCTACTCTGATTTGGTATTTTTAGTATCTGATACAGATTGCACCTTCTTCTTTTTTCTCCTTAAAAGTGAACATACTCATTCTTCTGTCATATAGATATTTGGTTTAAATCATACTAGACTTAAATCCCCGTGATATATTTTATAAGTGCAATATAAATTATGTCCTATTTTCTTTTTATTAATATGAGAAATGCCCACTTGGCATAACTAGTTGCTTGATTTAGGGATTTCATTTATATATATATATATATATATATATATATCTAGATATCTAGATACTAATTATTCTAGTAAAATTTAGGCTTCAAAATAATGGTAATACGGGGGGGTAAAGAAAACAAGAATAAAGTGACGCACATCACAAGCTGGTTGAATGGGCTGCCCAGTGTGTTCGTGGCCTCGCAGGTTAACAGCTTAAAAACTAGGGAACCCTAACTTCCTTGGAAAGTAGGCAACATGCAACAGAAACAAACAAAGGAGTACCCTGGTATAGCCGATAATGTACTGGTGGACTTGCTTGTTATTATCCAAATTGCGCCATCCACTTCTAGTAAACAGTGTTTTCTGGTGGGAGCCATACATGGCCACTTTGATTTCTCATTTGAAAAAGACAAGTAGACGACAACGAAAGGCTTGGGATATGTACTTGTGGTAGTCGTGGACTGAATTCTTACCTTAAAGGCCAAGAAGCTGGATACGATTAAGAGCATCTTCTCGAGCATTGCTCTTTGTGTGGTTCTCTTTTCTTATCCCTACCCTTCAATCTTGAACTCCTCTTATAAACCCACCATTGTTTTCTCTCTCTCTATATAATATAACTAATAATACTACCAGGCATTATCTTGTTAAGAAACCTTTTGATCCCTGAGTTTGTATTACTTAGACGTAGAGTTAGAGCCATGTCAGGTGAAGTAAATGGCTTGAGCACTGATGATGACTCAACATGGCCAGAGCTAAAGCTTCCAGAGTTGTTGTACAGTGACGCTGTTCGACAAGTGCATGCAACAATTGAAAAGGAATGGGGTTTCCTTCAAAGGTCATCGTGCCAAATAGCAGCTGGAAGGGCCCTGTGGAACCATGTAATCCATGATCCATTGGCTAACTTACTTGCAGGAGAGAGTTACCTGAGAAACCTCCATGAGAAGATAAAGAAAGACCGTCTCAATAATGCACGTGAAATTTCTGGAGTCGTTCTTGCAGTTCGAACCCTTTGGTTTGATTCTAGGCTCGAGGAGGCTCTGAATTCTGTCAATGGCAGAGAAGCACAAGTCGTTCTCCTTGGTGCAGGTCAGTAAATTGAAAAAACCAGATACACTGCTTCTTTTTTTCTTTCAGCTTTTATGTTTGTTAGTGTTGGTTAACCAGCTGAACTAAGTCTACCACGTAAACCAAAATACAGAGTCCCCTGCAGAATTTTAAGGTGGATCACACCTATAGGATTGATAATTAAAGCGAAAATTTCTTGACGATTTCGACAAATTCATGCTTATATAATTAATAACCACGACTGCTCACAAAATTTTGGAACTAGCAGTAAAATGACGGACTGACAGATGTCTTCCTTGGAATTACATTACACGGGCATTCAAATTTTCCTCCACCCTCTCAGAAGGGGATGGGGAAAGTTGAAAAGAAAGTGAGAATCATCCCTACTACTTAAACCGCAATCCGAGACTTTGTCAATTCATCATGTTCTCTCACAGAAATTGTATATACTGACAATTACAAATGAGCAACTTTTATACAGGAATGGACACAAGGGCATATCGTTTGAGTTGCTTGAAGGACAGTGATGTATTTGAAGTTGATTTTCCTGAAGTTTTGCAGGCAAAAGCTACTCTCTTGCAGGCGGCAAAGGAATCCACTTATGAACACAGACAGATAATGTCAAAGGCAAAGTCCTTAACCAGAGTGGCAGCTGACATTAGAGAAAATGACTGGCTTGAAAAGCTTCAAACTTCAGGTTTCTTGCCAGAGAAGAGCACTGTATGGATTCTAGAAGGTATCCTTTACTATTTAACTCAATCTCAGGCCATGCAAGTGCTGACAATCATAGCCGACAAATGCACCCTAACCCACACAGCCCTTCTGGCAGACTTCATGAATAAGCCGTCAACGACGTTGTCCAATTCTATCTTCGACTTTTACAGTGATTGGCCAGACCATCTCCTGCCATCAATTGGCTTCACTCATGTTAAACTTTCGCAAATTGGTGACCCAGATGCCCATTTTGGCCTCTTGAATGATCCGCTAAATCTCTTCAACAAGCTTCGCAGCGTGCCTAGATCATTACAAACCCATCCAGATGACGGCACACCATGCTGTCGCTTATATTTGGTGGAAGCTTCTAGCTCGTCCGACCAAAAAAGTGCATGAAGCCAATGATTCGGTATTTGATAGTTTACCATTATTTTTAGTACAGCGTAAAGGAGGTACATAAAACATCTTAATAGCAAATTCTTGCAACGGTTAGGCCATTTGATGAGTTATATTACTCGTACATTTTCTACAATATAGACGATTTGTCTTAATTATTTCTTTCACAGGGTAAATAGCTTATAAAAGCATTTGACATAAAAGAAATTATTTTTAGCGTTTTGATAATAGGATCTAGCTATTTTGTTAATATAAAGAAGGCTCCTATGCGTATGCGTTCATTGGAACCAAACCACCATATTCGAAATTGTAGTTTTAGATTAATATATATATACACACATTTCCTTTCATTGGAGTTTCGTACAGCTAGGAAAAAAATTCAAGCAAAAGAAGCCATTTTACTTGTCAGATTTCAAGGCAATCCTTGATTCCCTGCTCAAATTTGTCAAGAGAAGATATTGCATCCCCAACAGCATCAGCTATCTTTCTCCTGCAGCACAAATGAATGGAAAACAACAAATCCAATGAATTGATAATCTGGTTAAAAGACTGCAGAGTACTGAATTATCGCTTAATGGCTGAAACTTCAGTCTCCAGATACCAAAAATTTAGAAAGGAGCAGTATGTATGAAGGGTCAAATCAACTAGTATAACTATAAAACCATATTTGAATTTTGACTTTGTTGGATCAAACTCAAAAGTGGCCTCTATAGCTAAAACGAAGGGTTGTCAGACAGCTATATTGGAACCCAAGTCTACAAGTCATTCGGAAGTTTCTCTACTAAACCAGCAGCTCAGAGGGAGGTAGTCGAATATATAGCATAAATATTATATTACCATACAACATTTTTGAAATCATGGCACAAAGAGAGCTTTAGGCAATTCGTTTAATCCAAAATGAATGCAGGGTCATGCTATTTATATCCTAAAATACAGGCCAATAACTCTTTACGGAACGTATTTTTCGCAACTTGAGTGCTAGTTTTCACTTTACAGAGAATTAGTACATGTCAACACCCATCCACAACCTTCATCTTTTGCGTATAAACATATTAAACTATGCTTAACTTTTAATTTATTATTGAAAAAAAAAAAAAAAACTGTTTTCCCCAGGGTTCCCATAAGCTGCCAGCCACTAAATACATACCTGTTGGAAGCAAGTTGAATGTTCGTTTCACTTGCCAGCCCACTGACAGAGGTGAAAGATCTGCATTAGAAGAAGCAATAAGACAATATAGAAACAAGCAATAGTGTCTTAGAAATAACTATCATACCAGACCAGAAAGACCAGTTGTTGCACAGTGAATGAAGGAAATGTTAATTTGATGGGAATAAGATTCTTCCATCCAAATAATTTAAAATGTGCAAAACACAATATGCCAGCTAAGTTTTTATAAGCAAGGAATCATTTTGCACTTCATGCTGTATATTTTATTCGAAAGAAATACAAAGTGTCACGTGGTATCTAGGCCAAATTATAAATTCTATGATATATACATGGAAGTGGAACGAAGAACATTTTTGTCTGGGATCAGCCTGTTTCATCATTTTCTTATATATAGTGGACAGAGCATTCTTAAATGCTCCATGGCTTGCTACTAAAAACAAAAGGAAAGTGGAAAGAAGAAGGAGGAGGACATATTAGTTAGTGCAGTTGCCTGCACCATAAAGATGCTGAAAAGTGAATACCTGATAAGATCATCTAGCAAAACCTCAGCTTTCAACTTTACAGGATCCTTATTTCCAAGCAAGGAGGCTGCATTCTTCACGATCAATCGAAATGTGCACACCTGTGCATGAGAGTCATTGAAGGTGACTTCTTTCCCAAATGTTATTTGCACTTGCTATTGCAAGGAGAAAAGACACGAGGGGAGGGGAAGGAATAAACCATCCATCTCGACAAAGGTGTTAAAAGATAGGTGACGTGTTTTACACAAAACCTATGTGTGCATTAGGAATCTTGAGATTCATGGAATTCAATTCAGGTCTTCACGATCAGGAATCTTGATAAATCTCTTTTTAGCAGAATATTTGCATTTTATTTATGTTCCAAAGATTAGAAATCATTTGTAATTTAATTTGTCATTATTTTTATATTTTCTTATGAACACGATAATTCATTTACACATTATTTCAAACCATCTCTTTTAAAGTGAATTCATTTCACTTATATTAAAGAATGGTTCCAAACACAGCCTTAATCTCATGAATCAAAAGTCCAGTTACTCCATTATTAAATAAAAAAGTGAAATTCATAGTATAATTTGTACAAAAGAAAAATAGACCAGCGAAAGTTGTTCAAACATTTTGCCATGCGGGATTGTAAGAATCCTTGGATAGATAAATGGTCCATATCACTTCCATTTATCCAACAACCACTGTTAAACCAATTTTTCCCTATCAAATAGCCTAGTCTGTGCAAAATCATCTTTCTAAAGTAATAAAACATTGTGTGAACTACGCTAAAAAAAGTTAATCTTTTCATGTCAACAAGTTTCGATGCCCACCATTTGATGCTAGGTTTTGCTATAGACAGTGTGATACAAAGCCTAAGAAGATGAACAAACCTCAACTCCCGTGTTAGCTTGAAATGTTACAAAAGAGGACCTTTCCTGTGGAACACAATCCCTAGCAGCAGACCTGAAGATATTCTGAAATTGCTCTAAATCCTTGTCCGTATAATCAGAATCTCTTTCCACTGTAAAGGGCCGAAAGAAGCACAATCAAACTTAAAAAATACACAATCCACAGATGTCGTAGAGAGAAAGACATACTGAGCAAGGAATAAGCAGATCGAAGGCTTTCACGGGAGGCGTCGATAGGGGCCAATAGGAAATTGGAGGACTTCTTCTTTTGCTCTCTTAGCCAATCCTTTGGTCCCGCTGCGCAAGAAATGAGATGTTGATGGTTTCAAACACAGAGATTGAGAAGTAACGTAGAAATAGAAGGAAAAAGCATAAGACTGCTCCATACAGATGCCAATGGCGGAAGCAGGTGCAGTGGAAGACAGAGAGAAGAATGACATTTGAGAAAGGAATGAAAACAAAGCAACATCTCTGCGGGAGAGAATGAGGTGTTTTGAGGAGACGTTCTCTTTCGTATTTAGAGGTTTTGGAGGGAACGATGAGATAGCGGTGACAGTGGTAGCTCTCGAGATAAGGGACATTGTCAATGCCTTCATGCTTCGCCAATGTAACCATGAATTTTGGTTAATTTCTAGTAATAAAATAAAATTAAAATAAAAATAAGAAATAAAGATCCGATAGGATAGGATCGGCTATAATATCCGCTGACCGATCCGATTTGTTTAGCTTGCTGAACATTCATGATTTACCTAAGCCCAAGGCCAATTTCTTGCACTTTAGTAACTATTATGTGTCACTTGTTTCACTTCCTTTTTTTTTTTTTAATTATATTTTTATTCTTACAATTTCACTTAAAATTTTAAAAAAATTTATAATTTAAAATATTAAAAATTCATTTCTATAATTTTTAAATAAATATAAATTAATTTTTGTTATCAAACTTTATCAATTAATTTTATATTATTAATTTTCATAATTTTATATTTTCAGATCATTTTTATAATTTAAATTTTATTAAAAATTCCTTCTTAAACTATATAAGCATTTATAAAACAGTTCTATTGATAAATAAATTTATATCCATAAGTAGTAATAGTTAAAACAAAAATATATATTTGTAGATTATAGAAATTAATTTTTGATATTTTAAATTTTTAAAAACTGTAAAGACTAATTTATAAACTATAAAAATTAATTTTTAATGTTTTAAAAGAATTTTTTTAAATTTTGTATAAAACAGTAGGAATTAAAAATAGAATTAAACTTATTTTTTATTAATTTTTTTAATAACTTAATAAATTTATTATTTTGTAGTTATGAAGGGATAATTTAGAATCGGTTTTCGGCAGTTTTATTAAAACAATCCCTTAATACAAACAATTAAGTTAAAATGAATTATACATTTTAAAAAACTAGTATGAGTTTGTGTTAATTTCATGAATTACCCTGGTCAAGTCTGATCTTAAAGGTGAACTTGTCACATGGAATAGTGTCATATATATATATATATATATATATATATATATATATATATATATATATAATATAATATAAAACATTTTTTTAGAAAAATATGTATACATGTGAGTCCTCCGATTAAAAAATTTAAAGATCCATTCTTTACCTAAATTTGAAGGATCCATTTTGATCCCTATGAAGCTTCGTCTATTGCTATATAACCGACAATGTTATATCAAAGAATGGAGATAGAGGTTCAATTAAAAAAAATATAAAGTACAACAATTCTGTTTTTATATAAAATTTCCTCTTTTTTTAGCATTTTTTTTTAATTTTAGAAAATATATGTTTTTTTTTTCGGTTATATGATAAAATCCAACTTTTAATTTTTTTTTGTATTAGTTAAGTTATTTACTATTAGTTCACACTTAATAATTCGTGTATATGTATTATTTTTGTTGGGACATGAAATTTTTGGATGATAGATGGCGCCCCCTCCGAAAGTTCGAAAAAAAAAAGAATTTTTAAATTTAATAAGCACTCACACAGAATTTAATGTTTGCTTTTTTTCATTTTTAAGGAGAGGAATGAAACTCAAACTTGTGCAAGATGTTGCTCTGATTCACTCAACTAACTGTTGAGTTTATCTGTATATATTATTAAAATAACACCTTACTTATAATAAATAGGAATATAGGATTACTTTTATTTAAAAATATAAAATACAAATAAAATATACTTAATAAAAATGTATTTAATTCTTTAAATTAATTAATTTTGATATTGAAAACTCAAAAAAAAAAAAAAATGTGCTAAAGAAAAAACTCACTGTCATCGAAGCTGGATTGGGAGCTAGTCATTTATGAAAGCCCACATCGGACAAGCGCTGTATCTCTCAATCGGACGGAAATAAGAGAGGATCGGAAACAGCCATGGCTGGGCGCAAGCTGATCAGCGCCAGAAATCAGGAGAAAAAGCCAAAAAGGGCGAAGCGCACACCCGCCCACATCGTTCCTTCTCCTCTCATCGCCACGTGGCATAACATCTTCATCTCACAAAACAATCCTCGTCCAGCTCTTTATTTTCCCACCACTCCTACCACGTTTGATATTCCTCGAACCGAAACCACCAAAAGCACTGCAAAGTGAAAAGAGAAAAAAAGCTCCAAACCGGGCCTGGGTGTGCGTGTTGTGTTGTAGCAGAGAACGAATCGCAGGAATTAGAGTGGGAATTAATTCTTTCTTCTCCCAACATGGATTATCCAATTCCCAAACAGGAATAGCCAGTCCTATTCTATCCCCGTGCACATCAGCTTCCAATCAAAGAAGCGGGTATTAGATGTCAAATGCTCATGCAGCTGCATTGCCAAGTTGTAATTGCACTTCAAACGTGTATTTTGCAGCATCCGATTCCCTTCCAGCATCATATTCATCCACAGAGACACACATTCTCTTTTTCTCCACCATGCCCATTTAATAACTGCACGATGCCAGTTCCAAAGAGGTTCTTTTCACTTATTCCCTCTATATTGCCTCCTCAACTTCACCTGCCATCTGGACTCTACTTAAAGCTCCATCGGTCTCTGAGAAATACTAGAGGATTTCTCTCTGGAGGTTCGTTTCGCCTTCTTCTACTCCCAGATTCTCTCATTTGCACACTTTTTTTTCTTTTTTTTTTTTTCAAGTTTTTAAATTTTCTTGTGCGTTTCCTTTTTTCTTCCTCTTAGTTCTGTCACTCTAGATAGATCGATAAGGAAGTGAACTACTTTCCGTAGGCTTGTTGTTGAACTACAGAGTGAGGTAGTGGGTATATTAGGTAGTAGGAACTTAGAGAGGATTACTGTTCTTAATTGAGAAGTTGAATTTCTAGGTGTTTGTTGGAGCGTAGCTTGGGAAGTTCTTAGAGTCGGAACATAGCCTTGTGGATTTTGCGGTGTAATTGATTGACAACAAGGTAAGATGTCGATATTTTATTTCAAGGAAAGGGTTAATGTTACCTTCTTTTTTCTTTTTCTTTTTTAAATAAAAAGCATTTCTTCTGCTGTTTTCCTTCAGTTCATTGATTTTTTCTGGTATTTATCCAGATTGAATCGAATTGGGACGAGGGAGAGCACAAGAGGCTCTAGAATTTTTTATTTGCCAATTTTGCTTTGAAATATGGAATATATGTCCACTTAATTGTTGTTAAAGGGCGAACTAGTAGTCTAGTACAAGCACCATGTCACTCTGATTCATTGATTAAGAAAGCACGATTCTATTGCTTCTATTTCTTAACACAGTAACACGGTAACTAAGCACGATTCTATTGCACGTTTTCTCTGTAGTTAGAATTGAATCTCTAAACATAATCACTTCGTTGTTGTCGTGTGTACCACTCTCATTTCAATGATGCACTATGAAGTCTTAAAAATTGGTCTTACTTTTCTGTTGATGAAATCTATCAGGAGTGACTCAGTTGCATGCACGATATTCAATGGATGATAACAAAGGAATTGGTGCATATGAACCAAAATCATTGCATTTTCCCTGCAATGATAGTGTTAAGAAACCACGTACGTGGTCATCATCTCCTGAAGGTGGATGCAAAACTGACATAAGCAAGCAGATCTTTTGCAATCGATCATTGAATATGAAGAACATTGTTGCTGTAGGGTTTGACATGGATTATACTCTGGCGCAATATAAGCCTGAAACTTTTGAGTCCCTTGCCTATCAAGGAACTGTTAAAAAGCTGGTGTATGATTTAGGATACCCTCGTGAGGTTTGTTTATTTAGTCTTTGTATTTCTTACCATGGTTTGTCATTTCTCTTGAATAATGATGAAAGAAGTGCCATAGTCTGTGTTTTCTTTATAGATACCACAACTTCCATTTGGTTCACCTCTTATCCATCAAGTACTTCATCCATCAGATGTTCTGTAACCTTGGAGGATTTTGTTTATATTGTTTTTATCATGTCAGATCTCGGCTAAATTTTTTTAATATCTGCAGTTATTAGAGTGGTCATTTAATTGGGAGTACATGGTCAGGGGCTTGGTGTTGGACAAGAAAAGAGGCAACATCTTGAAGGTTAAGACTGGATAATGTTCTTCCGCCACTCCTCCTAAATGGAATAGAAGTGATTGAAAGATTGTTTAGGAGTATTTCTTTTCCTTTATCTGATTGCTGATTCCTTGCATTTAGATGGATCGGCACAAATATGTTAAAGTAGCCTATCATGGATTTAAAGAGTTGTCGAAAGAAGACAAAGTTGGGACCTATGGAAACACTTTAGTGCGTGATTCTTTTGATGAGCCAGATTATGCTCTAATTGATACACTCTTTTCACTTGCTGAAGCCTATTTGTTTGCCCAACTGGTTGATTTTAAGGATACACACCCTGTAAAGATTCCAGAAAGTGTTGAGTAAGTCTTTTCTTTGTCACATGAATCTTATTGCTTAGAGATTCACAGGGCTTGATTTTTCTAAAACAATGCAATCATTGTTTTCATGAATTATTATTCTAGTTACGCTCGCATGTACAAAGATGTTCGAGCTGCAGTTGATTTGTGTCACCGTGATGGCACCTTGAAGCAAATGGTTGCAAAAGACCCCAAAAGGTATTAAAACGAAAATAGTAGTTGTATCAAGGTAAAAACTAGACAAACTATTTGTGGTTCTGAAAGATCTCTGAGTAAATGAAAAATTAAAAATACTGTTTGTTCCTGAAAATTGTATTATTAAATTTCATATATCATCTATGGATATGCTTGATAAAATTATCCTGACTTGGTTAATTTTATTTTTAAATTTATTATATTAGGTACATTAATGAAGATCAGTCGTTAGTGCCTATGCTTAAAATGCTCAGAGATTCTGGTCGTGCTACGTTTTTGGTGACAAACAGGTAGCTATGATTTTTCCATCTAACCACAGGACAAAAGTGAGTGCAGTTTTATTATTTATTTATTTTTGTTGGAGTGGCAGTAAAGTGAGTTTCATATGTTACAAACCTATGAAATAAATTATAATGACTGAAAAGTAGTTTTAATGTTAGTACTTATTATGCACTGATTTTGTGTAACCTATTGCAATGGATTTTCTCAAAATACATTTGTGCAATATTTTATTTCTTTAGAAACAATCGACTAATATTTTACATGTCCACATGCCATTTACAGTTTATGGGACTACACAAACATTGTTATGAATTTCCTCTGCGGATCATCAAGTGTTGTCGTTGATGGTACGACCAATTTTGGCTGGCTCCAATACTTTGATGTTGTCATCACTGGCAGGTCATGTTCCTTTCTTAGAACCTAAAAGTGAAATCCTCCTTGTTAAATTTGTTTGGTTTGATCACTTTTCCTCAATTGAAATTCCCTTATATTATCACACAATAGTTTTGATTTGGTTCATTACAGCATGAATAATGCTCGCTATAAATTTCCTAACTAACAAGGAGTCATCCATACAGTGCAAAGCCGGGGTTTTTCCATGAAGAAAATCGTGCCAACCTATTTGAGGTTGAGCCAGAGACTGGAATGCTACTTAATACAGATAATGGCTCTCCCATGCCGCTGGTTAGCATAAATTTTAAATCATCGTATTCTTCTTCTAATGATCTTACATTAAAATATTTGTCATTATTTTATGGAAAAGGTGGGTAATATCTCATCAAAAATATTGCCGAAAGACAAGGATCGTGCATGCCAAGTTTTCCAGGTATACTAACCAGCTTTGTGCATTAAATCACCTCCATGTTTATTAGTTAATGTGAAGCAATTTTAGTAAGTTTGTGTTATCTTTATACTTAATCTATAACCTATAAATAAGTATTAGTAGCTTGATGCCATTATGAATAATTATTTTAGGGAGGCAGTGTTGGTCATCTGCACAAGCTACTTTCGATTGAATCAAGTTCACAGGTGAATTTGTTTAGTTTTCAATCATCATGTGGTAATTTACATATGAATCGTGTTCTTGACATAAAATGTCTGATTATTGTTACCATATAAAATTTTAAAAGTTATTGATTATGGAGTAATTCGGATGTGTTGCTATGCTAAATTTCCTGTAAAAACCTAAACGATTGTTCCTGTAGGCAAGGGCTTGCCATGGTCTCATAAGTTTTCAATTTTGCCTTAATATTATATAGTTATTATACATTTGGCCTCCCAAATGCTGGATCTTTAATCTTGGTCTCCACTTGTCCAAATCTTGGCCCTGACATTGTCTGTAGGTTCTATATGTTGGGGATCACATTTATGGAGATATATTACGCAGCAAAAAGGTTCTTGGTATGTTATTTATATCCTTAACATTTTTTTCTAATGGATTTTACACTTTGATTTTATCTACTGGTCTCGTGATGTTACCTATTGGTTATAATCCTAGTCGGATGAGTATAGATTTTCAGAAAAGTAATTTAATAGATATGATATTTAGGGAAGTTCTAATGATAAAGTTTAAAAACTACTTAGTTTTTGTGTGGAAGTTCAGACAACTGAAATCCTACCATAAGTATTTTAACTTCGACATGGTTATAATTTAATATGGTCAATGAGCAGGATGGAGAACAATGCTTGTAGTCCCGGAGCTTGAGCGGGAAGTTGAACTCCTCTGGGAATCCAGGGATACTCGCAAGGTGCTTATTAAATCCATTACTTTTTATTATTTATCTACTCATTTGTTTACTTATTTATTTATTTAATTTATTATTATTATTATTATTATTCTGAAGATAAGATTTGTTACCTACACGTGTAAATCTGGAAGGAATAAAGTTGTAATGGTGAATAGGTTTAATTCATGCCTAATATATTTGGTGTAGTGTAATTCCGCGATCTCCTTATCCAATCTCCATCAGCACCTGACAAGCTCAGACTCTTGCATGTCTTGTGTAGAAACTTCAATTACTAAGGAGTGAGCGTGATCGCATCGAGGATGAAATACATCGTCTGAAGTGGTCTCTCAAGTTAGTATAATTCTGGACAGTATGAGCATATGTATGGTTATTATTTATCTGTTGTCTCAGAGAGTAGCATTCTCTTTTTCAGATTCAAGAATCTAAATACTGATACCGAGCAGAAGTTATGTTCAGAACTTGATAAATTGGAGGTTAGGCCTTTAGGTCCCTTCCCTTCTTTTGTAATTGTAAAGACAGAACTGATCTATCTAGATCTAGACGGACACTGTGATTTTAAGTTATCTCTTTTTGACAGCTTGAAAGAGAGCACGTGCGGTTATGCCATCAGGAAGCTCAACGAAAATTACACCAAATAGTAGAGACTTCACCTGTCGTTACATTTTATCTATTTCTCTTTTACCGCTCTTGTAGACTATCAACTTGTACAAGAAATGTGGACTAACTTTAAAGACTATCATTGCAGTTCCATGAGGTATGGGGCCAACTGATGAAGACTGGTTATCAGAATTCTCGCTTTGCTCATCAGGTAAAGCTGACTTTGGTTGTGTAAATGATAATACTTCATGTTTCTTTTATACAAATACTCCATTCTTCGCACCTGACTATTGTAATTGTACTCGCAATGTTCTCTCTCTAAGTTGTTAGCTAGTTAGTATGGCTGGCTAATACTAGTGGTGTGCAAATAGCGTAGCTTTCTCTTGGCAAAATTATACTTGTTCATCATTTGGGTTCACATCATAATGTCAAAATGATTGTAGTCCATAATTTTCTTCTAAATTTTAATGAACTAGTACCCTGCACGTGATGTGCATATGCAGGTTGAGAGATTCGCCTGCCTATATACTAGCCAAGTATCCAACTTGGGCTTGTACTCTCCGGACAAGTACTACAGACCCAGTGAAGATTATATGCCGCATGAATTTGACATTCTTGCCTATGAGAAGTAAAAGACTAGTTATTGAGGCAGCCGTCTTTGGGTTTGGGAGCTAGAATTACAACATTACGAAAGCTGTTCGTCTCCCTCTGCTGACCCTCCCCTCCCCTCCTTTTTCTATTTGGCTCAATGTTATTCAAGTTTAATGTAAATGTCTGCCAATCAGAGAAGAAAGAGAAAGAGAAAGAGAAAGAAATTAAACACCTGAAGATGTAGTAAAAATATGGAAACCTTTATGGGTGCAATACCTGTTCTGCCAAAACTAGCCTAAAATGAATTCGTTCTAATGGTTCTTTATTTCTAGTACTGCGTCTTCTTGCTCATGGCCTAGTGCCAAATTGGCAATCGAGTTGCATATAATTTTATATGAATCTCGCTCGCTATACCAGTTTATGACCGTCTAGTGTATCCAAATTTAAGTGAGTCTGCTCAATTACCAAAACGAAAAGGGTGAAAAACCATCGAAGCAGGACTTGTTCATTTATTTATTTTTGTCATTGCTCCATCTAGTACTTACAAAATAGTAAGGTGGGATAATTCATATCGAAGTTTTGATTTTATATACCAAAAACAACCTTTTAAAAAAAGTAATTTTGCTTGTACTTTTTAGGAATTAAAATGAAATTTTTATTCTAAATGAAAAGGATTATGATTAACTGGTGTCAAATTATCATGTGTATGGTAGTAAAATTATTTTTAAAATCATTTTAATATTATTTTTACTGATTTGATTGTGAAAAATGCTATTAAAATTTCAGGAAAGTAAATTAAACAGAAAGTGATGCCAGTACAAAGACATTGATTTTGCACGGCGCAAACCTTAAACATGTGGAGATGGGATGAACTTGATCCTCTTTCCTATGGTTCAGGGTAAATTTCACTTGATGACTTTTTATTGGAAGATGAATGTTCATTTCCACCACTACCGTGAGAACCGACTCTTCCTGGTTGCATTTCCTTGCTTGTGGGCCCCGGGCCAGCAGTAGCACTTTCTAATGAGTTGTGTCTCCAGCTACCAAAGAAAGCCGAGCTCCATGATCTCCTCGATGAATTTGTTCTCAATCTCACTGAGCTTGAATATTCTTGTCGTACTACCTTCAATGGATTTTCCAGTGCTTTGAGGACATGTCTCATGGAGGGGCGTTTAGAAGGCTTGGTATTCAGGCATGATCTGGCCACAATCGCCATTGCCCACACCTCTTCTAACAAATCCTCATCTACGATCAGAGATGGGTCGACAATATTATTCACCAGTTCTTTGTCGTATAGACTAACGTAAGACAGCGTCTGCTTTAACCATTCTCCTGTGCTGTCATCCTCTGATTTGCTGACACCAAGATTACCGGTAACAAGTTCAAGTAAGACCTTCCCAAAACAGTAGACATCGTATGAACAAGCGACGGATGATAAACCTGTTCATTACCACAAGATAAACCTCTAATTAGATGCAGATTGTGTTTGACAACAATGAGCTGGAGGAATCCGCAAAGAATGTTGTCATACAGAAGAATAAAAAGGAATCGCAACATACCACCAGGAGTGCCTTGATCAGAAGATCTGCTAGCCAACAAGGTAAAAAAAATTCAGTTAGAACTTCAGTTACAAAGTACCAAGTTAACAAGAAGTCTCTCCCTTTGTGGAATTCGATTACTTGGAAGACTCCATTTAAAAGAGATGCCGTGCCGTCTTATCCACAGCAACCAAATTACACAACAGGTTGGTTGATTTTCAGAGACTCGCAGCTTATATGCACTTTTAGGTTCAAATTTAATAGGTCAAAGGACAAGGACGATAAATTTTGCATGTATGCAGGAAACATCCATGGACTAAATACTGTCAATGAATTCAGCACTTACTGCGGCTTGCGGAAGAACTTTGTGGTGACACTCTGGTGAAAATCTCCTTGGGCAGTAACCTCACTTAAACTTCCAAGGCGCACTTCAAACTTATCTTCAAGTAGGATACTGCTTGCTTGGACATCTCTTTGGAAAGGTAAAAAATAAAATTTCATTAATTTGCAGCTCCCTTATACAGATTGTTTACCAGGAGTTATACTTTAATGTGAAATTATAACTAGCTTGTTTCAGGAAGCATCCGAAATGCATTACTATTACATTTTATTAGCATATCCTATCGGTTGAATCTTTGAAACATATACTTTTGCTTCTCACCCATATGATGAGTCAACAAGAAAAAATTACCCTCGTTTCCTTATGTTATTATATTACTCCTTTATTTCCTTGCCAACATACATAGTAACTAATATCTTAGTCTCAGAAATTCTACTAGTAGCATAAAAGATTGTACCCATAAGTCTGAAAGGAACCTATTATCAGAAATTGGGAACAAGCTGCTCATGATTCCTCATGCCCAATGAATTCAATTCCAATAAATTATCATATATCATAATGAAGAGAGAACTATAATATTGCGTTTGGTAGTACCTATGAACAAGGGGAGGGCTGCACTCGTGTAGGCAAGACAGGGCTTCAGCAGCTCCAATTGCAATTTTCAATCTGGTAATCCAATCTGGGGACTGTGACTTACCATCTGTACCAGTGACTCTATTGAACGAAGTAGCCAAGTCACCATTAGGCATATACTTGTAAATCAAGAATTTTTCATTCTCATTTTCCCAGCAGTGCCCGAGGAGCGGGACCAATCTTGTGTGTGAAACTTTGCTAAATAGCTCCAGTTCCAGCATGTATGATTCTCTCCTAATTAAATTGACATCTACCTTCTTAACTACCACTGTTACTCCACCTTCCAAAATTCCCCGATAGAGGTCTCCAGAATGACCATGTTTGATTATATTTGCTTCAGCAAAATTACCAGTCAACTGGAGCATTTGCTCATAAGTAAATGATTCTCCCATTCCAGTTAAAAGGAAAGGATCCTTGGGAGGTCTAGGATTTTCCCCTTCTGGAACATTTCCCACATTCGCTGTCCCTCTTTGGCTTGCAACGCTTTTATCGCGTTTTCTTAGAAGCAGTATGAGGACCAATGCTAGAAGCACAATAAAGCCAAGTCCGCCAAATATACCTACAAGTATGAATATCACTCGTTTGTTGTTTTTTGAATCAAATTCTGGTAATGGCGACGGAGTTGGTTCTTGCCCACCTGCATTACTGAAGTTCAAGTTTCTCTGAACATAAAACAGTCTACAGTCTTGGAAACTTCTCTGATTGGGAACCATCTCTAGACAATTGTTAGCAAGAGATGCATTGCTTAAATCATCACTGTGCCCCTCACCTTGGAAATAGTTACTGGACAAATCAATTCTTCCAAGCTTCTTAAGCGAAGTGTTCAGGAATCCATAGAGTTGATTGTTTGAGAGGTTAAATAAGACACGAGTGGAATTAATACTCGAATTAAGTTGTGGCAAGGGACCAGTAAGATTATTGCTGGATGCATCAAGAAACACCAAGTTGGGCGCTGACCATAGCGTAGCAGGAAGAGTACCATCAAAATCATTGTCAGCAAGAGAGAGATTTTGAAGGGCAAGAAGATTAGAAAACAAACTATGAGGCAATGAACCGGACAATGAATTCTTGCTAAGATCAAGTTTAACTAACCGTGAAAGATTAGCCAGTTGAACTGGAATTGAAGCCGTGAGGCCATTGTCAAAAAGACTCAATAATTGGAGGCTAGGAAGGTTGCCGAGACTGGCTGGGATTGACCCAGATAAATAATTAGAAGCAAGTTCAAGCCTGGTAAGATTGCTAAGAGACGAGAAAAAGGAAGGTACTGATCCAGTCAGCGAATTCCCTGAGAGATCAAGCACTGATAGCCCCAATAACTGTCCCAATGTCGAAGGCGTTTTACCGGTGAGATCATTACCAGATAGAGACAAATAATTCAATCTGCTCAAATTCCCAAGGGATGAGGGAATCAAACCTGTAATCGAGCAAGAACTTAGATCGAGCCGTTGGAGAGCAGCAAGGCGATAGCCAAACCAATCAGGAATAGACCCATTGAGAAAAAACGTAGAAGCATTAAATGACGCCAAGAGAGTGAAATTCGCAAGAGAATCCACGGCGAAGCGAGGCTGCTGACGCCCAGCACGGGTTCGTCTTAAGCCGGATACATTGAGGCCAACTACTCGACCGTTTTCGCAGTGAACCCCAGTCCAGTTCGTACAAGGCGCAGCCTTTCTGGGCCAGTCCGTGCGCCTGATTCCCAACGATGAGCGAAGGTCCAGTAACGCCAGCCATTCAATTCTAGAGTTCAAGGGCATTACCTGGGCTAGAGCAAACTGAACAAAGAGCAGGATTATAGCAGTCTTGGGCAGTAGTCGCGGCATTTCCATGGCTATCTCCAAGTAACTCAAGTTAATAATGTTCATGTTGCTCCGTGGAGCCTCATCATCTTTCTCAGCCAGCAACTTGAGCTGTTAGTGATGTTAATGTCTGTATTCACCACAGTTTCTTACCGTATTAATTGAATTCTGAAAATTAGTAGAAGAAAGCGTACTAATTTTGTGCTTGGTAGATTCTTACCTCCAATCACTTGTTCCAATTTCTGCTTGGTAAAAAAATAACTTTGAAATTTAGCGTCAATTTTTCTAATCCAGCAGAAGGCCTCTGTAACTCTGGTTCTGTCTGGGTCACTTTCAAACTCACACGAGATATTAATGCGCCTGGTAGATAATGTTGGATTTTCAAGTTCTTGGCAAGTGGAGCGGTCGTACATTAATGGCTATGTCATCATTCATATCTCACTGAACTGCAAAGAGGGAAGCTAGTCATTTCTCTGTGGCTTTGATCCTTCTGGTTCTGGGTTTGTAAATCAATTCAATCACGCAAAGGCTCTAACCACTTGCAAAGCAAACAAAATGTCGGTCTTAGAAATTTCGCAGAATTAGACAATTCAGAGTGACAAGTTTGATTTTTCTTTTTCTTTTTTTTTTTCCTGTGTGTACTCGACAATATTGGAAAAGATGACAAATCACTGTCTGATAAGGATTATGGAATCCTATACGAACACAGTAAGCACGTAGAATTTAAGAATTTCTAGTGTTTGATATAGTTGATTAATGTATGTGAAAGAGGCGGGAAACAGTAAGTTGATAATAATTGAGAGAATAATAATATTTTATACATTACTTAAACCGAAACTCAAGGTCGGATATACTAATTTAATTAATAATATTTTTTATACGTCCCTATCGTAACACATTGATTTTGTCCTCGTAAAAGTTGTTACCCATTTATTCTTTTTAATAGTCAGGGTGAGCGTTTATTGGTCAAGGTTCAAAGATCACGCTATTCTCATCCATTAGAATTACGCAAGTCCAACATAGCCATAAGCCAATACTAACAGCGACAGACCAACAGATGAAAGAATCGAAATGCGGATGCTTTGCAGTCGGGGCCTCTGCAATCGCGATCGGATGACTGCAATCAATCTTCAGCTGCTCTCTCCATCTCGTCCGTCCATTCTCTAAGCCCAAAGAGACAAGGCTCATTGAACGTGCGGCGAATGGACGGACGAGAAGGAATCGTCCAATGAGACTACAGAGGCCCGACTGCAAGACATCCGCATCCAAAGAATCGGGACTGACGAGGTGATTTCCTACACGTAATCCGACTTGGAACTGACATCCCGGGCGTCCATTGATTTCAGTCAACTCTTCTTGATCGGTAAATCCCTTGCCTATCTCTCTGCCTCAGTTACTTGGCGGGAATAATAATAATCCACCAATCAGAACAAGTAAATTATTTCATAGGATTATTTTTTGCATCTGATAAAGGAAAAAGAAAAAGAAAAAGAAGTGGAAATATGGAATTTGGACTCGTGATGGCTGCGAGGGTGTAGTCGCGACAATAGAAATGACGAAGGGCGAACACCATTGACTGGGTCTATGATGTGGAAACATAAACGTAGGATGCCATTACAGTGGTATGAAAATGAGTACCAAAAGTGATAGTTGTAGGAAACTTGATTTTCAGTGTTCAATAATTTTCACGGAGTCCTAGTCATAAAAAGCACTCCATTCCCATTTGCTTTCAATTATTGCTGTCTTTTTGTTTTGTTTCCACTGCACTGTAAACAGTAGCACACCACTCTCTTTGGCTTACATATACCGTATTCTCTGCCAATAATTGGTAAGTAGACTAAGACGATATTCATTCTTTCGTACTCTTTATTTATTTATTTTGTTGAATCATTTAGTACAACATTTTTTTCTTTCATTTTGTCCTATTTTATGTTTCACAAATTTTGATTAAGAAAATAAATTTTAAATTTTAATTAACTATTTAATTTATATTTAAATAAATTGTTCAATTAAATCTCATGCAGAATTTAATTTTTTTTTTTTTGCCTTTTCTTTCCTGAAACTCATGCAGATACTCGCAGAAACAGGTCCACGAAAGCAAGGATACACAAAAGTGTTGGGAGTTGATTTTTGCACAACGCTGTTTCACTTCTCACCACCGCATTGACTTTTCGAAGCATAAGGGTGGTGCGAATATTAATTTTAGGTGGTGCAAAATTTAATCCCAGAGTGTTGCGTAAGAGGCCCATGAATCGCAAAACCAAGTCAATCTTTTCTGGCCTATAAATTTCAACAGGCTAATGCAGTGTTTGTTTCGGGGGATTTGGAAGGAGAAATTTTTGATAAAATATTTTATTTGGTTCAAATTTCAAAGGGAAGGAAAAGAATTTTTATCTTTAATTTTTTCTTTCTTAGCTTTCATTTTTAACCCTAGAGGAGAGAAAAATGTTTCCACAATTTTGATAAAAATATTTTTACATTTTATTTTGTTTTCTTATTTATAAAATTATAATAATAAATATACTTATTCATTTCTCTTAACTTAAAAATCAAATAAAAATATACTTTTTTATTAAAATTTTTGTTTTCTCGTTTTTTAAACATCCCTAACTTAAGAGTAAATTTAATGTCTATTTTTTTATTATATATAAAAAGTTTAAATTAAATAAAATAATATTATTTAATAGAAGTAGTCCCAGCCAATCATAGATGGGACATTATATGAAAAAATTGATTTACTCCCTTGAGTGAAGCTACTGCCGAGTCCCGACGTTGTAAATTCTATTTGGGTCTGCTGCACTTCCAGTTTTTTGGGTTCTCTGCTTCTTCAATCTGTTCCCCCCTCTTAAGTTACTTCGACTTTGTGGCGACTTGAGCGCTTGCCATGGAAGCTAACACCTCTTCTTACAAGGTACTCCTTGCTTGCTGTATTCAAATGAGAATCTAGGGTTCCAATATCTTCTTCTATCAGTCGAATTGAATCTCAGCGCATTTTCCGCTGAACCGAAATGAGCCAACAAAGTTTTGCTTTACAAACTGAGTTCTTTGCTAGCATATAAGCCATAATATATTGCAGGATTATTGGCATTTGCGTGCTTTACTTCTTATTTTTTATATTCTGGTTCTGCTTCTTTCCTTGATAGTTATTTTTTCCATTCCTAGCTAGCATTATAAGCTTATTGGATCATTTCTTCATTGTCCATGTTGCTCCTAATCCTAAAGCTGTTGATAGTATAAATTTTGAATTGGTGGTTACAAGAAGTTATTCTGTTGTTATCATGTGCTATTTGCAGATAATATTGGGTTCATCCTCAGTGCCACGTCGGACAATATTAGCTGAAATGGGATACAAATTTACAATAATGGTATATCGTTATGTACCTTACTGGGTATTTTATGAAAGAATTTCGTGTAGGTTTCAGGCGTTTCTCTAATATTCTCGTCACTTAGACTGCAGATATTGATGAGAAAAGCATCCGAAAGGAAAGTCCAGAAGAGTTGGTTGTGGCTCTTGCTGAAGCCAAGGTTTGTTATTTTTCTTCTCATATCATATGCTTCTTTGTTGCTTTAAGTCAAATTTTCTTTTTAAATTGAAATACTAATGCGCAGCTACCTGCTAAATAGTAGCTGCTAAAGTATAGCAATGTAACAAGTTCTTGATGTTACATTGGTCGCTATATTTGACTGTCACTAATTTGCATCTTCCTCTTTCTAAAGCAGTTTCGGATTCATTCTTTATAAAATTACTTTTTTGCTGGTTGTGGTACAAATATTCAATTACTTAGCTTCTCCTAATTTTTCCACAGGCGGAAGCCATCTTACGAAGGCTCTCTCTTGATGACTACGTAAATGATGCTGAACCGACGTTATTAATTACTTGTGACCAAGTATACATCATATTCTTCGGAATATTTCTTTTTTCCTGGTGTTAGTGTATGCTTTCTGCACTTCATTATACATAGACAACACAGCCTTGGGAATGGGATTAAAAAAATTAGAAAAAAATAAATAATTTCATCATGGATAGTTTTTGCTTGACTTACAATTTTATATATCTTCAATCTATGCTTCTTATGGATGTTAACAGTGTTAATAGTATGATGTTCGAACAATTTGTATGTGTGGTTTGGCTGGAAGCCAAAATGACCGCATCCACTAAGTGCCCAAATGTGAATGTTTGTGCTCTGTATCCTCTTAAATAAATGGTCCTCTGGTGACAACACATGTTTTTAACAAAGAGTTTATTAAGTTTATCTCCTTATTCCAAGACAATGTTTGCTTGTGTCTTACATCTATTGTGAAATGATTTGGAGGTGGTGGTCTACGAAGGCTTGATAAGGGAAAAGCCATCCAGCAAAGAAGAAGCTCATCAATTCTTGAAAGGTCTGCTTACTGCAGTTTCTCTTACATGCCCTCGTACGCATGTGCATAAACGCACACTTACAAATAAAATAGAAAGAAGCTGTTCCTTTTAGCTGTCTCTCCCTATCACCTGATGATTGTCTTGTGAATTTCTGAGAATCCATATATTCTTATGCTAATGGCCCTTTGAATTATTTCAGATTATTCTGGAAGGCATGCAGCAACTGTTGGATCTGTACTTGTTACAAACCTCAAAACAGGATTTAAAAAAGGAGAATGGGATCGTGCAGAGGTTTTATTTGCTCCTACCTTTTTATTTTTACTTTTAGTTATTATTGTTCAGTCTATCCTTTACTTTAGTTTGTCTTACTATAAACATATCCACTGTTCTATATGATGCCAATGCCTTTCCGAAAAACAACTAAGAAAAAGAAATGTCTTCTTGACCATTACCTATAACCATGTGAATTATCTGGCACTACTCTTTCAAGAGCCATTTGCACTACTTGTGCTGGCTAGAGAATAAGATTATGTTAAGAGTCAACTTACAATTGTGACTATCTTATTACATAATATCGATTGAAATTTATTATGCGACCCCTTGGTTATGATACTAATTAAAGGAACCTCAATTGAAATTTCGGATCTGTGGGACTTCAATTTTTTTCTTTCCAGCACATGGATGTGTATTGAAAGGCTAGATATATGTGCACTGTCTCCTGGCTGTTTTAAGCTAATGTGGAAGTTGATTTTTTGTGGCAATGATTTACAGATCTATTTCAATGAAATACCTGATGAAACCAAAGAGAAGCTGGTAATAGTTATTTCTTTTTATGAATTGTTCCAGTATCTCAATTTGCTGAACGAAATAAGTGATATACTTTTCTTTCTTCTTTTGTCTTTTTAGGTTGAGGAGGGGATTACGCTCAATATGGCTGGGGGTCTGGTTATAGAGCATCCTTTGATATCGCCATTCGTCAAAGAAGTGGTTGGTTAACTCATCATATACATCTAGTAATGGCAATATAAAATAAATTATAGTTGGAGACATACTCCCTATCCTGGTTTATTCACTTCGTATATATTTGGTCGAGTTTAGAGCATCAAAACCATGGCTTTAGGAAAAGCTATATGCACTTAGTTTTATTCATTAGACTCTCGGGATTCTTTTCATCTAATTGTCGATAAATGAATTCTCAGTGCTGGTAAACTTGCAGGCAGGGACAATGGATAGCGTGATGGGACTTCCCAAAGCTCTGACTAAAAGGCTCTTGAAGGAGGCCCTGTAGCTGGTGCTGCCATTCCTCCTTATCGAACCGTTTGGCAATTAACCTAAACCTTGGGCATCTAATGTTATCTGAACTCTCTTAAAAAAACCGTGGTGCGCAATGATGATGTAGCTTCTGACAACAGTCATAATCCGCAGAAGAATGTAGTATGCAATTGATTCTGAGCTTCGTTTTGGTCAGGCTGCCGAAGTTTTATGACTTTTCGTTGTTACAACTTTTCTTTGTTAGCGATGGGATATACTACAGGAATTTTTTTTTTTTTTGGTGGGCAGCGTGGCAATAAGCCGAACAAAACTAACTAACCGGGGGCAAGTTCATCTCCATTTCATCAGCAACGAACAGCCTCCAAGCCTCAGCACATTAAGCGGTAGGGACTCCTAGCTTCCTCATAACACCCCCAGTTCACTTCCTTTTTTCATCCTTTACACCTAGTTAGACCTGGATTACCTTTGGAAGAACCATCTGAATTTTTTCTCAAAAGGATAAATTTCTCCACTTCCAAACCTTTGGATACAATGGAAAGTTTTATTTTCGAATCGCGCCCTTCCTCCTTTCTTCAGAGTTAATCATGTCCCATTTAGAATCAATTTAAACAGTTAAAATAAGATAAAACGGGGATTTTCTATTTCATCCGGAAAAAAAGTTGCCAATGATGGCTAGAGGGGCAGCTTGATTCTCAAGGTGTATAGTCACTTGAACTGTTTCTTTCCTTTTTTCAATTATTGTTCTTTATGATATATACTGTTATTTCATGCGCATACGTTGACGCATTTGGCCGTTTGGAAATAGTTGTTGGAAGTTCATGAATCACATGACCAATTTATCTGCGTCTCAATCCATCGTTGGATGACCTTTGATATATTTTTTCATTTTCATCAGTACATACGTGGAGGGAGAGTAGGATATTCTCCACTTGGCCCACTGCTCGTCATCTATCTGTTACTTACTACTCAGTGCACGGAACCGTTAATTAACCGTTTTATAACAGTTAAATTTCTCTCTGGTCTAAGTCCCAACTCGGCCACATCACTCACTCTCTTCTCTCAAGAATCTCGCAGTTCCATACATAGTCTCTTTCCTCTCTGTTTGTCCCTCCCGAGTCGCCAAACACCTAATTTAATCGAAAGACAAACCTGCCTCAGGATCGAGATCACTAACGGCTTGCAAAACTAGAATCCAGTTACATCTTGAAACCTCACTTCTATACATTGCTATTCCCTTTTTTCTCCTTTTTCGTTTTTCACCTTATCAACCCGGGAACAACACAGATATTGAGTTTTCCGTAATTCAAGCAACAGAGTCACCGCCATGGACCAAGGCCGCGCGACCAATGTCGCCACCCCTGGCGGTGGCGCCGTTGGAGTTCAGATCCAACACTCTCGCAGGGTCCTCCCAGATTTTCTTCAGAGTGTCAATCTCAAGTACGTGAAATTAGGGTACCATTACTTAATTTCCAATTTGTTCACCTTATGCTTCATACCTTTGATCTTTGTAACCTTGATTGAGGTGTCCCAAATGGACCTCGAAGATTTACGGCAATTGTGGCTTCACCTTCAGTACAATCTTGTGAGTATTGTAATTTGCTCTGCTTTCTTGGTCTTTGGCCTGACCGTCTATATAACGACTCGTCCTCGCCCCGTTTATCTTGTCGATTTCTCTTGTTATCGCCCTCCCGATCATCTCAAAGCTCCCTTTGACCGATTCATGGAGCACTCCAGGCTCACCGGTGACTTCGACGATTCATCCCTCGAATTTCAGCGTAAAATCTTGGAGCGCTCCGGGCTCGGCGAGGAAACTTACGTTCCTGAGGCGATGCACTTTATCCCTCCCAGGCCGAGCATGGCGGCAGCCAGGGAGGAGGCTGAGCAGGTCATGTATGGTGCATTGGATAATCTTTTCCTTAATACCAATGTGAAGCCTAAGGACATTGGTATTCTTGTTGTGAATTGTAGCTTGTTTAACCCAACACCCTCACTTTCAGCCATGATTGTTAACAAATATAAATTGAGAGGTAATATTAGGAGCTTTAATTTGGGCGGAATGGGATGCAGTGCTGGGGTTATAGCTCTTGATCTTGCCAAGGACTTATTGCAAGTTCACAGGAATACTTATGCTGTTGTTGTCAGTACAGAAAACATCACTCAGAATTGGTATTTTGGGAATAAGAAATCTATGCTGATACCCAATTGCTTGTTTCGAGTTGGGGGTTCTGCGGTCCTACTTTCCAACAAGTCTGCAGATAGAAGGAGGGCAAAGTACAGGCTTCTTCATATTGTAAGGACCCATCGTGGGGCTGATGATAAGGCTTTTCGATGCGTTTATCAAGAACAGGATGGCGCTGGAAAGACTGGTGTTTCCTTATCTAAAGATTTAATGGCAATAGCTGGAGGGGCACTTAAAACCAACATCACAACCCTTGGTCCTCTTGTGCTCCCTATCAGTGAGCAGCTTCTGTTTTTTGCTACTTTGGTGATGAAGAAATTGTTCAGGGCAGATGTAAAGCCTTACATACCAGATTTTAAGCTGGCATTTGACCATTTCTGCATACATGCTGGGGGCAGGGCAGTGATTGATGAGCTGGAGAAGAACCTGCAGTTGCTTCCAGTGCATGTAGAGGCTTCTCGGATGAGTCTTCACCGTTTTGGGAATACTTCATCAAGCTCCATTTGGTATGAATTGGCGTATACAGAAGCAAAAGGGAGAATCCGAAAGAGCAATCGTATCTGGCAAATTGCATTTGGAAGTGGTTTTAAATGTAATAGTGCAGTCTGGGAGGCACTACGGAATGTGCAGCCATCTCCTAATGGACCCTGGGAAGATTGCATTGACAAGTATCCAGTGAAAATAGTCACCTAGCTCAGTTAGACATCGGTTAGAATTTTATTGAACTCGGGGTATTGATCATCAATATCCTGGCTCATTTTCCATTCCCCCCAACCGCTTTCTCTATCTGTTGTTGATATCTTTATATTGTAATTTACGAGGTCTTTCGTGTTTATAATTGTGGTTCCTCGTGTCTTTTCTGTAACTCATACTCGCCTCTGGAGTTTTATGATACGAGGAATTCCTGATTTTTTACTGTTATTGCTTTTAGGATTCTTTTAGCTGTAGACATTGTGTTTTTGACAGTGTATAATGTATTTGTGCATTCAATACTTTTATAGACTTCCTGTTCAAGTTACCTAAGTGTCATGCCTGCTTTTGTCTCAGGAATGTGCGTTGCTTGTAAATTGAAAACAATTACTTCTGAGAACATTTTTCTACTCTTAGTAATTCATTCATCGATATTGAAGCTCAGTTCTATTCAGTTTAAGTTGCTACATCCGAAGATTCAAGTGCTTGAATAATGTAGTGGAATTACAGCGTTTGCTTCTCTGTCTCACTAGTCTTCATTTGTCCAGCACTATTTTTGCTTTTCCTTTATTCAGCAATTTTCTATGATATTTGGACAAGTGTTTAGACCCTGTTCTCATGATTGTTAATGATGAATTATCCCGAGGGCTGATTATAAGTCGCTTGAATTTTAGGATCTTCCAACAGAATAACCCAATTAATCATAGAAGATGACGTTCGCTAATTAGCCACTTGAGAACAAATGCGGAATGCCCGGCAGCTGGGTATCTGTAACAGTCGCACGTTGTTTGTTTTATAGCGGAAACTTATAGTTTTCCACTTTTTGGCTCACGCGAGTGAGGGGAGAAGAACTGTTAAAGAAGCCAACTTAGGGAAGCACCATTGAATAGCGAATTTGCAGAGAAGAGTTGAAAAAGAAAACAAAAAAGACGAGTCACATTGCAGAGAAGTGTTTTCAGTAAGACCCTCAGTAAAATTTGCTACAAGCCCTCTGAGGTCATGAACATTGCTTTTGTACCACACTACAGCCATAAAGCCTTGAATTTTACTTTTATGGCTACGCCCCATCTTCCATTAGGATTAGGTTGCTTATTATCAATAGCATGCATCAAAATGCAAGTGATTATGCTATTTTAAGTAGCAGAATTGGCATGATCTCCAGTTTTAATGAACGACGAAATAGAAAAAAAAATTAAAAAATTGAATAAGTAAGCAATTAGGGGAACCAGTTGAAGGGCGATGGAGTCAAATACAAAGCAAACTGGAGGTAATACAAAGATCCCCGCTTAAACGTGAATATAACAACCAACATAGGCCTCTAATAGAGAAAATACAAAATAAAAGCAGCGCGCTTCATCTGTCATCTGAAAGGCCATTGGATTTCCTCGAGAGTTCCCCTTTCGTCTCGGGAACCCAAATGCTAGTCTGAGCGCATACTGCAATATAGAAAATTCATGAGAGCTTGGGCGTGTGACCGCCATGGGTGTGAGGGGCCTTGTAAGCAATCATAGCCCAGTATTCCACTAGTGCGGGCCAGTGTCAAATATTGGGCCCGAAGCCCAAGAAGAGAAGTTCATGTGCAACACACGCTCCGAGGTGGCGTGAGAGAAGAACAATCAGTCGACGATGGCTGGTGTAGGATGAAAAGCCGTACGTACCCGGGCACCAAGGGTCGTTAAAGAGCGAGAAGCGAGAGATTGATTGAAATATTGAACAGTACACACATACCTTGCGGAATTACATGCATTAAATTAAATTTACCGATTCTTTGATCTGTTAACACCGGCCCTGCTGCCACCACTACTACCTTATCTGTGACTGGCGCTTCTTTCACGGCGGTCCGACATTCGCTCCGGTCAGTCTCCAATTCAATCTTACATATGGGCGAGCAAAGCCAAGGTCAAGGACAAACCCACATCCAAACCCGAACCCAGTCTCAGCCTCACCAGGATTCCTCCACCATTATCACATCCAATGCTGCTACCACTTCGACTACCGTTGCCACCGCCACCATTACTCATGCTGCGCCGATAGACTCCCAACTAAGCAATGCTCCTTCACAAACCAATTCTCCGCCTTCCAAAATCCCCTTCCGCCCCCGAAAGATCCGGAAACTCTCCCCGGACCCGAACAACTCTCAAATCATCGCCGTGGAAACCCCAAAAGCTACACCGACCACCACCTCCACTTCCAAGGCTAGTGGCCGGAACAACAAAATTGTCCAACAGCGAGCTGCAATGGTCCCTAGAGTCGTGGCTAGGTCACTCTCGTGTGAAGGCGAGGTTGAAATCGCTCTGCGCTTCCTCCGCAACGCCGATCCACTCCTCGCTTCTTTAATTGACATTCACCAACCCCCGACCTTCGATAATTTTCACACCCCCTTCCTTGCACTAACACGTAGTATTTTGTATCAGCAACTCGCTTATAAAGCTGGTACTTCGATCTATACCCGCTTCATCGCTCTATGTGGAGGCGAGGCAGGGGTTCTGCCAGAGACCGTTCTTGCCCTAACTCCTCAACAACTTCGCCAAATTGGGGTTTCAGGCCGAAAAGCTAGTTATCTCCATGACTTAGCCAGAAAGTACCAGAATGGGATTTTATCAGATTCAGCCATTGTAAATATGGATGATAAATCTCTTTTCACGATGCTCACTATGGTTAATGGAATTGGATCATGGTCTGTTCATATGTTCATGATCTTCTCTCTGCATAGACCTGATGTTCTTCCAATCAACGATCTCGGTGTTCGCAAAGGGGTTCAGCTGCTTTACAATCTCGAAGAGTTGCCTCGACCGTCACAGATGGATCTATTGTGTGAAAAATGGAGGCCTTACAGATCAGTTGCGTCATGGTATATGTGGAGATTTGTAGAAGCCAAGGGAACTCCTTCAAGTGCCGTGGCTGTGGCTACTGGTGCTAGCTTGCAGCAGCACCAGCAGGACCAGCAACAGCAGCAGCACACTCAGCAGCCACAGCTTCTCGATGCCATGAATGGCATGTTTAATCTCGGGTAAGTCTGCAATCCATACTCAATCAGGTTTATTTCTTCGAGAGAGTGCATATACTTGGTTTATGCTTTTCATTATTGACCTTTTGTTGGGTATCTCGCATCTGCAATTAGCTGCATTAGTTGCCATACCATACGGTGCTTACTTTTCATTTTAGTTCACCGTTTCTTCCTCATAATTTCATATTTGAGTTCATTTATTAGCTTGCTTGCTTTCCTTACATCTTTTTGATTTCTTTCACTTCAATTAAAATTGAAACGGATCATTTATCTCTCAAGATTGTATATATTGTTTATAATGGCAAGATTAGTTATCTAATTTATCACGATTGTTGAATACTGTCACTTGTTGGTCTGTATTGTGCGGGAAATGCAGGAGCATGGCTTGGATGAGTCATATGCTTTTGATTTTTGAATGAATATAGCATTGTCTTAGAAGTTGGATGTGATTTAATTGGAAGAAATCTATTGTTTTTGAAGCAAGAGTGGTTCCAATGTTTTCTTAATGGTTGGAAGAAATTGGAAAGAGGATGAACCATGTTTGAAAATGTATTCGGTATGGGTAATACATTTTAACTGAAATGAAAGTTTTGGAAGTAAGTTGAGAGAAATTGATGGAGGAGCCACCTTGCCCTAATGTTCAGTATTGCGAGATTAATGGTTTGAATTCAAAGGCTATCTCCATGGTGCTCTGCACAATAAGGGCTTCTCAGTTCAATCTCAGTGGCAAGGTGACTTTCGTCTTGCAATATGTACGCCCAACAAGTACTATATTGAAAAAAAAAAATGCCCAAACTTAACCTAGAACTAGAGATTGGCAGCCTTTGACTTCACCAGCAGCTGCTGACTCTTTCTCTAGAGTATTTCTCTCTCTCTCTCTGCCCCCTCCGTTCTTTTCTTTGCATAGAATGGTCGGTTGTCATAAGTGGAGGTTGTTGCCATTAAAGGCTTGCCAACTTTCATACTCTTTTTCCTGGAACACTGTTCTCTTATTATTCTGGAGGCGCAAACCATGACATGCCTAAGGGCCTAAAAACACCATATGCAGAATGCATTGAACTCAATTTAACAAATAAATTATGAATATAAGACTTTGATCTTAACGAATTTGAGAAAATTTTTGGTGAATGATTTATTATGTATGGTTATCGAGCAACTAATAAATAAATATCGACGATTCTAAATCAGTATGTCAGTCATTTTAGTAGTTGATGATGCGTTTGGATGTAGTTGCAGCATAGGTTTTCTTCTCCACCATATCTTTTCTTTCTTCAGTATTTAAGCTGATTTAGTTATTGGGCATTGATGGATGTATTTTACGGTTTTGTAGCTTGATTTCTTTGTCATATTATGCATGAACTTCTGAATTGCGTGCTATTGCTACCTTTCACCCTGAGTGAATAATGTTGGTAGGGGATTTTGTACTAATTCTCTTGTATCTATTAAGTTTTTCTTATTATAATGCGGTTCATTGACTGAAGTTAAATCAATATTTTTTTTTTTATTTGAGGGTTGACCTAGGTTTGTTTCTCTCAACTCCTATTTTTCCTTGTAGATTTATGGCCATGATTATGTTTGGTGTACTCCCCTCTATTCTTCCCTCCCACTCCCTTTTTTTTAGGTTTATAATGATGATTGTCCAACTAATTAGGTAGCTATCATGCATTTCTCTTGATTCCTGTGTGTATGTCATGTGATGCAGGGCGGCCTGCGCTTGGGGACAATGATTGTTATTGAAATTGACAAGTTTGTCACCTGGCACCTTCAGTAATCTTTGTTGGCACTGGAAGTTGCAAAGTCAAGCTAAGCCAAGAATTGTACCTTATGGGATCATGATGCTTAAATTTGGGCATTCTCTGCATTTAGAGATAAGTATATGATTGCCTTGTGTTCAGTTCAGTAAACCTGGTGCAACAATAATAAAGGACTGTCCTTACTTTAGCTGTATTTTTAAAATGTTAGGACTAAACCTACCTTTGGTAAGATAAGATTGATTCCATGCAGTGCTTGAATGCGTTTGCCCCTTCGTAATTTTGTTTAGATCAGTTGTAGATTCTTGACTGCCTTCCTGCTGTTGGTTGCCCCTTTCCGTCATATCGCCTCCATATGGATTCAATCCATGCCAACGTACATGTTGGATCTTAAAACTATTCTTTATAGGTTAGGATTTTTTATGGTTTGCGGATGCTCCCTCCCTTTTTGTTGGTTATCAATGTTATGGTAAATATAAAATGAAAATCTGTGTCATGGGCTTCTAGCCCCGTAATACACCAAATAAATAAAAAAAAAGTGAAAAATATTTCATGTTAGAAATCGGTATATATTAAGTTGTCTTCACTGCAGATGCAAGGTCATTGACAAAGGGCTGACAATCTCAGAAAACGAGAAGAAACAAAAAGGATGCCCTGTTGGCCTCACAATATTTTTGTATAAACTACCTTTCCAAAAGGTTTAAGTAAACATAATCCCTTCAGTGGCCATTCAAAGTGCATCTACTTGCGGTAATTACAAATTTACCCCAGATCCGGAATGAAGCATATTTCATGTTATCAGCGTTCACCATGCTGCTTAATTATATCATAACTTACCAAAAAAAAAAAAAAAGAAAGACTTTTCTTGTAGGTGAAGTTTTTATTGCAGGAGATATGTTTTCTACCACATGTGCCGGATATATTAAGGGCTTTCATAAATGGTATCTATCAAAAGCTAAAAACATTAATAAGGAATAAAGTTGGCTTGACGTTTCTTTAGCAAAGATTTTACTAATTTGTTTACGTGAAAAAATAAAAATACACGTGTCAACACTCAAAACGGCTGAGGAGGAAAGGAACCGCAAATCCAACGTCAACTGGGCGACGATTTTATGATTACAGCACAATGCGAATATGCAAATGGGATATTCTCGTAGGATATCTCTTTATCCCTTATACAATGTTTCGTAAATTTCAATTAGGTCTCTTTCTCTGACACGGCGCCTATAGTATCCATCACTTACAAGAATTTACCAGAATCTTGATTTTGACTATAAAATGTTCCCAACACACTGCAATGACGCACTGGGGAAAAAAAATGCAATACGAGAATTATGATCCTTCATTTCCTGACCAACCTGTGGTCGACCTATACCTCCCAGTGTGGGCTACTTTACCTTCCTTCCAATCCAAACCAGCCTTCATCTGGGCCGAAGATGGTTTATCGCCCTCCTTTCTCACCTATGCTCAACTCAATGCCTCAGTTCACTTGACATCTTATCGGCTACTCAAAACACTACAAAGAGGCGACACTGTCGTTGTTTTGTGCACTCCAGGACTCAACCTAGTGGAGATACTATTTGGATGTCAAAGAGCTGGTCTTTTGACTGTACCTGTCATTCCTCCTCACCCTTCTTTTGCCAAAGAAAATTATCACCACCTTATAAGAGTTCTTTCACAGACAAAGCCCAAAGCTGCCGTAGCTCACTCTGATTACATTGCAAGTGTTTCACATTATGTGTCTTCGACCCATAACAATAAGAATCTGGCTAACTTATTGCAAAATACCAGCTGGATTTCCATCGACGAGATCAAAGAAAGTAAGGCAGATTTCAAATATTGTGATCAACCTCTGAAAAATACACACAGTGGTTGCAAACCAGATGAGGTTTATTTGATCCAGTATACGTCAGCTGCTACTGGGATTCCAAAGCCTGTGCTTGTGACAGCAGGATCAGCTGCTCATAATGTAAGGACAGCAAGGAAAGCCTATGATCTTCATCCCAACAGTGTTATTGTTTCATGGCTTCCTCAGTATTATGATTGTGGTCTTGTGTTTCTATTATTGACCATTGTATCTGGTGGTACGTGTGTTCTCGCATCCCCAACTGCTTTTGTCAAACGCCCAAGACTGTGGCTTGAATTGGTATCGGAGTTCAAGGGCACATGCACTCCGGTTCCCTCATTCACATTACCCCTAGTTGTCAAGCGTGGTGGGATTGACAAAGGAACTTCACCCATAAATCTCTCCAGTTTGAACAACCTTATACTTATCAATGAGCCAATCTACAGAGAATCCGTTGAAGAATTTGTTCATGTATTTTCTCCATTTGGGTTAAGCCGTTCTGCTATTTCTCCCTCTTACGGATTAGCAGAGAATTGTACTTTTGTTTCGACTGCTTGGAGAGGTAATAGTTATTCCAGCTTTCCAGACTTTCCAACTCTCAACAAGCTTTTGCCAGTAGTAAGGCTTTCCTCTCGACACATGAACGTGGAACAAGAGGATATGAACATTGTGGTTGTAAATGAAGAAACACTGGAGCCAGTGGAGGATGGTATTGAAGGAGAAATTTGGGTTTCATCCCCAAGCAATGGCTCTGGCTACCTTGGCCACCCTTCTTTAACGAGGGATGTGTTTCGTGGAAGGCTAAGAAACCAGGTAAACTTGTACTTTCTTCGAACAGGTGATAGAGGCATCGTAAGAGGTGAGCAGAGGTATCTCTTTGTCACTGGTCGGTGCCAAGACATCATCAAGCTCCAAAATGGTCAAGAAATTCATCCCCACTACATAGAGACTGCAGCTTATAAGAGTTGCCCAGAGTTACTAAGAGGAGGTTGCCTTGCAAGCTTCAAGATTTCAACAAAAATTGTGCTTGTGGCAGAGTTGCGGAGAGTTGAAAAAGATACCAGGGTTTTGAGGAGTCTTTGTGAAGGAATTCAACAAGCTATATTGAAAGAAGCAAACATAGAGATTGGATCAGTGGTTTTGGTCAAGAGCGGTTGTGTGCCAAAAACCACTTCTGGTAAGTTACAAAGATGGGCAGCTAAGGAGAAACTCAGTGAAGGTAAAATGATAATTCTAATGCAGATGCAATTTGGAAACAATATTGAGTTTTTCTCTCCTTTTGGAAGCGTATATGAACATAAGCAGAATAGTGTTGATCAGGAGAGGAGAAGACAAGTGAAAACTGAGGAGAAAGGGCAGATCATAGCTAATTACTCACTTGTACGTGGAACAACACGTACCTCATTGCTGTCGGGTCTGTGAGCAGTACCATGGCATGAACCTCTACTATAATTTTGTTAAGATGTACGTATAAGCTCGTTTTATTTTATATAAATAGATGTGTATCGTGATATTTTGCCTTAAAATTAAAAGCATTTACTGTTAATTTCCTTCATTCAATTTAAATATTGAATAGGATACAAAGTTACACACAAATAAAAATAAAAAGGGATGCCAAATATTGGCAAGGATTAAGTGTGTCTTATTTAATTTGCTTGAGGTGTTGGGGCCTTGGGTGCTTGTGCTTTGGGTGTTGCTGCCTCAGCCTGAGGTGCACTTGCTCTCGGAGCTTTACCAGAGGGTGCTTGTGCTTGGGCTTTGGGTGCTGCTGCCTCAGGTGCGCTTGCTCTAGGAGCATGTCCTAGGGGTGATGCTGCCCGAGGCGCACTTGCTCTTGGAGCTTCATTTGGTGCCTCTGTGGGGGAGCTATCTATGTCAGCCTCTAGTAATGGTTCTACTTCGGGTGCGTTTGCAGAACTCCCGCCCACAGAGCTAAAATCAACAACCAACGATATAATTAATTCCTCAATAAGCACGTTGCAACAAACTTTGATCAATCCTTCTATTTATTTATTTTTTATACACAAATATGATCACTTTACATTGGAAAAATCAGTTCTACTTAAATGGTGAAACAATTTTGGTTGTCTCTTTTTTAAATATATGCTTTTGTACCAGATTAAATTTCTATAATTACATACCCGTGAACTCGATTTACAAACTAATTGATAAAAATAAAAAAATAAAAATTAACTGACCCTTTGAGTTTAACGAAATCAGCCCACAAGGATGGTGTGGACGCCTCGCCATTATCCATAGCCTTCTTAGCCTTTTCTATGTCTTCCGGAGAGAGCCCTGCTTGCTGTGCTTGGTTAAGCACATTGCCCCATGAAGATTCGTCCGAAACTGTACGGAACGGCAGAGCCAGCGACAATAATAACACCAGAACAAACGATATGTTTGCCATTTCTCTCTTTTTTTTTTTTTTTTTTCTTTTCTTTTCTTTCTTCCTTCGCCAGAATCAAGAGATGAATTTGAAGGATCCGCAATTTGCAAACCAAAGGTTGCAATGAATTCAAACTTGTGATTGGTCGAAGTTTTTGTGTGAAAAACCGTTTATACCGTTGGCAAAATTGGTGGCCAAGCTGTATTCACCAGCTATTAACGGAAATATCGGGGTCTGAGGATCCTAAATTTGTTATTTTCCAAAAATTTCTATGCTTTTTTTCTTCAACGGTGAGATTTTAAATTTGTTAACAGATTAACCACAACCCTCTATTGCATAGCCTACTTCTGCGGCTTTGCCATTATAGCCATCAAGAGGCTGCGGCTTGTTTCACCTATTAATCTCAAACACCATTCTATAAACATAAAAAAGATTATAAAAATAATCACAATAATAATAAAATTATAACACTATTTTTGTGCATTTTATTCATAGTAAAAAATAATTTCAAAACATTTTTATGTAATCGCAATAATAATAAAAAAAAAGATTATATCTATGATTGGATCTCTAACGTGATTATTAGGAATGAAGCAGCAATTTTATATGAACTTGTTAGATAGTCGCACGCACTTTTTTTATGACCTTTGTCTGTTGTAAGCTGAACTTGAAAAGGGAAAGAGAAAAGAGGAAACCAAGTGTAAGCTCTAAAAGGACGATGGACAACATCACAAATTACATACAAACTACTTGTTTATATTTCTCATAAGACAGAGGGAACAGAATTAGCACATTTACATAATTTGCATACAAGAAAAGAAGACAAGTAAGTGAAAGCAGCTAGCATATATGCAGTTGCCTTTGTACGAGTGCCTAGCTAGCTATACTTTCGACAGAGACAGTAAATAAGCAAACTAGACAGCTCAACGTTGTTGTAATTACTTGAGTGGATATTAATTGAGATTCCTGACGATGAAGCTGCAGCTGAACAGATCAATAAGACAAAGATAAAATCAGCTTAAACAGAAAGCAAGTTCTTATGGAGGCATTAGAAAAAAGATGAGGAGTTGAGTAGTACATTAAGTATGATTATGATTGGTAATCCGGGTTGAGTTGCTGGAAATGCCAGCACCTGCACCTGCACCTTTGTATCTGGGCAGTGGGACTTGATCACGCTCTATTCGATTCACATCCTCCTTCAGTCTCTCATAGTGCCTTTTAACTTCTTCTGTGGATTTTCCACCCACGGTATTGGCTACATGTTGCCAGCGATTTGGATCCTCGGGCCCATAAACAGCCAGAGCGTCTTCAAATCTTCTGTTCTCTTCTCTTGTCCAACCCATATATATATATATATGTGTGTGTGTGTGTGTGTGTATATTTAAACCAAGCAATAAGTCAACTAATAGATATATATATATATAAGTATGAAAAAAACAGAGGATTTGGGGGCCTAAAGCCGTGCCACAAGTACGTACTAGAATTGACAAGAAGACTGGAGATGTTGAGATCTGAAAGTGAGTGACTGACAGAGCCAACTTACTTGGGGGGAAAGACTGCCATGCTAGGTCCTTATATAATGGAGGGGAGGGGAAGGGACCGGAGAGACTGAGCATAGTGGAATGCGACTGTGTGTTGTGCAACTTGGGAATAATTTTTAATGGAGAGGAACAAGATGTGATTCTCTTTCTTCAGATTTCAGAATCATGGCTCCCCAGAATATGGAGGTCAACAACATGGTGATCCTTAAATGATCTTTTGAGAGTTTTAATTCTTGTCTCTGTGTCACATATATACGACAAGAACTTGTTCAATTTTTTTACAGCCTGGTGGTGGTGGAGGATTGGATCCCAATTCTCATTCTCGTTGATAGATATATATATATATATATATAGATTCCATAACCACAAACACACAAAGATATCATGCGTCTCTTTTTGCGGATCTGCACCATTTTCTTACCTTCACTTATAATATGCTTTCCCCTTTGAGTAATATTCTTTTCTCATAAAAATCAAGAATATTGTCAATATTGCTATGCTCATTTGTGGTTTGCAATTTTTTGTTTATGAGTAACAAAATAAAAGCCTAAATGGGAGTTTAATTTAAATAATTCAGCGTTCGATTCCCTTAATCTCTCGCTTTGCTTGTTCTATCAGAAACAGTAATAAAAGAGGGGGTGGGGGGCTTCCACTCTGTTGGACGCTGCAGTCAGCATTGCGCATTGCTAACCTCGTTCCTGCTTTTCAAATGTTGTTTGCACACTTGAAATACACTCAGTCTATACACTCAATGTATATTAAAAGATCAAAAGAAAGTGTAAAAATAAAAAATTCAAATCTAGTAAGTGTACGCGTCGCTATTTTTAATTGTTTCAAAATTAATTAATTTTTAAATTAGTTTTTTATCAATTAAAAATAATGACACACTTAATAATTTATGTCAATATAAAAAAATTCTGTTCAAGCTAAAATATTGTGCATATGTAAATTATCCTTCCAAATTCCAAAGTTTGTGTAACATTCTCACAGTTCCTTGTTAATCATCAGACTCAACAGGGTATTTGGTCTCAGAGGTTTCAATTTTGGGTGAAGTGGCAGTCAGTGAGGGAAGGTACCAAAACAACTTAGTTGAATCTAGAAATTTCACATTTCTAATGTGATTAAAAGATCAATTTAAATTCAACCATTAGGCCTACATAATTTGGGTGACATGTCATTGGTAAGAGCAATTTTAAAAAAAAAATAATAAAATAAAGGAAAAATCTGCATGCATGAAACCAATCCCAAAAGAATCTTGTAGTAGACAGTGAAAAATAGAGATCAGAGGGGGATTCCATCCATGTATTGTATCATTCAACTTTTGCTGGCTGGGATTGAGATGAATATGCTGTTGGCCGCTTTGGCCAAAGTTCCAATTTTTTTGTTCAGAATAAAGCTTTCCGCCCTTGACCCATCTGCCATTTAGTTTTAGTTTTATTCCATGTTTTATTTATCATTAGAGGCCATGGCATCTGCCAGGCACTTTCTATATATTTATTTTTATCAAAAGCAAATGGCCAAACAAATATATATACGCGTTTATTGTGGAAAAAAAAAAATGACTGTATATCCAATAAGGTATCAGGAAACAAAAATTATATTTGATTGGTCGGAGAGCACGAGACAGTTGCTGTTGTCGTTGTATGCCACAATGTTCTGACTCGTGGACAAAGACCCCATCAAGCCAAGTCTATAGAAAAGTCTTAGCAGCTAATAATATCTGATACGACGATAAAAACCTCGGAATGCGGTCTTGTATGACCAATAATCAAGAGCCAATATACTTTGTTGCTCCTGTCAACAATGTCTCCTGCTTCTTATTTTGACTTATTAGTTTACTCAGGGGCTTGAGCCTCCTTGCAAGTGGTTGACTTGAGTTCACGTGTGGTTTTTTTCGGTGAATAATTTCGAATGAAATGTAATTCTCATGAAATCAACCTTTGAATTAATAATAGGGTTGTCTAATTCACCTTAAGTAAATTTGGGGTTAAACAACCAATAGAATTAAGATAGATATATTAAAAATTGGACCCATCCATTAATTCAACTTGATACAATCAAGTTTTTATTAATTATAATCAATCCCATTTTTAAAAATAATCTTACTCTTTCATCCTTCCTCTGTTGCCCTTTTGTAGTCCTCTTTCCATCCACCACCATTATTCTAGCTGCAAAAACCTTCAGCAATGGATCACATTCGTCTTCATTTTAATTTCTAATACTTTATTATTTTTTATTCCACACACAAGTATACATATATTTATACGAAATGATAGATAAGGATGTTTTAAAACTTCTACAAGGTGAAATGTAAGAATAAGAAAATTATAATCTATTAATTAAATTTGCATAAGTGTTACTTCATATATTATAATTAACTTATTAGCATAATGGAATGTGATTTTATAAGGTTCATTTTTTTTTTCAAAATCATGGAATATATTTTAGCATAATTTTATTACATATATAGTTCAATAAAATATGATTCTATACAATCCTATATTCATTGGTCATGTAACCATTATCTGCATGCTTAGTATTAAAAAATGGTACATTTCCTTATTCCATGTAACAATGATACAGGTGAAACAATAATTATTTATATTAAAAAAATTTACACAATATTCTTAATAAAATAAAAATTATCTAAAAATTAAAAGTGTCGACTCTTCAATTGAATGATTAAATTTATTTTATAGTAATATAATTTAGATCAAGGCTACTCTTTATTCAACACACGCATATTAAGGCTATAGGAAAATTAATCATCACTAAATTTAAATTTCACTCTGTTTTTTTTTTAACGTCTTCTTCCTTCCGCTTGTCTCTTCAGTTATCTCACTAAGTTCTTCGGCCATGTGAATGTCAGTTTGGAGTCTTCTTTCCCACCGTCCTTTGGGCATAGTTCGTGGATAAAAGTTAAAACCAATCTCCAAAACTTGCGTTTGAACCTGTTCGCATCTTCTTCAGCTTCAGATGGAAGCAGCCAAGCAAGAAAGCAGGGGACGGAGTTGAGGACGAAAACTAATGATAAATAATGGGTGTTATGTGCAAATTTAAATAATTAACTGAGTCAGGTTAAGAAAAAAATACAAAACTAGAAGTATAAGTGGCGGGTAAATTTTTTCACCATTGATTATGTCAAATGAAAGTATAAATGGGACAGATTTTACCACGTAAAATGGGATTAAACAACCTCGTATTTTAGCTTGGAATAAATTAAACAAGTCCTTAATCATATAAATTATATTTCATAAAATTTAATTTAATTTTATGATGTTTAACTAGTCCCCTCAAAAGGAGTACAAAGTTCCATAAATGTTTTACCTGCTATAAGGCCCACACGTCACAAATGAAATAAAGGGTGGTTCCAAAGTGAAATAATAGGGAAGGAGCATCTGCTGTGTCTACTTTTATCCTTATTATTGTATTTGAGTTTTTCTTGGTCTCTTGCTTTTTAGTATTTTCGGCTCAACGGCGACAGAGACAGACAGACGGTTCAGTTCCACCGCATCTGGGCACCGGTACGAATCGCCGGTTATGGGTACCTTACTTATTATGTTTGCTAGTCCCTGCAAATACAGCCATGATGATTGTCGATGTGTAGAAATCTGAGATCGCTCCAACAGTGGAAAGTTACTCGGTTGCCACTTTCTTGTTTCTAAATGGACAATACTAACAACGGCGAGCTTCCATATACTTGTCAAGTTAAGGTACTGACACTGTCAAAACCTCAACCTCTGTTTTAGTTTCTAACCGTGCTTTTCTTGCAGTAAATGCTACCAACAGTCTATTAAAATCGTTAATCCTATCCGATAATATGTTACAGTAACCTAATTAGTGGGCTTAAAAGTGGCCGCCACAACAATAGAGAAAGTTCAAGCCAAAAAAGTTATAAATGTGATTTCTTTTTGAGAAACCTCCGGACTGGAGAATTGTTAAGTTTTTTTTTAATATATTATTCTTAGCTGATAGCTAAAAATTAATTCATGTGAAGTGAAGAAATTACCCAAGTGAGTATGGTTAAGAATTAAATACTTAATTGTTAGGTTATTGATAGATGTACTTAAGTTTAATATTGGAGTATTGGAATTGGATTAAAATACTTAAAAAACTAATAGGCGTTTTGATTTAGAAATAAATAAGGGAGAAATCATAATTAAAATTAAATTATAGATTATATTTTTATTTTTATTTTTTAAAAAAGAGCTCCAGTAACTATGTTTTATTGCAAATTCATGTAGGTACACCGTCCACTATGCTTAGAGCTTGAGAAATTTATACCTAGAATGTGGGATATAATAGCAGCCATTGAAGCTGAACGACCAAATTGTGCATTAGTCATTGAAGCGTTGTGCTCCTTGCAATTCACTTTGGATAAAGCCAAGTTAGTTATCCAGCACTGCTCTGAGTCCAGTAAACTCTATCTGGTATGGTATTCATTAGCTCACTCTGCTCTGTGCTTACCATATCTGCTCTAATAGTAATACCGATCAATTTTGACTTAGTCTAAAAACTTTCAGGCAATTACTCGGCGCAGGATATTTTCCAGATGTGAAAAAATACGAAGGGCTTTAGATTTGTACTTGAGTCAAATTCAGAACGCTGTCCCACTAGTGTTGGCTGCAAAGGTTAAAATTTTCGTTTATTTAATATGATGGAATATGTTGATAATATCTAAGTATGTCCTGGGTTGACGTTTGTGAATTTGCATGCAGATATCCGAAATAGTACGTGATCTTAGGGCTGAAGAATTTTCAGTGGATATTGAGGAAGATGAGGCTGGGAAGGCTATCCGAGAATTGCTGGAGAAGGACTTTCCTGATTCAGATTCAATAAAGAAAGCAGAGCTGGTTGCTGTTCAAATGGCCACTTTGAGGCTGAAAATCACATCTCCTGCAGCTCTCTTAGAAGAGAAAACAGCTCTCAAACAGCAACTTGACAAAGTCAACGACACAAATCAAAGAGAGAAGGAATGTCTCAAATACCTTTTATATCTTTTGGTCAAGTATGGGAAATTCATTCGTCAGCTTCAAACTTGCAGTAGCCACAAGCAGCGACGCCAATGCCATCATAAATCTGTTGAACTGACCGCCAATTATGCAGTGGGTGAGAATCAAGCCGATGGCTCTTTTAACATTGAAGTTGGAGATAATGCTGTAGTTCTAGGCAGTTGAAAATGATGTATAGATGCATTTAGACATTCATTTGTTTCATTTATCTTGTCCATTGCTGAGACACATTCGTGAAAAGGAACTAGGGATTATGATGTGTTGAAGTAGTGACTGATATCAATCAATGCATTCGTTCTAAATAAATCATGAAATGCAATTATTCGAGTATAGTGCACTGGTGCTGTCACTAGGAATCTAAACTTTGCAACCTCCAAGTTTGCTGATATCAGAATTTTGGAGTTAGCCACAAGGTCGAAGCTTCAATCCCTTCATCTTCATTCTCGGCTTATTACACCCATGTAGGTGGTGTGATTCATTTTAGTATTTGATACCCTGGATCTTTGTGGTTGCAGAATTTTACCGCTAGTAACATGTACAAACAAGTGCGGAAATCCATTATTTGTAGACATATAATATCAACGAAAAGCAGTATGACCATTTTCCATTATAAAAATAGGCCATTATCATTCACAAGCTGGTTTAGTGTCAAAGCTGCTCAAGCAAATTGCAAATGCTTGAAAGGCAGAGAGAGGGTAACGGTAATCCATAGTGAATATATCCTTCCCAATTTTTCCGAATTGCAGTATTACTTTATCTTGTTCAGCAACTGGAACATTGTGGTGAGGTTCTGCTGCTGCTACGAGCTGGAAGTTCTTGACAGAGGCCACCGTCACTCGCCCTTTGAAATTCAGGCACCAACATTGCAGTTGCTCATGCCATCTAGGAGATTTATTTTTCAAAATCAGTGGTTCACTTGCATGGTGGGTTGTTGATTCTGGAGGCTTCTCAACGCTACTGGAGCTAAACTCAACTCCTGGCTTCTTTCCTTTTGAAATGGGCGAAGTAGACAAATTTTCATCAAGACAATTAGTAAAATTCAAAGGAGTAGGGGCAGTGCCCCCTTCCTGGATTGCAGATATGGGGATTGAGTTGATGGTACATCTCATTCTCCTTGGACCTCTCGTGCGGAGAACATTGAGCTCATAACATATGGTAGCCACATGATAATTAACAGCAGAAACCCTCGGAAGTACCTGCTTCAAATGGACTCTTCGCTGCAATTTGCAATTTGAGTGAAGGGCAGAATCATGCGGTGGCTGACTATCCAAGACCATAAACTTGGTGCCCAGAAAATTAGACCTGTTTATTGCTTACGGATAAGTGAACTGAAACAGCAGAAGAATGACAAGAAACCCAACAAAGGTATGACTAACCTCAGCTTTCCAACGTAAGTATTGGCAGCTCGAGAGAAATCATCCGCAACCAAGGATATTGAAAATTCTGTACATGTTGCTTTTCTAATCTTCTTTGCGGCCAATAGCAGTTTGCTCACGTCCCCAGAAAGAGCTGAAAAGTAATAAAACAATCCCCAATAGGAAATGCGAAAGCGAATAGAAAATCAGATTCAGTCAAACATACTAAGTGATAGCGATCTATAAAGATCTAGCTACTGTAATTCAATCCCAAGTGCTTGAAAGATTTAAAAGTATATATAACAACGAAAACAGCCGCGGATTTAAAATGGGATTTGAAAGTGGGTAAATAAGAAGCTGTCATTTCTCCATCACAGACTGCTGCACTTTCATAAACCATAAAGCCTATGCATCATTAATAAAAAGAGCTCTATAAAGAGCAACCATAAGGAGGCCATATCTTTGACAGATCAACTATCAATTGCCGGGCATCAATCCCGCCAAGGCAGGGGAAAAATCCTATAATCTTCACTTGTGCAATTCAAAAAATATAAGAGTAAGAAGGGATGTCAATTAAGACTAATTATAAAAACATTGTTCAGAAAAGCACAACAAACTCAAGATTCACGCCAAATTTCTTCTCACAACAAAGAGATACTAATTTTGGATTCAAAGAGAAACCCTTGAGCTAATTGTAGAAATAAGATACGGTGTAATTTTTAACTGAAATTCTGACAGCTTTTTCAGAGTAGTAAATTAATCATGAAAAACAAATGAATATTACCAGGGCTTAGACCAAGATATAGATAATATGTTGAGGTCATCCTTTCTCTCTTAATAAAACACTGTATTGGAGTCTCTCTTGGCCCGGGCTAACAGATAGAAATGATTAATACACAGATTAGTATTATGTAGGTCTTAAAATACAAAGTAAAAAACTATAGACATACAAATCACATAAGTTAGTGAATTTACCTGCTTCAGTGATATAGGGAAGCTAATGCACCCACACTGTTCCAATGTCTTGACCACTTCCTTGGTTATCTCCCTCCAGGTTCTACAGACGGAGGCACAAGCTACAACCGCTCTCCTGGCTGGCCAGGAAGTTTCAATCGCTTCTACTCTTTGTATAATGTCTAATAACAACTCCGGAGGTAAGTTCGCCCAATGGCTCTCCTCAGTCATCATCGATGATGATGATGATGATGATAATGATAATGATAATGATGATGGTGGTGGTGAAGGTGCAATATGTGATTTTCCTCGGCGATGCGTATGCCTTGCCTGTGGCCCTCTTCCAGATATATTTCCCATGCCATCTCTCATCTCTCTGAGCTCGTGAAAAAAATCTCTCAATGGCATTATGACAGGACCAACACTGCAATTAGGTCTTGTGTTAAAGGATAAATTGAAATCAAACTTTGGTGGGGGTTTACAAAACTGTGGCACATTTCTACTTAAAGAAGAAGTGAAATGACTTGGTTTAGAATTGATATTCGATCATTTAGCTAAGAGTACACAAACTACCACACGGAACAATTCCAGATCATTCAGGACGGAAAAAAAATTGAACTTCACTTTGCCAAGGAAGAATGTGATGGAATATTGGAGGCGTTGTAAGACGAAGCTGAAAACTTCATGACCAAAAATATCAACTTTTGACATTTTAATTGAAGAGTGGAAACTAAATTACTTATAATTCTCATACATTCCCCAGTCAACCAGTCTTTCGATGAATGGAGGACGAGGACCGAATAATCATATATATCATATATAGCAAGAAGCAAGACAGGATAACTTGAAAGAACATAGAAAAATATTGCCACAAGATTCAAATCCTAAAGCTAGTACGCAATCCCAATCTTTGACATTTGAATTTTAAGCACGAATGAAATAGAGAAAACAAAATTTAGCCAAAGCTCAAAAATTTAGAGGTAGATTCACGTACCGTTATACAAATGCTTAGAAAGTAAGCAAAATCCTCCACATAAGTTCCAAGACAAAAGCTACCGCTGATGGAGCCGAGGAAATGCAGAGAATCCTTCCAAAAGATTACCAATTATCGAAACCAATGTCTTGGGGAAAACAAAAAGCTTAGAGAGAGGAGTAAGAGAAAGGAGATGGTGGTGTGTTGGGTCGTAATTCGTAAACAAAGCTTATGGATGAAAGTAGAAAATGCCGATCATATCCCAGTGCCTTCTGTCACACCAAGATTGAAGATATAGTTCTTTAAAAGCCTTGGCGCCACCTCTCCTCTGCAGCGTGAGCGCACACAGCTTTGTTGCATCTCATTTCCCAAGTGTTTATCCTCTTATTTAATGTTCTATTTTTTTCCCAATACCAGTTTTCTTTTCTCGTTTAAAGTTTAAACTCCAGCGGTCTTGATCCTGTGCATGCGGTCGCACGAAAATCTGTACCTTGATTGTTCTGCCAGTGGGGACAACTTTATGTGATGTAATTGTGCGACACCATATGCAAATCCAACGGTCAGCGAGGCTTGGTCAAAATCGTTCAAGAATGAGAAAATGGCCATTTTCTCTCTTTTGAGAAAATATCTTGTTGAATGGTTGGTTTCGATGAAGAAATTATTGTTTTACACTTTGTCATACTTACTAGTGAATTAGACTGAAGTCTCGGTTTGAAAGTAACCCGCTGATGCTATGCTTCGGCCATTGGAATAGACCAACTTACCAATTCACCAACAATTCGTTGACCGGGTCTACAAAGCTCCATATGAGTTGTGGGCTCCACCCACACAAAAAAAGTTTTGCTATGCGTATCATTTTTATATACACTCACCTCTTCACTTTTTTTTTTTTTTTTTTATCTTTTTATAATTTTACTCTTGCGTTATAATTAAAAAAAAAAAAAATGTACAACTGAATATAAAAATGAGGTTTGCAAGTATCATTTTTTTAAAAAAAATTCTGCCAACTCAGCCACGCCATTCCGTGGTAGGGACCACTTTACACGTGTACTACATACATGTATGGTCAAGACAGAGTGGGCGGGATGTCCAAAAGAAGTTGGACGTGGGTTTAGTCGTTGAAATGTACTCCAAGAGGAAAAGAACAGAGAGTAGGCGATGATGGATGTCCTTTCATATCCATTTTTTTCATTTGTCAAAATTTCTTCTTTATTTCTATTATATAACTAGTGATAGTTAAGCTTAACAGAGCTGACTAAAATTTTGTTAAAAATTTGTCTGCTGATTTGCAATGTACAGTGAATTGTTGAAGTTTACAATTAGACTTTGCTTTCTCCTTTTCTGCGGGGTTTAGGAAAAGGTGTATTGTATTGTTAATTGAATTATGTAGCTGAAATTAACGTTGCTACGCACATAGGACACGTCACAGACGCGCGCATGGTAAAACGACGATCTCAACTCAACCCACTCCTTCATTAATGACGGTGACTTTAGAATTAGTAGTTGCTTTGGATGCTGCGTCACCATCCGGACTCCAAAGTTTTGAAGCAGGGGTCCCAAATACACGTGGCGCTCCAAGAGCCTAGTACTGTTGTGTTCTACCCTTGGATTTGATAATTGATTGAAAACGAGAATGGATGTACTGAATTAATTTGTATATGAATATTCACTTTGCGCACGATCGGTATAAGGGCAATGGCATCCTTATTTATCGATAAGGTTGCAGCGGTAGGTGACAGATAGATGAGTTGAGTTGGCGTAGTTGGTCCACTCAACAACTTGCGCACTCCAATAATACGACTCTAAACTCAAATCATCGAGTACTTGTTTTAATGGGTATGGCCCCGCACACATCTGTTTACCATTTAAGTTGTTTCTTTGTAAAACTTGCTTGTTTCCATAGGAGTGCATAACTTCAATTATTGTGTTCAACTTGCTTCAATTTTCTTTCAGCTTTTTCAAGGCTTAACAGATCCATCGATGGATATGAATGAAATTCAATCGATGGGCTTTATCAGAAGACTATGATTAAACTAAAATACAGACATTAGAGTCCACTATATAAATATATAATCAGCTTGCTCAAAGGCTAGCCATAAGTTGTGCACACAGGAGGGCAACCGGATCTCAATCAAACAGTGGATATATCATCCAATTTTATCAGTACATCGACCAACGGGGGAACAACCTTTTTCGGTAATATCTCGAGTATATAGCAAGATGGGCCTTTTGGGTTGCATCGATCAAAAGATAGCCATATATGCTCCGTACCTCAATTCAACAAAAACAAACAGATAAATGCAAAGTAATTCAGTGCTTCATCAATAGCCACTCCTCAATTATTTTAAACTCTTAATTTGTGTGTCCCGTGCATGCAAATGTGTATGATGATCTTTCTTTCTTTCTTTTTTTAATAGTTAATGCAAATATGTATATTTGTGTGGTGCGGACAGTTGCAAGTAGTTATAATATAAAGATATAGGGCAACAAGGAGAGGGACTCAGATTATCCGCAGTCGATTACAAGTCGTTCGATCTACTTATTATTGTATAGTCAATTGTGAGCCGTCTGATCTACCTATTATTATATAAATCGATGGTCCGCAATTAACTGCACAATACAATTGATTACGGCTAATTTATTTTCCAGGAGAGGGCCTCTGTTTGAATTTCGTGTTTGACTGGCAATGGAATGATCAGCCATCCTCAATATCAATATATATTGAGCACGCATGCATGATTTGGCAGCCTGATCTCACTTTATTCTCATACTCGTATCTAGCAGAATTTTGTGCTCCTTTTGCAGTCGCTCTTTCGTGAGGCCGGCGCGGCCAACTAAACTGTATGATTGCATGCATAAGCGGTAGCCCCGCTCCCACACAAAATGAATGATTACAAGATTACACTTTTTATTTTTCCCGTTTTCCTTTACAAAGTGGAAATATTATAAGAATCCCAATAGGATAGGGAAAAAAAAAAATAGTGAAGAACATGTACAGTACACATTATTTTGTTCACATTTCTGCAGGCACTCATTATTGTCAGATCAATTGAACAATCGACATATCTATATTCCAATAAGGGGTGGAATATCCGCCAACCAAGATAAAAGCAGGGCATGCTAGTACAAGTAAACTTAACAGCTAGTATATGTAAGTTATATAACTAGTGCAGTTAAGAATGATGTCAATGAGAAAGGAAATAAAATCATTATATATGTTTGGTGGTAAGAGTTATGGAATTTGAACATATCCTTGCATTGTAACAATCTAAATTATCGATGCATGAATATATATAAAATTCTTCCCCCAAAAAAAAAAAACGGATATATCTTATTTCGGATTCATTTTTCATAATTCCAATTCAGTCTTACTTAAATTTAATGAAATTTGATTTGTGAAACTGTGAATATGAGCATCTTCAAGGATCGGACCATATTTCACATTAAAAAAAAGGAGACTCGAAGCATATTTGGAGATCCTCGTCTGGGTTAAGCACGTTGGGCGGGGCGTCATAGAGATCGAATTCGTTGTTTATTACCAGAGGAATTCTCTTGGCGCACCCCTATTTTTTAACCACACACCATTGTTCTAGGCCCATATTGTTTGGTTGACCACTTTTTTTATTAAAAAAAAATAGAGTTCCCCGCAGCCCAAAGTAAATAAATAAAAGGAGTGTTTCGGTGGTGGCAGCTATATAACGTGAAGGATCCGAATTTTGAGGAAGTAAAGGATATTTGACAAGCAACCATGAAAGACTTTTGTAATATTTCTTGAGGTGCTAGCTGTTTCAATTATAATATTTTAGTTAATTATTCATGGAATGCTGATTGTTCTGAGCCGCCAGAACTTGATTCGAATGTCAAACATTTCTTTCGTCTGTCTCAAGCACAAATCTTAGTGTGCAGCGTCTGCCTTCAACTTCTGGCAATCATTCTCTTCTCTTGCTGATGATTATATCCACACGCTTACGTGAAAGCTTGCATTCTGCTCTAATTAACTGGATAAATTTCACCTGGGAATTAATTAATGAGATAGCACTCGCTATAAAATGACCTCGTGACATACCCCACAATCCATCCTGCTTCATCGTTATTTTCATAACAATTTCCTTCAGTTTCTCAAGTTCACGTTACGTGCAGATCCTGGTCCAGTCTCATATATTCATAATTGATAATGGCCTGTTTTTGTGTCATCTTTTTCTTTCTATTGGGTTCCTGTGCTTTGACGAATGCCACTGACACGGAAACGGCGATTCTGATAGTGGTTGACCAGTCTGGCATGGGAGATTTTCAGAAAATACAAGACGCCATTGATGCTGTTCCATCCAATAACTCCCAACTCTTTTACATCCAGGTTAACCCTGGAATATATAAAGAGAAGATACTTGTACCCGCGGACAAGCCCTTCATTACACTCGGTGGTACAAACGCAGACAACACGATCATTTCATGGAATGACAGTAGCGACATATTTCAGTCGCCAACTTTCACTGTCTTGGCTTCTGATTTTTTGGGACGACAAATAACTATCCAGGTTAGGCTTTTTAATTTTTTTATAGTAATTTTAAATTAAAATGAAAAATTAACCATAAAAAATAAGAGTTTTTAATTTATCTCAACTAATAAAAGAGTTAAACAATCCTATTTTATATGGTTAAATGTAATTATTAATAACATAATAAATTGGTGAAAATATGTTAAACTTAAACTTAAACTTAAACTTAAATATTTAATTTTATATATTTTTTAAATTGACTCACGTAACAAATAAAATTTACACATAAAACTCATTTTCATTGAAAATAGTACAGACAAAATTTGTATTAGTTATGTAATGCTTATACAAGTTAAAGAGACATGTGAGTTCTTCTGTCAATATATTTCTTAGAATTTCACTGATCCACTCAAAATAGCATAATTTAATCATGGGTTAACTTAGATAAATTGTGAAGAATACAATATAATTAATACTGAATTAATGTGTAAATGGGCGCAGAATAGTTACGGGTCTGGTGCAAAAGCAGTTGCGTTGAGGGTTTCAGGTGATAGGGTAAGATTTTCTGGTTGTAGAATTCTGTCTCACCAGGATACCCTACTTGACGACACTGGACGCCACTACTACACCAATTGTTACATCGAAGGAGATGTTGACTTCATTTTCGGAAATGCAGCTTCTCTATACGAGGTTCCACTTCCACCTCGTTTGATTAAATAAATCAATTTATTCTCCCATTTCTCTAACTCTTGTAATTAACGTTGTTGTGTTTTTGGCAGAGGTGCCACTTGCACTCTCTTTCAAAAGAAAATGGAGCCATCACAGCCCAAAGTAGAGGATCGGCAGAGGAAGACACGGGGTTTGTCTTTTTGGGTTGCAAAATCACAGGCGTCAACAGTGGCACTGCCCTGCTCGGGAGGCCTTGGGGCCCTTATGCTAGAGTCGTGTTTGCCTACACCTATATGTCCAGCGTAATTCTGCCCCAGGGTTGGGATGACTGGGGAGACTCATCCAAACAAGAGTATAACATCATCGCCCTTCTTTGACTTTCAATAACAAAATAAAACGAATACAGTTGGTGATTAAATAGCTAATTTAATGAATTGATTTGGTGGGGACAGGACGACATATTTGGGGCAATACAGATGCTATGGTCCAGGAGCCAAGACAGGAAGAAGGGTTCCGTGGTCACACACACTAACAGCCCAAGAAGCTGAACCCTTCATGTCCAAGGATCTTATTGATGGCAAAACTTGGATTAGGTCTGCTCCAACCAAATTCAGGAGATTCTCGTATCCAAATCCTGCCAAAATTGGTGGACGCTAGTATTCAACACCCCTGCGCATTCTTAATTCTTTCTATCTATTTATTTATTTTTTTCGTCACAACGGGGCTGAAGCTCCACATGTATATACTTCATTGTATATATAATGTAATAGATATTTCTACTTGAAATGCATTCATAAAATAATTACTGTTTATTTAGTAAAAAATATTAAACTAATCAAGTATTTGATTACGTAATATTTTTATCGATATCATTGAATAAACATGACAGTATGTCAAAATGAAGTTGTGATGATGGGGAGAAAGAAAAAAATGTATTATTAACAAATCAATTTACGTATAGCAGAAGATTAACACAATCTGGCATGGTATGGTAAGCATTAGTCTTTGAAGAAATTAACGCAAGATAAGCAGCAGTTATCTGGCTGGTTCTATACTTGCATCGTATCAAAGAAGCAAGTTGATGACTACGCTGACAAGGACAGAGGTCGAAGTTTGGAGGAGATATTTCTACTAGATAATGTTATTATATGACGTGGACCCACATCGATATGGATATTGGATAGGGACAACGAGGGAATTTCAACCACGTTTCTTGTGAGAGTCAGGCATCAGAGCACAAACAAACTAATTTTGTCTTGGTTTTCTAATAACATTTAAGAAAAAAATCATTCAAAATCCATGGCAAAAAATACAAATACAATATCACCTACAAATTCAAAATGGTATACATTATTCAGGGCCATGTGCCTTAGGCAAAATTATTGAAGGCTTAATATAATGTAATTCATCAATTCTTATATTATTTTTTAATTATGAAATTATTTATTAATATTTTATATTTTTATAACAGAGATAATAAATAAGACAAAAGTGATGAAATAATAAAACTTGAAAACTCAAAAATAGTTAAAGTTATTCATCGATATTATTTTATTATAATAAATTTTTATGGATAGTAATTTGATATCAATTACTTACTTTAAGAATTCACTTCAAATGAATTTAAGATCAAGGTAGAGATAAAAGGAGAAAAGATAATTAAATTGGCACAAAAATTTTTAAAAAAAAGGCTGAATAATTTTCTTAAAAAAATAGTTAGACCAAAATAAATGTTATTTGTTTCGATAAATAAACTTATATATACCTTTTATTTACATTATGCATTTATTAGTTAATTATAAAAATAAAATTTTAAATGAAAATATAAAAAATAAGTGTGAAATAATTAATGTAGTTATAACGTATCTCTATTCAAAATCCTTGAATTTTGATGAATTTTTATAGGTACAGTTTGATCGAACGTCCTTTCAAATAATTTCGAGGATTCCAACTTCAGTGTGTTACGTGGCAGCTCTTAGTAGAACAAGAAAGTACGTTAGGCGGATCTTAACCGTCCAAGGGGATGGGGAAACAAGGAGGAAAATAATAATTGAAACTTAAAACTGTCATTGATGCTGCCGCCGTTGTATGCAAGTCTGTGGGCAAGTGAAGCCTAGAATATTCAGTATCCATGCCCAAACAAACAATCATCGCAATCATAGGATCAGTGACAGCAAATAGTCAAAGTTTACATATAGGCCTGTCTTATCCTGCTTTCATTATATGAATAAAAAATAATAAAGGGATAAGAACGAAAAAAGAAAAAAGCAACTTTATAAAGATTAAAGATAGATATCCTTCTAGTCTATACATCACAGAAAGAAAGAAAGAATTTGTAATTTGGTTGGGATAAGGAAATCATTTCAGCAAATTAAGATGGGTTCTCTCATGGCAGGATGGGACTCTCGCACATTAGATCCTAAATCAGGTATGCGTATTTTCTCTATGCTATGCCTATGGCAGAAGTATAAACTAAAACTAGTGATTTCTAATGGGAAAGCTTTTCTTTTTTCCTCAGTGAGGCTTCAAAGGAATCGTTCGCTTACCAAAGAAGAGATCGACGCTTTCTGGAAATCAAAGAAGAAGAAGGAGGAAGAACACCTCAGAGCTATTTCCACTTTATCAGAAACCCTCCAGGTTTGTTTTCAATTATATATCTTTTTTCTCTGTTCATGAATACATTGAATAGGCAACATAAAAGATGCTACTAAGAAATGCCCTTAATATGAAACAGGCAAGCAAATATCAGGAGCCCGAGAACAAGTTTAACAAGTCAAGCGCCATAAACTTGACCCACACGAAGGAGAATTCCGTGGGCATGAATCTTGACACTAGTTTGGAGGAGTTTATCAAGAAAAATGGCTGGTAACTTATATTATTGCAGATTAACTTAATCAGTTTTACAATTAGTAATTCTTGCAGTGGGTAAAGTAATAATCTGAAGTTAAAATATATGTATATTTGTGGATGGGTGAGTGCAGGTGGACCAAGAGTAGCTGGGCTTTTCTGAATGAACCTCCTGTTATAGAAGCTGCATCCAACAAGTATGCAGCGCAGTTCCACGTAGCCAACTTATCGTGATCAAAATTTGATGGCGCCGGAGACGGAATCAGTGCTTCATAGTCGATATGAGCCTCTCCTTTGTCTCTCTTTCCCTGTATGTAATTCAGTTCTCAAGACATGATATGCCCCTAGCATACCACTCTGTTCGTGTTTTGGTTTGTGTGTGCTTGTGATCCACGAGGTTCTTGTTTGATAGATCTGAGTCTGTTTTGCTGGTTTGTTTGAGAAGACTACTGCTGAAAGATCAGTATCTGACTGAGCTGTTAATGTAGAAAATATTTTTATCAAATTATAAAAAAAAAAAAGCTCAAGATATTATATATTAATTATAAAGTTTTACTCTTTACATGCTAGTGCTTGCTGCTTGCAAAAAAATTGAAATATTTTGAAACTAGGGTGAGACAATGGGCATTGGTCTGGGTTGGTTCCAGTTGCTTTTTCACCAAACTATAATTGATTATTGTTAGTTTGAGGTATATTTCATCAAATCATATCCTCCTATCTCCGATGAAATATATATTATTTTTAATTTTAAATCTAAAAACATTGTAGAATAATAACGATATCAGACCGAACCGAACGCTTTGTTGAGGGAAAGCTTACCTGCTGACCCAATCCAATTGGGTATTAATCAAGACACTCATTTTTTAACGAGCACATTTCTCCTCCATTAATATTTAAGATACTCCTCTTACTAAAATACCTACCCTTGCATGCCCCATTTCTTCTTCTTCCCCTCATCCGCACCCCCCCAACCATCCATTGCCGCGGAACGGCTTTCCGAAGTAAAGAAGAAATTCTAAAGTGTATTTTACAAAACCCAACAAGTAAAGAAGAAATTCTATTTTCCAACTATAACATAAAAAATAAGCAGAGCCAGAAGAAGCATTAAGCAATGATATCTTGGAAAAAATGAGGAATTTAAGACAGCTTGTTTTCAATTTAATTCATGATGATAGAAAAATGAAACAAATATAGTTAATTGAAATCAGAGATTAAAATAAATTGAATTGAATATATCCATTAAAAATCTAAAATAAACATTCCCTTTATCAAATGATAGCTCCATAAATGTCATCGGTTTTTGCACCTTGAAGACTCGGGGAGTGAAGGTATTCCCTTCCCTTGATCAGGATTAGACTATTAGCAATTTCTAGAACTGGGATAGTGCAAAAATTGATGCGCCATCTAATCAAAAAAAGTCGAGACTACCATTTACCGACTCCGCATTCTAGAAGGACGGACAGCCCAACGACTTTTGCTTCAGAGTAAAGATTCCGGACAAGCATCATCACACAAATTGCCCTTACCCACGCTCACGACTTTGCCACGCTAGCTGGCCTATTCTAATTCGTAGAATTTTACGAAAATGAATTAAACCCAAATTTTCGGATGTAAGATTATTCTTAGTCTGACGAAAATTCGCATATGGATGTGGATAAATAGAGGTTTCTTCTGTCCCAGTGTCTATTGTATTGTCCTTTGGTTGTGGAGCTGCGAAGCGTTTGGAAATGGCTGAGAAAAGTAAGATTCTGATCATCGGAGGCACAGGCTACATCGGAAAATTCATAGTAGAAGCAAGCGCAAAAGCCGGGCATCCTACATTTGCTTTGGTAAGGGAAAGCACAGTGTCTGATCCCGTTAAGGGAAAGCTCATCGACAATTTCAAAAACTCGGGCGTCAATTTGGTGCAGGTAAGTTTTTTTAATGTCATTTATCAGTAAATTAGTGTAATTTGGAAATGATGGGCGTGGGTGCATTGTGAGCGGTGCAGGGGGATCTTTACGACCATGAGAGCTTGGTGAAGGCCATCAAGGAGGTGGACGTTGTCATATCGACGGTGGGTCACATGCAGTTAGCCGATCAGGTGAAGATTATCGATGCCATTAAAGAGGCTGGTAACGTTAAGGTATAACTCTCTCTTGTACGTACACTAGACTAGATTCACATGTAATTAAATCATAAGGTCTCTGATCCATCCATGTACGAGTCATTCTGATCTAGTATTCCTATTATTCGGCTTTGTGTAGAGATTTTTCCCTTCTGAATTTGGGAATGACGTGGATCGCGTTCATGCGGTGGAGCCAGCGAAATCAGCCTTTGCTGTCAAGGCCCAAATTCGACGCACTATTGAGGCCCAAGGGATACCCTACACTTACGTATCCAGCAACTGCTTTGCTGCCTATTTTCTGCCCACATTGGCACAGCCGGGAGCCACCGCTCCTCCAAGAGACAAAGTCATCATCTTAGGCGATGGAAATCCCAAAGGTTGCTTTACATTACTACATCTATGCAATCCAAATGTTAATTTTTCATTAAAAATCTAACCTTGATTTTAAATTGATTGAATTGGTGCAGCAATTTTTAACAAAGAAGAGGATATTGGAACATACACCATCAGAGCTGTGGATGACCCAAGGACATTGAACAAGATTCTGTACATCAGGCCCCCTAAGAACATTTACTCATTCAACGAGCTTGTTGCCTTGTGGGAGAGCAAGATTGGGAAAACCCTCGAAAAAATTTATGTTCCAGAGGAGAAGCTTCTCAAGGACATTGAAGGTGTGCGAATTGTGATCACGAACCTTGTCTAACTATACATTAATTCTGGTTCAATTAATGTCTGATTCTAATATTCCATTTTTGTTGCAGAGTCACCTATTCCTATCAACGTGGTATTGGCAATTAACCACTCGGTGTTCGTGAAAGGTGACCACACCAACTTCGAGATTGAGCCTTCGTTTGGGGTTGAGGCTTCTGAGCTGTACCCAGATGTCAAATATACCACTGTGGAAGAATACCTTGACCAGTTTGTTTGAGGATTCAAAGAGCACATCGTCATCGTTTCAAGTAATAATGGAGTTGACGCCGACAACTGTTCTACTTATGATCTTTCTTATTTGCGTTATAAGATTATGAATTTAGCAATATCGGTGTTTCTTGTTGCCAGTGGAGTGGAATGTGTGGGCAGAAATCAACTTTTTTTTTTTTTTTTTAATTGGTCTTATCTATATAAGAGCATCTCTAGTGGTGACGTTTCATAAATTTTATACAATGTTGCACAAAGAAATTTATTATTAAAACAAAATGATGTAGAGGAAAAGAGAGAGAAAAAAGTTGCAAAACTCACTAACCAGTGCACACAAAAAAAAAAGAGTTTAATTTATACTTTTTGTAGAAGAAAAAGAAAATTTCTAAAGAGAAAGAAATAATTTGTGAGACACCTCTAAAAACTTTGAAGAATTGTATGAGTAGAAAAAAAAATTGTTTAAGTTGTATATAAAAAAAAAATATCATTATAAGACTTACAAAAATAATATAAATAATGTCATATGAAACTTTATTTGAAGTCATGACTAAAAGTGATCTAAGTAGAAAACTGTTCTAATATGGACATTATTATTTTAATCACTCTCGTTCTCATGTCACATGCTCAACGAGGTAGTTTTAGATGCAAAGGCAGTGCGCATTCTGATCAAGTATCTGTTTTGTCCAACTGATTTTAGTGGCTGTTGCTTCCAATATCATCAGTCCAGTTTTCTACTATAGAGATTCATTTGGTTGTGGAAAACGCCATTAATGACTGAGAAAAGCAAGATCCTGATCATGGAAGCACAGGGTACTTGGGCAATTGCATGGAGGAAGCTGGCGGGGAATGTCACCTTTGATTTGCTCTGGGAAAGCAGAGGCTATGAAACCATTTCAACAACTTGGGTGTCACTTGGCTGGTGTTATTATTTATTAGAATAAGAAATATGCAATCCTTGTTATTTTGGAATAATAGCATGCAGGGAATCTTTTCGTCCACAAGAATAGCTGGGTGCCATGGTTTTATCCACCTTTGGGTCAAATTGAACAGGACAAGATTATTGCTGCCATCGAAAAGGCTGGTATTTTTAAAATAAGATTCACAACCAACTAACTGATAGTTTTGGTTTCGGAGTCTCCTATATAAAAATTGAATTATCAGCTGTTCGTGAAGGGTTATCCAACCAACTACAAGATTGACCCTTCGTTTGGTGTTCGGGCCTTGGAGGTGTACCAAGATGTCCAGTATATAATATACCACCAACTTGGAAGAATACCTTTACCAATAGGTTTGACAGCTTTGTCAATAAAATAAGAAGGAAGGCTAATTGAGTTGATACCCCGTTCTTTGACGCAGACATAAGCGCTCTTTTTAGTTTTTACCGTTACTTTGTTGATTGTGAATTACTATTGGGAGTTGGGTTTAGAGTACATATAAAGTAAATTGTAGACATAAGGATTGGAGCCGAAGGAAGTGGAAAGTGTGATGCGAAAATTCGAGCCTATTCATAAATTTATTTTTGTCTGTATAACTGAGTATATCAGAGAACCCTGCCATTCCATACAAGGAAGCTATCGGAACTTTTGGTTAGAGCCATCATTGTAATACTGATACATCATACATGCTTGGAAAAGGCACCAATAGATGTTGTGATGTGGGATATGATTGCAATCGCGAACCAAAATTATAAAGGGGTTGCTTCATCAATAAGTGATGAAAGCAACAGCATCGTGAAGGAACACGCAAGCTTGAATAAATGTTAGAGTTAGGTGATTGTCATGCTCCGATTCATATTGATCCAAGTAAATTCCGGACCGCAAGACAACAATCTTATAAGTAAATGAATAATTTCCTGAATTGTGATTAGATACAAAAATGCTGGTGAGACTCTTAATTTCTATTATGCGTTCTTTTCTCTTGCTTTTTATTTTATACCCAACAACAGAAGAACAACTCGTTTACGATCAAAGCCTGTTTAATTCAACTCCATGGCATAAATATAAATATAGATGACAACATTTACAAGTAATAAAGCAATGATTTTTCTCACCAATTTACATTCTTCTTCCACGAGGACTGTGTACGCTGAGAACCAGACCGGAGTCAATAAGCATTATTGTCATCAAGTACTTGTCAATCTGAGTTTAGTTTGGTTGATGCGTTCCATCATCTGTGCTATTGCTTCTAAGAGTATGATTCTGACATGACCTCGTCAAAGTAGCTCTTCCAGTTCCCAGTGATGGAATTGATAGTGGTGGACCTGGTGCTGGTGCAGGGACTGGTTCCTCTGCCTCTTCTACCAAGGCCATGTTTGGTGGTGTTATCATGGCATGGTTATCTGTGTAACCCATCATTCTTCTAGCCCTCATTCCCTCAGTTTTATTTCCTTCAAAGTTAGATTAACAGGAGAAAGATAGATAGAAAGAAAATCAGCACAATCTTGAAGATAACAAGGTGAGAAAACGGCAAAACTGACCTGGCAAAGCTATTCATTTTGAAGGATAAAGATTAGTACCATTTAAATTGAAGTCAGCCTTTGAATTCTCAGACAAGTGAATAAGTGTTGGTGTAATGAATGTAAGGAGAAGCCAAAAGATAAATATTGGAATCAAAGTTCTTTCACTCATTTGTCGGGAGCATGAACAAAAAGCAATTTCCTGCACCTTTGAGCTTGAGGTTAGCAATATTCCGTTTGGCGTGTCAGAAAGAGAAAGAGAAGAGGGATGGAAAATGATGATGATCTTGGCTTCAAGGGACTTAGTTGTCCATGTTTAAACAACATTGGTATTAGAAAATTTGAAATATAAGTCATTTGGTTGTTTGGTTATTATTATTATATAAACCAGAGTCAAGTTTTAACAACTAAACCTGTGATTGGTTTCTCGGTGGTTGGATGGTCCATGTTTCATGTAATTTAGTAATCCATTTATCTTTATTCCGAGTAGCAAATTGCTGTGCCTACAAATCTCTCGCTATCTGAATGCCAACTCAGTTTTCGTGGTCCATTTCATGATGCTTGCTTACCACCTCATTTTCATTTTCATTTTCGATCAATGCTGTAATCCTGTCATAAACTCGAGTAATTCGCAAAATTCAATTGCTCTCCGTTCTTTATGGTTGCAATTAACATTATTATTATTGTAACAGTACAAGGGGTATTTTCTGCTACATTTCTCTTATTCTCATAATACTAATTAGTGCAATATTAAGAGTAGCGTTTACAAGTTCAATGCCATTGACACTAAGAGAGAGAAAAGGTAATTTCCAAATGACTATTCTCCATCATCCCCACTTGCAGGAAGAAATGGAGAATATTCCTTCTTAATTTTCCACCTCTATTGTCAACGTAGCAAGGTCAACATCCAAACTTAATGAATTCTCGAAACCCTTTCAACTATGGGACAGCTTTTATAGAGTATTGGCGAAACTGAGAAAGCAAGAGACGGCCAGAAAACAATATATACAGTAAATATACATACAGACCTATCAATCTCTAATAAATGAGAAAACTACAAACAAAGTCAAGCAAATTGCAGACAAGCTGTAACTTTCAATGTATGAGAGAACTATATGTATATACGCATACAAACGACAAAGCGCTCCACCTAAATAACAAGAGTACACAACCTGCACTACAACTTTCATTCAAAAACCTAAGTGGAAGAAATTCTTCATCGAACTTTTCAGTCCCTGGAAATGCCAGACTTCTTTCCCGTGTACCTCTATCAAGAATCAGAGAAACAAAAGTCACTACATTTGATAGAAAGGCAACATAAATAAATAAATAAATAATTGCAGAAAGATTAGGTTGTGGACACAAATTGCTTAAAAGAAAAGATTCGAAATCTCTAACCTGCTTCCCAGCGTTGAATGGAACGTATTTGTACTTGATCATATGACTAATTTGGCGCTTCATTGTGAGGATGAATAGGACAATCCAATAGCATAGCAATATGGGCCAGAAAACGGGAACATCAAGCACAGATAGGAAAGTCATTAAGAAGGCTACACAGAAAGCTTTTGTGATAGCATACCTGGAAAATAAAGAACCAGAAAAGTAAAACAAAACGTAACAACAACTGAAACACCACAACTTGTTCTGAGCTGTGAAGCTCTTATTTAACAGACTCTCCTATAGGTAGCTTATTTTGGCAACAAGGCACCCATATCACACCCTAAATTTAAGAAAAGTCTGGTCAGACAGTAATTGCGCTCCTACATATAATTCTAAAATTGTTCAAACAGAAACCTTCAAATCATGGGCATGTAACTTTCTTGGCAAGCAAATTGTCCTTGTCAAACACTTTGGTTCTCTAATAGAATTGCAATCTGAAGAAGCGGAAGTATTTAAAGTAATCCACAGAAGCTTTAGCTAGCAATGAAGAGGTACACGCAGTACTACAGACTACACAATTGGTTGTCTTAAATTGTATAGTTATAATGAACCTGAGCTAGGTTTCAACGATCAAGCTGTTAGTTCCAATCAGGCGACGTCCAAGTCAACTTTGAGTAAAAGATTGACAATTGCCTTTAACATGCATGGAAGAGCCATCAATAGAGAAATTCATGCAAACTAACAGTTTTATAGTAACCTCACAAGCGGAAGCATCATATTATTATTATCATTACCAGAACTTGAACTCTGGAAGACGACGAACAAATGGTTTAAACTCATCAGTGTCCTTAGTAGGCAATGAAGCCCCACCCAAGACTTCAAGCTCTGGATCAGCTTTTGGCGAAAGAAAACCAATCAACAGATTCAAGATATAGATTCCCAGTCCATATGACACAACGTAGAAGCCTCGAACATAGTAAATCCTCAAGACATAGATAGCTGCTAGAGCAAGAGTTCCTAGCCACCTCTGAACAGGGTGAGGGGTAGAACGATCCAAATAGTACTGAAATGCCCTAGAAAAATCGTCCCTCCACTGGGCAATAGGTGAAACCGTGGAGGCAGCATCGTTCCCAGCTCCTTCCATTAATTTCTAGTCTCTTAATCTCCCTGCACGTACAAATATCAAAGACCATCACCATACAAAACAGAAGAGAAATATTTTACTCCGCCAGTAGCATTTCAAGATAAATTAAAAGAAAAAAATCCAGATAAAGAAGAGTCAGTTCAACACTGTTTTGCACTTCCAGTTTGTACCCACCAAAAAAAAAAAAAAAAACACTGTTTTGCCCATGAAGCAGAAGGGCTCAAATTAAACAAATCAAGTTCATCAAATCCACATATGGAAATCCACAGTAAAAACATAAATTAACAAGAAGATCATCGGGAAGAAACTTCTGATGTAATCCCCTCCGCCCAAGACAGAAAAGGGGACAAAATTAAATATAAAAAAAAAAATAGTGATGAGGGTTTCTGTGCCAGGATTGTCTGTTAAGTATAAACTATGATCATATATAATTCCGGCAATAACAATAAAGCTTCCATAAATACACAGTGAAATATTTACCTCCAAGAAACGTCAAGGCAGGACGACACCGACCGAGAATTTTACAAAAACAGTGAGTGAGGTCAAAGCAATCAAAGGATGTTATTGTTTCCTATTTCTTCGGATTTCCAACCGCGTACAGCTCCTCCGTGGGCAAAAACTTAAACGCACCGTATCCCAGCAGAAGCTCCATTATGCAGGCTATACTGCCAAGGGCTTTTTGGTAATATGACGCACATTGAGAATTGAAACCCCATTTTGCCCTCGCCATTATGCGGGATATACTACCCTACCACTTTGATGCCTTCTCCTTCGGTGGCTCTCCATTTCCATCCTTGATTACCCATCACACGCCAAGAAGCTAATACTGACAGAGTTTGAGCTTACAGAAGCTTGAAATCCCTAGTGACTTCACTGATAGCAAAAGCCATCAATCAACAATAGAAATTGCTAATGGGAACACTCGGGAAAGCCATATACACCGTCGGGTTCTGGATTCGAGAGACTGGGCAGGTCATTGATCGTATCGGTTCCCGCCTCCAGGGCAGCTACTACTTCCAAGAGCAGCGTAAGTCATTCCTTTCTCCGCTCTTTTTCATCTGTTAGATCCAATTTTGCGCTTTATTTCCTAGGATATTTAATCCGTTTATGCACATCAAAATTTCGGGTATTTCCCTTTGGTAATAGATTTGATTTTTTTTTGGTCTATATGAAAATTCTGTCGTTTCAATGTTTGCGCCCACTTACATAGGTTCATCGCCTGTGTCATAGATCAATGTTCTATTTTAGTTGAATCGCATTTGAATGACCTACCTGAAAACACTTAAAAAGCATGAGGAATGTTACAACGTAATAGGTTTGGTTTGTTAACATTTGGTTGTGCTACTGTGTTTTGGGTCTCGGAGGTTGAAATTAATAAAGGATAGCAAAACTGGAATAAATGCATTTTGTAGGTACAGCACCAAAAACACAGGCTTTCACTTGATTATTCTATCGGTAACTTGGTAATAAGATTCTTGAAATTATGGGGAAATGCGCTGAGATAACACCCCCCCCCCCCCCCGGGGGGTTTTGAGCGATTTGTAGCTTTTAGTGCAAGTTGCAGAACATATTGGGACTGAGAAAGAAGCTTCTAGGGCACATTGCTGGCATGACCTATTTTGTTATGAATACATAATCTGGAATCTGAGATTTTGATTAATTTTCATGATATGGTTTAATTAATGAAGGTTGATGATTGCAGATTTTTACTTTTCTTTTTATGCTAATTGTATAATCATAGCGCTTACATTCAGAGTGCAGTAAACGACTTCATTTTAGAGATTGTTCTGATTTTGCTTCTGTTTTTATTATTGGAGCATTTCAAATTTGAACGGGTCTGTCTTGCTCAGACTTCCTACTGTTTTTATTTTTTATTTTTTTTCTGCACTCATTTTGGTTTTATGGATACTTTCACCAAACTATTCGATATCATATGCATGGAAGGAATATGAAAGGAATGTTCTTGTGTGCTTTCTCTTTCCTATTCTACTGGAGATCTCCTCCTTTGGTGGTTTAAATCAAGGGCTTTCATTGATTGGTTTGTCTTTATGCCTTGAAACAAATAATTGAATATTCTTCCTTGTTCTGTTTAGTGTCTAGGCATCGAACTCTTATGAGCATATTGGATAAGACTCCTATTGTTGATAAGGATGCATTTATTGCTCCAAGTGCCTCTGTCATAGGCGACGTTCAAGTTGGAAGGGGATCATCTATTTGGTATGGATGCGTCTTGAGAGGTGAGGTCTTTCACTTGATTAATTTAAAGTAAAAACTTTTTGATGATTAAAGGGACTCATAAGTTTATTTAAATAATTACTTTTTATTTCTCTTGTTAAAAAAAAAAAAAAAAAACTACGCCTTTCCTCTACTTCCCAGACGATGTTTGGGGGTAATTACATCTCTGTAATTGTCTGGTGTGAATGAATTTGTTGCTATATGTTATAATAATATTTTTACTTCACTTCGTTCATAGGTGATGTGAACAGTATCAGCGTTGGATCTGGAACTAACATACAGGATAACTCCCTTGTGCATGTTGCGAAGTCAAATTTGAGTGGGAAGTTGTTGCCAACTATTATTGGGAACAATGTCACTATTGGTCGGTAATAATTTTTTTCTGTGATCATGATTGTTTTGATTCTACCTCTTTATGGGAATTTACGTAAAAAATTCCACCGGTAGGTCATAGTGCTGTTATACATGGCTGTACTGTTGAAGATGAAGCATTTGTTGGTATGGGTGCAACACTGCTTGATGGTGTTGTTGTTGAGAAACATGGCATGGTAGCTGCTGGGGCCCTCGTGAGACAGGATACGAGAATTCCCTCTGGGGAGGTAAGTCTGGTTATGTGCTGTCTGGCTATTTGCCCCTGTTTATGATGAAAGGAACTCCCTGGCAGTTTTCTATCTTCACTTTTTGTGTCCCAAAACATCCTAATCTAAAAGAATGTTTGTTGAATAAACCACAAAAAGGTTATAAATGTAATTTAAAAATGTAGAATCTGCATCTGACTTCCTTTGCCTGTCTACTTACAACATCTTAGGGTTGCTTTTTCCTCCACAAAATTAGCTGTTACGATTATCTCAAATCTTGTCTTAGAACTATAGCATGGACTGAAGACTTGCCTCTTAGTGAGGCAGCCATTCTTGAAGGTTTCTTATAATATGTGCCAACCACTGTATGTAAGTAGAAACTTGCATGTTTGCAGGTATGGGCAGGGAATCCAGCAAAGTTCCTGAGGAAGCTCACTGATGAAGAAATAGCATTTATCTCCCAGTCAGCCACCAATTATAATAACCTTGCACAGGTCCATGCGGCTGAAAATGCCAAGCCCTTCGATGAAATTGAATTTGAGAAGGCACTGCGGAAGAAGTTTGCACATAGAGACGAGGAGTATGATGCAATGATTGGTGTCGTTCGTGAAATTCCTCCAGAGCTTATCCTTCCGGACAATGTTCTTCCCGATAAAGCACAAAAAGCTTCTCAAAAATAAGGTTTTCAAATGACTGTTTCCTCGAATTGCAACCTTGAAATGGCATCAAGGGATATTCTTGTTTTGTTCGAATTCATGGAGTAGGGATTATTTTCATTCCCAATAATACCAGACGTGTTTTAGGCTAGAATTATGGCTGCTTTCGAAGTCTGGGAATCAATTGTCCTATCTATAATTTTTCAAAATCTACTTTTTTATTTTTTTTTATTTTGAGAAAGGTGTTGTTGGAGGAGCATGCAGGTTAGTCTTTTGGTGTATTTCTTTTAGATCTACACGTTCAATTCATTATAGGGCGTGACATGATTTCTCAAATATTCGTTGAAATAATTGTTTGATATAAGGACATTTGTGTTGTCTTGACTGTGGATACAGGCATTTTCAACTTAACTTCCTGGTTATTTGAAAATGAGTTATTTACGGGCCGTTGGATACCTGGTGGAAACGCATGACACCCAGAGAGCAAGAATTGTAGATTCAGTCCATTAAAAAAACTGCGGAAAGTTTCATAGCTGCCATGAAAAAAACCGTTACTTTCTTTTTTGCCATGAAAACCGTTATATGGTTTTCTATTTTTTTGTTACATTCAACATTGCTCATGCTAAACGCTGTTAGTGCGCTTAATAAAATAAGAGATATGATTAATTGAAGTGTTATCTTGAGCACGAAGATAGGCTACTAGAATCCATATAATGGATTCATTGATGATTCTCGTCCTTTCTTGGTGGAGTCAGCTCCTCTGCACCATCGATCTCTATTTCCCAACTTGCTGAAACCTAACCCATGTGCGATAACGTCTTGAGTGGTTGATTTTTTGCTGGAGGCTCAACTGTGTTAGATTAGATAATGTGTCGAAAAGCACTCTCATTCATCTCAAAAAAAAAAAAAAAAAAAATTACAAAGGAATCTCCGTGATTTCAGCTGGCATCTATATAACACGGACAATGAGACAGGAAAAGGTTCTCCAACCCCCCAGAATCTGACCTCAACAATGCTAATGATCCCTTTAATTCCTCTTTCTTCCTTTACATGGTTTCCATGAGCAAGCACATTTATTGTGCCAAAACTTTCTACTATAGTTGATGTCTTTATGCCATCCCATCCAGCATTACTGTAGCGATTACTTGGAATTTTCATTTTGATATGGTATTCAATTGAGTCTCCAACTGCAAGCTTGCTTAGTTCTTAGATAGATATATATCGTAATCTTCAAATCAAAAGACATAAGAAACAAACAATATCTTGAAAAGAAAAAGCCATAGCCATTAGCCATTGATTAGTTTTTCTTTTACTTTTATAATTAATAATGCAGCTCTTAATTCACTCTGACTCCCCACCCACCCCCACCTTGTCGGCCGTCGTATAGTACGCCGTATTTTATATCATAAGTTCATAGACCGAGGGCTCTCTCTTCTCTTGTCTAAGTGTGGGTCTGTCGTTCTTGAGGTTGTGGTTCTGTTCACTTTATATTTATATTTATGGTTGAGGCTCCCCTACCCTACGTTTTGGATCAAACTTCTCTCTTACCACTAGCTATTCCACTGATAGAATTGCAATCATGTGCCTTTTTCTTATCCAAAGCATATATAAACTATTACAAGTTCGGCGCATGAACGAGGATGAAAATATCATAACCAAGCAATGTATTAGGAGGTGCTTGTTTGTTTGATAGGCAATTCCTTTGGCCCTTATTTATATTATTTATTTTATGAATACACTCACAAACGAACATATAAAAGGTAGTATTGATTAGTGACTTGTTTTTAAAAAAAAAATTGGTTTGTAATATACTTTCATGGTGTGTCAGCAATTTTTTTTAAATTTTTTTGGTTTGCTAAAATCTCAATCTAACTACTTGATGTGCATTAATGATGCCAATATTTCCGTAAACCAAAAATGCTGCTGATACGTGTAGGCATCAGTCAAAAATTTTAGGAAAAAACATCGAAATTCGATCCCGCTAACTTCGGGAAGGAGATGCGGCGCCTTTCTGCAAGGTGGCGTGTGTATATAAATATGTATACGTAGGAAAGCAATACAAGGTGGAAAGGGCGCACAAGTGAACACAGGGTGAGGGAAGGAGACTTCGGAAACAATCATGGGCGCAGAATCCTTGTCCTATAATGACCGGAACCACAACGGCCACGGGGACGAGCAGCCTCCGGTCATTCTAGGTCTCCAACCTTCAGCCCTAGTAGACCACGTCGCCCGCGTCGATTGGTCCTTGCTCGATCAAATTCCCGGTGAACGTGGTGGCTCTATACCTGTATTCACTTCGTAAACTCTTTCTTATATAATTACGCTTCTTCATTTGGTTTGGGGTTCTTTATTTTAGGTGGGTTCTTGTTGATTTCTCCTATTTTCTGGGAATTCCTCTCTTATATTCTTACCAAATTCACTAGAAATTCATATGCATATGCTTCTAATGGCCTTCTCATCCGTCATGATCTGGCATTGCATCATCCGTCATCATGTATGCTATAAACACGTGGATTTTAGTGAGATTGGGGGTTTGAGTTTCTGTTGGATCGAGTGGGACACTCCTAAATTTGAATTATGAAAATTGTTCACTAATTCAGTCAGGTGCAATTCACATTGGATACCTATTAATTTGGTTACCCTTCAGTGTCCTCTATAGCCTCCGGTTTCTGCTGAAAATTACCCCTGGGCCCGGCAATTCTCTTTCACTAATTTTCTTTTTCTTTTTCTTTTGCTGAAACGCATTTGGTAAAACTTGCGGGATCTGTACCTTTACATTTTTGAAAAAAAAAAAATATTTTGTTGGGATTTGGGTGCATATACTTGACAGTTGAAGTGGCAACATCATACATGGACATTATCTTCTACTAAGTTGCTTGTAGTTTTTATGTGCTTACAAGAACTTCATAGTCATACTTCTAGTCCAGTTTGGTTTATAGAAAAGTAGATTAGCGGTTTCTGTTATGCTTGCAGGTTGGAATCGAAGAACTTGAATATATACTGAGGGAAGTAAAATCCCATGTCCTCTCATCCCCCAATGATCCGTCCCCTATGAAGACAATGGCTGGAGGCAGTGTTGCAAATACAATTCGAGGGCTGAGTAGTGGGTTCAAAATTTCTTCTGGAATTATTGGGGCATATGGGGATGATGACCAGGGGCGTTTATTTATTGATAACATGAGCTTCAATGGAGTGAACCTCTCGAGACTGAGGAAGAAGAAAGGACATACAGCACAGGTCAGCTCAATATCACAAATTCTATCTATTAATTAAGTTTCAATAATTTCCGATTTTAACAGCTTAGATTCTGGAACAGTGTGTTTGCCTGGTTGATGCCTTGGGTAACCGTACAATGCGACCTTGTCTCTCAAATGCTGTGAAAGTTCAGGTACATGATTGTCTTCGATATGTGTATAGTTTTTCAAGGCTGTATGTGGACATCCTTCAAGTTTTGTCAAGTTCTTATACATACCTCTTTTTATTATCTGCAGGCTGAAGAACTGACAAGAGAGGATTTTAAGGGCTCCAAGGTTGACTTCTTGATCAAATGAAATATGTTCTTATATGTTTCATGTTTACTCAACCTTTCTTACTTTATTTACCACCACTTCTAGTTAATATATCATCTAGAGGTTCTCTGCGAACTCAGCTGCTGATATATTTACATTTCAGTGGTTGGTGGTCAGATATGCAATACTCAACTTGGAAGTTATTCAAGTCGCCATTCATTTAGCCAAGGAGGAAGGTCTCCTTGTTTCCTTGGATTTGGCCAGTTTTGAGGTATAGCATGTTACTTCTAGGAAATCCTTCCACTTCTAATCAGAATATTTTTTCTTAAAAAAGAAATATTTGGATGAAATTGGAATTTGAAATCCTTCACAGAGGATTGTTCCTGCTTTGGTTTGAGAAGAGTGTAACTTGACTTATAAAATGTAAATTGCAACTCATGACAGGACGATATTGATAAGAGTAGATTCTGATGAAGAGTTACTACGTCAATATCATTCATGGTCGTAGTCATACATATACTGAACTTGCTTGCTGTCTTCTCTTCATTTGCTACTTACAAAAGTCATTCTCATTTGAATGAAAATATCATGTCTAAGTGCATAAAAATATTTATGCAATGTGCAAGCATATCATTTTTTAGGTGTTTGATGACTTTTTAGTTGCATTTATTTTTATCTGTATATAATTTATCTTATATGTTCTTGAGTATTGAGACTCTGATTATTTTGGGAAGATGGTTCGAAACTTTAAGTTGCAACTTCTAACATTGCTGGAGTCTGGGAAGATAGACCTTTGCTTTGCCAATGAGGATGAGGCAACAGAGCTGCTAAGGTGACTATCATTTTAATTTAGACCAGTTTTATATCAAGACTTCTTGGAAATATATTTAATTTTCATTATCCAAGTTATTGCTATCTTGTTTTAATTTTATAGTGTGCATTTTGCTTATCTACACTGTTAATTTATTTTACAATGGATCCAGAGGCGAACAGACTGCTGATCCTAAAGGTGCAGTAGAGTTTCTGTCCAAATACTGCCAATGGGCTGTGGTAACATTAGGCCCTAATGGATGCATTGCTAAACATGGAAAGGAGGTGCGTTGAATAGTTTCCTATGTGATATTGCATAATATTATATGACATCCTGCTGAGTTTCCTTGTTCTCCCTCCCTCAGAAATTTCCTTCTCTGTCAATGTTGCACTGTTGGATGTGATCACTAATGCGGATGTGAGCCAAATGATGAGATTTTAACCTCTGTTATTGGCCCGATAGAGACCATAATGGCATAATCAGCTGGACCTATCAGTAGTTAATTTTGTCCCGATATGCGTCTTTAGTAAAGATTTTGGTTCCGTATGAGATTGATGATCAAATTATGGAATTTCCAATAGATCATGGTTCGTTTCTCTGCAATCGGAGATGTCTTCTGAACCCTTCAAATCAATATAGTTATTTTAAGCTCAAAATCTGCATCCTGCATACCAAACTATCACAATTATGTTAACTTATAGGGCAAGCTGGGGGAACCGGAGACATTCTGCCTACCAAACCATCACAAATATATTTCCTGACATGTGATTGAACCTTGCACAGCACATATAATCTCAATGGTAGGAACAAGTTTCGTGCATTTTTTTTCCCGGTTGAGATGGTAGTTGGTATTTAAGTACATTGTACTCCAAAATCATAGGGGAAGAGCTAGTGGCACTTGGTCATCAAGTTAAAGAATTGAACAATAGATGCGGAAAAATTTTACTAGTCATGATAATTTATTACGTTTATTTTAAATGTCAGATTGTACAAGTCCCTGCCATAGGGGAAGCAAACGCTATTGATGCAACGGGAGCAGGGGACCTTTTTGCAAGTGGTTTTTTGTATGGTTTGGTCAAGGGATTGTCGCTAGAAGAATGCTGCAAAGTAGGCTCGTGCAGTGGTGGCTCTGTTATTCGCTCCCTTGGTGGTGAGGTAACCTCAGAGAATTGGCAGTGGATGTACAAGCAGATGCAGATAAAGGGTCTCCCTTGTCCTGAACAGTCTCGATAATAGGATCTGTTTGGCCTTAATTTCTTTCCTTTTTCATCTTTTATCATCGAATGGATGTATTAGTTCCATTCTTGGGGTTTCTTTGACTAATGCATGGAAAACTAGATATTTACGGAAGTAACACGAATAGATTTGAGCCTCGAATATATTTGAGCACGGGGCTAATTTAGAGTTACCATCGTGCCCCTATAAAACATCGCCGTGATCGTGATTGCTTCTATTTTCTGAGTATACGCTTTAAGCGTTCATTGAGATGATTACATACGTCGCACGAAATTCACCCATTTTACACTTTAATCATGTATCAAAAAAAAAGAAAAAAAGTTAAAATGAACCAAAAGAAGCATTTACACTCACACGACCATGGTCCAGTGGGAAGAGCAAAATAATTTTATAAACAGTAACAACTTTTGTTGCAAGTTTTTTCTTCTTTTTTTTTTTCCCCCAATACCTCGAATCCATTAAAAGTGCAACGGTACTACGGCGAGTGCTTGCACTATATATTTCGGCATTCAAAAAATAATAAAATTAATAAATTTTTATGAATTGTCATCATGTATTGAAAATGATTCAATGTAAATTGAATCATGTATTTTGTCACTGCATCAAGGCTCTGTTGATTCACTAGAATTCTCATATTTTGAATTTAAATCATCTAATAAAGTAGCAAAAATCAACAGTCATTTTCTTTTTGCTTTTTTAACTGACAATCATTGAATTCTTTTACTAAAATAACTTGTGGAAATTCTTTTATTTTTTTAAAGTGAATTCAAACATAAAATTAGATAAAATTATTTTTTTGAACCACTTCTTAAAAAAAAAAAATTCAAAACAACTCTAACAGTGATCTATAGAATGAAAGAAAAAGGAAAAGAAAATTGAAGGTAGACACTAGCATTGCGATTTTCCCAAACTTGGAGAAAAGGAGTTTCACATGACAACGAAGCCTATAATTTTTTCACCACGAACATCAGTTGATACCTTAGTAGAATGTAAACCGTCAATGTAAGTCCATCAAACGCTGGCAAGAAATCGTTTGCAATGATGAGCCGCGGATTCATTGCAGGAATTTAAAAAGGATTGATAAAGAAAATCCATCAAAGAGATGCCGTCTCCTATGACATACTCAACATAAGGCCTACTCATATATAGAAGATCTGCTTTTCCACCACCACACTTGTTTTTATGTTATCAAATGTCCATTGGAGCAACACCTTGGTCTGGAGCAGCAGCAGCACCCTGGTCTGCAGAATCCTGATCTGTAGCAGCACCTGGCTGAGGTTCAGCAGCTGGAACTTCTTCCTCCCTCACAATCTCGAAGGCATCAATTAACTTCTGTACCGTTTCTTGATCCAATATGTGGAACGGCTCACCGACTCCAACGACAGCAATCGTACATATGGAACTCCTTAGTTTTTCCCCTTGCAGGGTTTCTCTGGTTGCAATAAGTGCATCCTTGATCAGGTCTTCCCTTGAGGAGCTCGTGAAGTTCTCAAACCTGCGTTCCAAGTATGTCTTTGCAGCTTGTGAGCGAGACCCAATTGCAAAAGCCTGATATTCAAAGTAGTTCCCGCTAGGGCAGTTGTAATAAAGGTGAGCTCCAGATTCATCCAATCCAGCTACCAGGAGACCAACGCCATAAGGGCGTTTCCAAGACCGTTGGGTGCAAACCTGCCACTCAAAGTTGCATCACAATTACAGAAAGAGAATTTGATTCAAACAGATTCTTTTTTCTTAGATGAACTCAAACCTTAAAAAGCACCCTAGCACACCCTGTTTAATATAGGAAGTCAATAAAAGGAAAATAAAAGAATTCAACATAATAACAATCAAGTCACTTTATACAACAGCCACCCGAACATAGAATATCATGTCATTATGATTTTATAATGAGATGCACTTGGAAAATATTGAACATAAATATTGCAATCTTCGGGGTTTTCTCCTCACAACTGTTTTCAAAAAGATAATTAAATTCATTGGGGACGAGCCCCGACCAAACTACTCAATTAGAAGTTAGCCCCTCCCCCCCAACCCCCCCCAAAAAAAAAAAAAGAGGAGAACTCATATAGTTACTACAAGTGTATAACCCACGAGAAAGATCAATGAATCATATGCCCAAAAATTTTCTAATACATAAACATCCTCGGAACTTGGAAAAGATACCGGTCCTGGTGTTAGACAGAATAACAAGAAATATGGTCAGTTCCCCTTTTACATCTCAGCAAAACTCTTCACCAATAAATAAAAGGAACCAATAACTGCTCAGCTAGATATCAATCTTAAATCCCACATGACCAAACCTCAGATCCACTACAACCACATCCAAACAAGTACAAATACAACACTGACAATTAAGATTAAAAATGGTTGTATATGCATAATTTGATTAAATGAATAGCCCACCCACAACTCATGCGTACTATCCTTGAAATCATTGACATCAAATTTAGCTTCATTTATATTGGACGTGTAATGAATTTCAAGCATACATAGGCATAGATAAATCATACCCAATAAGAACAACTTTACTATCGTCTGATCAATCAAGTTAGAGAAAGTACAAAATTCCTAATGGTCCCATTCATAGGTAAGAAAAGAAAAAAAAAAAAAAAAACGAAAGAAATTACACATAAGGATGATTACATGCAAATATCTCGCTTCTTTCGGATCTGTCATAGTTGAATTTATATTTAAGAGTGCAAATCCAAACAATTATTAACATGCCATAATTCAAATGATGTCTGGATAATGCATAAGAAATAATTGAAAGTGTTAATCAACAACGACAGATATGAATGGAATCACTCAGCTCAAGGCACTCAATTCATCAAAATTTCAACAACAGGGATAAATCCAAACATTCATAATAGAATTTTGCATACACATAGAGTAACTTGGACCACCCCCAAGAAAATCATATCATAACCACGCAGAATAGAAGGTCAGTAACTTTAAAACAGGTTAATTTGGACCATCCATCAATATTATCAGTTATCACACATTGCACCCAAATTTTTTGCGTGAGTAAGAACTATCAATATTTTGAAGCATAGATATGAATTATATCATAACCAACCAAATTAATCATTGTCAAAAAACAAGTAGAAAGGAAACTTAGGAGGTATTTACAATGCCATTTTCTGCTCCTACCCACCTGAGATATAAAGAAGTATCACTTCTTTTTGCTACATAGAATACATATGAGGAAACCTGTATCTTTTTGATACTCTATTCGACTAATGAACTCCATTCCCTCCTTTGACAGTAACATACCAACATAGTGAAAGCTCCTCGATTTCTCCTAGATAAAACCAGCTTCATCATCCCCATCAACTCATCTACCAGGATTTCACTCTTCCAGAACATTGGAAAGCCATAATCTCCCAACATTAAACCTAATGGAAGTGTTCGATTCTAGTAAAATGTACGCATGAATTCCAGGATTCTGGTCTTCTTTTTACTCCAATTTCTTAAACTCCAGTCCCAAAATGATTAAAAATATAAGAAAATAATCACGCCAATATTTCCAACCAAAACCCTAGGCTCAATTCTGCGATCTAGCGACAACAATTAGTGTAACTCACTCATTCTACATTAGAAAAAAAGAAGTTTGCAAGGGGATAGTTGCAGTGAGAAGATAGGGTTAATTATCCGATACTAACCTGGGCCCTATCTGCGAGTTGAACGACGAGTCGACCAACGGGAAGTGGCGACTCGTACGTATAGCTATAGTTGATACACTCCGATCGCATATAGCGGGAGAGAACTCGACCATCGGCGGTGAGTCCAGCAATGGCAACTCCGATGTGGTCATCGACCTTGAAGATCTTCTTCTGGTGAGAAGAGAGCTCCGAGTTAGCCTTATTGACGCAAGCCAGGACCACGTGGGTTTTAGATCGGAGCCCTATGGCGGCGGAACCTTGTTTAACTGCCTCCATTGCATATTCTACCTGGAAGAGCCTGCCGGCAGGGCTCCATGTCGTAACGTCGGTGTCGTACTGGTTCCTGAACATTTTCTACGATGTCGTTTCCGATTCACCAAGGTACAAGTCTCCGCCTTTTCGTCTTTGCCGTTATAGTGTGATTGCCCTCTAAGCAAACTGCAAAATTAATTAACAAACAAGTATAGGGTTTTTTCTTCTTGCTCAAGGCAAAAAGGGTAAAAAGGCAGAGGTTTAAATGCAATAGCCGGAAGGAACTCTCACCAAGGGCACTTGACACACATCTCCCAATTCTCCCCTTTTTCTTTTCTTCTCTTCTTTTTTCACCTAGCTGTGTTATTTTCTTGCTACTGACCCTGGGCTGGGCCTGCTTGTCGTTTCAATTTCTTATACTGTCATCTATGAAATGGGCCATAAGTTGGGCTTGGTCAATGTTATTAAGGGGAGTTTTTTTTACACATTTTAGAATTTTCAATTATATTTAGAACTTCAACGTCAAAAATAAAAAATTTTAAAAGTTAAAATTTTAATATATATGTAACGTGTGATTAGAAAAAATAGGATGTGCTAAAAGAATTGGCTTATTAATAAACCCTTACGAAGCAAGATAAAACCCAAATCCATAATTGTATTAAGTAGGTGAAATATGATTGGGAGCAAATTTATTATCATTAATTTAAATAAAAGGTGTTACTTAAGCCATTCCTTGAACAGAGAGTGCATAGTTTAAAATAGTACACGAAAAGAGGAGTAAGAACAAATACACACTCTTCTTTTTTTTTTTTTATAAGAAATACGCACTCCTAAATGATAGCATTTATTTAATATTATTTTATAATTTTTACTAACCACAAAAAATAGACAAGAAATAAGGCATTAAAATAGTGGAGACCCAAAGGCGGTTGTCAAGCTTAGTCGGACTCCACCGGCTTTCCCGGTCACTCGTAGTAGTCGTCGTTCCTGTTATTTCACCTTTTAGGACGGCTAGCGAGCAGACTCACCGGTTAAGTACGTCGCCATGCATTTTTTTTTTCCCTCGCAGTTAGTTAGAACGCATTTTTCTTTCCCTCTCACTCTGTTTCAAAAGTCCCTTTCATCTCTTCAGTTCTTCTCATTGTTTCTCTCTCTCTCACATTATGTGTTTCTTCACTTCTCCTTCTCTAACTATGCGAAATTACTCTGCAGAGGAAGAACCAGAGTGAAGCGAAAGGAAGAAAACAGTGAGCCTCTAGAGTCAACTTTCGGGATGGTGTTTGGGGCCGCCACTGCTACTCTCTCCAAGAAGCTCTTAAACAGCTCCGCGTACGACGGCATTTCTACTCCAATTAAGTTCAGAGCTCCTAGTTTGTCTTCCAGATTAGACGATTACTGTGAGATTTTTGGTAGTACTGAAGCCTCCTTAGGTTCATTGGTTACAATTCTTGAAATTCCGGAGCTCGATGAAAGAAAAATTTTCAATGATATTTGGCGCTCGAAACTCGATTACTCGAAGGCCTTCAGTGGATTTGGAAATGTGGATACTGTTGTACCTTAGGAGCTGTTTGCCGAGCCAAAATACATCGATAGTTTTCCAAGGAAGCACCGTAAGTTTGCTTATAGTTTTTTGTTAGGGTTTAATGTGGAATGAAATCTACGTATACTCTATTATACTTGAATTTAGGATGTTTGTTCCTTGTCAGATGTTTGTTATTTTTGTTTATTTTCAATTTTTTTACTTGTGTTTCCCAAGGTATCTTTTCTCAATTTTCACTAGATATTTCCTTTCCTTTGCTGATGGAGGAGGGTGATCGGCGAAATCGAACAGTTTTGGCTTGACAAATTGATGTTTCTATAAAATGCCCTAATCTACAAAACAGTTCTTAGTTACGGATTAACTCTAGGCTTTTACGTTACTATAATAATCATATTACTGTATTTTTTTTTTTTTTCATTTCATAGTTGAAATGTATATTGGAGTAGTGTAATTATCGTAACTTCTCCTTAGCAGAAACTCTCAACGGTGGAACAACATATTAAAGAGATTCATATTTGTGCTCTGACACAGATGATGACCTATGACCTTTCTAAAATTATCTTTCCATTATGAAAACCTGTTTGGTATCATTCAATAGATGAGCGCCTGTTTAAAATGCAAATATTAACATTAATCACGTTTTTGACATTTGTTATCCTTTAGGAGGAGAGCAGAGAAAACCAATCTACGAAGGAAGATCCTGCTAATTATATAAAAAAGAATCTACTGGTATCACAGGAGGCAGCATAATTGGATGGTGACAGAAAGATCAGCGTGTCATATATATCATAAAATTTACCAGGGAACACATAGCTTCACTCCATGCTGCGTCTGCTTATAACTTGTTCAATTTAAGAAGTCAATCCAAAAGATGATAAGTCTATACCGGTAGTGCCGGATGCTTATCCTAGTACTCGTTGCAGGGAGAGGAAAAAGGAAAGTGGATGTTGCACTGAATCAGTTTCTGGTCCTTCACCTGATAATGCTAATGAACAGTATTCAATAGTCATAATCGATCGATCTGATTCAATTCATTGGTTTTTTGATGGACATGAGATCAGCCATGGAAGTGATGGAACAAAGAACCAGGGCCTGTTGAAGGGACAGATGATTGTGGCGAGAAGAATTCACTTAGACATCTTCCTTGACTCCAGGTGCCTTTGAACTCAACGAAGAAATGATCCAAATGCAAAATATAAAGGAAACAGTTATGTTTGACAGTGCTTCTACAGAAGTTGATGAAGCTGACATAAAGGTTGTGCAAAATCAAGATTGAAGACCAATGCTCAAGCGAAGCTGAAAATGACTGCAACCTAGCAATGCTTGTTGAAGAATTAACTCCTGAATCTGTAGAAATTTCGAAGGAAGTGAAAGAGGCTGAAGCTGCATCGAATGAAAAGATAGAGCAGAATAAATATGACTCATCTTATAAGGAAAAATTGGTTGACAGCGAAGAATGTTAGAGCATTTCAGCTTCCTTTATATGTCTGAATGGGAATCAAACACCTTAAAAAATCAGGAGAGCAAAACTAGAGACAGTAATCTACAGGAGAATCATCAAGCGACTCTAGGAGTGGAAGAGAGAAAGTCAATGGTACTTCACAAAAGGTAGTACTGGAAAAGAAACAAACGAAGAAAATCGATGAAATAAAAGAGAGGGAAAGGGTGAGAGAAAGAGCAATTCGAGCTGGCGTCGGCGAAAGGGCTGGTCTGGAGAGATCTGCGCCTGAAGCTTGTAGGAAAAATATGTCTGATGGACGAGAAAGGCTAGGAAAGACCACTGGTCAGCCAAATGATAAGACACTGGCTGAAGGCTGCTACGGAAGCAAACTTAAAGCTGAACGTGCTGCTGTGGAGTGAGCAACTGCAGAGGCACGAGCACTTACACTTGAAGGGGCCTTGACCGAGAAAGCTGCTTCTGAAGCAAGATACAGGTCTGGAAATTTTGTCTCGGAGAAGTCATTTCTTGGTTCAAGAGATAATGCAACAAGTCGCAGAGGTATGTGATGTTATAACATGCGGCTACAGTTCTCTTTTAATTGCAGATTCTTTTTTATGGTCTCGTTCTTCATACGTAGGTAATAATATATGGATTAGATTTGTACAGCCCTAGGACTGAATAACCAAATAAATAAATAAATAAATAAATAAATGAAAAAACTGAATTATATATAGAATTAAAACTATCTGATTCAACTAATTAAAAAAAAAAAAGAACTAAAACTATATCTGTCACATATTTATATTATCTATGCATATATATCATATTATGTCATGATTATCTTTGGATTATATGATTCTATATAATAATATATAATATATATTTAATTTTTTATAATATATTATAATATACATTTTATTATTAATATAATGTATGTTATATTTAATTAACATGGAATATTCTATTACTATAACCTTATATTTATTAATTCATATTAAATTTAATCTAGTTAATTTTTGATATATACTACCGCAGACGAAGTTCCGAAATCTGCAGATGTGTACGATGGAGCCAGTGGCGGTTCTGCTCAGAGATTTAAAGGAAGGCATCAGAGAATAGGAGAACGTGTCGGGGTGAAACCTGCTTTTTTCTTTGGTATGACACCTGATTCTTTTCCATACACTCGTGCTCAGTGCGTTTAATAATATGCCACACGGTTTCTTCATTTTCTTCCTTTTCTAAATACTTTTTATGACTATATATCCAGGCCAAAGCTCTTGCAGATAAGAATATGCGAGATCGTCCATTGCAAAAGCAGCAAGAGGAGAGAAACGTAATTCTCTATCGATTTTTGCATTTATGTCTCGAGTTTCATTTTGTCAAACCGTTCAAAATTTTAAAATTTGTGGCAGAGGGTGGCAGAAGTTCTCGATACATATGTCAAAAAGGTGGTCAAGCGGAAAAGAAGGAAATTTGCGGGCATTGCTTTCAACATTACAATGACAATATGTAAGTCCAAAGTTTCTAATCCCCCTCTTTTTCGAATTTAATCTCTCTGCGCGTAATACCTTGCATTGTTATTTCTAGTAGGATAACATATAACTCGCCCCGGATCTTCACGTTCTTAGTGTTCCTTAACCTGACTAAACTGAATAAAAGAAGCTTCATGATATTACGACCTCAAATACACGAGTATTGTGAGAAATGCTTACACCAACTAATCTTGTGAAAGTTCAGACTGACAAGGAGGAAGCTTTTACTTATGCTTCTGATTTTACCAATTTTTTTGAGCAAATGATTAGGAAAATACCAAATTCATTGACAGCTATCACTATCAGTATCAGATCATGTTTCCATCTTCATCAAATACGAGCACAAATTGGCATCCTATTTGCCCCGAATATCTTTATCCATTTTTGAAGCATACAATTAGTTTAGGCATTTCACATTACTCAATAGATCCATTTTGCCATGGCTTTTTGATGTCAGTGAGAAGGTTTGGGGTGGTTCCGAAAATTTATCTTTTTGCATTGAATACTTTTATGTTGCGGATTCTTTGGCCTGATAGTGGTTGGTAGCCGATTCCTTTGACAGACATAGTAACCAACGCTGCCGAAAAGAAAGCCCATCGTAAAGCAACTCTTTTCGTTCATCATGACAAGCTGCAACAACGGGGAGTTAGCATTCAACAGAAGTACACATCTGAGAAAGTTTTCATCTTCTAAAGGTATCCCTTCATCCTTTCTTTTAATTTCTCGCTTTGATCCTTCATCCATTATTGAACACCATGAAACTTAGATTTAGATACCGACCGTTGGTTTGCTTTGTGCAACTATCTATTTCCACAAAAAAAGAAAAAAAAAAAAAAAAGACTTTACTTTTTTCCTTTGTGTTTGGGGACGGAATTTCTTTTTAGCGAGCAACCTCACCAATATATCTAGTAAAACAGACGCCTGAAGCTAAAATTTTAACTTAATGGTTAAAATTTGACGTTTGATCTTGAATGTGAATTAAAGATTTATTGAGTGCTTATGTAATGCTCACTCGAATTTTGTTACTGATAAGAATACTTATTCGTTGCTGTGCAACTGTTATACTCATAAAACAAATACTGAAAATCTAATAATTTAAATCATGAATTAATATTTAATATTCTAATAAATCAAATTATATTTAATTCTACAATTTCTAATCTTTCGAACACCAATTTACTAGTGCGATGCATTGGTTACAAATTAATGTTCAGCATTCACCATCAAAAAAGAAATGGGGGTTTCTCATTAGGATGTTATTGAAGACACTTTTTTTTTTTTTATGAGAAATGTGTAGTTTGAAACAATACATGAGATGGGAGTGTGTTAAAAATAAAAATAAAAATGGAGAGTGCTCTTTCCATTTTATAACTCATTACACCTCAGTTGAGTTGATATTTTTGAATTGGCTGCACCTAAAGTTGGCAGCAAGTAAAATCTGTTTTTCTTTATTTGATTGTGATTCATATATATGAAAAGCGTCTGGTTATGTTTCCTGCTTTCTTTTCCGTCAAAGGTGGTTTCGGAACATACATTTTTCTTCATCGTATTAAGATTTGAATACATGCTCTATATCCATCACTGGAAAGATTATATTTGATTTATTTTGCTTTATTTAATTATGATTCAAATATATGAAAAGTGTGATTACTTTTTTATGCTTTCTGTTGCTTGTTTAGAGGAAGTTTCAAAAATGCATTTTTCTTTCTCGTACTATGTTTCAAATTGTGCATAGTGCTATAAACGTAAGATCTTTTGTTTTTTGATTGGGACATTACTCAAGAAATTAGATTCGGAAAGTCGGATTTTTCATTTAAATAGGTTTTAATACAAGATTAATACATTTTTTTTTTTTACTAAAATGAGTCCATTTTTAAAATTATTTACAAAAATAAATTTCTTTTTATCAAAGACAAGACCGATGCCAAAGCAAAAGTCAAAATGTCAGACCAGTGGCTTTTTCACGAAAGAATTTGTCGTTGCATACAGTAATTTTTTTTAAAAATATTTTATTAAAGAAATATTTTTGTTAATAGTTTTAAATTAAACTATCGTAAATAAATTTTACAAAAATCTATAATATTCAAAATTTCCGAAAAGGCTGAGTTTTTTTTAATGCTGTAATCTACAGGATGCTTGGAACAGATTCAACGTGGAATAACCGACAAACAGCTGCAGTTGCGTTGCCCTGTCTACTGGTTTGCAGAATTCATTCTAGAACACAGGGTAATCCGATAGAGCCCGGCAAGAAAAGGGTCGTAATTGCTAAAGTTAATCCATATAAAGAGGAATTTGCATTATTTAGCTCGCGCTTTTAATTCGTCGTCTTTATATTAGACTTAACACATCGACCGTTGAATTTAATCAGTTGATGTCCATGAGACAGCTAGCTAGCTAAATAGCTCAAACCAATATTACAAACTATAAATGCGTTGCGGGATCATGAAAGAAAATCTTTTTAAAAAATTTATTGACTCATTTAATGTGTTATTTTCTGTCTTGATTGATCAATGCAGATAACTACATAATTTAAATATTATTTATATAATTTCAAAATCAATTAAAATTAATAAAATTTAAATTTATTATGAAACACTAAATAACCCAATTGATTTTGTCTCCTTAACCATCTAAGATACCGATACTGGTGGGGAAAGTTAAGTAAAAGATATTTGGATTTTACGAGCCTAAATGATTATGTTTCGCTTTTAATGTTACAGTCGCAAACCAGAAAGATAGGTTTCTAAGGCAAACACAATTACAATAGTTTTTTAAAGCAAACACAATCACGAAACCCTACTACCGAAATGGGAATTATTTGCCAAGGCAAAGCATACTTACAAGTTACTTGCCAAGCAGATACAGCATTATTGCATTCTGTGCATGCAATCGGTTCTCAGCTTGCGGGAATACGATTGAATTTGGAGCTTCAATAACCTCATCAGTCACCTCCACCCCTCTTTCTGCGGGCAAGCAATGCATGAAAAATGCTTGTGGGCCTGCTAGATTCATAAGACTTTTATCCACCTGCAAAGTGTGTCATGTAAACACATACAATTTAACAGCATTTACAAATCAGTGGGACAGTACCAAAACAAAAGAAAAGGGGGAGATGAGGGGAGAAATCCAGTTTATTAACAGAACCATCACATCCATCTTTATATGTAACTGCTCATTCCCTGATCCATAACATTGATTAATAAAGCCATCGCCTCGAAGTCAACCAAACTCCTACTGATACTGTTGCTATTATTTACTGACTTACGTGAAATTGATTATATTGAGCATTTGCCCAAAAAAAAAAATTACGTTACATCCCTATTATATATGTAATTAGAAGGTCTGATAACCATCCCCATGATTTTGGCAATTAAAACTATTAACTACCCATACATAATCTCTTTGGAGCAAGAGTTTCTCCTACTCTGGAGGACCTAAGAACATAATTCACTACTTGTGAGATAAGTAGACAATTAAACAACCTACAGTTCTATCAAAATAAATAAAATCTCATCTGGTAGATATTTCGTGTTATGTACCTGAAATCCTTTAAACACTTGGCGACGGTAGGCAGCCTCTTCCTTTTGCCCCATGCTAGCCCAGACATCAGTATATACAACATCAGCTCCTCTAACAGCATCTTTGGGATCATTTGTTATCTCAATCTTGCTGATTCCTGCCTTTCGTGCCTTTTCAACTGTGTTCTCATCAGGTTCAAAACCTTTTGGACACACGCAAACAAAGTGAAAAGGAATTACAGATGCCAACAACAACCACGAGTGAACAATATTATTTCCATCTCCAACATAGACAACCTGGCAAGATTATCATGGACTATGGTCAGAGAAGTATTCACTTAACAACGCCACCAAGAATTAGGAAAAAAGAAAATTCTTTGACTAGCAGCATAACCTGACCTTGGTCCCTTCCAGCCGACCAATGTGCTCAATTATAGTGAGGGCATCAGCCATTATCTGGCACGGGTGGTTGTAGTCTGTCAAGCCATTAATGACTGCCACATTTGCATACTTAGCAAGATCAAGTATGTCCTGCAATAAAACAGGAAAAGCAATAATTTATGTTTGTTAAAAAAACAGATCATATCTAGAATTCCCAAGGGAAAGCAGTTCATCTCACAAACAACAACCCAATCAGATACTAGGGTGCACATACATTGGCAAAACAACTTGTTTCATTATGTAATGCCTGTTGAGATTGTAAAGGTCAGGTACTGTTAATCATCAAAACATTCCTCTCAGACACCAAGTAACCCTTCTATAGGTCCTATCTAGATGTTAGATCAAAAAGCCACATCTGAGAAAATCGTGGGTAAAGTGCACAAGTATCATAGTTATGATGAAATTACGAAATCTTCCAATGTAGAAAAGGCAGAAATTTCTACAAGGAATTCCTTTCTTTAAAGCAATAATGCGGTCTCAGGTACTTTCAACCAATCTTATGCATGCTTCCATTTATTTAATATATGTATGATAATTCAAAAGAACCAGTATATTAGTTTTCAGCTGATCTTAAAATAACTACATTGATTATTAATTTTCAAAAACTCAACAAACTCAATAATGAAGACTCTAATGTGGTTAGCAGTTGTATAGATCCATCAGGTACAAACTAAATGAATCGTAACATCTTAAAGTTAGCGGACTGATTATTTTAATTTCAAAAGTTCAAAAACAACTAAGTACAGAAGGATACTAATTGCATTTATCAGTTTACGATTGTTTAGAACAACCACGTACAATTACAATAAGAAATTTCCAAACAACGTGTGCAATTAGACCAATGACAAAACTCTTACAACCAAGAACACTAATAAAAAGCATCCAATAATAGCTTTTGAAAATTGAGTTCAATGGAATACTTCTTTCATTCTGATCCAACAAGAGATAAAATGAGGATTAGAGATTAACTTTCAAAACTTCAGAACAACATTTGACATGATTTTTTTTTTTTTTTTGGGGGGGGGGGGGGGGGTGTTGGGGGCACAAACATGATTCTTGTCGACCATATAAAAAATAAGTAACTCACCAGCATACCTGATGAGCAAAAACGCGTGCCATGATAATGTCATTATACCGAGACAAAACACGAGCAACATCACGAGTCTCCTCCCGCTTACCCATCTGTATATCATCAGGTCCTAAATATATAGCATGCCCACCCAACAATGTAAAACCACTCTCAAATGAAACCCGTGTTCTCATGGACGGCTTTGCAAAGATCATCACCATTGTCTTCCCTTTAAATGGTTGAAATGTCCTATCCCCTGATTTTAGTAATGCCTTGACCTCAGTGGCTCGATCTAAAATCTTCATAATAGTGGCCTTGTCAAAATCACTTATGTGAAGAAAATCTTTCAGGTTAGCTTTTGCTGCAGGAGTCAGAAAAAACATAAGAATATTAATCAGAACAAAGAGTTGAGTTCAATCCTGTGCATCGTTGCATCTAGATTTCAAATTAAGAATGCTGATTGACTAATTACCTTGTATAAAATACATATCTCATAAAAGCATAATAAATATACATACATGTCATAGAATAAATTTTTTTCTTCTTCTTCTCTGAAAATAGCCCTTCACCAATATAGAGAAAGAAAAATTATACACATCATTCAATTCATAGCTGACAAAGGAAAAATAAAATGATCATTAACAAACACTAGATGTTTATAATTCAAATTCAAGACAAAAGATCAACACAGGAAAGTGTGCATATGCTTTTGCATGCATGTTAATTAAGAAAAAAAAAAATAAACCCAGTGTTAGGTAAAAATAGACATTTGATGCATTGGCTTCAAAACAACAAAAGCTTCCGGACATGGAACCTAATTTGTGGTTCACGTATCTGTTACCCCATGCAGATAAACATCACAAAAACATAACATTTGCCCAAACAAATAGCTACCAGGATGGTCCTCTAATCTGATATTAATGAGATGCAGGCAATTAGACTATGAGTTGATGAATGACAATCCATATGTCTATTTTCTTTAGGCCAAAAGCACTATGCTCTTACTCGAGACCAATTGATCATGACACTTTTAACAACTCCAGAAAATTTATCAAAGACGAGGATAAACACTTGGTACTATCTCCAGGATATAGAATGAGACAGCTACACAATTTTGATAACAGTGCCTATTCACTAACAACTTAATTAAAGGAATGCCTACTTAATCTTACATGCTCACACAGGAAGAAGAAAGACACAAGTATGTCCTTATTATTGTATCTTCAAATGAAACTCGCAGCTGTGAGAGTGCTTACTATTGTATCTTGAAATCACAGTCATAGCTGAGAGAGTTAGATAATAATAATATCAACAGCAACTTGAAGACTCAACACACTACTACTTTTAGTAAGAAAAGTTGGAAGGAAATCAGTAGATAATTGTAAATTTTTACAATCATATCAAACAGAAAAATCTATATACGTAATGCAAGTACAACGAAAACCACATTAGTGATGTTATTTAATTAAAGCAGTTTATATACCGCAAATTTTCAAAATCGAATAAGAGAGTTACTAAAACCTAATTCGATGCAATTCAATTCTCACTTCAGATACAAATTTAAAAAGAAAATCTTTATACATAAAGACAGTACAACGAAAACCACATCTGGCGACTTTGTTTTGGTTGTGGCAGTTTATATTACGCAAAGTTTCATACATTAATTAAACCCTAATTCGATGCGGCTCAACTCTCACTTCAGATACGAGTAGAAAATTTTGTAAACATAAAGCAAGTAAAACGAAAACCACATTTAACGATTGATTTAAATATAACAGTTGATATTCCGAAAATTTTAGAAAATCGAGTAACGCCATTATTTCAACCCTGATTCGAAGCGATCAACTCTATCTTCATATTCAGATTATCGGAAAAAAAACATCGTACTGAAATTTCACCAGTAATTTTAGAATGAACCTCTGCGACGCACATAAAATGAAGGTTACATTTACCTTTGACGGATGAATCGGCCGAAATAGCGGAAGAAGCTAGGCAAGATATTCTCAGCCGAAGTGCCGAAGAGGAAACGGTAATGCCAGATAAACGAGCGCATTGCCGGAGTTTCTGACCTGAGAAAGAGGAAAATGCAGCAGAGATAGAGGCTTTGTTCGATTGAACTGAACAGTGAGAGGGAACCAACGCCATTTCTCTGTAGAGTGAGGAGAACAATTTCTGCGTTTCGTCTCACTGGCGTTCGATGTATATATGAAAAAGTGTTGTGCGGTCGATGTGGCGAAGGGTTGGGGACCCCTACTGCCCATTTTTTTTTTCTTTATATGAAAAAGTCGATTTTATTTTTTTAATCTCTGTTTTCTTGTAAAATTTACTTTCTGTAACTTTTTTTTTTTTTAAAAAAAATACTTCTATCAACTTATTTACTTTTTACAACTTATCTTTATCTCGCTTTTTGTAACTTTTTTTTTTTTTTTAACTTTGATGTACTTGGGATTGTGGTATGCACACCATAATTAATTGCTTGTAACGTTTTCCTTTATTTTTGGCTTTTACCCTGCTTGTCTACCAAAAAAAAAAAAAAATAACCAAACATAATAAATCACAAAATCAGAATACTATCCCATCAATAAAATAAAATATTTGATGCATGCAAACACCTAAATATAACTAAAGTTATTAAAAAATACCTAAGTAAAAAATAAAATCACAAAAGTAATAAACATCAATTAAAATAGTACTATTTATTTGATGCATGCAATTACATAGGTTTTCATAAATAGATAGATAACAATTAATTCCATCCTCAGATGAGATGGAATGTATCTTTATTTTGTGAAAGGACAAGCTTGCCTCTTTAATCATGGGATTCTTATTGTCAATTCACAAAGCCAAAACCTTCACGATCCAGAACTAGTACAAATAATAACAAACAAAAGAAAACAAAATCATGTCATTAATTGAAGCAGAAGCAGTTTCGTGTTTCGCTATTGTCAGTTGAAGTTCCTCCTTCTTAGCACCCACGACCTTGTCCACTATTTTGGCTTCTTTGAGGAACATAAACGCCGGCATAGCCTCGATAGCCCAGTCCTGAGCAACAGTCTGTAAATAACAGGAATATGCGATGTGATGTTATCAGTAAAAATAGTACAAAAAGGGTACTTATGTTATATATTCTAGGATTAAAGTAACGAGATGTCATAGGTCCAGATACTGTTTGCCTTCAATTCATCCACATCCACCTTGAGGAATATGACATCAATTTCTTTGCAATATCTGCTAGAATTGGGGCTATGAAGCGGCGTGGTCCACACCAAGAAGCAGTAAAATCCACCACAATCTATCAAAAGTAATTTCCTAACCAGTTAGCAAGTCATAGAGAAGAGTACTAGTCAGGACATTGATGATAAATTTTGAAGAACAGATTTCAAATCACAAAAAAGCACCTAAGCCTAAATTACGCGAGGAAATATTAAAAAAAGAAAAGGTAAAGCTAAGAACAAAGGGTAAAATACTCCATTCCAAGTATCCTCCGGTAAACAAAGATAGTGGTGCAGCAATAATTATAAAGGTGCGAAGAAATTGAATTTCTAACCTAAGATGGCTAGACTCATACAGGACAACTAGAGCTTCATAAGGTGAGTTTATAGTGCACCCATTCTCAACTTAATAATCCAAGGTATCAGTAAGGAGAACGTTAACAAGTCTTTGAGGGGGTTGGATGCGAGAGCAAATAACAGAGAATGCAAGAAAAAGATCATAAAGACTTGATTCCTGCTATCTTCAAGAGAGCCAAAACTAGAATTGGATCGTCAACTCGGAAGACTTTTATGATCGAGGCAAATGCAATGTTAAAAATTTAAATATCCTTATTATTAATATGTTTGCTCACGAACATGGTGTTTGGTTCGAGGGAATTGAAGGGAAGGGATTTTGGTTAAAACACTTTGTTTGGTTAAATAAAATGGAGAGGAGGGGAGGGAAAGGTTAGGTTAAAAATCCCTTCCTTACTCTTCCAAAATGAAGAAATTTGGAGGAATTTTGTAAAAAAAATTGTATTTTTCCTTATTAGTGACTTTTTGAAGGATTAGGTGGTAATCCGTGGAAAAATTCTCTCGTAAGGAGAACGGTACATACACCTGCAGCTACTAAACAAGTGAAAGAACTTGAACAAGACTAGGGAAGTCATGATAGACAGAGGGGCAAGCAGAGAAGCGGAGGCACGAAGAACGTCTACACATCCACTTGTAGAAAACCGTGCCTTCTGTTGGTTGATCGGTGGTATAGTTGAACTTGAAATCTTCAGGAATAAATTATCTTAGTTTGAGGTAAATCGGTAAAACAACTTCACCTCATAGGTGGTTTTCTTCAAGTTTATATGTGATTACCCATAGCTATTCTCTCACCCTTTTCTGATTTTGCATCAAGAGTGGGGCTCCGCGTTTGATACTAGAGATGTGGCCTAGACGATTGGTAGTGTATTCTATTATTGAGATATCAATATATTTATTGAAGTTGGGCAAATTGCTGTGTCAACAGGTGCTTCTAGGCCTCGGTGTCAGTTGAGATATCAGTATTCTATTAGTCGATTTATAACAATAGTGGAAAACCACCCCTCCGTAAGAAAACTAGCCACTAAGACTTATCAATGCCTCGGTGGAACAGGAAGAAAAAAACACGAGACATTATGATTTTGTATTATCTCTTGAACCATAGCCTATCTATTGGGTTTCCATCATGGACCGATAGATTATCTCTTACTTAAAAGATATCCAAGATGTGTGTATATATATGTATAAAATCTATTTGCAAATGAGTTGGCTGCTAATCAGTAATCACAACGAGTACATCTTTGTCAGTTGAAGCATTCTAAAAGCGTAATATTTTATCCCTGACATTCATGTCATTAGTTTAAGCAGAAGCAGTTGCGTGTTTCGCAACTGTCAGTTGAAGTTCCTCCTCCTTAGCACCCACGACCTTGTCCACTATTTTGCATTTTGCCTTCTTTAAGGAACATGAAGGCCAGCATAGCCTCGATAGTCCAGTAATGAGCAACAGTCTGTAAATAACAGGAATATGTGATGTGATCAATAAAAATAGTACAAAAGGGTACTTATGTTATATATTTTAGGATTAAAATAGCGAGATGTCATAGGTCCAGATATTGTTTACTTTTGTTGGTAGTTTTTAACAGAAAGAAGAAAAGATAGAAAGTTTGAAAGAGCTGCAGAGGATTAAAGTAGAGCACAACATAGGAAGGGAAAACGGAATATGACTTTACTTCAGCATCCATTACAATTTATACTTGAAAACTTAACAACCTACTAACAGCATGATCCTACAAATAAGCCACGATCAACAACACTGATAAAAGTAGCTTAACTGATTCCTAAAGACTAGGACAACCATTTAACAAACTGAAATAATAAAATTAAAATATATGCAGCACGTGGACATGTTTCAGTCCTGAAGCATATTCCTAACACTCCTCCTTGCTTTAGGAGCTCCAAACACCAATTTTCTGCCTTAGGAATTCAAACCTGCTGACTGGAAGTGACTTTGTAAACAAATCTGCCAGCTGATCTTCAAACTTGCAGTAAACTAAAGAAACAAATTCTTCTTTCTGCACTTCTCTTAGAAAAAACAACTTGATGTTGAAATGCTTAGTTTTCCCATGAAACACAGGATTGTGAGAAATGGCAATGCAGCTTGGTTGTCAACAAATATCTTAGTGCTTTCTTTCTGCTCCAGAATGAGATCCATTAGAATCTTCCTCAGCCACAAAGCTTGAGCATAGCCCTTCACCACGAGTCTTGCCTTGTGTTTGTTGATAGAACCATCAGCATTTATTTTAGTTTTATACACCCACTTAACTCCAATCACCTTTTTGTCTTGACGCCTTTCCACTAGGACCTTTCTGTCTTGAGGCCTTTCCACTAGGATCCACATCTTGTTCTTCTCCATCATGGACAGCTTCTCCTTCATTGCAGCTATCCATCTTTGATCCTTTTTTGCTTCTTCATAATCTTTAGGTTCACACACAGCAATGTTGCACCCTTCATAAATGTCAGAGAGCGATTTAGTTCCTCTCACAGGGACATCATCTACTCCTTCATTCTGCCAATCTTCTTTTTCTTCAGCTCTTGCACTCCTCTTGTGCCAAACTTCTATGACATTTTCCTTGATTGGAAAAACAGCTTGCTCCTCCTCCAAAGGATTTAGAGCAAAGCTTTTACCTTTCATTTTTACTTTAAAAATATCCTTATTGGCTGCATCTCTAATCAAGCAAAAATTATTTTCGAAAACAACTTTAAAGCCTCTTTCAATCAATTGACCAACACTCAACAAATTTTGTTATATTTCAGGCACAAAAGAACATCAGGAATAAATTTTGTACCTGAACAACTAGTTATTGTAACTGTGCCTTTTCCTTTGACTGAGATATAATCATCATTCCCAATTCTGACTTTGGTGATGTTGGTTAGCCTTAAATCTTTGAAAAGCTCTTTGTCATTTGTCATATGATTGGTGCAGTCACTATCAATCAGCCAGCTTTCATTTGCTTCACTGCCTACAAAACATGTAGCCACAAAGAGTTGATCCTCCTCCTCTTGATCAGTGATCTTAGCCTCTTGACTTTGCTGCTGATTTTTACTCTTGCATATGACAACTTCATGTTCTATTTGGTTGCATTTGCTACATCTTGCATCAGGTCTCCTCCAACACTTGAAAGGGGGATGACCCTTTTTGCTATAATGGTGACATGGATGATAGTCATTTTTTACACCTAATCTTCTATTTTTGCCATCATCCTGATGCTTGGCTGGTAAGGCTCCTTCAACAGCTCCTTCTTGCCTCATTACGCGTCTCTGTTCTTGTGCTCGCAAAGCACTTAAGAGTTCTGCCAGTGTGATTTTGGACAAGTCCTTCGTGTTTTCGAAGGTGGTGATTGTAGCCTCAAACCTTTCAGGCACTGTTACAAGGATTTTCTCAACAATCCTCGAATCTGACAGATAAGAACCCAACAATCTGACTCGATTGGCTATGCTGAGAAGCCTGTCAGAATATTCCTTTATCGTCTCCGTTTCCTTCATTTTAACAAACTGAAGAGTTTAAACTGCCAAAAGGTAAAAATTCCCTGCATCAGGGATTGCATAAAATCCTTTCTCCATTGGCTTCATTAGAACAATAAATAAAAATACGATGAGACAGTGTTTGACCAAACAGAAGCAGATAAAGAATGCATGTTTTCTATCTCAGAGACTACGAAGCATTTCTACCAAAATATATTAACAATTTGTAATAACATAAATAAGCTATATAAGGAAGCAGCAAAATTTATGATCACGAAGCATTGTGTTTTATAATCAAGTGTTCATAGCCTATTATTAATTCCGAAGGGAAAAAAAAAAACTTTACATAAATTAGCGAAGCTTCTACTATTGTAAAATTATTGCTACGAATTAATGAGATATCATCCAAAAGTACAGCAATAGGATTAAGTCAACCAACTTACTTGGCTGTAGTAAATTGTATCAATAACCTGTTTTAAACTTGCTGATAGCACTTCAGCTGATGCAAACACTTCGGGGCCAAATACGAAAATTTGAAGTTGTTCAAATACAGGTGATGAAGAATGATCACGAACTGATCAGGAATCCCAAAAAACCAAAAGAAAAAACAAAAACTAACCACGCGGAAATCCTGTACCCACCCTCAAACTAAACGTAAAATTAAAATTTTAACACAATAAAAGAAAACCAAATCTGGAGCTACAAAATGAACACCCACATGATGAAACAACTGCCGGAATATCTGACCTGAGAAAGAGGCTTTAGCCGATTGAAATGAACAGTGAGAGAGAATCAACGCCATTTCTCTATAGACCGTAGAGTGAGGCGTCCAACAATTTCTGCGTTTCTTCTCACAGGTGTTCGAGATATATATTTATACGCAAGGCACGAATAATGAAGTGCCCTTGTCCTTTTAATAAACGGTGTGGGTCGATGTGACGACGGGGCCGGAACCCCTCCTGAGAACCCCGGTTGGTCGATTTTTTTTTTTCTTTATATGAAAAAGTCGGTTTTATTTTTTCAATCTTTGTTTTCTTGTAAAATTTACTTTCTGTAACTTTTTTTTTTTAAAAAAATACTTCCATCAACTTATTTACTTTTTGCGATTATTTTAACTTTGATGTACTTGAAGTTGTGGTATGCGCACCTTAATTAATTGCTTGTAGCGTTTTACTTTGTTTTTGGCTTTTACCCTGCTTGTCTATCAAAAAACTAAATAATAAAATCATAAAATCAGAATACTATCCCATCAACAAAATAAAATATTTGATGCATGCGAACATCCAGATATAACTAATGCTACTGAAAAATACTCAAGTAAAAGATAAAATTACAAAACTAATAAAACATCCAGATATAATTAATGCTACTGAGAAATTCCTAAGTAAAAGATAAAATCACAAAAGTGATAAAACATTTTTTTTTATAGCTGTATTTATTTGATTCATAAAATTACATGGGTGGTTTGCATAAATAGATAGATAACAATTAATCCCATACTCAGATCAGATGGAATGTACGTTTATTCTGTGAAAGGACAAGCTTGCCTCTTTAATCATGGGATTCTCATTGTCAATTCACAAAGCCAAAACCTTCATGATCCAGAACTACTACAAATAATAACAAACAAATGAAAACAAAATCACGAGCAGGAGATTCATTTCTGAGTGCCGCCATTGTCAACTGGGATTTCTGCAGGTTTTGGAAGAAGCCCTTTGTCTCTGCATGCGTCAACAGCTCCTGTGAACATATCCTCGAAGCTGTATTTGTACTGGAACCCCAAGTCTGTGAGCTTTTTGGAAGAAAAGGAAACAATGTCCAAGTGATCCGGAATGTTCTTAAACCTAAAAAAAGATATAGTGGTTACAATTAATCCAGACTTTCCTGTTAAGAGTGTGCGAGATATATATTTAATTAAAGTAACAAGGAAATGTGCTTAATTACTTTGTGGGGATATTGTATTCTGGGTACTTTTCTCTGAGCAATTTGGCAATGTCATGAATGGTGGCATCACGAGAGGAGCATATGTACCTCCCCTCTGCTGCTGGGTGCTCGTAGAGGAATATATGAGAATTACAAAGGTCATCTAAGTGAACAAATTGACCCTGCTTTATGATCGAATAATGGCCCTCGTTTCCTGCACAAATCCATCCAACGTGGTAATTTTGCATTTGTATTTTGAAATAATGATGATGAGTTTAATTGAAATTTACCAGTGAGGGGAGAAAGAGCAGTGATAAGGCTAGGTGGCATGGATGAGCCAAGAAAGGGGCCAACCACAAGGACTGGAATTATTGAAATGAAATCCATGTTGTTTTCTTTGGCAAACTTCCATGCCTCTTGCTCCGCCAGTGTCTTAGAAACGAAATACATCTAGAATAAAAAATAAATAAAACAGGATCGTCTTGATTAATTAAATGTAAAGCCCTTTCAATTCAACTGCATTTTTATAATTATATATGAGTAATGTAAGGAACTAACCCAGCCAGTCATCTTTACGGTTCGGCAAAACTCAAGGTCACTCCAGTTGTTCTCGTCGTAGACAGGCTTTTGCTTCTCTGAAACGTTTACTGTTCCAGCGGACGACGTGAATACAAGCCTTCGTACAGTTTTTGCTTTCAAGCATGATTTCATGATGCCCAGTAATCCATTTATGGTAGGTTTAATCACCTCATTCTGCAATTTTAGTCATATGTTAATCTCTGGACCACCACAGTTCACTTTGATTATACTATTATTTTTTACTTATACTACTCGATTTTATTAACGCATATGAGTGTAGTGATTTAGCAAAGTAAGCGAATGTTTTCTTCTAAGGCCGCAGACATAAATTCGATAAAATTGGTAGCAGGGTACCTCAGGGTCCTGGGACTCAAAATCCATGGGCGTGGCCACATGGAACACACCGGTGCACCCTGTGATGGCTTTGTCAAAGCTTCCCTCATCAGCGAGGTCAGCCTTCCACAAACTTAGGTGCGTCTTTGCCCCAGGCAACTCCAACAAATGCTCAACCTTCTTAACGTTAGCTGCAAATCGCAACCCAAAACATCTCTTTAGTTATTTGTTTTAAAAAAATAGACCAGAAAAGAAAGGGACGAAATCACAATAAGAGAGGCTCACTTGGGTCGCGCACGGTGGCTCGAACCGTGTAACCGCGCTCGAGTAATCTCATGACAAGCCATGATCCGATGAAACCAGAAGCCCCTGTAACGCAAACGGTCTCCGACGTTGATCCCATTTCTTTTTCCCTGAAAATAAACGAAAGGAAAGGGAAACAAAGTACAGAGGAAAAACGTTTCCGTAGAATTTTTTATAGGCATGTGTCATATCATATGCTTTGAGAATACCTATCTAACACTTATTTTCCATCACGTGATTACCGGCCAGTTATTGCAAGAAGGGTAAGCTGGTAGCTAGCAGCTCCTCTATCCCTCTTTTACTCTAGTTTATCCTTTGAAATTTCATTCTTCTGTCGCATGATCGCATCTCTATCTACCATTAACTTGGACATGGACACTTGAGAGTTGACCTGCCGGCCCCACGGCTTCACCCTTCTTTTTCTTTTTCTGGCTCTTTTACGTAATATTAATTGCCTAGTTGCGGTCTTCAACCGGCAATGTGATTTTATCAATCAAATCATGCAAATCACAAATAAAATTGGAAAATTAACAACCAATCAAGATATCTTTTGTCATAGTTTATGGTTGTAATCTTTTTTATATATAGATTACCACATTTTAATTGTTGCGTGAAATTTAATAGTAATTTAATTATTCTTATATGAATCACTTGAGAAACTCCATTGCTGACTAGTAAGCCTTCGGGCAGTCAAGGAAGATACCTGGTCAGTCTCCCATCAATGGACATGGGCATGAGCAGTTACGTATTTTGCTAGTTTTTGAGACACAGCAAATTAATGTTCTCAACCTCTTTGTACCTTGGGAAATAAGTCTCCCAAGTACAAAAGATGCTGTAGATACTAATTTGCCCCGCTGCAAAATCTAATTCCCTTTTTTTTAAAAAAAAAATATATGTATAATATAATTGCTGGAAGGAAATGTGAGGGTTTTCTTTGGGCCAAGAAGTTAAACATCCGTATAATGAACCGGAAGTTGCTAGTATTTGGAACCAAGTGGATTAGGAAGCGGATGGGCTTGTTGAAAGTTCACACCACCATGTTGACTTGGGCGTAACGTGAGTCCATTGAGTCAACCCAATATCAGGACTCTCCAAGTTCCTAAAACGTTCTTTCGTGTCAGCTTCTGGCCACACACCTCACACGTGTCTACTGTCTGGACATACTGGGAAGTTGGAGGACATGATCTTTCAAGCAAGTCCCCCTTAAACGACACCTCCTCAGCCGTATCTAGGACAGGGTCCACTCACCATGACCAAGCAATAAGCACCACAAACGAGAAGCGGTCCTCGAGTATGGTTGGTTATCTAGAAGGCAACGAATATCTCTTGGCGGAAAATATTAATTTGCATTAAACTTTTGATTATTTTTAAATTTAAAGCCTAACGTAATTGCTCTATCCGCTTAGTAGAAAACGTGCTCATCCTCGTGCTTTCATCATAATACATACGAATACAAAACAAAAACAATCCTTAGCATTTAAGGTTAAGATGTAATGTAACGGTATAACGGTACATAACAAATAGTAGCCCTTGCAGGGGCAGCCCCCAGATATCCCCAACGCAGCAATAGTACTGAAAACTCCAAGGTTTCGTTGCAGAGAGCAAGAGGGGTTTGTGGATTAAGATATCGTAATGGGAAAGGAAGACATGACACGAGTGCGTATCATATTGGTACATTAAAATTCACATGCATTGCTTGCAATGAGTGGGTCATGCACATGCTATGCTCTCACTCTGCTATCATATGCGACTGTTAATTCGTGCTCTCTCCCACCTTCACATTTTCTAGGATCAGATGACTTTGACAATAATAAAGGTGTGTTTGGTTGAGGGTTTGACTCCTCCGTGATGTTAAATTTATTGTAATAGACTTCAAAATCAACGGAGAAGGCAATCTAACTCTGGAATCGCCGCGATTGACGCCTTCCCCAATAATATTGCGTTTTTATTTCTTTTATCATTGGACTAGTTTTCTTTCCTTTTACGTAGGAATATAATTATACACCAGACTAAAAAAACCTTTTTTTTTTTTGAATGAGATGGCACCGGCAGATTAAAAAGTTGAATTATATTCTTGGTTGGTAAAAACATCGCTTGTTATGGATAGGATAGAGATGTCCAGTCCATTCATCGTAAATTACCTTTTTTTTTTGTTTTTTATTTTGCATTCGTGAATTATTTATTTGGTAAAGATACGGCAAATTATTTTAACCACAACTTTTTCCACGGTTCCGGTTTTAGTTCATCTCTTTTATTTTAATTCTTCGGCTGAAATGGTTTTGATTCAAAGTGACTGAATCCATTGCGGCCCCACATAAAGAGAGCATGAAATTGACATGGGAGGTTCTCGTTCTACGTTTCTACTGCTATTCAACTGGACAGAAGTACCCCTATCAAAATAACACAAGGACGGCATTACTTTATGTAAAGTTGTTTTTTCTAGCAAACACTGTATGATATACTCACTATATAACCAAGCAGTAGCAGAGATTATTGGTTGGCTTCAGTGCATACTGCATTAGAGAGAATAAGGGTGAAAGCAGAAGCAAACAAAAAGCAGGAAAGATGAAGCATCGGGCATTTCTGGTTTTGTTAGTAGCAATGGTGATACTGATACATGATGAAGAGGGGAATTTACTGGGAGTAGAAGCAGAGGATGGGTTCGTAAAAACCAGAGGAGTGCAGCTTTTGTTGAATGGAAGCCCCTACTACATAAACGGGTTCAATGCCTACTGGCTTATGTATGTGGCCTCTGACCCATCTCAGAGGGACAAAGTTTCATCTGCGTTTCAAGAGGCTAGAAATCATGGCCTCAACTTAGCCAGGACTTGGGCTTTCAGTGATGGTGGATACAGACCCTTGCAGTACTCTCCTGGATCCTACAACGAACAAATGTTTCAGGTCATATATCACTCATCATCCCACTTCTATACAACAAAGACTTGTATTAGTAATTGGTTTTCTATTTCTCATTTATTTACCTTTGTTTTCTTGGATTGAAATTTCAAGGGGTTGGACTTTGTGATATCTGAAGCCAGAAAGTATGAAATCAAGCTGGTTTTGAGTTTGGTGAATAACTATGACAACTTAGGAGGAAAGAAACAGTATGTGGACTGGGCAAGAAGTCATGGTCAGTCCATAAATTCTGAAGATGGTTTCTTTACAAATCCCGTAGTGAAGGGATACTATAAAAACCATATGAAGGTAAGCATTTCCTCTTTATTTTATCTCCTCTGTTTACCCAATAGAGAAAATAAAGGTTTGTTTGGTGATCATTTAAAGATGTTACGATCAATCTTGCTGTAGCTGCATGGGAGAATGAGATAATGGATACATATGAAGACTGTTTTAAGTTGCCGAGCAAAATAAAAGCTTTTCCCTTTGGCCAATAGCTACTATGGATGACTATTTTTCATGTTTACTTTTTAGGTGGATGAGGATGAGGATCAGTCAAGTAAATACATATATAATAATTAGTCTGACATTTAAGAAACTGTGTGTTGTAGGCTGTACTCACAAGACGTAACAGTGTCACTGGAGTTGCTTACAAGGATGACCCAACTATAATGGCTTGGGAACTCATGAATGAGATTCGCTGCCCTTCAGATCAATCTGGAAAGACCGTTCAGGTTAGCAAATTATCCTCTCTATGCCCAGCAGTTATCATTATCTGCAATTTTTTGTAATTAATTAAAATCTGATAAAAAAAATGATACTTTACGCAGTATTACGAAGTCCAACCCCTTAAAATTGAGCATAAAACTATATAAACCATAAGAATCGAGTATAGTTTTATCTTACCCTTTTTACAGGCTTGGATTACAGAGATGGCATCTTACTTGAAATCCATAGATGGAAATCACTTGCTAGAAGCTGGTTTGGAGGGTTTTTATGGCCAATCCAAGAAGCAGTCTAATCCCAACTTTTCAGTAGGAACGGATTTCATTGCAAACAATCAAATCCCTGGCATTGATTTTGCTACAGTCCACTCGTATCCTGATCAATGGTGCGCCTTTTTATTTTTTATTTTTTTAAAACAATACTACAATTGAATGATCATGATTATGATTATGCGATCGTTTTTGTGTTTTTGGGTGACAAAAGGTTGGCATTGTTCGAAAATTCGCTTAAATTGATTTACTTTTCATGAGCAGGCTATCTGGTGCTGGATATGAAAACCAAATCTCATTTTTGGATAGCTGGCTCCACGATCACATTCAAGATGCACAGACCATCCTTGGAAAGCCACTTCTCGTTGCCGAGTTTGGCACATCAATGAGAAGTTCTAACTCAAACCAAAGGGACCAGTTATTCAATAAGGTCTATTCTGCTATCTATAGTTCAGCAAGCAGTGGCGGGGCTGCTGTTGGTGGCTTATTCTGGCAACTTCTAGCTCAAGATATGGACTCTTTTCGAGATGGTTATGAGGTGGTCTTGAGCGAGAATCCCTCAACAGCTTCTTTAATTTCTCTGGAATCTCAAAAGCTGAATCGAATTCGGAAGATGTACGCCAGACTTAGAAACATTGAGAAGTGGAAAGAAGCAAGGGAAACCAGAAGCTCACAAGGGTGGACTGGCACTAACGGTCATGCTTGAGGAATTTGAGAAAAAAAAAGGTTACCTGCTATTTATAACTATGTTGATTAAAGAAAGTTTAGCTAGCAGTGTTGTTTATCTGTGAATATGGAGAGTTCTGCATCAGGTGAAGAAGAGTTCTTCCCAATTTAGACAGTAATATTACGTGCCTCGTGTAATCTTCAATGATAATTCCTATCCCCATATATGTCACATGAAGCCAGATAGAGCTAAGCCAAGAGCGAATTGTCTTAGCTAGATTTTGTTGGGCTTTTACATGGAAAGTAACTTATAAAAGTGAGCATTTGTTATATGCTTTTTGTTACAGCTCTCTAGTTGTATGCCACTTGATTTAACTATTCTCAATCTTCCATCATTAGATCTTCAGTGAAGAAGATGACCAGATGTGTCGAAGCACTTTAGATAATTGTTCCATCTTCGATTGTTGCATTTTTGAGGATGATAGTGATGCCCGACCTGATGTAGAATCCGTCCTCAGGTCTGTCTGCTTCTTGAACACCCTGAGAAATCAAATATATTTGGATCAGGTGAGGCTTGTTAATAAAATAACAAGCCAGAATTTTTAGCAGTTTTCTATAGGAAAGTTACAAAGCAGTGTACTTACGTCGCGGTTTGCAATAATCACATCTTTTCCTATTTTGGCATTCTTGTCGATTATACATTTCCTTGGGGAAAATTAGAACTCAGAGATCAGCGGACAAAGAAAATGGAGAATACCAATTTATGCAATACCAGGACGTGTAAATTTGTTAACATAGCTTAAAATGTTCTTGGTATTCTAGAATCAACATGACAAAAAGAATGATAGATGGTTATATGACAGATAGAAACGCACCTGATTTTGGTATTCTCTCCAACTCCAATAGGAACGTGCCCGTCTGCCAGTAGAGATGCAATTTCAGACTCGGTTTGATAGTAGTCTGCGCCCATCATCATAGTTTCCTGGATGGCAAAGCCCATAAACACATTCATAGCTGTTGCTCTAAAATTGAAAGATAACTAAGGTGTCAACTCAACAAGCCTGATCTTAGATGGTTGTTGAGCGAGACAAGCATTGTGATTTTTCTAAGAATATCAGACCAACATGTTCTTTCCTCCTATGTGGTTTAAGAAACTAATGTAGAACTGCTTCCAAACTGTAGATTAAGGTATTGATAAGGTCCAAAGTATGTAAGTTCAGTTAATGGTTACGGATTTCAGTGGCCCTTGTGTTGTGCAAAAAGAGAAACTAGTTTACAGTATAAAATGTATTTAGAATTTCAGACTACCTGAAATCCTACTCCAGATTCCAGTCGTGAGCGCAGACCAATAATAGAATTTTGAACACTACAGTCTCTCAAGAAGCAACCATGAGAAATAATTGAATCCACTATCTGTAAAAAGTAATCAAGCATTCATATACAAGACAAAAGTCAATTATACAAACCAGTAAAAGCTTGCCTTCATACCCTGCAATTTTCTACTTTAGTGGGTGGTAAGTTCCTTGGAGAAGTGTAGAAAGGTGTCTTTGGATCATAGAATTCGAACTTCGGAGGCTGCAGACATTAATGCAGCATATCAGTGTATATACCAAATTTTCCCTCATGCACAAAAGCATTTTCCTCACAAATATTAACTTTCTCAAAACTATCCAAAATGGCCAGGGGGCAAATAGTTTACACTGATCAACCTTTCAGAATGAACCAGTAGTAGAAGTAATTTGCAGCGTAGTCAAACCAACCTGTTTCGTTAGGGCCAAATTGGCATCAAAGAAGGACTTTATAGTTCCAATATCTTCCCAATACTCATTGAACAAATATGCCTGAGAATATCAATAAACACAGAAATATCAAATTACGACTTACCCGGTCAAAATCATTTTCAAAGCGTTCAAAGTAAAAACAGAACAACAATAATAATACAGGTGACAAATTCGTGGTTGGAGCATCCTCTCACTTTGACATTGTGCTCCCTCAGTGCAGATGGAATAATTTCAGACCCAAAGTCATTACATGAAGGACAGCTCCATCTCAATAGTTTCAGTAGGGTTTCAGTTCTAAATACGTAAACACCCATTGATGCAATGTAAGGATTTTCCGTTGCTTCTTGTTCAGATAACCCCAGAAGTGTGGTGTCAACTTTCTGCAGTCATTAAACGCGGCAATTTATCAGCAGGGCAACAACTAAACTAAAATTGCTTCCACTATGATTTTTATGACAAACAGGCTAAAAATTGGGGAACAATTTATTTACCATTGCTTTCAGATCTGAACCCTTCGGTTTTTCTGCAAACTGTATAATCTGTCCCTTTTTATCTATTTTCATTAACCCATAATCTGATGCACGGCTGTGAGACAACTAAAAGTGGTCAACTCAAAAAACAAAATGAGCGATCAAAACAATAGACAGAAATATCAGAAAATCCATATAAACTCACCTCTCATCCATGGGTACACATGAAACTGTGATATCAGCATTTGTGTCGATATGTTTCTACAAACACAGTTCCCACCAATCAGTATGACTTCTAGAAAACTATAAATGGTACTAGAAGTAATCTTTAATGAGAGATTATCTGATTGATACCTGCACAAAGTCTATATAGTCCATCCTGTAAAGATGATCGCCGGAAAGTATCAATATATGCTCAATATTCTTGTTCTTGGCATCCTACAACATATTTCGGATACTCATTTACTCCATAGTCCATGACAAATTAATTTCGTCTGAGTATATGCAAACATTATAGGCAATTACCTCAAATACCCATATAAATTGCCTCACAGCATCCGCTGTTCCTTGGAACCATTTCTTCCCAGCTTCTCCAGGTGTTTGAGTTGCAGCCAAGACCTGTTTATGGATAAATCACGCTTATATATCAATAATCTTCACAGCTATGATCACCACTCTAAAATATTTGATATATATGTCATCAAGTTGTTTATACTCAACGCCAAACGAGGTGTGACTTCAAACTTAACTACTTACTTCTATGAATTATTCACAATTATTTATTAGCAAGTCTAAGAGAACTTATATGCCTAAATCGTCTTACCTCAACAAACCCATCTCCAAAATTCACGCCATTTTTTAAATTATAGATGCGAGAGAGGTGACGATTGAGGGAAAAAGAGTTGAACTGCGTTAAAATGAATATTTTTCTGATGCCGCTGTTGATGCAATTGCTCATTGGGATATCTATGAGTCTGTAACACCCTCCAATCGGAACCTGTAAGAAGGCTGAAATTAATAACAACTAGAAGTTTTATTCAATTTATTTGTATATTGCAGGAAAGAATTGGAGTTATTAGAACCCCAGACATTAGTGCATTTATTTCTGTCCTCAATTATCAAAACCATGTTCAATGAATTTACAATTGACTCAGGCATGAAAAAAGCATACGGCGGGCTTGGCTCTTCGGCTAGTGAGAGGAAAGAGGCGAGTCCCAGCACCTCCACCCAATATGATGGCAGCTACTTTTTTGGGGTCTACTTTTAGAGTCTCAGAAAAGGGTTTTGACTGTACTAGCTGAAATGAAAATCCAATTGCGAATCGATCAACAAACTAAGGGGAAAAAATATATCATAGATTAAAGAGAAACGCCAGTTCTTCTTTAAAAAAATAAATAAATAAAAATAGTGTATTTAGTTATTTACCCCAGGCTCTTCGTTGATTTCTGTCAAAACAGAGTAAGCAACGCCAGGCTTCAACTTCCTATTATTGATTTCAGTTTTTGAACCCTTCCATGACTGAATACTCAAAAACCTGTTGTTCAGACTCCCCCTTGTAGTTTCACCCCAGAACCCAGTACCTCTATCTCTTCCAGCTGTCTTGCGAGCTCTAACAAGATTGGCATTGGCACCCAAGGTCGCGCACCTGGAATCCATGGTTGAATCAACCACGAAAAAACAGAATCCTTGATTACCTTTATCAGCAAGCAGATTCCGCTCAGTTAAGTCTCCGATATTCAATTGCACCACAGCACAGTGTGAATGAAAAGCTAAACCGCTTTCACCAAATCAAAGTGATCCAACGACAAAACCAAAGTTTAGACCAGGGAGCGTAGCTAGGCTGAGGAAAAAGTGAAATAAAAATATGATGAAATGGTGCAAATGGAGAGAGCATTGAATCATGAATGTGAAGTTGTGTACAATTGTATTGAGTTCTATGGGCAAGCAACTGTCACGAGAAACCTGGCCACCACTCTGATCCACCAGTACTCTACTGTGCTTTCGCAGTCAGCATTTTTGGTTACTACAAATTTCTACGACCTTCGAGTTATTGTCGGTAAATAGCACCGTTTAATAAAAGTTTTCCGAATTAAACCTAAACACGTCCACAGAAAAATATGAAATTCTAACTTCTCATTAGACTGTTGTGATATGTACACTTTTAGATATATGTTTATTTTTCATTTTTTTATTTTTTTCAATCAACTATAAAATTTTATAATATACAAAATTATACGCTAATAAATCCAATAAATGTGGAAGTAACAGTTTTTGATAGCATTATAGCAATTCTCTATTCCTCTTAGGGCGCGAACGTGGTAGACAGGGGCAGGGCTTAAATTACGAGGACGGGGATGGTCGTCGATGAAGATGACGCACTGTAATGTAGACTGTAGACTAGTCTAAATCTAAATTGGACAAAGAAAATAGACGGCCGCTAATTTTCAGTCCACACAAGCACCGTACGGTGGCCCACACGGCACAAGTTTCAGAATCTCTGTCATTATCAAGGGACCCACTTTCACAAAGATCACACCTATATTCCATTTGATTTCTTCCTACAAAATCTCCCAACCAAAGGGTTTCCCTACTTTCTTGTTTACTCGCGGATGAAAATTTCCTTTTTTTTAAAAAAAGATATTCCTTTTCTTTCTAGTACTAGTATCAATTTAATTTAATTTAATTTAATCATTCTAATTTTTAATCTCTTTCTTTCTTTAGGTACTACTTTTAAGTTTTAAATAAATGGTACTCCCTTTGATATATTTCCTTTTAAAAAAAAGGAAGAAAAGTTTGAACGTGGAAAGCACTTACGAAACTGGGCAGCCCGATCATCACTTTGAAAATAACACCGATAAAAGGGTGCATCGATCTTATCTCATCTCACACCGATAATAATAAATGAAAAACAGATTCATCGTATTCCTACGCTTAACATACGGGAATGATCTGCAATTTTCACCAAACACGTATGTATCAATGCTGACCTTTTACCCTTCTTGAATGATTGATTGACTATATGTGCTATTGCGACGTCGAACGTGAAGAAAAGAATCATGTATTGTGTCGCTTACGTTATGTCCCGTCCAAAAGATGTGTGATTTCAAATGCTTTAAACACAGTTTTTCTTCGTTGATCATTGGAGTCCTTACCCACCTGTCACCCAAGCCTCTCAAATTGCCCACGAGATTCAGCACGTGCCAATTTCAGAAAAAGGAAAACGTTTGTCTACATTTATATGAGCACATCACTTTTCAAGCTCTAATGTTTTATGGTTATTTATAAAATAAAATTATAAAAAAAAGAATGAAAGAAATACAAGACAAAAACGTCGCCTAAAAATGAAGACGCGCTTATAAGCATATCTATAACATCACTCTTCAAAAAAATTCTACTTCAGAATCATTTATATAGTCGACGACAAAGGGTAAAAGAACCGACACTATTACAAGGGAAAATTGGCAACGCAAACCAGTCGGAATGGGCTTAACATAGCCTTAAACGATAAAAAATGATAAATTTGGGTGAATAACAATGGGCTAGTTTATCCATGGAGGCATACCCATAATTTCTAACCACACACCCTAATTTTGCCAATTTGGGCTCCCATTTTTGCTCGTAAGCCCAAATTAAAACTTACTTGGTCCAACCAACGCCTAGACAAGGTCAGACTACCGTTGCTTTAGAAAATTATGAAACTATATATATATATATATAACGAAATAGAAGGTAGATGGATGGCTTATCTAGTTGATAATGAAAACAAGTACGAGTACTAGCTTAGATGGATGGTTGATGCTTGATCAATGATCAGCACTTATTAAAGTAACAGAAGCAAGCGAATCCTTGAAATCGAAAATGACAAGCTCCGCGCGAGGCCCCTTCCCAGTTCTTGCACTGACGGTCGCAGTTGTCAGTGTTTTTGCTTCAACCATTGTTATTATCTCTGCATCGATCAATTCGATTGGCTAAGAGTGTTTCAACATTCAGAAGCAATTTGAGACTGAGACATGGGCACTTTTTCTTAATTTTGTGAATTCAGATACCGATAGAAGCAGTTTCCACATTCATCGCACGATCCCCCTTAAATGAGAGTTACAATTTGATTACGAAATACTACAGAGAAATGAGTGTTAGTTGGTGTGTACATAACAGTTGATGCAGCTGGAAGAAACAGGAAAAGGAAGAGGAGGACATGATAACAAGGCTTGGCCATAGTGTTTATATTCTGAGTAGTGAAATCATGAATTGAACAGTCTAACTCTGGGGCCGTCAAAGTTGATATTCATAGCCTGTGCGTTCGTTTCCTTTGCTTCCCTAGTCAACTATGGATATGATCAATATTTGTATGTGAGCTCAAATTGCACAAACTGACAAATGGTAGATATTGCCGACATTATAAGATCGAGTTATATGTTTTAATTTTGTTCTATGTCTATCATCTATCTTACAATAACAAATTCAGGCCAAAGGGGATGATCTGATCAAACCCTCAAGATAGGAGAGAACCTTTACGTACGTGGCAATGTCATGTTATTATATGCGTGTCAGCTACTATTACTACGTGCTCGATCTCTTGCTTTCCCTTTAGGTAATGCAATATTGTCCAAGCTCTAGCTGCTCAGTTTGCAAAGACCTCATATTGGATTTTTTAACAAACTAGAATCATCGCCGAATAAAAGCCACACAGACGCAGTCTTGCACAATAGATAGATTTCTAATCTAGCTAGTTAGTTAAACACGTACAGTAGAAAGTACAAATGGTAAGACTATCTAAATAACCGACGCATCCTATCCAGTTCTATTGCCAGTTACCGTTGTCGCTCCTTGATTCTGCATGTAATATTTTCAGAATAAAAGTATATTCTATATTGCATACAAAATTGTACACTGTTGAGCCATAACAAAATTGGTAGACGAGATCCCCGCGGAGCTTCATTTCCTTTCAAAACTCGATACACCAAATGCAATTAAACTTCGGATACATGAAATCCATATCCACTTAAAGGAAACAAATCATCTGTGGCCATATCCTGTAATTGTTGAAAACTGTATGACGATCCAGGAAACCAACTATATATTGTATTCAATTTCAGCGTGATTGGACTTAAGAATTGAAAGACGTGTAGCAGGTAGGTAGAACTGATTATTGATGGGAGGGCTTCCTACCATGATTTGAACTCGTTTATAAATTATAAATATACATTCCAAGAAAGTATTTGCTTCGTGATAAGAGAGTTGACACGTGGTCTCGACGTTAACTTAGAGTGACCAATTCTACGTCTATACGCCTCAATATCCCTTGCACCTTAATAAATATAGTTCATTTTGTAACAATTCCATTAGTCTATCAATTTTAGTCACAGTCACGTTGGTTAGACTAAACTGATTATTTTCTGCTAAATATCTTTACCAGAAAAATCTTATGGTGAGTTCCTGCCCCATTTCTTTTTCCGTGATTCATGACTTCAAAGTCAAATAGCCTAGCTTGTCGCAAAAATCAGGCACATGCTTTAATTTCCTTATCATGGACCATTTGTGCTGCCTCCACACAAAAGAAATTGTAAAAGCTAAATAGCCTAATTAGTATTGGTGGTGGTATAGTCGTAAAAGACGGAAGATATTATATGATGGGGACCATATATAAGATAATTGAAAGACGTGGATTTTTTTAGTTCTTGAGGAGGGAAATGACCAAATTGACGTATTTGGTCCTATTGTTGGACAAATGATCCCCCACGAGTTTGGCATATCTTCGAAATAATTCATCCATTATGTGACACCCGAAATGTGATTCCAGCATGGACTCAACCACAGCCCTTATGGTCCTCGCAACTCGCTCTCCGCTGGAATCATCACTCGCCATCTCTGCTCCATCATCCCAATCGATTTCGTAAGCTTCTGAACAATCCATTACGAAGGACCCTTCCTTTTCTATCTCCAACTTCAATTCTTTCATGCATGGAGCATAGTAAGGAGCGTCAAAAGAATCCACCTTTTCCTCTTCAATTAGACCCTACAACAAATAAACACCACACACAAAATTAATGGCTTTGTGAATAATCTTTTGTCAGAATCAATAGGAAATTATATATTGGCAACATGGAGCTAGTCTTAACATTTTTTCCACGTGGGATATTTGATGGATATAGGGTACCTGTGCAACCATGCTCATAAGGGCGTGAGCTAATAGCTCCCACTGATAGCAACTCTCCGGGGTTGTGGGATCCATGTCCTTTCTGCCCATGAGAGACAGGACCATGCGTGCTCCTGGGACCATCTCCTGGGAACGCGACTTTAGGAAGATGGAAAAGTCTTTCTGGAATTGCGACGAGTATGCTTCCAAAACGCAACGCGGACTGCTCTTTGATATGTAGATCTTTCCCTTGTTCAATGATGTTCCTTCCACCTCAACAGGAACCTGCAGCGGGTATCCATACCACGCAACTCAATTGGCATGAATTGCACGAAACCCAACAGCCAACATAGCAAACTCCGTAGAAGAACAACGTACTCTCAACCGTGTGTCCTTATCTTTCACATTTTTCTTAAGGTTGATTCTACGTTCCTTAGAAAACCTCCTTATTTGTTCAAGATTTTGAGTTAGAAGACCTGGATATATATTATCCTTTGCAATAGTATTTACTCAAATGTATATAGTTTAATTTATTTTGATTAAAAAATAGATTTTACAAGATAATATAAGGTTCCCGTCAAATGTGACCTTTTAGGTCCTCTCAAATGGTCATTTCCTTCAAATCTTGATTAAAAAAAACTCGTGGTTTGAGTTATATTGGGAGAATCAGCATTTACACAGGTATTAGCTGACCGACCATTGTGGGATGCCGGGGACCACAATGGGCACAACCCCTTAAAAGTTTGATGTAACAGTCATTTTCTGGACAGGTACTTAATTAAGCATCACTACAATACGTTAGATAAATACAACATAAATGGCACATGACACGTTAGTATTTTATCTAACAACTCCAACGGACATTAAAAGGTAATTGATTTGGTGTAATTTTGTTAAAGATTTAATTAAAAAAATTTAATCGTGAAATATCGAATTATCAAAATCCCAAACATAAAAAAGACTAAAATAAAATTTTCTCTAAATAAATATTTTAGTTGCCGTCAAGAAAGATGCCGACATTATGAGAAGAGAGGGGAAAAAAAAAAAAAAAAAAGGAAAAATAAGTCCTACGCAGCAAATATGGTCAGTTGCAGAACTCAAGAGAGAGGATATGGTGGAGCTGGAGCCAATTTGAGTTTAGGCTAGAGTGGTACCTGAGAAAGCCAATGGAGGCTGGAAGAGGAGTGCACGAAATGGAGGCTGTTGCTGGGAAACAATCTACCATAAAATGAGCCCGGGACACCCAAAATGAAACAGGGCCCAAACTCACTTCCCTTGTCTTGCTTTTGTTTTCTGTAGAAAGCTGGCAATGAGCTGAAGATGTTATTGAAGTCATTGGAGAAAAGGTCATTGAGATAGACTTTGAACTCGGGTGACGATTGCTCAAACCGGCGGCAGGTTGCATGCACAGCATTCAGTATCTCAGAAATGACGAGCAGGGTGTTGGGTCCCGAAGAACAACCCAAGTCCGCAATGCCCATAGTCACTGGCCAGCTAATGGAACGCAGAGTTTTCTCTATAGCACTCATCATCGCTGGCTTCGTCACCGATATAATCTTGCTCTACAAATTAAATATTCACACACAACTTTACGACATGCACATATACAAACATTTATTTAAAACAAAGATGACAGGGAGATGGCGAATTAATTAATATGATTTTTACCCTGTTCATGTGCATGCGCTAAACTTTTCTCTAAATATTAATTAATATTTCAAGACTGGTAATTAATTACAAAGTACCTGAACAGTGGAGTTCATGGCATAACTAGTCACTCCTACACCTCTGTTCATGTGAAGTACTTGAACAACTTCCATCTCTCTCTCTGATCTGTGCTGTCTTGTGTTGGGGTAGCACGAGGTGAAGAGAAAGTTGTAGACTAGAAGGTGAGTGGTCAGCAGAATACCTCACAAGCCGGCAAATGTAGCTCAAGTCTTCACTCACGCTACACAATCGCGGGGCACACTAGAGAAGGGAAATAGATGTCCTTTTATAGAGGAGAAGATTCACCTACACAGCCAACGTAGCTACTTAATAAAATGCATTATAATCTTATCGTAACCAGAGAAATGAAAAAGTTAGGCATATTTTAATGATACGTAAGTTTTTCTTCTTTTTTTTTAAATAGTATCTACGTTAATTATTTAAAGTACTGATTTCTTACAACATATTTAGGAATTCAAACCAACAAAAAAATTATTTCTATGTTCCAAACATAAGTTTATATATCTTTTTATACAAACTATATCTATATCTATCAACATATTAAGTATCATTAAATAATTCAATTTACACTAAGTAAAACTGTAAAATAGCAAAATTTACCGTATTAATTAAACTAAATAAGATGATGTACGAACTTGGTAGTTGAGATGCAAAATTTAAGCATAATTACAAATGATGAAAAGATATTTTTTTTTTCAACGCTCTAAACACGATTATTTTGTTTATAATATGATATGATAATTACATATTAAATAATTTATTTTCTCAATAAATTTGTTGATATCAAATTATTTACATAGTTAAAATATCCATATAATATTAAATGGTATTTAAATTATTTCATAATATGTCCAAATTATTTTTTTTCTTTATCTCAGGTTTTAAAACTGGCAAATAAATTTCTTAAAAATTACTATAATACGTATTGTCTCTTAAAAAAGAAAAAAAAAATGTGCGGTTGTCTTTAAATATGCGTACAGTGTTGCAACTAATAGATTCCAACAAACATATGTTTCCACTTATCTTGCATATATTGATAGTATTATTGATATTGATATTGATCACGTTTTTCATTAATCGATTAATGCATGGAGGATTTTCGCACGCGAAAAAAATAAGAGCATTGAAAACGCTTATGTTTAGAAGCCCAATAGTTATTTCAGACAACCTATCTGGAGCTCAAACGTTGATCTTTTTCATACGTTACCTCTTTTTTATAGAGGTTGCGTCGTTTTCAATGTGTGGAACCAACAAAAAGTTCAGAACCACAAATTATAATTATAATAATATATAATAATATTCAATATATACAGTACATGCTTATTCTTTTCGAAGTTGACTATGTGCTTTTTCTATAACAATAATTAAAAGGAAATACATAGTGATAAGATTGAGTGAATGAGTACGATTCTGATTATATGCCCGTCGAATTTAATTCTATCATCAATAAACGGGGCGAAAAAGGAACAGTTAGAGCAAATACAGCGTAAGTGTAAGAGCTCTTCCTAGCAAAATAAACACATAGTTTTCACTTTTCATATGACTTTATTATTAAATGCATTTACAAAAATGTTTTTATTTTAAAAATTAAATATTACATTTCAAATGAGCTAAAACTCAAACAAATAAGTTTTAATTCATTCATCTTAAATTCTAATAATATAATTTCTTCTCGTTAAAAAAAATTACTCGGCGTAGGTAATGCCACGTCAATCATTCTCATAACCGATTCTTCACCTTCTTTCCCTCAAGCAGAAGCTAAGCTACCTCTCTTTTCGTTCTAGTTAACTTATTCATTGGTCAGCAAGTCCATGCTCACAGTCACTTGTTTCTTCAAGGCCTTTGAATTGAATTCCAAGCCTCCTTGGTGCCAACGGACTGCGGCGTCACTTGGGAGAGGAAGGAAAAGAGGGGAAAATTGTGAAGGAAAAGTACTTCTGATGAAGAACAGGCGTCCACTACGGCAAGAGAAAGATAAAACAGAGTGACATGACGTTATCTAAATTAGTAAATCATATTTTTAATAAGTACGACATGGTTAAGATTTTTTTTTTTTGGATCACAGAAATGATGAAGATTTAGCAAATAATAATAATAACACATCCGCCCTAAAATGGGTCAGTACCTAATCCACCGGAGTTGGTCTCTGGGTTTCAGTTTGTAGATAAAATGAACTTTGAAAATTCTTTTCGGCACACTCTACACACCAAATTGGGTTTAGGGTGTGTCAGAGAAAGGGGTATGTGGTTAGAAATCATGGGGTGTGCCAAAGAATTCACCGCTTTGAAATCAAAGAGTTCCCAATCAGAGCCCAGTTGTCATAAGATCTTAGCAAGAGCTGCAACCAAAAAAATATTCAGCTTGTCAGTAGTAGGAGCGATGAGTCCACCGCTTCTCTGACGGCGAAAAAGAGTCCTCCCTTGTCAAAAGGCAGAGCAATGCCACTCACAGCACAGGAGCATACAATCTATTCTTTTTCTTATTCGAAATTGATATTATAGAATATTAGCACTATCGTTCCTCTTCATTTTTTTACATTTATATAGGTCCATACAATCTTTTGTTCTGAGATTATGAGTAGCTGGCGTCGATTCCCCTCCTTTCCCCCCACAACCTTCCAAGTAGAAGTAGGTTTTCCATTTTAACTTTTTTTTTTTTTTCTAATTTTTTTTTTGGGGTTTTGGACTAGCTGCTGCACTGACTCATAGCAGTTCTTTTAGGTATTTTACATTCTCCAATGATTATTTTTCTCGGGAGTGTCTTTTGTGTTTGATGAAATGCTTCGTTGTGTTGTTTCTGGATTTTCAGGTAAAACCAGATTCTCTGTTGAATGGAGGTGATTTTAAAGGAAAAAGATGCAGCTGACTGGGTTTACAGAGGCGAAGGAGCTGCTAATCTTGTTCTCGCTTACATTGGATCATCTCCTGCTTTCGTGAGTTCTTACTTACTTCTCTTTTGGCTTCCCTAACTGAATGCCTATTGAGAATATTTGAGAAGGGCTTGTGGCTTATTCTTAAGTACAAGAGTTCTTACTTGACGAAAATTGTTGAGAAATTGCAACTTAATAGTGTTGAGTTGGCAGTGGAAACACATTTAATATTATGTGGAAATAGCATATATCTGTGCCCTGAAACCATTCTATTTTGCTCGCTATCCTTTGTAGCCATGAGGCTGGACTACTGTTCTGTTTTTCCGTACAATTATAATAGCGGTGACAAACCCAACTAGACTTTCAAAACTCTGCCGAACAGATATTCTAGGGTGCATGGTATTAAAAACTAGAAAACCGGGTCCATTGACTCCAAGGTTAATTCCCGAACTAGATTTAAACAATAGTAACCTGTTGAGCATCTTTTTATAACAGAAGTTTGATTTTTTCCCCCCATTGAGCAAGTAGATTGGGAAAGTGATGCGTGTACGCAAGTCTCCAAGAAATGGCTCACAGGTCATCAAAAGCTCCACATCGTTGACTGCACATGAACGTCTCCTGTGGAAAGATGTAGATGGGCTCATATCATCTTCTAATAAAGAAATGACAGGGCAACTCTTTGTCCAACAGGTTATGAAGCCATTGTTAGGGTCCAAATATGTTGATCCCGGGGTATGTTGCTTTTACATTATTTCCCTGTTCTTAGTTTGATGTGTGAAACCCAGCAACCAAATCTGGTTATTTCAATCACGGTGACAGCTTATTCTGGGAATGCAAATGGATTCATGTGAATTCCCACTTAGATGTTTTTACTTGATTAAATTGTGAGAAATTAGGCCATTACATAACTTTATGGACCCATCTATAGAGTGGGTCATTGCATTGCATTTGGTTGATCTTGTCATTAATGATATAAGTGGAGCTACGATCTATTTAGTTTATAAATCAACCAATCATCAGTGCTCTTTTTTGGATGGTTAAATTGTTGCATGAGAAAGTCAGTGATTATGGTCTTTGACCTGGTCTTCTTTGATACATTATTAGACGTGTGTGCTGGTGTCTCGAGAATTCCTTGAATCAATTGAGAAGAATGTTATTTGTCAACGTCCTGCCTGGCGAGTTGATACTGCACAGGTTGATGCACATTGTGACTCTGTGCTTCTCCTGTCTGATCATTCACTCTTCCCTCATGGTACTAACATATGTTTCAATGGATTTGCTTCTATTTGTGTTACCATTTTTCATCTTTCATGCAACTTGGATATCTAATTACAAGCTTGTTATGATTGGCTGAGATTGGCGAGAGGTTTTATTTTTCACCCGATGTAGGGCTTTCAGTAGTGGTTTCTACACGTCAAACACTCTACAGAGGAACAGGACTCAGATATATTCTGCAGAAAATGTTCTGCTACTCTGATTCAATAAATAATTTGTATTTTGTCTCATGTATGTAAAATTATAAATTGTGCCAAGCTTGTGGAGAAATCATCCATTTGTTAAACTTTCCAACTTTCAGATGAAGCTGGTTAATCCGACTAAAAATAGAAAACCTTGATTTATTTCCTCTCTAGCATTTCAGTATTAATACTGTGCATATAAGCAAATAGTTCCAGTCTTCTGACTCCTATATTGCTATTTAAAACATTAGAAAGTTCTGTGATAAATTCTATGTTTCGTATCAGGTAGTCTACAAGCTGATCTCTGCATATCTGTCGAGATAAAGGTATGCCCTCCGTTTTCTCCTTCATTATTGTTGTTATTATTTTTTAAATTTTATTTGGTGGCATGTGTACCCATCTATATTTTACTTGGCTGTGATATTTTAACTGTTATTTTGAAAAAATAGCCAAAATGTGGATTCCTTCCTCTCTCAAGATTCATTTCTGAAGGAACTGCTGTCAAAAGGAGGATAACTAGATTCCAAATGCACCAAGTCCTGAAATTGCATCAAGGAAAGGTATTACAGTGATTGCATGTTGCTTACCTCTTCTGGTTGTAATCAAGTGGTCCAGCATTTAGTCATTCTTCTGTTTGTTGATAGATGTCATCAAAACTGTCTCACCTCAATGTAAATGGTTTTCTTTAGCATTAAGTCTGACTTGAAAGATTTTGCAATATGATCTACAGATATCTAACCTAAGTGAATACAATCCACTTGATTTGTTCTCTGGATCCAAGGAAAGAATTCATAAAGCTATCAAGGATCTCTTTACAACCCCTCAAAATAATTTCCGTGTGTTTTTGAATGGCTCTCTCATATTTGGAGCACTGGGAGGTGGTGCAACAAATACAAATTTTCTGATAGCAAAAGCATTTGAAGATGCACTTAAACCTGTCATTCAAGCAGGTGATGGTCTGCGTACAGAGAATTTCTTAAATCTTGTTGCTCTGGGAGTTCATAAATCAGGAGTCCTTGATCGGCTCCTGGAGGTTCAGAAACTTGATAATGTTGACATAGAAGGTGCAATCCATGCATATTATGACATTACTTGTCAACAATGCATGGTTTGTGGAGAATTAAGTGAAGAACAGGCAAGGAGATACGCTTCTATACATTCTGCTTCCTTGGATGACAGCTTGAAGATGGTGAGGGACTACCTGATAGCTGCAACTGCAAAGGACTGTAGTTTGATGATTTGTTTTAGACCAAGGGATCAGGGTGATTCTGGATCTGTATACAATAATGTATACCTTGAGGCATCCAAGCAAACTTTCGATTTTAAGGTAGGCATTGCACCTGGGAAAAAAAAAAAAGTTTTAAGGTTTTATCTTTCTTTTCCTGCTTCTTTCGGATGGCCTTGACTCATGAAACAAATTTTTAGTGACTCTCATGATTTGGCATGTCTTTCAGTCCGTTATTTAAATTGGCATTACCTGAGAAAAACCATAATAAAATGCATAATTTGTTGACATGGACATCCTAATTTAAATTATATGCTTCTGAGTTATTTAACCTTGTGTGTGAAAGTGCGTTGTCGGCGATCCTTTAAAATTCTATTATTTATCTTCATCTTCACAACTGAGTTTAGCTAGATGTAATTGCTTGTGAAATTGAGTATCTTGCTTTTGCTGCAATTTATCTGTATTAGGTGTATTTTATCGATCTGGATTTGAAGCCTCTGAATAAAATGGAAGAATATTACGAATTAGACAAGGAGATAGTGAACTGCTACAGACAAATGGTCAAAATGGATCAAGGAAGAGATAAGGCCACAAACTTACCGGCTTCTAATACTGCATATTGAGATTAAGAGTGTTATAGATTTTATTGAAGATTGTATTGTTAATTTTGTGTTCCTTGGTTTGGATCTTTTCCAGAAAATGTTGTTGTAATATTTATTAAATGTGATGATGGAAACTGCTTGTATTTTTCTTCAATTTCTCCATGGTTCTAGCTTCACTTTCTGTATGTTGGTCTCTTTCTCCCTTCCCCCCCACCCCTCTTCTCCTTTTGTTTTCTTTTTTTATTTTATGTTTCGTTTCCCCCCGCATGTTGCATTGGTTTGCAGAAGCTTTTTGTTTGGCATTAAGTATTAAATACTGTCTCCATTTTTAAAATTCTAGTTTCCAGATTTGTCGTCCATGCAATTCCTAGTTTTTGGTTGATTCATATTTGAATATATGAACGTCATTATACTGGTTGGTCTAGTTTAATTTCTTAGATAGGCAGGTGATGTTGGAGTGAGACGTTTAGTTCGTAAATGCATGTACTCATACTCGGGTTCTAATGGCTATTTATTCTTGCAAGTGGCATCTAATCAATGTGGAGACTGTAGTTTTGGTCTGTTTAGATCATAGCTTCTTTGAACAATAGGAAAAATAGGTGACAATAAATAAATGAATAAGGGCCATGGGTGAAAGTGATATGTCGAATGCTTCAGTCTCGATCCATCCCTCCTACACATGGCATATTTATTGGTTGAACTGGATTTTGACTTGTCTGTGGTGGTTAAAGGTAAAGGAATCTTGTTGCAGTGAAATAATATTTTGCAGTTCAACGATGGTATAATGCCTGTTTCCAGCAGTTTTTGAATGGTTGAAATTTTAATAACATAACAATGCGATCCTAATCCTTGTTTAATAACATGACCTCTTCGCTGTTAAATTCAAAATAAGAACAATTTGAGCTGTCTTTGCACGCCTGAAATAGTCTGTGTAATTTTTCTTTGAAAAAGAAAAAATTAAGTGAGTTTTGCCAACGATATGTTTTTTAGGAAGTCACATATCTTTATTTAAATAATAAAAAAAAGTTTGCATACTACTTAAAATATTATTTTATAATAAAACAAGAAATCAAATATGACTGAAAAAATGACATATATCTCTCTGGAACTTGTCTTCAATAAAGTAGTAGTAGTGACTGGAAATGTTGAATGATCAGTGCAGTAGCGAGGGGGAGGGCATAGGTGTTCCTATAATAAATTATATGACCTGCATTGAGTATAGTTACCTAACATGACGGTCTCTCCATTTAATAGATTTCAACCAAATTTAATTTTACGGTACAACATGGGATCCCACTCAAGGAAACGATCGATTAGAATTTAGATATTTGATCCATTCTGCTTTCTGCAGCTGCTTGTTGGTTCTGCTCTTGTAATTATAGATTCCCAAAATCATGTCTATGTCTAAGGTTATTACGCTTTCTGTAGCAGATGATTCTTTTGTTATTATGCTGCAATTCATAAATATTCCTCCTTCTGTACTTCTCTGCTCTTTGCTGAGAAGAACTAACAAATCTGACGCTCTCGTGTACGTGTATTGCAGAAAACTGTGGTGTCAGTAGAGCTGCTTTGTTCAAGGTGCAGGCAAAAGGTTATGAAGTTAATAGCAAGAGTTGAAGGAATAACTTCCATTGTCCTTGATCCGGCCAAGAACACAGTGACTGTGATTGGTGAAGCTGATCCAGTGAGGATCATCAACAAGGTCAGAAAATTCAGAAAATCAGCAAGAATTGTGAGTTTTGGTCCTCCCAAGGAAGAAAAGAAGGAGGAGAAAAAAGATGATATTCCAAAATTATGTCAGAGATGCGATGTATGGTCTCATTGGTATGTCATTGCTGAACATAATTATAGCTATTGCTCTATCATGTAATCGTAATTCGTTTTTGCTTATATTCATGCACTATTTGTATTATTATTAAATTTACTCTGCTAAGCAAAATAAGGAATTATGTTCCTTGTTTGTACGGAAATATATTTATTATAATTAAACAAATACTTCAATTATTATTTTGTGATCGATATTTTGTTGAAAACTACTAATATATATATAGTTCTAGTTAAATCTAGATATTGTGACAGTGTAATAAAATGTGATAGTTCTGAGGAATAATGTGAGTTATGTTAAATATTATAGTTCGTCTTTAATTAGAGAATGCGTTCAAACTTGCCACGAGGCCTTGGGGCACGGCAATACCCCATCCATTCATAATATCTTTTTTCGGGTAGACATATTCACAATTCTATACTACAATACGTAAGACTATCATTTATTTATTTTGATTAGTCAAAAAAAAAATAATTTTTACAAATTTTATTGGTTCGATTTCTTAACCAATTTAAAAAAGTGATATTACATAATTGTAAAATAGAATTATTTATTTATTATTTATTATTATTAAAAAAGGCAGCATATTATATTAATAATTAAAAAATAACCAAACTGATTAAACAGAGTAACAGACCCCTGCGGGGCAAGAAGTGTGACTCCGCTTTTTGATCGATCTGAATAAATTTTCACAGGTAGAAGAGAGACATGGTTCTAAGCTCGTATTTACCGTACATTCCACCAGAATCGTAATGGTACCTACTAGTACTGCTGGAATTGGATTAACCGGAATCATCCAGCGACATTCGGTTCGATTGCCATGGACGATCTCCATAGAATTCTTGAGAGGAAGGACCTGATAACGTGGCTACTGATTACAAATTGTACGGACCATCGAAGATGACGATGCGTTAAATAAAAATACCCATGATCAACACTTAAACTTCATTTCTATTTGAATATATATATCATTGTTCTATATGTATCTTCGTTTTGAAGATTACTGCGTTCGAGTTGTTGAATTTCATTGATGGAATGTGGTCGAGCTGTGGCGATGAGTGAATAGTGAATCACATAAATGGGTAAAAAATTATAATGTAACAAAGGTTATCCGTATAAATATTAAATATTAATGGCATTTATCATGTAACATAAACGGGATGGCTAAAGAGTTTGTCATAACCAAACCCGAGTTTCAGCACTTCAAATGTATTTGCATTAGTCTTTTCAACATAATATTGGCAGCAAGGCCCGTGTTTATTTGATTTTTATTTTTCTAAGCCAATGTCTGGCTGTATATCAAGTTCATAAAAAGAAAAAAGTGTGGTAGTCATTTATACAAACCCCCCCCCCCCCCCCCCCCACCCCCCAAAAAAAAAAATCTTAAGTCCGTTCATAGAATAATTTCCGCCGATATCAAATTCTTGAGCAGCTCATCTATGTACAAGTAGACAGGCAGTATCAAATATATCTACAATCCACTGAAAGGCTCCTCTTGCAATACTATACTCTTCAACAGCAAGCCTTCTTTTTCTGCTTTACAGACATATTGGGCAACAACCATTACTATTGTCAAGCAGGCTGATAAAAAATTCCGGGTTTTTTTTTTTTTTAAAAACGTATACATGGATGGAGATATCATCTACTTACCCTTAATTTGATGTTTTCCTGCCTATCTATGTATGCCAGAAGTTCTTCTTGTCTCATCAAAGCTTCGTACAAAGCCTGTTTAGGAAGATCAATACACTAGTTTACATATACCCAAACAATTCAAGATAATAGCAAAAACAACATTTTGCTCATATGTTTTTTGAGATCGAGTGATACTGCAACAATTATTACCTTCTTAGTAGCAATCAACTCTGCTTCCAGTGCATCCACACGATAAACGGCAGCATTTAGTAGCTCCTCCTTCTCATGTGGCATCACATTAGGTTTTGACTGTAGCACGTCAACCTTCTGTTCAAGCTCACTTATCCGTTTTATGGCAGATGAGAGCAGGTCTGCCGTTGTGAATCCTGGTGCAGGAGAAGGAAGACGAGTTTCCTCCTCGGAAATTGATTTTACGGTCATGTTCGGCATATTATGAGCCGAGTCAGATCCAGATTTCTGATTTCCCTTAGTGACACGAAATGGCAATGAAGAGACAAAAGTAAAGAGGGCAACAAAGAAACCCACTATAACAGCCCAGATATAAGCACAGATTCTATCACGAGATTTTTCAGTACTTGGCGAATTTGCGTCTGCAATAAATACCAACATGTAAAGAAACAGGCTTTTCTTGGATGCTAAAAACCGAGTATAAAACTTGCATAAGAAGCTTGAAAACTAATATATACTTTCGGTGAATAATAATGTCATATAAACACCTACTTAGAAGATAGAAGTAAAAAACTTCACGGAAAAGGTACCGAGTATATCTAACCTATGGAGTTACATGAGCTTTGAGGTATTGCTTGCTTCTCTTTCCATCCAACATCGACAGCCTTGTCAACCATAGGAACACACTCATCATTCTCAGAGAAACCGCCAGCATGACTAACCTTAACGCCCAATCTTGCCTGGACGACAAACATCAATGCAGTTAAGTTTAATTCGTTGTAACAAGTTTTAAGCAACTTCAATACCAAGATAATACTGCCATATAAAATTGCAAATAAAACAATCACAACACAAGGCCTAGTAGATGGGAATCAATTAGATTAGAATCAACTGACAGATTTAATAATATCATAACCACTCACTTCTTCATGGACGGGAGTCAACCTAGGGTTTGTATAGTTCCCACTTGCTTTTGGGGAAGCAATATCTTCAGCTTCAGACCCTGATTCCGCTGTAGATGTATCACTACTTTTTATCTGTTCTCAGGAAAAGAAAAAAAAAAAAGGAATAACAAATGAATATTACCAGGCTCTCATCTAAAAAACATAAAAGCCCTCTCCCATCCATTAAGTAGGTTAGTGGAAATTACCGTTGCATATGAAGTCTTATCACATTCAATCGCTGTCCTCTCACTATTAGAAACAGTTACTATCTGTCTACTATGTACTTCACCACTAAGGACCATCTGCGTACGCACAAATGTTCCAATGGACCACGTGTAAGATGCATAGGAAGAGAAGAAAACAAGAAACCAATTAAAGATAATCACCAAACCTTTAAAATATCGGGATCTTGCCATGGCCCTTTATCAGACCTCATACAACCGCCCTGATCAACACAATAACAACTACCACCTAAAAATTCTGGCAACTCACTGAAAAATTCAAAGATAATCAACCGTTTTTAATGACAAAACAAGTTAAGTGAAAACTAATTCTTTTATCCGAATCAAACATACAGTTACCTTGCGTCAATTATTTCAAGTAATTTACTCTGGAACTTGTTGCCAAGAACCTAAAGGATCATCAAAATATCAGTTAATTCTATATACCTATAGATTCCCCGAACTCCAGAAAGTGGGTATGTCAATGAAATCCTATACAAATCTAAGATATATAGATAACTCAAATACTTATCACATACATGAATCTTTGAAGTTGTTTTGGGATCAAGAAATGTTTTTACAGTGTTCCAGAGCAGCTTAAAACCAGGACCAGCATTGATGATAAACATCCGGTATAGTGTCTGCAAAGATATAATTTGCATGTCAGAGAAGCTGGCTGCAACAAGTAACTTCAGAACCCATGAATGAAAAGAAAAGAATGATTTTTGAAATCACATACTTCAGGATAGTAGTCACCATCAATCTTCTGCAGCCGCATGATGAGTTCGCGTGCAGACTTGGTGAAGTTTTTTAAACCCTAGATAGCAAAAGGAAGCATAGGAATATGAACCAAGTTTTAAATAAATCAAGATAAAATGATACCAAAAACACTCTAAATGATCACTTGGACAGACAACATACCACGCCTTGAACATCCAAAATTGCTGTACTCGAATCTATGTGTCTCTTTGCGGCAATAGAGCAAGCTGGAAACTTAACAGCAAATGTTTTCTCAAAACCCTGCACATGGTATCTTAGATATCTATCCATGGTAGTTACTTGCATAAGCTTATTTGGATCAACTTTTCCTAGCCTCTCAATATATACAGGTCTTCCTTCCCTATCCACGCCGTGATAACCATGCGGATAGTACTGCAGAACTTCATTCAACTCATTGTACTCAAAATCCTACAGAAAGAGAAGAAGCAAACCGAGGGACGAGGGAGAGATTAAGAAGAAAAAGAAAAAGATATTTCAGGTTGTAAAGCTGCAGATAATGACTGAACTAGGAAATCTGCTTAAACGATTAGAAAAATTTTCAAATCAGATGACTTACCTCCATAATTGTGTCAGTGCCATAATCCTTCCTCCATTGAATCATGTTGGACCACATGTGCTTTGCTCTTTCAATATCAAACTTCCTTGCTTTCAGGAATCTGCACCAACATACGTTTTCACCTTTAGTCTACAAGATAAGGAAAATCAGCAACTTGTATATCCAATGCAACAAAGATTTCATTAACAGACATGAAAAGAGGCCGAGTAGTGAGTAAAATATCATAGTTTTATCTGTCATTTGAAATACTAAACGTCATTTTGACAATCAATCTTTAAGAATTACAATAGATATAAAACTAAATATTAATGACAGAAGTAATGAGATAAACACAAGCAAGCCAAAATAAATAATTCAACTTTATTTTAGAAAGAATTAGTCGGTAAAAGAGAAAATATTTGATTTACAATAAAACACTACATATCTAAATATAAGGTATAAAGGACAGTAACCTCAATAACATATGATAGTCATCAAGTCTCGGAGGCAACAATTCTTCTGACATGAGTGCTTGCCGAAATGCATCCACTGCTTGAAGCTCCTCAACATCTCGAACATCCTCAATGGAAACGGAATTGTTCCGGCTGGTACTTCTTCTCCTGCTTTTCTTCTTAAGAGAATGCCTGAATTTGCTAGATGCATTTATTGCTTTCTTTTTCAGACTGCCAATTCTTGTCCGCCTATCATCCTCTGAATTCTCAAAATCTGATTTCCTCTCTCTTCGTTCATCATGGCCAGAGAACCCTTCAAAGCCTAACAAATCAAATTGCATTAAGGCCAAATCAATTTACTCGTAAAGCCTTTCAAAGCACTTGACAGGGAACGCATCCCATAACTGTAGGATTATTTTCAAATTTTTTTTTTAATTAATTGCTGTCAGCGTAGAAGCAAAGGCAGAATTGAAATTCAGGATTTATATTCTTTTTGATTTCAGCAGAATTCGGGGAGAGTAGGACGAATATTACATTAGAAATCATTGAACATACAACAAACGTGCGGTAATAAAAGATAGACCATCCGTTCTTAAGATGATCAGGAGGATCCAACAATTTTCTAAATGGAGCATCCGTCCAACTGACTTCAGCTGATTTGAGCATTAATCCTGGTTGATAAGTATTAGATGTATATAAATTACTGAATGTTGAATCATCGTGTAACATCTTCCATCATAAAGGAATTTATCTGGTACGCATATTTAATTTAATGGATTAAGGGGGAACCTGGAGTAAATATTCAATTTAAAAACCCTAGAATCGAGCCAGTATAAAATTGAAGCAATTCAAAAAGGATGATTAAAGGAAAAGAGGAAACAGACATATTCGTCAAATTTGAAGGGAATACTCACAAGGCCGTGCGAACCGATCAAGCGGCCCTGACATGTCAATAATCTACGATGAAGATCAAAGTCGTAAACTAAATGGAGCATCAAAGACTCTGAATTCAGAGTCCAAAACCAGCGGAACAAGGATTTTTTATTGGTCAAAGTGAGAGCTACCTAAACCAGAACAAAATTGAAACCCAAGCTCTTCTCATTCCTTTGTTTTGCCCTCAGCAAGGAGTTTTTCTAGGTACCTCGGATCGAAGAGTATGCATAATGTATGTATGGTAGATGGCGTCGGCAGAGAGGAGTAACTGAGAGGATGAGCGGTGAAAATTCTTGTAATCGTAATGGAGAGCCGCCGAGGGGAAAAAATAAAGATAAAAGATATTCCGGAACCGGAAGGAGACAGAGTGGGGCATCACAAGCACACGTCTCACATGCGTTTCATTTTCCGGGTCATTTGGAGAAGCAGCCACGTCGCCTTTGAGCGGGTCCAGCATTAACGGTTGAAACTCGCGCTGGCGGGCAGTTGGCATCGGTGGCAGTCGGTGGTTTAGCCAACTCTCCTTTTTTTTTTTCTTATTTTTATTTTCTTATGTGTGAAAGTATTTAAATCGAATATCAACCTAAATAGAAAATAAGAAAAGCATCAAAGCCCGTGATTTAATAATTGTTTCTGACTTTCCCTACCAGATAAAAAAAAAAAAAAATGTTTCGTACTTTCTTTTTCTCTACTAACCATTTCCATGATTCGGATACTTTAAAAGGTCTCATATTTAAATTCTAAAAAAAAAAGTAAATCGAGAATATGCTATTCACTATATTTGTCTTTCACTAAAAAAAAAAAATAAATTCACACATAGCTGTTCACATCACTTTCCTTGTATTTAGTGCAGAAGTTAACAAAAAAAAAAAAAAACAAAAAGAACGAAAGTAAGCTTTATAAAACGTAAAGTAGTAACTGCTTCCCAAAACTGCAAATTCAATTACTTAGGTATAAATTTTTTTTTCCCAAATTACAAACTTCCCCAAATTTTTAAATAAATATGGCTAATTTTTTTTTTTTTTTAAAAAAAAAAATCAATGCATAAGCTAGTGCTGCTTTCAAATTTCTTTTAAAGGAGAAAGTAATTCCTCCCTTCTTTCCGGAAAATTATAATTTCACGAAAAAAAAATTAACTAAGTTCCAGTTGAATCAGCTTACGACTCGGATTCATGCGTTTTCGTTAACTTGTAAGTCACTGTACCTCCATATGCATAATTACTTATACTCGAGATAACTTGACTTTGACCTCATTATAATCCTCGTGGCCATTGGAAACTTCTACCAATCATCAATAACAATTGCGTATCATTCAATTATAAGTTACAATGACATATTAGATATTGCTGTAGAAAAGTCTACAAAAGAGACAGCAAACATAATATGCTCAAGGCAGGTGATTGCACGTATTTGACTGAAGAAACCGGTCCATTGACAGTAAACAGAGTTAAACCCGATCAAATTGCCAACTCCCCCCTCTCTTTTCGATCAAAATATATATATAAAGGCCAGCAACCTAAAGAACTAGTAATTTACATATCAACAGATCATGAGGATTGAAGTAAGCAACAAAGAAAGCATAATCAAGTTCCATATGATCCGTTCTTACATTAGAATTAATGTATATATATATATATACACACACAAATATTAACACGTATCATATAAGTGGAAGAAGGTAGACAAATGCTTGCTATCAGCTCTACCAAATCCATTTGAGATTCTAAGATTGGAATGTATGTACGATTTAAAGTGTCCAGGACCTGCCACAAAATCAAATCCGTCAGTACAATTTTAAGTTACCAAGGGGAAGAAGAGAGAAGAAAACAAAAAAAGGAAGGGGGGGATTCTGTGCTGAAGTAGATCAACTGAGCCAGAGATTTTTAGAATAGTGGTTTATACCTGTTATCTACGTTTTTTCCAGCCCTAAGCTGATTAAGTCTGTCCCTCCACAAAGCTGTAGCATATCATTGGAAACGCGAGATTTAAACATCTAATGTCAGAAGTGGAATTTATTCTATATTCCACAGGAAATGTAATCTTACAATACTTACATCCTAAATCAATGCATGTCCAAACGAATAATCATGCTACTAGACCACGTGGCAAAAACATTTTCTGATCAATTAGAATTTGTGTGACCTTATCTAAGACACGTATTATGCCTATGAATTCAAGGAGGTGGGAGCATACCAATTCGTTCAAAATGATGAATACCAGATAGCAATTAATGGTAAGATAATGAAAGTGGAAAATTTACAAGTTGATGTTATCCCAACTGTTAGGCACAATTAGTTGCAAGCACCATCATCATAAATGATGTCCACCAGCACTTTGTTATATACATTATACAGTATATAATATATAATAATATAATTAAAAAAGACTAATTTGAAAAAGGGGGAAATGCGATCAACAGATTAAACAAATAGGAAAAAAAAATAAAAAATTACCAGCATCTTTGTAGCGCTCTTCATAAACAGCTTTCCACATGTTGTGCAAAAGATTGAACTCTTTGGTTTCAGCACAAGGCTTACCACTTGGCCTGCATTCGTATTATTTTCATTAACACGTGCCTTGACCATAAAACGTGCTATTTTACAAGACAGACCCCAAGGGCTTCCTTCGAATATAAGATAAGATTATAGAGAACAGTTTTTCCAGATATTGACAAACCTACCGGTCCAGTTCAGTAAATAACAGTCCATCTGAACCAGGGGACTGTGTTGACAGCTTTCCAGATTCAATTACCCTCATGCCATCACTGTATGCCAAGAACTTGTTGACTTGTATCGGCACCTGCAAATTAAGGAAAAACTAAATTTCCTGTGCTTTAATTTTACAAGGGATCTGGCATTTGGCCGAGTAAAATGTCAACAGTACAAATCCAACTTCCACAAGCAGTGACAAACTCACAATCTCCAACAAATGGACTTCCCAATATAAAACATGCCTCAATCATGATGACTCTTCAAAAAGAAAAGTTCATGATAGCATTTTCCTTTTTGCGCCTGATTTTTCTACCATAAATCAGGGCAAAAATAAACAACCACCAAACAAAAGTAATAATACTGCGATGATGGTACCTTGCATCTTACTGCAATGTTGATAGCATCTGAAGGTCGAAGATCAAAGCTCATAAGTTCTGCCTCATCTCCACCCTGTACCAAATACAGAATAAGTCATAGAGCACTTTTGGGCGAATGTTTTTTATGGCTTTCTTTTTCTTTTTTTGGTTGTTTGGGAGGGTGGGGGGCCCCGGGGTTGTTGGAAAACGAATTTTTGTACACACCTTGGTAAGGTATAACCGAGCAAAATATGCCTCATGAACCCTCTTAGTAATTCTGACAATCTTGACCTAGAGAAGCATAAAACAACAATCATTTGGTTAGCAAGACTCTGTTAGAAAGATAATTAACACGATCAGGGATCAAGTGTGAGAGCATGAAGACAACAGAATCATACTTCATAACCCATCTTGTCTATCATCTCCTTCACTACTTGATATAAAGTAGGTCTAACCTGATATAACAACCAAACAGTGAGTATAAAACCAAAATTTTCTCAATCCAATATTTTACTGACAATCTATACAGGAAGAATGGGGAAAAGAAGTGTTGGGATACATAAAAGGAAAAAATGGAGTCAACATAGAAGACATACTATATGAACATTGCGTATTGCTGCCATTAGTAAGACACTTGGCATCTCCACTGCAATTAAAGATGTACCACAACTTTAAAATGCAAGAGATGTATAATCATTAAAATCAGATATGAGATCCCGAACAACTTTACATGATGCAGCACATATAGGAAGCAAGAGAGACATACAAACAATTATGGGGAGAAGTAAATCAGTCCCATCTTCCATTTTCAATACAATAGAAGGATGTGGCGCGTAGTCAGGTAGATGTCCTCCCTGAGGGTTGTTATGGACGCATCTTAAGTGTCTACCATCTCTCATTTTGATTATGAAACCATCTGCTCCACTCTTGACTTCAACTATATGGTGGAATCAGAAAGTAAGTCCTCTTGATAAGAGCAAGTATTATACACATTCATTAAACCGCAAATTCAGCCTCCATTTTGACAGAGATGTTCATGTTTGTATCAGAAGATACTTAAAGAGAAAAAACATGTCTAAATAGAGAGAGAGACACACACACACACACTTATAGAAAGAGAGGAGAAATGTGTCTCCCAAACACAACTTAACTCCCAGATTATAGCAGAGTAGACAGAAGTACACGAAACAGTCTCTCAGTTTTAAAGTTCAAACAAAAATTAAAAGAATAGAAATGAGTGTTCTTTTGCAAAAGTTGAGCAACATAGTGAAGGATAATGCATTACAAATTAGAGAGTCAAAACTACATCAGCATATTGAGCACAACTACTGAGATATAAAAAGTTATAAAATTGAATGCCGAATGTTTCATTCAAATTTTAGTAGCTAAACATACCAGCTTCGATCACACTAGAGTTAACATAATCTTCATCATTTTCATTAAAATTCTCTGCCATACTTCCGCTGTCATTTGAAGATGAATCGAAACTACAATGGACCACTGTCTTGCACTTTCGGACGTTTATTTGGCAAGGGTGGATACTCGCCTTAGTTTTCATCCCATTAGGTTCCTTGAGCCCCAAAAATTCACTTCTAATACGTCTAGCGTTCAGAGGTCCAATCATAGGAAGACTGCAGAATCCTGTTAGTTTAACTCGGACAGAGGGGCACACGACTGGTCCTTGAAGACACGCCATACTATATTCTCAATACCTACACCATAGAATAAACAAGAAGAAGACTATCAGGACTCAGTCACTGTGTCGGAAAATTTCCATCCAAGACATTTTTGACACGAATATGATTAGATTTTTATGAATCTCTATAATGATCCACGGTTCCCAGAGATTAAAAAATAAATTAAATAAAATCTTTCAAGACGTTCCCCGCCCAAAGAATAATAATCTAGTGCTTTTCTTCTTGCCCGTTGTCGGCGACCATTCATTAAGAAAGTACCGAGAGGGGGAAAAAAAGAAAGAAATTATGTCAGCTCTCTGTCAAATTAGTGAACATGAATAATTAGAATGTTTGATCGCAAAAATTGATTAAATGAAAACATCAAGGAGAACGAAGCCTTCTACCAGTTTCAAAGATCAACAGTGCTTCGATCAGGGTCACGTTATTTTTCGAAGGTTTGCTACAAGTTTGCCTGCCAATCGCGAACTCCGGAATTCAATTCCGCGGAAACAAAGTCGTCGATGTTGGAGAATTTTATCGGTAGAAGTATTATTACAGTATAAAATATTATGTACAGATTAAAACAAAAGATCTGAATACACAGAGATGGAAATGGAAATCGGAGGGTTTCGGAATTGATGGTAAGGGAAAGTTTGCAGTTAGAGTAGTTTCGATTATACTGAACGACAAACCAAAATCGGATAAGGGAATGAGAGATAGGCGAGAAGATAAGAGATTCCACTTCCTTCCCGGGGAAGGATCCTATTAAAGCTGACAGAGAGACAACATGAATCAGAAAATAAGTGGAATCACTCTTATGCCCTCGTCATTTTCCGTAATGGCACTGGGTTTATTCTGGATGCCATGCTATCGTGGTTTCCTTAATTTTTCGCTTAACTATGTTTGATCAAGCCTGTCTACAAATGTAAAATTACTTGGTTGCCCCTGTTCAAGGGAGAGATCGACATCCTCCCAAAAAATTATATGGATGCTTCCTTCTTGCGAGGGATGACAAACCAGCTGTCGCCGTCATTAGTCCCAGCGACCCACCTTGAATTAAAAACTAGAAAAATAAGGTGAAATGGCCAATTTCTGAACCGTGTCAATTTTTATACTGAAACTCATTGTGAAAAAGAAAATAACGCAAACATCAATCACACAGTTATTCGTTTGATTGCTTCGATAATCCTGGAGAGTGGAGTAATTTAGTTGCACTACAAGGGGTATTAATGATATTTACTTATCATATAAAATGGCAGAACCTTGAATCCGAAGCCTCAACCTGATTAAAATGACGTGGCGTTAGCACTAAAGACGGCTATCGGTATAACTTTGCAGGCGGCCAACGACATCGAGGGACCCAGATGAATGACACGTGTGCGAATACCTCTGGCGTGATATGGATAAGGTTTTTATGCTTAGAAATATCTGTCTGAAGCCCGAGGCCAATATGGAAATATCAACTATATCGGATGAGAATGTCTCGATAATATCTTCGGCTCCTACAAAAAGAATGGATTACTATTTTTGTTTTTTTTACAGGAGGAATACTAATACTAATTATCTCTTAATTTTTTATATAAATACCATTTAAGTAAGCAATTTTTAACGAATCATTACTTATTTTTTGAAAAAATTAAACATGATTTATATTTTATTAATTTTGGTTGAAGTATTAGATTTTCTTTTTTCCAATTTAAGTAAAGATATTTTTTCTGCCATCTTAACCCGAAATATTAGTCAATGTGTTCATAAATATCTCATATTTTTTTTTACAGCAAAATATTAGAGAAAATAAAAGATAGCAAGTAAAAGTAAAAATAACAGAAATTTTCGATAAAAAAAAAGAGAGAAAAAAAATATTTTTATCACTTTTCACGTGTTGCTTAAATTTTCTATTATGTAAAATATAAAACTTTGAATCAAAATTCCTTGCAAGCCTATAAAAAAAGACTAACGTGGAAGTAAATAATACCAAAAAAATATTATATTGGGCATTATGGATTTGGACCTAATGGATTGAGTGGGTTAATCTCTAGGGTCATTTCTTCTGGTACGCCCTTTTTTTTTTCTAGATACACACCTTGTGTTGGTTGCATGTGTTTTGGTATTCTTTTACACGTGCTGTGTGGAGTCTCGTGGAAATTGGGTGTGTTATAGTCGGCGAAAGCTGCAGTTATCTCATTTTGAGCAGTTGGACCTTCATCTGAGCATGTTTTGCCAAACTCAATCTTAGCCATTTAACGATGATTGAATGGCACAACTATAACTAATCCTAATCTATAGGTTAGGCACTTGGGTTGAGTGGATAACATAAATTATTTCTTCTTATAAGGAACCAAACAAAAACTAAAAACCCTCTTCCGTTTTTTTTTTTTTTTATTAAAGAAAAAAGAAATTAATAGGAATAGCAGTAAAATTAGATTAGCATACACCAAGAGTGAGGTCCAAAAGTACAAGTAAATGGATGGTACATGATGTTTCAATGGATCAAACTTGGTCCATCCTCTACTTGTGTTCCACAGGAAGACCAAATTTGCTCCATCAAACAAAGATAAAATTGGCATTTATGCTCCTAACAATAACAATCATGGGCTTAGCATTTACATATACCAGCCCAAGACATAGAATTTCTTTTTCTTTTTTCTTTTTCTCCCATTTTTCTTTTTTGGAATGTTTATTGAGTTTGAATTGAGATAAAAGGTATCAATTAATTATTACTAATTAAGTCGCTCCACCGAAGTCTGGCTGTTGCCACACTCCAGTGCCACCATCACCTGTTATATAAGACATGCATGACAATGGCACTAGACAGAGCCCTCGGCTCCTAAGATCTTGCTTTGGTTCCTCCTTTGCGTCTTCTATGCCTGGGCCCTGAAATATACATGTATATATTGATTAATTTATATCATATGAATGTACATGCATGGCTTTTGGGTGCGGGTGAAATGGTATAAACTAGAGAACAAGTCTTACCCCTCGCATCACTCTTGTGGTCTGGTTGCGGGATGACCTCATATATGGAACGCTCAGCGTCTGTTGAATGAATCAACAAACAAGTTTAACATATATATATATTGATCTTGCTTTACTATGTACCTATACTTTGAATGTCTCAGTAAATTAAAGTTTTTCTCAGCTGATGTTATCAGTTAAAAGTTCATACGAACTAACTCGTAAATCAAACAATGCAAATGAAACCGTACGTAGCTATTAGGGATGGCTGACTATAATGTTGGCATGAAGGAAGATTATGGTAAGAATTTGAGTACCTCGACCTGGTTTTGAAGGAATTTGATGTATCCTATGGCCTCCATAAGTACGGATGCTGTGTCTGTCTGCAACATTGACGTTGATTCACCAAGTTAATTAACCCCATTATTTTTATTGGATAGTATATGCTTTAATTAACCTTGCAACTTCAATAAGTCAAGGTTACCTATATATATATATATATACCTTGCCAAATGGAGCCACCAACTGCTGAAGCGCCGCAATCCTATCTCCTAGTTTCTCTTTCCGAACCTGAAGAAAATAATTGCCAAAACCAAGCATGCAAAACCCAATAGCCTCAGCTAAGGTAGTTAATTAATATTGCAACCTGTGCTTTTAAGACACCTAAAACGATCATATTGTGTCATTTTGACTAGTAGTACAACGTAATGTAACAAATGAAAATTTGAGTCGTCATATAAGCATTAATACGTTGTCAATAGTAAAGTATATGCGAGTATTATAATTGTGGTTAATTTCTCGATTAATTCTATATTTATTTATAATTGTTTTATTGTAAGAGAAAATGAGCTAGCTAGGCACCTTAAAGGGTGGGCATGATGCGCGAGATTCCAATCGCGATTTCTTAGATACTGCTTGAGATTGAGAAGCCTTTGACTCTATTAAAGGGCTGCTTCGCTTGGTTTCTGCCGTGCCATTGATCAAGTGAGATGGCTATGGAAAATGAAAAAGAATAAAGTATTAGTTGAATGATAATTAAAGTGAGTCTTTTCAAGAAGAAAAGGAAAGAAAGAAGCCAAAAGAAGAGAAAAAGGGGGAAAAAAAAAGAAGAAGAAGATAAATTCTGATTAAAGACGTCTACAATGTTGAAAGCTGAGGTATAACCTCTAACATAGCTTTAATTTATTAAAAAAAAAAAGAAGGACTGTTTCCTGTTGCCACAACTTCGTAAAATTTTTACCGTATAAAGGACATCAGCTTTTTTCAAAAATCTTATCAACAATATATATATCATTAAGTATATTCATCAGATCATATATATTCTCGCTGTTCATTTGCTCTGTACATAAAATCAAATACATTTTCCGATGTTACTTTTCATTAGAAGAAAAAAAAAATATAAAATATCAACTTATTGCGAACTAATTAAGTTTGTCTATATATACATACGTGTTCATATATATCTTGGAATAAGAAAACAACCAACAGCAATAAATTTTTGAATGGGAAGCTGTTGATCACGATATATACCGATCACACACCAAGAAATGAGATCAGTGAATATCAATATCCATAGAAACATAGCTAGCTAGAAGGAGGGAAAGCAATACTCACATTACTAGACGACCTGTCAGTGGGGTGCCGCTGCTGCATATGAGAGGAAAGGTTATCTGTGAAGGTACCAAGACCAAGACCATCTTGTGAACGCTGGCTCATTAATCCGCCATTAAATCTTGGAGAGCTCAATAGATCCAATGACTGCATGTTGATATCCAAGGAGCTTGAAATTGCTGCTGGGGATGATTGGTTCAAGTTTGAGATATTTATACTGGGGTAAATCTGGCTAAAGCTCCCTCTACTTGGGACACCCACTCCCATACCATAATTACCAGTAGAATAGAAGTCTCCTCCTGAAGATAGGGTCTTGAGCAAGAGCTTCTCGCTAAGGGCATTAAAATCTTTGCTCTCATTCTTTATGTGGCTCGTGGTAGGTGCAGCCCGGTAGTGTTCCATACATGAGGGACTGTTTAGTATTTCGGTGAATTTTGGGAAAGTTTCTGATGAGATCTCTTCCTTTATCTTTGAAAACTGTAGGTCTATATCATGGTTGCGCTGACTGCTACTTATGCAGCTTTCTCCATCACTGCTTCCCCAAAGATAACCTAAATGTTGGATCATAGAACCATTGAGAGAAAGGGCTTGAATATCGTTGTCTTGCGTTGAAGCTCGTGATCTGGCTCCAGATTCTTGGAGGTTTTGGTTCAAGTTAACAGCATTTCTATAAGATTGAACAGGAAAAAAGAAGAGGATAACTTGAATGCATGCTTTAATAATAATAACTGAAGGAGACAAATAAATTAAGCCCTAGCTATACGAACACAATACGAATGCCAACTGCAACATTAAATTACCTATAATTATCATATGAATGATATTATGTAGTTTCTTCACTGGGTAACAGCAGAAATGTTTACAGATATTAATTTAAGATTATATTTATAAAGTAAATATGAGATAAGATGAAGCGAAATGCTTCCACGATAGACTTACAAAGTGATATTTGGTGTCCAAGAATGGCTGCTTCCAACTCCATAGGCCGATAAAGAAGTAGCAGTGTCAACAGGAGCGGGTTGGTCTTGGAGCGGATGATGTAGGTCGTGGGGATTGGAAGACTCCATAATAATGATAATTTTATAATTATATGGTTTAAAGGAAAGGAAAGGAAAGGAGAGAAAGGGAGGGGCTTGAAAATCCCAAGATGACTAGTTAGTAATTAAAATTAAGTAGATAGGAGGGTGAACGGAATCTGCGACTCTATTCAAAGGAACACAGTTCCAGGTGATACCCACATACCTTGCTGCTTTTCGCCACTTTTCTGATCAGTTTTACTCTTTACTCTTTCAAGTTTGCATCTCACTAAAGTAGCAGCCTTGAAAAGAAAGGAAGAGAGCATGAGTATTTCATCTCCTTACCATACCCCTCCTTCTCTCTCCCTCTCTCTCTCACTTTATTTGTTTTCCTTTCAGGCCAACTTCACCTTTTTTTTTTATATATTTTCCTCCCTTTCCCTCTTGCAGCTTCAAGTATATAAATTTTTTTAAAAAAAGTCTATCTTATCTCACTGCGCCCACTTTTTTGCAGCTCTCTCTTGAACAATAGATGTGCTTTTTATGCTCTCTGCAATTACAGGGAGATGATTATATATATATATATATATAGTCCCTTGTGCCATCATTAAAAATCTCTCCCTTCGATCCCAAGGCTTTCAACAGAGCTCTGCTATTGGGATTGGAAATCATAGCAGCCACGCTCGCTCGCTCCCCCCTCTGATCTTATCTATCTCTTTCTCTGTCTTCACATCCTCACATGTCCAAGGGTTGCCCTGCCCATTATATATTGGCTTCGCAGATTCTCTTCTCTGCTGCGCCTTCTTCGCTTGTTATGCAACTCATGGTCTTCAATTTAAATTAAACCATCTAAAATCAGTAAATATGTGAAAAAAAAAATTGTGATTAAGCCATTAGATAGCAAACAAAATACTCAAACATAAAATAATTCAGTGGTAGGAAATTCTCTTCTTCTTTTTTTTCCTTTCAATTCTTTCTAAGTATTAATTTTCTTATTTCAAGTTAAAAATTCAATATGCTATAAGTATTAATAAACTACATATATATTTTTTAAAAATTTATCTTTAAAGCTTTTCTTTTCTTTTCTTTTTTCCTAATTTTACTAACTCTAAGCAAAAGGTTAAAGCTCATATAATCACGGTCACAAAGAAAGCGTCACAACCAGTAGGATGTAACTGGTAAGATATAATGATCAAAGAGAAAAAGCAAAACCCAACTTCAAATGTAAAATCGATTGAATCTCATAAGAAAGTGAATTAGGAGAATGCTTTTACTAAAGTGAATTTGAAAAACATTGATGGAGTAATTAATGAAGATTTTGGGTCATATCAACCAATTGTTTTGTGTGGCCAAAGCCTTTTCTGACCATTGAAGGACCACATTTAATTTTGTAAAGTATAACATTCGCATGTTATAATCAATATTGACATTTTGGGACCTAAGGCTCAGGAGTTATGTCCTTTTGGCATTCTCCTCTTATTCCCTATTCACCTTAAATTTGTTAGGCGTTTTGAGATCATATATATCCTCTTCCGCCGCAGGGACACGAGAGTCATTATGACAGATCTCACTAAATCAATAATTGAACAAATTGATCTTTCGTCTTTTTGGAGACTCCCCTCTTTCTTTCCTTTCTCTTTTTCTCCTTCTTTTACCCAATTGTTACGTGTTCTTTTGCGGACAAATATAATTATAAAACGACATTTATTCTTAAAAGCATTCAAATTACTTAATTTTTTTTTTAACTTTGACAAACTCTTGAGAACTGTTTCCAAAAGGAATGTTTAGAAGATTACATGCAAAGTTTACAATAATAATATTATATATTAAATGTTTAATTTTAGGTTTCCAATTAACTGTGAAATTAGATAAAGCTTCTTTTAACTTGTGAACATCTACAAGAATGTCCTTATTCCATTAAAAAAAAAAAAAAGGCAGTAAAAAGTTGATATATATATATATATATATGAACACCATTTAACATTGGAATGCCAATTCCAAGTAGCTTCTGGCTTAAGCATCTATTCTGACCTAGCATCATTGAATTCACATTCTATTTAAACTAAAACAAATAAATGACATCAATTATCGTGGAAGTGGATCAAGGTTTCAAAAGCTATTTAGTTTTATCACATAGAAAAAAAAAAAAAAAAAAGCTTCTTAATTTAATATATTTAGGCAAGAAATAATAATGATAATATATAATTAAGGATCATGACACTAATAATAAAATAATAAATAAATGATTGGTTCAAAGAGTGAACAGTCCGGCAACTTTAAATCGGTCAATGTGGCTTTATACTTTCCCTGATTAATTGATTAAATCAGCAAAAGTAATCGCATATATATACACTACATATCCACTAATCCCAATCGATACGAAACAAAACATTATATAAAGTAAATAGAACTCACAGCTATGTAACACATCAAAATAGTTCTTATTTTAGCACATCACGTCAAATAGATATTTGAATCCTGGTCGGGCATATGAAACTCCAATTTTCAACTTAATTATCACCTAAGAATAGGAAATAACAATTAATTAATTATATACATAAAACTATTATTTGATTTTATATAGCCAAAAGAGCTAGAGTTGTTAGTTTGTGCTGTGATTTCTTAAACAATTTAATTTCATGACCACAGAATACAAATTAACTGGTACTCTATTAGGGGTGGTATAACATATTTTGAGTCAGAAAGTTGACTGCCCTAAAAATTTATTGAGATAAAAAATTTTGTTTTGATTTCATCCCAATTTTAATTTTTTAAGTGTTGTCTCATTTCCATTTTAGATGTCTCAATTCTCATCTTGACTCTTTCATCTTATCCAATTTCAATTAAAAAAAATTGACAAAAAAAATAAGTACAGACATAAAAAACAGAATTAAAAGTAAAAAAAAAAAAAAAAAGCTAATTTTTTTATTTAAAACATAGCATGAGCAAAGGTGTAAAAGGAGAAATGGGGTGTAAAAAGTAATATTTTAGTTAAATTTTAGTGGAACAATCTAACACTTATAACAAATCCTACGTATAATTTTGGGACGAGACACGTTTATATAATACTCAATATGAGATTTTACTTGTTTTAATCTTATTTTAAAAAATAATCGAAACACAATTTTATATTTTGGTTCTATTCCAAATCTCAAATTATTCCATCTCAAACCCTTTGAATCCGGGTGGGACACTAATATGTCCTATACCCACTCAAAAGTACTTTGATCAAAGTTGGTCACCATATATTAAAATAAAAGGCAACATATTATATTGCAACTAGCTAGGGCAGTTATATATAGAGTAATTTCATTGTTGATGGAATATGATATTGCTAAACAGGAAAAAGGAGCATTAGGAGCACTAACGTATATGCATATGAAGTTATGCCATGCATTATAATTACGATATCGTACGTCCAAGCTAGGCCTAGATAGCTATTGCATGCGTACGTTAACCTACCTTGGAATATATATATCTTATTGGCATAAATATCGAAAAGCCTTCGGTGGCTTCAAACCCCTATGGCAAAATACTCGTGTACACTGAGTGCATTAACGAATTGCAAGTAATTAATGCCATTACTCGTTCATTCAGCTTCAGTTCATCATTTCTTTGAGTCGAGTTCCATCATATTTAGATCTCAGTCAAGAGAGAGAGGTGAAAGAATTAAAGCAATAAAATATGGTTGCTAGGTATGATTAAACTGTCTTCATCCGGCAAAGGGAGACACATAAACATTGATTCAGCCCCACAATAGTTCACATCAGACGAAAAGATGACGGAGCTAGCTAGGAATATGAGATATCAGAGTATGGGCAAGCTTAACTTTGCTTTTTAGCACTTTTCTCTCTTTACCCTTCTGGCATCTCCATCCATCTAATACCCAATGTCTCTCCTTATATATATTTTAATATACACACATATATAGAAAGAACAACCATTTTCTCCATCTTGTTTAAACTTTAAAGCTTTTCTTTTTCTTTTTTTCTTTCTTTCTTTATTCATATCTTTTCTCCCTTACCTTTCCTTTTCACCTTTCGCTGATTTCCTAGTCTCGATATATTCAGATTCATGTCATTAAAGCTGTTCCAGCTACTTCAAGAGGTTTAAAATTTGGAACCTTTTCCAATTCATCAAAGATCTAACTCAAGAACTATATTTAATGATGATTTTCTATATGAAAAATTTGTTTTTTAATACTTGTTTTCATTAAATAAGGGATGTAAGAACCAAAAGAATAAAGGTTTTGATAATTAAGGTAAGGTCCGTTATACTTATATAATTGTATAAAGCTGAATAATGCATGATGGAAATTCTCCATTGCTTCGAAATCCTCAACTTGTCAGGTAACAGGCATGGGTCTGTACTTAATAAAATCAAAGGCATGAATTGCAGTTTTCCATTAATGGGCTGAAATCGATGAACTGAAACGAAACCAACAGTAACAGTATGTCTCCATGAGATGCTTTCAGCAAACCAAAAGTTGAGGACGTAAACAAAATGCATACTGTTCAATTAAAGATGTTGAAATGGAATTTTACTGGAACTAGACTTTCTTTGGTCGCATAGTTTATTTGGCTTCTTTGTAGCTGAGGAAGATTGATTAAGATACTGCAAGATTCCTTTTTGGCTCCTCTTTCTCAAAATCACTCTGCTCTTCCAAAGGACACATTGATGAATTTAACACCTTTATTCACAGTTGCACAAGACAAGATAGAGCTAGGGTTTCTCTGATTGAAATAGAGAATATTTTACAATTTCATCGATCTCCTTATTTTTCTAAACACTCTTAACCCCAACCAGATGCTAATTCTCTCGTATAACAAGATAACCCCACACAAAACCAAGATTATAATTCATCACTTTAAAGGGTCCATTCATCATCATTACATATATGGAACCTTTTTTTTTTATCTCTTTTTTTCTAGTCCTCATCAGTCAACCCTAAGGGTCAGATGCCCTTTACAACGGAGTCTATAATTATCATAATATCATTCAACTTTACTAGAAAGTTGCTCCAAATTGCATATAATATATCTGAGTCATTTGCTTTAATTAATGGCTAAGTACCTAATTAAGTAGGAGCTTTTAGTTACTCTTTTCGATCGTAGGTTATGACGTGATTAGAAGATTCTCAGCTTTTTACTCGTCGCTTGATCAAATCCAATTTATAAAGTATGTAAGAGTCATTTTGGCTAGCTCTATCAGAAAACAACCTTCTATGTTTTCACTCTCCTCGCTCTCTATGCTTTGCCATCTTTATCTGGGGTCTGTCTATAGCTATTGAAGAGATTCTAATTAAGGACTTTCCTCTTTAAGGGTCTAGGGCTTCAGTGATGGTTCCTACAGCATTCAGCCAACAAGTTAGCCTTTTCCTCTTTTCTGGTGGCTTTTCCTTTTTTACCTTTTCCGGATGAGAGTTCATGTGCAGGTGTTCTTATTCCTTAAACAATTTCAATCATACCACTTACAATAATTGCCACTTCCAATTGCATCTATTAATTTTTTATTTATTTTTATTTTTTTGTTTGAGTACTGATATATTCAACCACCATTAATTTAATTTGTTTGTGGGTACAACCTCATTGGAGGCTTATCTAACTCCTAGGTCTTGTAACGATGCACTTAATATTTCTTCATATATCTTAATATAATTTCATTCTTGGAGCTGGAGAATTAAAAAAGAATGACAAATTCTCGATAATATATAGATTTCCAATAATTTCTCAATGCTTAAAGTTTTAACAAAGTTTTACATTAATTGTCAAAGGTCTAATGTAAATTTTTTCCACTATTCAAACTTAAAACTAGTTATAGAATCATAGGGCAGAATTATCACCAATAATTTCCCACGAGTCAATAATTAATAAAATTTGCTTTCGGGTTGGCAGTTTTAATTATACTTTAAAAACATATGTGCAAACTAGCTAACTTGTATAATTTCTTGGTTGAATTATTTAATCAACAGAGGTAATGCTTTTGCTGATAAATTAATATTTTGAAGTGTTAATTTTGGCAAAACCCTTAAAAGCGGGTTTAAAAGCAACTGGACTAAAAGGTGTGTAGAGAAGAAGACAAGGCATTGGAACAGGAGAATATATTCTGTCTCAAACTTAGAGGCATAAAATCCAACACGCAGGGTCAGTGGCCATGCTATTGCTAGCTCCTCTTTCCTTTCCATTTCCCACTGGACCGAATAATATTTCATATTTCCATATTGTATTGTACCTTCTCTATCATCTATTGGCTTCATAGGGTTAGGGTTAGGGGACTCGATCGCATAAGACAAGGCTTCATCATCCGCCAATGGACGGCTCAGGATTTACCACCGTATATATTTCTGATCTATACTTAGTTATAGGTTTTCAGTAATACTGATTTGATGATGGAAGCATTGTTCTCATGGCTTTAAGGCACTCCCGTTTTTCTTAATAACTTCTCATCCCATATGTACACAATTCTGGTTAAAAAATGTGTGTTCGATAATACTTTTTAACCTTTCCAAAAATAATTAATGTCCACATTTCAATTTCCTTATTCAGACATTTTTTTTCCTGAAAAACAAAACTATATTATATTTTATTTATTGTAATTAAGAATAAAATTGAGGCTCACGATAGAGTTTAATAGATCTAGTTACATGGGATGAAAGGAGGACGCAAGACTCCTGTTGTTGTGTTGTCTCACTTGTCCTTGGATAGAGGGTCTTCTTCTTTTTATAGCCCTTCTCAGGTGTGTCTGGTCTTTGGGCTTTAGGGTGGTTCTCATAAGGCCCATTCTTAGTGATGGGGCCCCCACCACTGATTTCTGGATGAGGTATTGGGCTATTAAAGGCACACTTGGGTTGCATTGGTCTGGGCCCGTTTGACTTGTAAGAAGGGAATGTGGGCCGTGTCCGGCCCATTTTGGGGACTCGGCCTTAGTACGAATCAACTCCGATCTAATGTTCATTTCATTTTAAAATAGGGGTTAAAGAAAAGCCGCGCGTTGATTTACAGTATTTAATTTGTTATAACCTGGAAATACAGAGAATTGAATAATAATGAATCTCGAGAGAATACATGACAAATGGGCTTGTGGGCTGAATCTGGTTACCTCCTCATTCGAAGCCCAATAATAGGGAAAGCTGAGATGGGCCAGTCATGGGTCACTTCTGGCCCAACCTAGTCCTCTATGGGCCGAAAGCTGTGGGCCTATTCTTATTTACTTCCATAGTTCCAGGGTTAAAATTGTAAACACAATTGCAATTAACTCTTAATAATATTCTTTTATCCCAAAACCAAAAAAGGTTGAACACTTAAATAATGTTCATCGTATATATATTTCCCAAAATAAGAAAGCTGGATGGCCACGTTGTCTCTTTCCTCCGTAATCATCAGAAGCACGATGATGAACACGATCATGTTCATCTTCCTTATCATTATTAATTTACTTTTCGACCATTGCGGCTTTGTCCCTTTGATGACACACGAGATCGATCCATATGGATATTATGCAAATATTCCTACCTCACCTAGTTTCATCTTTATTGTTAGATGAAAAAACAAATGTTGGGTCACAAACTTTAGCCACAAAAAAGAGAAAAGAGAATCAAATGCTAACTAAGACTTTGAAAATGCATATTTGAATTGAAAGGGCACGCTGGTTATGGATGGGTAGAATATTTAATGCACATAATAAATTAGAAAGTGGGGGCAAGATATGGTTTCAAAGTGTCCACCCACCCAATAGTGACTTATAGATATAGGATTACTATTATTATGGATCCTAAGATTAGTTTGAGATGAGAGGGATGACCTTTTACATCATTGTGTGGACCTATAAAGTGACCCAGGAGTAAGAGCAGGAGCAGGAGCAGGCTAGACGTTCTATTAGTATCATTATTTATATAAAGAAAAAATTACATTTGAATATTTTTGTTGTTATATAATAATAAAAAATAAGTTAAGCATAAATTTATTAAATAAAAGACAAATAAGTTGAGACAATACAGTATATCAAGGTATCAAAGTGGAAATTCACGAATGCCAAATAACGCTACTAGGAAAAAGAAAATTCAGCATAGCATCATTTTATTATTATTATTGTGGCACGCGGGTAAAGTCTCGGTGGGCCTTTGCAACGCAATGTACTACCATGTCCCATTCTCACAATCCCACTCCCACAAATAAAACAATCTAAATATTATATTATATTATACTCAAATTGTCTAGCAACCGAAGCAGTTAGTAAAATGGAACTAAACAGTGAGTTATATTTTCAAACTCTTTCTCATTTTCTTAGAATAGATGGTGATAAATATTTTTTAAACTGAGAAGATTTTGTTGTTTTGGTCTAAATGCAGCAGTCCCTCCCATGGGGGTGGGTCTGCCACTTTTAATTCCCTTAAAAAGGGGAAGATGGCATTCATAGCATATCAGGCGAGAGAATCATTTCCCGCACGAATTCATATTTTCATTGACTCAATGCCATGTATCCTCCAAAATATATTGTAGCAACGACTCCACTATGTTTATACTATACGCTTTAATTTCTCCTGTCGGTTGGATAACAAAAGGGAAGGGAATAATTAGAAACTCCCACTAACCATTAGTTGGACCTTTTCATCTCTTTAATTTCTGCTACATATCCATGATTAATTAGAAAGGCTTAAGTTTTAGGGGAAACCCTTATCTCAAGAGGAATATATATACTATATAGTTAATTGGCTTTGATTTTGGAATTATCAGAGCACGTAAGAGTGGATGGTTCAGATACTAAATCCAGCCGACATGCTTAATAAGCCTATTATTATATATGTATCACGCAATTTTGAAAAATATGCCTGATGTGATTCTACAACAAGATTTATGGGTATTGAGATTCCAAGCATCACAATATATTTATGAAAAAAGCCAACTTGATATATGCTGCCTTCTTTTCGTTTACAGCAACAGTTGATTTGAGAAAAAGGTTCTGGACGACTGGATATTTCAAATATATCTCGTACAGTGAGTGCTTGTCACACAAGACATAAAGCAAAATGATATCTATGAAGTATTCATGTACCAAAATATACGAACAAACAAAGAAAAGGATAACTGGACAGCACGGGCTATCTTGAAATAGGTATAGTTTTTGTTTGATCGAATTAGAACCGATGCGATGCCATTAAGTGAATTTCAGGCGTGATTACCGATCAGTGCAGAAAGGAGCGAGATCTTGATGCATGTTTACTTGTCTGCATATGTTTGTGTCAACCTCAATCCCCACCTTTAACACCCAGATTTGCTTTAAACAGAGAATGCCCATGCGCCAAAAGACTTAAAAAGTAAGGGCTTGTACTCAAAATGACCTTTCCATTGCATTTTAAGTTCCTTGAACGAAGCGCACACCTGCTATAGCTGTTATTCCTTTCACTGCTTTCAGCCAATCTAATCTTGTAGCCAGCAAATCAGTACGATGGATCCACAAAATCTCTAATTGTCCAGGAATATTAATTTTAATTTAATGTACTATAAGATGCATGCATGCATGCCAAAAGAAAGGTTAAATAAAACATGAAAAAGAATAATTAATCCAAGGAACGGGCAAAAAATCAGAAAATGAGGAAAAATAAAATAAAAAAAAGCTTTAAAATTAATCGTCAGTCAAATTGTCAATTCCTTCGTACATCACGATCAAGATTTAGGTTACATATATATATATATATATATATATATATATATATATATATGGGTATATTAATTTCTTCCCTCGTCATTCTTAATCATTACTGGTTATTACAATATATAAGAAGGATACATAAAAACTTAGGAAAGAAAATAACACGTGTATCGGTGGGTGGGTCATTCGGATGAATCCTTGTTGCGGTAGCCATTATTAGCGTTCTTCCTTTTTCCGAAACTCTTGCATATAGTACTCGAATTTTTCTACCACCCTCTGGGGCACTGACACTAGCACTCTCACCGCAGTAGAATCGCCAATGACCGGTAAAAACAAGCAGTAAATATCACTGGTCAAAGAACCCATGTATAATGGTTTTCCCTCTCCAAAATCCAACTCTTCTAACCCTAGCTTGGACCACTGTGATATAACGAAGCTCCTGGAAAGATCCGTTTTCACGGTTTTATCTTCCAACAAATCAACCATCGACCTTACGTGCTCGTCATCAAGCATTGCCTTGGCATTCTGCACCAGCTTCACACCGTGGTACAGGTTAGCCGTGACCAAGTCTTTGACCGTGCTCTCGGCGCATCCTAGCACGAAACCATTCCCGTAATATCCTTGTGGTAGTTCGGAGTTCAACCTTTTCCTAATGTTGACAGAGAAAAGGAGCTTCACATGGAGCGCCAAGGACAGGTCCAGTGATCTTACCCAAGAGCGCCACGTGTGTGCTGCCAAAGCTTCAAAGGTGGTGCACTTTAGCGACGGCATGCATTGCTGCTTCAGTTGAAGGACATCAGAGGAAGAGAAGGCGAAGGACGTTGGCGACAATGGTTGAGATTGTAGCAACTTTAAGAGGTCCACGTGAGTGTCAGCAGGGGTACTTTGGGTATATCCCGGGTGTGCGAAATTCACCCGCGGGGGACTGCGGGGCTTCAACACGTGTCGACCATGGAATGGTGAGATTGGTACATCACTATTCGGTTTCGCGGTAAGATGGGCCCACGCTTGTAGAAACTGAGATGTCCCAATGCCATCACATACACAGTGATTGATTGCGGTGCACAGTATCATTCCCCCACAACGGAGATTCGTCACCTTAGAATAGTTAAAAAAAAAAAAAGAAGAAAAAGATGAAAGTTAGTTGAAAGAAAAAGTAAAAAGATGGAACGCGGCGGTCAATGAGGACCCAGATCCAAATGTGACCAACCAAACCAAAGCACTCCTGAAAATTCCGTTTGATAGTTGTTTAGCGCAGAGCTGCTAAGGCCCTGCTTTTATCCCAAAAAGTTGACATGTGGATTTTACGAGGTAAATAATCAGACATTTCCTTTTAAGGTTGTAGGCCGCTCAAAGCGACGTCGTTGTCGGAGTTAACCGACTGAAGAAAATGTTTCCCTTGCTCAGCAGCAAAGGCATCACTGCTAGGACTGGGGGGTGAAGCTTTTGAAATTAGTCGATCATGTTGAAATGTATATAAAAGTTGAATTCTTTAGTCATTTTCTGGTCTGAATTCAACAACATATATATGTATATATATATTTAAGTTGAATATATTCACTCAAGCTAGAGTTACATGGTATGGTTAAAAATTCAAATTGATTACAGAAATTATCAAGTGATTATATGATCTCTTAATTATGCTTAATTTCTTTTAATTGGCTTTAAGGAAAATTAAAAAGAAAAAACGAAAGACTATGGAAAGTGGAGATAAATTACCTGGACAATAAGAGGAGGAACTTGAATGAAGGCGAGAGCTTCGAACTTGTACAAGAGCTTCCTCCAAGACTTGTTTGGCAACTTGAATGAGTGAAGGAATTCATCAGTAGTGATATCCATGAAAGCTTCGGCGAAAAGAGCGCCTTGTGCATTGCAATCGAGTTCAAGCTTAGAATCATCTTCAGCGCTGATCCTCTTCAACCTTCCAGCTAATGGGTAGTAATCAACGAGAACTCTCTCGAGAGAAGACTTGAGGATATCAAAGCTCACAGATTTCTCGAAGATGTAAAGATACTTAATGGAGAACCGGAGAAACCTTTGGTCATCAAGATTGGAGAGATAGAGAGAATGGTTTGGAGTTGGACCACTTGGCTGGATTGTGATTGGCTGGTTTGGATAAAAACAGTCTGGGAGGTCCTTAGATTTTATCATATCTTCGTCTACTCCTTTGCAGATGAAGATTAATGATGACAATTCAAAAAAGACACAAGTTAAGAGAAGGGGGGGAGAGAGAGAGAGACGAGAGAAGTTATGTTGTGAAAAAAGTGAGACTGCCTAGAGCTAGCAAAAGAACCAGTAGAGTTTTGTAGACAAGAATTAAAACCACGGGTCCTTCAGAAATATAGGGTTTGGATTATGGACCAAGTAAGATGAGATTCCTTTTTAGGAGGCATTCTAAAGTGAGGGCATCCTCATCATAAAACGCATGCTCTCCATTCAAAATTTTCCACTGCCAAGACAAAAACGCCACTTGTCAAGCTCTTCAACTATTTATTTTAATCAATATGCGCCGCAGCTGCATAACATGACGCAACACAAAAAATATATAACAGTAACAGATAACAAGAGGAGCATTACATTACATTACAGGATAATCAGGTTATCAATTCACAGTACGTGTTTCTTAAACACTTGAGCCACAATTCATCACATACCCAAGTCAAATAATGATATATATGAGCCAAATATTTCTACAGATTCCAAAATCATCTCAAATTTGGTCACTCCGCTTGAGTTTCTTTGACCGGAGAACTCTTGTAATTTTCCTTTTCCCTGGCGTACCGATACAAATGGAATGTAAATTTATCAATATCAAATATCACTGCTAAACTTATCGATCGTAGGCCTTATCAGTGTTACAATGTTCTATCATAAAATCTATATCCCACTCGGATCCCACAAACATCATATTTAAATATATCATATTATATTACCGCGCTAACTATACACAAAATAATGATGATATCTCCCAGTTCAATCTTACTACAAACAATGAGTGGCTTAATTATTTAGACATTATTATTTGGTCTGTATTTTTTTTTTCCTGAAAAGTTTGCATATAATACTGAAGTCTTTCCATATCATCACCGACCACCGGGTAAGAAGAAGCAGGAAAAATCAGCACTCGAAGTGCCCGTGTGTAGTGGTTGGCTTTCCTTGTCCACTTCTTCTAACCCAAGCCTAGCCAGTAGCCAGTAGCCAGCAGCCAGCCACAGCCTAAATCGAACCCGTGGAATAATCTTCCATGACGTTTTTGTCCAACAACAAATCAATTATTGACCTTACATACTCTTCAACAGTCCTTTCCTTGGCATGCTACACTATTTTCAAGATCCGCCGTGACCCGATAGAAACTCACCGAGGAATTTCGCCAACCCGGATGAGGAAATCAGAAACATAGACCATTTGTAAAGTTGGTAGGCTGAGGCGAGAGCTAGCATAGTCAATTGGGCATGACTTGTGATATAAACGATAACGTGAGCTAAGCTAAGAAACTCGATCAATTTTCCTGAATTGAATTATTTAATACACGAGTGTCAAACTGAACTTCAAAATAGATGAACCAGAGAAATTGGGGGAAGAAGGAATTTAATCATAACCGCGCAACATATGAGTTCGCTTGGGTTACATATCTAACCCATCGATAAGGATTACGCGCCTTTGACTTCGTTGCTATTTGCAAGTATTTCACCTACACCAATAAAACACAGCATCTTAGAACTAATTTCCATGAGATGAGAAATTACAACACGAAAAGCGATAAACGAAACTTGAATATGACGCTCCTATCATGGAGATGGCAACTCATATCTTGCCATTAGCAGGCTATAATAATAAAAGCCTGTTCAAACCAGAAAAGCACCCTATATGATTAGATGCTGATTGATTTCTAGATTAACGGTAACTTATTTCATTTACATCGTCTGCAAGATTTGGCACATTTTTCAACCAGCATTTTGATAAAATTTAAAGGCAGGTTATTTTGTTTTAGCAATATAAAGGAAATCTCAAAACTACCCATTTTACCTGAAGCCTTGAAGCATTGTACATGGGTATAGTAAAAGTCATGCTAAGTGGCCCTGCCTCCTTCATGATGTTTCCTGCAATCAGTACAAACATTACTTTCATCACAAAAGAGAGTAAATTTTGACCAACAGCAAAAGCAGAATAGTCATTATTGTACCATGTAACTCCTGTGAAAACGTCAGCTTTGCACGTAAAGTATGTTCAGATCCACCAACAATCTACGTGAGGATGGAACAGGTATTAGTTTTTGCTATCAGTATTTTAAACCTTTGAACTGATTATAAAGGGAGGAAAAACGGTCAATGGATTGAAGCTACCTTTTTTAAACCCCACTCCAGTCTCTTATTCGCTTCTCTAAAATCAGTTGTATTTCCTACTACTCCTGGCTCCAACTCAAAACTAACGCTGAAAATTTCGTAACAAGGTAGAAGAGTAAGTAATTAGGATTACTGACCGCGAAAATGAACAAAACTTCAGTTTTCATTGCTCACTCATGTGAGAAGTGTATGCCTGTGACAACATCTGCTTCAGCATTTAAACCCGCTGAACCTGTCCTATGCACGGCTTTTCTATTAACTCGAATTTTAGAAATAGCTAAAAAACTGTGACAGGCATTCTATGTTGGAGGAATGTGAACATGATTGTAAGTACATTAGAATGACATTTTTCTCCTTCCATTCTAATAGTAGTAGATATAGAATTATTATGGAATTAAAAGTTTCAACCACTAAAGAAGAGGAATCCTCTCGAGATGTCCATGTCAGGCAGCCCTATGATGTTCAGTTATGCTTTAACTCAATAAAAATGCATGTGAAAACATGCCAAAAATCAATGAAATTAAGGAGCAGGTCAAAAGTAAAATATTAGCTATTCCCTTCAGATGTATTAGGATATAAATTAAAACCCGATAATAATCTTTAGCTCAAACATAATATGTCTTATGCAGTAGGCACAAAATCGTGCCTTTGGATTGTATCTAAAATGCATATCATATGAGAGAGATAATTTAAATACCGAGTTGTAAACGTCGGCAGTGGCATCTGTACAAGAACTGTGTTCGCATGGACACTTGAGGAAAACTCAGCTCGCACTTTAATGATTACTTCAGCCTATTAAAATATAGCTGGCATTCAGAACGTGTTATCAGAATAGACAAAAATCAGAGAGAGGTTCAAATTACCTTCAGGGATCCTGTTTCTTCAATCAATGCATTAATACGAAAGGGTGGCTTAAATGATTGAGTCATACGGTAATTCATGACAGGAAATTCACCATCTGGAGGTACCTATCAACCAATAGTAGAGTAATTTGTTGAGCAAATCAAAAAGTATATCCTGCCTTCCGTTATTTATTAAACCATATATGTCTGGTACTGTGCTACCCACTCACCAATGTCAAAGTTCGGTCAACATCGAAATTATCAAGGTGCACAGATTCATGGAAGTTACAATCATCTAGAATCACAGCAGCTGAACTTCTGTAATCTGTTAAACAAGATGGCAGAATGACATCAGGTTTCAAGGGGAACAAGCTATATACCATGTATTGACTAATTTGACTTACCACTTCCTCCTATACTCAGATCCTCATTGAGAGCGAGTCGAATCTCTGGGTTTCCAGTAAGATAACTCTTCATTTGTATGGTGCCATCTATCTCACTAGTAAGTATAAATCCCTGTTTCCAACAATAACAGGTTCAAAATTTTGGATTTGTAGGGTATGAATGACAAGAAGAAAGAGGGAAAAACATTGTATGAGATGGCATGAAAAAATCATAACAAAAGGAAGACCTAAATACTCACACTGGAGTTGAAAGTAACACTTATTTTCTCAATGACATCAACGAAAACCTCATCCCTCTTCCTACCCCCCGGTTCAGTTGCAACGACAGACTTCGTAATGGCTGTTCCAGGCATTCGTTTGGTCCCTTGCTGCAGATTTGGCAAGTTGACGAAACAGTAAATCCATCTAGGCAAGCAACAATACGCCTATTGTACCTAACTGAATTTATAAATAGCTACCATAAAAATGGATGCAGGACCAAGGGGAGGCAGTCGTGCTGCATCAACCACAATAGGCTCATTGAAAACATATGACTTCAAAACCTCAGTTGATGTTGTTTGCACGTAACCAAAATCCTGCAACAAATCCACTTGGTAAAGCCAAACATACCAAAAAAGGAAATGCTGCAATCAGAAGCATGACAAAATAACCAAGCTTAGAAAAGGTAAGGAAAGGAAAAAAGATGGAATTCCAATTTTTGTAGTTTTTAATAGATATACCATAACATGCAGGCACTTTAATTTCAATTTTATTTTTCTAAACCCATGTTTAGGTGAATCTACTGCACAAACTACAAAGCTTCTCTGCCTCTTAAAATGTTATAACACAATTTTACAAAAAGAGCTTTTATTGATATTATCAATCTAATGTACTCAGTAGATTTATCCAAAGATAAAAGAAATTTTTTGAAAAGACTCAGAAAACAAGAAGTTCTAATGTTGAAGTAAGCATGATTTGTTTGCATAAATGCCTATTAGGTTAAATAGTAAACATTTCGCCATACAAGTTACAACAATTTTCAACACGGAAAAATAGTAAACAATTCAGAAGTCAGTTCAACCTGAAGGCAAATGGTAAATACTTACAATGACTTCATCGAGCAATTCATACACGAGAACAAAGTTTTTCCGTAAAGAGTCTTCATTAAGAACACCAAGGTAATCTTTGATGACACGACCAATTCTTTGCAAAAGTTCCAGTACAAGAGACGGGGAGACGTTGACTCTAGTTGTAGCAACGAACAACAAGCCAGCAACCTTAACATGAAAGTAGTTCACACCATCTACATTCTATTGAAAACACAGGAGGGGAAGAGAGAAAATTATCAGGTTAAAATAGATAAATATAAAGAATCTCCAAGTATTTTCCCCAGTTTTGTCACAAAATGAAAAGAAATCTAATTAATGAATTTCTAGGAGAAAAAGGAACTAAGAACCACGAGGAAGAGGAAAGATGCGTCTTCAGCAATCACATAAAGGGCCCCCAGTAAAATCTTTCTTTGAGCTCATGTATTTGAATTTTCAAACGGAAGCAAAGTAATTACAATTCATCCACCAACATAGAAAAAGTAACTAACGGTAATAATAATGGCAATCATGTCCTAGAAGAACGAATACATGATCAAACTCTGTTTTCGAAAACCAAAATTACTAATTATAAGTATATATGCATGAGAAATGCTTGATGAAAATTGAAAAGATACTCGCTATTTCAACTCATGAAGAGAATACCTACAAATACAGGTGGAGCATCTCCTTCACCATCCTCCTTCCAGAACTTCACTTTCCGGAAAAAAGTCTCAGCACTTCCTTTTTGTACTTCACCTCGATCTTCATTTATTTAACAATGGTAACAGGAAGAGAAAAGGAAATATTTGAAGTGGAATGAGCATACCTTTTTTCACATACTCGAATATCTTAAATGTATATTAAATGTAAATTTCAATAACTATATCTCCACTAATATTTTATTATCATATCAACTGGAATAGTTATTATTATGAATAAGTTATGTAAAACACGTAAAAGCAGGCCCCTCAAAAGAGAAGCAGAACCCAACCGGAGAAGCTTATAAGAGAACTGAATCATAAACTTACCTAAAAGTTTAGGTGTGAATTAAATTAAGGTCAAAGTCAGAGAGGGATACACATACACGAATTATCATAAATCACCAAAGGCATTCATCAAAAAATCGAAACAGGAAAATCAAGAAATTTATGCAAGATCGAATACTAAGACAGACAGTAAAGCACTTAAAAGGGCATGTCTAAGAGAGTACAAAGCAAGGAAAGGGGAAGACGAACAATTGCTTGATCATTGATGACACCAAAGAGGATCATTTCCTGAGAAAATTTTTCAATTTTCTTTTTGTTCTTTCCCCCTAAATTCTTCAGCATCCAAATAGAAAGAAACTTTATTAGAAAAGCACTACGTAGGGAAAACATACTCACAATCACGGAAGACGATGTTATCGCCTCTCTGCGAAAGCACGAAGAATTGTGAAATCATGTTGAATACCTCAGCCTTCTGGATAGCTAAGCGCCTTCCTAGTACCAACTCCGACCACCGCTTTTACTTCATCGTTTACTACGGCCTGTGTCTTTTTTCTTTGTTAGGTCAGCCGTCAGTGCCACTGTCATTTCATCCCGTGGACAACGTGTTACGTGTGTCTCCGTGGACCCCACTTCCGAACAAGCGCATTGCCGTTTCGCCACGCTTGACTCTACAAACCATCCGAAAGAGAGAGAGAGAGGCGGCCATTGTCATAGCCCGTAAATAACAAAAAAATAAAAATAATTTCTCCGATTGTCATTAGGAGTGCCGATATTGTGCGTTCCAACGACGTCGTATCGGTCTGGTCACTTGTATGAGCAAGAAAACGCCAATGCCTCTCAAAAAATCTACTCGTAGAAAAATGGGTCCCCTATATGGCTATAGATGATTGAACCAAAAAAAATATCCGAAGGTGTAGTCACACTTTCGGGTGCACAACGCGGGTCTGAGATTCATATCGATTAAGAAAGTCCAAATATTCGTCGCTGCCCTCCGCTTGCTCTTGATTGTCGCTGAGAAAACGTACGTAACCCCCTCGATTACGAAGAGATTCAGGGCCTACTTCAATAATTCAATTCCTCGCTTTAGAAGATTCTGATTGTGGCTTTTGCTCGTTTTCAAAGAGGAATGGAGTATTTTGAAACCTTGACTTTCTAGTGAAGTTGAGTAAGCAAATAAGGCGGTGGTGCAGAATTCTCTTGATTTGAAGGGGTTAATTTGAGATATTGAGCCACACTTCTTCGTGATTATTGCGTGGACATCAATTGAATATGAGATCACATAATTTTTCTTTTAATTGGATAGCGGAAGCACGTCACCGGAAAACAAAGGCGAAGGTCTGATTTACAGAGTTGGGATTTGAAGGGAACCTGCAAAATTACAAGCATAAAGTTTTTCCGTTTGAAGGTACTACTTTTTTTTTTCTTAGAACTAGTTGTGATCCTTCTACATTTGGAAATACAATTGCATTATTGCCGAATTAATAATCCTTTAGCACCTCTTCTTTCTATTTTCTCCTGTGATTGAACAGTCTACTTTGAACAGATTTTTAAATGCTAGACGACCTTCCCTACCCCGGGGTTTCTAGATTTTTGTTAGTTCTAAATATTTTTTCAGGAGAAGTTCAGACTATTTGAAGACCGCAAATGGTAGGTTAACTATAAATTTTTAGTGGAAAACTACTCTCCTTCTTGAATTTTATTTATTTATTTGGAGTGGAGTGTTTGGGGGTGCCTAATAGCATTGAATTTTATCTACTATATGCTGAAAGTCCACTTCTCCGATTCAATCATTAGGCAAGCTGAAACAGTGTTGGCACTATATTAAAGATCGGAGTCTTGCGGTGAAAAACCACAAGGCATGCTGACCATTCTAATGAATTGCAGTTTACTAAAGGAGTTAGTAACGTGCTAAAATTAACTTACTTTTATATTCAACACTAAGCTGTTCGGATCTTTCTAATTTGCCTTATGACCAATTAAGTCTTCTTGATTGCTTGTTCTTCTCTGATATGTTAGGTTTTTAAAGCGTCAAACTTATGTGTGTTACTTTGCAGGGAATGGCAACGCCTGTTGAGCCTCCTAATGGAATCAGAGCTCAAGGGAAGCATTATTACTCCATGTGGCAGACCTTGTTCGAGATTGATACAAAATATGTGCCCATCAAGCCTATTGGTCGAGGAGCCTATGGAATTGTTTGCTCTTCTGTGAATAGAGAGACCAATGCGAAAGTTGCAATTAAAAAGATACAGAATGCTTTTGAAAATCATGTTGATGCGCTAAGAACCTTGCGTGAATTGAAACTTCTTCGGCATCTTCAACATGAAAATGTGATTGCTTTAAAAGACATCATGATGCCTATTCATAGGAAAAGTTTCAAGGATGTGTATCTGGTTTATGAACTTATGGACACAGATTTGCATCAGATTATCAAGTCTTCACAATCACTATCTAATGACCACTGCCAATATTTCCTCTTTCAGGTACGAATCGATGACCCTTTTTATGCTGTCAATACTATGTATGCATGTTTAGCATTCTAAAGTTAACAATAAGAAAAGCGTTACGTTGTAGTCATGCAGAGTTTTCTTGATACAGTCCAACTCAATATGGCTAGAACTTCTATTTTACGAACTCAGGCACTCTCATCATTTATATGGTTTGATCTGTTGAATTTAGCGGTTTACCCAACTGCCATTTTGATTTCTCAACTATCTTTAATGTATGGTTTTACTTTTTCCGGAAATACACAAACAAATCATAGAGGGGCCACAATTTTAAGGCTTGCTGGAAGTTATAATTACTTTTGTTACTTAGTTGATCGCTGCATTGACCGATTTAAATTACTTGAGTGCAGTTGCTACGAGGCTTGAAATATCTTCACTCAGCTAACATCCTTCATCGTGACCTGAAGCCCGGGAATCTCCTAATAAATGCCAACTGTGACCTAAAAATATGTGATTTTGGGTTAGCAAGAACTAGCAGTGGCAAGAACCAGTTCATGACTGAGTATGTTGTTACTAGATGGTACAGGGCACCAGAGCTCCTACTTTGTTGCGACAACTATGGGACTTCCATTGATGTATGGTCTGTAGGGTGCATCTTTGCTGAGCTTCTTGGGCGAAAACCTATTTTCCCTGGCTCAGATTGTCTCAACCAGCTAAAACTAATTATCAACATTCTTGGCAGCCAAAGGGAAGAGGATATTGAATTTATTGATAACCCAAAGGCCAAGAAGTACATAAAATCACTCCCATATTCTCCAGGGACGCCCTTTTCCCGAGTTTACCCAAGTGCCCATCCATTGGCAATTGATTTGCTGCAGAAGATGCTTGTTTTTGATCCATCAAAGAGGATTAGTGTCACCGAGGCACTTCAACACCCCTACATGGCCCCTTTGTATGACCCTAAGTGCAACCCTTCAACCACTGTTCCAATTGATCTTAACATAGATGAGGATTTAGGGGAAGAGATGATAAGGGAGATGATGTGGAAGGAAATGCTTCATTACCATCCTGAAGTTGCTGTGGCAAATGCAGAGGTGTTCTAATAATCTTTTTTCTTTTTTTTTTTTCAGTAGCACCTTTCCTGCTGCTGCCAGAGTAGGTCAAATAACATAGTGTGCTACAAATAAGTAGGAAGGCTTTCTCATCAGTGAGCTCAAGATGGTCCGTTTCCTCTTCATTGAGGGCGAAGCAAAGTGGCAAAAGATAGTCGGTCATCTTGGAAAATCATGCACGATAACAATTAACTTCCATGTTGAGAGCTTGTTTATGTTTGAGCTCTGTATCTTCTTGATCTCGTTTATGTTGTATATAAGTATGTATGTTTCAGAATCCTATTTGAAGTTAGATGTAATATTCAAACAATAATATTTATATTATATATCATTTGAAGTTCAACTTTTTATTCTTTTTGTAAATTGAACATAAACGAGTGCGTCACCTGTTTTGCGATGCTTCACATACTGAGATTCTATGAGCAGCTACTCAAGTGGTCTTCATTATATAACTAGTTATATAGATACATCACATTTATTGTTCCAATGGTCATCGAACTATCAAAATTGAGTAAATAAGGATTTTGCTCTCGACGTTATTTCCAAGTGAAGCGTCAGTGGGAAACTATGAATAACTGGCTATCGGGAAGCCGAATAAAGCATTATTGGGCCGTGCCCAACCACGGCAATTGGCAGTGCTACGATGGGCTTTGGAAAAGCTTACACTGGTAACTTTCTTCTCTCCTCTTCGAGTTTGCCCATGCGCTGGGTAATATTATTATGAAAACATTTTTTTCATCAGCAATATATACATATAGAATATATACTTGTGATGAGATCAAATTCTTAAATTTAACAAGTTTACATTAAAATTTTAAATTCATGTACAGATCAATTTAATTCCTTAATTAAGACGATTCCTAACATAACTTTTGAATTTAACAAGGTATAATTTAACAATAATCACCTTCATTGAAAAAAATTTATGGCTATTCTTCTTGTTTTAAACATTAATACTTTTATATTTTAAAAATGTGCGATGCCCTAAGAGTAAAAATGAAATAAAATAAAGAGGATTACTTTTGGAATACTCCATTTGGGATATCAATCGGGGATTTTTTATGTATAAAATTAATTTAACTTGCTTGTGCGAATCAAAAAGCCCAAAATACATTACTCGTCACAGCTATTATATATCCATTAGTAAAAGTGAAAGCTGGCTAGAAAAAATGATGTCTCAGTATGGAAGGCCTTAAACCGACACGAGGAAGAAGTAGGAGATTGTTTGTAGATTTGAAAAAATACGTAAAGTTTGGACCCAAAAACGATGGAAGTAGTGCTTAGTCAGTGAAGAAACAAGATGAAAAGGGTCAGTTTCAAAAAGCACCACCCCCATTCCATTACTGGGGTACCATTTTTGAACATTGAACACCACAAAGATATTTATTTAAATATATCACATGGGTTAATTTGCCTTCGGGATGAAGGAAATTAAGAGAACTGATATTGAAATTCAGATCACATCTCAGATTCCAGACATCAAGGTTGGTAAAACAACATATAATATTATCTTCAAATTCAATAAAAACCGATGAAATGACAGCACTAAGCATGCCTTTCCTTTGCACGTGCAGTGACTTTAGGTGTCCCATGCATATATACATTCTCATACGAAAAAAGTAACCCTAACTAGTTGCATATATGCAGTACGGCCTTTTCCTTTTGAAATGAAAATAGGAAGAACCGAGTCTTAAAGTTGATATAAATTAAAGGAGCTAGCTAAAGCAACTTGAGTCATACTTTATCTACGCACAAGCCTCACATCACATGGGCATGGCATGAGGCTACTGATTGACATCCTAGAGTTGTGTCAAAATGAGAGTACGTGCAAATTGGTTAAAAAGCAGCCATTCGAGGAAAAACGACCAACTAATGACAATGCCATTGTTTCAAACTTTCAATCAATTCATGTATCTTGTGCAACTTTTTTGGTTTATGGTACCTAAATTTCCAATCAGGCCGGCAGAGGAAACAAGCTCTTGATCATTTATAAATGATTTAAAATTTCTATGCCGAAGAAAGGAAATAGGTTACTTGTGTGAAAGTATGACCAAAAAATGTGAGAGATGAAACAAGATGTTTGGTTTGGGACCCCTTGGGCCCTGGCTTTGGCTTTGGCTTTGGCAGAAAGTAGAAATAGACTTGGAAAGACACAACAAACCGACCACCAAATCCCTTTTCGACAGCATGTCCCCCTCAGCCTCAGGAGTTCATAGGTAGCTACAAAGAAACATAAAGATATTGCAATTATTATATACACAGTAAATACATTAATGAATCCATTTTGCGATTAGACATTGATCGCGTACGCAGAGGAATCAATCGTTGAATCTTTTTTATTTAGTTTTTTTATTTTTCCTTTCTCAGGTTCCTGGAAAAAATTCTTGCCATAATTTTTTTTTTTTTTTTTATCCTGGTTGTTTTGGGGAAACTTTGCTTAAATCAATTCAAAGATTGATTACAAATTAAAAAAGAAGTCAAAACATTAATTCTAGCTATTGTCAAACTAAATAAAATTTAGATTAGTTGTTTTTCTCGGAAACTCTAAAAAGGTTATTCAGCGTTTTGCTTATATGTGCGTGTGTTAACTGACCTTTTCAACCACACCATAAGTCTGGATCGAATAGCAACAAAGATAACACTGTAATATTAGAAAGACAATAATAAAATTGTCATGCCTAATGACGAGCATTAATTAGAATATTATTTGGGCATCCCAATAAGATCCTAGCTAAAGCCATGCACGTTTCTCCAATGGTCTATTTCCCCTACTATATATATATTTCAAAGTTTCAAAAAGTTGTTCATCTAGATAGCGACATGCACGGTGCAAATTAGAAATTAATTCTAGGTAATGTATTAATGTAAAGATTATACGTACTTACTTAGCCCCAGGGAAATCTCACAAATAATTTGTACGCCCAAACGTCATTATATATATAGAATTTCTCTATTTCAGAAAACGAACCACGTGGAATCTCGTTGTGTTTATTACTTGATCTCCAAATTATTTTATACTAGCTCATTTCTATCAACCATCTTATAAGAAATTGGCTCCTTCTAATCAATATCGATAGGTGATGTAGATTATATATATATCTTTGTGTGTGTCTGTGTGTATACACTTTGGATCGATGAGCAGAAAAGCTCACTCAACAGCGAAAAGAGAAAGACGGGCCAGAGAGATATCTTCACCAATTGAAGGAGCATGAGCATTTGCATGCGCGTGGCTTCTTCTTCAAGGTCGTTTCCTCGAAGAATTAAGGAAGATTATAAAAGTGCTAGATCTAAATGTCGAACGAAGAAATTATTATAGTAAAACTTTTAACGGGGGCCGGGTAACCTAGACTAGACTAGTAGTGTAGCCTGTACTGTACCTACAGTAGTTAACTTGTTTGAGTTCACTTTCCATCCAGAGTAATGGATCGCAGTGGCAAACATGCACTATCCTATCAGGCTTTTCCTTTGAGCATAGATCGATCGATCTGTACTCCTGGGCACTCAAACCAGCCTTTAATCAAGTTGCTCACAAATGGGGACTCAACTTTCGGGTTTAAAATTTCGCACTTATTCTGTGAGGTTGCTATCTTGGAGGGGACCACTTTGTTCTTCCACATCGATTGCCATCTATAAAAATCTCAGAAAAACACCTAGCAGATCAACTTGACAGTACTATATCATCAATTATTGAGGTGTAGGTATGGTAACCATTAACCATTGTAGTGAAAATACATACAGGGCTTTTCTCAAGCTTCCCTTTTATATATTGCACCTAATACATAGAGCTACAAGATGTGGATTTACTCATGTTTCCTCATCTAAAAAGAATGCAAATGATGACTTGATTATCACATGAAATGTCATTTTATCTGTTATTTTTCTTACTTTGATTAATGATTACGGAGTATAAAAGAGAAGAAATAGGCAGAGAGGAATCCAGCACGAAATTAAATAAAAAGTAGAAAGAAACTTGACTCGAGCTTAAATTTGGAATTGGACAAAGATGATCCAAGTAAGTGTTATCCAACCGATCAAAATTTTTAAAGGTCCCATATTATGAGAAACAAATTAGTCGGATAAATATACATACAGACACAGATGTACGTGTTAATTACTACAATCTTTTGGTTTGCAAACACCTGGGATCAGATTCTGCTTTCGTGATTTAAGAAATTAAGCCAGGTTTCGCCAAGGAAATTAACTGGAAGTGCTTCCGGAAATGGTTATATATGCCTTAATTATCATTTCTCTTTTATCTATGGTAGCCATATAAAATTGTTAATGATCAATATGTGCAATTAATCGTCATCAACTATAAAAATATATACATGTCAACCTTTTTTTTTAGAAAAAAAAAAAATAATTTCTTTTCATTTTTCCAGTTAACGTCGATGACGGTGCTGATGATGAAATCCGACTACAAAAGACCCCAACAAAATACACACACAAAAGAACTTCATCTGTTATGCGATTCATTTTCATGGAACAGAACAAAAAAAAAAAAAATTCCCATGATATATAACATTTGATGCTTTAATTAAAGAGTCTCAAAGTCATGTTTAATTAGAGACAATTAGATCAAATAATAAAATGCTAAATGACCCGAATGCAAGCTGTAAAGCGTCCTACATAAACACCAAAAAAAGAAAAGAAAAGAAAAAATCATATATATTGATAGTGCATTATCAAATCATCTTAGCTTTGTACGTTGATTGTTTTACTCACCTTCCCTTTTACTTTATGATGATATATATATATATATAGTGATGATGATGTATGACTGTACGTAACTCATGCTTTTCTTGTGTTGTGTTGTGTTGCAACTGAAGCAGAAAGCACGAAATATCTAATTAATCATCAAACGTACGGCTAAACTATTTCCTATATCACAGGGGAAGCGGTACGTGGCACTACCTGCATTTTTAGGTGCAGATTTTGGTGGGCTTAATTAATAAATAATAAGATTTTTAAGATGACTTTAATTTTAATGCTATTATAATTATAAAGATATATCAAAAGATCAAAAGTCAGTATACTATATACCAAAAAAACCATATGCAAAAAATTGTGCCACTTCAAAAAAAATTATTTCCTAATACGATTTCTTTCATATTTTAAACAATTATATTCTGACCTATCCCGATCGAGTGACAAACTATTCGTAAGAACAAAATCACTAAGTGAATCTCATCAAATTCATTCGACCGGACACAATTACTCAGCGATTAAAACTGCTGCTTAAAAAACAGTAGTAATTAGAATGATGATAAGTTATTAGTGGATATTAAACAAATTAATGTTTTTTTTTTCATATAAACAAATTAACAATTTTTCAATCTATATATAAAAATCTTATACGATTGGTTGGATATATACATACATACATACATCACACTTCACGCTAATCGCACCAATCTTTTTTTTCTGCTCATAATTAATTCAACTATTTTATAGAATAAATTAATTAACGGCCGCCGGAACCAGTCCACCAGCTGGAATTGGATGGTTGTGATTTGTGAATGTGAGGTGAAAGTTTGATCCCCACCTCACGCGCCTGATCCTCTCCCTCTCTCTCCCCCTTTTTCTTCCCACCAAACCCTCCGATTTGGAGCAGATTCCAATGCTTTTTGGTTCATTGCATTTTCTATTCCTAATTTATTTTCTTTTCTCATTTTCTCCTGTTTCCTTTCACTTTCCTCTCTGCCTTTCTGTCCTATAAATTGGCACTTCCCTTACCTTAGCAACTTCCCCTTCTCCTCTGTTTCTACTACCTCCTCTATAGCTCTGCAATTCCTGTCTTCATTTTTTTTTTTATTCTTCTTTCTCAAAGCTTAGGCTTTGTGCTGTGGTTCTTGTCTCCGAACCTAGTTTGTCGGGTGTGGTTTAAATCTTGGGTTCCAACTTCTGACCATAAATTCTGTCAAAGCAAGTTTCTTCCTCTGAATCTGAATCTCGATGCTGAATATCTGGTTCTTATAATGTTTGAGATTCATGTCTCCAGTTCTCAGTGAAATCCTCCGTTCCGGTTTTATGATAAATTCCTTCCTCAGGCGCAGGACCCACTTAGTTCAATCCTTCTCTGTTGTTTTCCTCTACTGGTTCTATGTTTTCTCATAAGTTTCTTTTCATCTCTGCAGTTTTATACCATATAATCATCTAAATTAGCTAAATTCTTCTAGTTAGTCTGTCTTTCTGGGTCCTGCGTCTTTAAGCTTTTCAAGTTATTTTTTTATTAAAAAAAAAAAGAATTGGGAAGTTCGCGTCTCTGCTGTAAATATTTGATTTGATGGCCTCGTCCAGTGGAGCTTCTTCCTCCATAAGCACCAAGTTTCAGAGCTCTGGTTCGGAGGAGGATTTGCAGCTTGTGATGGAGCAAAGAAAAAGGAAGAGAATGCAGAAGAATCGAGAATCTGCGAAGCGATCGCGGATGCGGAAACAGAAGCAACTGGATGATCTGATGGCCCAAGTGGCTGAGCTGAGAAAGGAAAACAGCGACATCGTCAGCGACATAAACGTCATCACGCAGCTGTATGTGAATGTTGAGGGAGAGAACAACATTTTGAGGGCTCAGATGGTGGAACTTAGCCAAAGGCTCCAATCACTCAATTACATCCTCAACTACATCAACAAAAGCACCGGTATCTATGAGACCGACAGTTTCTTGAATCCCATGAACATGCTCTGTCTTAACCAGCCCATTATGGCTTCTCCAGACATTTTTCAGTGGTGAATCATCATTGCCTTCGCTGCAAACCAAGACAAAACAAAACAAAAAAAAATGTTTTTTTTTTTTTTTAAATGTTCAGTTGTTTTCACTCTTTATATGTTAATTATATGTATTATTATAATTATTATCAGGTGAAAACACGAAGCATTAGAAATTGGAAAGTGGTTGATTGAATGGTCATGCTTCTGTTTTGTGGGTCAATAATTGTCCAATATCGAGGCAAAATGGGTTCAGGTGTGCGTGGTTATATCAGCAATATATTTGTTTGTTTGTTGTATGAACTGTTATTTCTATGTAAATGGCGTTTCTAATGATATAAAAAGTTATCAAATTCTTGATGCATGTGTTTTTGCTTCTCTTTAGACACAATGAATATATAGGCTTAGCAATTTAGCAGATGTGGGGATATCAGTGATTTGACATGAGAATAAATAATTAATAATTAATTTTCAACTTAACTTCAGATCAATAGACGAAAATAATTAAAGTCAAGTTGATTATATTTTTTTATCTAATAATAATCTTGTTTTTGACGTGCACTTTTTAGCATTTAATAAAAGAATCTAAAAAATCAGAAACAGATTATGACGAATAAATTAAATTGATCATAAAAACCTGTTATCGGATTTTCATCCAGTGATCATGCTGATTAAAAATAAATAAAAATACATGTATGCCTGAATCTGACATTCTAGTTTTATTGAGAGATTGGGTTTGCTGTAGTATGACATGCACATATGGATATGAAAACCGAATAATTGATAATTAACTGTGAATTTTTGTGTGTTTTAGAAAATATATTTTTTAAGGTGATTTTATATATATATATAAAATATTAAACGTCTTTCAATTTATTAATTTGAAGCAAAGCCAGGCACACTACTATTGAACAAAAGGAAAAAAAGCGGGTGAATTTAGGTAAGCGAATTAAATAATAAACTTCTAGTCCAGCGTAGGTCCCATTAAATATTAGTTTGGGTTTTGATTGCACATCAGAAAATGGGTGTTTGATAGATAAATAATAAGATCAATTTATTTATGCAATTAAAATATGATGAAAGGTAACATGTGATCACCAGAAAGTAACATAAATATTTATGAGGTAGAATTTAAATTTAAAGTTTAAGGATTTCACAAGAGAATAATATAAATTTCACAGTATTGTTCGATATATATCTTTTTTAATGATGTATATTTGTTTATTTTTTATTTTTTAATTAGATAATTTAATTATTTTATATTTAAATGTTTATTATGTCACTTTTTTATTTTAATTTATTAATTAATAAATATTTACAAAACAGATAAAAGTTATATCATGATGATATAATTTCTGAAAAAATGATATATATGAATAAATATTTTTATATTTAGTATATATTAATAAAAAAATTTAAAAGTGATATATACGAATAAAAGGCCTTTTCAATACATTTCTTACTATTAATAATTCACGTTTTCTTTATAAAAAATTGACACCTATTTTTCATTTTTTTCTTCTTTTACTCTATCTTCACCTTTTTTTCTCTCCATTCTCATTCGTTCTTCTTCCTCCAGTTCCCCTAACTCAAATTGTTTTTTTCTTTATATCTGAGACAAAGGACACCAACCGCTAAAGATCTCCCGTTGTCGTTGCATTATTAGTCATGTGAAAGCTAACTTTCACATTAGAAAATGATGTCGTTTTATTTGATATTAAACAATTGTTCATTTAGAAGTGCTAAGTCGTAACAAATGTAAAATTAACTTATTTAATTAAAATTATTTATTGCACTTTTAATTACCATAAAATTTCTTGTTACAAAAATATTATGATTATATAATTAATTTTTATTGTACTAATTTTCTAATTAATTTCTTACATTTATACTTGAATAACATATTAAGACATAAATTATGATCTTTTAAAAACATACTATCCCGTGCTGAATAATCTAGTGTATCTAAAAAAATATAACTTGATATCACTTTTTTTTTTTTTAATAAAAAGAATGCACGTCATAGATACTTGAGCCTGTGTGATTTAGAAAATAGTAAGGCTGTAGTAGTATCGGTCACTCTAGCACAGGCGACAGCGAATAACATAACTAACATGGATGGCTCCAATTATTGAGCCATTCAATCATATAAGCAGTGATTGAAAGACACGTAATAGAATCAACAAAGAAAAGTTCGACCGACAAAGTTTTGGTGTCACGCTCCAATATTCTAATATTTTATGTTTTTCATTATTTTAGCCATTTGATTTCTTTTATTGGAGGTGCTTTTATTTTCTTTTTGGCTGGAAAGTTCGTGGAACTAACAAGAACACGTGGCACGGTACGTGTTAGTGTTTCGAAGGAACATAATTAGCGATTTTTTTTTTTTTGTTGGCTCGAAAATTTGTGGACCGCAGAACAGATAAAGGCCATGGACACAAATGGGCCTGGCTCAAAGAATATGAGGTTCAGTATAAGGCCACATCTTATTTTTTTTTTTTTTAATTCACGTTCTATTTATTTTAAAATTTTAATTTTAAAATATAAATTATATTTTAAAAGTTAAAATTTTAAAACACGTTAGATGTGTTAAAAAAATTGGCCTTGGTATAATCACCACTAGAATGATTTGAAAAGAGTTAAAAAGCCCATAAATGAAAACTGATCCCCCATTACCCAAAAATAAAAAATAAAAAAATTGCTATGTTTAGTTTGGAGCATTCACAATGGTTTCTTTGACAAGCAGCAAGCCAAATTACAGTGTTCAAAAGCAGATACAGAATAATTAATTTCTGTCAGACTGTCAGGCAGTAGAGAGAATCCGATGGAGGATGACAGTAGTAGCATTGCATTCGCGGTGAGCATTTCATCTATTTTTCAAACTAATCTTTTACTTTACTAGCAAACTTTGTTTAGTTTTATGGGTTCATGAATTTACTGTAATCGGTTAAAAAAATATGGTTAATGACTTACAAAGAGTAAAATGTCTGATTTCTTATTATCTTTAAATTTCAGGTAAACCAGTGAAAAAATTTTCCAACAAAAGTTAAGGTCAATCCAACGATGGTGATGACGATAAGCCATAAGCTCATAGCGCATTCCACGTGGTGGGAAAGAGACGAAGAAATTACTGTTTTTTTTTAAAGGGCAATTTTCCTCTGATAAATTTGTCGCAGTAATACAACAAGAGACAGAAAATGGCGGTAAACAAAAGAAATAATAAAGACAGAGGGTGAGATAGGAAAAAACGAAGAGAAGGAAAATAACAAAGAAAAAAATAAAAATAAAGTAGTAAAAGGCAGAACGCTTGTGCGCGGCATCAGTACTAGTGCAAGTTTTAGCGACGACTCTGTCGCTTCCTTAACTCCGTCATAACGATCAGCGCCCAATTTCTGTTACCGCGAGGCCACCAAGGCACGACGTTATATAATGCGCCGTCCATTTCTCCTCCCATGGGCGGCTTGCGCTGCGGATCGCATGACCACTGAGACGACGAAGACGAAGCCGAAAATGATGATCAAGGAATTCTTCTCCCATTTTTTTCTCAACTCATAATCTTCTCAACAGGTTAGGATTAACCAATTTTTGTTTCCTTTTATAAACTACCGTTAGCTCTACTTTTGTTATTTTAATTGTCCGTGTGAAGAAATGGTCCTCACAACGTTTCGAAACCCTAGGGGAAGTTCTTTGTTGTTTTTTCCTCTTTTTTAACATTTTAGTTGCTTTTTTTGGGCACTGATGGACGATTTTCGTAGGTTGTATAACACAGGCATGGGATTCTGGTCGTGGGGAATATATAGAGAGAAAACAAACTTTTTGCAAGGCTTTCGGATTTTTGTTTTAATTTTTGGATGTTTTATACAAACTTTTTTTTTTTTTTTTTTTTTTTTCAGTGTCTTGGATTTTGGATAAGTCTTAGAAACAAGCACTTTTCAGTAGTGGCTGTTGAGTGCTTAGCTTTCTCGCTTTCGATTAAGTGTGCGTATTCTTATGTTTCCGCAGTGGCCGAGTAAGGCTATTCTGGATGTTCCCCTTTTGAAGATGGCTTATTAAAGATTTTTGCAATTGGTTGAGGAATATGTTTGATGGCTGTCATTATTATTATTATTATTATTATTATTATTATTTTCACTTTTTCTTGTTTTACTCAACACTGTTATACCTTGTTGCCTCTAGTAGGATTGGGAGAGGTATGTAGAATGGTTCTATATGAACATAGTTTCCAGTTGACTCAGTATTAGGAGATTGTATTGTGGAACGGATTTGATGCTATGGGCACTTTTGGTTTTGCGTTCTGTTTGCTTGGAATAATCCATATGCTCGTTATTGAACTTGGTTGTATTTAGGACAATCCTCTAGTGACATGTATCCACATAGCCTTTGGCATGGTATCTATTAGGATCTAATGTCTTTTGGCTCTAGATATCTGCTGATGTTACCCTTTGCCTTTGCTTCAGTGATAAATGAGGTTGAGAAATCCGTTCCCAGTCAGGTCCCTTGATGGCTTTTACAGACGTTAACAATGCAGTTTGTTGGAGTAAAAATTTGGGTTAATGACTTAGTTCTTGACTGGAAACGTGTAGAAATAATATTTGAGTAAAAATTCGGGTTAATGACTTAGTCATTGCTGGGGTCCTGGGGATACTTAGTAAGATTTGAGTAAGTCGTGTAGGATGTTTTCTGTGTGTATTGTAAAGCTTTTAGATGTCACAAACTATAATGCAAGGACTGGGAAAATTAAAAATAGAAGTGAAGAGGGTATAATTCTGGCAAATAATTAGGAAAAATATCATTGCTAGATGATTAATGGAGAATCCATTTCTAAATCTGTTCTCTATAAATGATTGCATGGCAGAGCCACAAAAAGCGTACGCCTATAGAAATAAATAATAATAAAAAAAAGTTTTTAAAGACGGGCTTTTGCTTGTTGTAGAGACTGGGTAATGTGTATTTTTACTTATGAGTTATGGTAATGTGTGTATGTCTATATGCCCTTTCATTTAGTTATGAGTTTGCATATGTGGCATTTCCAAAATTCTGTTATTTAGATAGATGAGCTCTCATTGCTTTCATTGAAAGACTAAACATGCTTGCTCACAAATATTGCAATATCTTCCATTTATGTCAAAGGAGTCCTAGACAAACTTAACACCTTGACCTAGAAGATTTTTTTCTTCTTTATGCATAGTATCATAATGTTTATAATTTTTGTTGGTCAGTGTAATAAAATGCTCACTGATCACTGAGTTTTATCATGGTATTGTTTGATGTAGTCTAAGAAAATGAGGATATGAGGAGTTTGATTCTTTTTAATTCAAAGTTTTTAACATAATATTTCTGTTAATCTCAGTTGTTCTACTCTTTTTTGTCCTATTTTTGTAGGAGGAGCTAGGATTACAATTTTCATTGGAAAGTTGAGGTAGGATTACTTCTGTTGTTTTTCTGGTATATGATATGATTGAATGTTTCTTTCCAGCTTGGGTTTATTTTACCTGTACAGTACCTAGTAATATGCAGATTGATCTTTGTCTGTGCCAGCGGCATCATGGGATCAGCTTGTTGTGTTGCTGCAAAGGATCATACTATCCCCATTAGATCCAGGGATGAAGGTTTGCATAGGAATATTGTATGTTCACCATCATGTAGTTTTCAGTGGGATAGTCGTGGGCGTGTGGCTGGTGAAAATGAGAATCTTTCTTGTCACACATCTCATAGAATCAGCAGAAATGTTAGCATGGAGTTCAAAGGATCATTAAGTTCTGAAAGAGGTAATTTATCTGATGGGGGAAGCACCCTGGAGATATCAGTAACTCCTATTTCTCAGAAGTCCCCTGTTCATGAGGCTTTAGTTGTGAATCCAGTGACTCCATCATCTGGTAAATGTGACTGAATCGTTGTTTTGTTATTTAGGTTAAAATAATGCTGTTTACAAAGAAACGCATTAAGAAAATTGATCTGAAATGGATATGTCCTGCAACTGCAAGAACACATTGATATTGATTTCATCAACCAGTTCAACTGTTCCACTCAGATGAAACCGTGTTTTATGTAAACTGTCACATGTTTTCTCTTAAATTAATCTGGCTAAATAGTTGCACTGTTTCTCATTTAGGTGGCCTTTCAGTTGTTATTACTTGGTTACTTTGGATCCTTTAATTATACAGAAAACTCAAAGATGTAGAGTAATCTCTCTCTCTTCAAAAAAAATGTGGAGCAAATATTGGATAAGAAATGCTTCTCTACTATTTGGGTTAACAGTCTGTTATATGTTAACTAATTCGAAACATTAAATATGCTGTAGTTTGTCCTACTCTGGTATCAATTTTGGATACTTCTATCCGCAAGCAATTTGTAATTCTGTCGTCTTTAAAATATGACTTCTGGCTAGTTCAAGAGAAGATTTTAAACCTTTTGTTGTGTGCGGTCCCCTCCCCTTTTTTCCCTCTTGTTTTGTTGCATTTATTGGAGCGTTTGGATATGAACCTTTCTGTAAGATACTACACCTTTCAAAAGCAGGTTTTGATGCTGGATGAATTATTTTGAACATGAAAAAGTCATGTTGTTTCTGTCTTGACCCTCATGTCTAGGCTTTTCTGTGAATACAAAGGATCTGTATTTTCACATCAATTTCTTGTAACACGTCGAATATATTTTGCTTTGTTCTCATCCTTTTGTCTTCGATTTTTATCTAGCATAAAGTTTTGTAAGTTTGGTTATTGTATTGGATGAATCCTTATATTGTTCCTTGACTTTCATTTCATTATACTCTCTTGTATGTTCTTTGGTCCCTCAATTGCCTTTTAATTTATCTCGTTGTCTGGGCACTGAGGTTTTTTTTTCTCTTCTCCTATTGTTCAACAGATCTGTCCATGGCGAGCAATTGTTCTACAGTGGTGAGGTTTAAACAACTGAATTTGATCTTGGAACTGTGCTTTCTACTGTATCTATGGACTCACGATTAATTTATGTTTAGGTGAAGAATCTATCAGAATCACCAGAAATTGCGGAGTCTTCAGTTCTGAATCTTTCGTTTTCGATACCTTCAGTTTTCTCAACGCCTACAGTAGATCCTTTGCCCAATCATAATTATCATCATCATCTTTCCAACTCGGTGCCATCAAGATGGGCTCATCGTTCTCCTGGACACCCACTATTGAGACAGATTTCTGATAGTCGAATCCTGGGATTGAAATCACCGGACAACTCTATGTCTGAGGGAAGGCCATCATTTGTGCTCTCCACTTGCAGTAATGACATGGCAAATGGATCACAAGGCGGGTCTTCCGATGGCTGGTCCATGCGCACCTTCTCTGAGCTTGTGGCCTCGTCTCAAAGAGAAAGGTGGTCTTTTGACAGTGAATGCTTGGGTTCTAGTCGTCACAAGATAAGTGGATCCAGTAGCAGATTTTCACATTCTCCTTCGATGGAGCAACAATCTTGCGGGGCTTGTTCCAAGCTTTTGACTGAAAGATCTTCATGGAGCAACCATAAATTTATTGCCAGCAACGACGTTGCGGTGGTTGCCGTCCTGGTCTGTGGGCACGTGTACCATGCTGAGTGCTTAGAGACTATGACGCCAGAGGCAGATAGATATGATCCAGCATGTCCAATATGCACGGTTGGAGACAAGCAAGTGTCCATGTTATCCAGAAAAGGTTTTCGTGCCGAACCAGATGTAAAGGCAAAAAACCACAAAATATCCAAAAACCGGATAATTGATAGCTATGTTGATTGTGGATTTGATGTTTTTGACCGTCAAAAAGATATTGAATGGAGAGGGAAAGTTCCAAAGATGGAACCTAGCTCTAGTGGCAGGAGCTCATTTGGAAAGCCAAAGCCCTTCTTAAGACGGCATTTTTCACTTGGCTCTAAGTGGAGCCGATCTCTGCCAGAGAATGATTCTGCCAGGAAGAAGGGCTTTTGGGCAAGATATCGTAAAGATTGAGATCCCTCGCCTCTCTCGACTTAGCAGCTCTTTAATTATAGTGGTAACGTAACGCCTGCAATTTAGAATTGATATTTTCAATGTCAATCTAGTCTTAGCTTGCTTCCTTTACCAATAAAATTTTAGATTCCTCTCCATGTTTAGTCATGCGCGCGCACAAGGAGGCTTATTTTATGGTTGGTTATCCAAAGTCCTTATCGTAAAAATTTCACAAGATTTTGCTTTGCTCTAACATTTTTTTTTTTTCCAAATAAATTATCACAAGCAAGATCCAAGCTTCCACAGTGCTTAACAGTCAGGTACGGGAAACTTAAATTTTATTATTATTTTGTTCTTCTTCCCTGATATTTTACTGTTATAATTATTCATTTTGTAGCAAGTTGTACTTATTTAATTGAAATTTAGTGAAAGAAAATGAGACGGCATAACAAACTTTGCGTTTTTATGTAAAATTGAACAAATATCCTCTCAGATGATCCAACGATACAAAGATTACTATTAAAACTAAGTGGAACAGACATTTTGAAAGAAAATATATCATCCAATCTTAAACACATTCAATTACCGTTGAATGCAAATATGAGATACATTCAGTGAAGAAATTTGAGCGACTGAGTTAATGCAGTGTATTTAGCAGACATGACTTCTGGAGGTATATTTTCTCATCTGACGAGGGTTTCTGCTCTGCTTTATTATCCTAACAGAGGTCAGAAAAGTAAATTAGCAAACATCCAAATAGGCCATTCTCGATCATCATCCAACAATATATATTCAAGAGGTCAGAATTTTATAGTTCCTGTCCTGACGAGCTTCTATAGAGTAAAATTTGAAAAATCAGATCACACCCTTACCTTTCAAATGTATCACATAGCACCCTAACCATAAAAAAAGTTAATTAATTAATCTCCTCCGTTGATCTCTGTCACTGGACATTAACGGGAGTTGCTGATGTAGACCCTTATGTTATGTGTTGATTTAGATGTCAAGTCCTGACACCCTACTCCAAATATTATCGATTTGCGAGTCTATTTTAATAAAAAAATAAAAACAAACCCCAAAACATATGAGGGCTTCTTGTTTTAATTCGAACGCAGGCTGAAGCTAGTATGTTTTACAGTGGAGAATGCTTTGATTCGAACATGGGTGCAGGCAATAGTGAGGAACAACAGTGGTCTTCATTCTCATCTTCTAATCTGACTTCCTCCAACCTGTTGGACAAGTTAGGACTTAATATCCAAGTCAGCACATAACAATCCACGTCAGCAACTTCTCCGTTAATGACAGGTGACAAATTGGACTGAGGGGTTAATTAATTAATTTTCTTATGTTAGGGTCTTATGTAATACATTTGAAAGTTGAGAGAATGATCTGATTTTCCAACAAACTTAGAGAGGGCAAAATATATGTTAGTCGCTTCTATATCTCACATTGCTTCGAGAAGTGAGACGGGCTTGATAGATATATAAATGTATTGGCATATATAATATAATATAACAGAAGCCAAAAATTTATAACTTATACTTGAAAGACTGAGTTAAAAGCTGCTGAGAAATTTATACACATACTACAAAAAAAAAAAAAAATTATCAATATATATCACTTTTAAAAATATTTATTAAGATATATATATTTTTAAGATATCACATTATAATAATGCGATATTTAAATAATATTGTATCACCGTAATATGATATTTAACAAAAAATTGATAACATTCGAATATGCACGATAATGCGCATATTTTAGTGTATTTTATTTTACTTTAATTTAAAAAAATTAAAAAATAATACATGTTTAAAATAAAAAAATTAATGATAATTCTTATAGAAGTGATATATATTAGTTATAATTTTTGAGATATTATATACATATTTAAAAATTTTATAATTTTTTTTATATTTTTATTTATAAAAATAAAAATAAAATAATTTAATTATTTTTTTAATTAAGTGATGTGATATTTTAAAAGTAATATATATTTATAAATATTTTTAAAAATAATATATATTAATAAATATATTTTTTTTGTGGTATATGTTACTGTCTACCAGCACCAGGGCTTGGCAATAGATACCTCCAACTGGCTTGTAGGACAGGACAGGGCATGATGTCAGGACCATCAAACTTGGAAGCCAATAGCCTTTTTTATTTATTTACACTCTCTTGCTCCTCATCCAGCGATGATTGCACGGCCACAATTAATCCCCATCGACATCGACCACCTACCACAGGGAAAGTATTTCCAGCACGGAATTTGATTATTATTAGCATTTAAAAAGCAATAATGGACCACCTGCCAATCAAATCAAAATCTGAAGAATAAATTCAATCTATATGCATCTACTGAAACTCCCCTTATGCTCATTTTTCAGTCTTTATAACATCAGATCCAAAGAAGGAAATTAGCCTAACTCCATCCACAGAGACTTTTCATTACATCAATCCTAGAATTCAAACTTACGATTCTTCATAGGACTCCACTAGTCAGTGCAAGTTCAGAAGATCACCTTATCCAATATCTTAAACCTGTTTATGCGTCATTTTTCAACTGATCAAACCGATTCATATTCCGGTGAGATGAAAACATCCAATAGCAAATACGTACTTGAGTTAAAATCGAACATAAAAATAAATCACACTGAAATTGCAGAGCAAGCATTGGTAAAGAAATACATCCGTGGTCGAGGAGCTTATGTGCAAGCAATTGGGGAAGAAACCCGTTCCTAGAATGAACATCCAACTTTGAGATTTGGAATCCGATGGGCGACAACATTTGAGTTGGAGGAGTTGAAGCCGTCGACAGCAACGAAACTTCGGCAAGTTCTTTCAATCTATGTCGGAGGGGAATCGCCGAAGCCGGTATTCGCCATATTCCGTGCCAAATTGCTTTGGTCGTCCCTACCTCTATCTCTCACGGTTCACGCAACCTCAAGTTTTGTAAGTACTGTCTCGTTAAAAAAAAAAAAAAAATGAAAAACGGAGTTAATTGTTGGCGTACCTGTATGCAGTTTCCATAAGATAATTAACACTTAATATATGTATATTTATATGTTGTGCATTTGCTCAATTTTATTCTACTAAAAAATAATAATTCAAGAGATATTTAAATTAATTGAAACCACTCATATGATATTAAATGTTTATCAAAATTTAAAATCACCCAAATTTTCGTCGCTTATGGTGGTTGGGGCAATGGCTGCTGGCAATAATAATAAAATATTTAATTTGCTAAAAATTTAAAGGGGCTTCCCTTAAGGAAATAGATAAAGATGGACAAATCATCTTTCTGCCAGTAAAGATCCATAATTTATAATTGATGAGTTGAGCCATGTATCAAGATCAAAAGTTTAATCTTGATATTGTGTTCCCTTTCCTTGTTTTAATCAAGTTATCATTTTCCACGTCAAATCCATATTTTTATACCGCAAGTTTAGTTAAAATATCAAAATAATATTTAAATAAGCTTTCTTGGTGGCCAGATTTTCGCATTTAATCTATTCTAGCTTACGTGGTCGGCCCATTCACAATAACTAGCAAGCAGTCAGATGTTGCTGGCACAACTAGGTGGGAGCCAGCCACAACCAACCTCATTGATTATATGCAGATTTATATGAGTAACTGGAAAAGGATTAGTGAATTTGGGTAAATTCAAAAGAGGAATGGAAGAATTTGTTGTAAGGACGATTGTTTCTGGAGTGGTTTCATGGACGACAGCTTTCCTCATAACAAGGAGGCTTTTTCCGAAGCGTTCTTTTGAATTTTGCAACCGCATTGTTTCTACTATGCATGCAACTCTAGCAGTGATACTGGCTTCATTGTCTGTTCAAGATTGGAGCTGTCCTGTCTGCCCTCTTGCTTCAACATCTTCCCGTCTACAGGTATAATTAAGCCCCCGCCGGCATGGCATGGCATGTATTTATTTCTATGTGTTGGAAGTAACAAATGCAATCTTTGGTGATGGTGAGCAGATGCAAATTCTGGCAGTGAGTCTCTCATATCTCATATATGATCTGGTGTGTTGTTTGTTTGATCAAAGAGTCAATTTGGATAATATCATCCATCATTCGGTCAGCGTTGTTGGAATCGCAGCTGGTCTGTACTATCAGAAGGTAATCATCAATCAAGTTTTCAAATTCAGTGTATCTCTTTGTTTTTGATTCTCATAATTGATAACTGTATGCAGTGTGGGTCGGAGATGGTTGCAACTTTATGGGTGACGGAGATGTCGAGTCCGTTCCTGCACTCGCGAGAGCTTCTGAAAGAGCTTGGTACCAGGGACACTGCCCTCAATTTGGCCGTTGATGTAAGTAAACAATGGCCGTGCACCTCGCCTGTTTCTTTCTTCAACTTTAATGCACTAAACTCTATTTGTTTTGCAGATAATATTTGCTGCTATATTTGCATTTGCGAGGATGCTGGCAGGTCCCTATCTCACTTACGTCACTCTAACTGCCAACAATCCGCTGCTCATAAAGGTTTGGTTCCTAAACCCGATTGTGTAAAATTTTCAACTTATCCGGAAGAGGACTTTAACTAAACTTTCTTCTAATAATCTCTTCCACATTTGCTTGCGCTATTCCATTATTACAGGCCATGGCATTGGGCTTGCAGCTAATAAGCGTTTTCTGGTTCTACAAAATTCTAAGAATGCTGAAATACAAATTAACCAAGAGGGCTGCACCTCCTAAAAATGTTGCATCAACCACTCCTGCAACTTGGACAAACAACACCAATTCGCCATCTCAGCATCAGTAGACAACAAGCAACCCATGTTATGTTAGACAGGAAAGTCAATTCCTGTCAAATGCACTAATTCAACGTTTCAACATGTACTCTGTAATATTGCCTGCTGCATTTAGGCAGATCAATTTGATTGGCTATTTTTGCTACATATTTACGAACGCGCCCTCTCTCCTCGCCTCCAAATAATCAACATTGTCTTTGCTTAAATTAGACATCAAAATGATAAAAATTTCTAAGCAAATTGTTTCCCTCAGCTGACTCCAATGGTAAATAGTGTGAACCCAGTTCAATAAACACTGAATACTTCCATTTTCTCCAAATTTAACTAAAAAGTTAAATTATTCTTTTAATTTTTATAATATTTTTAAAGTTAAATTTTAATCTTTATAATTTCAAAACTTATACAACATTCTTTATAATTTTTTTTAAAATTAACTCTTATTCTTGCCATCATTATTTGATACATTTTTTTTTTTTTTATGTAAACCATACTCTATATAAAATAAATACTTGAACTATAATATTAAATACTAAAAAAATCTTCTCCTTCGTATTAGCAAAACATAAAATCTTAACAATAATACTTTATAAAGAAAATAAAAAAACTAAATAAAAACTCTTCAACTAACAAACTCTTCTTTTCTAACATTCAATACTATAATTAAAGCCAAATCTACTAAAAAAGAAACTTGTATTAAATAATGATAACAAAAATAAAATGTTAATTTTTTAAAATTATAAAAATTGTTTTATAAATTTTAAAAAGTGTAAAAACTAAAATTTAACTTTAAAAAGTTATAAAGACTAAAAAATAATCTTTTGTTAAATTTAAAGTAGAAAATTTTAACAAAAATGGACGACAAGACAAAAAATTAATATTTTAAAAATTATAAAAATTATTTTATAAATTTTAAAATTATAAATACTAAAGCTCGAAAGAATAATTTAACAAAACAAAAAAATACATTGAGTTCGGCAAATAATTGAATTGTACATCCTCTGCTTTGCTGGAGTTTGGATGACAAGTTCTCCTTCCAGCCTCAGGTAATACAAGACAACGTTCTAAAAGATCACTTCATGCTTAGGCCCATGAGTTTTCCGAGAGTATATTTTGAGTACGGCTCAAAAGAAAGAAGATGCACTGCCTAGACATCCATGGCTCTTAAAAGCAAAAGGGCAAAAAAAAAAAAGAAAAAAGGTTTTAGTCTTTCCCGAAATCAGCATTGTAGTGAGCACTGGATTCCAGTTTCTTTGCTTCATTCAGTTTCCGTACAGCCTGGAAACAAAGAAAGAAAAATGAACTATTGTCCCATACTTGATAAGGAGAGGCAGTCCCCTTGCACATGAAGAATACATATGAAAAACTGCATTACGAACAAATGAATATAATAATATATCCAGGGAAATAAGTCACCTTCATAAAATCTTCATGGATCACGTAATCACGTTCTGCACGAATTGCTGACATTCCAGCTTCAGTGCAGACATTGCGAAGATCAGCCCCATTAAACCCCTGAGTATGTTGCAACAAACAATAATTTAAGCATGCAACAATTGGTAAAATGAAACTAACCCAACTACTCAGACTTACCTCTGCTAGCTTCACAACAGCTTCATAGTCTATTTCACCATGCTTTGCAATTCCAGCAGCATGAATCTTAAGAATTTCCATCCGTGATTGCTCATTTGGCAATGGAATCTCTATTTTTCTATCCAATCTCCCAGGACGCAGGAGTGCAGGGTCAAGTACATCTGGTCGGTTGGTTGCCATTATCATTTTGACCTACATAACAGCAACGAAGATCATTATCAATCCACCATGACAACTTAATTGAAGCGTCATGTATAGAGAGCAACAGATCGAGTCAGCACATACACAATGAACGCATTAATAACAAAAGACCTGCTATATTTCATTAAACATTTGTCCATCTTAAATGAATGAAAAAGGTTCTCTATTAAAGCATGCCATACCTGAAATGTATGCACGAAATTGAGAGAGAATATCGCTAGTAAAAAATTTCAGTTAAGCTTTGAAACTTGCTTGTACAAGCTTATCTTCAATCCCCCTTCCCCCAAAAAATAAGAAAAGTAAAAAGGGCAAGTTCTCCTTTTAGAACAAAGGAAATAAAGTAAGTCTTTTCAGTTTTCAACAAGAGAGCCAGTGTATCAAAAAATCATTTATCGGATTGCTTTTCCAATCATCTTAAATGCGGATATAAAAAATATGTACCTTCCCAAGCTGATCAAACCCATCAAGTTGATTGAGTAATTCCATGAGCGTTCTCTGAATCTCTCGGTCAGCACTTGTTCCTTCACTGAAACGGCGACCGCCAATTGCATCGATCTCATCCATAAAAATGATGCAGGGCTTAACAAACAAAGTGAAGTTCAACAATTACTTTCGATTTGAATATGTAAACATATATGAAGAAACTTCTTCACAAGAAACTTACCTGGTGATCACGTGCATACCCAAACATTTCCCGTATCAACCTAGCACTTTCTCCAATGTACTTATCAATTATGGCACTTGAAACAACCTACACCAGAATGTCGGGTAAGGTACAGAAACATGAAACTTCAAACGCAGAGAACTCCAGTACAGAGACATTAACCAACCTTTAAGAAGTTAGCATCTATGTTACTTGCAATTGCCCTAGCTAATAAAGTCTTGCCAGTGCCAGGAGGCCCATAAAGAAGAACACCCTGAAAGATAAGAAGATGCCAATCAAATCATTTCCTCGTGAATATAGTAATGCTTAAAGGAAAATGCAGCAAAAGTACAGATTTACGCCAACAGAGATCAGGGTGAGAAGTGCAATAAAAGGGTAATCACCTTAGGAGGCTTAATTCCAACTCGAAGAAAGAGTTCAGGATTCATCAGAGGTAATTCAATTGATTCCCTCAATTCCCTTATTTGATCAGATAAACCACCTACAGCTGAGTAACTGACATTACCAGGATCTTCATGCAGCATATTATAAACCACTGGATCAACCTTGGGTTTCATATCATACAAAATAGCGTCCATCAGGCATGATAAATGGCTAATAAATTTCAGAAGGAAACCAAATTAGATAATCAAAGAAGAACACAAACACATGCATCCAACAAATTAGAAGTTATTACTTACTTCGCGAGGAAGAGCACGCATTATGGTGAGAGTTGTCATATCGAGAACTACTCTTGTTCCAGCAGTCAGCTTTTCCTTATCCACTTTACTGCGGCAACCAACCACATACCTGGGACCGCTGCTTGCTTTAACAATCACTAAGATAACAAAAGAGGAATCATTCACCCAGTAATGGAATAAATAAAATCCATCAAGAATAAGTGAGGCAAACTTGTGCTAAATCCAAAGTATAAACCGAACATCATTCAGTGATAAAATCATCTTCAACTTATGCAAAAAGTTCAATACTTTGCAAAGGACTAGAAGTGACCCTTCCAGACATCATTTGAAATTTGAAAATGACTAGAAGTGACCCTTACAGCGTTCATTGTCAAGGGGCCTGAGAACTTCACCGATGATCTGCCCAACGCTTTGAAGGGACTTCAAATCGTCTTCTGTTTTATTGAACTCTTTCTTTGCACCTCGGAGATTCTCCCTAACTGCATTTAAAGTTTCGAATCCAAAGTCACTAATCTCCTCCAAAAGGATTCAAATTCATAGTTGAAAGTGCAATTTGAACCGCAAGAAAGAATAAAGTTCACAAAATATATTTTAAAGAAGAACTCATTAACTATCTCTACATCTGAACGGTGTAGCGGTGTAGAGCATGCTCAAATGAGATAGTCTACCAGCAGACCCACTCAGTTACCTACTCCACACCGATACGCTGACCATCGATTTTGCCCAGGGAAAACTTCGTTAATCAACTACAAATTAATTTATGTTATCAAAAGAATACCAGTAAGGGTTCAAAATGGTTCTGTTAATAAAGATACGGTCATTAATATAACCCTAATTTCCAGAAAGAGCATTCGGTTCTCAGACAATGACCGACAAAATGATGATATCTTAAAACCGCCTTTCCCCTGAATTAGGCTCTTCCCGCAACTACACACAAAATCAAAACAATTTTAAAAATAAAAAAAATCCCCAATAATCGAACAAGGTAATGCGATCATCTAATGTGAAAAGAATCTAGGGTTATTAGAGCTGAAGAGCACAAACCCTAAAACTGTGATTTTCTAGGATTAATGAAAGTTATTACATCCAACTGAAAATCCATGAATTAGAAAAACCTATGCGCAAGGTAAAAATTGGTAAAGGATTATGAGACCAACCCGATCGTACTCGCGATTCCAATTCTTTGTGTTGAAGAAGTTTCTTTCGATACTCAGCCACCGCATTGCGGCGTCGTACCGCATCTTCTGCGTCTGTCATGGTCGTCGCGCTCCAAAATCGGAATATCTAAGGATGAGTTCGCAGTGACTTGAACGGTGGACTAGAACGATGAGCTGACGGTAGTATCTTAACTAGGAAACCTGTTGTCGGCGGCAATTAACTTAAAGAAGCCGAATTACTCCTGGAGGCTTTGTTTTTATTTTTTATTTTTTTGCTACGATGCCCCTACATGATAGATACTAAACTCAAACCAAAAATACATCTGAACCGCATAATATATATATAAACGTGAAAACGAAATGCCTCTTTAAAATTCACAGGGAATTAACAGTTGATCTATAATTTTTAAATAACGAACAATATCAGGCAGCAATACTTTTAATATGCAGAATTCAGAATTTCAAACATGTTTGTTAATTTAAGTCCAATTTGAGAATATCATGATTTTTGGAATATCTTGGAATGCAAGTTTAAAAGGGGGTGTCATAGGCAAGTAACTGTACCACAACACAGCTCTATACATGGACCAATTCCCGTCACCATATGGTACAAAAGACATGGAAGGTATAGATTGCATTCTTCTCATCAACATTTTTTTTTTTTTTTTTTCCTTGTGGAATCAAATTTACAATTAAATATTTGAAGTTCCTGCGTTGGTTAATTTATCCTTGGCTCTTTGCTTTCCGCAACACATCCTTCAGAACCAGCGCAATTCTGTGTGCCATGTGGTGCTCCAGAAACCTCTCCTTCACCCTCTCATATCCTTTCTTTCCCATGGTCAGTCTCCTCTCAACGTGAGTTGCCAGTTTCACAATGTTATTTGCAAGAGGCGTCACACCTTCTTTGCCAGCAGGATGCAGCAAACCAGTAGATCCATTTATTACAATCTCCATTGTACCCCCAGCTGCAGTGCCCTGAGATTATTTTTGACCCCATAAAAAGGAAAAGTTGTAAGAAAAATCTGATAAAAATGAAGAACCATTTCGCATAAAGAAACAAGTAATCTACCATATATGTGTGACGACATGTTTCAAGCAAAAAGTCCACTATCATCTTGATTACAATTAAAAGAATATCGTCAAGAAAATCTGGAGAAAACTAGCAAAGATAACAAATGCATGATCTCATTCTCTTCTGGCAATTACAGATTGCATGGGATGATGAAAGAGTCAGTACTTAAGAAATGCCCAAAGTGTGAAAAGGGACATTCAGTTTGATTATTTTTAATGTCTATTAATAGTGATCTTTTACCATCATTTCTTCAAAGAAATCACAAATAAATTAATCAAATGAAGACTGATGAGCATGGAGATATAGAAAGTTTTAGCATTCTCAAAATAATGTAGCTGATTTAACTATGGGAATGAAATATACGGGTCAACAATGATATCTCATCATAAGTTAGCAAGCATGAGAATGAGCGTCAGAAGTAACTGAAAGTTATAAATTCTGCAAAGTTAGGGCTTGTTTGGGATTGCGTCCATTGAATATGCTTTGGAAGTGTGGAGCCATGTTGGAGCATAAGCAACCCCGAGGTAGGTTTCAGACCAACGCCAAATTGCGTCTGGGTTACATGCAACTAGTATCCAAAGAGGTAATTTCGGGGTAAAATAAGACCATATAAAGGTCATCAGAAGTCAAATTATGAAACAACCCCTTTGGCGGAGGTTGGGGAGTGAGATGAAAAGAGGATAAGGCAACAACTAGAAAATTAAATAAGAACGATAGACTTGGAAAAGTATCACACATAACTTTAACTTAACTAATGAGCCATTTGGACACAATTAGCAGTGATAAACAGCCTAAAAATATGCGACAGAGATAATTATTGTCAAAGCAGCTTATTCTAGGTAGTAAAGGAGATACCAGTACAGGCAGGCGAAATGCCATTGCTTCAATTGTTATCCTCCCAAAACATTCTCCACGGGCCTATAATAAAAGATAAAGCACATTTAGAAATAACTAAATATGTCATGTCATGGGTATCAAAATAAGTCCAGAGACAATAATATGCAACAATAACAAAAATCTGACTATGTTTCCAGAGAGCTATGAGCGATTATACTTTAAACAGGAATTTTAGCAACACAGCTTCATCAAATTTCACGCTGCTGGCTGAATTTTAGGAACACTTACATGGAAGCAAAAAAGAAAAGCTTTCTTATGTACACTTTATCAAGGGCAACCAATTAGGCAGCAACTCCATGTTTACTACTCAATTTGACAGTTTAAAATATAATCGTAAGATACCTGAGAATTCTGCACTAGAACATCAATAGAAGCCAGGTATGGAGCCACTGTCAGGGTTTTGTTAACGAAGTGAACACAGTCCTGAATCTTTTTCTCAACAACAAATTTGCGCAACTCTGTTTCAAACTTTGTCTGAGCATTCATATCACTTCCTACAACAACAGCATGCAGTTTTGGCACCTGCAGTTTCTTCTGCTGGATTAGTTGTAGACTTTCATAAAAGGAACGAAGAAACAAATCCTGCCCTTTACCACGGGAAACACCTGCAGTTATATCATTGGATGGTGCTCAAAATTTAAACTTGAAATAAAAAGATAGTCAAAAGAACAGGAAAGGGTTGATACACATGGAAGGACTGAATTAGTACACATTGAGGCACACACAAACAAATAGCAGAGCTTACTATTTATGATTGCAAAAAGTAGGTCATCATTTCTCACACCAAGAGATTCTCGAACATGCTCACGAAGAATCCTTTTTGCTACACTATCGTCAGCGACTTCCATAAGTTCCTTGCTATTTCCAAGATGCACAACATAAGTTTCAGGCATTTTAATCCTGCAAGTTTGGACCAAAATAGACAAATAATGAGATGGAAAAAGGTTACAGTGAAAAGCAAACACAAGCAACAGACAGCATGCCCAAGGTATACAAAAAGTGCAGCAGAAAATATATAACAGTACACTGAAAGATGTTAATAAGTATACCCTAAGCGCTCCTTAGTCCTATTCTTCCAGTATTCTGCAGTTGTATGTGAATCTATCATGGCGCCTGCAACAAAAGGTAGGTGTTTAACATATTCCACTTTGAAATAATGCCCTCGCATTTCATGAATCCACCATAAAACCTTTGGAAGAACACGGGAAACTTTTTCCTTGAGAACAGCATCCAGCCACTTCCCAGCTACAGCAGTATTTAGTATTACAAGATCAGCTCTAAGAGCAGTATCTATGGCCTTTTCACCTTTAGCAGGTAAGACCTATCAGAAACCACAAAACAAGAAAACGAAAAAGCAGGAACACTTAGAAGCCCGGTAACATTGGAACATAAAACGCTACTCTTGACATTTTACTAACAAATTAGAGTTAAATACTCCTCTCACCCAGAAATACAATAACCACTCTAATTCTGAACAGTTGCTTGAAAAATAAGAACAGGGAATACAATTTGCTACTATGGAGTTTGTATGAATGACTTATAATGCAATTTGCCACTCGAAGTTGAATGTGCAATCAGAAAGCACGGAGAATAGATTGCCTATAAGCATCTTCATAGGAGAGCTGCGAAGAAATGAATAACAACTCAAGTCTCGGAATCTAAGAGGAATGAACATCCATAGTAGCTGTTTTAGCAGTATGAATACGATAGTTTGTCATACCTTAGGAACTTTGCTTAAAATTTATCGTCGCGTAACACCATGAAGCAATCAAAAGCAGATGGAAAGGAGATACGTTGATGTATATAGTATAAACCACAAGGAAAAGTAAAAGAGAGAATGGAAATCACCTGCACTCCTCTATCCAACATCTTATTTTTCAAACTGTAAATCACCTCGTCTGGTTCCACAGGTTTCTGATTAGTAATCCAAACAACTTCAGAACCAACAGCCCTCAACAAAAATGCTAGCTCCATCAACAACAGAGGTCCACCTGCATTATTTGAGGTTGAAAAGATTCCTATTGTAAGAAAATTTTGTTTTTACCAGAGAAATGAAGATGAAAAAGCGATTTGAGACAGAACCCGAAAGAGACAGCTCATGTGAAACCATGAGAACTAGCTTAGACTTCATGAATTCTAGAGGATTCGGTGCCCCATCGACGAGTTGGATGGAGTGCATCTGACCGTCTCTTTGATCGTCTGCTACAAAATTTTTAGTGCCAGTATTGCCGCAATCGGAGGTGGCTCTCATGAAGAGTACCATCACTGTAGAAAGAGAAAACAGTGCCAGTACCATCAGAGGCCATCTCTTCTTCGGCATTGCCATCCACGCATTCGACTGCTTTACCATCATTCAAGCTTGTGACCTTCTAAATCCCTGATTTCGCATTCTAGGGTTTCCCGTTACGATCTGAATCGAGATTTAAACTTGGTGATGGCTGGTTAACCGTTTGCTCCCATAAATTAAGAAACAGAGAAATTAACGTATCTGAAGTTCAAACTTAGTCCAGTGACAAATCGATCAGCGAAAGAGAGTAATTGATAAATAAACGGGGATTCTCTGCACGGCATCCCATTACATGGTAAGAACTAGATCTATTATTATTATGTGAGAACTAGACCTAATTTTATTTCTTTCTTTCTTTATTTTTGATAGCACAAGTAGATCTTTTTATTTGATGTCAAGTAGATTTTTATTTTTTCTTGGGTTGAAAGTAGATTTTTTTTTTCTTTTTGGAACTTGAGAGAGTATCCTATTTTATACTTAAAAATATATTAATAAAGTATTGATTTCTCTAAGATTTTTTAGTAAGAAGAATTTATTGACTACTGTATAAAATTTACATAATTTAAAAATGTATAATATAATTTATCCGTAAACTTTAAGAATTGATAATTTAATTCCCATAAAATTTTATAATTTAATATTCATAAAAAGTTTATAATTCCAATGTAACAAGGGGCTAAAGAGAAGAGCAGTTTTTGGGCTTGAACGCAAGCCATTAAATCACAAGCACTAAAGTTTGTTAATAAAATAACCATTATTTCACTTTGTAATAATTGATGACAAATAACAAATAATAGTAGCAAGGAACCCATAAAGTAATTGGGCCCTTAAGAATGTTAATACAGATTTAATCATTAGGTTTAGTATAAGAAAAAATTTTATTGAGAGAAGTATACCACTAAAAAATAAAATAATAGTAGTCAAGAAATTAATTGATAAAAAAATTATTATAACAATTATTTTCTTAATGTGTTTTCACGATAATAATAGCAGGGGTTACTGGGCACATCATTGAAAATTTTTTTGTCAATTTATTCATGTTCTTCCACTAAAATTTGCTAAGGTCATTGAAACAAAAAAAAAATAATAAATTAAAATGTTATTTTCTCATGAAAAAAAAAAAAACTTGATAACGTTATTCGTTGTCATTTTTAAGCTTCAAGTCCCGCATGGTTTATCGATTTGACATGAGTTGGAAATGTAATTTATTAAGTTAGCATGATCCTTTCTGAGTCTAAATTAGTTGAAACTTGCACAATGATTAATATTTATGATGGGGGCAATGCCTCTGATCTGATCTATTTGCCGTGGTGTGAAGGAGTCAAACAACGTTTTTGCTAATCGAAGCAGACATGACTGGTTCCAGTATCCTCTTGTCCCTTCATTAATTAACATAGATATCTTCTTCCAGCATTATATAAGCTTGCGCATGAGATACTATAGCGTAAAACTTGTCAAGAGGATGGCAAAGCAATAATAGAAGGCTTTTGACATAACTAGACATAGATAAGCTTAGTTTGTTAATTAACACGGCGGCAGTTCTTCCTCACTTGACCATTAGAACCGGTGAGAGGGCTGATATTACCCATCTTGATCATGGACTTGGCAAAGTGGTTATAGAAGAGGGTGTTATCTTGCGCGTATTGCTTGACCAGTTGCTGAGTCTCCTTGACAGTCCCACTGAGAAGCACTTGATCTGAATTCAGTAACCCTTTTCCCCACAGAATGAGATTGAAATAGCTATTGTCAAAAGTTGTTGGGGAGGGAAAGTCTAAGGGAGAGATGTTGTTGTCGCCACCTGATTGTGGGCAAACAGTTTTGAGACCAAAGTAGAAGGATTTTTCAAGGGTCTCATCTGGTTGGTTGTACAGTCTCTGCTTGAATGTAACACACCTTGCAACTCCAATGGTATGCGCACCTGCATTGTTTATCACAAAGTTTGAAAGGTAAATCAGATTGATTAAACGCTAGCACTCTCTGGTTTACTAAACAAAAGCATAGAGAAGTTTAAAAATTTCACCTGATAGGGCAACAAGATCAACTTCATCAAGGCCTTGGCGCTTGAAAAATGTGACAAGGTTTCCAATGGTAGAATTAGGTGGGGGAATGTTTCTGTTTGAGCCACTTAGGCTTGCTGTTGTTGAGTCTCTCCTGCCTAATGGGAGCTCCCAGCTGGGTCCTCCCCTCTGTTTCATTAGTCCAAATATTCACGATCACAAAAAACAAAAAAAAGAGGAGAATATATGAGAAGCAAAAAAATTAAAACGTGTCAATCTCAGTAAGTGATTCTGGTTATTACAAGAACAGTGGAGCCCCTGGCAGCAAGGGCAAGAATGTCTGCGCAGGAGACAGTCCCGGGGCACGCTTCTTCTAACTTAGATTTAATCTCATCAATCACTTCAAAACCTCGTACAGAATTTTTGTTTGGTCCAGAATTCTTCTCACTTGTGATAGTGGCGCTATCATCAAGTAAAATTGATGCATCGCAGCCCTGTCATCGAAAGGAAAGACATATTAAATTAAATTATTAGCTTGGCCAACAAGAGACTTGGAAAGGCTTTTGTGAAATTGTCATTAACCTGCACGAAGCAGTCATGGAAGTGAAGCCTAAGCAGAGAGGCGGCCATTCTGGGATCCTTGGCAATGGCTTTCTCTAACACTGACATGACAATGTCATTAGCTTGGGGACACGAGAACTGATAGAAATCAGGAGAAAGAGCAGCAAAAGGACTTCTCCCATTTCCAGGGTGACCACCCCAACCAAAACCCAGACCAGGGTGAGCTTGGGAGGGTGTGGCTGCAAGAAAAGCTATTACGAGGAGACTGATTTTGATGGAGGACATGGTGACCAAACACTTAGTCTAAGACAGAATTAAACGACTTGTTTTTATGATTCGGTGTTTGCTTCCATTGAGTTGTCTGATATATATAGAGAGTGCTTATTGGATAAAATGACCCACTCTCCCTACCAACTCCTCTCTAAAATACTTGATATGGAAATCAAGCAATGACCTTGTCAAAATGTTTCATCTTTTCGTGGTCTACGGTGTTTGGTTTTGACAGTGGTTCAGGGATTACCTGCTCTAGGTCTAGGAATAACATGCCACTTCCATTTTCTTTTCGTTGTCATGGCATCAAATAATTATGGACCTCTTTCAACTGGGGTGCTTGGAATTGGAATACAATTCGAGAAAATTCGACCTTCTATTTGTAAATTAACGAATACTAGAATTGAATTTATTGGGAATTCAATTTGCAGAATCAGAATCTCTTGCTGTCATCGAATAAGTACTGGAAGTCAGTATTTCCCACGTAGAAAAAGTGAAATATGACTAATCTTCACCTATCACGACGCCAAGAGCCTACAGATAGAGACATGGCGTTATTTGGGTGTGTTATTCATGTCTAACAAGAACTAGCAGAGAATCAATTGGCCGTGCTTTCAAGTTTGAGATGCTGACAGTTTTGTTTATGAATACATACATACACGTACGTAGTGCTGAATTGGATTCTGTCCTCAGATTTCCAAGGATTTTTGGTTCTCTACTCTTCTCTTCCCATCCTGCTAAAGACGTACATAGTGCTAATTTGATTTCATTGCATTGAGCGCCTTCACATGCTGTAATCCCTCCAGTTTCAGTTCTATCTCACTTTTGTAATATTTGCAGTTTCTAGTTTATTATTATTGGCCATCCATTCCATGTGTCCATGTGCATTCGGTTTTTATTTCCTAATTGGAGGAATACAACGAAACTGTTAATGTAGATGGAATTCCTTTAGAAAAGGTTCAATCGTCACAAGTCAAATAAGTGTTTATTTATCAATTACTAACTTTTTTTGGCGTGAATAGATTAGGTGATTAAGGTCCTACCCCAAGACCAGGAGCTCATGGTGTCGGCTATAATTGTTGTTATTTCTGTATTCAGTAAAATGTTCACTAATCATTTTGCTATCCTAATAAATAATAAATAAATGTCTGTCTTTGACAAGATTGTCAGACACCCACATAAGAAATTGCAGCCCGAAACAGATTTCTCATTGGTACCCTACAGTGGTGTTTCCAGGGGTTACTGATATGATACAAGGATTAAATACATATTTACAGTTTTAATTTAAATGGACTAATTGCTGGATATCATGACACTCATCAATTATTTTTCTCAACCATACCAGATATCCAGCATAGATGACGCAAGATGGTGCAGTTTTTCCTTTCACTTGTTTAAGAGGATTTGAAGTCATGATACGCAGAGTTGCCTCATGGGTGTAAGCAATCTTGCAAATCGCAGGGGAACATGTGCCTTGATGAATGTTCCCTTCTCGGTATATTCCTATATGATATATATATAAAGTACAACGTTAATAATAACGAATAGGAAAACTATCGCTCGGACATTCATCAACGCTGGATAATAGTGAACGAGCAAAGGACGGATACTTACAGTTTTCTCAACCATTCCGACCTGATGTATGGTACTGAGAAGGTCGCCTTTTTCAAACGGGAGCAAAGCTTCCACCCACACCATAGAGTCCTGTTAAAAAACAGCGGCGCTTTGTATACAAAAACTAAATAATTCACAACAAATGCTGCACTACGTCCTATCAAAAACGAGCTATATACTAAATAATAATATTGAGATATTAACTTCAATTCTGCACCTTTAGCTTTTCCTGAACTGCATTGCAGAATTCGGGTAAGCCATCACCATTTAAAGCTGATATACATACTACATCTTCTCTTTTCTCAGCTTCTAACCTGATTTTCTGGGGATCACTAGCCTTATCAACCTGCCACAGGCAAACACAGCCACCAGAATTTATAAGCTAAGATTAATGGTGCAGAATAAGCTTGACGACAATGGAAAAATTGGTCTCAGCCTTCTCACATCAACCAACCGGATGATCGATACAATTGGAATGCATTTATATCTAAATATATATGAAATAGGACTACCCGCCATTTATATTTCAATTTAAGGAGAAGAATCTCATCATTTATACAAAATGATAATTATTTTTTATTATGAAAAAATGACAATAAATTTTGAACCCAAAGGTGTCGATTAAATTTTAAAATTTACTTTTTATGTATTCTGGTTACATTTGAATGTCTGGTGATGCTAACGTAAATGATGTGATAATAACAGCAATAGCTAAATTCCACAGCCCGTAACTTTTCATAGGATCAAGTAATTAACATCTACAGCTGAAGCAATCCAGTAATCATATGGAATTCAATCGGCTGCTATTGACAATTGGATCCAATAAATTAATATTAAAAGACTTGATTCGTTGTACCTACTCCTTTGAAAAAAGGAAAAAGAAATTTATAATACCCGCAGTTGCTATTGCAGCATGAAATGACACGCAAGTCTAGGTCCAGGGCAAAAATAATACTACTGAACAGATTAACAAAGAGGAAGAAAATTTTTCCAGTAAATCGTGTAATTCTGCAACTGTCTTCGTAACTACTATCCATTACCTTGTTCCAGACCATCAATCTTGGAATTAATAACACATCTAGTTCCGACAGAACTTTGTCCACAGCTTCTATATGTTTCTCAGCTAGGGGATGGCTGAACTTCACAAAATTTGTTCACGAGAGAAAATGACGTTTGTCAATTCCTTTTGTTTTTATCCAATAAGAAAATTTCTCTCAATAGTTTTAACAAGATATACCTTATATCAACCACATGCACCAAAAGCGATGACTCTGATATTTCCTCTAGCGTTGCTCTGAAGGCAGCAACCTGCAGAAAGCAGTAAAGTTGGCACGAAATGTAAGGGAATACTTTGGAATTTGTATTTAGATATTTATAATAATCTCTTGTTTCATATTGAATCATGTCAAAAATCAATGTAAACTATCTCAAGCATGTTTGGTGTCAAACAGCTTCAGCAAAATGGACTGTGACAGGCTGATTCTTCAAGATGAAAGACTCCTTACCAGTGTAGTTGGTAACTTCTGAATAAAACCAACAGTGTCTGTTAGGAGAAATTCCTTTCCATTTTTCATCTGGAAGAAGGAAAAGTAATAAGTATTTCATGTTAAAATAATGGAATATATTTTTCCTTGTATATGAACTTTTGAGACTTTCAAGTATACATAATGAACTTCAGCCTTCCCCTGGCACGGGATAACGTAGTTAGCTGTGTATGGCAAAGGCTGACTGTAGGCTTTTGGCAGTCCCTTGTTTAGCAAACAGATTGAAGATGAAAAAATGTGCAATAATTGAAAGCAATCAATGATCTAATCAAAATGAATATCTAGTAGAAAGAAATTCTCCAGTATATTCTGACTGACCTGCACTCTCCTTGTAGTTGGATCTAATGTTGCAAACAATTTATCCTCGGCAAGAACATCTGCTCCTGTTAACTGATTTAAAAGCGTACTCTTACCAGCATTTGTGTATCCAACCTATAATATTATTCTGTCAATTAGGTATGTACTAAACCTACAAAAATTATAAACAATGACTATCTATTTGGATATGCAGTATTATGAAGTGCAAGCTAAAAAGTCAAAATCCTCCAAGCATTAAATGGGCCCAATATAAATGTAAAAGACTTACCAAGGATACTACGGGTACGGGTACTGAGAAACGTCTATTACGGTATTGCTTTCGATGTTGCCTAACAGATTCTAACTCTTTCCTAGTGGCACCAATCTGTCAATGCAAATACATCAGATAATAGAGTGTAACAGAGATCACATACATAAGCCCAAAAAAAGGACAGGGAGAGAGAGACAACGAAAAAACCACAAAGAAAAACTTATCAAGAAATGCGTTCTTTCGGTAACCAAGGTATTACTAATCAGATACATCATTTTAGAACTTTATGGGTAATATTGCAATAGAAAAATATATAAAATGTTGCTTACACGTTCTCTGTACAGCATAACAACTTCCTCATCATCATTAAAAATTAGTTTCTTACTTGATTACGCAAAATTCGCTTGTCGACTTCGATTTGTTTTTCACCCATTCCCTTCACCTTTCCTCCAGCTTGACGCTCAAGGTGAGTCCACATTTTTGTGAGTCGAGGTAATTGGTATTCCATTTGTGCCAGTGCCACCTAGAAAGACTTTATGACTGTTGGAAAAAGGAATTCTTTCTATTTCCCATAGCTGCTCATAGAACATCGACTTAAAGAAAAAAGAATGATATATATAATTGCCTGTAAAGATGCTTCATGCGTTGCCGCTCGCTGGTTGAATATATCAAGGATGAGAGCAGTGCGGTCACAGACTCTCACATCTCCACCAAAAATCTTTTCCAAGTTGCGCAATTGCCTAAAATTAATGAGGCGAAAGATTAATGCCATGTAAGCTCAAGAGTAGCCTTCCTTCTACAGCAATTGGATGACAGAAAAAAATTGATGAAATGTGGTGCAGTTGACAGCATAAAACAAAACAGAGAAGAGAAAGGGGATGGTTTTAATGACAATCAAGTATAAGAGATGAAAGGAAATGCCATGGAAAACAATTTAAATCACAAGAAACAAAGGACATGCGACAGCAAGTCGCATGGTGGGATAGGATACGCTTGTTGAAAATCTTCTTCCTGATGCGAAATTCAAAAACCTCAAGGTTTTCATAGCAATTCATTACAGGACCCAATTCTCAAACAGAATCTCCAAGACAACCTTGGTCTAAATGGAATAAAAGGTTTTAGGTTCAGTTATGTACAATCAAAACTTAAGAAGTATATCAAATTTTGTTTGAGTCTTTTAATTCTTCTATGGTTATTAGGGTAGACAAGGCATCTTCGAAGTAAATGCATCAATGCAATAGTCAAATGTCAACGAACTATTTGGTTGTACAGATGAAAACTAGTCTTGACTAGAAACACACATTGGATGATATAAATGTGGACAGATAAGAGTCTTACCCAGCTGATAGCTCATCATCGAAGATGACGGTTTCAACACCCAAGGCATGAATTGCACTCTTGATTTCCGAGACCTTGCCAGATCCAATGTATGTCCGGGGGTTTGGAGAAGAAAGCCTATACTTTCATAGTAGCAATGTAAGAATTATGACGTCATCTTTAATAATTGAAATTTCTCAAAAAAGGAAAGGCATTGTTCAAAGTTTGAAGCTTGTCAACGGTGTGGGGGAAGCCACACATAACATGCTTGGCTTAAACTGAAGTCCAAATAATACCGACCTAGTTGATTAAATTGACCTATCACAGACGTTACTCACTTCTGGTATGTAGAACCAACAACCTTAAGTCCAGCAGTATCAGCAAGCTGGTTCAGTTCACTGAGGGATTCTTGAATACCAAAAGAATCTTGTATATCACCTTTGCGCTCAACACCAACTAAGTAGGCGTTTTCTTCAAAAATCTGAAAGCAGAGAAAAAAGTTGAAATAATTCTCACTGGCTGTCGGAGAGAGAATACCAAATCAGAAGCACTGATGAATTCTTTCAGTAAGTAATAAGCATAGTAGGTTGTAATTGTTGGTATGAAATATCTCTTTGTGTTGTGATAAACTTGTAATTCTTACTTCTCTAAACAAACTGCAATATTGCATTCAAGTGAGCCAAATTTTTCCATTTTCCCTCCCTTCTCAATAGACTTGCATAAAGTCATCTATTGATTCAGTGTTTCCTACTTCTAGACAAATAAGCACCGTCTATCTTGTAAATCAAATCCTCAGCAATTAAATCCAAACTTGTAAATAAGAAACAAAGAGACCAACCTCCCTTCCATTCCGAAGCTTGAACCTGTCATCAGAGCTGTCATCATCTTCTTTCTTCTTTTTCGCTCTAGTAGAGGAACTAGAAGTTTTATCTTGTGATTGTGACTGAACAACTCCATCAAAAATATCACGGACTCGTTCTTCTTCTTTTCCTTGCTCTGTTGTCTCAATCACTGATGAATTGCTATCAGAGATCGCAACTCCGAGCTCTTGGTGCAGAACGGCGGTGCTGAATCTGGAGGAAATACATTTTGAGTCCTTTCGAAGAGCAAGATTGCAGAAAGGACGATAAGGATTTGATGGAGGAACGTACGGAACATGAAGTTCGTGAACTACCGGCGATGGCCGAATAATTGAACCGTAGAGGCATCCGCTCATCATAAGCGCTTTTGTTTCCCCTCCTGCTCTCCCTATCTTTCTGTAGTTTGCATCTCTTCGCTCAACGACTATGCTAACTTGGCCGAACAATCTGATTTATCTTCTTTTTTTTTTTTTTTCCTTTTTTGTGGATAACGGATTATGTTCGGTTTAGTAAGTTACACGTGACGGGACTACAGTTTGCTCTGCCGTTTAACTTGAGCCATGTGGCACGTGCCAATTTTTTTTATTTTTTATTTTTTCTATCAATCAGACAAGAATCATTCCCTCTCGACCTTCGTACTTTCTTTAATACTATTGAGATGAAACATAGTTATTATAATTGGGTATATGATATATATGAATAGAAGAGATTTTATTAAAAGAGGATTGTCCCTATTTTTATGATCTCCCCGTCTCCAAAGAAGAAATTAAAAAAGAGTCTTTGATGTCAGTTAAAGATATGCAACATAGGAGAACAAAAATCATCCAAATGTATGTAAACTTGCATTGGCGGTTGCTAACTAAATAACATCATTAAAAGATTCCCGAAGATTAGAATCTTAAATGCTCCTTTGTCATGTTACAAAAATTGCTCTCTCTTCAAGTATGAAACCAGCGTCTCAATCAAGACTCACTTTACTCTGTATTGCAGATCCCCACTCGTTCTGTGTCTGCTGTATCTTCCCTCGCAATGTGGTTGTTAGCTGGTGGGTTGGAGTCTTCTGAAGAGTCTCCAAACTCTTCTTTGTACATCTCTTCTATCATTGGTTTCCATAACCGTACTCGAGCATTTATGAACCAATTTGAGACCTGAACCAACAATAAAAAATACACAAACTAGCATCAGCATAGCAATCAAATGGTGGAAAAAAAAAAAAAGGAAAAAGGCGAAGTCTTTGGATTAGGAATTACTTGGTTTTTAGTCAAACCCGTCTGGGATGCCAGCATTAACTTTTCAGAATCATTAGGATAACTGCGAGAACGATAGAAGAAGTTATCAGTTTTGCAGGAAATGAGTGTTAGATAAAGAAGCCAATTTTGATGTGCTTACGGGTGGAGAAAGTGTTCGAACAGCCATGAACGAAGGATTGCTACAGAAGTTTCTGGCAACCCTCTAATGGGTCTCCACACTTGCCGCTGACTCTGAATCAATCCAAGCTGTTGAAGAGACAATCGACTTTGTCTAATATCTCTATCAAATAAACTTAGTTGTGATAATCCACTACTGATTTTAGGTAAATCTTGCAAAAGTCTTTTCTTCTCCATATTTATTTGTGACATTATGGCATTTCTCAAACTACAGAAATGCCGAGACATGGCTTGAAGTGCTAAACCAGTATAACACTTGGCAGCTCCTAGACCTGCTATCATTTGAAACGAGGATACTATTTCTTCCATTTGATGATAGTATTTCTCGTATCTACCCTCCACCTGAAAATTGAGCAGAATAATAGGGAAAGAAAAAAAGACTAGTTTAAAATCCAATAGAAGCCTCAAGTTAATTAATTAAACTTGCAAACCAACCTCATCCAACAAGGCGATCAACTTTGCAACTTTGACTTGAAGTTCATGTTTCTCAGCCAATAAATGCCCATTATTGCATAACTCTACTTTTAATTCGGCGGAGAGTATCCTAGCTGCGGTTCTACTCCCATGGAACAACTTCCCCACATATTTTTCATTGAATCTGTCAGCCACATTTCCACCAACATCAACAAGTTCTTCAAGAAGGGATTGCACTGGTTTTAAGTATCTTGAGTTCCCAATAATAGCAGCAAAAGATTCTGTTCCATAAGAGGTGGAAGCAGAACGGTTTAAAGAGGTAGAAGATGAAGCAAAAGCACTGCTGCCGGTGAAAGAGTAGTCACTGGTTAAATGTTCGACTCCTGGATTACAAGGTTCTCTTGTCTCTTCTCCAGATATGAAGTAATTGGGGGTCATGAGACCTGGGTTTAAGGGTCGCTGCCTGTATTCCTCAGAGGAGACAAACATGTGAGAGCCTAAAGAAAGTGAGAGACATTGAGTTTGGTGATTGTTTCCATTGGCTGCTCCAAGAAGATCCATCAGATGTCTAGTGTGGCTGATCTCAGAGCCCTTTGCTAGCACAGGGGCTTGCACAAGGTCCATTGATCTTGACATTCTGTCTCCTATTGATTGAATGCTGGGAAATACTCCAAAGCCTTCAGGAAATGCATTACTGCTTCTAATACAAGATCCATAAGCATCAAATTCTTGGTTCCCAAAATGGCTTTGACTTTGACCCGTAATGTTGTTGGACATAATGAGCTGACAAGCTACTTGGAGGTGGATTTGTGGATAAATCTTGGGATTAGGAAATCTACAAGGGTTGTGAAGGGCTAATCCTTGTCCGGCTAACCAAAGGAACAAGAGAAGAATCAGAAAATTGAGGCATTGAAATCAAAGTTGAAGGGAAAGCAAAACTTTGTTTCTCAATACTCATAAAATATTTGAGGAGAAGCCATCTAAGATGTGTATAGCACAGAAGTGGAGAATCTGTACTAGGTTGCACGAAGCCTATCAGTGTTAAACAGTGGATTCATTAACAATCATAATCAGTGGTCACAATCAACTCCCAAGTTTCAAGTTTCAACGCAAGACACCTTATGAAGAACATCCTGGGGGAAAATGCAGCACCAACCAGCAGTGTAGTCTTATGAGCAAGAAAATATGAGAATTTAAACCAAAACTGCGAAAAAATAGTTAAAATCAGAAAGCAAAACCAAGAGATTCAACTTGTAGTGAGCATAAATAAAAGAAAGAAAGGAAAAAAGAAAATAGAGGTTAAAGTACAGGCTAATAAAGACCTAAGAACAGGAAAACAGGACAAAGCTTAAAGAAGTTTCTGCCTACTAACTCAAACTAGGAATTGGTTCATTCAAGATATCAAGCAGTCTAGAGAATAGAAAGACCCACCAAACCAAAAGGCAAAAAATGAAAACGAAACTAGGTTTTCCTTTACTTTAATAAGGAAAAAAATAATGAAGTGAGCAGCAAGATAGGATCTAACGCGGTTGTATTGATCATTTCTCTCTCCCTGTCCCTCTCAGTCTCAGCATCAGCAACCGCAAGTCTAAATTGAAATTTAAATCTATCTATCATCTAAGCTTCAGAAAGCTATTAGACTAATAGAAAGATTTCTGGCCTTTCTTTAAAGAAGCTAATTTAATTGGCTAAGTTAAAAACATAGAAAATGACAGAAAAAAAAATGGTCCCCAACTTCCTGACTATAAAACAAGATGCAAAAGCACGAGTATTTCAGCTTTAATCCCAAGAGTTATATTCTTTGGGGGACTCAAAAAAAGCAGCTGATAACAGTGAAAATCTTTCCCCCTCTGGTCACAGGAAGAGGAGAGTACTCCATAGGTTAAAACTGTTGTACTGATTGGGTTGTTTGTTGTCATCTGCAAAAGGAGCAGAAAAGTGGGCTATCTTTTGCAAACTCCCAGTTCTAGCCTTGTCAGTTTGTGAGCCTGTACTGTGCGAATTTTGGGAATATCTAACCTTTTCACCTGTTACTTGTGAGAATGCATAGGGATTTTGAAACTTGAAAGGATACTAATTATCACAATTTCAGAAATCAGAAAATAATAAAATTGGCTTCTTTCTTCGTGTTATCGTTTATTTAGTCTAATCTGCCGATGAGACTAATCTGGGTGCGTATTTGGGTTGGTCCGTTTGGATGCTTTAGTAATGATTGCTATCTTTGTTCCTTTGGCCTCCACCAGTTGTCACTTTCTTCTGTATACATAGATCCAAGTGTCTTATCATCTCATTTCATCTCAAGTACCACAGTAAATAATGTGACAAATTTACACCACTTTGTCTGATTCTTTTCCCTTGCATTTCAATTATCGGTTTCAGTTTTTGATTTCTTCACAGAGAAACGGTATCTTATGAAAAATGACATTTTAAGACAACCACGACACATTTTCGTGCCACTTCAAATGGAAATCTCCCTTATTCTTTCCGTGGTTGGTCGCGGCTGCACACTCGCACCTACTTTCTAATCAATGTATTCAAGAAACTGATAGCAAAAGGAAGACTTACGTTACCATTTATTTCTAATCAATTTTGTGCAGGAAATTTTTTTAAAATAAAAAAAGAGCTAAAATATGCACACTGACCGCACGTGAGAGACTACGACAATTTACTAGACTAGTCAATACATTCAAGTTGTACTTGTTTAACTTCTTTACAAGATTCCTTATTCAATATGATACACATGACATGTTTTCTTATCCTTACAAAATTGCCTTCAATTACAACCAATCATCTGTAATATTACATTTGAATATCTACACGTATGATATACCTAGCATGTATATTTGTACGGTTTGTGATTGTCATCACTTTATGAACAACAATAGGCAACAAGAATCACCAACCAGGTAACATTATTGGCTTTTCTTTTTCTGCTGCTACTTGTCCCTTGAAAACATTAAGAGTAGTATCTTTCCATGCAAGTTTCAGACGACAAACTCGTGTAACAGGTGAGGATTGCCAAACCTGTGTTGTTGCTTTCCTGGTTCTGAAAAATGATAATCCAGCAAATCATTATCAGGAGAAGAAGCCAATGTCTGATTACGTCTTTTATGGATGCCATCATCGGACATGGCAAATCCATCGTTTTCACAGTTCCGCAATTCCAATGCAAGGGAGACATGGCCACCCACAGAAAAACTACCTAACTCTGATAAATCATATGTGGCAGGAGTTGAAGCCATAACGCAGCCATCGCCATTCTCGTTGGTTGGAATGGGGCCGCTTGAATAAAAGCCATTGTTCATGTTAGACCTTTGTCCACCCTGCAATTTCATAATTCCAGATTCTATGACATTTTCACCATGGCCACTAGTTTGAATCCCCATCTTCATAGCCCTGCCATCCACTTCTCTTGTGTTAGTATTGCCCAGTTTTGACCCTTGAAGTTGCCCTCCTTGGATGCTATCAACAGTTATCAAGTTGTCCCCTGACTCTTCCCCTTTGTTATCAGAAACTTGCGCATCGTCTTTTGGTGCTCTAGGTGTATTTTCAGATGAAAGATTGCAGCTTATCTCAGAATTACCAAACTCTTCTTTGTACATTTCTTCAACCATTGGCTTCCAAAGGCGCACCCGTGCATTAATGAACCAGTTTGCTACCTGATATAAACTCAAGATTAGACACTTTATGTGATCATTCAGCTGCAATTGGATTACGATCATAAACTAAAATTTCAAAAAACATCAATTATACTTTACCTGGTTTCTGGTCAAGCCTGTTTGCCTTGCCAGCATAATTTTCTCTGAATCCTTTGGGTAACTAGTCGGACATGAAATTCAGATAAGGTTTAGTAGAATAGAATTATAAGGATTATTAATTGAAAGAGCGAGTATTGATGGACATACGGGTTGAGGAAATGCTCAAAGAGCCAAGCACGTAGTATTGAGACAGAGCTTTCAGGAAGTCCCCTCTGAGGCCTCCAAGCTTGTCGCATTACACCAAGCTGCTGAATGGCCTTTTGTTGTCTGAGCTGCTGGTCAACGTAGCGGAGGCGTGGTATTCCCTCTTGCTCCCCAAGCTTTCTTTGAGTCACTTGGATTTGCCCACTGATAGCATCACGCAAACACCGGAAGTGGCGAGAAATTGTCCGCAAAGCAACTGCAGTATATGGCTCAGCTGCACCACACCCAGCAACCATGTCGAAAGACGACACCACAATTTGCATTTCATGGCAATACTGCCGGTATCTTTTATCTACCTACAGAAACAAAGGACTAATCTTAATATTGTTCAAAACACTCGTATCGCATATAAACTATATTATATATGGACCCAAAAACAGATCAACTATCTTAATTAATGGAATATTAATTGAGTATGTAGGCTTACCTCATCCAACATGGACAAAAGTTTTGTCTTCTTGTCCAACAAGTTCTGTCTCTCTGCAGGTGAGAATTCACATAAGGAGTTGTTAGCTGAAGCATTAGGGTCCTGCATGGATTGGCCGATAGATCTTCCATCAGCATCTTTGGAGCCATCTGATCCAATATCGCGGAAGCTTTTATGTTTTTCCAATCCAGGCTGCTTCAAAGCCTTTCGTACATTAACTATTTCATTAAGCAACTCCTGTGCTGCCCTAAGGTATTGAGAGTTTAGAACAGTGTTTATTAAACGCGGTGACCCATGCAGACTTGGATCAGAGACAGAGAGCACTTGGGGATTGTACAAAGCCTCCTTTTTTATAGAGTTGTGAAAGCCTCCACAAGACCCAGATGCCACGTCACCATCGTCTTTAAGCGATGTAGTCCCCTTGAAGTTTGGAAGACAATTGGTCATGAGCGATGAGAGACCTGCAGTGGAGTACTGGTACTGAAACGGATGGGCGGATGCATTGGAAGGCATAAGGGTTCCTAGGCTAAGAGATAAACCCTGGCACTGTATGTTTTGATCATTATCTACGAGTCCCAGTTGTGTCCTAGGAATGACATGGGAGTCTCCAGTAAATGAGTTGCGAGATGGGTCACCTGTTGAAGGGTCATTGCCATTGGAATGCCCATCAATAGAATGCATAGTGACTGTGTCACCTATGGCTGTCATAAACTTCATCTCATTTTGGCCTCCAACAGATTCACTGTAGTTATGAGGAAATAGAGAACTCCCAGACAACATTTCTGCATAGGACCCAGAAGAAAAAGCCTGGTTCGGGTACATCTCAGATTAGCCGGATAAGATGCCGTTTACAGCTTACAATTGAGAAGCAAATTTTGGTCCCCTGGCAATGGACTCAGTCAGCAAGACATCTTTTCCACTGCTTAGCTTTGGGAAACAAGTACTGATGTTGAGCTCCGCAGGTAATTTTATCTGTTCTGTTCAATTATATGTGGCGACTGAGGTAACGATGATGCTCATTACTCAGCTCAATAGTCCTAAAGTAAATTAAAAAGTCAAAAAGCAGAAAAAGTTAGAATCAAGACAGAAACGTGAAGAAGAGAAGACATGGATTTCAAGCAAATCACCGAAAGACCATGAAAAAGAAATGCATCTCACAAAGCAAAAGCACCATTATATATGTAGTTGTTGAATCATTAGATATAATTATAAGTTAAACCGCCGTTCTAATATCTGCTAAGAGTATTTCATAAATCATGCACCTCCATCGTATCAACTACAGAGCATTCATTTTAACGATGCGAGGAATTGGAATGCTTCAACCACGGATGCAAATCTGTGCATGATCAAATTACTTAACACTACCTAACTTCAAATTTATATGAATCACCTAGTAAATCTCACGTACCTTTCTCCGCAAACCAAAAGAAAAAACAAAATGCAGAAATTAATTGCTTTCAATTGAATGGAATTGGAGCTGACGGTGGTTTTCAATACATTACCCTGTTTTGGTACTATTTATTTGGTGGATAAAAGTGGACTTTAACCTGTTGGGAAGTTCTGCGAGCGAGTGCGAATGCTTGAAACTAGACATCAAGAAAAAAGAAAACGGGGGAGGGGATTCTTGTGTCTAAGAAGGAAGAAAAATGGGCTATTGATTGAAGAGAGACTTCTCTCTGTACTTTTCATTGCTCCGGAAGAATCAGGTAACGTTGAAATTATAGTTCAGTCTTTGACGCCTGTGATTGAACAATAAGCAAGTTTTGATATGATCCAGGAAGCAGAAAAGATATTTGAGGAAAAAGCGTGAAGAATAAAACAGCAAACATGTTATTGGTTCATAATTTTCCTTGTTGGGTGAATTAACAGGAGAAGACAATTTCCTACTAGGCACACTCAAAAGGGCTCCAATTAGTGGCGTATATACAACGCAGACAAAACGGAGAGAGGAGAAATATGGTAAAAGAGAGAGCAAGTGATATGAATCAGGTAACTACTATCAAGGGCAACGAATTATTCCAGAAAGTCCGAAACGAAGGGAGGAATACAACTAAAAATCCCATAAACCAGAATTGGGGTTTGTGGAACTTCAAAGTTATTCTAACTAGCCCAGCTTACTGAGCTACTCCGCCACCACTTCACAGAAGAAATTATCATTAGCACAATCATGGGGTTGGTAGAAAGATCGCTCCATAGGAAACAAGAATCAAATGAAATTAGAAGACAATCAAGACAAAAATTGGACCCCATGTATGCAGAAACCTATTGGAAACTCAAGCTACAGAGTAAATAAAAGCTGCAGTGCCCAGCACACTCTATGATACTCATATTACAAGTGCACTTTTTTTCACTTCAGAGTAACTTGGGTAAATTCTAAGTTGTGCTTTTACTAATCAGAATTCAGAAACCCACCACAAGAACGCACTCAAATCAGAAAATCTACGCCTTGAGCATACGAGAAACAAGAATACATGATCAATGATTATGAGAATCTTGCTTTTTTGTTCTGGGCTATGATTATTAACATGATAAAACAATGGAAAAAAGAAAGGTAGAGAGAAGGGAAGGAAAGGAAAAGTAAAGTACCTGAAGAGCAACAAAATGGAAATGGTGATGCGACTCTAGTGGGAAGCAAATCGATGAAAAAAAAACACAGGCAAAGTGTCGGCAAAGACAATCCATCCTAGCGAAGCGGAGACAAATGGCAATCCCAATCCCAAGAGATATATTAGAAATAAAGACCGACCTCCTTATCATTGGAACAACGGCACCAACCAATGGACATCTTATTATATTTTAAAAAATATTTATTAAAATTATTTACTTGGGTTCCTCTTCCAAACACCAACCCATCTCCAACTCGTTTTATTTTATTTGATTTTGGTGAAAAGGAATAAATAATTGCTGAATTTGTGAGTGTGGAATGATTACGGAGTTTGTCACGTGTGACGACCGCCAAAACTCACTAGAAGCTTGAGAAATGCGTGGCGAGGGTGGATGAACGGAGGTTGTTTGCTTGGAAGGGTTCGAACCCTAACAACCAGTTGGTGGACCTGTAAAATGTAACCCTTTCTTTAAACCTCCATTTAACGCATAATAATTTCTCTCTCTATCTGTCTGGCTGTCTCTTGCGATGACTTGACTCAACCTAAGTCTAGTTAGTAACTGCTATGGGACGAAACATCATACGACGGAATATCTCAAAGACTTTGAGCGGTCATATATTCATTCATTCCATCTTAAAAAAAAAAAAAAAAAAGAATATAGGTGTTGTTATGTTAGCTGGATTCGCTATTTCGCAGTAGGTGAAAATGACAAATTCACGCGTCGACGGAGATGCTATGCTGCTTCTCCTCCTAAAAAAGACCCCGTATTCATTAAAATGACAAATTCTCGTCTTGTCTTCGGACCATGATTCCGCCTGCCCATTTTGCCGTCTTGGGTTTCTTCATTAAAATATGTGCAATGTAGAACAAATTATATTATATGGTGTATTATGAAACACATCATCTTTAAAGAGCTGAGACTCAATTCCCACCTCAAAAAAATGCCGGTAATGATATGATCTCGAGTCTTGAACAAGGCAAACCAAATAAAATAAATAATGGTCCCTTGATTTTTGGAGAGAGGGAAGATTCCAATAGATTGAAAAATGCCAAACCTTTTTGCAGCCAACTTTTTTACGGCGGCGGGGGGAGATAACGCTAATGATATATAAGAGAATAACAGCACACGTGTTGAGATGAAATGCTTAATAACTTAGTACTATGGATTGGCTTGGTCTAGATTTTGATTGAGATGAGGGTAGAAGCAAATATCTATCTCGGTTTACAAGTTACCACCTATGTTTATATGGTTTATAATATAGTTTAACTTCAAAAAATTCATGTTATCATCGGCTCAATGTGAAAAGAATAATAAGTCATCTTTTTTTTAAATTATTTATTAATTTTTATTATGAGTTTCTAAATACATTCCCCCGTGATACATATCAATTTCCATACAACATTTTTTTTTTTTATTATTATTTGATTCTTTTGGTGCATTGTTTTATTTGATAGAATGCTATTCTTTATTGATTACTCCCTATTTGTCAACAGAGATTCAGATAAACAAAGGGATATATATTATTATTTCTTTCCAATTTATTTCTATAACGAGACAAATAACTAATGTCCCGCGTCCCTTTCTGTGTAATTTGTTGACACTCTAATTCATATATTTGAGGGCAAACAAATAAAGAGTTAATTTTTAACTAAATAATTCCCATCCTAAATTCTTATTGAATTTTCATTAGGTTATCTCATAAGTTTTCGTTTTATTTTTTGTTTCGAATAAAATTTTCTTATTCTAACATAGACATCTTAATTCTAGTTTTTATGATTAAAAAAAGAGAAGCTTTAATTTTTTTTTGAGCATTTCTTTTCCTGAAAATTTCTTTCCATTGCTACTATCAATCCAAACAGAGTGTTACTGTTGAGCAGACGGTAGTATTGACGACGCTTAAGTCGATTGCTTAATGATGTTATTAAAACATAAATATATTTGCATGCCCTCTGTCTGGTTGCCGACAACATTCATCAGTAGCTGGGATTAGTTTTCTTTGATTGCTTTTCTACCCACCTCCCCTAAATGGAAAGTTGCCGTTCATCTGTTATTGTCACGTTTATTTGATGCGTGTTTCTAAAAAGAACCCTTTTTTTTTATCTGTTTGAATTGAAAATAGAACATTATATTATATATCTATTTGGATTCAATTGCTTGATCATAATATGGTTATGATTTAAACTTGGGGTAGAGATTATATAAGAAGCCACGGCTGATTGATCTTTTTTCTGTGTTTATGATGCTCTTGGTGTATCTTCAGTCTGAATCATAAATTTATTAAATAATTCCCTCTCTCTCTCTCTATCGCTTTTTATGATGAAACTTGAATTACATTGTTTATATGGCTTTACTTTCTCAGTTGCACATGATCGTAATTTTAGCAATCTTTTTGAGTCTGCATGATATGGTTCATGTCTCTAACCATTACTTTTCAATTATTTTTCATGCACTTGGGGTACATATGAAAATAATGAGTGTAATTTCTCTTCACAAACTCTTATATGTACATGGCTAAAAATTATACTATTGTTAATATTTTACAATATTTAGTCATCCCACTGTTAACTCAGTATTATTAATGCTGGTTATAGTCTATTTTATTTAATTATTTTAAAATATATTTTCTCAGTGTTGCCAATAGTTCATACAGAAATTGATTAGGTGGTAAACCAATTCTTATAACAGGTGCGTTGGCCAAGGAAAAACACTTGTCAAATAATGGTAAAACAAATTATTTTTCTTCTATGACAAAAAAAATCCTATAAAAAATACTTAAATGAATAGTAATAATAATAAAAAATATATATATTTTTTGGTCACTCACACTTAAAATTTTTATCGATTTGGTCCCTTACATTTAAAACCTTAATCAATTTAGTCCCTTACATTTGAAACCCTAATAATTTCGTCCCTCGTATTTTAAATTTATCAATTTAGTGTTTCAGACTTCAAATTTTTTTATCAATTTTGTCTCTTAAATTTATCAATATTTTTGAAGTGTGAGGAATTAAATTGATAAGTTTTACAAGTTTAAGGGACTAAATTGATTAGGGTTTCAAGTGTGAGGGACTAAATTGATTAATATTTTAAATGTGAAGGACCAAATTGATAAACTTAAAATGTAAATGACTAAATTGATAAATTTAAAAATATAAAAAATTAAATTAATAAAAATTTTAAATATAAAAAATTAAAATAAATATTTATTTAAAAAAAGATGTCACCCATTCACTCGAACAGATAAATAAGTGAAATAAGAATAGAAAAGAGTATAGATTTTACTATGTCAAGTAAAAAACTAGAAGAATGGAATGGATATGTTGTCAAAAGAACATATTAGCCATCAAAAGACCATATCAGATCAAAGAAGAAAAAAAAAACAAAGAAAAAAAGAGAGAGATAAATAACATATGAAGAAAAGGAGATAAATACTATCACCATTTCCCCGTTGCTGTGTGTCCCGAAACAGTACATACTGAGTATCAAAATCAAAATGTTGCTTCGACGTGTGCCAATGATGGCAGTTACTGTCGCGGCGACACTCCCGATCCGTTATCGAAAGTGGCAATTTCTGCCATCCTTTAGCATCAGAAATGAACTTCCCTTTCCTCACTCGGCTTTCGTCGGCCCTCGAAACGTTGTCGTTGTTTCCTTCTGCTCCAGCTCAGGCGCATCCTCCAGATTAGCCGGCCAACTTCATGAATATTCAGCCAAACCTGTAAGAATCAATTATTTGTTTTTCTTTTCATAATCTTTGAGCTTTATTTACTTTCCATTTCATACCGGCATGAGTAATCGTGAGTCGCACTGTCGCAGGGTAGTCTGAAACCCGGTCTTTATCTAGTTGGAACACCAATTGGGAATCTTGAAGACATCACCTTAAGGTACTCGTAGAATGCAATTTTTTATTGTAAGACCCCCCCGAAAAAATTGATTTTTCCCGCTTACGACTTATTAGATAGAAACAATATTTAGGTTATTTCCTTAGTCTCAGAGGTTAAGAGTACTCTTTTATCGCACTGTGGATATTAAAGTGATAAAAGCTAGTTGAGGAAATAAATAAATAATTCATGGACAACGTTCAATGTTTGGTAGTTTTTTACACTCTATGGATCACCTATGCAGAGCTCTCCGCATTCTGAAGTCAGCAAACGTGATACTTTCAGAAGATACAAGGCATTCAGGAAAGCTGCTTCAGTACTATAATATCAAAACACCCCTTGTAAGTGTTTTTTTTACCCCTTCCGTTATAATTGCATTTAACGTTTATCAGCATATTCTAACGGTGTTATCTAGACTTTCAGATGAGTTATCACAAGTTCAATGAATCACAAAGGGAACAGGTAGTGTTGAAGAGGTTGAAACAGGGTGAGATTGTGGCGCTAATAAGTGATGCTGGAACACCAGGCATCAGTGATCCTGGTATGGATTTGGTGAGTGTGTTGATTTTGTCATTTTGTGCACCTATAATTTGCTGTTCAGTGTCTTGGTGAAGAGCTTTTCATTAGATGCTTTCTGAAAAATTAATGCAGGCTAAATTATGTGTCAGTGAAAATATCCCTGTTGTTCCTATACCTGGGCCTTGTGCTTTGATATCAGCTCTTTCTGCGTCGGGTTTGTCTACAGATGAATTTACATTTGGTAATTTTCTCACTTATTCTGTTGGCTGATACGCTTCTGTATAAAAATTTGGCATTAATAATACCTTTGGAACTCAGTATCGCATATTTACTGTAGTTGGTTTTCTTCCAAAACATGCCGGATCAAGAAGAAAGAGACTCATGGTTTCCGCAAATGAAACAACCACACAAATATTCTATGTTCCTCCTCACAAGCTCTCTCTGTTCATTGAGGAAAGTTCTTCATTTTTTGGTGATACAAGGTAGTGAAGCTTATTTTGACTAACAAAATTATATGCATTAACAAACCTTTTCTTCCTAGCTTCCTTCCAGTCATCTCCCATTTTCAACTTTTCTGGTCTTGGTTTGGCTGTAACTCTTCTTTTGATGGCATTGCAGGCATTGTGTTATTGCTAGAGAAATGACTAAGTTACACGAAGAGGTAACTTTTGCATTTATTAAGCCAGTAAACCAATCCTGATTAATTGGTTAATTATCTCATTTCCATTATGGTTATTTTGGATTATTTGATTAAATAACTATTTATATGATGGGTATTTTAGATTACTTCATTCTGCAACTATTCTTTGCATAAATGAGATGTAATATTCGTTTTGGAAAGGTATTTGTCCTTGCTTTGGAGTCCTATTATTAACTTTTTCCATGCCATGCATGTGAGGTTTATAACACTGCTTATATGCATGATACTGGCCCTAACGCAGAAACATTGTGTGAGTTCCACAAGACCCTGTATAGTTGTATGTCGCTTTTTTCCCATGATACGAAGGTTCTTCACAACTGATATTTTGGGAACCTTTCAGATGCTTGCTGTTTTTGTTGATTCTTTCTTTTTTTCTGGAAGGGGGGGGGGGTGTTTAATATTGTGCTTAGTTAATTGGCTTTTTTTATAATGTTCTTATATGATCCTTCTTTTACTGATGAAGATAATGATTCTGTTAGTTTTGGCGTGGTACTCTTGCTGAAGCTAAGGAAGCATTTTCAGCGCACCAACCGAAGGGAGAACTTACCGTATTGATAGAAAGGCAAACAAATGCCAAAGTTGAAACTCCTCCAGAGATTCAGCTTGAGAACGAACTGAGAGATTTGATTTCGCGTGGGGAGTCTCTTTCTACGGTAATAACTTCTGTAGCTTTTATACTCCATAAAATTTGACATCTACACTTTTAAGCTGCTACAAATGGATGCAGTGGAATCACTGCATCAGCTCTGTAGAGAAGCTTGATACAGACCTATGTATGGATTAATTCTCTTGGTCAAGCAAGCTAACAAGAAGTGATAGTGGATTTTTGAATAGTGCTATTAGATTTCTATTGGACATTAATATAGAAAAGAGAAAAAAAACTAATATCTATATATTTAGGATATGGTTAAATTATAGGAAATACTCATTTGGAACTGAAGGTGCCTTTTTGCTTAGTTTTTAAAGTGCACGTTCTTTCTGCCTCTGCCTACCTCTTTTTCTAGAGTTGAGGGAAAACATACTTAAATTTAAACCACCTTCAATTATCCATGATGTAGAAGAACTGAGGTCTATATCGTTGAATTGAAGTTTATTGGTTTGAGATGTTAGCCAAAAGTATCTTTAACTAGGTTATTTTACATATTTTTGTTTTTGGGTAACAATTCAATGAGATTGTTAATTAGCTTTGACAGCTGATGTGTATTTAGGCTGTCAAATTGGTAGCGGGAGGAACATCAGTGAGCAGAAAAACAGTATATTCACTAGCATTAAGAAAATTTGGGAAGCAGCTTGAAGTGAAAGACAATTCAAATTCAAAGTAATGCAAATTATTTTAGAGTAAGTTTGATTTTCTTTGTTTTTTTTTTCATGTTTTTATTTCAGTTTCTTGTTCATTTAGTGTGTTTGGCAATGCATTCACTCTGGGTTCCTTTAGGTTCTTGAACATGATCCCAACCCATCTGAAACGTACTATTAAAATCTTCAGCAGTTATTCATCAACAGAAAAATGTTTTGCTTAGTAGTCTCTGTTACTCCTTCTTTCTGGTGCCTCTTAAAGGAATGATTCACCATTGCTGTTGAAGTTGAAGCGCTGTTGGTGACTATGACCGGAATGATTGGTCCATGTTGAGTCATGGAGATATTCTTGCCAATGAGATTAATTGCATAGGACAATCGAAGTGATCGGGAATCTCCTATTCTGAGCAAGAATGCTGGAAATGACCTGTTGGGGAGTGCTGGCTAGGGAATTGGCAAAGCCGAAAACTTTTTTGTAACTATTCAGCAACTTGATATGAATTAACTTATAATGCCTTCGGGTTAAAATCGTAGTCTGAGTTTAGAATAATTCAATAAAATTGGGATTTCGTAATTCACAAAGGATCCACTGTTGTCTTGTCTTGCTTTATAAATCTAGAATCTAAGTACAAGGAATTTGGATGAAACTACACGAGTATAAAAAAGCTACCACTTACAAGGGTGCGAAATGGTAAGAATCGAACTGGAACTAGTTTTGTGGCGTGTCCATAAGACAAGACCTCCAAGGTGGAATGACGGGCGCTGTTAAACGACAGCTCGTACGGCCATGGTCTCCCCACTCTACCGTAATTACTATTAGGTCCTTACTACTTACCCTCACCCTACACAACCACCTCTGCTAATCACCCTCATCATATCTCAATGCACGTATGTATAATCTTCCATTCTATACACTTGACTCAGTGTCGAATAGTACTTTCCCCCGTTCTTTTGCAGTCCTGGCCTTAGATGACTGATGTGTATATAATATGATTATGATTATCATTAAGATGATATCGTATGCATATGCATTGCACTGTGGTGTTACGTCATCCTCGTCATCACCAATCGCCATCAATAATATGTGTAGCATGAGATGAGACGAAAGGAACCTGCTACGTTACATGACATCATTGGTGATGGTGGTAGTGGAAGTGAAAGGCATAAAGATACGCTGGCCTGTGGCTAAGATGCGCCGGGGATCGAATTGCATCTTCCTCTGATAAAACTGGTCCCACTTATCTCCAAAGTGGTCCATCCACTCTTCTTGCGTTGTGTAGTGGGGAAGGTACTGTTTCACCCCGATATCGGCATCGTCACAGAATCTCAGAATTTGACGGTTCTGATAAGTCAGGTAATCCAACGACTCCGTATCCAAAGCTGATCTCAGAAATGCCACCAGATAAAACACGTCCTCGTCCGGTGTCACCACCGAGCTCCTCTGGTCCCACCTGCAGAGATTCACCGCCACGGTAAGCATTTAAAAACATGCCTGGGCTGCCACTTACCGTCTATCCAAAACGACAGTTGCCCGTTAATTTAATTTAATTATTATCATTAATTAAGTGGTGATCATTAAATCGACGAGTCTTGGAATGTAAGCGGAAAAATTCAGTGGGACCCATATCCAGGTGGACCAAGTCCTCCAAGCTGTCTGCAGCGATGGGTCGTTTACCTGGACTAACGACTCTGTTTGTTCTATGGGCTAAGCCCTAAGCTACAAGAAGTAAAAGACCACATCAGTGCCATCCCATCAGAGGGTCCCAGGTAGAAGATCTCCTGACAGCAGAATCTTCCCATTTGGAACATCATAACCATCCATTTTTTGTTTGGTTCAGGTCAACAAAAGGTTTTTGTCAATTGTCATCCCAACTGGCAAATATACACATCTTCATATGCTGTGTTGGCTGCATGGATGTGGACCGTCAACGTGTCTGCCTTGTCTGACAGATAGTGCCCGCGTGTTAACCTATCACAGCACCACCATCGCGGATGCTTTTCCACATAATTATCCACCAATTCCTTTTAGTATTAACGGTAATGGTAATTGTAATCCTATGGCATGGCTCTTGTCTGTTTGTCCTTCAGCTGTCTTTATCTTTTAAGTGGGAAAAGAGGAAGTGGGTTTTGACCTTAACATTACGACACCTGATGGAAGGCTGTCAACAACTGATCATATGTCTTTAAGAGCCACGCATAACTGATTAATTAATCAATGACATAATATAATTCCTCAATGCAAGGTGCTGCATGCATACAGATACTGCTTTTTATATTATATTACATTATATTAGACAAAGCCATGCATGTTTCATGTATGATCATGAGTTCATTAATATATTCATGAAATTAAACTTACTTGTTCTTGTTCATGGGGTAGATGAGGATGGGCCCACTCGTCTTATTTCCCAGAATGCCCTTGAACACACCCCTATCGAAGTCAGCAATTCTTGATTTAGGGACAAAGAGGTTCAACCACGGATGAGGAACATCCCACAGAGACTTGGCCCTGAGCTTGAGCTCAGCCTTGTGAACTCGGTCGAGGAAATCCACATAAGACAGGTCAGTTGTGAACACAGACGACGGTATGAAATCTAACTTGTTCAACAAACTCTCGATCTCCTGAGTACGTCCAAATTAATTAGTACCAGAAACTATATAAAATACAAGTCCTCTTTAATTAATGTGTAAAATATTAATACAAATTCAAAAGAATCAAAGTTTCCCACAATGAAATGGAATATTTAATAATAAAACCAAGTACGCAACATACAGAAAAGAAAGCTGTTTTATTGGCAGCTGCGTTTTGTCAGGAGATGAGCTCCATTACTTTATATATAGTAGCTTTAGTATAATATTAATTAGTATATCTATAGAGCTTAATTAAAATTTAAAAGAAGAGAATAATCAGGTGGGTGGGCGGCTTAGTTTAAGTAACACTTCAAATAAACAAATCTGGGCGTATCCTTCACTATTACGATTGAATCGATAAGGTGGATTACACAAGATCTTCATGTTTTTTTGTGTAAGTTTATATTTCATTTTCTTGTGCGTACTTTTATGCGTATTTATTAAGGAACTCAACTAATTTTTTTCAAGTTTATATGTAGGAGGACAACCATGCAGGATATTAAGGTCCAGAGTTCAGACTCATATCAAGCAAGAAGGAAAAGATTAAGATCCTAAAAAAAAGAAAAGCTATTGTCATGAATATCACAGAAAAAGGATAGGATAAAGAGACTGATATAATGAATTAAATAATTGAACAACCTTTTATGTATATATGTATCAGTTTTGAGCATGCAGCATGCCATTATATTCTTTCTTGTTTGTTTGTTTGTCTCTTTTTCTTTACACGCTTCCCCCTATCCAGGACCAATTATACAAGGCCAAAGACACAAAACAAAATTGGGCAAAGAAACCCCACTAACAGGTCCTAATTCAGTTTTTTTCTTTTTTATAATAGAGAAATGATACGCTTGGTAGCTAGATGTTCAAGTACAGCTTGCAAATGTCATATATTTTAGAAGACAAGCATAGCTATCTGCCTCTATGAGAATTAATTGTCCAGCAGAGAAAATAATAAAGGAACCTACTTTTCCATATGCCAATTTGCCATGCTACGTGTCTGCTGCCTAACTAATATTAATAATAGAAAGCTAGCACTTTAAGTTCAAGCCACACAATGAAAATGAAAACAACAATAAAAGTTGAATTAATATATGTACCTGATCAATAATATCTGCATCGCCTTCTCGGTAATTCTTGGCAATCTCCAAGCAGTATAAAACACCCCCATCGGCTTTGAGGGAACTGATTTTAACAGGGTTGCTTGGTGAAAAGAATGAGGACCTCCAATTGTTAATGAGCCCTTCGTCTACTATAACAAAACCCTCAACGTAGTCGAATCTCTGCCTTGCTGGTTTCCCATGCAGAGAGATCAGAAACTCTTGGTCCTTTGTGAACACTGCAAAATTTGAGTATAGTACTCGTATCCACCGAACCTGTTCAGTTCATATACAAATACAGCAGTAATAACAAGTTGGTAACTTAATTTCCAACTAATATATTAACCGAAAAATTGAAAGAGACCCAGGCAGCAGCCACTCAGGCAAAGTCACGTCAACAAGACTAATTACTAACATCAGGAGAGCCGTTTGAATGGACAGAAAAGGTCGAATGGACCCAACCCTAAAAAACGACCTTTTCTAGGTTTTATCACTGACTTAAAAAAAGAAAGAAAGATATGCAATAAAAGATGTGTTCCGCCGAGGAGCCAATGTGTTCTTTATTCTTTTTTTAAAAAAAAAAAAGAAAGAAAGAAAGAAAGAAAAGAAGTCCTTGTCTACGTGTTTGGGAAAAAGAGACAAAAAGTGGGGAAAGATACCCTGTGAGGAGCTGGCTCAAGAGCAATTCTGGCCCGTGTGATAATTCCAAATTGTCCTAAACCACCGAGAACAGCATGGAACAACTTGGAGTTACGCTCATTTGAACATGTCAACAGCTCACCTTTACCTGTTCCATAGTAGATGGGAGAGAAGTAAATCCGTCAAAAATAATTAAAATATGCCAAGGTTGTTAGGGCTTATGAGGACTCGAAGGTTTCTATTTTTCTGAACAATGTTTATATATATTAATTAATTTGGAGAATGTTGTATTCATTACGCAAATAAGTACCATTAATTTAAGAACCCCTATCCCAAATAAGGACTACAAAGGATATAGATATAGCAAGATTAAAATATATACAAATTAAACGTAGTGATTTTAATATAAGATGGAATTAATTAGAGGGTGGATATGGAATTGGAGAAAGGAAGAGACGAGAGGATAAGGTAGACATATATGGAACCTGTTACAACGTCGAGCTCGAGAACGTTGCTAATCTGAGGACCGTGATTGAAGGTCTGGCCACTTATGCCAGCATTGGATAGGGTTCCACCCACTGACAAATACAAGTAATCGGTCCAAGACATGGGTGCTAGCCCATACTCCAGGGTTGCCCTTAATACTTGTATCCACAACTCCCCACCCCACACCTCCACATACCTCTCCTTCTCATTAACTTTAGTAGTCGCAGCAGCACTTGTTCTTCTCCTCTCGCTGCTCATTTCTATCACCACGCCTTTGCTTGACTGCGCCTGTCCATTTATGGAGTGCCCGTGTCCCCTCGCCGACACCGTCAAGCCATAACCCCACTCGTAAGCTGTTTGAATCACTCGTACTATGTCCTCTGCCGATGCCGGGTGCACCACCGCTAACGGCTCCGCTCTCCTCAACTTGCCGAAATCATTCGAAGCCCTTTCCACGTCCCGTCGATCCAAGCTCAGCTCACCCTCAATTCCAAGACGCAGCACCTCAGTCGGTACTGCCACCATTTCCAATCCTACGGTCACGATCAACCGGCATATTGCCAATGCCAACAGAAGAACTTTGGTAGCCATTACTACTAGCTAGTCAGTCTACAACTGCTCTTTAGTTTGTGTCTTATTATCAATCTTCTTTGTTTTCTAATTAGGAAAATAATTGAGACCGATCGAGAACAAGGGGGTGATATATATATGGTGGATATTGAAGAATAAGAATAAGATGGTGAAGTATAAGGGAGTGAGTGGGTTGATGTTGGAATTAGCTAGCTAGAGAGTTAAGGTAGCTAGCAGTAGCAGAGAACAAAATCTTGTAGCAGCCTTGTGGGGAGTCGTGGACTAACGTAAGCTGGATAGTGCTTTAATTTAAAGATTTTATCCTCAACATGCACAAAGATTCTCTCTTACTTTCTCAAAACTCTTTGATTTTCTTTTTCGGTTTTCCGAGTTACCTTAAGATTGAGGATAACATATAGAAATGAATAAAGCAACGAAGGATTCTCTTCTATTGCAGCAGGTAGCCTGCATGTAAGCAAGATTCTTCCTCTCTCGTTTTTCTTTCTCTAATTCAGAAGGAAGAGAAAGAAGCAGAGACAGAACTGGAAAAGGGCTGTACTAAATGAACGATAAAATAATAAGAAAGAGAGAAGAAACTGAGAGTGAGAGTGAGTCGGCTCTCATTACTGTGTGTCTAGGATGTAAGATACAGGTTCTCAATTTATAGGACAGAAACACAAGTAATACCTGAGTGAAATGGGCTCGTCAAGCCACGTGGACATTCACGTGAGAGATGGGGGGGACACGTGCCTGGATGTGGAATAGTACAGTGGATGGGACCTCATCATCCGTGGCCCTGGGTGCTTTCATTTTTTTTTGCTTTTCTAATTTCTAGTGTAACAAACATAAGAGAGGGCCGGTACGAGGCATGCAGTAGTTTCTTCTTGAGATCTAGTATATAGTAACTCTAGTAAGAGTAATGCAATTTTATTGAGATTGAGAGAAAAACACCAAACGTGGGATTGGGAGTGGGACTAGCTAATTGTCATGAGAAGAAGATCAACAAGTGTAGGGGTCCACCCATGGATACGGAGGATCTTGTGTAGGGACAGCATCTAAGGGAAGGTTCACGTGGTTGCAGAAACTGGGACGATGTTTAGCCTTGTTCAACAAATTAAAATTACAAAACATGACTATTCTCTCTCCTGTTTGCTACCCTCGATCGCCTCTTTGATCTTTCTTTTCGCTTTTGGCTTAGTGCAGTCCATCAACACACAACAACAGAGGCAGATATTTACTTCATATACTTTTAATTAATTAAATAAAAAAAGTCATGATCCCATACTTTATACTATAATATTATATTACTATAGTCTATATGCTTCTCTATTCCAGTTCCCATTTCCTTTCACATTAAAGCCCTGTTCTATTCTATTCGTATCAAAACATAATCAGTTCTCAAGGCGTCCCAAGAAAAGAAAACAATCACAGAATCTAAGCCTTAGATTTTGTGCGAGTGTAGTTATAGACTTTAATTAATATTTAAAAGATATAGCATGACAATCATAGGAAACAAGTGGGTGTTGGGAGGTTAATGAGTTGATCTCTACATTGCAATTAATATTACACATACTAAATGCCAAGTGGGCACTGGTGTTGTTGGCCCCAGCAACAACTGCCGAAGCTAAACCTAAATAGATAGACTCGTCCCAGTTTTGTTCTTTTTATTGCCTTTGGGCCATTTCCCAGTTTTGTTCTCTTTCTATTTACCTCACTGAACATTAAAACCAAAACAGGTCCCATGCAATGCATTACCAAACTCTCATAAAAATAATATAGCATCGTACACTCAAATTTCATCTTTAGTTTCTAGGATAGAGACTGCACTAACGTAGGTGTTCGATCCATCGATCGGTTCAATCAATAGACGTAGTCCCTCGGGGTCATCACATGAAAATTACATTGTAAAAGTGATGTTTTTTATCCTTGGACGTTTTTAGTTGGGGATATTAAAAGAAAAGAAAGCAAGTTTGGTTTTTATGAAAAATTATACCTCAATATATATTTGTATGAGGAAATGTTAATGTTCATAATCTAAGTTTTATTTGTCTAATTGTCTCATAATCTATCTATAAACGACAAGAAATACTCCATGAAGAAGATGAGTTTGTCCTAACAAATAACCGATATATCTCTTGGGGTTTTCTTAGAAACCTCACTTATTAAACTTCAAAAAATATGTTGGCAACAACGACAAGACAAAACGAGGCAATGAGACAAATGTAAATTGCGATACTTTTAGCAAACTAAGTAAGTAGATCGATCATTCATTGTTCGAAACCATTGGCAATATTCATTCACAATAGATGGGAAAGTGAAGGGTCATATTCACGATTGTCCACCACTGGCACGCCTTATTTCCTTCATCAATAAAATTATTAATGTGTACTTTTCCAACAATTTTTTTGAACCATGTCTATATTATATATTTAGTAGTATTAATCTAATTAAATTATATTTCATTTAACATTGTCAACTCAAAAAAAAGCACGGGCAGTTCTTGAACAAATCGTAGGTTAAATTTGTGCATTCGTAGTGCTGTATATCTTGCTGTAAAACCAAACCATATTCCGACTGGGAAAATATACTAGACTAGATAGTACCTGTAGATACCTTAATTTATTGTTATTACTTCTTAGCTTAATCAATTAATTAATTTATTTTGTCATGATCCTAATGCAGCATATCCTTTTTCATCTTTTCTTTTGATCACAACTCACAAGTCACAAACTAAAAGACTGGAGAAGAACCATGAGATGTTGTGTTGTGACAGACGTCCTTTTAATTAGCAAGTGGTTGGCAATTCTTGTGCCTCTTTACTTTCTGTCTCATTAATTAGTTCTTTTTTATTACTGTGAGCAGAATCAACCCTGATAAGTGATAACCTAGCTGATACCATAGCATTAATTATGTTTCTTTGTTTTTTACCCAGATTAAAGTGGACCTATCACTCCATAAATATACATAAACATGGCCGCCCATTCATGGATAATTAAGAAACAAGAAGAAATACGTCGACTAATTACAGAAAAGGAAAGCTGAGATTAATGTTTTCAAAAACAAAAACTAAAAACTCGATGACCAATGATCAGATATTGAATGGTCGGTTTAATGTTTTCGAAACATTTCTCTTTGAGTTTATTTTTCTATAATTCTCCCTCTTAACTAATGACTTATTCAATTTTTTTTTGGTTATACAAGACAATTGAATCTTAAACTTCTTACATATTACTCAAACATTTCACTGCTAGACTACATCTAGTGATTTAACAAATTAATGACTCAATGATTGCAATTTTTGTTAACTAAGAGCAATTAAACTTATCTATTTTTCTTTGAACAAAGCTGTAGAAATAACTCTCACTTTTAACATTGAACACAAGATAATTAGAGCAACTTCATTACAAATTTATAGAGTATATGTACTAGCTAGAGTACAAGATTGAACTCAAGGCCATACAGGGAGGGGCACGAGAGAAGTTCCATGACCCTCAATTTTACAATTTTATCTTAATATATTATATATTTAGTCTCCCTCCAAGCCTTAGCTCTGCCCTGTGAAGCTTATTTTTTCTATCGTTTCCTGCTGATTCCATTACTTATTACCTTTCCGAGATTAGATTCTTCTTCTTTTTAACTTCTGTGTAATTTATTAAGGTAGGGCAGGCCTACTTGTATAATTGTACTTTTGACGCATTAATTGTATTTCACCCAACTATGATCGATCTAAAGGAAAAGGGAAGGATTAAAGCATATGATCATGAAATCAATGGAATGGAAAAACTCGACATTAGCATATGCAGCCACCTGATTTTCTTCATTTTTGGAAAAAAGTTCACATGGGGAGAGACGTCGGGGTATTTGTCATGTACGAGAATTGAGAAACAAACAAATTAAGGTTTGGAGCAATATGTATGCATGTCAACTCAAATTACATGTATGGAAAACAATGTTCTAATTACTAGATACATAACCAATCGAACCCAATAATGCAGATATATTTGACGGACGATGGAGAATGAATCACTTCACTTTCACGACATGACCCATCGACGTGAGTACTCTCTTTGTTTTGTTCTGCCTGCCATTGTCACCAAATGCAAATGAACTCAGAGCCATAAATACATGCATGATTATAATGAATAATCCAGATATTGAAATGAGACTAGCCACACGAATCAATAATGGGCTAACTACTGATTTTGAAATGTTTTCCTTTCCTTGTCATTCTCAGAAAGTCGTGAAATTAAAGGGGATAATTTATTTATATATACTATCTAAATTCTAATACCATCGGTCTATTCTATTCTATGGAATCCAAACACCGACCATTTTATATAATTATTATTCACTTAAGACTAGGATAATTATGTTGTTAGGGTTCCTAGCTATATATAGCCCGTTTCGTTAATCTTATGCTCTATCATCTTGTCAAAACTTGTACTCCCAAGTCTCAGTGAAAGCGAACAGATAATAAAAATATAGTATAGTTGTTGACCTTTTCCTAATGCTGAAGGTCCTTCAGTTGTAAGATTCTCCAAGCAAATCAGTGTAATTAATAAAGGAGGCAATTATTAATTTGTAGTATGCCTTCAAAAGAAACTTAATTAATTAAGCACGAAACCATTCTTCCACTCAACAAATATGTCATTTTCATGTCCATTAGATACTATTGAATTATTCAATCTAATAATTGAATCTCCCTCCCCTTCTTCTTTTCATTTTTTTTTTTTTTTTTGAGAAATCCTCTTTAACTTGCATATGAAAGTGACAAAAATGTAGGGCAAAAAGAAAAAAAATAATGCAACCACCAATCTTGTTATGAAGATTCCAATTTGTCATATATGTTAAATATCATCCAATGATGATAGTTCCATGAGAATATAAAGAAACTCACACTTGCGGCTATTTTTTCTTTAATTAAATCTCGTAGCTATATATACTGTGGGTGAATGGATACCATGAAACAAAAGGTTATACTAATGATCAAATCATAATCATATATTCTCGTAAAAAAATCATAATCATATTTTAGGATGGAACAATTTCCCACATTTATGCTTTTATTGAACCCCAACCTTCTCACATTTTTTTCACGTTCTTATTGGAGAATCTATGCTAGATGCCTTCCACAACCAAGTCGAAAATAACGGAAGCCCAAGTCTAATATTGTATTATGGGCTATCACACAGCCCCAGCTTATTTACATCACTTGAAGTTTGAGGTCCGAGCAAGTTTGTTCTGGAAGTGTCTCACAGAGGATTTCGAAGTTTTCTGATTTCCTAGCCAGTGTTGCATATGGACCCCAATGGCATCCAAGTAGAAGCTACTCCTGCCATGGAAACCCACGATTTTTCCCTCCGTTGTAGTTGAAGTGAAAAATTTTCCTATTTCCTCACCATATGGACCATACTTTCCTCGACTTGTATAAAAGGTCAGTGACTTTATGACTACAAGCCGATCATCTTGACTGATTGATCCATAATAGCCAGATATGCAGTTTAGTACCTCATGTGGATACTCCAACTTTAGCTGAAATCATGACAGAGAATTATTAAGTATAAGTATAAAAGGCACTAGTTTCAATGAATTGTTATTGATATATACGATTCATATTGATATTTAAATAATATTCATACCCGGTGAATGGTGTCTCCTCCATTGCCACCATGCTTGACAGACCATACAGATTGCCCATTTCGATCATACTCAATTTGAATTGAGCAAATGGCTTCTGATACTCTTGTAAAATAAATCTGCTTAATACCTGAAAAGACTCCATCATCCCAAGGTCTACCTCCATCCCCACCCCATGGGCCTGGTCCGCATGGAGCTGGTTCTTTAATCACACCGCAAGCAACCTGAAAATAGAAAATCAAAAAATTGTCAATAAACTCTACAAAAAGATACCCAATTAAATGTCTTAAAAGTAAGACATATTTTATACCTCTTCAATTGGTATAGCCGGTTTTGGAAATACCAGTTCGGCAGGCCACTGAGGATTATCTATTTCAGCAATGCTTGGCTTCCTGTTGGATTTAGAAGGTGAGGTCAATGTCAATGATGTTTCAATTTTGCCTTCTACAACATGTACACCAAGGGCATCTAGAAACAAGCCTTTTCTGCCATGGATGCCAACCACTTTCCCTTCTTTTACCCTGGTAGTAAAATGATTCCCTTGTTCATCTCCATATGGTCCATATATCCTTTTGGTGGTGTAGAAAGTCAGTGACTTTATAACAGCAGGTCCCATGTACATCAGAGGTCCATAGTAGCCAGTTATATGTGTCAGCACTTCAGAAGGGAAATCAAAAATTATCTGCAACATTATTGAATGCCGTGATTAATAGCATGTGCGTAGAGTAAATCAAAATGACATTCCTTGCTATTGCTTACTAATAAGGTTTTAATTAGCTAAACCTTTTCGTTTTTAAATCCCCCGGTCCCTCCTTGTTTGCTTCCCCATACGGCCACCCCATCGTCATCATACAAAACTCTAATCCATACAATTCCAACATTTCGTGACAGGTTGATTTGTCTAATTCCTGTGTAGACTCCATCGTCGAATATGGATCCACCATGACCACCCCAAGGTCCATATGTTACCTCACCTTCAACCGTTAAGTTTGAAGGCGCCTTCTGCACCTAATCAATCATCAGAAATGAAGATAGATTTTCAGATCATCCAGCGCAAAAACAATGCTTTAATAGATATATATCGACAAGATATAATCACCTGTTCCTTCTGTTCGATGTGGTTAAAGTCTTTTGCCACAGAAAGATTCTTGGAGGCGTTGTTCATAATAGGTTTACTCAAATCGTCTTTCTGTCTTACAGCAAGAACAATATCATAGCTTTGGCCTACACTTCCTTGTATCACAGAATAACTAACATTCCCAGTAGAATTAGTAAGGTAGCTTTGTGAATGAACCAAAGCTTTTTCCGGTTTTGGTTGCTGTAAAGGCTTCAGATAGACTCCAATGGCATCTAAGTGCCAACCACACCTGCCATAGAATCCAACAATCTTGCCCCCCGTCGTAGGGAATGAAAAATATGTCCCCTGTTCAATACCAAATGGTCCATGAGTTTTTTTATTGCTTTCAAAACTCAGTGATCGAATAAAGGCCGTCCCCCCATCATTTAAGCTACCATAATATCCATGAATTGAAGTTAGGAACTCATCTGGGTAGTCAAGCTTGACCTACAAGACAAAGCAACCATTCTAGTTAGTTAATATGATAGCACAAATTTTTAACTTTACATAGAAACTTAGTTAATATGATAGCACAAATTTTTAACTTTACATAGAAACCAATAATGTTTTGTTCTTTTGATTGATGTAACCTTATCATTTTTATGGCCTCCAGTGCCACCATGCCTGTTGGACCAGATGGAGGAACCCTTCTTATCGTATTCAATCTGGAGGGAGTGAATACCGGCCCCATGAGCTATCACCAATTGCTTAACAGTTGAATATATCCCATCATCCCAACGGGCTCCTCCATTGCCTCCCCATGGCCCAACTGATAGTGGTTTCTTTCCAGAATCCTCCAAACTCTGCACTCAACAATACAAATTATGTAATTCAAAGGGAGTCAATTTCAAAGAAAAAGAAACCCTTGAATGTTGAGCTATGTAATACACTAATCAAAGCAGTGAGTAAAATGACGTACCATTTTCTGCTTATGGAAGAAGAGTGAAGGAAGCTGAACAAATTATCAAGATTGCAAGTGTGAGACTCAATGGTGTGTTTGTCTGGCCAGGGCACTTGTCTTAAAAGAATATGGATGAGGAAAGATGTAGAAGAAGCTAATTGCGGGTTCCACCATAGAGGGAAAGGATGCAAATGCAGGGAATCAAATTCCCCAGAGAAATCCGGGCAACAAGAGGCGCTGTCTTTAGCCGGAGGAAGTTCCATCATATACTGTGGCTCTTTAACAATCTTACTACAATTTAAAATGGAGGACAGCAAGCAGAACGATTTATTCTGATTCTGAAAATTATTGGAATTTAGCTGTAAAAAACCTAAGACATATGCGGACAAAGGTTCAAGGCTCAGAGGTATGTATTAGATTCAGGTTCTGGAATGAAAAGACATCCTACTTTCTTTAGCTTTGATTCTCTGGTTATGCGTTCTTAGCGGGAGGAACATCACTGAAAAAGGTTAAAAAATGACAAAGATGGAGATGCGGGGTATCGATCCCCGTACCTCTCGCATGCTAAGCGAGCGCTCTACCATCTGAGCTACATCCCCATTCCTACAAACTTATATTATTTTAAATACAAGACACAGACATTTCCTAACCTGAATGATAATTTGCTTTTTTATATATTTACTTCGGCGTTGTTTTGCATTGGAAAACGTACATTATTGGTCCTTGCTCGTATGCTTGATTCTTCTATTTCATTGGGTTGAGAATCAACATCAATCTAGTTGTCATGTGCAAGCAGAATATATTGCTCATTAGACGAATAAAATAGAACATTATTTTTCTTTATGTATGCAAAATAGAACTATTAACACATAGGCTTTTTCTATTTTGTTATCATTATGTTATAATTTGATAGTTTTCCAAACAATGCTTTCGTGGACATCCGAACGGGTATTTAAATGACCTTTAGTAAGAAAGTGGGAAGGGGGGTTTGTCATTTGTGTTGGGGGGAGGGGTGGGAAAGAACATTTGTCACGGACCCTACGGTCATCATGTTCCCAAGGCATCCTATGTGACACAACATATCGAAACATGATAACGCACTCACGCAATCCCTCTCAGCCCATCTAATGTTGGACAAGGACAACTAAACGCACCGACATAAACGGAAAGGCAACAACGTCTTGCTCGTTGGAACGTCCCACCAATGCAGAGAGACAAACGGAGCTCTAACGGCGTCTCCGAATTTGTATATAACTTTAACTTAAATTTTAGTAAGATTCATGTTATTCAAAAATTAATAGCAAATGAAATTAAAATTAAGATCCTTTCATTCTCGTGATTGAGAGAGCTAGTAATCATCTTAAAATCTGGCAAGCTAATGCTATTGTACTATCAACGGATATATCATATAAAGTTATATATGTAATTTAAAAAATAATTTATAAAAATTCATGTCAGTGCATTGAATTATTCTTAAGAACAATTTAATTTTTTTTATAATTTTTTATGTAAATTAGAATATTTCTTCACAGTTTTTATTATTAAAATATAAAAATTATATCAAATAATAAAAATAATACAATATTATAAAACTTATTAAAAATAATTAAAATAAATATATACAACTCAACAAAAAATTATATCATTAAAATTAGTCTTAATTTCCTTGTTTGATTGGAAACAAAACTTGAACACGGTAAGCTTTGCATTTGCACTGCGGCTAAAACTGTAAATCTAGATTTGACAGCAAAGTTAAGCTTACTATCATTAAGTTCCAGCAGATCAGCAGATACGAAACCTCAGTTTTACATCAAAGTAATCATATGTTTAGCTACCGACAAAGTGTTTTAAATAAACTTGAGATGTTTTTACAATGTTAAAATTTTTAATTAAAGATATTAAAAAAAAAACTGTAATTACCTATTTTAAAAGAAAATTAGGCTTAATTTTAATATAAAAAAAAAAAGTCATATATTTAGTGACGTGGAACATGTGTAGTAATATCCTATCAAAAATTTTAAAAAAGTGGCATTATTCATTTTTTCCTTTTGAAAAAAAAGAGAGCAATAAATGGAAGCGGAAATTTTGTCTCCGGTCCACGATACCTTTGGATGAACACTTTCGGAATAATTATTTGTGAGAAGGCCCACTGTCTTGACTTCGCTGTTGAGCTAAAAATGTGTGCGTTTTCTAAATCAAATTAGAAAATGAACATTCATACCACGACAAATATCAAGTCACATGCAATGTAATGCAAGCAACCTCATGGACCCCACACAAGCATTTGTACTGTAACAGACATACAAAGCTAAAAATTGTTACCACATAAATAAAATAAAATTTAGAGCGATGCTAGTTGAGTTTGTATTTACCAGATGAAATTTAGCAGTAAAAAAAATTATTAAAATGTAGAAGGTGATAAATTTTTAGGTATGTCATAACTTTGAGGAGTATTTGAAACCCAATTCACGTGATTTTTTTTTTTTTATTAAAAAAAGTGATAGGTTCAAATTTGTTAAATTTTACAATTAAGATTGTGGCACGTGACAACAATGCTACTGACAAAAAGGTATGGGGTCCACAAGCATTACGGACGAAAGGCAATAAGAAAAAAAATTGTTAAAGAAGAGAAAAAGCTAAGCTCTGTGTCATGGCCCTAAGTTTCATTTAGGCATGAACATGATGCTGCTGTGTTTGTTAGATCACATCGTATAGTTACCTAAACCATTCTAATGCTATTATTATTTTAATATTGGTAATTGAAAATTTTAAAATATAAGTAAAAAAAAAAAAAAGGAACTCAAGATGAGACGAGCATGATTAGTAAGGGTCCCTTCTGGGTCAGCCCAAATAAATTGCACTTCCCATAAACGCACACGATGGTGTTATTATTTAATGAAGTAAATATCATGGCAAAGCTTGGAGATATATGGAAACATTGACAGGAGTAGTTCGTATAATTGCTGCAAAAGCAGAGTGATCGTAGCTGCAATGTTTTTCTAGATCAGAGTCTCAGAATCACATCGCTCTCTTCGTTCAGCTGCATTTATAGTTTTCTCTCTTTCAGATCGTTTTTAAAATTTTCCCTCCATTCAGTTCACTAGTTGAAGAGTTAGAGAGTCTTGAGATATGGAAACTAGCTCAGTTTCCAAGCTTTTAATGGTGCTATTGACGGCATTGTTGGTGGGTTCTGAGCTGATCCACTGTAGCGTCACCTACGATAAAAAGGCCATTATCATCAATGGCCAAAGAAGAATCCTCATCTCCGGCTCCATTCACTATCCCAGAAGCACACCTGATGTACGTTTCTCTTTTTCTTGCCTTCTTTACTCCATATCCTGCAAATTCCTTGTCTGATTTTTCGGTCATTTCGCTGTTTGTTCGAAATTTGCGGTGCTGTAGATGTGGGAAGATCTTATACGAAAAGCCAAACATGGTGGCCTAGATGTCATAGACACTTATGTATTCTGGAACGTCCATGAACCATCTCCTGGCAATGTACTACCCTGGATCTTCATTTAATTCAAATTCTCAAATGCAATCTTTTGTTTTATTTTTCAAATGATTTCCATTTCTCCGTTGTTTGCTGTGTCGCAGTACAATTTTGAAGGGAGATACGATCTGGTACGGTTCATTAAGACCGTGCAGAAAGTGGGGCTCTATGCCCATCTTAGAATAGGGCCTTATGTATGCGCTGAGTGGAACTTTGGGTACATGCTGCTTAAACTCTCCTTTGTCGATTTTTGTTATCATCTTCGTTTATATCCGCAAAATGTCTAGTTTAGTTTTCTCGCTTAATGTGATTTGTATTTAATTTTTTCCGGTACTGTACAGAGGGTTTCCTGTTTGGTTGAAGGATGTCCCTGGCATCAGCTTCAGAACGGATAACGGGCCTTTCAAGGTTCAATTATATATATATATTTAAACATATATTCCTCTTTCCATTCCCCTCTGCTTGTTGAAGTTTTTATTTTTATGTAACTCAAGTCAAGAAAATTTTTAGTAATTGACGTTATCCTTTTCAATATAGGCGGCAATGCAGGGCTTCACCCAGAAAATTGTCCAGATGATGAAGAACAAAAAACTATTTCAATCTCAGGGTGGTCCAATCATTCTTTCTCAGGTTTGATCTTGTCGATGTAAGGCATGGCACAGCACGACTCTCAAGTTTTTATTTAAAAAGTGTCTGCCACATGTATGTTGAATTGTAGTATTGTACTCTTCAGGTCATCCACTTTAATCACAATCAATATCACTAAACCCCAGGAGTGGGTTTGACAACTCTTGCTACTTAATTAGTTAATGTCTATTTCAAGAAGAAATTCTCAACTGTTTTCTCCAATTTTGTTTTGTTTGCTAGATTGAGAATGAGTATGGACCAGAGAGTAGGGCATTGGGAGGTGCTGGTCATGCTTACATAAACTGGGCAGCAAAAATGGCTGTTGAATTGGGTACAGGAGTTCCATGGGTGATGTGCAAGGAAGATGATGCCCCAGATCCTGTGGTGAGTCATCTCATTCTCTTGGATGATTTATATGCCTCAGCTGTCATGTTGTCACTGGGCATTGCTTCAACGATACATTCCTTTAATTCTTGAGACTCTTTCTTTAAGCTCTTCATTTTTAGACTCTCGCTAACAACTTCCTCACCAACAGATAAATACATGTAATGGGTTTTACTGTGATACTTTCTCTCCAAATAAACCGTACAAGCCTACTTTATGGACTGAGTCTTGGAGTGGCTGGTAAGCTATCTGGCATTATATTTGAAGCTCAGTTTATAACTATTGATACGGTTCTCTGAACGCCATCTGTTTGTGATTTTCTCTCTTTTTCTTTTCTCCATAATCATTAGGTTTACAGAGTTCGGTGGCCCAATTCACCAAAGACCTGTTCAAGATCTAGCTTTTGCAGTTGCTCGTTTTATACAAAAGGGCGGCTCGTACGTGAATTATTACATGGTTGGTCACCTTTTAAGATATACATCACGACTTGACGATCCTTGTTATCTCTTAATTTAGAAATCTGACTTCTAACTATGTGATTGTAACAAATGATAGTACCATGGAGGAACTAACTTCGGACGCTCAGCTGGAGGCCCATTCATCACAACAAGCTATGACTATGATGCTCCAATTGATGAATATGGTGAGATAATTATGCTTATTTTCCACATGAGAAGATTTTTTTGGTTAGTTTTGATTGCTGAAGGAGTTCAACTTTAGGCTTCTAATTTGCTGGGCAATAAAATTCTTAAATTCTTGAGTCACAACTCAGTCTAACTGATGATGCTCCGTAGTTCTTCAATTGGTCTTTAAGTTAAATTTGTCATGATACTATTTCCTGTGTTTCAGTTATATATCAGAATTGGTGCTGAATTTTTTCCCCACTTGTTGCAGCAACCTTGAGATAGTTTTATGTTATATTTTGTATTCTTGCCATTTTCATCATAAGCAATCAGCAGAGCTTTTTTATTCAACTTTTAAGAATTCTTAGTAGCGAGTTGGAACTGATGTCTTTACCATGTTTAGGTTTGATCAGGCAACCTAAATATGATCACCTGAAGGATCTTCATAGGGCTATCAAGAGGTGTCAACATGCTTTGGTTTCTGCGGATCCTACTGTTACATCTTTAGGAACTTATCAACAGGTAAGTTGTATCTGTTATGAAGTATTACCCTCTTCAAGTTGGAAAAATCTTTTTCAGTAATCCGAATTTCAAGTTGAAAATAACGATCCATATCATGGTCATCTTTCAGGCTCATGTGTTTTCTTCAGGAGCCGGAAAATGTGCAGCTTTTCTAGCAAACTATCATCCAAAGTCTGCAGCTAGGGTGACATTCAATAACAGGAAATATCATTTACCTCCTTGGTCCATAAGCATTCTCCCTGATTGCAGAACTGCTGTATTTAACACTGCAAAAGTAAGTATATTTGAAGAGCCTTTTCTAACATCGTGATCCAGTGTGAAGGCAATTCTAACATTGTTCAGCAGTATTTCTTCACCTTTTCCCTTTGCCTCAAATTATTGACTAGATTGTCCTATCTTCATGAAGGTGAGAGTTCAAACTTCTCAGTTCCACATGCTGCCTACCAGTTCTAAGTTCTCCTCCTGGGAGACCTATGAAGAAGATCTTTCTTCTTTGGCGGAAAGTTCAAAAGCTTTCTCGGCTGTTGGTCTCTTAGAACAGATAAACGTTACGAAAGACAGAACCGACTACTTATGGTACATAACCAGGTGAGGCTGTGAGCTGCTGCATTATTCGTACATAAACATCAATTCAATGAATTTTAGATTCTTTCTGGTTGTCGCATAATCGAAAAAGAAATTCGTTCGGTTGCATAATTTTATTGAACATAACAGATTCCCTCCTCTTCCCCCCCCCCCCCCCCCCGGGTTAACGTTTCAGAAAACTCCTAAGTCTTTTTTTACTTTTGCTTATATTTGTCTTTTGTTGAATGCAACGGTGACTCTCCTGAATTCTTTTCGCAGATTAATGAAATTCTTTGTCGGATAGTTTTTAGTTTACACTACATTTTTGGTTTCGAAAAACAATAATTCTAAAAGCTTAGTGATTAGATGGACAAAATGGCTCAATAAGGATCAAATTTCAAATAACTTGGTTTGGTAGGTTTTAATATCGTGTGAAGGAACTAATCACTCTCATAGCTTTACCTGGGGTGTGTTCGGTAGATTAAAGAACTCACATAGTGGGTAGCAGTTACTTTGTTAAATGTCTATCCTTTATTCATTTATGCTGCTAATTATTCCCTTGATTATTATCCCTCTTCTTCTCTACCAAACAAACATTTTTGGTATTTTATCTTTAGCGTTGAGTAGTTGGGATCTTATTGCGTTCTGGTTTGTATGCGACAGTGTTGATATAAGTCTATCAGAATCATTTCTTCGAGGAGGACACAGACCTACTATCAGTGTGCAGTCTGCAGGCCATGCTGTACACGTGTTTGTCAATGGGCAATTTTCAGGTATGTAGTTAAACTGGGCAAGTTTAAGAATCTTCTCTGCATATTGATTGATCAAAGTTTAATAAAAAAATAGACAATTCATTTTACAGGCTCTGCTTTTGGAACAAGGGAAGAGAGAAGTTGCACGTTTAATGGTCCAGTCAACCTACATGCTGGAACAAATAAAATTGCACTTCTCAGCGTAGCTGTTGGATTGCCGGTAAGTTCCTTGCTTATTTTGAAGGTCCCTCTGTTCGGTTTTCAGACCCATTTTCTTGGCACATACGTTGTTCCCTGATTTTATTTATTTATTTATTTTTGGTCATCTCTCTTGGAAGAATGTTGGCCATCACTTTGAAACATGGAAGACAGGGATCGTGGGTCCAGTTTTTCTCCATGGTCTTGACCGAGGAAACAAAGATTTAACGTCGCAGAAATGGTCTTATCAGGTCTGATGCACACACAAACTCTTTATAAATATATATATATATATATATAGGATAGTATTCTATTAAGAGACAAGGCAAGCCTTCTCTCTAACCACCGCAACTCATTGGACAGATTGGCCTGAAAGGAGAGGCTATGAATTTGGTCTCTTCGAATGGGGTCTCCTCCGTTGATTGGGTCCGAGGCTCACTGGCTGCACAAGGCCAACAGAGCCTGAAATGGCATAAGGTAACAATTCTTGGCTTAGAAAGATTTAACCTAGATTTTGTTTTAGAGGCTCACTTAGAAAAGAAAAAAAATGGAATCCACAGGCTTATTTTAACGCTCCTGAGGGAAACGAACCATTGGCTTTGGACTTGGGGAGTATGGGGAAGGGTCAAGTCTGGATCAACGGTCAGAGCATAGGAAGATATTGGATGGCTTATGCAAAGGGTGACTGTAATTCTTGCCCTTACTCTGGGACATTCAGGCCCGGAAAGTGCCAACTTGGTTGTGGACAACCCACCCAAAGATGGTATTGAAACAATTTACCTTCTCATATTACACCGTTTTCTTTTTTATTTATATTGGTCAATGAAGAATGGGTTTTTCACCCATTTATGTGGTTTGTGATTTCTCAGGTATCATGTTCCAAGGTCCTGGTTGAAGTCAACACAGAACTTATTAGTGATTTTTGAAGAATTAGGTGGTAATCCATGGAAAATTTCTCTCGTAAGGAGAACGGTACATACACCTGCAGCTACTAAAGAAGTGAAAGAACTTGAACAAGACTAGGGAAGTCATGATAGACAGAGGGGCAAGCAGAGAAGCGGAGGCACGAAGAACGTCTACACATCCACTTGTAGAAAACTGTGCCTTCTGTTGGTTGATTGGTGGTATATTTGAACCCGAAATCTTCGGGAATAAATTATCTTAGTTTGAGGTAAATCGGTGAATCAACTTCACCTTATAGGCGGTTTTCTTCAAGTTTAGATGTGATTATCCATAGCTATTCTCTCACCCTTTTCTGATTTTGCATCAAGAGTAGGGCTCCGCGTTTGATACTAGAGATGTGGCCTAGACGATTGGTAGTGTGTTCTATTATTGAGATATCAATATATTTATTGAAGTTGGGCAAATTGCTGTCTGTGTCATCAGGTGCTTCTTCTCGGAGAAATTTAACCTTGCGTTGGCATCGTTTTTGGTGACAACTCTAATTTGTTGATTTATAACAATAATGGAAAACCACCCCTCGGTAAGAAAATTAGCCATTAAGACTTACCAATGCCTCGGTGGAACAGGAAGAGAAAACACACGAGGCATTATGATTTTGTATTATCTCTTGAACCATAGCCTATCTACTTGGGTTTCCATCATGGACAGAGAGATTATCTCTTACTTAAAAGATATCCAAGATGTGTGTGTATATATATAAATAATCCATCTGCACATGAGGAGTTGGCTGCTAATCAGTAATGACAAAGAGTACATCTTATTGCCTGTCACAGAAACAGAAGCATTTTAAAAGCATAATTTATTATTCCTGACATCCATGTCATTAGTTCAAGCAGAAGCAGTTGCGTGTTTCGCTATTGTCAGTTGAAGTTCCTCCTTCCTAGCACCCACGACCTTGTCCACTATTTTGCCTTCTTTCAGGAACATGAAGGTCGGCATAGCCTCGATAGCCCAGTCCTAAGCAACAGTCTGTAAATAATAGGAATATGTGATGTGATGTTATCAGTAAAAATAGTACAAAAAGGGTACTTATATTACATATTCTAAGATTAAAATAACGAGATGTCATAGGTCCAGATATTGTTTACCTTCAATTCATCCACATCCACGTTGAGGAATATGACATCAGGCATTTTCTTTGCAATGTCTGCTAGAATTGGGGCTATGAAGCGGCATGGTCCACACCAAGAAGCAGTAAAATCCACCACGATCTATCAAAAGCAATTTTCCAACCAGTTAGCAAGTCATAGAGAAGTATAGCAGTCAGGACATTGATCATAAATTTTGAAGAACAGATTTCAAATCACAAAAAAAGCACTTAAGCCTAAAATTACGAGAGGAAACATTTTAAAAAAAAAAAAGGTAAAGCGAAGAACAAAGGGTAAAACACTTTCATTCTCATAGAGGACAACTAGAGCTTCATAAGGTGAGTTTATAGTGCACCCATGCTCAACTTAATAATCCAAGGTATCAGTAAGGAGAATGTTAACAACAGTCTCTGAGGGGGTTGGATGCGAGAGCAAATAACAGAGAATACAAGAAAAAGATCATAAAGACTTGATTCCTGCTATCTTCGAGAGAGCCAAAACTAGAATTGGATCGTCAACTTCGAAGACTTTTATGATCGAGGCAAATGCAATGTTAAAAATTTAAATATCCTTATTATTAATATGTTTGCTCACGAACGTGGTGTTTGGTTCGAGAGAATTGGAGGGAAGGGATTTTGGCTAAATAAAATGGAGAGGAGGGGAGGGAAAGTTTAAGTTAAAATTCCCTCTCTTCCTCTTCTAAAATGGAGAAATTTAAGGGAACTTTGTAAAAAGATTGTATTTTTCCTTATAACATATATCTTCTTTTCACTTTTTTTTTTCCTTACTTATAAAATTATAATAATAAATAATTTAATTAAACTTTTAGTCTCTAGACAAAATTTAAAATAATTCATATAATTTAAAACATTAAAATTAGGTCTTATAATTTACAAACATTTATGAATTAATTTTTATAGTTTTCAAACTTTAAAATATTAAGAATTATTCCCTCTAATCCTAAATATAGGGTAGCTTCTAAAAAGAAATTTTGATTCATTTTATAACATGGTATTTTAGAAAAATGAAAAAAAAAAAATTTATGTCTACCTTTGTGTATTAATTATTGTACATAAAGAATAAACATAGCATAATATGTGAAATATGCAATATAGTATAAAGAATGTGTAATATGGTACCTTCATTATTTTTAATTGGTTGATAAATTAAAATAAGTTATTTAATTATTATAATAAACGAGAATAAAATTGAAAATATATAATTTTTGAAAATTAAGCATAAAATAAAGTTTTTTCAACATAAGTGAATTAGTTAAATTTACCTTATAAAAAAAGTAATCTATATAGTTTACAAATATTTATTTATTAGTATAGACCATTTTATAAATATTTATATAATTTAAGGATGAATTTTTAATAAATTTTAAATTATAAGACTATTTTAAATTTTGTGTAAAACTAATATTATAAAGTTAACTAATAAAATTTGATAACAAAAATTAATTTGTAAATATTTATAAACTATAAAAATTAATTTTTAATAACTTAAACTATAAAGATCATTTTAAATTCTGAATGTAAGAATTAAAAATATAATTAAACCATGATAAATTTAACTTTTCCCTTCTCTCCCCTCCATTAAAATCCTTCCCCTCTACTCATTTAAAATCCCTCATCTCTCCGTTCAAGCAAACTGACCCAAATTCGGTCAATCTTATTTATCCCCTGGGAACATGAGGAAACATAGAAAAATTGACAGACACTCTATTAATCCTCCTATCCAAACTGTGAAAGCGGCAACTACTTAACCTACTCCACAAGAGGAATGACATCCCTTTCCTAACCCTCTACAATTTTCCATCACAATTTAGGCTGTGCAAACTCAAATAAAGTGAGATGGAAAAATGAATCCCTTGAAAATTAGATAGGTTTTGCCAAGATAAGACTGGGGAGGAGGATCTCGGTATACATTATTCTGTCACCGTCTATTGACTATTGTCTTGGCAAGACATGGGAGATAGTCCACAAAAGCGAACTATACCTATATAAAGAATAATCTATACTTGCTCTCAGGGGTATAAACAAACTAAACATAGAAAATAAATATGCCAAACGGAATAGGGACCAAATTTCACCGCAATTTGATAACTTCAGAAACACTCTCTCTGGTATCACAGATATATTCCAAAATAAAGTTGAAAGCAGCGGAATATATCAAAACAAACAATTATACACAAAAGCAAATGGAGAACTGTGAGTAAATACCAGTTTCTTGGAATCTTTTCCTTTCTGAAGCTGGTCCTGCCAGGACTCAACAGTGTGGCAACTGATGACTTGCCCTTCTTCTGCCATTTTTTCCCTTGTCTTTGTTGTTCGTTCTCGACGGCCAAAGTTTGCTTGAAATCTCAGAGATCAAACATAAGAGAGAAATCGGATTCGAGCACTCTTTATATAGCCTCTTGTCTGTTGGTTGATCTTGGTCAGAAAGTAACATATTCCAATTTCTGTAGGATCTGTGGCGTTGGCGCTGCCCACGTTGCGTGACGCATTCTCATAGAATAGTAAAGTAAGAGAAAAGGTATCAAGGCCTACTCTTGCTCTTACTATTACACTGGCTGGGCTTCCTTAAAGTCTAACAACAAAAAAAGGAGAAAGGTTGACCGTGAGTTTTTTATTACTGACTAAATGGCCGGAGTGCTGCATGTTCTGTTCATTGTTTGGAAGTCGCCGAGATTGAAAGGTTTCTAGATTGTATTTACCTGATTTTATGAGCTGTGAAAAAGATTGGATAATCCCTCGCATGTAAAGTTGTGATGAATGCTTATGGGGGTTGCCTCTGGCTAGAATGTTGCTTTTTGCTAGCGCTGAACTATTGAGGCACAAGGTTTGTTTGCTGTAGCTTCTGTTTCTTTATCACATAATCTAGTGCATGATCAATGCGCAATGAATTATTCTCATAAATTTCATCAATCAAACAAAATTTAACACGAGATTCAATACAGGCTTAGATTACAGAAATCAGAATATAATGTTTATTGTACACAAGCGCAACAGCATCATCAAATATCATTCTCATAAATTCTGTCAAGTCAAAATTGAGGCTCAGCTACAACACGACAGAACTCACCAATACAAAGCATAATTCCTTATTGAGTGTTCCAACCACTTAGCTTACCGAATGACTTTCTTTCTCAAGAGCCAGTATTCTCGTCACATTGGCAGTTATCTACAAGGATAAGAAAGTAAATTAGTCAAAAATACTTTGAATGCAGCAGCTCCTGCTAAATCTTCAAATTTAGCATCGAGCAACATAACAGAGTAACAAATGTAAGTTGTAAGCTATGTCCGACGCGATTTAATGGATAGTGTAAGATGCCTGAATTCCAGATGCTAAGTTCATAAAGCAATCATCGTATCATGACTTCATATGATTATTCACTAATTTTACCTTGTTGAAAACGAAAGCCTGTATGATTAAGATGACTTAATTCAATTGTATATGCTGTTATCTTATGTTAAACAAGATAACCAATGCAATAGTTTATACGAACCTTAAGACATCGGCTCCTTGTTGTATCACAAATAGGATAATCTTGAAGGCAACAGTGGCGATTGTCCTTGCAACATACTGCATAAGTTAACCCACAACATTTCCATGATAAGCACAATCCAAGAATGCGCCAGGTACAGCAACAAGTTTCCCCTCCTGAACAGTAAGTAAAAAGATCGCATCTAGTAGGGCTTGGGGGATTACGCGAGGTCTTTGTTGGATACGAAGCTAGCCTATTGATTCCACATTGTCCCTCGGAGTTGCCATTGTTTCGCAGCATGTGTATGTAACCATTCATTCCCCAACACGTACCTCGTGAGTTTTTTACAATACAATAGTCTACTCCATTTTTTTAACCATACCCTATAATCAACACTGAATGATCCAAAGAAGTTGAATATGGGCCAGTAAAAATTCCCTATTACACACAAATAAATCAGAAACTTATTATGATTATTGTTAAAGAATCTGCATATTTCACAGATATTGATTACAGATATTGGAGTATATTGATCACAGATATTACACACAGTTGATCAGGAAATCCATTTTCAATGCCTTTGTCCTTTTGATAAATGGTGCGGGTCGATGTGGCGAAGGGGCCGGGACCCCTCCTGCCGATTTTTTTTTTTCTTTATATGAAAAAGTCGATTTTATTTCTTTAATCTCTGTTTTCTTGTAAATTTTACTTTCTGTAACTTTTTTTTTTTTAAAAAAATACTTCTATCAACTTATTTACGTTTTTGCAACTTATCTTTATCTCGCTTTTTGTAACTTTTTTTTTTTTTTAACTTTGATGTAGTTGGGATTGTGGTATGCACACCATAATTAATTGCTTGTAGCGTTTTCCTTTGTTTTTGGCTTTTACCCTGATTGTCTACCAAAAAACTAAATAATAAAATCATAAAATCAGAATACTATCCCGTCAACAAAATAAAATATTTGATGCATGCGAACATCCAGATATAAATAATGCTACTGAGAAATACTCAAGTAAAAGATAAAATCACAAAAGTGGTAAAACATCTATTGAAATAGTTGTAATTATTTGATGCATGAAATTACATAGGTTTGCATAAATAGATAGATAACAATTAATCCCATACTCAGATCAGATGGAATGTATGTTTATTCTGTGAAAGGACAAGCTTGCCTCTTTAATCATGGGATTCTCATTGTCAATTCACAAAGCCAAAACCTTCATGATCCAGAATACCCACGGACCAGGCCATTCTTTATTTCTTTGACCACGTGTTTCAATCTCATCTCATCACTTACTAAACTAGGGCCAAAAAGAGAAGACGTCTCATGATTCTCAGCCCTAGATTTACTTGGCGAAGAATTTTCCCCACCATAGGATAGGGGTTTCATTCAATTCAATTGTCCATGTGTTTCAATTGTTATCACACCTTACATACACAATAAAAGAGGATTAAATCTTTCAATCTCATGAAAATATCCAACTCCCTTGTACCTAAATCTGACTTTATGTATTTTTTTTATTTGAAATATGCTATATTTTTTATGTTATAAATAACATTACTCTATTATATTCCACAGTAACTTAAAAAGAATAATCATTTTTATATTTTATTAGATACAAAATATAATTTATCTTATTTCTTAAAAATTAAAAATTATTATTTTACTTTATTTAAAAAACCTCCTACAAATACACACCAATTTTTTTTTTTTAAAAAAATGAATTCATTGTAAGAGTGAATTGAAATAATAGAATAGCGCATGAAACCATTTTTTTATGGGAAAAACAATATTAATTTCACTATTAAAAAATATTAATTCCGGGCTAGACCCGCTTTAAAAAATTTCCTTAATTTAATAATTGTCTGTTTTCCTGTTTCTTCGTATCTGATAGCGAGGGTAAGGAAGACCTTATTCCCGCAGAGATACACGGCATTTGAGTTGAGGCACGTGTTTGAGTTTGATAGTGGCGGTATCGGAATGAAATCGGATCTTGGTGGACACAGATCGGATCAGATCAGATCATTTGCGTGACTCGGGAGTGAGACAGCCAAGAACCAGAAGGATTAGGATTCCATCTCCCTCATACTCAGAAATACTTAAAAAAAAATAAAAATTCCCCTTTCTTTTTCACTATCTGCTTCTTCTGAGTGTCAATCCCCTGAGCACAGCCACTCCATCGACGCCTGGGAGTGCCAACTATGGACGTCGATCCGCGCCAATACGAAAACATCGTATGTTTCTTTTTGTTTTCTATTACGCTTACTCTTTTATATTCCTATTTCCAATTTGACGATTTTAAAGTATTGCATTGATACTTATGCTACCAATTATCTGTCGACTCTATACTGAGACTCGTCCATATTATGTAGACTGATAATGTGTGTTTTGCCACTGTATAGGGATACAACTGATAGTATACATTCTATATAATGCCTAGACTTATCATAGGAATGTACTTTTGCATTTCAGCAACATAAAATTGTTATTTATGAAGCACTTATCTTGATGCATCTCTGAAATTAAATTATATTATAAAGGATTTTTTTTTTGGTAGGAAACATGTAATTAGAGATACATATACATATAAGTTTATTTTTATGAAGATACTTACATCCCGTGTAATTGTTGATGCATATAATTAGATATGTAAGTTTTTAGTTATAGGTACATACATCCTGTTTATTTTCCTATCTGATATGCTATGAAGAGTGTAATACTATTTATTGTCCCCTTGTTTTAATAATTTTCTTCTGACGGAGACTCGATTTTGACAGGCTATAAATGACAGTGATATTCACAATATTGTTCTATCATATCTTATTCATAATTGCTATAAAGAATCAGTGGAGTCATTCATTACTTGCACTGGGATGAAGCAGCCGTCAGATTATTTAGAGGACATGGAGAAAAGAAAAAGTAGGTTTATTGTTATCTCTAACTATATTCCTTCTGTTTTGAGTTGCTTCCACTTATTGATGTATTAATATTGTTGCTGTTTCATTTCTGTCAACAATTTCGTGTGCATTTGTATCTTATGATACACGCAAATTGGATGACTGGTCCTCAAACGGAGAAGATGCTGAACATTTATTTGATTATACATCTGCTCCTGGTTGACAATGACAGCTGCCTTTTGTCAGATTCTCGAATTATGATTATATGTTTTTTTTCCTTTAAACTCTTTTACTTTATTAAGATCTCAAATGGCCTTCTCTTCACTATTTTATAGTTCCTCTCCTTTCCCTACTGTACAGGGGTGGTATGGAATGCCTGGATTTTCATCGGAGTCCTATATAGGTAGTGAGGACCGCCTTAATGTTAATTTATTGATTTATCTTCAGGAATTTTTCACTTTGCACTAGAGGGAAATGCACTTAAGGCTATTGAGCTAACTGAACAGCTGGCTCCGGATATTCTAGAAGAAAATAAGGATTTGCGATTTGATCTTCTAAGCCTTCATTTTGTGGAGCTTATATGTTCTAGGAAATGGTGAGCAAATATTGATCGTGTTTCTAAGATAACAAATTACAATCTTCTGCTTTAATAATATCTCGTTTTATTGGCAGCACAGAAGCTTTGGAGTTTGCTCAGACTAAGTTGAGCCCTTTTGGGAAGGAGCACAAGTACATGGAAAAGCTTGAGGTATGTTTGTTTTTTTGGGTAGTATTTTTTAGGATTTATTATATTATCACTTAGACTAAATGAACGTTTTTAACCTGCCAATGCTGCAGGACTTTATGGCCCTTCTTGCTTATAAGGAGCCAGAGAAATCACCAATGTTTCATCTGCTTAGCTTGGAGTACCGACAGCAGGTTGCAGATAGTTTAAACCGAGCTATTCTTGGTTGGTTACTTAACCGATCACTTATTTGCTATTTTATAGTGCATATATCCGTTGCAATATGTGTTTGGTGGCAAAGGTCGGTGGTTTTTCTACCCTTGTCCAAATGAATAATTTATGTTTCTTTTTGGGTGAATGGTGGTGATTGCTAGCACACTCAAATCTTCCCAGCTATACAGCAATGGAGAGGCTGATAAAGCAGGCTACTGTAGTTAGACAATGCTTAACCCAAGAAGCTGGCAAGGTAATCAGCAATTAGTAATTCTCTGGTTTCATTTTTTATGGATTGGCTAATTTTTCGTAGCATGGTTAAGTTAGCCTTGACGCACATTTCTATCAAGAGTATTTGATTGCAAACATTTCCTGTCACACGCGTATAAGAGATGAAAATATTATCCACAGATTTCGAAGTGGTTAACCTTTCATTTACTCTTTTAGCAGGATGGGCCTCCACCTTTTTCCTTGAAGGATTTTCTCAAAAGTTGAAACATGAAAAGTTCAAATGTTTACGGGCCAATGGGGAATGAGAAGCACTTTTACCTAAATGTTTCGTTGATACAGATGGCATTGATATATGGTTTGATTGGCTGTTCATCTATAAAATGTAATTAGCAGGTATTTGATTGGCTGTTCATCTATAAAATGTAATTAGCAGTTTAAGTAGAAGCCTATCGTTATTTGTTGGATCTTCCGGCTCTTTGTGAGTTATGACAGTTCTATGAATGATTATGGAGAGAATTGCAGAAGATAAAGGTTTTTGTCTGGGGCAGTTGATCTTATGCGCCGCCTCTAGTATCATCCGTCTTGATATTCCCCAATTTCGAAAATTTTCAAACCATTGATGTTTTCTCACCATTCAGTACATATATCCAACCTTCAATTTTGTTTTTCTATAGTCTATGTGTAAATTACACCTTCATCTTTTTGGCTGTGAGAGAAGGCAAATTATACCACTGAAGTACCGTTCGTTATATGGGTTAAATCTCGTCAGTCTGGAGTATCTATCCTATCCAAAACGCGTGCATGTATACAAAGACTATATGTGAATTAGATCGTTTTAGATATTTCATGGATTTAGAATTTTTTCTTGGTTCAAATACTTAACATTGGATATAGTTTTATTAGCTCAATTTTCACGTTTTAATGACGTGGTTCCATGCCTCCCTATTCACTCTGAACTTGTGATGCCAGTCAGACCTCTCATTGATCAGAGATTTTAAGGATAAACTTGTATGAGAATGCTTGATCAACAGTTTTAACAAACGGACACAAAGTTAAAATTGGTTCGTACTACTTATATATATATATATATATATATATATATGTAAATGGCTCTGTAATTTGTTTATAATTTTCCAAAATTCAGTTGTATCGTATTTTAAAATTATATCATCTCTTGTGACTGCTGTCTGAAGTCTGAGCCTATGTGGCTCCCTCTTCTGCCCGTTGTTAGATGATAAGGAAGCTACTCCATACGGCCTTGTCAATTGGTTAATTTGTCTATTTTTTAGAGGGGCGCAATTTAGACACGTTTAATGTGTTATGCAATCTATAATTCTAGATGTATATCAGAAGTCCTCATGCATCTAAAACTATCAATTTTAAAAATTGACTGTATATACCCCGGATAGGTTACTGAATAATCACTCCTTATTCCAATTGAAATTGGTTTTGTTGATAGTTGATCTTCAAATTTGTTGAGACCTTGATAAGCTTCTAAAATAAAAGAAAAAAAATATATATATTCACTCCCAATCCTGTCTCCTAGTTCACCGCTGGTGTGAGAAGACCAACTTTCTTTGTTAATGAATTGGATAAGAACACTGAAGAGAACTATTGATGGACTTTATGGTCGTGTTCTGACAATGAGCTAGTTGAGTTGTTTTATATTGGACTAGAACATGAAATGTGCATGTTGTGGAGGGTTCCTTTTGTTTTCGTAATAATATGCATGTTTCCTATAATCATGTGGCTGTACTTGTAGCCTGTAGGAGCCACGGCTCTGCATTCATATATGAAATCCAAAGGGCGACTTGTACAATGAACCTGCAGAATAGAATAGAATAGAACAGGATGTACAACGCCGATATATCTTTTTGGGTAAACTCGTACCAGTGTCTGATTTATATTGTAGGTCTGTCCAAATCCATTGGATCTGTGTTTTCCCTTTTATACAGTATTCTGAACCCTTCTCTGATTTCCAAGTTCTCTTCTTGATAAACACCTGGGTTTGGGAACCTCCACGTATAAAGGCTAATTATCATGTGCGAGATTTTGAAACCCCCGCACGTCCTTATCTTGAACCGTTTACTCCAAATTACACCGCCCGTGTAGTAAATAACTCTATTATAAAGAATTTTGTTTACCTGCACTGCACATGGGAAAAAAGAACAATATAAAATGACCCCATTAGTAGTATCCAAAGAAAACAACTTTTATTTTTTATGCACAAGATATGCCAACCAACACCAAAGATTAATTTTTTTATAAGGTGGAAAGAATAACATTTTTTTTCAACTAAGTTTTCTCTTTACCCACTGTTAAAAAAGAAAAAAAAGAAAAAGAAAAAAAGAAGTCAACATGTTTTTGGTTCCGAAGAAAACTCCTACTACTCAACCACTCTTGGGAATTTTTTCTTTTCACCTAGCTATCCCATTCCCCGTTCTTTTCTTTGTATTCGTCTATCACAAAATTTTATAAAAAGTGCATTGAAAAAGAGTTTTTGGTCTTGCATGTTTGCCTGCCACCTGAGCCAGTATGCAAACAAAGTCAGAGGCCAAGTGTGTATAAGAGAGATCAACAGTGAGGCTCCATAGAGGACACGATCAATCAAGTTGACGATGCCAAGTATATCAGGGCAACCCCACTAATGGCCACGTTTCAGGTAGCCCCTATTTAGTGTTAACTCCATTTTGGCAATATAAATATCATCGGTCACCCTTATTCCTTCTTTAAGCTTAAGAGCTAGCTTATCACTGTTTCCTATCCAGATCCTAATCATTACCCAAAAAGAAAAAAAAATTACAGTTCTCTCCCCTGCCTCTGCCTGAAACACAAGACAATGCTGAAATCAGGCATAAGAGGAGTGGATCAAGAGAGGAAGCAGGCGAAGAAGCCAGCACAGTCTAGCTCCAGAAAGGGGTGTATGAGAGGGAAAGGAGGCCCTGAAAACGCCAGTTGCACCTACAAAGGTGTACGACAGAGAACTTGGGGGAAATGGGTCGCCGAGATCCGTGAACCCAATCGCGGTGCTCGCCTCTGGCTCGGCACATTTGAGACTTCCCATGAAGCTGCTTTGGCTTATGATGCTGCTGCACGTAAGCTTTATGGCTCTGAAGCCAAGCTCAATCTCCCCGAACTCTCTGTCTCTCACTGTCCGTCACCCATTGCTGCCCCTTGCACCCTGATTCCACAAATGCCAAACCAGCAGCATCAGACTCTGTCTCATCAGCTTCAGTTTCAGCTTCAACAAAACATGTCACAAATTCCAAATTGTTCTGATCTGGATACCTCTCCAATCCCCATGGCCACCCACCAAGTTGGACCAATATATACCAGTGACTGTATCGTTTCTCTTCCCTTTGAGACTGACACCACTAAGCCAGCTGCAATGGAAAGCAGCCAGAAAGAGGACATTGATCAGTTTCATCCACTTTGGGGGACAACGAATGAGAGCCTCCCTCCATTGGATGACGACTCTATCTGGGCAGAAGCTGCCATGTCTGTAGATTTACCTCTAATGGCCGAAGCTGGAATTTTCGCCGCTGGGACTGGGAATTGCTTAGCAGATGCCACTGGCCTGGACGCTCTTCATTCTCCTTGGTGCGTGTGAATTTGGTTTCCTCTCAAGTCAAATTGGGTAGCTCAAGGGAAAGTAGAAAAACATGTACACCTACTTCATCGGTACGCTAGCTGTTCTGTCCAAAGTATAATCCAAAGTATAAATACCTTTATACTAGGTTGGTTGGGTATATACTGTAAATTTTAATTAAATATTAAGGGGTTGTAAATAGATATATGCAGATTACTAGACCTGGTGGTATATATGTGTGTGTCTATATATGAAGGCCACGACGCCGTGGTTGTTTTAGTATAGCACTTCGCTGTGGTTCTTCTCCTATATATATGTATATATATATTGTCTTAATGTTTCTTCTTTAATTTCTTAATTCTTCTTCTATAATATATTTCTTTATTTTAATTTAGGGGTGTTTGTATGATGATGGTGATCGAGGAAAGTTAAACCTCGTGGCTGTATGAGTTTTATATATACATATATATATATATATATATATATATATATATATATATATATATATATATATATATATATATAACTACAGTCACGTGCATTGGTCGTGTATAGATTTAGTTATATGTGTTTCATATGTAAATAAATCATGTTATGTACTCAGGTACATATTTTCAGTTTTAACAATGAGAATATAGTTAATATTATAATAGAATTCTTTATTTCACTTATGCTTAAAGATTCCATTTTAAATCTCAGGATTCCAAGCTTCATTCTAAGTTTGAAAATTCCATCGCCAAGCTCCATTGATAGCTAGGAATGCTTTATGAGCGAAATTACCACTACTGTTCATTACACCACGAAAAAAAAAGGTCTTTTTTTTTATTATTTCTTGATTAATTACAATTAAACTAAGAATTCGACTTTCATATAATTAAAAGCATTAATAATAATCGCTCCATCCAGTTAGCAGAAAAAATAATAATAACCTCTCCATAAAAAAATGATAATAGAGTGGCCTAGTTTTACATATATACCATCTTGCAGCATTTGTCTGCACAAATCCAACTGTTTTTACTAATTATTCTGGAGATATGATAAAGCACTTTCATACAATAATAATAATGTAATGATGTAAATGTACGCCCGTGAATATATTTAACATTAATAGATTAAAGACGCATGCAGGCAGTTTATATATAATGTAAAGCTGCCCAGCTAGACACTAACTTTGCTCAGCCTTGTGAAACCCTTACCGGGATTACTAAGGAGAAGGAGGGTTGACTAAAAAGTTATAGATTCATTTGTATTAATTACTTGATATAGGTTTTTAATTAAAATTAAAATAAATCAAACTACAACCCATAGCATGGCCATTACGCTGCTCAGGTTAAAATAAAATAGCTTGGATTATAATCAAGGTCTTATCTTTAATTTCAAAGAGTTCTATATATATATATATAATAAAGTGGAAGAAGAAAATTTGAGATAGCCGCAATTGTGGTGTCACATCTTCTGAAAATACTTATATAGGGACAAGGAACGGTCATAATTATCTCATCTCATGGATTCATTTAAGCAAAGACGTTTCAATGGGCACGAGCACATACGTCACGGTCATAAACACATGTATATGACTCTCTTCACAAACCATCAATTTTATCGCTATTTCGAAGAATAGACAATTTTGTTGACGTTTCATGTTGAAATTTTATTTTTTTCGCTAACACATTTACGTTGACACTGATGCATTTGCATTCTTACTTCTTTGTGGATGTTAGATATACCACTTGGAAGCCATAAACCCTAAAATTGAGGGATGATATTTGTACATCTGTAAAATTGTTCATAAGCTTTGGACAACTGTAGTTTTTTTTTTTTTTTCTCTTTTTATCTCTAATATTTTTGTGGGCTAGTTATTCGGTGTACACTTATGGTACTAATATCATAGATATTAACTATTAAGATGATTTAAATTGTATATTATTTTTTTTTACCTCTAAAAGATGTATATATTTTAGATTTTACATATTTATTAAATAAAATAAATGCATGGTATAAGTAATACATATACACACGTACACTGATATGAAGCTGTTATTACATCTTGGTTAACCTCATATTTATTCAATGTTTAAATATGACATAGACTAAATTATTTTTTTATTATAATTTTTAATTAATTTAAAATTATTCATTTAATATGAAAGTTTTCTATAGAATTCTCATATTAAATATGGATAATTTATCTTATGTCATACTTCTTTATATGATAATTTATATTAACCAAAGGTGTGAAATAACGTCTCCCCCTAATATGCTATTATAATAAAGAGAGCAAGAGAGACATTTCTTAGCTCAAACTAACTTGTAGATTAAGGTTCATTGATTAGCATCGAGCAGAAAAATCACGAGAGAAAATTGTTATATGAACATGACTTATTGACAGAAAATATGCCTCAATAAGATGCCCGATCGAAATGCAGATTTTTTTTTTTTTGAAGTTGTTCTTTTGCCCATAATTTTAGTTTAGAGAAATAATTTGTGTATACCAAGTGTAAAATTAATTTTTTTTAAAAATAAAATAAAATTTAAATATGTATAAGACTATCTTCAACGATGTAATTCTTAATAAGTTGTTTGTATTTATTTTAATTATTTTTAATAAATTTTATGATTTCATATTATTTTTATTATTTTATATAATTCTCATAATTTTTTATTTAAATAATATAATTTTATAAAAAAAATAAATAAAATTCTCACCTTATTTTACATAATTATAACATTTAATTATAATTTAATAAAATATTTATAATAAATAATTCTAATTTACTTAATAAATTATAATTTTTTAAAATATTAATATTAAATATTTATAAATTATATTCTAATAATTATAAGTCAAATTTTAAATTATATAATCTATCCAACTCTAAAATCATCCCAACAACTCTTCTCGAAATCATTTAGGGTGGTCAAACTTGGTCTAGGCCCAAGAATTTTAACCCCAATAATGCTATCCTCCTTCCAACACCAAACAACAGAAGGTCTCATCTCATCATCCAAAATCCAAATCCAAAAATAAAAGATAAAACCAAGCGATAGGGTGTCGGGAAGAAAATTTTGGCTATGTACCAGGACAGGCATGGAAATCAAGAACAGAAAAATAAATGAGATACTAGAAAATAAAAGACAGTCAGATATAATAATTTATTTTGGAATATGAGCTAGCTAGCGGCGGGAGAATCCATTACTGTATTGATTGATTGTTGGAGTATATATGCGCCATTAGCCAAGTCATGTTCATGTTAAAATTTGGACATGGACATATATATATATATATATATATATTCAGTTTGTCGGACTTGTTTTTCTTGATTCTTTTACCGTAACGCAGCAAGAGATGCTTCCAAAGGCCCCAATATCTATTGTGCAACAGGAAAGCAATAGCTTTTCAAATTGAGTGTTCCTTTACTCACGTAAATCGAGGTTGGTATAATCTTGTCTTTGAGATTTATAGTTATGCATTCCTTGAGATTTAGCAAACTTAAAAATCTTGTCTTTGAATGAAAGAGGTTATTTTTATTGTTACATATTCTTACGAAAGCTATCTTGTCAACATTAGTAGAATACCTATGGCACCTTTAATTGGGACTTTAGCAAATAGACCCGTCAACGTTGGAAGATATATCCATCGCTGTTGCTCTATTTTTTCCTTTTTTTCTTTTTGTTACAGTTTTCCAAGTTTTCAACGATCGATGTTACTCCCTGCTAATGATTCTTCAACATAAGATTTCATGCTTAGAAACCAGAAAGTACGAAACTAGCTTTTGCAAATACAAGGTAGTAGCTATAATGAAAAAATTTCGAAGTTTGCAAGGTCTAATAAACTTAGTAATTTGAATATCAAATATATTAACTATTAAGGTTCCTTAAAGCCGATGACCATTAATTGTTAGTTTTGACACGATTACTTAAGCTAATTAATGAAGGATAAATAGAAAAAGGGTCACGTTGAAAAAAAGATGCCATTCACTTTCTTTGTCATAAAGTGGTCTTTCAAAAAAGTGGGATTAACTTGATAATCATGGATCGATCCTAATGATTCATACTCTTTTAGTGATGTGATCTTGGGATCTATTAATTAATATTAAATCACACAAATTAATTTCAAGTAGAATTTTGTCAACTTGTCCATGTATTTATCAGTATTAACAACGGCATGTCATTGGCGTGTAGCATAACGGCAGTATCTAATAAATCCAACACAATCTTGGCCATAAATTGCTTTGCTCTTTACTGCTTGTTGGCTTTATATAATGTCTTCTTTTGTATGCTAACGACATATGTGAAAAACAGCGTAGAACTTCATCCTGCCATAATGGTACATAACCAACATGATTTGCAAGTCTATTCTATAGGCTAGCAAGAATATGTCAAGGATGGGAATCAAATTGCTTCAAATTAAGTCATCGGTCACACACGGTGGGCCATTGTTAATGCACATGGCATGCTTCAATTTCTATATATAGCTTCTTTCTTCCATGTCATTTCTCAAACATTCTAATTAACCACCATTAGTTATATGTGCTTCAAATTCCACTAGCACTTCATAAATCTTGCAAAGTGACTTGAAAGTTGAGATGACTGAGCCGACCGAAATGTAATGATTCCTTTACCAGTGTGTGACTATTTTATATGGCACGGCTTATCAAAATTTTGATGCTTACCCAACTTTAAAAACAAGTTGAGTTAACGTCTGGAGAACTTTCTGGTCAAACATTGATTATTTCTGTCATAATGATCTTATAGCATACTTTCAAAAGGTGAAAATATCTAAGTCTTTTTTTCTTTTTCGTAAATCAAACCATAAAATAACATAAAGCATATGGGAGTTCAGGCTCCCGGCCCCACTAAAGTGCCATCCATCATTGTAATCATTTCCACGAAATCTCTCATTCCAATTGTCCTCGTAAGAAAGCATTGATCATTTTAAACAAGAACGACCATATCAAAAAAGAAGGAAGAAGAAGAAATTGCAGAGCAAGAAATTAAAACCCTTTTCATACACACAAAGCTTCATGACTTAAGATAATAGTATAACTAGTATCATTGATGGATCGATCATTTCCCTTTTTCAACCAGAAAATGCATGCTGCGGATTCAAAGTTAGGGTTTTGTTGATCAGACATTTTCCGTTGATGAAGGGAGGAGTGGCTGAGTAAGCGATGTCCTGGCGTGGGTCGCTGCCCTGTTGCTGCTGTGTTCTGGAGTGGATGCAATTGCCATCTGTGCAAACTTCTTTTCCTCGCTTTTGCCCCACAAGACAAGATACAATCCGATGACAATCAGTACTGCCCCAATGATTCTGCGCATCACGAAGACAATTATCAAATTAAAAGGAATTTAAATTTATTTTAAAAAAACAAACATTTAATTAATTTGCAGACATATATATGACATATCTTCCACTAAATCTGCTATCTCTTTATACACTTTTTTCTATTAAGTTTTTACTCGGAATCATTAAAATCTCTTTCTCTGCAGCCCTATCAGTTCCCACAGAAAAGAAAAAGGAAAGAAAGAACCCAAGCTTTGTGACCCGCATCTATCAGCTTTAAAAATAATCTAAAAGTCCAAAAGAGCTCTTTATCCGTAGGGACGACAATGTCTTTTTTAAAACATGCTTCTAATAATGTTTAAAAATTTTAAATCCATACTAATCTATTAATTTCTTTTTCGGAGTGGATTATTTGCACCTCTACTCATAAATCTTCTTCGGTCAGTGGTTTTGGTCATTCATTTCAGACTCACAAAATAATACGTTGGTCAAACTTATCAGACAATGAAATCCTGTGGCAGGGGATCCACACGGGGATTTTTATGCTGCATTATTGTTAGTGTTACTATTATATCCTCGATTGATAACAAAATAAAGATAATAATGTATTAATGTGAGAGAGATAAGGAAATTTTTTTAACGAAAAAAAAAAAAGAATGGAGAAAATGAGAAGGGACCAACCCGCCCAAGTAGAACTCTTCGCCCAAAGCAACGGAAGCCATTATAGCGACAACAAGAGTCTGAACAGGTTGATACACGGCAACGAACACAGGGCCACCTCTGTGAATGCACCAAATCTGGACAGCGAACGCAATTCCAGATGCTACTACTCCCTGCAATATATTTAAAAAGGATCACTTTCTCATTTCCCAATCAATAATGCCCACCACTATCTCTATAACATTATTGCTGAACAACTTTTTTACAACTCAAACACACGCAATTCTGTTGTGTATATAGAAGGAAAAAAAAAAAAAAAAAGGTTTAGATTTTATTCATGAAGTGACCAGACTTTGTTCCCCAAGAACTTGGTGAAAGGTCCACGCAAATAAAAGTGAGTGGCCACTTTATTATCGTGTTACCCATATTAAGAGTAAAAAATTTGGTTACATATAGAGTTACTAACCGCATATAAGATTGTGAAAACTTCACCACCTGAGTGGAAAATCCAAGCCTGTGCGTCTCTTTCAGCGATCAAAGCAATAACTAGGAATTGTAAGATACCAAAGAAACATGTGTATGAAGTGACAGAGAGGCGAGCCGGATACTTCTTGAGAATGGGTGCTTGCAAGACGAGCCAACCAGACCAGGACAAGCAATGTCCGATGAGGTAGATACAGCCCAGTGTCCAGCTCTTGCCCTTTGCATCTCCCAGCGAGGCAAACATGGATGTTGTATTGCTGCTCTCAAGAGGTGGATTTGGGCTGTATATGGCTGGACCTTTGTATAGTGTAATCACGGTTGCTCCGGCCACACAGAATATGGTTCCGAGAACCTTGGCCACCCCATCTTTCCGGTTCAGCCGCACTTGCTCTATCCTGAAACCGAAGTAAATAGATACAATTAAGCTAAGAGATATATATATAAAACCAAAAAAAAAAAAAAAGATCTTTTATATATTGGGTTTAATTCTTTCTCTTAGAGACTTGCCTAAGTAGGGCTGCCATAAGAAAAGTGATGGCCGGGACAGAGTTCTGTATAGCTGATGCAAAGGTGGGAGATGTGTTCTCCAACCCAAGCAAGTAGAAACCTTGGTTTGCTGTAATCCTGTATGGCAAGAGAACGTTAAAGATTGCCATTAATTAGTTTTACATTTTTTAATTAAAAATGGTTATAAGGCTTAATTAATTCTACACGGGATAACTCCCTTCATTTTTACTTTTCTTTGTTATGTCTTTGTAGGGTTTAATTGCACATACCCGACAAGAGCCAGAACAAAGAACTGGAACACGAAGTTTAGAGTAAGAGCAGGCCTCTCCTTCCTAGACAAAACGAAGGGAAAAAAAATGGTTATTGGAGAGCATTCAGAAAAAGAAAAAGTGTAGTTGAAAGAGATATATATATGTTATAGTACACTATTAATGGGGTACTAACTTTTCTAGGAAGTAAGCGAAGGGAAGGAGGAGAAGTAAAGCGATGATGTTCCGGTAAACTGGGAAAACGAGTTTGCTAACGCCCATGTTAAGGGCAGCTCTTGAGACCACATGGAACCCTGCATATCCAAACTGCAGGGCCAACATGGCCGCGTGCAGCTGAAATCTTTCTGGGATGGAACACCACATTCTCTTGGAACTGGCTGAGCCTGAATCAGCCATTGGAATTGGTTTAGTCACTGAGATATTAATTAAGAATTGACCGCCAAATGATCAAATTAGGAGGGAGAGAAGTGATGTGGTGGTGAAGGGGAAGGGAAGAGTAGGGGATATAAATATAGTTTAACCAGAGAGAGAGAGGAAGTAAAGAAAGAAGAGAGTGTGGCCCACAATCTCCCTCGAAAGACGTTATGTCAACTGTTGGTAGCCTTCAAATGATTTTGGTTGTCTCCCACATTCTTTTCTATTCTGCCCTTCTTGGCTGACAAAACAACCCCCACCGCACTTGCCCAAAAATTGAAAAAGAAAGTAAATCACTTAGAGAGAGAGGAATATAACCATCTCAGTTAAACTTCTTACAACAAGCTTGCCCTTGGCACCATTCCATTAAATTAATTTAATTAATAATAAATAAATGTTACATCGATATTTATTTGTGTATTTTTATAAATTATATATTGTGATTATTTATAAAGGTAAATTTTTAAATAAAATAGTAAAAAAAAAATTAAGTACGTAGAAATTAGTGTACATATATAGTTCTACTCTTAATGATGATAATTGAGCCATGGCCGAGCCGCCATTAATAGATAGCGCGCACGAGGGGGGTGGTGGGTACCCCATGCCTTCTCATCCCCCATGAATCCCTCGACCCCTCCGCACTTCCCCAGTCCCCACCGTAGCAACTTGATCTCTACTCGCACACACCACTGCCTTTTAGCCCTACTTTGTTCTTTCCTATTCCATACCTTGTAATCATTGTATTTTATTACAAAAATATGGTATGTATACCTGTAATTTTTTATGATCGATCCTATAATATATGGTTTCGAGTATATTTTCGGATTTATCTACTATTCACCCCACATTATTCTCTGATCAATCCTTAACCATTCAATGGATAATCATTGGAGCTAGTCATGCCTTCAAATGAATGTTGAACTGCAACTTCAATTTCAGTAATTTTGACTATAGATGGAGGCCCGGATAGTGCAGCATTCATAATAATATTCTTCTAGGACGAGGTTAGCATTATGCAAACTAATTAAAGCTATGACAGAAATATAATATAAAGGCTATCCTATAAATGATGGTTAAGATCATGTGGATGGTTGAGAGCCCTCTTTTAGACGATGGTTCACCATCATTTGAAAAAGTGAACCAGCTATGTATGTATTTGCATTCCACTTTTGGCACTAAAAGACGATGAGAAAAGTCTCAGCCAACAGGAGGAATCCATCGTCTCTTTTTAGTCCCTATTTCCTTTAATTATACCTTTTCACATAGGCCTGGTAGGGTTGAGAGGGGCAAAGATTATAGATATTAATTTAATTAATGAGAAATTATACAGTGACTTCCAATATAATCAATTGGATTAATTAAAGAAACCCAATGAAGTGTTTCCACTTCCAAAGCTTGCACAATATGCGGGTTGGTTGCTGATATCAAGCTCTTCGCTTTAATAGACATGATCAATTGCGACCATCATCATTCTAAAAATTCAAAAAAAGAAGAGCCCTTTTGAGGAACAAGTATAGAAGAAGAATATATCTATATATATGTACGTTGGTCTTTTCATTCATCTTTTAAAAGTTCTTCTTCTTGTTGTATCAGTATGACAGCCAATGCGATGCTTTTATTAATTACATTATATGACAAAAGCTGGGTGTAGCAACTAGCAGCTAGCAAAGCCAAGAATGGGGTCTGACCCGGCCTGCATGAACCGGTCGCACACCGCCCTGACCAAGCCAGTTGTGGTCTTAATTGCGTTTCCATCACCTCCTTCTTTAGGTCACATACGTACACACCCTGACAGCTAAAATTAGATTTTGTGTGTACGGGAGAATCTTCAATTCTTATCATTTGACTCCCGGTTCGACCCCTTTGACTCCTTTAATTACCACACTACCTTATCCTCCTCTGGACGCTGGAGCCATTTTGGATCTGTAGCTTTGTGCTCTTGGGATAACTGTTGCGCGCAGCATTATTTGAAAGCAAATAATTAAATTAATATTATTGATTAGAATGATACCCTCCGTAGAATGAGTGGGAATATACCTTTCCTTTACTTTGTTTTCGGGTGAAAATTAATTAGATGACATGCTTTGGATTTATGCATAGATTACATATTTAAGAGTGCAACAAATGTATGTTGCATATAACATTATTTAATATTTATTTAGTGGGTCTTATAATTTTTTATTTTTTTTTCTCTCTCTTCTCTCTTGTTTTTGCTGTGCATCGTTGCCTTGTTAAATGACGATTGCTTTATAAATAGATGTCATGTCTGTATGCATCTGCACAAACCACGTACACGTGACTGTGCAATTCCTCAATTGCCTCCCGTTAGGGAAGCTCTAAGTGCAATGAGTCCACGTGGCCAGTTAACAGCAAAAGTTATGTGGTTAGACTAATCGGTCGGATTCTACATATATATCCTCTAGGGTAACACATGGTTGGTCTTTTAGAACCACCATATGTATGCTTCGGTATACTAAACTGTTATCATGCATATATGTTGTTCACCAAGAAGCTTCGAAGATCTTTGGCTGAGCCGCAAGGGCGCGTTATGCTAAGGAGAGAGGGTTGCCTTTTTGGGCTGAAAACTCATGTGAGAGCATTCCCATTCTGCATAATAATAAAAGAGTAAAGTTTTGTCATAGTTTTGACTTTTAAGTTTATATACAAGAGCCTGATCCCAATGTCTGGTATCATAATTCCTAATTATAATGAAACTAGAAAAACATTGTATTTTCAAGGAAATTAATTAATTGGCTTGTGCCAACTTAGTAATGAAATTGCCGAGTTTTAATTTACATCCATAACTAGTTAACTACCACAGTGAATTAAGGTTAACTTTTCGAAAGGAAATTAATAATTTGTCTATGCTAACTTAATAATGAAATTCATGCAGCAGGCAATAATAATGTTATGAAACACATAATATCAGCGATCGAGTGCAATTGCACAGACGTATGTTGGTTGGTTTTAGAAGATCTGCATGACACAAATTAAAGGCTAAACAGCGATGATTAAAATGTTGAAAAAAGCAGGAATTGGAAATGGAATCAAATCAATTACCAGTTGAATTAGCTAGTAGATAGCTATTCATCCGCATGCCCCAACATGATGTTGAAACGCTTTTGAATTCATCACGACAACCTTAAGTGCTTTTTCATACTTACTTTCATGGCTAATAAGTTCCCACTAGTGAGTATGGTCTACACTTTTTTTTTTGGGTCATATTGATTGCTTATGTTTAGTCATCTTCATATGGGGATCATTTTTAATTATTGTAAGTTGGTAAATGCATGTACATTAAAGAAAGGTTCAAGAAACCACCTTTAGGTTTGGACCATATGCAAAGTTGAGCTAGCCTCTTGGATTAGTCTCCGATTGGTATACCTCACTGGCCATCTGCCTCTAATCGGGTAGGCATGGCTCAATCACACTGATATGCTGTATCTCTCCTTCAGTCATAGTGGGGCACTGCTTGAAAGGAACGTTAACTTAACAAATTAAGTACATATGAATTAACCAAATGCTAAAACCTTCAAATTGTATTCATATATATATATATATATATATATAAGGGAAGAGACGGTCCCAACAATGGACCTTCGGATTTGATATTGATAAGGAATGACGGTTAGTGCAGAAGAGCCTAAAAGAAAAACCTCAATTGTAGCAAAGTTGTGTGTGTGTCAATCAGATTGATCATACTAGAATCACATTAATTCATGTATATGCTTTATCATGTATAGATTGATCAACCAACTGCAATATCTGAATTAATTGAAGTGATGCATATATATATATATGATGTTCCAGTTACTTAATTATGATTCTTCTATAGCCCTATACTATAGATGACCCACTAAACCTTCTGTTTTAATTGACATAACCTGTCTTTTTCCATGGAAATTTATCAACTAACACAAATTAAGCTAGCCTAGTACAAAGTAGCCAAGAGTAGGCTTTTATATTGTTTATTTATTTGGTTAAAACTTAAATTCATGAAAAAAAAATTGAATACTAGAAGTTAGGTAGGTTCGTCGATAGGGCAATAGGTTTGGTTATTTTCGCTAAGTCCAAATTCCCAAAGTTACTTCAATATGCTTCGTCCTTTTTTGAAAATCTATTGCTTTTTATAACGATCGACGATAATAGTGAAATCAATCCCAGCATACAGAAAAAGAAGTGAAAGTGGACTTGAGAGTTGAGGGAGAAACAGAGAGATATTGATGAGTTTGGAACCAAACCAAACCAAATTTAGCTCCCATACTTTGGAAAGATCCCTTTGCTTTTATCAGCTTTGGCTCGTAGCGAGTATTTACGACTGGTTAGCTAGCTATAAGATAAAACCCACTACTCTACTACTTCTAGTGTTTCTTTATTGCTTTTGTGCTTGGCACTTTTTGGCGCATAAAGGTGATTCCATTCACAAGTCACACCACCAGGCCAAGACAGGACAGAGAAGATACATGCACATTGCTCATTTGGTAAAAATTAGAATTTACATCTATTTTTCTTACAATGGGGTTGATCATTTCATTGGATAACTATATATATATATATAGGTTCATGTAAAAATCTCAAAGTTAAGTTGCGTGTGCTGTAATCTGAAAAAAACAAATGAAAAGCATTAATCAATGGTCGTGTTTTGATGCTATTTGTTTCCAACTGCAACTTTTTGACCATATAATCTTTCGTTATGATTAAGGCTATAAGAAGTCATCATCTTGGATATCCATCAATCTTCACAAGAATCTCTTTTTCTAAATGTCTCTCTCTCATGACTTTAATTACCTTTAATAATTCGAAACCACGAGTGCTATTATCATATGATTTATTTTAACGTAACATTATCATTTTTGGATGAGCTAAGCATACATTTTATTATTATTTTTTTTTTTTTTTGATCAAAATGGAACTGACCACCAGCAAGGAAACATAATAAAGTCAGCATACACGATTCTTTCATGTCTATAAAAGAGAGAGAGACAGAGAATGGTATAGATGTAAAATCAGCTATTTTATGCATATCAGTTACTTTCATGGTAAAATAATATCAGTCAGATAGACGAGAGTAGTAGCTAGGTTAGTTTAACATAGTATATTAGCTAGGAAATCAGCTAACAATCTCAGCCATCATGAATCAATGAAACATACGTCTTTCCTCTACGAAATCATTGCTGTTGCATGTTACGTACAGTAATAAGAGGTAACTCTATCCTTTTCTAACTCTTTCTCTCCCTAATAAAATAAAATTTGATCCCAAATTCTGATGTTACCAATAAATGAAATGTATTTACATCTTTATTATTAAGGTTATTCTTTTTTTAAAAAAAAAAAACTCACTCTATGTAAAATTTTTAATTTAATATTATATAATTATTATATATACCTTGTTCTTCTCAAAATTAATGTAAAATTTAGGTTTGATCTCTTAAGAAAAAATAAATTTTTATCCGAAATCTAACTCCATCCTTAATCTATACCCTAATTCATATAAACCAGTAGAATTTGTACATAATAGCTCAAGTTGCTGAAATTAAATACTCTTTCTGACTCTTATAATAGGAAAGTTTTTTAAATTTTTTTTCTGTCTCTTTTATAAGTCATTTTATATTTTTTAATAAGTATTTTTTTTATTTTTTTTTATTTTTTACCCTTAATAATAAATTTTGTTATCCTTATTTTATGTTCTTGATTACGGATAAATGATAAATTTAGTCATCTTTTTTTCTTTCTTTTTTTTTTTTTTCCCTTTTTGAAGTTTTTCTATGCCTGTTTTTACATTTTTCCTATAGATCATTCTCCCAACACCCTTTCAACTCTTAAATTTTCTACCATTTATTATTGTGCATTGGTTGAAGGTCTAGCTTATTAAGAAACTTTTTGATTAAAAATTTATGTTTATACATGAGAATTATAAATTAAAATGTCAGTAAAAATAATTGAAGAATATAATGACTTTAAGATTATCAACTAAATTTAATGATAATAAATGAGAATAAAATTGGAATATTTTAAATTTTTTTTGAAGAATCAATAAAACTAAGTGTTTTTTATTATTATTATTATGTAATTCAATTAAATATGACTTATAATAAAAACTAGAGAGAGTGATACACTAGGCAGGATGTATTAGTTGATTGAATTAGCTCGTATAATGTCAAGGTTTAGTTGTGCTGCCCTTATCTTGTAGTTGCAAGATATTTGGTTCAATGTTGATGCTGATATGAGAATATCCCAATTGGCATGGAATTGAAGGACCACTTTATACGCCATCTCCTGAATCAAATTAAAACCGTCCTTGATGATATCACTGTTTTGTCTGTGTGTCTCTCTCTTCGTTTATTAGGGTTGCCACTTTGGGAATCCACGTTCATGGGAGTGACAAAGTCTCCCATGGGCCATTCTTTTCCAAGTGCCCCTTTGTGGTGGAAGGGGTCCCCAAACTGCACCCACCATATATGTGAAGTTGAAGTTGATCGTTAATTTCCTCCTTAATTTCTTTTTTCTTATTTTTGGTTTTTCTGAGTGAAGTTGATAGTATGCTTAATTAATATTGAGAAGATGGTATTGGAACCTAAAAGAATTCAAAATAAAATTATGCATATGTGAAAGTAAGATGCAAAATTACTGTACTAATTAAGGTCTACTTAATCAACATGGAAAGTTTGATTTCAATAACGCACACACTACTTACTAACTACAACCAATTTATAGTTTACTTTATTGTGTGCGATATGAACCTGATGCTATGCACAAAGTTGAAGCTTTGGTACGATGCATGCCAAGGAACAGGGAAGATTCCTTGTTGGAGAAAGTGGTATGCAAGAATCCAACAACTTGGGTTTACTTGAATGCGTGAAATGATGATTTTCTGGAAAAAGAAGGTAAAATTACATAATTAGCCTTTGAATTGCAGAAGCAGATGTTGGTTTAGTGCCAGGCTAACCTCATGCAGAGAAAATTTTAGATGTGATCCTGTGACAACATCCTTACATACATGCTGATCACATCCTGAAAGAGAAATATAATCCTGATTGTCTTATGTGGCCGCTGGCGACATAGATAGACTAAATATTATAGACCAGTCGTTTAATCAACCAATAAATGGATATGAAGATTGAATCGTCTTCCTTTTTAGTTACAAAATAGATATTTCACTCTATCTGGTTTTTCTTGTAACATTTGTTTTTAGGCATAACAATACAAGTTATTGCAGACACAAGTGGCAAACTCATTTTCCGTTTGATCGCTTATCGATGCGCCTCATGGGCACGGCACAAGTCGTGATGTAAGGATAAAGGAAAAAAAGAGGAGGATAAAATTCTCAAAACGACAAGTACATGATACATGGACCATCTGATTCTAAAGAACAAAACAATTTTATGTACAGTCCTGAGTTTGAACCAAGCGACAATATTGTACTCGCGTAACTTATGAATCTCACCTCACGAGGGTTTTTTTTTTTAAAAAAAAAATTCTTATTATAAGACAAGTTTTAAATTTTTATTTTTAAGTCATTTTTTATTTTTTAAGAAATATTTATTAATTTTTCCTCGTTTAAAGTTTTTTATGTTTATTTTACATTTTTCTTATGGATCATTCTCCCACACACTCTTTCAACTCTTAAATTTTTTACTATTTATCACCGTGCTATGGTTGGTCTAGTTTATTAATAATTTTTTTGATTAAAAAATCATGTTTATACATAAAAATCATAAATTAAAATATTAGTGAGATTAATTGAAGAATACAATGACTGGAACATTGTCAACTAAATTTAATGATAATAGATGGAGATAAAATTGAAATGTTTTAAATTTTTTTAGAGAATCAATAAAATTAATTATTTGTTAGTCTACGTAATTTGATTAAATATTATTTATAATAGAGATCAAAGGAAAATATATTTTTTTCAAAAAAAAAAAAAATAGAAGGAAGAAGAACACCTAAACAAGCACCATACACTTGGAAATATGAAGCCGAAAGATAAAAAAAAAAAAAGGTTCACCATCATAAATTAGAAGTCTAGAGACGCAAAGATTTCATGAACTGAAAAGTCTTTATGATAAGCCACATCCAATTAAAAAGTATCGGAACTCTATCTAAAGCCCAGTTCAATATTACAGGATAACAAGAAACTTGACCCATTATTGTTAATTTAGTCACATGGAGGCAAGGCAGCATTCCACCACGTCTGAGCAGCCCTCTCAGTTCGAGTTAGAAATCAAGCTTTTCTTTTTTTCCTAATGGGAATTAGAAATCAAGTTTAGTTTTAGCAATCCAATATATATATATAGGAGTTTAATTTAATTTTGGAATCACGCTAACCAACAATACATAATTAATATTTTTACCTTGCTAAGGTAGAAGTTCTTTAATAACTTATACAAGAGTATCTGGTGCTGTTGTTTGTCTCTCGGATTTAAAACCAAAAAAATAAGTCATACCCTGATTATACTTCAGGTAAACATGCTGCTATCTATTATGAAGCCCAATAACTAACTTTTTGACCCTCCACCCACCTATTTGTATGTTTACGCTTGGCTTCTCTGCTAAGAAACAATGACCTCCCATTTTTCTTCATTTTGATTGGGAGAGGAGAGGGGTGGCGAAGAAATCGTAGTTTATTCGGCAGTTGCATCTTCGACTGATTTCTTGTATTCGGGCTTGAGCTCGTAGGTTCCTTGATTAGCACCTCTTTTATTGTATACACAAAGTTCATTCAGTATCTCCTTCAAGAATTGCTGCAAAAGAAAAGGAAATACAATTTTCAGACCTAAGATAATCAAATCACATACGAAGATCATTATGTACTTCAACCACAAGAGTATATAAAATTTGATATTTAGGACACTATATACAGTGCTAAGGATATTGCGAATGTTTGCTAGGGAAAAATAAAAAAATTTCTGGTCAAGAGAAAGAGAGAGAACGAAAAGACATACTGCAGGCTGGTCAGTTTCTTGGACTAGCTGCTTTAAAGCCCAATTAGGCTGCCTTTCAAATAACTTAAACATTATATCCTCCAGCTCCCCGCGATCTCTCCTTGTTCTCTTTGTATCAGATTGTTTAACTGGCGGTGTCTTCTTCTTATCCTGTGACAGTTTAATAGAAATTAGAATCAACATTACACATAATCCATACACATGTACTTGAAGGACCAAACCTATTTCTTGGGAGAAGAAATATCACAACGAAAAAATAAATATCACACATGAATCAGACTTATGCTGGGGCCATTACATTATAAACTAAAAAAAGTAATTATATGAATATTCTATTCATAGAATAAAACCGGGATCATGCTTATGCCCCAGATTTGTTATGCGAGAAATAGAAGTTGAACCAGTAAGCAGGATGTCTATAGCAAATAAAATTGATTATTTGATGTATAGATCAAAAACAAAAGGTTTACCTTTGAGCTGGATGAAACTAGACCAACCATTCCAGGCATAGGCCTCATTAGAACTCCACGATCATTATCAATGACCTTCCAATTGAATAAAGAAAACCAGAAAATCAGTTTTTCTTCTTATTTTTTTTCATAGTCATATGTGACCATAACACCACCAAGAGACAATTAACTAATAAACATAAAACAATACCTGAATTTGCCGATTTTTAATCATAGATTTGTTTGTCCGCTCACGGCACAATCTTCCATACTCTTCAATGTTTTCACCATGGGGCTTCATATCAAATTTATGTTCTACTTTCCCCTCCATTGCGACTTTGCCTAATATGAACTTAGAAGTTGTTACCTTACTTGAGGTAGCCAGGCTTTGTAATGAAAATCGACATCATCATACAGTACTCTTTATAGGAAATGATTTCAAATGGTGAAAGTGATCATTCTTCACATTAAAATAAAAGCAAGAACATACTTAAGACGAACTATACATCCAGATACCAGCATTTTTCCATGTGTTAGATCTCACAAATTGTCAACTCTTCTATTGTTTGTTCATTGCTGAATAATGTGCAAACATTGCGAGGTGGAACTTCAGTGACGTAAGAAAACATACATAAGTAAACTTTGTATTGATATTACTAACATTACATGCAGATCAAATAGTGAACAAAGAAATTTAAGAGTTTGTCTTCCATTATTACCAATTTTTCACTTTTAGGGAAAAAAATCTATATTCTTTTTAAAGTAGCCACTGACCTGGATGGTTTATCACCCAATAATTCCAGCATACTGCTCTATCAATAAATAATTAGGATTTAGGAATGAAATTTTAAAAAGATCTACTAAAATTTTCAGTCACTTCTATATTCTCTAAGTCATATATGTAATGTCGAGGGAGTTAGATATCTAATATGGTTTTTCACTGATAGGCATTACTTTCAAAATTGCTATCAGTAAATAAGTGCTAGAAGAACAAATAGAGCTGAGGATTAAATTCTCACCTTGATTTGCCTCAGAGAAGACACACATAGGAACAAAGTCTTTGGACATATTCAGAGAATAAATTTTTGGCAAATTTGCGGCATCTGTTCCAGCCATCTCCATTGTGAACTGACATATTTATAAAATATGTTTTAAAAAAAAATAAAATAAAATGGATTACTAAACTTACATCATTGCTTGATAAATAAGCTTAAGCAGAATCAATAAATTCTATCGTGAAGACTGTAGAAGGCTAGAAACTGAAATGTCAATTTCTCTACATTGGGATAACATTGGAGAAATTATAACAATCAGCATGCAAAACAGATATGACTTTAAAATATATAATAGATATTTCCCCAGCAACCAATAACTTGAAAGGACCTAGGATTATACAGTATGCACAACACGAATGGTTACTTGCTGCAATTCTCGCAACGTCTGCACATATCAATAAAATAGGGTTTTAACAAATTGAAAAGGATTGGTACAAACTTCCAAAAAAATTTCAGAAATCCATATAATGACGAATTTTTCCTTATGTAACTGTTTGGTAAATTCACCCAATGATGGCAATTAGCACCGTTCTCTTATAAGATGGGGCAAAAGCAACTGGAGTTAGCCTAAGATCTCAAATTTTATATTGGAATTGGACTAGATTAGTACCTGAAGGGCTGAGGGATCGTCGGCTTGGAGAGGATCAAGGGAGAGGACGACCTTGGCGAGAGGTTGGGGATGAGAGGGTGGATGACTTTGCCATGACTTGGCGACGACCAAGGGACACTTCATCAGCCACACCGATCTCTCAGACTTGCAAGTCTCCAAGTTAGTGCCACTACTTCCACTAAAATCATGCTCTTCCTCCATGTCTATTGATCGTACCCTAGATTTCCTCTGCTTTCTCCTCTTCCGCTGCTGTCTATCTCCGAGTCCGACTCAACAACACCGGTTTCAACCCAAAAAGAAAAAAAAAAAAACAAAAACACACCCTAACGCAAGAGTCCGTTTTATTGTACTCACAAAATTCTTTTGATAAAAAATACAATACCTTTCAAGCAAATATTTATGTAAGATATGATGTTAGACTATAAATATTTTTATTTTAAACCACCGAGCATGTGTACCTAATAAGAGTTTTTTATTTATTTATTATTATTCAATTTTTTTTGTCACAGTTAAAATAAAAACGTAATTTTTTTTAATATTGACTAATATTTTAAGAAGAAATCAAATTTAATCTCAAATCATAAAAATTAACACAAGTGTTATATTAAATTGAAATGGATGGTTAAATAAAATGAGGTAACATCTCAAATTTAACAAGCTATAAGTTTATTTAGAATGCTTTTTCTACTTTAAAATGTTACAACTTTTTTTTATTCTAATTTTTTTCTGCACCAAAAAAAAGAAGAAGAAGACATCTTATGTTATCTTTTTCTCATTTTTTTCTTCTAATTAGTCAAATTGATCATATTTTCTCTTTTACTTTATTGTGTTTATACTTTAATGTATTCTTTTGATTGATAAAATAAAATAATATTTTATAAATTATTAAAAATAAATTTTTTATCAATTATAAAAATAAATAAATAACGTATGACACAAAAAAAAAAAAAAAAAAAAAAAAAATTCACTCTACTAGCTCAGAGCTCTCTACATATAGCATGGAGTACTTGCGGCCAAACTTTCCAACTTCCTGCCTAGTACTGAACTGTTTTCTTGCTCAAACGTGTGAAAAGAATCTGAAACAAGGTTGCTTGTTCATGCTCCTTTCATGAAAACTGAACATTTGACTTTGATGATTAATTTTTATAAAAAATAATTAAGTGTTTTTTTTTTATGATAGTGATATAAAAAAATGTTACATTGATAAAATGAAAATCTCAATCAATACAACTTATTTTTAGTTTGAATTTGTAAACACTTCGAATTCTCAGTAGATAAAGAAACAAGTACAAGTAACGCGCTTCAACTAACCTCATACGAGACTGTCAAGTGTTAAAAGGTCAGTCAAACAAATAGACTCCCGGTTCATATAGTTCAGCTAAAAAGGAAATTCTTTTCCAGAGCCTTTGTTATGCCAACCCTATAATAATAATAATAATAGAAAAGTGGGAAATTATCTTTAAATTTTTAAACTAAGTAGAAAAAATATTTGGACGTCGAAGAAATTGGAATTTTAAGTAAATATTTGTTTCATGAGATTAAATTATCAAAATATATTTTAGTGACTAGAGAGCAAGAATCCACGTTACAGTGCATCGCCCATGAGTGAATCGACGTACGGCACAGGAGTCCCATTATTTTATTTTTTTTAAGCATTAGTTTGTTTGTCTTCTCTCTTTTTTTTCCACTTAGTAGTACTAAAAAATATTTCTATAGTTTTGAAGAAGAAAAAACAATACGAAAAAAAAAAAAAAAAGTAAAGTAATGAAAATGATGCGAGGTGGGTCCCACATCTTCCACTCTTTCTACGTTTCTGTCTCGTTACGTCTCGGAATAAAACTCTAAATAATAAATACAAAAAAAAAAAAAAAATCTGCTCCAGACGAAGATGTAAGATGACTAAAACATCTATATTTATCTCAATTTTATATTATAAATATTTAAAATTAACCCACAAAACAAATAAAATAAAGTTAATGGTAGAAGCAACTCTAGTGGTATTGTGAAAATTGAAAAATGAGAGTAGCACTTAATGATACAATTCACCAATTCTAAGTTATCTGACATAAGCAACTATCTAAAATATTGTCATTGGAAACAGCTTAGGAGTAAAAATATCTAATTGATTTATTTTTAGATGACAACAAGACAGTTTGATTTTTAATTCACGCATACTATTCGAATCCTTTACTAGTGACCACTAGTTAATTTATTCAATCAGGGGAAGAAATTTCTATTGATTGTCTAACTATACTAATTTAAAGGAGCAATAAAAAAAAAAAAAAGCACAAAAAACCTAACAAAAATGATTGTGTCACTTTGTGCTTTAATATACCTGTTTTACTAAAAAAAATATTGTTTGTCGAATTTGAGAACATCAGCGCTTGAGGGCATTAGATAATAGCGTCGGATTTGGCATGAATGCATTTGTTTTCTAATTAATTAAATAATTTTATAATAGTGTCCGATTTGAAAAGAGGAAGAGTTTAAAACATTGCAGTTGGTTTTATCGAAGACAAAGGGGTTATATAGCTCGAGAACTGATTTTTATTGCCAACCGTTGATTATAGTGTGGGACCTTTCACAGATTGCATCCAACAGCTGCATTTGAAACGTGTTACGGGCCGGGTCAGAAACAAGAAAACCTCTAACGGAAAAAGAAAGACGGATGGAACGGAGAAAGGCCACGTCTGCTTCTTTCTTAGCAGATGGAGATGGAGGTACACTCACTGGCCACAAGTCACAACTGTTACCCGCTCCTTCCGGATGAGATATTTTATTTGTTTCTTCGCTCAAGTTGCAGGGCTTGGCCCTATAATACAAAACCACGTGTCAAAATCACATTAGCTATGATCGGTTTTACAATCTTCTCGGAAGCCATTTCGCTATTAAATAGTGGCAATTGCACACTAGCACCTATCCTCTCATTCCTTACCTTCTCCTTGACTTCCCCATGGGCCGCCATATCCTCTCGGCTTTCTTTCTCTTGTCTCTCTTGTCCGCTGCGGTAGCTACTGCCGATCGAATCGATGACGAAGATGATCTTCTGATCCGTCAGGTGACGGACGACGATGATCACCTCCTCAACGCCGAACACCATTTCTCTATCTTCAAGTCAAACTTCGGCAAGATCTACGCTACAAAGGAAGAGCACGACTATCGCTTCGGTGTCTTCAAGGCTAACCTGCGTCGAGCCAAGTTACACCAGAAGCTCGACCCCTCCGCCGTCCACGGTGTCACAAAATTCTCCGATCTTACTCCGTCGGAGTTCCGCCAAAAGTACCTCGGCCTTAAGCCTCTTCGTCTTCCGGCAGATGCTAACAAGGCTCCGATCCTCCCTACTAGCGATCTCCCTAAAGACTTCGATTGGCGTGACCATGGCGCCGTCACTGGTGTCAAGGATCAGGTAATTAATGGTTGCATATTATCATGTACGCGCTTTCATTTTACTTATTCGTTAAGTACCTCTGTTTTTCTTAATTTAAATTTATTCCAAAATTTAGTGTGATCAATTAATTTACGGAGTGATTTGGTGATCACTGGTTAGGGTTCTTGTGGATCATGCTGGTCGTTTAGCACTACAGGAGCGTTAGAAGGAGCTCATTTTCTTTCGACTGGTGAGCTAGTGAGCCTTAGTGAGCAGCAGCTCGTGGATTGCGATCATGAGGTTAGTTTTTCTTTTGCCTCTCTTCGAAGCGTAAGCTGTGGTGTTTCTCCTATGCTTTTATCACGACTTTCCTCTTGGATTTTTGTTTTTCCGGCTCCGTTTGCTTCAACGGAAAGTATAATTTCTTTTAAAGAAAATATTTATTGAAGAAGAGACATGAATTGTTGTTTTATATCTGACCTTGAGGTTCTGATTCTAGTAATTCCTAATAATATATTTTGCTGTGGATATGCTTTTATCCAGATCCAAAAGGTAAATGCTAAATTAGTAATTAAGTAATAGATTTCTTGAAGAAATCTGTCACTCTTCTTAACTACGTACAAGGGATACTTATAGGATAGAAAGGATACTTCCATAGAATATAAGTTTCTTGAGTTCTATAACTCTTGAACTCTCACTAGTGTCTCCATAATTTTTTCTAACTATTGCATAAATAGCTATTGTAATACATAGAAATAATTCTCTGTTTAAAGTTCCCTAAAAACATCGAAGTTACAACTCTCATATTTGAACATCAGTTCTCGTTCTTATTCTTTTTGTAAAATTGTTACGCATGGTTGTGATGTCTAACTATACAAACAGACATGATGGACAAGTACTCTAATGATTTCACAGCTAGGAAAGTGAGTTTCGAAGTTTCCCAAATAAGACAATAGAATTGATTCCGTTCATGATTTGGTTTATAGCATGTAGAAATTTTGTAGCTGAACAGTGAAATTGATTGACTTTCGCAGTGTGATCCGGAAGAATATGGATCATGTGACTCAGGTTGTAACGGTGGGTTGATGAACAATGCCTTTGAGTACACACTCAAGGCTGGTGGACTAATGCGAGAAGAAGACTATGCTTACACTGGAACAGATCGTGGCCCCTGCAAGTTTGACAAAAGCAAAATTGCTGCGTCCGTTGCTAACTTCAGCGTAATATCCATTGACGAAGATCAAATTGCTGCAAATCTAGTGAAGCATGGTCCTCTTGCAGGTAGTTACTTTTCCTGGATACAAGTAGACTTTGTATCCCGATATCCTTCTCCCCTGAAAGACTCTTATGTTTTCTTGCTGAGGCCTCTCGATAATGCATCATATGTTCGTCTTTTTCAAGGATAATATTAGATGGCCAATCAGAAATTAAATACTCATTTTTTGCTTTGCATGGTGCAGTTGGTATCAACGCAGTTTTTATGCAGACATACATGCATGGCGTTTCATGCCCATATATCTGTGGAAAGCATTTGGATCATGGGGTTCTTATAGTGGGTTATGGCGCCGCTGGTTATGCTCCGATTCGGTTCAAGGAAAAACCATATTGGATTATTAAGAACTCGTGGGGAGAGAGCTGGGGTGAGAACGGATATTACAAGATCTGCAAGGGCCGAAATATATGCGGGGTGGATTCCATGGTCTCTAGCGTAGCTGCTCCGCATATTACTAAACAATAAAAAAGCGGATACTAAGTTGTGGTCGCCTGGCACTAGGCCAGTGCAATTTGTAAATACTAAGCTATGAAATGTATTATTTAATGCTCCTAGACGTTTATCTATGTAGGAGTCAAAACTGCCATGCTCATATGGTTGTTCTATCCTGTAACAATATATTCCCATTAGCCTTGCTATGATTATCATCCATTATTAATTTGGTGTTGAAGTTCTGACCGATGAATCCATGTAGTTATTATTACCCCAAATAATTCCACTATTTGTGTGAAATATCCGCGTGACATCTGCATCGAACGAAAATTTTGTTGCACAATTCAGCATAAAATATGGTAATTTGCTGACAATATGAATTTAAAATTTTAAAATTCAAACTCCTAATTTTTACAAAGCTCCTAACTCTGATACATTCAATGTTTTCTTTATAACTCACCTGAAATTCCATTGGCTGGCTAGATCGTTTAGTGATGATCCATGACTTCCTCTTAGACTGCAGGCTGGTAGTCTGTCGTTTCAAGACTCTTATATTAGAATGCCCAGGCTCGTACTGAGCGCATTTGCTCCATGGTTGTGGCAAAATTGACGTCTTTCTATACTTATATGCCTAGTGTTTGACAACTATAACTCATCCTCATCATTAAGTAAAGCAAGTGAAAATGGACAGAACTTATAACCATCTCCTTCATAAAACTTATCCTGGAAATCTACCCAGTGAAGCCGTAAAGCATGCAAGAAAGCGCTTAGAGTTTCCACTACCAGCAGAACACCAACAGTTGCAAATATAAAAACGATAACGCCAACAATGAGAACAACGGTGTTGTTGAACCTGCATCACACACGCACGCCAAAAATAAACGCTCTCTTATAACTCAAAATGATTTTTACAAATCCACCATTGACATAATACAATTAAAAAACGAACTTACCCCCCCAAGCAAGAAGTAGAACTTTATCATAGAATACACTTGATAACTCTGAATGAGCTAGACTGAAAAAGACCAAAAAGCAATATATTAATATATGAATAAATTAATTAAATAAAAGTGCTGACGCATTTCGAAGCTGAAAATCTAAATACAAAAGAGATACGACTTCAAGGCTTACCCATAAAAGTTAGAAATTAGGGAGAATAACTGAAAATGATGGCTTGGGAACATTTACGACCCAAAAGAGAACAAGTGATTAATGTTTCTTATGGGCTGTAAACATTGATGAGCCTTCTTTTTTGGTAATTCTGCCAAGAAATTTTAAAGAACAAATCACTGTAACTAAAATGTAACGCGGCAAAAGATCAGTTCAATTTTTTTTTGGTTATAAACTAGCCAGCATAGATAGAATTGACAAATAACCAATCCCTCGAAAGGGGGAAAATCAAGAACCCTGAAACTTGATGAGACAAAAAGCAGGACATTAGTGCCGGGAGGTTTCTTCTTCGAAGCTAATGACCATCCCCAGTCAATGCTATAATAAACATGCTTATCCCACCGAAGCCCTGGGTTGTGAACCTAATCAAGATGAAAAAAGTGGTTTGGTTGGGTATACTGACTGGTAAATTCAGATCTAGAACTTGCTATGACTTCGATGGTTTCTTACATACTCCAGTGCTACAGCCATAACATTTTGACATTAATATGGTGCCAAATTTAATCACGTCAGCAACAGGCTAACCACAAACAGTTGATCCAATGCAAACGTAGCCACGCTACAACCAATATGAGTTCACTGGAAAATTTGGAAGACGCAAATCTAATGCTCCAATTTGTTCCTTTCATATGGTTGCAATTTTATATTTGTATAACTCATTGCATTCCTAAGAACCTAACAGGGCCTTAAAAGTCCACTGAATCTTACCCGGTACATAGCTGATGTCATCAAAACCTAAATTAATTTGCAAACATAATTGTCATCTACCATAAGTTAAAGCAGAAAAAAAATATCCAGTGTCACTTTCCATGCTGAATCTCTAATTGTAGAAAGCAGAGTTCATGCATTACGAGTAAATATTTTCATCTTCCTACCTGAGGGCCCATAGACGTAGATAAGAAGCTGTGTTGGACACTGCTCCAAGAACAAATTCTATTGTATGTATGAGTTGATGCACAAAAACTTCACTGAACTAAAACCCCTCATGGACATGCGGAATACTATGTGGCTCTGGCTCTGATTCCAGAGGGCCATCAGTGCTGTAAAGCAACGTGTAAACTTGACCTTGATGCCTCTGAGGAAGCATGATATTAAAAATTAATACAATTTACAAAGCAGAAACGGAAATGCGAAAGATAAAAAGAAAGAAAAATCCATCAATGGTTCAGAGTATACTTCTTCGTGTTGCTTCTTCAAGAGAAAGGGTTTTGGCAGCAACTCCATGGTACAGCCACAAGAGCTGACAATAGTAATACAACCTAACAATGAAACATTTGACAGTTTAGATGTGGCATTCATTCAGAGTCACCGTGAAACTTACATCCAAACCAATATTAAGGATCTTACTTGACGGAACTTTTGGCCGGCGAAGAGCCGGTTTTCGCCAAGATCATCAGTTGGACTAAGAAACATGTATATCATCACATGATACAGGTCTGCTTGAGATCCAGTGCACCATTTAACAATTATCAGTAATGAAAGGTAGCCAAACAGGCTGTTTAAGAATATCATTTGGGGAACAAACTGGTGCCTGGACCAACATACGTAAATCAAACGGTCAATTAAACCGATATAAAAAAAGACCATTTAAACTTAGCAGTTTCAATTTTTACCAAATATTTATGTCATTCGCAAAGTATTTTGCATTATAGTAACTTCATATAATTTCAAGATTCATCTGGACTACTCCCAATAGGATTGACATCTTCATTTTCAAAGAATTAAGAAATGGCAATTCACTCCGGGTACCATGCCATTTAGGATCCACACCAAATGGATATGTTCCACGCACCTTTATTAAACCTGTCATGGAAGCATCCCTGCAAAAGAAATAATAAAAAAAAATATATAGAAAGTGACTGATTTACACAAGAGAAAATACACGTTAAATAAGTTGTACCGACTACAACCTGCACGACAGATCACGCAATCCATATGCAGATGGCCCAAATAGTTAAAACGGAACAGGAAAGAATTCGTTGTATATCAATCCTGTGTAGATCGAGAACAATGCCATCATCATATGACATAGCGACCACCAAATGTCATTTCTACGATGTCCCCAAGTTTCTGCAATAAACGACATCAAGTGTACCTGACACAGGCATCAGAAAAGAAGAACTGTTCACCATGAATATAAAAACCCAGGAACTACTAGGTAGGTACCTGAGTAGAAAATTTCTTCTCTCTGATTATGAAATATAAAGTCGCCAGCAATAAGCAGATACCATGTCCCCAATCACCAAACATTACAGCAAAAAGGAATGGAAATGTGATGATTGTGTATACACCAGGATTTGCCTCCCGGTACTTGGCAACTCTGCAAATAATAAAAACTGGTTATTTGAGTTCGAGTCATCAAATCATTTACCTTTACCAGTTAAGTAAATCAACAAAAAAGCACAAAGTGCACTAATATAAGTTATTTAAAACCACAAAACAAATGATGGAGGGGAGGCAGAGACTACAAGAGAAGTTTCTAGTCTCGCTTCCCACGATATAAATCACATAAATTACACATCTATTACACGCTAAAAACTTAGATCTTAAAATTTCACCGAAATTAGATATAATTGGATTGAACATAATGCAAGCAATATTCTGTAATACGAAATCAAAATGTCATCTAATTAAGCTCCGCTAGGCATTGGAACAAATCTGCATCTTGGTATCCAGATTAAGCAGGCCTGCTATTTAAAAAGAATCAAGCATTCAATCTAAAGGATCGCTTAATCAGGCCTTCTTTTAAAGATTTAGCCATGCAGTTTAGGTGTCTATAAGCAGTAGACACATACACAAACGTTATACATAATGGAAACTAACGTTATACATCATATAAAAACATTAGGCAAGATTATGATTAAGAATTCGAGTCTAATCAAAATGACCCACAGGGGAAAAGGGCATGGGATTTGGCATGAACAGGACTAATCTCGAAGTGACTTACCCATAGGCATCTACAATTTCTTGAAAAGAAGAAGTGAATTTGTTCGTGCGGAAATACGTAGGTGGCGATTCCTTTGTTTGTAAAATCTGAAATATGGCCCCTACTTGCGAGTTACTATCCACAGTTGCTCGTTGCAATGCAAGTTGAATCTGCCAAGTATTGGAATTAAATAAATTGGATTAGCCAGTCGATATTATTCACCAGAAGCAATGGATAGCTGTGTATGCTCATTGTATAAGGAATCAAAATCACACCACAAGAACAGACCTGATTTGTTGCAATAACAGGACACCAACCTTCATTTACGAGACATTTTTTTGTCACATCAATGCTAAGCATATTTAGAGCGTGGTAAATGTACTTTTCCTTCTTCACCTATCAATTAAAATTTTAGAAATGAAATGTCATAGTTGGAATGAAATTTGTTTCCACAAAAATAAAAAACAGAGACATGTAAACACCTGGGAAAAAAATAGTAGACCCAGTGTGTGCTTTAGCAATAATCACGGAAATGATAGATTGAATCAGCTAGACAAACCAGGAGGGTCCACTGCTCATACTGATTTGCGATTGTCTGCAGCAGATTGCTCCGATGGAGCCGTCCAGCATCAATGGTAGTCTTCCAGAAACCTAGCAATTTCGCTATATGTAGTAGATGTTTCTGATGAGGAATCTACCGTCTTCAATAAAGAAAAGGTACTATGGGTAAAGAAGACCAAGTCATGTGCAGAACTTAGAAAAGGCTCACACCACAAAAGTTGACATCACATTGGTTGAACATAGGCGCGAGATGTACCTTGTTGGGGGGCGGCGGTCCAAGGGACATAGTCCTTTCAGGCAGTGGCTGTTTAGTCCATGGTCCATTGGATGGTCGGTGCAAGGGCAGAAATTGGAACACATTGATTCCGCTCGTTCCTGTCCTTCGCTTCAGCGTTTTCCGTCGTAACTTCTACTTAGTTAATCAACGTTACTAGTCTTATGAACTTTACTCAAGTTCTTCCCTTCGCCAAATTTAATACAGAAAGAGCTTCACTTGGACTCATTGTCATTTAGAAACAAAACAGGAACTAGACATACGAAACGGAATAAGTAGTCTCTGTATCTCACTTTCTAGGTTGGGAACAAACAGCTCAAATTCCATTCACAAATCAAATGAAACACTGTCGAACTTGGATAAGAAATACAAGAAAATATCACCAGGAAAACAAAATTGATAAAAGCTTTGACAAGAAAGGAAGAAGAACAATGACGCAAAAGACAGTCAGCTAAAATCTCCCGACTAAAAAGATGCAACAATCTGAAGGGTTTATTTACAACAAGAAGAACGACAAACCCAAAAGAAGAAGTTTCTACCTCTCTGATCATCTCAAATTATTTGCTTATGTCATCTGTGAAAGGATAACGATTGGCTCCAAAAGCATCACATATTTTTATAATTTTACTTTTAGCTCTCTCTCCAGAGTAAAAGACAGCAAATACATTTTTATCAACCTGTAAAATGACGCATTATGAGTTTATTAACCAAAAAGATTAAGACAAATAAGTTCAAGTAACAATTTAAGAATAAAATGTTAGGAAGGAAGAAAACAAATATACAATAGACATATATCAAACTTCCACCACAAGTTGCATGATCATTCACTTTTTTAATGTTTTACACTTCCTAATGGCAAATGATACAGCAAAAAAGGAACCATGACAATCAAGCAAGCCACTATAATTTCGAACTTATGCAAGAGATAAGAAATTTCAACTGTCAGGATGCTCAACCACGGCTAGCTTCAGAAACACATTACCCCTGGTAGCACGAAATAAAATTCTTTCAAAAGCCATCCCTTTTTCTCTAGGAACAAGGCCACTGATATATCCCAGCCTAATCTGCTTTAAAGAATCCGTTGTCATCTCCTGTGGAAAACAATTTTGCTAAACATCATTAAGAGAAGAAATAGAATAAATCTGTAAGGTAGTAAAAAAAATTATACTTGTTCCAATAATAAGGGAATCTCAATAGATCCTTCGAAAGTGTTCTGGACTTCAAACTCTGTCTGGTGAGCAACAGCGCCTTTTTTCGCTGATGAAAAATAACTCACCAGCCTGCAATGGAATAAAATATGAAATTTTGTTATTTTTTATTTGATTGGCTCTATTCAACCAAGGTATGAAAGGAAAAGGCTTGGCGAATTGATCCAATACATGATGCAAGCATAAGACGAGATGCTGTAGGTATGAATTTGTGCAGAAAATTTGTATATAGCACGATAGAGAATCATCCATATATCTATTGAAATGATTAAATGCCATTAGAAGCACGTAAACAAGGGAACCAGAAAAATTATGATATAGAGAAAGTAGAGCTTTGAAATATTAAACATCAAATTGATGATGTTGATGGTTGTCATGGTTTCTTATTATAGCCATACCTTCTGTAGAACAAGTTTATACTCGGAATGCTCACTATAAGCATTTTGCAACTTCTCATTGTTTGCGTTAATCTCAAGTAGCTCAGCTTCCAGTTCTGTAAGTTTGACTTGGCAGTGAAAAAAAAAAAAAGGAATTATTAAATAGAGTAGCAGATTCTAAAGGGGGATGCAAATGTCAGAGTACATGTCAAACCTCCAAATTTTCCAGATCAATTGCACCATCTCTTGTTGATCTTGTTGAGGGTGATACACCGACCTTTGTCATTTGTTCCCTAAAAAACCGTAGCTTACGTGCCATTTCGCCACATCTTTTAATCTACTTGATTAAAAATAATTTTTTAGTGTAGTAATAATAATTCTAACAATAAAGTTTGACATAATTAAATATGCCGGCAAGCAATAATTTGTGCATTGTTGAAAAAACAAGGCACATTTAAAGATGAAATTTACTACTCAGCAACATTGGTAAAAAATAAAAATCAAAAGTGCTAATAGACTTGCCGAAAATTGCAATCAAATAAAGTTTCAAGAAATTATGAACAGTAACCATTTGTTACAGCATTATGAAGATTATATGCGCGTGGGAAATATGTCCTTCTAATACTGCACCATAACTTGATTTTCAACTTTCTATCAGAACCACCGTCAACAGCCAGAAGTGTACCACAGGCAACTAGAAATACACATTATTCAGATCTTTTGATGCTACATCATTTTGATTAAGTATCAATAATTGCAGAGATACTCTCTGGAAATAATGAACGGACTTATGCAAAGAAATCTGTTCAACGAAACAACACATAGGCGGATCTTTTTTCTAAAAGGCAACACAAATTCAACTCGGAAGGCTGAGATCACAAATGCACCTGCGCAGCATACGTCCGTTGGAATGGACTTTTTTCTTGATTAAGCTGAAAATTGATTATAAATTTTTTTCAATATTATGAAATGAATAATAACTTAGAGAGTAAATCAAAAACAAAAATCGATAGAGACATCAAAACAGTCAGTTATAACTATGCTTTCTAAGACAAATACATAATGTCAGAATAAATCACCCAAGTAAAATCATTGATACATGAATTAGAACACAAAATCAGGATTCGTGAAAAGGATTATAAACAAACCAGAAAATTAAATCAGGAGCTTATACAAAAACATCAATGCAGGTTCCGAGTCAGAGAATTCAAAATGTGATATCAAAAAGGACGGCGAAAATGAAAGCAGAGAGGAGTTGCAAATGGAAACAAGGAATACGTCTTTGAATTGGAAGAGGCTGAGATCGCCTAGGTAAGAGATGGCTCGGCGAGCTGATTCGATCGGAATTATGAGTTGCACCAGCTGCATTGGCTCCGAACGTAGCAGATCCATCGTCGGACTACAACCTCCATCCTGCATCTTCAACCCCTACCAAGTTCTCTGTCGATTTCCAAAATGTATGTGATTCTGAAATATGTTCCAGCCTTGACCGGAGAGTAGAGAATGTCACTGAAAAGAGATGCTCGCCTCGCTCCGTCGGGATTTGAATTGCTTCGCAATTTTTTTAAAAAAGCCGTTTACTGTACCAAACTTTGCCGGTGCGCACTCGCGCGGTCTACTTATTTATACCCACTATTTGTCGTAAAATTCACGCGCATTTGAACATGCCAAAAATTATTTATTTGAGATCAAGAATTATTTGCGAATATTAAATATTAATATTTATTTTTACAAAATATACGATTTAATATTTATACTCCATAATTTTCCTTAGATTTTAAAGGTAATAAAAAATAATACACTGAAGTTATTTATTTATTTACTAATTTTTTGGGCGATATGTATAAAATGGTTGACTCTTTTTTTGTATATAAAGAAAGTTCTTGAATTTTAACGCAAGAAAAAATGCGCCTACAGTATTTTCCTAGTCATTAATGAAAGAGAGAGAGACGTGCTATTGTAGCATAAAAAAATATTGATATTATCCTTATGAATATTCTCTTCTTATTTTTCCAATTCTTGTACAATGCAAGTAGTTTCTCTCCCTTTCATAAATAAATTGGACTATTTAAAAGAGGATATGAACCCTTGATATTCGACAATGTATCCAATACTCCATTAGTAAAATGTCTCCTTCAACCGGGAGCAATGAAGGGAGGAAAGAGCTCCCACACAAGTTGAATTGAAGAGAATATTCTAAGCTTGTTTTAATGGGCTAATTATGGAACCTCCTTTATTTGTATTCGTTGGTAAGTTGATCATAGTAAACTCATGTACATGGGCCGTATGAGAGATGAGGACCTATGCCCATTAAACGAAATGAAATCTGGCCCAATCATATCGTATTACAGGACTAGGTGTCGGTAGCCCAAGAAAAAGGCCGAGGACATAGTTTTGGTAAACAAGCTCTACCCGAAGCATCGTAGCAAAAACAGAAATAGTAAGAAGCATTGTTTGTGTATATAGTAACACGGCTATGGTTATCGTTTCTTGCCGTTTTCTTAAGCGAAGGAAAAGAGGAAATGACAGATGTTAATCCTATTCCTGGCTAGGGTTGTGCTTGGCGTAAGGATTAGCTGTGGGCTTGACCATAAAATGTTGATTGCAAGATATTTATTCCATTTTAAATTTTAATCAAATTTCTTTCACTTCAAGCAAGGGTTTAGAGTTGTGGAAAATTACCATTGTAACCTCTGACGACACCAAACATTTAAACTTCTGAAACATTGAGAATCGCGAGGGATTAGGATTAGCTATGGTGCAGTATCGATCACACATGAATGCTAACAAAGATGCAGTAACAAAGTCCAGCGACTAGCTTGTATATGATTTGGGGTCTGGACCACTAAATTGATGAGCAGGCTGATACAAATACAAGCAAAGGAAAAAATAGTTTACTGGCTTTCCCCGGGCCTTCACCTATATGCCATGCTATACCAATACACAAACCCCAGGCCGTGCCCGTCATATCAAAATCTAGCCACTTCTCTTCTGCAAAGTTTGCTAATATTATTTTTCCTACTGACTAGAATTTATATTCAAGAAATTAAAAGAACAGGGAACATAGTATACGTGTTAGTACATAGAAGAATTAACCACACCATTCCCCAATACTTGGTGTCTGGTCGGCAGGGCGACAAGAAATTAATGATCCGTGAGACAACGGTTACCTTATCCTGTGGACGATTATTGAATAGGACAATAGTTTGCCCAGAAAAAGAACAAGCTTTTATTGTAATTTTGCTGTGCTTAAAAAGATCCTCTTGTCCCCTTGTCATGATACCCCTATATATAGTGCAATATTCTACGTTTCTTTATTATTGTTGCTGTTACTAGTGCAATCTTTGAACCTAGATAAAATAAGCCTTTCCTGTCATTCATTAATTTAACTCTACAGTATCCATATTCTTAGATGATGAGTGCATTTAACTTGACAAGAAGTAATTAAGTCAATTCAGGTCAACAACGGCAGGACACAGCGCGCAGGGTAAAGAAACAATTTTTGACACAATCATGTACTCCAAAATGTGAAAACATGCATGCTTTATCCGGACACTATTGTTTTTTTCTGTGCTTTATCCCACTTTAATGAACCCTTATTAAAGCAGTAGCAAATATAGTCAGCGAATTTACTCGTTTCCTGAGCATTCTAACTTTAAACTGTATTATGTGAGATCATCAATTAACAGTAAGATAATCTAGAGTACATACAGTACGTACCAACGCTAAGAGATGAAGCCCAAATTACACACATTTTACCTACTATAACAAAAATAACTTTTATCACATTAAAGAAATTGTACAAAAGACTATTAACAGAAACCAAATTCTTATATCGCACCATGTCTCGTCCCACTGTGTTATGTGAGATTACGCATATGCTACTCAGCACAAATGGGAAAAGCTCAGGGAAAGAAGGTTAAGAAAACCCATCGATCCTCTTCATGGAATGGAAGGACATTCATGGGGACACAAGATTTGATGTCCCGAGAAACAGAAGAGGAATTTTTTTTCAAAGAAAAAAACTTACACAATTTGGGTGACGTCATTGGACTTAGTTTCTTTTTAGTATCATTGGACCTATTTATTGCATGTTGCCATATCTTACCATAATTCCAAGCAATTATTTTTTAAAAAAAAAAAAAATTGTGTGTGAGCTAAAAGGTCATCTCCCCTCGAAGAATTTTAGGGTACTTGATAGAAATAAATGAAAATATTTTAAATTTTACCATTTTTTTATTTATTATTGGTTTGAAGTTTCAAAAAAATGTGAAGTAAAATTATCATATTTCTTATAAAATTTAAGTTAAATTATTCTTTTCATCTTTATAATTTTCAAAAAATTAATTGTAATCTTTATAATTTTAAAGCCTATAAAATAGTTTTATAATTTTGTAAAATAAAATTTCGATCTTACCATCAATTTCTATTAGAACTTTAGTTTTCTTCAAATTAAAACTTTTGTTTTCTTCAAATGTAATGTAAGTTTTAATATTTATATTTTCCAAAATTTATAAAATAATCTTTATAATTTTTAAAAATTATCATTTTATTATTGTCATTATTGTCCAATACAAGTATCTCTTTTGTACAAACCTAACCCTCTATATACAAGCAAATACATGAACTATAATATTGATTACTAAAGAAGAATGGCTTGTTGGCCCGGAAAGCCTCTATTTAGTTTTCTAATTATTATTTTGTAGGGTATAGTTGTTATGATTTCATGTTTTATCCAAAACAAAACTTTTTTTTTAGCAATTAATATTTTTTCTCAAGTATTCACTTATATATAGAAGATTAGGTTTGTACAAAAAGAAAACTTGTAACAATAACAATGATAAAACATTAATTTTTAAAAATTATAAGAATTGTTTTATAAGTTAATTTTAAAATATATATGGATTAAAATTATAAGAACTAAAAGAATAATTTATCCTTTTGTTAAATTTAAAAAAAAAAAAAACTAAAAGTTTTAACAAAAACTAATGCCAAGAAGAAAATTTATTTTTTTGAAAATATAAAAATTATTTTATAAGTTTAAAAATATAAGGATTAAAACTTAATTTCTTACAAATTATAAGAATCAAAAAGAATAATTTAACCCAAAATTTAATCAAATCAAACACTTTATCATTATCTGCATTTTTAGTCTTACCTTGTATATATTATTAACATCTCTGATAATGACTATAACCTTGTTCAACTAGTCTAAAGAAATCTAGCTCTAACTCATTATCTAAGGATAACTCTACTAAAAAAAAAAAAAAACCAATTTACCAAACACTTATCAAAATACATGGGCTTATTCTTATAGCGACATTCGTAAATTTTCCTCTTACATATTGTATATGTATAATAATAAGATTTTATATATCAAATTAGCTGATTCATGCACATAAGAAGTTCCATAGCATCTAATAAGTTCTATTGTCTTTTGATTTTCTACCAACAGCCGTAAAATTTATTTAATCTTTATATATATAGTTCGAAAGAAAGTGCATTAATTTATTTTTCTGAATATATGTAATTACTTCCTAATTAATATATAATATAGTCCTGTGATTACACTGGCCACTTTTTTCATCCAACCGTTGCTATTCTTTATTTTGATTAATATTAATTAATGCAAATTTCTTGTCATCTTACTGTATTTGTGCATGTGTGCACTGCCTGTATACAAAAATGAGATCAATTACTATATTGCATGCTGAGTGATTTTTATCGTGATGCATCTGAGCAATTTTAGCCTAACAAATATTGACGTTTTATGCAATCACTTTCAACATGATTGATCGATGTTTAGCTAACTTTGTTTTCCTTCTCCCTTCTCTTTCAAGGTGAGGCCAACAGGAATATAACTTGACTTGCGCTACAATTATAGATTAACTCTTTGATTCCTTTTGTCTTTATATATGTGCTACAAAACCATAAATTTCAGCCAACCTTGTCCCTGGATCATATATAATATAATGATAAAGATGTTCCATGAAATCTTAGCAGAATATATCATTTTTATTCGAAATCCTAAATATCAGGAAAGGGAATATCGGGAGCGTGAAAGCAGCTTTATGTTATATATATGTAGTGCCATATAACCAAAAAAAACTCGTTGAAAAGAATCTAGAGAAGAGAAGAAGAATTTACAAGAGGGGTTGAAAAAGAAAGAAGAAAAAGTATGGAAAAGAGTGTTATAAATGCAAACGAACAAAAGTATAGAATAGATGAAAGAGAAAGGCAGTGCTATGTCTCAATCAACAGAAGGTGGTGTAGCACATGTTATGGGCCAGTTATTACAAAACAAAGGAAAATTTTCGTAAAGTTTCTGATTCTTCCTAAGGAACTAAAACCAGCAGTCTATGAAATTGTATCATTAACCCTACGATATCATATGTACCTCCACCTATATCATCGGGTGGCAGTAGACACTTATATACATATAACATACATCACATGCACATTTTTTCAGTAGCATTAAACATTAGAAGCCAAAGAAGCTATAGCACCCTTTCCAACTCTAGCTAATGTATATGGAAGTCACATCCAAGCATGTCTATTCCAGTAGCTAAATATTATTGTTTTTCAGATAAGTAGTTGGTGTAAATGCAAGTTGTAATTCTCCATTCATATGTAATGTAATTATTACTGCAGATATCGGAGGAAAGGTATATAGAAAGTGAGTCATCCAGAGAGTTACACTTTTGGTTTTGGCTCCCAAGTTGCCATTTGCCCATGCATGGGATTGGGAAACAAAGAAAAGATGGACCGTCCGTGCCCTTTCTCCCCAGAAATCGTGCACAGAGGATTTCTTTTTATTTTTAATTGAAAAAAAAAAAAAAAACTATGGTTAACCACACACGAAACCTATTTCGTTCCATTTTGATCCGGCAAGCAAACGGATAAACGGGAAAAAGCGGCTTCGAGTTCAGCACCAACCAGAAAGCTCACTCAATATTAACCCAGAAAAAGAAAAATACTATAAACAAATCAAATGACACAGCATAACATAATGCACACATATCCAAATGCTGCCAAGAAAAATATCACATTCATCCACCACAGATCAGACTCAGCAAAAACAAATAAATAAGTAAGATCAAATGTCTTTACCTCTGGAGAATTGAAAAGTGATGACCAGTCATTGATAAGACCAAAATAACCATAAAAATCTGAATTGAAATTCGAACAAAGGAAAACAAACATCCCTCATTTCATGCACCTAGCCCAAATCATCATCGTCATATATAATCAATTTTAAATTCCTAACTCTCTTCCTTCCACTTGTTACTTCAGCTCAGCTGATCATGTTAAAGACATACTCTCAAGTCTCAACAATAACAAACCACAACCAATAATTCTAAAAGAGTCCCCGATCGATATCACGAGAAGATTTGCTTGAAATATCAGATATACGAATATGATGATGAATAAACACCCCCAGAGATCATAGAGAGAGACCGTGTGTCTTTAGGATCTTGGGGGTGGGAAGAATTGCGTACCAGCCATGAATGCGTTGAGTGGAGCCGGGTAGAGTGAAGGATCAAATGGGTTGCCGGTGGTTGTGGTGGTGGTGGTGGTTGCTGCGGCTGTTATCAGGTTAAGTTGTTGAGCTTCACCTCCGCCGGAAGGGCTCTCGCCATGGCCACCTGTGGTGTAAGGACCTTCAGGGCCTTGATCATAAAGAATTCCCTTGAAAACATGCCCTCCAATGTTGACAGCTGTTTGATACGCGTATTGCTCATCGGGAGCACTGTCCAGTGGGCTTACTCTCACACAACGAAATACAGCTGGAGAGTTCAGTTCGGGTGGGAAATGTCCCAGTTCCAACCCTAATCATAAACAAATAAATCATTGCAAATCAAATACAAGCAACTAATTATTAGAATTTTTTCTTTTTTCGTTTATATGGGATCGGGGAGCTAGGTGGGGTTTGTCCTCCAAAAAGAGTTAAAAGAAGTCAGTTAGAAGCCTAATGGATTACATGGAACCTTTGTCATTTTTACTCAAACAGTAATGGGATAGAAAAAGAAGAAAAGCTAGCGTATAGATGGATGGGTGACCATGGCGTGGAATTTCATTTTCACACTCAAATGATATGGATCAGTTAGGTACAGCCACAGACATGACCATAATTCCACGAGATCTCATTGCATCTTTCCTCTAGTAATGTCATAGACTTAAAAAGTACTGCAGTTGAAAATTCGTCATGGACTTTGAAACCAAAATTCCCATAGTTTCTCTTCTTTGTGTTGTTGTGAACTTTTTTCTTTTTTTTTTTTCTCTATTACTCTTTGTTTGTATTTGTATCTTACATACTTTACCTGTGGTGGTGATGGGTAATGGAACGCAGGCTAAGGAGCCTGAAGCTTGGTTTTCTCTGTGCCGTTTTGGATTCTCACCACGAAGGTGCTCTTGGTGCTTCTGTAACTGTTGTTGTTGTTGCTGCTGCTGTTGATGCAACAAGGAGAGTTGTTGTTGTCGTTCACGGCGTTTAGCTGCTGGAACCCAAGTACTCCTGAGGTGTGTTTGGCACTGAAACCCTCGGCTCCTGCAACAAGTCCTGCATCTAAGATGTGCACAGTCTTTCTTAGCTTGGTTCCCACAATCCTGACAGTTCATGCCTCCTCCTCCTACTAGACCTCCAGACCTCATCACCGTGAGTCCAAATCTCGTAGACTGATCATCAGAAACGTCTTCGTTGGAGGAGTTTCTTCGACTAGGACCCACTCCAAATGAGTAGTAGTTGCTCAAGTTTTGGTGCTGCTGATAAGACTGTGGCCATATCTCAAATCCCTTGTTGCTGTTGTTGTAGATCTCTTCGTTCCTGAACAAGAATAAGCTATTACCGTTTTCTTCCTTTTCTTGATCTTCTCGTTTGCTTTGTGGGCCTAGAGAGAAGAATCCAGCCATTTGTTGCACCCAAAAGCTGAAACAATCCACAATTCACAGATAAAATCCATAGCCGAACCTTCCGAATCTTGAAATATTTTGAAATATCAGCGTACAGCTGTAAAATTTTGTTTTGGGGTTTCAAGTGTAAGGAAGGGTTGGTTTATAGACACAGTAATAGCTAGGTTTGGTTATTTGACCTGAGATCTTTTTCTTGTTGGTTCTGACTCTGTCCTTGAACTGTGGCGACCCTAGCTGTGGCTGTGGTGGGGCGTCTCAAATATGATCATCTCGTTGTGTTTTTTTGCAGCTTTTGAGAAAAACTGTTTTTCCTTTTTCTTTTCAATTTTATCAAAAAAGAAAATTAAGGATGAAAAAAAGGACTAAGCAAGAGATCGTATAAGGTTTATTGACTGAGAGACTCTCAGTCTGAAACTGAGAATAAGCTGAATTCCGAATTCTCTTCGTTGTTCGAAGCAATTATGACACGGAATTAGAGCCTCTGCTACGCCGCCATGGGAACTGCACCCATCCACTCTACTATACCACACCCATACCATACCAATCTCATTTATCATTTATGGTCACCAAGCCATTTCTCTCTCTCTCTCTGTATCGCTTACATACATAATAGTAAAACTGGTTGTGTTGTGACGTGGCACTGTGGCTACGAGTGTGTGCGTGGGGGAACATGAAAATCTATCACTGCCCACTTCACAGTTCTCTTTCAGTTCCAATTAATCTCAGCCGGGATGAGTGAATCCCAGTCCCGTTTTGACCATCTAATGGATCTCATTTCGCCACGTGTCATGCCGTCAGCTTTTGCTTATTCGTCCTTGCACCGGAAAACCCGCTAGTACTTTCTCTGACCCTCCCTATAATTGAGTTTGTTTTCTTCCCCATTTTTAATGTATATGAGGAAATCTTTACTCGGAGGAGGAAAAATTAATAGAATGTATTATCACTCACGTCATCACATGCACCTCCGTCGGTCATTTTATCAAACACGTCTCTATCACCGCTCAAATCTATCATCCAATCATCAGATACGAATCGGACGGCTCCGAAGCAGATCATAACCAGACGTTATATTCTTAAGGTCATTCCAATTCCTTTTTTTAACCAAAATTTACAAAACCTAAGAATTTCTAGAAATAAACTGAGGTTAATCTCGGGTGTTGTGTATATTTTACCTGCGCTCTGTGCCTGCATTTTTAGCTTCGCTATGAATTCCTCGTCTCATGCCTCGTATTCCACTCAAAATTCTTGGCGTAATCATTATGTGATTGACTCTCTCTATATCATAATAAGGCAGTAAATATTAATTTATTTCATTTGATTTAGAAAATTGATTCTTCCAGTAGTTCAGGTCAACACCTGGGATGTAATATTCGGCTAGACATGAGGCAGCAAAAGGCACCCTCGTGTTGTCTTACACGATGATACACGGGCCTCAATTGTAAGTGGGGCACTCACCATAAGAACCGTGTTGATTTTCAACACTATAAAAGAGTAAATCAAATCGATTCTAGTGTGCTCGAGTCTTGGAGATTAGGTGAATTTCCATTTGTTTCCTCGTCGTGCTTGTGATTATTATTATTATGTAATAACGTCGGTTTAAAAATATAAAATATTATTATTTATTTTAATTTTCAAAAAAATAATTAAATAATTATTTTTATAATTTATTTATTTAATAATTTATTTTATGAATTAAATACATAAAAAACATTAAAATAAAATTAAATAAATATATTTATAAAAATATTATTAATTACTCTCTAAAATAAAAATAAAAAAATTTATATTTTTAATTATAAAACTTTATAAATATCGTTTTATAATTTAAAAAAAAATAGTATTATAACTGTCTTTTTTAACATGCAACGTTTATGGGATTCAAAGATTCTTCCTCTGTGCCTCTGTATAATATAATAAAATCATTTTCTTCAAATTTGGACCATTCGCAATGCGGTTATGTCATTATTTAATGTATGATGATTATCATATTTAACGGTGCGTATGAGACATATTCATCACGATTGTTGTTTCCATGACCGAACAAATTTCACTTTTATTTCTTGACATAGAAAAAGTATCACTGAAATTATACTAGCATGATTAGCACGTTCGACCTAAACCAGGCGCAACTCACGTGTTCGTACGAATTGACATCTTTAATGAAATAAATGTAAATTGATAGGCGGAATACATTTTAACATAAATATTTTTTATTATATATTTATTTTGGTAAATAAAAAAAGAACAAACATATGTTTGATTGGAAATCTTAATTTATAAATAAATATATTTAAATTTTAAAACGCGTATTAATGATTTTGTGCTGACAAATATGAATTTGGAGAAAAAAGGTGGTGGTCAATGCTAATACGTTTGTGCCTCGATGTAAACTTTAATCCAGTAGTTTTTTTTTTTTTTAAGGGAAGGAAAAAGTCTTAATATGACTTTCGGCTTAGACTTTGTATTTCAGTGGACTTTGACCCCATGCATTTCCCTGGTCAATTTTCCTAAGTGCATTTAGTCGTAGTTTGTTCTGTCTTCGATTTGATCACCGAAATTCTAGAAAGTAAAAGGTGAAATAGTACTAGTACTGTAAGTCGTATAAGAAACTCGAGAACTCTTCGCCAGCTTATGGAGATGACAAAAGTTGGGGAATGGGTCAATTTGTTGTTGTATCTTTACTCGTCTAATTGAAAATGGTTGCATATTTTATTTTTATATTATTTTTTAAATTTATAATAATATATTTTTTATCTTATATAATTTTTAATTTTCTTACTTATTTAATTTTAGAATAAATCTCATAAATTATGTATTTTTTATTTTTTAATTTATATTTTTTTTTCTTGTAATTTTTTATTTATTTATTAAATAGTATAATTTATTTGTTTTATAATATGTTTTTAAATATAAAAATTCTCTTCACTTTATCTCTTTTATATCAATTTCCTTTAATAATGAAAAAAAATATATTGTTGTATAAACTTAAATCACCGTCACTAAAGATGTTGCAAAGCATGAAAAACTGGGAACAACTTAGCTTAGCTGTCATTATAGAAAGCGAGATACACGGACAGAGGTTGTTACGATGTTGTTAAGTCTTAAAGACTGAGGAGAGCAGCATTTCATTTGATTTCACTGAGGAAGAGGCGAAGGAAGAGCTGTCCACCAAAAGACTCATCACGTGAACCGCCCCAAACGTAATTAATTTAAGACCGCTAATTATTGGTTCAAATAATATAAACCACCCCCTATTGTCCGTACGCGGTCCTTCGCAATCTACTCTGCCACGGCATGCTTAAAATTTAAAAACTTCACCAAATACTACCGCGGCTACTACTACTAGTACTATTTATCATTCCAAAAATTACACTCTGTCAGCTACTATTATTATTATTGTTATTAGGGGCCCGAGGAAACTAATCATCTTTCATTTGTCTTTTTGAGTGTTGACTGCTATGGCGCCCCTGAAATTCTTGCACTCTCAAGTAATAATGGTACTATTTTTTAATATTTTAATAAAAATATTATAAAAAATAAGATAATTTATGTATCTTAAAAAAAAGAAGTTATATTCATTAAAATATAATTGGTAAAAATTTATATCAATATATGAATTATTTTTAAAACAGTTATAAAAATAAATTTTATAATTTATTAAGTAAATTAAAACTTTTTATTATAATTAATTTATGAAATTATAATTAATTTTTACAATAATATAAGATAAGATGTAATTTTTATTTAAATTTTTTATAAAATTATTTATTAAAATAAAAATTTTAAAATTATATAAAATAATAAAAAATAATATAGCATCATAAAATTTATTAAAAATAATTAAAATAAATATAAATAACTCAATAAAAGTTACATAAACTAATGTTTATGTATCAAGATGCTATGGCAATACCCCAAATTTTACCCAAGATTTTTGTTTTTATTTTCCCTTTTTTTCCTAAAGCTAAGAGCGAATCTGTTATTTAGTTGGCACTGGTCATTAATTGAAAAAATAATGACATATGTTTGTGACAAATAAAAATGAAATAACTTGTGGGATGAAAATGTCATCCCCACATTATTATATGATTGAACCAATTAATGGCCAAAATGAAAATGAGGTACTCAACTTTGTGTATCAAGAGTCCCTAGTCCCAAAAAAACCGGGTCATATATCATCATGATTGAAATGTAGACCAATCTGAAGGTCGGTTTGGGCTGGCCCAATAATGTAACTTATTTAACTAACCATCATTGAGTTGTGTATTTATGTCTTTTCCCTAAAATTAGAAACAAGACTCACAGCAACCATCGCAAGCAATTTCAGCCAACCCATTCACGCGTCTGTTCCGTTACCTATATGGATCAACATCTCACCCCATTCTCACTAATTGGATAAAAAAAAATACTATATAAAATAATCTTACATATATTATTATAATATTTTTATCAACAAAAAAAATTAATAAAAAAGAGAGTGAAAAAGCTGGGTCCCTCAACACTTCATTAATTTAAATGAAGAAATCAATGAACCATTAAGGTTTCCCCCTCGTTTGGAGATTAATGAAGTCATCCACTTTGTTCGGAGGGACTCGCGAAGTCAGCATTCCTGTCTTCCGTTTACTCTCGAGCCCTGCGCTCGCTTCCCTCTTGAGTTAACTCCTGACCGTCCCGTCCCGTCCCTTCCCTTCCCTTCCCTTCTCAACCGTTACCGTTCACTATAATTGTAGGTCATTTTTTACTTGAAAATTTTTCTTTTTTCTACAAAAGACAACCACAAGGAAAACCCGAGTATTTTTTAGGCGTGGGTCCAATTGGGCCTGCATGTGGGTGAAATGATGGTTGCTGAGAATTTAGATTTATAGACCGAATAGGTTTGTCTTTACGCCATGGCCCAAAAAGAAAAAGGTTCCCCCTGGAAAAGAATAATTGCCGTCTCGGCATTATGTCTGATGGGAGGTAACATATCCTCATCCATAAAGCAAAACGATTAACTTACAAATAAAAAAGAAAAGAAAAGAAAAGCGATTACAACATTTTTTGTCACAGGACAAATGATTATAGCTATCTCACAATATAATGAATATACTATACTGCCTAATTGGCATCATCTAATATATGAAAAAAAAAAATGGTGAGACTATCCTATCATCTCTTGAGTGCCTTATATATATATAATTTAAATTTAATGTATTGACTTCAAATTTTTCTTGTCAAACACATTGATTTTATAAAATTTAAACCATGTTAATTTTCCTAGAACGATATAACATGAGAAAAAACATTGTAAAATCAACAAGAAGGTATTACTGGTTATGTCATATTTGAGAATGTAGCATAGCATTCCCATAAAAAGATATATGATATCTATTAATTTAAATTATATGCTGATATAAGCGGATGCATCATAAACTAATGAAACGTTTTAATATAAATTACATACAAATATCATATTTAGTTTATTTTTTCAATACCATAATGGATGATAAAGTTTTATCTTTTTCTTTTTTTTCTTAATGTCATTTCTTATTTTTTTAGCAATGCATTTTTAAGGGTGTTTAGGAGTTGAAGGGGGAAAAAAGAAGAAGAAAGGAATGGGATTTCTCTCTCTTGTTTGGACAACTAAAATGAACAAAAAAATATAAAAAGGAAAGGAAAAAGTTATATGGATTACTAAAAAAGTAAAACAAAACAGAATAAAATACAAAACCAAGAAAAATATAAAGCATATGAATGAGATTGACTATGCTGCAAAATGGGAAAAAAGTGTAATTATTGATAAAATTGAATATTTTAACTCCTAAATCGATCCTTAAAGTCACATGCAAAGTGAGTAGTGACTCTTATAGTCATGTTCCGACAAATTTTATGTTTGTTCTTTCCATAAAAGGAAACATAATTATGAAGAACACGTTTGGGAAAAGGATTTTGTGTATTTTTTAAAAACATTTTCTTAGAATTGTGTAGGTGAAAATGTTACTCTCTCAAATTTATATAAGTTTTGAAAAGATCTTCACGAGTTTATCTTCGCGAAATTCTTAAAAAAAACTGGTTATATTCCATAAAAAACGATTGCACGAGGGTCTTATATTTCCATATTTCCACCTATTGGGAACGCGTGTGGAAATGTTTTCTTTAAAGAAATGACAAAATATAAAAGATTTGCATTGGTACGTACCAAAAATATACCTAGTTATATAGCTAGAGAAGTACTGCTAAATTGGTATAAAGGTTTGAAATGATATTTTACTTATTAGCTATTAATCTTCGCCTCGATGTAATTGGAGTCTCAACGATGCTAACCTCCTCCAAATTAGTACGATGTGACAAGCCGAAGCTTTGAAGAGACCTGCCCAGCACAGCTACTCTTTCAAGTTTTAGCAACAACCCATCTATCTATATCTATAAGTAATAGCCTGATAGTTTATATCAATCTGTAACCCCAAGGATATTACCTTGTGTCTCAATTACAGCGACTTAATTATAAATATTTAATTTTCATGCAAAATTTTCAGTTGACATATAAAGTTTATGTGTAATTCCTGCAATTCCAATCTGCAGGCCAAAACCAAACACCTCTATTCCTTCCGTTGAAATGAAAGATTGGAAAGAAATGGAGAGATCAAAAGAAACGGAAGCATGGCTATGGTGATGTGTTCCGTGACGGAGGAAGACGGAAAGTAACGGTTCCCCACATGGAATGGCGCTGGCCATGAAACCAGAAATAAATAAAAGACAACATTTTTGACAAAAGGGTGCAAAGCCTTTCGCTAATTTGGCAATCAGCCTACCATTTTGGGCAATGGACTTGTTCACCTTCTCTTGTATTTCCCTTTCTCTGTTTTCCTTTCCTGTTTCATCCCTTTCCTAGCCACAGAGAGAGAGATAGCAGATCAATCGAGAGAAGAGAGCAGAAGCAACTGATGGCTCGAGGCAAGATCCAGATCAAGAGGATTGAGAACACGACCAACCGTCAAGTGACCTACTCTAAAAGACGAAACGGCCTCTTCAAGAAGGCGAATGAGCTCACCGTTCTCTGCGACGCCAGGGTTTCCATTATCATGTTCTCCAGCACCGGCAAGCTTCATGAGTTCATTAGCCCCTCTACCACGTAAGTAATCTTCTGTCTCCATTTTAACTTTTTCTGATATCTCAAACCCTAGCTTTCAGATTTACCCAATTACATTATATTATTTTAAACTAAAAAAAAAAAAAATAGGACTAAGGAGTTCTTCGACCAGTACCAGAAGACCGTAGGAACTGATCTATGGAGTTCCCACTATGAGGTCCGTCGACTTTTAATCCCTCCTTTTCTCAGTCAGACTCATATATATATATATATATATATGTGCGCACACACAGAGATTGGCTCTCAACTGAGAAAATTAATATTTGGTTATATGTATATGAGGGCGCCTTTGTTTATTGTGTGCTAGAATATGCAAGAGAGTTTGAAGAAGCTGAAAGAGGTGAACAGAAATCTGAACCGAGAGATTAGGTAATTTATGAGTTAATTAAATGGTAAAATTAATCAATTAATATGGCATAAATAATTTTTTTTATATAATAATATTTATAAGATGCTGTGTCGTGCCTACTAATAAAACCGAAATAAGTAATTGATAGGCAGAGGATGGGAGATTGTTTGAACGATCTGAACATGGAGGATCTAAAGCTTCTCGAGGAAGAGATGGAACAAGCTGCAAAGGCTGTTCGTGAGAGTAAGGTCAGATTATTTTAGTTAATACCGATCACTCATGTTACTGATACATATGTATATAGTTTTGGATTACCTATTTGTTTTTGTTTTGTTGAAAATTATAAGGTAATATTTACAAAGTTTTATGTTAAAAAATTTAAGATATTTTTTAAATTTTAAAAAGTAATTAATGATATTTTATAAAGAATATTTTTACTTTAATAATTTTTTATATATTTAATTTAAAAGATAAAATATTAAATAAAAATACTTTAAAAATAATATATATTTTAATTAAATTATATTTTTTAAAGGGTTTACTTGTCCCTCTGATCACACGTTATTTATTATTATTTTTATATATAATCTTTCTTACCATTTTTTTAACAATGCAAATTAATAATTAAAAAAAAAGTTGTCTAAGGTGGCGTACAATATAATAGACTTTGTTTTTGTTTGGGAATGTCTTGATATAAACTTGTGTTATGGCATACTAACGATCTCCGCATTCCAATGAATAACAGTATAAGGCGATAACCCGTCAGATTGACACCCAAAGGAAGAAGGTAAATTAATTAATTATATATCCTTGATCTGTTGTGTCATTTTTGTTGGTTGATGAATGAAGATTATATTTTGATTGCAGTATAATAACGAGAAGGAAGTGCACGGCAGACTCATTCGTGACTTGGTAAATATATATATGTTTTTAGTATTAAATTGAATTGAATTGCATATATTTATTAATATTCCCGATGGAGATGGTGATATATATATTGATGTGTTGAATGAATGATTTAAGGAAGCAAGAGCTGAGGATCCACGTTATGGATTGATAGATAATGGAGTTGGAGGAGGGGAATACGATTCTGTGATTGGGTTCTCCAACCTAGGCCCTCGCATGTTTGCCCTAAGCCTGCAGCCTGGCCATCCCCATAGTGGAACAGGAACAGGAACAGGCTCAGATCTCACAACTTACCCCTTACTGTTCTAGCTCAAAAATCTCTCTCGATCGGCTCACTAATATAATTAACTAGCTCATCTCATCTCATCTCATCTCATTTGCAGTATTACTCTTAAAATTTACTGCCATTATCATCTGAAATGATTGTTATTGCTTGTAACTTCAACTAATTTAATTTCCAGTACAACTTATATTGTAATGCTTCGTTTTATTGGGTCACAAATGGTCTCGTGTCAGCAGTGAGTTTCGATTGTGCCAAATAAGGGCTCTCATCTCGTGCTTTTACGTCTCGGAAAGGAGTTAGCATCTATCACACTTTTCTAGCTTTTTCTATCTTTTTTTTTTTTTTTAAAAAAAAATTCAAATTATTTGATTAGTTAATATTATTTAATAATTTCCAACCAATCCAAACAATGAGATGGGTGAACTGGTGATTCTACGAGCATGCTGAGATTTTGATTATTATAGTTTTGTTTTTTAGAAAAATAACTTAGGAAGATGGGGTTCAGTTTAAAATTATTTGGATCATGTATATAATATTTTAAATTGGTGAATTCTAAAAATTTATTTCATATTATGCCCATACTCTTGATATATAGTTGGGGCATTAATATAAGAGTATTAGTGATTTAATGTATATTATTTGAAAGAATGTATATTATTTCTTATAAATTTATAAAAGTATACATTATGGTATAAATATTTTTTCTTTTTGAAAAAAATCTTACCAAATGACTGCATAAGCACAAATCGTAACTAATCAGAGAAATTTTTTAAGTTTATATGGTGCCAGGTTTTTATTTATGGGAGTAATTTTTTATTATTATTATGATATTTTTTTTTCATTGATTCTGGGAGGGGGCAAATTTTTTTTTTTTTCTAAATGTTACACTGTTCTTTTGTTTTGATTTTAAAAAATAAAACTGTTATCATCCCTATTCTTTATTTTATTTTAATTAAAAATCAAACTGATACACTCGAAATTTTACTTTCCACTGTCATCACAAGCGACTGGTCCAAATGCTGACCCAGTTTTTTAGGTGGCACTAATTCTAAATGAACATAAAACTTTTTTTTTTTGCCATTGCTCTTGCTGGTTAATTTAAGGAAGGGTAACGCTTTAATATAAAAAAATTTAGTGTAATTTTTTATCTGATTTTTTGTGTAATTTTAAAATTGTATGGAATTTCCTGAACTCAATTGTTAGCCGCACTATTGGTTTTTTTTTTTTTTTCCCTAAAACCCTTCTTTTCCCCTTGCCAGTTCCAGGTATCATTCTTCACCGCCCATGGAAAACTAGCGCGCTCTTTTATTGAGCCAGTAAGAGAAACAACCAGACGATACGATTAGCGAGGTTCAGGCATGGGGGCTCTTGCTACATTCGCTCCATGGACTCCCGAAGACGACCTTCTGCTTAAGAACGCGGTTGAGGTACAGTTATTATACCCATAATTGAAATTCACTCTGTAATTTCCATAACCGTTCCTTTTCTGGATTTCGGATTGAACCTTCATATGTTGCCGTTATCTTCTATACCTTGAAGGGGCTCTCCACGCTTGTCTTCTTTCTCAGTTATTGAATTGTCCTTTAGAAAATATAAGAATAAGAATTATATGCTTCTAATATTTTGAGTTTTTATGGCGTCTAACTGTCTATAAGGGATTTGGAAATTCTTTTTTAGTTCTAATAAATAATTCTTTGAAAGGCTCTCTTTTGTCTAACATAAGCTGTTTGCTAAGTTTCCCATGCTAAATCCTCTGTATGGGAATGGAGGAGTATGAACATGTCGGACAAGGTAAAGTAATATCTATAAGACGATAGCCACGATATGTGCCATTGATTTGGAGTTCGAACTCTACATGTGCCATATTTTTCAGCCACATTTTCAGATATCATCTTTCACGGGCTGGAAGAATGCCAACTTCAGTTGCATACTTGATTCGAGACTATTAATGGCTAGTTGTTTCCTGCGTATATAGGCAAATCCGTCTCATAGGTCTGCGTGCTAAAGTACTGTCTCGGCAGATGTCAGACTGGGCAATGTTGCTTTATAACATCTCAAGTTTTTAGTTGTTGATTAATGTTGATATTGGCAAATTTTTCTCCTCATATATATATATATATATATATATATTTTCTTTCGTTTTTTCGGAGTGAAGGGCAGAGGAAGTTCACTATAATGCAGTATTTAAAAAATGCCCTCATTTATAGATATATTTTCTTGGATTAATGTTTAGGTTAATCTTTAGCTGTCTATATGCAGGCTGGTGCTTCCTTAGAGTCCCTTGCGAAAGGTGCTGTGCAATTCTCTCGAAGATTTTCTGTTCGAGAAATACAAGATCGTTGGTATTCTCTCCTTTATGATCCTATTATTTCTGCTGAAGCGTCTGCATGCATGAGTAACTTTGAGCTGTCCATTTCATCTCACCCATCAAAGTTCAGTAAAATTGGACAGTCAAAAGAAATCAAACTTAACTCTGTTAAGAGAAAAGCTGAAAGTGTTCGCAGTTCTTACTATGCTATGCGTAAAAGAATCTGCAATAATATAATTACTTCTATGGACTTAAGTTTTCTTGCTCCGCCTGCAAATAGCAATTATTTAGAAAATGGAGCTGAGCCTTTACCTGAAAACTGCATGCCTGAAGGTGCCCCCTTGGATAATTTTGGTTTCAAGGGATCAAATTTTGATCCTATGCATTGTGCTTTGCCTGAAAATATGATGGATCCTAGTGAAGCTACTAATGGAGTTACTTCCCATGCCTTTTACACTGGAGTTGAGGACCTAATTGAAGAAAATTTCCCTATTGATCAAACTAATATACCTAAGAAGGAACCTCAAGTTATTGGAGAAAACGAGTCTTTGCATGTAGGTTTTGAGGAACCAGGTAGTCCAGAAGACTTGGCTGTAGATTGCCTGATCGGAGATGGTAATATAGAGAAAATGCCTTTATCTGGGTTTGATCCAATCAACCATGACCCTGGAAACTTGTGTTCCGAGTTTGATGGAGATCACTGCTTTGCTTCACGTGATTTACAGTGTGGAACATCATTTAACACCATGCAGTTATCTCCAATTTCTGATATCCCAATCTGGAGAACAGATGAGTGCATTAACGAATCTGATATATCATGCAATGATTTAAAAAATTCTATTCCTTGTGGGGAAGCTTATTTGGCGGAACTGTCCAAGTCTCTCTTGAACTTCACTAATGAAGAAGAACTCTATTTGATGGATGTTGATGGGAAAGATGGGCTTGATAAGTCTTATTATGATGGCCTGAGTTCACTCTTGTTAAATTCACCAAATGATGTTAGTCCAGATCAGATACCCAAAATAATTGAAACAGAGACGTTACCTGCTTCACAAGAATATGTTACGGATCTGTCAGTTTCTTGTCATGTAGAAGCAGACAATAGCAAGAGGTCATGCTCTGGCATTGAACAAGTGGTTCATAAATCAGAGGCCTCAATTCCATCTTCTGTCTCAGCTAAAGATCCTCGGTATCCTGAACTGATTAATGGAGTTATTTGCTGTACATTAAACACTGAGGACACAGAAGTTCCATCCAATGATGATGTTTTCCTACCCTTTAATGTTCCCCCTTTGACAGTCCCCTCTCCTAAATGGAATTTTCAAGCAGACAATAAACCAATTTCTTCATTTGTTGAGGATTTTGGATATAGTCATAGAACTGATGAAAGAGGTACAATCTTGATGCCTGCAGAACAAAAAACCACTGGAGAGTCTGATGTATCTTCTCACATGATGGGATCACATGCCTTGTCGGGAACTTTTACTGGTTCTAAGTTAAAATACGAGTTTCCCAATAGTCACTCCTCACAGACAGCATGTAGGAGTGCGGTTGTTGTTTCTGGTGGCGCAGGTGGAATTAATTCTGCAAACACAAGCACCGATTCTTTTGTGCATGTGAACCCAAAGGAAGAGGCTACTAATATTGCCCTGACAAAGCATTTAAGCAGTCATTTAACGAACTCTTCTAATGAGAAATCAGCTCATTGTTCTAAGAGCTTTGGAAGTCATCCTCATGCTACTGCCTTCGGCATGAAACAGGAAAAAGATTTAGCCATGCCAATTCAAGATAATCAGCTTCGACATGCTGAAGTGGGATCCTCTGATGTTGTTAGCTCAGGGCTGGTTGCAGACCCTCTAACATCAGATCAAGAAGAGCAACATGTGGAGAGTGAGGATGATGTTCCGTATTATTCTGACATTGAGGCCATGGTAAGGCCTGTAATACTGACATTTCAGTTGATAGCTTGCTTTACTTGTTACGAATTTGTCAGTTTTGCTGACATGTTCATTTTTCCATCCTACAGATACTTGATATGGACTTGGATCCTGACGACCAGGATTTGTCTTGTAGTGAGGAAGGTATGACATAGGAATTAGATTTCTTTTCCCCTTTTTTTTTTTTTTTGGGGGGGGGGGGTGTGGTTGTATTTGGCTTGCTTGATGCTTGCCTTTTGTTCTTTGGCGTCTTGCTTGTTTTGGATAAGGTAAACTAACACAGACCAATGGCTCAACTAAATAACTACATCATTTCTCATTGTTTTTATGATGCTGCCTTGTCTGTGCATGTTCGCCATTGTCAGCTTATGGGCTTTCACTATGTTATTTTAATTCATTATTTTATTATTATTATTATTTTCTTAATGCTGAATAAGGCTAAGTTTAAGCTTAGCATTATTAGGTATTTTATGTTATTTTTATTTGCTACTCTTTTTATAACCTGCTTTCAATAGTTTCCTCATGGTCATGATGCCATTTTTGTTGAAGAAAATATGTTTAATTTGTTCATTCTTTCTTCCATCGTCTTGACTGTGCCATAGCTTAACGATGTTATATTCTGTTTGCAATTTAGTATCAAAATATCAACATGAGGACACTAAGCGAGCTATCATAAGGCTGGAACAGGGTGCTCGTTCTTATATGCAAAGAGCCATTGCTTCACATGGAGCATTTGCTGTTTTATATGATCGCCATTCAAAGCATTATATAAAGAAACCTGAGGTATCTAAACATTGGAAATCCATACACGACCTACATGGCATTTTAGAAGATATTTTCCTTATACTTCCTATCTGAGCATTTAACAAATAACGAGTGCATTGTTTTTTCTCTTTATTTCTTTCTTCTTGATTTGTTCACTGCCATGGAAGCAAAGGGTATGTGTTTGTACATATAACTTTTTTTGTTCATATGTGTGTGTATGCATTACTTATTTATTTATCTATCTGTTCCATGAGTTGTTCCATTCAGATAGTATTTCTGGCTTAAGGCAGTCATTGGATTACCATGTGGATTGTAAGGAAAGTTAAATGGTTAATTACTTCATGATTAGACAAACTGGTTTTGGAATTATAAGCATATGTTTGCTTCAAAAGTTGCCCCATCGTTGATGGACACTTTTGTTACAGATAAAGCTTGAAGCACCTTATATCATTAATTTGTGTTATTCTTACTTTATATTTCAATAACTGCAGGTTTTCTGTATGATATCTAACAGTATCTATTCATCCTGCAGGTTTTACTTGGCAGAGCAACAGAAGATGTTCTTGTTGACATTGACTTGGGCAAAGGGGGGTATACCAACAAAATATCTCGACGTCAGGTTGGTTATCTATTACCATTGAGTTATGTGTTCGTGTAGCTGCAGCTTTTTTGCTGCACTATGATATGTTCTGATAAGACATGCGTTATCTCCATCACTCTGAAGTTTGACTTGCTGTGTTTGCATCAATAATTTAGTTATGATTTACTAATACCTAAACATGCTTCACGACATTATTCCATGGTCAAGTTCTTGATTCTTTGCTCTCAACCTTAGCCATGCTACTTAGATTAAATAGATCAATATTAAAAAAAAAATAAAAAAAATCATGAGATATGGACAACTCTTGTGCCACCAGTGGACCTTAAAAACAATCTCCCCTTCAAATTTTGGCATCAATGACTAATGAGAAAGTCAATTATTAGGAATCATTTGGAAGAACAAATTTAGGATTAGACGATTTAGTTTAGTTTAGCAAGGACCTATAAATGCTCTAAAGAATCTGTTTGTTTGAGTTGAATGATGCGATGTAGTTGCTTTCTTTTTACCTTTTGCTTTGTATTTTCTGGTGGTTTAAAGAGTGCCATTGTCTGGTAAGAAATATTTCAGTTAAGGCTCATGGGAAAGGAACATTTGTGGTACAGATTTGGAGTTACTTTATTGGCCTATTCGTACATTACGCATGTTTGTGTTTGGATAAGGCAGTTCTATTCTGCAATTTGAAGTTTTTAATCTGGAATATATGCATCGTGAATGTCTTTTTTTCCTGCTTAAAGGATGAAACTAGGACTGTATTTTAAGATTCTTTGAGAAAGTCTGTGAATTGACTATTGAGATATTAGATGGCAAGTTGTCTTACACTGCGAAATACAAGTTGGTTTCAGAAATTTTCTTTTTGGGTACTAGGTTTTGGAAAATTTAGTTATGCTTTACCTCTTTTAGGCAATTATAAAGATGGACAAAATTGGATCGTTCTACCTCACAAACCTTGGCAAGAGTTCGATCATGGTAAATAACAAAGAAGTGCACCCCGGTCAATCGCAAAGACTACATTCAAGTTGTCTTGTTGAGGTATGTTCCTCTATCCAAGTAGTAATCTCTTTCAGTTACGATTGCCACTAGTAACTCAAGCCTTCTTTAGCAATCCTGGTAGGGAATTGAGAATTCGAATTTTTAAACTGAATATTCATGCAACTTTGTTTTATTTTACCCTTTTTGTTGGGCGCGGTGGGTGGGTTGGAGTTAAGGAGTTAGTATTGTCACTACTGGTGTATTGGAAACAATATGATTACTAATATTGGTAATTTGGTAAGAGGGGAAAAATTTTATAAGAAAAGTTTTCTTTTTAGTTGCTAAGGTAACTCCCGACAAATCTGAAACAGAATGTAAATGGTTATTTTGCAGGTAAAGGGTATGCCATTCATATTTGAGACAAATCAAAGTCGTGTGAAGCAATACCTGGATAGTATTACTGAAAATAACTTTACCCTATAGTGTCTGCTGTAATGATAGTAAATTAGTAAGAGGTGCACTAGCACGAAGGTGCTTATTTTTATTGCATTTTCTGGTTTTAGTAAGGTATGATTCGGCTGTTTTATGCTTTTGCTTTCGCATCTCATCCTTTAGCATAATTATATATATATATTAGTTCCCGTTTTTTATTGTTTCTGCTTCTCCCCTGAAAGTGGAGAATTTTTCAACCCAAAATTTATGTAAAACGGCCAATATACCTATCCCTGAAGCCACTTGTAGTAAGTCTGAATTCATTTTTTCACGTGTTACCCGTGCCGTGAATTGCTTTTATCTGTATTTAAATTTAAGAATTAAGCCTGTATCCATATGTCGAGGTTGTTCTGCTGGGCAATTTATCTGGCCCAGATAAATACTCCTTAGATCCAATTGAATACTATGGCTCACGCTGTTGATTTTAGATGATTTATAGGAAAGCTCTTATGTCTGAAGTTATTATGTGTATATAACGCGTAACGATAATTAGCAAGACGTCGCCAGTTACACAGTTCAATTCGATACTGAAGCCATGGATTGAGGTGGGATCTTGGATCTTAGTGTTTTTCTTTCTTTCTCCCTCCGTATTCTTCAGAAAAGACAAGTCAGTCAATCAGAGAGATAGTTATATTGCGATCAAAATTTGAGATGTCGTGTTTGATGTACAAAAATAAGTATGAGGTCTTGTCATGTGCAAGTTCAATGCGGTGGGTGCTAGCTGGTATTTCAACTTGAATGATCCACCAATGGGCGAGGTAGGATCTTGGATCTCGTTCATTTTGCGTTGCGCACTTGGACCACCCTTCCATGCTTGACTTAACTGACTACAACATAATCCTTTCCGTTCCCATATCATAATTACCAAGCCATTTTTGCTATATAGAAATTCTCCCAATCTTAAGCTTGATCTCTCTAGGATGTCTTATCAGTACATCTAATCTCCTAAGTAAAAGAGCATTTGAAGTATTACATTTCAAATGTTTGTTGAATATGGCTGTAAATTTTTTTATCTCTAATCAAATATAATTTTTTGTTTCGATGTGGCAGAAAATTCAGAGACAGAACAATATAACCCGAACTCCGAACCCCTGTAGGGCAAAGAGGCACCCATAACATGTTCTGTTCTGTTGATAAGTCAATAATTTATAAAATAATATTTTTTTAAAATATTTTAATAATTTTCATAACATTATTTAATACTTTTCAACCAATCAAAAACATTAAGACATGAAATAAAATAAAATTAGAGCATTTGTTCCCATTCTATGTCGGCAGATAACCCCTCATTCTATTCTTGAGCTAAAAAGAAAAAACCCTATCCGACGCATAGAATATTATGTCATTTTGATTAATTGTCGAAGATAGCGAAGAACCAGAACCTTGTGGAAATGACATTTTGTGGCATTATGGGTTGAAACTTGAACGAGAGAACTCCTTCCTTCACCCGTTCCTATTCTCCAGCATTGCACCGGCTATAGCGAACTAGTCAAGTCAGTCCAAGAATATTAATGGTTGATTCTCGAATAGCTATGAAGCAGTGATTGCAATTTGAAATTACCTTTATACCCCATCCATGGATCTATCATCCAACATTCCAACACTTGCCAGTTGGCACCGCTCTGAGTCCAAGAATATTCTTCTATTCTCAGTTGGCATCAATAATATTCAATTGCTTACCATCCATCCATGCATGTCATGTCATGTTATGCCCCATCTTCATTAATCATAAACACCTACTCTCCAAACTATGAAAATCAGACACTAGGACACTTGATAAATGAGAAATGATTCTTGCACTGGCTAAACATCTTCATTAATTCTTCGCTGGTTTTATTGTAGCTCTTGCATCACACACTTCCTTCTTGGACCACTGATCTTCTCAGCTTTAAGAATATATGGAATATGATTCCAATCGCCCAAACGTTGATCCTATTCCTTTAATACTATATATCAATAACTTTGATATGGACATTTCATACACATTAAACCCTCTTCCCCATCTTTCCAAAAGACGCCATAATTGTAACACATAGTGGAAGTAACTCCAATGAAATTCACATTTTTTTTTTTTAAAGTTAAATCACATTACCGGATGGCCTATGATTACCAAAGGAAAGCTCATGCTCATCGCCAGTAGCTTAAGTAAATTAGTTGATGCTTGAGAGATCTTATAGTATATCCACGGCCAAAGGCAAAATTTCATGCATACATCATACTTTATTGGGTGTAAGCTAACTGTTCCGCACCGCGCCTCCCATATCCTAAAGCCGGAAATCGGGATCGAGGTGAAGAGTGACTCTACACCTATTATCGGGTTCCCTACAGTTAAGCGCACAATATTTTTTTAAAAAACTCTGCACCAACCTTTGTCCGTTATTATTGTATCTACTATCTTTGCGTATCTCGTTAAACTAAATCTCGATGTTTGATGAAAATCAATCGAGATAAGTAAAATTGATAACATACTTAAAAAATGCTACACATTTAAATTATTTTCGATTTTTTACTTTATTTTATTTTATTCTCATTAAACAAATCTTTTGGGGTTCTTTTCCAGAAGGGAAGTTTATGAAAACCCTTCATCAAAAGAGCCACAAACAAACATTTGTAGAGATCATTTGAGATAACATGTATATATAATGTTCAAGTAAGTATTCGTTAGATCATAGGCTTCCTCCCTTTGTAGAACTGAGTCTGGGTTGGACATTAATTTATACGAGGCAACTAATGATCTTATGCTATATATAATGTTTCCTTAAATCCCATCAACAAGGAACTATACATATTAATTTTCGTTTTAGTTATATATAACTACTAACTGGTGTTCGATTGTGTTGATCATGTTAAAGGATTTTTTTTTTTTTTTTTTTTCTGTTGCAGTGGGACACACTTTGTGCGTAATAGAAAAGTGTTGATCATCTTATATTATTTCTATAAGTATTTTATTTAAAAGATATGAGTATTTATGACTAACATATATTCTTTTTCGGTACTAAATATAAGACAGTTTTTAGAAGAAAATTTTGGTTCATTTTATAAGATGATATGTTAGAAAAAAAAATTCATGTTTATTTTTTTGTATTAATTATTGCATATAAAAAATAGACACGTTAAAATATAAAGAATATGTATATTTTATTTGATATTGAAATAGCTGATACCAAAATATCTTATGTATCAGTGTAAGCGAAAATTAAAATTTCAAAATGCACCGGAAAATATTGTTTAAAGTGTTACTGGATGTAGAAGTATTTATTAATGAAATGAAGATAGACCCCACTTGGTCGAGACAAGAATGCCTAACTATAATTAAATACTATATAACGTCTTAATCAACCACAATTATTAACTCTTTTATTATTGGTAAATACTAAATAGTAAGATTGCTTTAGCTATCAAAAATAGTAAGATTGTTTAGAGTCTTAAACCATTCGTCATCCTTATCTCATCCCTTTGAAAAAAAAAAAAATAGAAAGAAATTACTCTTAGTATCTCTAAAGAATGAAGAAGCCTTTTTTTGTTTTCGCAGTTTTATAAAATCCGGCAAGATGTGAGTGATGACAGTGATTAGTGATGGTATTAGTGTCACTCACTCTCACTCAATTGTCCATATTCCATAATGATATCTTAAATATTATTCAAATAATATGACGCCCTGATTCTTAGGATCTCTGTTTTTGATAGAGTGCTTCCTTCCTTACTCTTATCTCAGTAAATATCTAAAGTAACCTTCCGGCGAGGCAATTTACCAACAGTAAAAAGACAGTAATGTGAAATTTCACATTTCACCGTCATGTGATGTGAGTCACGTTGCAATTGGCAAATATTCAAAGCCTCCTCTGCCATTTTTGACCCTTTCTAATTTTTGCATTGCTTACCATCCTACTTCTCATTCCCCTCTTTCTTCTCCAGAGTTCACGGTTCCTTTCCTTCAATCATCAGACAAGCAGTGCTGTGCAGTGTCAGTAGGTATCAGTGATCAACTCAAAGCTGATGAAGATCCAGTGCGACGTGTGTAATAAAGACGAGGCTTCGGTGTTCTGCACCGCCGATGAGGCAGCCCTCTGTGACGGCTGCGACCGTCGTGTGCACCATGCTAACAAACTCGCCTCCAAACACCAACGCTTTTCTCTTGAACGCCCTTGTGCTAAGAAATACCCTCTCTGCGATGTCTGCCTGGTATACCCTTATCTCCTTTGTTACAAAATCCCAAGCTATATTTGTTTAAAATTCCAGTTTGCTTCGTTCTAACTTCCCGATTTCATGGGGGTGATTAAATTTGTAGGAGAGGAGGGCTTTCGTGTTCTGTAAGCAGGATAGAGCGGTCCTGTGCAAAGACTGTGACTTGCCGATCCATTCGGCCAACGAGAATACCCAGAAGCATGATAGATTTCTTCTTACTGGGATTAAGCTCTCTGCTGCAGCCGCGCTTTATTCACCATCAGCCTCCAATTCTGTTATCACCAACACCCCTGACTCTATTTCTAATCCCAAGTCTCAGTCTTCGGTGAAGAACTCTGCTTTTCCTTCTACTTCCATTTCAAATCCTCCAATTTTGGTGACCAAAAATTCACCTTCAACAACGGCAACAGCGTCTGCAATCGCATCCCCGACCGTTAACATAGCTGGAGGAAACTTGTTAACTACTGAAGGGGTGGGTTCCACAAGCAGCATATCGGAGTATTTGATGGAGACTATTCCGGGATGGCAGGTCGAAGACCTTCTTGATTCATCTTCTGTTCCGTTAGGTTTAAGCAAGGTTAGTAAGCAACTTCCCATCTTGATTCATGTCGACAATCCTTTTGTTCTCTTTCTTTAAATTCTTATTAACCCTTTACTACTCGTGCAGAATGATGATATGTTGCCGTTTTTCGATGCCGATGTCGAGGGTAATCTGGATTCTTTCTCTCCCTGGAGTATGGGGATCTGGGTTCCTCAAGCACCCTCGCCTCTGTATTCTGCCCAAATGGATAGGCAGACTGGATTCAAAGAGACAAAGGATACTACCACAAACATCAAAGCCAATAGATCAAGGTTGAGGGATGATAATTTCATAGTTCCCCAGATTAGCCTTCCCTCCATTAGATCCAAAAGATCCAGGCTTCTAAGGTAGAAACAAGCGTCAAAAAACAATCTTGTCAGGAAAAGAGCCCTATATCTTCTCTTCTCCTTTATTCCCTCCCTGTCTTTGAATTTCTCTCTGTTCTTGTTCCATTTTACAGTTCATTTTCTCTCAACTTACCCTCCCCGCTTCCCTTCAACTGGAGTGTGTTTCGAATTTGTACTTTGTTTCGTTATGTACTTCGCCATATCATTGTAAATATGATCTGTTGCAAAGCTTTTTCCTTTCTCTCTCTTTATATCTTTTTTGCTACGTGCCAAGAGGGAACACAGTTCAGGAATTTGCAGAAGAACATTAACGATGATCTTGGTAACCGTAGTCACATGAAAACTTCACCAGTTAAACGTAGAGGGAAACTGTAACTTATTTCTTTTTTGGGTAGGGGACAGGAGAATACATTTTTGGATGTAAGACAACTAGAAACGAAGGAGTTGAAGGAGAAGATTGCACTGGAAAATGTGATGATGGCAGTCAGATTAAGAGAAAGAGACAGGCGTGGGGGCGGAGGAGGCAAAAAGGGTCAGAATAGATAGCGTTTGATTTGGTTTGAACTCTAAATTCCTTTGTGAGGTGACCGTACCCATCATTGGATTGGCCTTTCAAAAATGGAAAATTGGTGTGGCTCACTTGTCTGCCCTTTTCAACTCGTGGAGATAAACATAAAGTGTCCTTCTCAGAATTGTTCACTAATTACTGTAGATACAAGTCTTATTGGTATCTGATTAGCTCAGGGAGGGAAAAAGGATCAATTTTCAAGTAAACCTCCTAGAGTTGCATAAACAATCTGTAATATTAATAAATCATCATCATGGTTTGGGAGATGAACGAGCAGATGGTCTTACAAAACATCCGAAATGTATAGCCCTTCTGTTTGGTCAGCTCAAGTTTAATGTCGTATTCTGCCCATATCTGATTGGTGTAGCATTAGCAATGGAAGTGGAAAGTACATATAGTTCAAAGGGATCAATAAAGGCACGTCAATTTCCTGGTTTGCTTGTCTGTGTCCTTTCAAACACATCAATTTCAAGCCTCTTACGTTAAACCAAATTCTCATCCAACTTTGTGAGCCAAGCTAAGCAGTCGATCCACATAACCAGTCTACTCTCTTTCCTCATCTTCCATGGAAACTCTTAAAACTCATTTGATTTCCGATGTTGGAGCCCAGATTTTAGTGATGTATCTTTGCTCTCTATTGATGACAAATGTGCAGAATTTTGCTTCCGACAAAATATATGACTGGAAAGATTATGGGGAAAGGGTATATTGCTATGAAAAATGCCAACTATCTCATCTCATCTCAAGGATTTTATATAATTTGAGATTTCTGACTGTTATTAAAAGATTCCTGAAACATTGACGTATATAAAAGATTCCTAACAGATTTTTGTCTGATATTAAAAGATTCCTAACTTTATAATTTGCTTCACTACATAAATGTTACCGCATATGTTAATTAAAAAATATTTTACCCTGCGGAGGCAATTCACTCGTGTATCAAGTTGCAATTGTCGAGGGTAAAAAAGGATTTTCATTTTCTCTTTTGTTGCCTCTCCATGCATGGTACATCACAGCCTTCGTCTTCTTCGTTTAAGTAGCATCAGTATAACGTGTGCGTCTTAGTTCAAAAATCATGTTATATAGTATTCCTTGACAAATATGATGGACTTATTCTTTCAATGATTTCATTCCACGTACAATTTGATTTTCAATTCAAACCTTGTTAATTAATGAAATAAAAGACCGTACAAATAATTCTTAGGGATATTTTTGACTAAATGAAATCGTACAAAAGAAAAATCAGCTACTATTTGATTAGTTAGTTAATCTAATTTCATACTGTCTGTGGGGTCGTATTTTAATAGACTGCTCATGCATGAAAAATGCTATCATCACGAGACGCACGCCACGGAAGGAATTCAGAATTCTAGTTCCGGATTGACAATGAATGGCATTATCAATTTATAATCACATGGTGTGTAATAGTGGTTTGAAAAGTCAAAAGGAAATTAGATCACGACGTATTCTTTTTTTTTTTTTGCTGTAGTTATTAGAAAAATGGAGATTTAATCTTGAATAAGTAAATCAGCAAAAATTTTGGTAGGGAATGGTTGCCCAAGTCAATTATACCTACCATGGTTTTTCCATAAAATTTGTATTCTCTCAATATAGCACTATACTTCACGCTTAAATATAATATTTGGCTTAACCATGTTTTTTTTTTTTTTTTGATACGAGACATTCTTATTTAAAATAAGAAAAGTAATCAATAAATTCGATTTCAACTCAAACTTTTTAGCTTGTGCCATGAAACAAATATTGGGTTTGGATATGTAACACAATTTTTGGAAATTCTTTTGGCACACCCCATAACTCTAACTACACACCCAAAATCATATTTGGATCACATGGATGTGGGGTTAGAAAACATGGGTTTGCTAAAAGAATTCCCCCACAATTTAAATTTATCGTTATGGGCTGGAAGATGGGTTGGGGAATGGCGACTCATTCAGAGTTAGCTTTTCAGTTTCGTATCTTTGTAGACGTATACGCACAGTATAGACATAACGTGGTGTTATGAATAGCGAAGTTGATGTTGAAGCTTTTGTTTCTTTTGTACGAATCTTCAAATTCACGTGATACATATATCAGAAATAATTTTTTTTTTAATCAAATTATAATAATGGCGGTTTCATCATTTATGTCTAAGTATAAGAAGTTGTTTAAATAAATGCAAGGGAGATTTGAAATAATTTATCCTGTTTTCCTTACTCAAGGGCAACCAGAGTCATGTTTAAATTTATTTATTGAGTTTTTTTGGTATAAATATTTTTGTACCTTGTTTTCAACCATTTAACTAATTGCTTATGTTCCTAGTATAGATTGATAAATAAAAACGTTGGCACATGGAAATGCAGATGGATCATAAAATTTTAAAACAATAGTATTACTGCAAGAAATTGCTCAATTGTTAAGAGTGCCTTAAATTCAAATAGGATAAATGTTCTTCCATATCACTTTATGGAAGAGAAATCGATTCCACTAGATTCGAATATTATAATAAAACATAGAAAGACGCATAAAGATACATAATATATAAACAAAGTTAATTACTGACAAAAGCAAAGATTCTGGATGGGCATATATCTGTCTAAACATGCCAAGACACTCTTAAAAGCTTCTCTAAGTACAACAGAATCCAAGCGAAGGAGGGACTCATCTGCCATAATAAAACTTCTTTAATGGTTCTAGTATCTAGGTAGTCCCAAAATTGCTGTTGACTTTCTATTTTTTGTTCAGTACAACTTGCACTCTTTAAGACTTTGAAACCGTTATCAATAACGGCCTAACATTTAACAAAACAAAACCAATGCAGACTAGGAATATCGATATCCAAATCGCAGTTTTGTAACAAGAAAGTTAACATGGAATTACCATTTATCATAGAAAAAAACATAAAGAAGAATCGACTTAGCGCGGGCATTCAGGGGCGGCGACAATGAGCCTTGCACATATGGCGGCAGTCATAGAAACAAGGTCCACCGCAGTGAAGGGGACAATCCAACCTCATCCCTTGGCAACGTGTCCTCGCCATGCATTGTGCAAATTCCCCCATCTTGTACTCTTCCTTGTCAAATATTCTATTCCTGTTTGGGCGGTAAGGGTGCATGCCTCTTCCTCCTCTACCTCCCCTCAGCCTACCACCATGTCTTGGTTGCCCTCCACATCCCCATTTCCACCAACCGCCGCCACCTCCTCCTCCTCCCCATCCCCATCCACCGCCACCGCCTCCCCCTCCTCCTCCTCCTCCTCCTCCACCACCACCACCACCCCATCCCCATCTAAAACCGCCCCCGCCCCCACCGCTACCGCCGCCGCCTCTATAATACCAACTTCCTTTACTTGTATTAAACACAGCTTCATTGTTGGAGCTGTTGCGTATTGCGTTATCATGATCATGCTGTTCGGATAGAGTTATGAAGGTGGTATTGCCTTCACTAGGAACAGTGCCATTTTTCGGCTGGTGAGCTTTGAGCCCAACAATTGACATTGCTAGGATTAAGAGAACCCGTAAAATGCTCAAGTTCTCCATATTTGGCACTAGATTAAGAAGAAAATGTTGTAGACGCATGCTTATCACAATGAAGGCCCTAAATATATAATTAACAGCTAGACAGAAGCCGTCCCCACCAGATGATATCTATAAGAAAAATCAAAACGCCATCCCTTAGTTCTCACTTTGTCCCCACTTGCTACTCCAGTCAGTGCCCAAACCTCGCCCACTGACAGTGCACGCGCTCCCCTCTTGGTTTGTCTTTGGCCACAACTTGGCCCCATTCCCCAGTAGGGCTGCAGGCAAGGATTCCCTTCCATCAGTTTTAATATAATATTGTATAATACGCTGACTCAATTTAGTTCATTAAGTTGTTTTATTTTGTAATGCTTAGATTCAAATCTTGTTGAAAGTAATTTCATTTTATAAGTGATATATAATTATCATTATAATCATCCTATTAAAGCATGTATCATGTCATAGTCTTAGAATAAAATAATCTTTCTTCACCTTATACTTTTTCTAAAAAAAAAAAAAAACTGAATGTTATATAGTGATACATAAATTATCAGAAGATACTGGTAATTAAGAGAGATATCTGATATGACTCTTCAGAACAATATTTGAGAAGTCACTTTCAGATTTACTCTGAACATAGTCAAAGCCATCTTATACGTCGAAAACTGCTTTAACTAATTGGTCTATTGGTGAGATTTTTCTGAAAGTGCTACAATTATTCAAAAACGCACCACCTGACTGTTTCACTGCTATAATTTTAATTTCTTTTTTTTGGCAAATTAATTTCCTTAAAAACGTCTGTTTGGAGTGGACAAACAAACTGAAATTCTTCAATTTTTGCTGATTGATAAAGTTCTCTTACACAAAAAAGTTTCGCATCGTACAAAATTTTTCTCAGACTATTTTCTGAGACATTGTCATAGATGGCACATCATACCTCCAATAAAGCCAACACATCTCAAAGCAGTGGAGACTTTCTCGCCAATAGAATAATAATGCATGCAAATTAGGTGCCTGCGTACGTCTCAAATGATGAAATGGCAGCTGGTGGTTGCTTATTACTTGGGAAACTGCATGACCTTGTTATATCGATCCAACCCCACATACATACACAATATATATATATATTTGCTATAGCACGAATTGCTATTTGCTTGGCCTTGAAGCCTACGACTCCAAGGGGCGTACATCACAAGAAGAAGGAGGCGTAGTAGAGACGGATGGGACAACGGCATTGGTTGCATATATAGATGGACCATGCAAATTGCATACAATGTATGTGCAAGCCATCATGCGGCCGATCCAACCACGTGACCAAACTAACCAACCACATAGAACCAAATATAATAAAACACCTTTTAAAACCTATAATGTCTGAATCTAATTTTCTGTTATGCTGAGGTATTTTTGATCAGGGAGGACCCATAATAGGCCAACAATAGTTTCCCGGGCAATAAGCAAATGCTGCAATGTTCCTCCTAGAGCCTGGAGAAATATGGTACAAGTTTAAAAAGGATGTTAGCCATAATGCACCTTTATTGGCCCTAACGCCCGGCTTTATGGTAGAAAGTTCAGGGTCATCACTCTTTATCCTCAAAACACTAGAGGGCTCAAAAATCTAGACCATTAAAGCTCAAAACCCACCCCTTTCTCTCATGATTTACTGGCCTCTCCAAATCAGGTATTTAATCCAGTGCTCCATCCACAGTCATGTAAATTTAACTTGGACAAACACACATGAATTATTAATTGGAGGAGTTATACAATTAACAAGAATCAGTGAAACAAAACTCTTACAAGCTTCTTTTCTTGGTCATAATGTGGGAACGAACAAAAGCCAAATTAACTATGTTGCGGTACTCTTCCCTTCCTTAGTGCTTTCATGTCCCTTTCTGAAAACCGCACAACAATTGTTCATCTCAAGTTGCTGCAGTATTTGTCCTGTCATACCCAGGTAGGAGTTGTGGCCTTCTATAATTTGTGTCACATCGACCTGTGGAACAACAACAGAAGATGGCTTCTTTGAGAAATGCATCAATGCTACATCAAATCAGTTGGACTTGAGAACAGAATGGAGGGAGCTTACATTCTCAACTCCAGGAAGATCAACGGGTTGAATTCCAGCTAATCCTTGAGAAAGCAAACTGTGCACAAGAAAATACTTTATTACACATCAACCTTATGCTTTCCAATCGCTGTAAAGCAATTAGCAGTTGATAAAAAGCCAGTTTTTTAATCAAGAACATCCATCAATTAATAATAACAATAGTAATTAATTGATTTTGTATAAGTCGATAAAGTGTTAACGATGAAAGAGTAGTACTGGTTAATTAATAAATAAAAGCCTAACAAGCATCCACATCGTGAAGAATCCTTAAACAACCTACTGGAGGAAAGAACTATATATACTATCCTTGTTCCAGTTTCTGATAATATAAGGTTTACTTAAATTTCAATGGCAAGACTTGAACTGAAATCTATGTATAGATAATTCATACCTGGCACGGAAAGTTATACCAAGTGTCCAATCATTTGAAGAATAAGCATTCACAAACCTTCCAGCCACCATCTGCAGAGTGGCGGGAACACTATCTAATGGTAGTACTGATAACTTTTTAAGCAAAGGCGAGTAGAAAAAAGAAATCTTCGAAAGTCTTGGTCAGGTACCTTTCTAGCTGCCCCCCAGTTTTCTCCTTTAATTGAGATTGGTGCTCCAAGAATAACAACCCTTTCCACAAGTCCAGCTGCAGTAATTAGCATATTATGATGTTTCGATAAACCAAACAGTCCAATTTGTCAATATATGAAAATATCATGGATGATTAATTCCAGAATACCCTTGTCTCCTTCCGACTCAGCCAAGCACTGGAGACACTTGAAAATAACACGGGCTCCAAGTGAAAATCCTACTAGCGTTACAGGCCTGGACAATGGATAGAAAGCTACAGAATAAATAGAATTATACAATGAGACAACGCTATCATTAATCTTTTGCAATCACTTGAGATGCTCTCACCTGTTTCCTTGCAGTCCTTTCAACAGCACTTCAGCAAGCACCTTACCAGCCTTATCAGATCTGCTCTAACAAGCAAGAAATTCAGGTTGGGTACAGATGGAAAATAGTTTCTAACGTTCTGATAAATGACTGACCACAACTAGTAACAATCATCTTTCTCTCTCCCGCAGAAAGATAAAAAAAAAAAAAGATTATACTTGAGAAAATGCATCCGTGGCCAAGAAATATTGATGGATTTTGAATTTATTAATATAACAGTGAGTGAAATGTCGCGTTCAGAAGGAATAGAATTCAAATAAATGATCTGGAATTCATTTCTACAGTTGTACAAAATGCATACAAAATGGAAGCTTTGATAGAAATACTTTGTAGCGGCGGCTTTGTAGGTGTTTATTTTTGCAAGTTGCTCAGATCAGAAACATCAACAGGGATAATTCGAGTTAGGGTAGATATTCGTAGATTGAATCCTTAATGCACTTAAAATAATGAAGAACTCCGAAATTGAAAATCTGAGAGAGCCGTCATTTCCCCTTAGGAACAAATTTTGGCTTTAACCTCTGTTTGCTGATTTAGACAAGCACTGCAACTCTTTAATATGAGCATATTCTTCAAAGAGTAGGTACTAGAACCAAGAAAGAAATGCCTTTACCTGTCGATTGCAACTGCCCATCTGTTGTCTATAAGACCAAATGTAGAAACTAAAGTTGCTGGCCATGCCAGAGCAGTCATAAGTGTGCTTAAGACAGTCGTCATGGCACCTTCTTTCATCAACTCTACCACAATTTCTGCAGTAAGTGTCAAACATTTTCAGCATGAAAATTTCATATATATATATATATAAAATAAATCAAATTTTAAATCGTCATATTCAGAGGTTTAATGAGACTACTTGAGGTAAGCCAGTCCAGAATTGCAGTGCTCAGTGCAATCAAATTTTTAGACTCCCACTGGAGTGCATACCTATATGTATACATACAGGTTGTTAGTTGTTAGTATCAAATAACGGTAAAACTCAGTCAACAAATAGTCGAGAACGAATGTTCATGAGGAGAAACTAAATTTCAGTAGATGGCAGGCATGAGTCCCATGACAAGGTTTTAAATCGCTCAATTTGATTAATAATTAATTAGAAGTAAATTATTAGCTATAGAGGTTTTCGTATGCTTTGAGACTATTGAGAAAATCATTGCCAACAGCATACATAATCTCCTATAAACCTCAAAAAAAGTGTTTAGCAGAAACTGGAATGTTTTAACTTCTTCATCAGCTCACTCAGATAACCAAGTATATTTAAGAGGTTTCTCAAGAAAAACAAAGCTAGAAATGGTGGTCTGCAAAGATAATACTACGTCTTGAAAACTTTAAAACCACATCTATCTTAAAACAAGTTTTATATAATTATAGTCCTTGGAAAATATGGTAAATTATACACACCTCTCTGAGTTATCTTTGTGAACTTCCCAAGGTATTACAAAATCCTCCTCCGCAAATGCAAGCCCAGAAATGCAAATTTCAACTGCTAGACGCTGAAAAGAAAAAAGGTTTTGTTGATAATTAATTCAATAATTAGTAATTAATTAAAAAAATAAATATCCTGGGCATATCTTCAGGTCATGCACAAAGTACGTTATAACATTTATTACCGAGTGTCCTCAATTCTTCCCCTCAAATACACATTCCTTCCGGTCCACTAATATGCATGTGACATTTAAAAATTGGAACTTACACCTTGGTTATTGCCTCCAATTTCTTTCAGGTCAAATTCCTCCAGGCTTCCAATTCTCATTGCCATCTTATTCCCTGTAAGGCTAGCGCCCGCGGCTGTTTTATAAAAGAAGCAAGTTACTGACAATTTATCTAAAATCAATGACAAACTGACGACCAACCCCAAAAAAGTCTTTAATGTAACTTCAAAATAAGGAATAGGAATTAATTTCGTTACTATCGGTTTCATGAAATCCAGTAACGACCTGACAGAAGCCAGTATACTTGATCAACAAATGCTAAGAGGAGAATAACTTAGACGAAAATAGGTTTCTGGTTGATTGTAAATGTTCAGTGTTTTCATTATCACTATGTATAAACCAAATTTATTTCTCACACCTCCAAATGATGCAGCAACAGCTACAGAGCCAGCAACAGATCCTGTAGCAGTTGCTGCAGCAGCAAATCCACTTCCAATGGCAGGAACAAGACTACCCAATGTAGGAGCCAAAGCACCCAATCCTTGTGCAATTGCTGGGGCAGCCAAGCCTGTGAAAACACTTGAAAGTTAAAACATATTTATACTATTTCAATCTTGTAACAGATAGAGATTGTTGTAAGTTATATACCCCCCGTTACAGCCATTAAGGCTCCTCCAGTTAAAGCAGCAGCTCCAATGATGCCTCCACGCTTCCATTTATCCCAGTCACTTTCTGAAATTTTGGAGTCCTCGTCCTTGGCATTTTCTTTTCTTGCTTTGTCCATAAAAGAATATGCAACCATAATCTCCACAGCCTCCTGCAAAATTTTAAGAGGATTGTTAACGTCTTGCAATGGAATAATTACAAGTAGATAGTTTTGTGTAAATCCTTCACGACAGAAAGGTCTTATGGAGGTTCATGCAGCACCTAATGTACCATATAATATGGCGTTTAAAATGAATGTGTTTCAATTATGAAGGACACAGACCATGTCAATCCAGTTGATGTCAAGCCATCTAGCCAGCATGCGGAGAGCCACACGATGACGAGCGTCATATCCCTTTCTTGACACAAATCCTTTCTTGTCATCTTCAGTTGTATCAGCTACACAAGCTGAAAGGATTGCATAAAGGACTGTCACTTTCCTCTGGTAACTGATAAGACTCGCCTCTTCAACAGGCTTCTCAAAAATTCCATTTTCAGATTCCATGGAAGCTTCCGTCTGCACAGACACATGCAGCTCCAAATTGTGCTTGGTTTCATGTGGTTCAGCAGAGGGTTTTATCCCATTATTGGACAATTTTTCTTGGCCGCTACTTTTCTGCTCACGACTGCCACATTCGTCCTCTGAGGAATCAGGAATACTCTTAATGCTGGAAGCTGTAGCATCAACAGCCTTCGTCAAAGCAACTTCTTTATCCAATCTTTCTGAAGAGGTTCCGACACCTTCCTCAGACATTAAGGTCAAGAACTGAAATGAAATAACTTAGATCATCAACAAAAATATAATGAAACGCAGTGGAACATGTTGTCATTTAACAAAAGTGACAATTAGGGTAATGTAATTGATCCAAGTCAGAATATGAAAAGGAAGAGGACGAAAAGACATACAGTTCCTAGGTGGTGCCTGAGTTGTGAAGATGAACCTGCAGTTTCCTGTAGGCCATGCCAGGTTTGGTCATCCACTCCTAGTAAACTGTTAACCAACACCAACGGATTATGGAGTTTAAGATCAAAACACAATGTCGTCCTTCAAAATTAATTTATATTCTCGAGTTTAAACACAATGTCGTCCTTCAAGATTAATACCTAAAAACTGGCCAAAGCAAAGCGGATTTCTCGTGAATCCAAAGCTCAGGGTTGTCTGAAACTGAAAGACCCTTGCTGGTATTTACACCTTTGACGTTGGTTCCTTCATTGCGAGGAAATGGATCGTGCGAAATCCGAGTTTGATGAATTTGAGACTGGTGAAGTGCGAGAGCAAACAGAGCACCGGCTGCGTATCTCTGCGTATGCGACAATATTGAGCAAGTCTCCATTACTCAAAACTCAAGCATTTATATGAAGAAACCAATAGGGATCGGTAATTATTGGAAATTTTTGAGAAACTCAAAGTTAAATACAATTTTCTTCTCGATTGTAGAAAGGAAAAAGTAAAAACCAGAAACTAAAATTGTGGTTTGGCTGGAAAGAAAATGTAAGGTTGTTTGGTTCGGGATAGAAAAACCAATCAGGAGCCTTTACTTGTTCAAACTTGCACTGCCTTTGCCGAATGACACGAAACGGCAATTTCCACGGGTGCAAGCAAGCGGGAAACTGATGTTGGCGCCGTGAATTGTGCACGCGATCATCACGTGATGGGTTGTGTTTCTTTTTGGGCTTCTACTGTTACTGAACCATAGACAGGGAAACAAAGGTCTGGCCCAGAAGCAATCCCGTTAAATTTTTTCTTTTAAACAACAACTTTTTTTTTTTTTTTTTTAAAAAAAGAGACTATTGTTTGGTTTCTCAGAGAAAAAAAAATGATTTTATTCTAAACATAGAAAAATTTTAATTTGATTCCTTTTATAACTAATTTTCTGATATACATGATGACTTTTTTTTTTTTTTGTTTGGAAGATTATTTTACATAGACAATGGTCGATTTTCTTTTTTCAAATTGGAAATACCTAAGAGAATGACAAAATGATGTACTAAATGTGGAAATTAATTTTTTAGAAACATATGAAAATTATCATTAATTCTTTAATTTTTTAATAGGATCCTTAATTCTTTCTTTTTAGTCTATGTTAATATTAATGTTATTGTTCATGTTAAAGAATAAAAACATTTGTGCGAAGGTCTCATAATATATATATATATATATATTTGTGCGAAGCTGTCACAATTTATGGTTGGACCATTATTTATTTATTATTTTTCTAAATCTAAATAGGAAAAATTATAAAGCAAAGGAGAATAAAAAAATGATTGGCCCATTATCAGGGTTTTTATTTAAGGTTTATATCAGACCCTCACCAGCAAGGCTGCGAGCTTTTCTTCGTAGCTATAAGTCTGTAGAGTAGTGTGATCTCATCTTAGCCCTGCGCTGTGGTTATATTTGGTTAGAACGATGGGCAAGAAGATGATCTAGCTGAAGAAGATGAATCCCTTGCAGAGAAGCTCAAATTGACTCTTATGACCATGTGATGGATAATCTACAACTTGAGGATGACAAGTACAAGGTTCCTGCTGATTTCTTGAAGGATAAGGAGTCACCAAAAATTGAAGAGCAAGAGACTCTGTTGTTGATGTGATTCGCCGTTGCAAGGAATATGCTGAGAGGTATGAAATTGATGATGAGGACAAGGATGTTGTCGTTGTTCAAGAATGTAGTGATGAATCTGAAGCTTGGGACCGTGAGACAATTGTTTCTACATACTCAGATCTAGATAATCACCCTAGATTGATTGAAGCACCTGTGATTCTTCAGTCACGATACTGTGATTGTTAACTCATGATTGATTGGTATATGTCTTCTGTACTCGGCCACTTCATCTTTTTATTAGATGTAATTGGTGAACAAAAGGAGGATTTTTTTACAGGCCTATATTACATTTTAAATAATATTTATTAATATATACTACATAATTAAATTTTGTAAGATGATAATATAATATTTAAATGATATTATATCACTTAATTATATTTTTTATTAAAAATTTGATAATTTAATATGATAATATAATATTCACAGATATTATAATACCGTAATATAATATTTTTAATATCACAATATCATAATTAAAAATATTTATAATTTTTTAAGAATATAATATTTATTAAAATTTAATCTCTCGATGACACATAAACATTTTATTTGTATAAAGAACTTCACAAGTATTAACTAATTATATTGAGATTATCAATTTCGATTGACCAGTCTAATTTTGATAAGTGAAACATTATCAATAAATAATGGAAACTTTGAAGCACAACATGCCTATTAGAATGTTTCCTCTTCTCAATGAGGAATGGGGCCAGCATTGCCTCCACCATAAACGGGGGTAGGATTCCAAATGCTGTAGTCTTCCAAATTATGAGATAGCCGACAAAGTTTCTCATCTTTTTGCACCTCTTCCTCTACTCGTTGAAAAGGAGCAGGGAACCGTAAGGGGAATGACGATGGTATCAACAATAATATGGTTGTTGCTACCATTACTGTCTTGTTCAACGTTCCCATAGATAAGCTCATGACTTTGTTTTGCTTGTCTTTCTTGATGGTATTGCATCATAATTATCAATTTATACGCGTTTTTAATTTGAAGTGATTAAGACTAAACTTCATCCTTTTACTCACGCCCCCCGAATGACAATGTCATGTTTCTTGCATGCGTTTCAAAGCCGTTGTCCTGTTGGTGCTGCAAGTGGTTAGACGAAACGAGATTGAATTAATCCTTGATTTGATACCACAAGCTTGTTCATTAGTTTTCTTATGTCTCTTTTTGTGCTCATCATTTGCAGTTCAGGTAGGATATGATTTTCCAAAGTAATTAAGACTTGAAAGATGATGTTATTTCGTACAAAAAAAAAAAAAAGTTAATAAAATTAAAAGTGTTATTTTTTAAAATTTTAATTCAAAGCAATTTCTGATTGTTTAATAGTACTTTCCATTTTGTTATCCGCTTTGACCATGGGGGAGCCAAAAACTAATGATGTGAGTGTGACAGCTTGTCCGACAGAAAAAAAAAAAATGGTAATGACGTGAATATGAATAAAGAGTGAGGGTCAAAATAGTGAATCCGTTTTCATTTTCTGTTACCTGGCATGGCGGTTTTATTTGGAGGTCGGTGCCAAATGCCAATCAGAGTGAGAGGGAGGGGAAGGACCAACGGCTTTGCAAATTGAAATAGCCTGCATTCTGGGTCCTCTCTCTCCGTCCTCTCTCTCCGGCTGGTAGGAAGGATAGAGAGAAAGATGGACCCGACGGTATAGCCCAGAATTTCCTTTTGCCTGTCATGCATTTTGGTTTCCTGGCGTCATCCTTATATGGTTCATTTGAAAAAGAACATCGAAAATAGTTTTTTGACCGGTGAAAAGGGATTAGCTGGATGAAATGCTACGGAATGAAAATGCTAATTTGAATTGACTCGAGATTCTGCCTTCATCCTTGTATGATTCATTTTGGTTCTAATAAGAAATCTCCCAAAGATGATATGCTAAATTGAAATGATAGATTTGTTCGTTGCTCCGTAACAGATAGCGAGAGGCTGAAGAAACGAAATGGAAAAGTCGTGAAGAATCTGCGTGCAACGGAAAATGTCGCACTTGTGCGAGGGATATGAAATGAAAATGGCTAGTTCTCCAGCTCGGGAGAGAAGAAAGATGAGAGATGGTGGGTCGATGGGAGGAGAAGCAAATGACACGGAAGAGAAAATTTTTGTTTCCATTAGGGTAAGGTCTTTGAACGAGAAAGAAAGAGCAAGGAACGATGTATCAGAATGGGAATGCACTAATGGCAACACCATCAAATTCAAGAACACTCTAGCGGAACGATCATCAGCAACTGAAGTCTATACATTTGGTGAGCATAATGCTGCAGCATCCACTCGATTGAGCCTCAGCCTGATGCCAGTCAGCATAATATTTTAATTAATTGTTTTATTATTTGAAATTTGAATCCCTAACTAACCTTTGCCAAGCATTACCCTTAATCGTTTAGAATTTCGGAGATTTCTATTCAGTCTTCTTGTGATTGCTATATCTTCAAATGGGAATTTCCGCTTTCAGCAGTGAATCATGCACGAACATGACGCATGTTTTTATTCTACCAGAATACTTCATTTCTTTTAACGTATATTTTATGCAAATGATGACACACTATAGTATTTAAAGTTACTTCCTCCATATCTTCCCTTCTCTTTTTTTCTTATCTGTATTTGAAACAGACAGGGTATTTGACGATGGCTGCTCCACAAAGCAGGTGTATAAGGAAACAATCAAGGAAGTCGCTCTTTCAGTTGTTAGTGGTATAAACTGTGAGTAATCATGTCCTGACTTTGTGCTTCCTTCTTATTGATTATATCTATTAAGGCTTGCGACATCTTTTTTTCTCATTGATGAAATGTAACTTTCAGCTAGCATTTTTGCATATGGTCAAACAAGCAGTGGAAAGACATATACCATGACTGGAATTACAGAATATGCAGTAAGGGATATATATGACTACATCGAGATGGTATAAAATAATTTAAGTCTTGATTTCTGCTTGCAATGAAATAGATCACGTTCTTTCATTTCGGCAAAAGAAAATGACATATCTTGCTATTTCTCAGCAAGAAGACAGAGAATTTGTTCTGAAGTTCTCTGCCATGGAGATCTATAATGAAGCTGTCAGAGATCTTCTTGGTGTAGATACTGCCCCACTTAGACTTCTAGATGATCCGGAGGTAAATTACTAGCATATTTTCCTGTTCTTTAACAGTTTTTGGCTTTGGTGCTGCTAAAACTATTTTGAATCTTTTCACCTCAAACAGAAAGGCACTGTTGTTGATAAACTTACAGAGGAGAGTTTAGAGGACTTGAGTCATTTGCAGGAACTCCTTACTATATGTGCAGGTATGGGTGTCCAAATAGTTTAAACTCACTACTGGTGTACGTGCTTTCCTGTTAGATTTTGCGAACCAGACCTTCACATATTTAAATCTTTTGACTTGCATCTTTGCAGCTGAAAGGACAACAGAAGAGACATCCATGAATGAAACAAGCTCCAGATCTCATCAAATTCTTAGACTTGTATGCACTTTACCACTAAACTATCTTTTGTTTGAGGCAATTTCTTCCTGTTCTTGTTCTTCTGATAACAAAATGATCAATTCCTGCAGACAGTTGAAAGTTATCCTCGCAATTATGTAGGCATTGAAAGTTCTGGCACTCTTGTAGCTAGTGTGGTATAATTTTGACCCTTTCTTCCTCCAGCGGATCTATTTTCATAACTTTCCAGTGAACAAAATAAGGAGTTGATTTCTTTGTACAGAATTTTGTTGATCTTGCGGGAAGTGAACGTGCTTCTCAAGCATTATCAGCAGGGGCAAGACTGAGAGAAGGTGGTCACATAAATCGCAGTTTACTGACCCTTGGAACTGTAATCCGCAAACTAAGGTACAGTTTTTGTCTTTAAAAAAAATTAAAAGAAAAAAAAAAAAAACCGTCTTGTAGCAACTATGGATGAGGAAAACCCAATAATACTGGAAGTTGGTATTCTTTGAACATGGAAATTTGAATCGTGTTATTCTGTTAGAGGATGATCAAATTCAGTTGGTTCTATCTTATTTAGTATGATTCCCCGTAATAGCATAAAATTATTGACATGACTTGAGAGAAATTAGGTGCAATAATTTTGCTAAATGAATACAGGAAATAAAACTCAAGAAGATGCTTGAAACAGTTTGATGTTAACTTCTTCTTCTTCTTCTTTTTGTTTCCTGATCCGAACTTTTTTTAACTCGAAAACATAATTTCGGGAAAGAGAACACAGACACACGCATGCAGTCGCGCATTCATGTTTTCAATTTTACACTCATACGAACACTCACATTAATCTTTTGTTTGATATTTGTATTTTTGAAGGCCTAAAGTGCCATTTTTTGGTTGCAGGCACGTGGTAATGCTCCAAAGCTAAGTACAAGTCTTTTTAAAGATGTAATATTTAATAAACTGGGCTAGTAAATCTGCAGAGCGATTATTGGTGATTTTAATTCGTGCATGCTCTAAGCTTGTAGGTCATTTGGCTGATAAACCAAGAAAGTCTCTAAAGAAACAATATGACGATTTAGCATGGTGTATGTATTTATATGCATTTTGAAGCTTTCTCCTTTGTGGAGCAAAATTTATCAGCTTACACAAACCTTCCCTTTAGCTGTATGTTGTCATTCTTTTTGTAAGGTTTGCTAATATATTTCTGCAATTACTTCTACTCTGTTAAGTTTTGCTTCATTTTCGACTTCTTGGATGTTAGGATTTTTTTTCTCTTGCCTTGTGCACTAAAAGTTAAGCTAAACAAGCAGATCACAAGTTAAACAAATGGACCATGAATTAATAATATATTTTTTCAGGAGTTTCAGGATTTGTTGTGTTGCTTGCTTCTTTTCCTCTTCTATTGCCATTTAAAAGCTTTTATTTTATAATACCTCCTCCTTTTTGATCTAGACCTTTTTGGTTCATTAGTTATTTGAGACTGTCTACTTTACAATGATTGAATGCAGCAAAGGAAAAAATGGGCATGTACCCTACAGAGACTCTAAGCTAACTCGTATCCTACAGAACTCATTAGGAGGAAATGCCAGAACAGCCATCATTTGCACCTTGAGTCCTGCACGTAGCCATGTTGAGCAATCAAGAAATACCCTATTCTTTGCTAGTTGTGCAAAACAGGTTACTACGAACGCTCAGGTTAACATGGTGACGTCAGACAAGGTTTTGGTAAATCGACTGCAACAAGAACTGGCTAGACTGGAGAACGAGTTGAGGAGCTTTGCACCTAAAACTGTCTTGCTTCAAGAGAGAGAACTTCAGATCGAACAGGTGAGGGTTGACCTATAAATTTTAAAATGAATTCTATTAGGGATTTTATGTTCATATGCAGTTAGAATCAGACCATTTATGAACAGTGTTTCATTTTTTTGTTAACTGTTATTTTTCTATGCATGTCGTAATCATGTTAGAAAATTTGTCCCTTGTTTTACTTAAGCTTTACTTTAATTCAAAAAGAGTCATAATGAAGATATGCAACTTATCACTAGCTTATAATTTCAAGATGATGGATTTGAGCACCAGGTACTGGGAGTAGGCTTGATTGTCCTATACATATAGCATGAACTGCGGACCCTTGAGGAATGTGAATTAGAATTCCTATTAATCGTGACCTCATCACCCTGATTTTAACTTGAAATAAAATCGAATCTACTTTGTTAAGCAGTTAATGCAAACTGTAGCTATAGCCCATCACAGGAATTTAAGTCGGCTCATTCATTTAATTAATGGATTTGATTATTAAAATAAACTTTTCGTGGACTATATATTACTTTTGGAATTATTTACGAGTCAATTTTCCTATAATGTATTGCCAAGAGGTAATCAACACTCACCAAAAACGAGAAGGAAAAAGTTGTCACAGTATTTTATTTTGATCATTTCGTTCATTTTGTCATGATTTTCCTAACATGGAATATACAGATGGATAAGGAGATCAAAGAATTGACTCGGCAACGTGATATATTCCAATCACGTGTTGTAAACTTGCTCCAGTCAGTTAGAAAAGATGGGTTTTCAAGGGCCTCAGAGTCATCAATTGTTGTTAATAATTTTCATTCTGACAAGGATACGACGAAAGGCAGCACATCTAGAAGTCCCAACAGACCACAACTTAGTGTATCTTTTTCCAATGAGCACTCAGAAACATCAGGTGTAGCTAATAGTGTTCATTCTGATAATGATCCACGGACAGGCAGCACATATAAAAGTCCTAACAGACCACAACTTAGTGTATCTTTTTCCAATGAGCACCATTTACAGCCACCCGAGACTGCTGAAGACAATTTGCTTTTAGATGGTAAGACTCCCAAGTTTGTTGGGCCTGATTCATGTCAAGGTTGCGAGGAGGTTGCTAACAGAGCTGATGCTGAATCTAAAGAAAACTGCAAGGAAGTTCGATTCATTGAAATGGAAATAGTAAAAAGAGACAAAGATATTGATGTGCCCAGACCTGCTTCTGAAGAAGTAACATTACCTGCGAAGCTAGACAGGGATGAAGATGCGAAACTCTCCTTAACGAAGGGGGATAACAACGTGAATCTTGTTGCCGGAGAAAATAGCCAAGCTGCTCTGCAGCAAAAGATTCAAGACCTACAAAGGACCATTGACCGTCTTGTTGGTTTAGCAGGGAAATCTCTTGGTTCTTCTGAATCAAATCTTCCTGGTTCAAGAAGCTTACAACTTGCTAGAAGCAGAAGCTGCAAGCCAATTTTGTCTGCTATATCTACTCCTCAGTTCGATAAGTTGGATCAAGAAACTATATCTTTTCTTCAATGGCAACAGCTGGAGCATGAAATTAAATTATCTCCTCAGTTCGACAAGTTGGATCAAAAAGCTGCCACACCTTGCCCGGTCGATAAGTTGGGGCTTGAAGATACTTCCTGTCCTCAGTTCGACAAGCTGGACCATAAAGCTGCAACACCTCCCCGGGTGGATAACCTGTACCTTGAAGATACTTTACCTGCTCAGTTCGATAAGCTGGATCAGGAAACAATCACATCGCCTTCACTGTTGGAAAAGGAATATACGATGAGTCCGGTTCACTTTGAAGATGAAGACAAGCTTTCTGAGCTGAAATCACATGTCAAGAAAAGAAGAACCCGAAAATATTCTCAAACTTTCGAGATGGATCCAATAGGTGAAGCAGAATCTGTCATGGACTCTGATACGGAAGATACCGCTAGCGTCCTTAATTTTGTCGTAAAAATGAATAAAAGGGGCAAACCAAAACCATCGAAGAAGGATTTTCATGATCTTGTGGTAAGTTCGGATCAAGTATGAATTTTTCATATTTTAATACTGTTGAGTTACTCCTCAATTATGATGCTCGTTATAATAATCAAAGCAATTATCATTGTGCATGTTTGAATATGCTAATGTAGCATTTTCATCCAAGTTTAATGCTATGAGTCATGACCAAAAAAACCCCAAAGTTATATTCTCTTAGCATTCTTCCTGAAGCTTATGTTTGAAAGTGTATCATTACCCTCTGTGTGATAGGTAAACACAAGGGCATCTGAAACCGGTGAACGTATGAACAACGCCACAGGTATCAGCTTCCCTGGAATGGCAGGTGTTTTCCAACCTTACGGATTTGAGAGGCAGCAAAGAGATATAATTGAACTCTGGGATAGGTGCAATGTACCACTGGTTCATAGATCGTATTTTTTCCTTCTCATCAAAGGCGAACTTTCGGATTCTGTGTACTTGGACGTAGAGCTCAGACGTTTATCTTTCCTTGAGTACAAATTTTCTAGTGGAACTAAGTGGGAAGCAGACGGTCCGAATCTCACACCAAACTCAAGGTATTATCTTTCTATTGCATGGGTGGATTTCCTTCTTACATTGTGATTAGCAGCATTGTTTGATTCTCATTGTGATACCTGTCCACATTATCTTCCTATTCCATGAACGAGTTAACATGATAAGCAGCATTGACTGATTCTAATTGTGACCAAATAATCCACATTGCAGATGGCTTATTTTTCCTATATTTACAAATTTAAATGTAGAATTCTGTGGAGAATTATCTTCCATGCTAGTAGACCACACTGGGAAACGACTATAAACAGATATTTCATGGAAATTAAATAAGATACTCCACATAGCCAAGGTCAAGCGCAAGATTACACTAGAAGCTACTTTTCAGTCACAGCAAGTATCAGCCACAAGTTGGTTTTCACATGTATAGAAATACAATGTAATCTCATGGGAATGAATCGAGTTTTGGACTAGAGAAGACATCGCAGTAATTAGCAATGAAACCGACAAATGGAAACAGAGACCAACAAATTTCCCATTTCTTCTGGGTCAAATGATTTTCTTATCCTTTTATTTTTCCTGAACAGTATGAAGGCTCTCAATCACGAGAGGAAAATGCTAAGCAAACAAGTGCATAAAAAGTTTGGCAAGAAGGAAAGAGACGAACTTTACCAGAACTGGGGAATTGATTTGAAGACAAAGCATAGAAGTATACAATTAGCATGGCGCCTGTGGACAGATACAAAAGACATGATCCACGCGAGGGAAAGTGCAATGCTTGTTGCTAAACTAGTTGGTCTTGTGGGGTCAGATGTGTCCCCAAAGAAGACATTTGGATTCGGCTTCTTCGGAAAACGCAAGAGCCAGAAATTCCAAACTTGGAAGGACACAGTGTCAACTTTGTTATTATAAGAACAAACTGAAGAAAGGCACGTCTACCGTTACAATGACTGACTTGATGTTCAGGGCAGTTCCATTAACTATCTTGACTTCCAAGCCTTCTATACAAAGAAATTTATTTGAGCAAAAGCCTAATAGCTTTCGCCTTGTCACAATACCGGAGTTAGGGATTCGGGAAGGGGCCGATGGAGACATGAGATGGACTAAACAAAAGCCAATGAAAACATCATGGACTGGGCTGCACGAGAACACTGAGTTACCGAATTCAACTTTTTTTGCTGAGTTTCGACCATAGCCATAAATAAACTCAGGTTGGGATTTTCCCTTTACTCTGTATTATGGTACTTGTATTTGAATAAATTTAAACTAATGGAGCAATGTAAATTATATCAGCACTGATTGCATGGGTGTTAAATTATTATTTTTTTTTTAAAAAACAACAAATTGAAGAAGCAAGAAAGCACATGGATAGTATTAGTATCTCAAAAATCTATTATTACATTTGGGGTTTCATTACTTATTCTAATAAGTTTTGATTAATTAAAAAATTATAAAATAATATTCAAAATATTACTAAATTATTAAAAATAAATTTAAATCAATCAAAAACTAAAAATAGAGAATGAGACACATGTTGAATACTCGCTTTATTTTAAAATGATTGTCTTTTAAAATTTTTCATAAAAATTAAAAAATACAATAAATAAGTTAAATGATTTTATTTTACTAAATTGTCTTTATTTATTTTTTTAAAAAAATAATTGTGAGTAAATGAGAAAGAGGAACACAAGATATTAATTAAACATTAAGGATTAAAGTAAAAAAAAATTAATATTACATTAAAATAGTAAAAAATAATTATAATGAAATAAATTTTCTTTTTATAAAAAAAATATTTTGAAATGGAGGGAGTTGCAATTTTTACCTCCATCAATACAAGTTTCTGTGTAAAACATAATTGGAGCAACTGCTGCCTCAACAATGATGGTAGTCAAAAATGGCTCAAAATTTCGGTTACTAGTGGGCTTTATAGTTTGGGCCATGAAATATGTGATCTCGTTGAGTCTGCTAAGCCTAAAATAATAAACACGCACAACTTTCTGAAAATTCCGGTCAACCTGCCCTCATTAATGTTATACTACTACTACTTGTGGGTACAAGACACTAGACACCACTCAAATACACAGGCCCCATAGAACGGCTCAGTTGCCATGAATGCATTTGATGTGTCCGGCTGTTTTTCTTTCTTTTCTTGCGCCATGTTTTTCTGGGTGGGCTGGGAAATTTGGTCTCTTTGAAATTAAAAAATACAAAAAACATATAAAATTGCGCTGCTATGCTAAATGGATTGATATACTCGATTACCCAATTTTATAAACAAGAGTGTGGCTCGTTTCTCCTGAAATCAATGGACAAAGGATAATATATTTGCTTTATATTCTCTTACTAAAATTGCCAAAAGAATAATAGTATTATACTATGATGTCCCCCAGCGGAATAATAATAGAGACAGACTATAACGGATGCTTCGTGAAATATTTTAATGGATCTTCGGATTCGGAGGGGCATCGTATTGGACTCGTGAGTCGTGACCTGAACAGTGACCATGATCCCAAATGGCATCAAATTACTGAATTGGTCACCACCAATGAGCTCAACCAAAACCACTTGGTGGGTAAGTTTATCAAAGCCCATCTTGGACAGAAATTTTACAATAGTAGACTCATAATAACGCCAGCCCCAATGCAAGGTTCCACAAAGCACAAAAAGCCCCTCTTGCGCTCTTTACACAACGTGGAAAGAGGAAGAAAAGGGCTTAGACCTTTCCGGGAATAGAGCAAGTAAAACAAAAGCGAGAGTGAGAGTGAGAGTGACTGAGTGGATGTTACAGAAACAGTGAAGGAACACACACACACACACACACACTTGTGGAGCAGCGTTTGGCGTCGTTTCTGTCAAAGGAAGGAAAAAAGCCCTTTTCCAGGCCATTTTCTGCTCGCAAGCATACGCTCCTCGAAGTACAAACAAAGGCCAGGCCACACACGCAAGTCACACCACACTCTCTACTCACTCGTTTACCAAAACCCCACTTGTAACTCACTCGACTCTCTTCTTCTCCAATGGCAACAACAACGGCTACTTTTTTCTGCTTCATTTCTGTGGTCTACTTCACCACCTTAACCTTAACGTGTGCCTACGCCCAACGCAGCGCCGAGACAATGTTAGAGATCCAAGCCTTAATGGCCTTCAAGTTCAAACTCCACGACCCTCTCGGGTCCTTGGACGGATGGGATTCGTCCACGCCATCCGCTCCTTGTGACTGGCGCGGCATAGTCTGTTACAATAACCGAGTCCGCGAGCTCCGGTTGCCTCGTCTACAACTCGCTGGCCCACTCAGTGACTCGCTCTCCAACTTAATCCAGCTGCGCAAGTTAAGCCTTCACTCTAACAACTTGAATGGCTCCATTCCTTCTTCTCTCTCACAATGCCTGCTTCTGCGAGCTGTTTACCTTCATAACAACTCATTATCCGGCAAACTCCCGCCGGCGCTTCTCAACCTTACGAACCTTCAAGTCCTCAACGTTGCTCACAACTTTCTTTCCGGCGGAATCCCCGGTGACTTATCAAAGTCTCTCCGGTTCCTCGATTTCTCGTCGAATGCATTCTTTGGTGATATCCCAGCTAATTTCTCTTCGAAATCTCAGCTACAGCTCATCAACTTCTCCTACAATCAGTTCTCCGGTGGAATACCGGTCACCCTTGGAACATTGGAACGGCTTGAGTATCTGTGGCTAGACTCTAATAACCTTTACGGGACCCTGCCTACCGCTCTTGCCAACTGCACTTCTCTTGTACATCTAAGCGCCCACGACAACTCGCTTAGTGGTTTGATTCCGGCGACTATTGGGACTATTCCCAAGCTTCAAGTGCTGTCATTGTCGCTAAACAAGCTCTCTGGTTCGGTCCCCACATCTCTTTTTTGCAACTTCCACTTGGCCAATTCTTCTTCTTTGAGAATTGTTCAACTAGGCTTTAATGCACTCACGGGCTTTTCCCAGCCGCCAAACCCAACTTCTAATTGTATAAGCGTTTTGGAGGTTTTGGACCTTAAGGAAAATCACATTCACGGTGCTTTTCCCTCATGGTTGACCAATGCAGCAACGTCATTGAAGGCTCTAGATCTTTCAGGAAATTCGTTTTCTGGCACTTTGCCGGCGGATATTGGAAATCTTTTGAGATTAGAGGAGCTAAGGGTGGCAAATAATTCGTTATCTGGTGAGGTCCCTGCTGAAATTGTTAAATGTAGTTCGTTGAGGGTTCTTGATCTTCAAAGGAACCGGCTTTCAGGTACCATTCCTTGGTTTCTGGGCCAACTGAAGAACTTGAACATATTATCCCTCGCTGGTAACCTGTTTGCTGGTTCTATACCAACGAGTATTGGTACACTTTCTGAGCTTGAGTCTTTGAATTTAAGTAACAATAATCTCACAGGAATCATACCTGAAGAGATAATGGGATTACGCAACATGAGTGCTTTGAATCTCAGTAACAACAGATTTTCGGGCCAAATCTCATCTAATATTGGGTACTTGAGAGCTTTGGAGATTCTTAATTTGAGTGATTGTGGATTCTCAGGAAGGGTTCCTGCTAGTGTTGGAAGTTTAATGAAACTATCTCTTTTGGATTTAAGTAAGCAAAACCTTTCTGGGGACTTGCCAGTTGAATTTTTTGGATTACCAAGCCTGCAGGTTGTTGCTCTGGAAGAAAACCATTTATCTGGAGCTATTCCTGAAGGTTTCAGCAGCTTGGTTAGTCTACGTTATCTTAATCTCAGTTCCAACGCTTTTGTTGGTGGCATGCCAGCAACTTATGGGTTCCTGCCATCCTTAACTGTTCTCTCTCTATCGCACAATCGTATTTCTGGTACTATACCATCAGAGATTGGTAATTCCTCTCAACTTGAAGTGCTGGAACTTCGTTCAAATCGTCTGCGAGCTAGCATTCCAGGTGATATCTCCCATCTTTCTCGTTTGAAGGTGCTTGATTTGGGAGATAATAGATTGACGGGAGATATTCCAGATGAAATTTCTCAATGTTCTTCATTGACTTCTTTATTCTTGGATGCTAATCACTTAACCGGCCACATACCAGAATCCTTGTCAAAATTGTCAAACCTGACTAAATTAAATCTTTCTTCAAATCTATTGAGCGGAGAAATCCCATCTAATCTCTCACAAATTTCAGGATTGAACTACTTAAATCTGTCTGTTAACAATCTTGAAGGTGAGATTCCAGAAATGTTGGGTTCAAGGTTCAATGATGCTTCTGTATTTGCAATGAATCAGAGGTTATGTGGCAAACCCCTGCATAAGGAATGTGCAAATGTGAAAAGGCGAAGGAGAAAGAAGCTAATAATATTCATAGGTGTGGCGCTGGCGGGATTATGCCTTTTGGCACTATGTTGCTGTGGCTATATCTACAGTCTCTTAAGATGGCGCAAGAAGCTTAGAGAAGGGGTAACAGGGGAGAAGAAGCGGAGCCCTGCTCAAGCAAGCTCAGGAACAGAAAGAGGTCGTGGGAGTGGGGAAAATGGTGGGCCAAAACTGGTGATGTTCAATAACAAGATCACCTATGCTGAAACATTAGAAGCAACCAGACAATTTGACGAGGAAAATGTGTTGAGCAGGGGAAGATATGGGCTCGTGTTCAAAGCCTCCTACCAAGATGGAATGGTGCTCTCTATACGTCGTCTACCCGATGGATTCATTAACGAGGGAACCTTCCGAAAAGAAGCTGAATCCCTTGGCAAAGTAAAGCATAGAAATTTAACTGCCCTGCGTGGCTATTATGCAGGACCACCTGATGTAAGGCTCCTTGTTTACGATTACATGCCTAATGGAAATCTAGGGACACTCCTTCAAGAGGCATCTCAGCAAGATGGCCATGTACTGAATTGGCCAATGCGTCATCTAATCGCACTGGGCATTGCTCGCGGGCTAGCTTTCTTGCATTCAGTGTCTATTGTACATGGTGATCTGAAACCTCAAAATGTTCTTTTTGATGCTGATTTTGAAGCCCATTTGTCAGAATTTGGTCTAGACCGATTAACAATGGCTACTCCAGCAGAAGCATCTTCATCGTCAACCCTCGTTGGATCCTTAGGTTATGTATCTCCAGAAGCAGCATTGACTGGGCAAGCAACGAAAGAAGCTGATGTATACAGTTTTGGGATTGTACTGTTAGAGATACTAACAGGGAAAAAACCCGTGATGTTCACGGAAGACGAAGACATTGTGAAATGGGTGAAAAAACAATTGCAAAGAGGACAGATTTCAGAATTGCTGGAGCCTGGTTTGCTTGAGCTAGACCCGGAGTCGTCGGAATGGGAAGAGTTCTTATTAGGGATAAAAGTAGCTCTTCTTTGCACAGCGCCTGATCCTCTTGATCGACCATCCATGACTGACATTGTTTTCATGCTTGAAGGTTGCCGGGTCGGACCGGAGATCCCTTCCTCGGCTGATCCCACAACTCTACCTTCCCCTGCTTAATTTTTTTTTTTTTGGGGGGTGGGGGGTATTTTTTTATTTCAAAAGAATTGAAGAAACACAATTTCTTCACGGGTGATTCCTCAAGTTGTGTAAAGAATGGCTATTTCTTCGGAATTAATCACTTAAAATTTATATTTTCCTCTGATAATTATTTTCATTGTGATGCCAATATTGTGACTTCACTTTGACCCGACGTCGCCGCTGCGAGGATCAGTCCTCGCCCAGGATCCGAAATACCATGCAGGGGACCGGAAAAGGCTATTCCCGCCAAAAGAAAGACATCACATCTGATGGAGACACGTGTCGAGCTAGGAAGGTCTGAGAAAGTAACCGTTAATATGACGTGGACAAAACACATTGGAAAAGGAAGATGAGGCGTCAGGATCCGTGAATCTGTCGAAGTCAGAAACATTATTTTCCTTTGATAAATTTTCTGAAGGCAAAAAGACAAAGTGTCCAGATTCTTTTGGGGCCGGGCCTACCCACGTCGGATTTTTGACCAGAAGGTGGACCCTAGTGGAACTTGCGGTAATTTTATGAAGCAATTATATGCTGGCACGAAAGATGTATGTTAATGGGTCCCATTGAATCATCCCAGCGATGGTGGAACAATTTGTGGCACTCTGCGTGAGAGTAATGAAGAGTGCATAAATGTGATGTTTGTGACTAGTGAGTTGGGGCCTGAGGAGTAACAATTTAATCGGGTCATGGCCATTCGCAGGCTCGGGATCGGGCTCAGGCTCAGAGTGACAATCGTTGGTAGCCCAAGCAACAATGTGTCATTGTCAAATTTATTTAACTCGATTAACAGCAATCCATGCATTGTCCGGTCGGGTGGGGTGGGAGAGAGCGACGAGGGTGAAAAGTGCAAGGAAAAGCTGTTATAAATTTTTTACCTGTCAGAACTCACTGACACCCCAGTCGGTAAATAAAAAGATCCAGTTTGATGTTTAAGCCAACAGTCGGTAGATCGAAGTAACCGCCTCGCCTCTTCTTTTCACTGAAAGTGAAATATGAGCTCGTCTTTTTGAGCTCCTCCTTACGAACTTGAAAGTGGATGCTGCATAAAGAATGTCATTTCTTTCTCTACAAAGTCGTAATTAGACAAACTAAACGTTTTGCAGTCCCCCGGGGACATCTGATAAAACACCTCTGACCGTTTAATCATGGAATTGCCTTTCTAGTGGAATTTTTCTCAAACGAACTTCCCTACGAAGGAATTGCATGCACCGCAAGCTTTTCATTTTAGAATAAGATAACATTCAAGATTCTTGATAGCAATTATTTCAACACTAATTTAAACCATTTCTTACATGTACGAAATTTTCTGTCGTCCATGGAAAGGGAAAAATAGAAGATACAAATCTTTGTCAACATGTTTCAACAATCAAATTTCCCTCGCGCGAATTGAATTGCTCTTAGAAATATTTCTTTTTCCTAATTTATACAAAGGACAAAATCCCCCAATGCGCCTATTTATAGACAAATTCCATTTTACTGAAGCAAGACATACAGCATTAAATTATTACCCAATCTAATTTTAAAAAATAAAAAATATGGGGAGGAGTAGGACTTCAACAATACTATACCCTAGGCAAATGCTAACCCTTCAGGAAAGGGTTCATTGTCAGGATCCGGTGAAAGAAACTTTCGAGAAGCGTAAAGCACAGCCGAATGGAAGCCTGTTGGATTGTCAATGAACACAAAGTGCCCAGCCTGCAACAAGTAGAAAGGAGTTTTTTGGTTTAGATTTATACTAAAACATCTTCATCCTTGGGGTAAGGGTAAGGGAGAAAGTCCTACCTGAGGAACTCTAATGATTTCACATGGAACTTTCATGTGCTTACGAGCTTCTTGGGCCCCCTGATATTTCATCCAGTCTTGGAAACCGTATATGAAAGTGGTTGGCACTTTCCACTCTGAGGCACTAAAATACAATGGAAGTGCTAAGCAGAAATCATACATAATATGTTAAAGTATAACCAACGCTAGCAGAAGCACGCAAGTATTTGAGGCATAGATCACACAAGAGATGAAGCCCTAAATTCACTTTATAATATGATGTAAATTTGCTAGTTCTATTTTTTATATGAAAATACTAGATATTTACGAGGACAGAGCAACAGAGATTGAGTTCATCAGCCAATTATAAGCCATGTTCTATGAATCCCAGGTGTAGTCGTCCTTCACTATACCACAACACTGAATCAAGCCAGAAATACTAAAATTTAACAAGATCGGTACACATTGATGGAAGATGCGCCAATTCTTTTGACAAGGCCACTAACAAATAAGTTCAAAGCGATTACCTAACTATATTTCTCCTTCTTCATACTCACTCTCAACCTCTCCAGTAATTTATTTCCCTTCTTATCCAATCAATGTGTCTAAACTTAGACGAAAGGCTTCACTCTCGAGATTATACATATCTGACAGACTGACACAATTTTGATATCACCAAGCTGCAGCCACTTTTATTACAACACCTTAAATATGTATACTAAAAGGTCGACACAATGACGGGGGCATACAAATCAAGACAAATTACGTCCTGAAAATCCAATGTCATTCTCTCTGGCAGTTTTCACTCTTTCGATGGTAAGAAAAATTGCTTTAGCTAACAAAGCCATCATCCACGAAACCTTTTTCAAGGTCCATCCATCTTGGACCAAACTGGCATCTAGAAGTACATCTACACAATAAGTTTTTCCCCCAAAACCAAAAACAAATATCTGAAGCAGTAGTAGATTTCAATTTCACGCTGTGAGAATCAAGGGTTTTGAAGTGAAACATATGATTGTAGTCTACATGACAGTATGAACAACAAAAAATTTCCAATAACAACTAACTTTTTTAGGACAAAATTGAAGCTTAACCAAACAAAGGAAAAACACATTGTTGATTCAGTAGGAGGAGAGGAGAATTCACCAAACCTTTGAAGAAGGGGCATCCTAGCAAAAGCTCCAAAAGCAAAAATATATTTTAAGCACAGCTCTCCACTAGCTTTGGCCGCTAGAGTATGATAAACATAATCTACAATAGAAAAATAAAACAATAATTAGAATGCAGCCCTACATGTAAAACCACATATAAATATATAGTCTTGTCATACCTGTCAGCAATCTTGATTCCTCTTCAGTCATCACGTCCCCTGTTGAATATGTACCAAACCTGGCACTTGTATACCTGCGGACTAGATCTGGCCCCCAAGGACCTAATCCTCTGCCAGACATAAATAGGGGAAAAAACTTATGGAAAAATTAATAGTATCAGAAATCCAGCATATGAAAATAATAAAAAGCACTCATAAACTTAAGTAATCCAGGGGATGAACAAACACTGAAGAATTGCAACATGATCGACAAAAAATAGTAAAAAGAAGAAAATAATAGAATTATTTACCTGATAACCTTCTGAGGAGTAAAATTAGATTCCCATAGATGATTCAGAATTGTTCCTTTCCATGTTGCTCTGAACCGTGTAAGCCACTCGTTAGATTTGGCATCTGATTCTGATGAAAATCCAGCGGATCCCACCAAAATCAAGTGCTGTACGTGCTCAGGGTGCTATATGTAAATATCAAAATACACATCAGAAAAAGGGGGTAAAGAACAGGAATCAAGAACTCGCACTACGTGGTAAGACATTCACCTTGAGCGCATATTTAGCAGCAACATAACCACCAAAAGAATGTCCTAGTAATATAAAATTGGTAAGGTTTTTGGCTTTTCTCCATTCCTCGAAAGAGTCAATGAACCATGCCTCAGTTTCTGTAGCATCAACAATCAGTTATCAGTATTTGCTAGTTATAGCTCTCAAACTTAAAGCAACATGAGGTCTTTCTTATTCCAAATTTACTCTAGAACTGCTGGTAAAAATGTAAAAAAATGCATGACTAACCTTCAGTGCTTCTGCAAGTAAAGTCAGGCCTGCTTGATCCACCCCAACTGAAAAGAAAGTTTTGCAGAAAAAAGATCAGGACAAAATATCCAAGCTCCACTTGACACACTCTCCATCCAGAAGAGAATTAAGAGTGTATAATAGCATCTTGAACACCTTAAAGGAGTCAATGAACCTAATCCTAATGAAGAAAAGGAACCTGTGTGGAAGTTGCAAACTTGCAATATGAGTATAGCAAAGGACCTAAGCAAGGACTTTTATTTTCCATTCGGTTTTCATCATCCTAGGATACAATAGATCTTGATAAAGGACAGGAAGTAAAAGAAACCTTATTAAGTGATTCCCTAACCACTCTTTCCCTCGCTAATTTCTCTGATATCAAATTGAGAACCCCAGAGGGACGACCAGACTAGGCACTAAAGAGCTCAGAAAAAAACGATCCCTAAAAATTTAAGCAGAAGCACAAAATTTTACATTTAATAAAAGCATGCTCACCCAAGTTGATCAATAGCAATGACTCTGAAACGACGGGCAAGAGCATCATAGTTACGGAAGAAGAAACCCTGGGAAGCACCATATCCGTGAACCATTACAAGTGTAGGAGAATCATTTTTGCTGTCAAATGTAACAGTATTAATAAATCTTGTCTCGTTGCTTGATGAACGAAACCATCTAACTTTTGATCCAGGTGGCCCGGAGCCTATATTGACTTGTTCTTGAACATAGGGAGACCTGAGAAAAAAAGCCATAAACGTTATGAATAGCCATTACCAGGCGCAGAAAAAAATTTCTCCTGATTCAGTCCAATCGGTATGAATTATTCTGAGTTGCACATATAAATTTAAGACTGTATATGTAAGAAAAACGGAGTATTAATAATAATTAGCAAAGAAATATAAAATCAGACGAGCAAATGAGTAACGGTGCTTCATGATGACAATCAACTAATCAGTTCATGTAAGCATATTCGAAAGTTTGAAAACAGGTTTCAAGGTGTCTTACAGAAATAATGGACATGAAGTTTCCCAAATGCAACTGTTGATAATAGAAGACAATTCGAGGGGGTGAACCCTCGCGTTATAGGGAAAAACTACAAATTCAATCAGTCATTGATTCCGCAACAAAATTTGTCAGCGATAAAAAGGGAAAGGTAGCGTTTAGAAGAAGAAAGGAGAATTTACTTGACAAGAGAGAGAAGCCGTTTCTCGGCAGCGATGATGCTATCGATAGAGGTTGGAATCCAACGGAGAAAAGAAGGCCAGAAACGTCTGGTTTTTGCTGCATTTGTAGCAGATGATCCCAAGTCACCCTTGCTAATCTCTTCCGCCATTCTCAATAATAAATTCGAGAACCGGAACCGAGTTAAGTTCGGATAATAAATGAAAACTACTACTAAGTATAATCAGTCAACAACTAGAACAAGTCTACAACCACAACCACTGGTGCGTGTTTTCTTCCTCTTCTTCAAATTCCTTTATCTTATAAATAACAAGCACATGCCGCAAGCAATAGATTGCGCACCAAGCCACGCCAGAATTTTCCTGGAAAATGTAGGGGGTTTTAACCACTGCGTAGGAATTAGAGAATAAAGGAAAATTAAAGAAGAAACAAGCATATGTTGTATTCTATAGCATATATTTAGAAATACGGTTAGAGAATTACGTGACGTTGATGAGTTTGAGGTAGAAAATTGAAGTAGAAAAAGGAAGAAGACAGAAGCTATGCTCAAGAGAGTACAAATTTTCACAATGTCACACCAAATTTGGGTTTTGCATGAAACTAACAATTAGCTTCGTCTTCCCTTGTAAATAGGTCGGTGAAGCGGAATCAATAACATGAATGAAAGAAGGAGACGATGGTCTGACTTAAACTTGAAGGAAGCTTGCAAACAAACCAAGGAATGGAATTTCATCTTTTTATTTACAGGGAAAATATGTGATGGCCGAAGAACCGACATACGCAGGCAGTGACGTCGATCGATGCTTGCCGCTACACGACACTCAAAACTCTCCGCGTTTCAGTTTTATAGAAAATAATTATTTTACGCTGAGCTGAATAAATATTTATCATATTTTAGTTATTAACATGCGTTTACTTTGATTTAAATATTCACGATTTTTTTTTTAAAAAAAAGTTGGGTCGAAAAACTAAAATTCCTACCCCTCAAAAGTGGGATTCTGTTTAATAAAATTTGTATTAATTTTGAAAAATATATTTTTGAAATTATATTTTTAAAAAATTTCAAAAGAAATACGAAATCTTTATATTCCCATAATTTTTTTTTAAAAATCCTTCTATCAAACTAATTAGACTTATAAAAAGGAAAGTCACCTATAGTAATAACCTCCAGCGTAAATTCATCATAAAACTAATTTCCAGTTTTACTAAGTATGATACCAAGTATACTTATATATTAAAAAAATTGTTAACAAGAATGAGAGAAGCATTAATCTTTTAGATCTGTTGTATAGCACCTTTCTCTTGCGACCTTAAAAAAAGGTAAAAGTCGATAATTTTATACGGCCATTAACAAGTTATTCGATAATCCCACAATATATCAAACAAGAGCGCAGAAAATTCTAGATTCACATAAGAAAATAAAATATCTTCCAAATTACTAATATTTCGCACAGTAGTTTTATTTTCAACAGAATTATTACTGATGCCAATGATGTCTACGGAAAAGTATACAATACAAAGCAGTTTAGATTCGTGACTCCAGTCAAATGTCAAATCAAACATGGGTGCAGGTGAATTACTATTACAGATGAGAGGGGAAATGCTTCATGAAATCCAAAAAATGAGTCCAATTAAATTACCTACACGCACAATATGCGACCCAACAATTAGACACTGCATACAGCTCGTGAGATATATGGAAGATATAGGACATGAGGTGAGTAGAAACAGTAACGCAGTTTGTCCTGTGGCGAGACTCGGGCCTTCCTCCGTGTTAGTCCAAGTGCAGAAGAGCAAGGGATCTAAGATGATAACCTCCCATTGTGTCTCATTGGCTAATACAACTGCAAATTGAAGATGGAATCATAGTTTTGATATCAAAAATAGCGACTAACAAAATAGCAGAATCCATACATGTCTGTTCTACCGAGTATTTTCTTTCAATCTAACATCGTATCATACGAAGCATAACTGCCAGTATAACAATGGCCGCTGACAAGAAAAAAGGAAGTGAGAAAGGGAATGACGAAACTGGTGGATCTGAGAAACAGTCGTTCAAAATATGGCAGAATCAATGATCTTGCATCTATCTATATTTAATAATATATCAACCTATATCCAAAAAGATGAAAAGAAACAAAAAAGAACATTGTTAGTCTTCAGTAACAAAAGTCCAGAATGATTATGGAAAAAATGACAGGAGAAAAACAACCGTGGAGGAATCACAGAACCTTTAACTGGTATCGTCCAATGGCAGTTTTAAATGGTAGGAAGGAGCATATACCAGAAATCCTTCCAAAAAGGAAATATACAAAAGATACTTATCTTTTGCGATCTGCAAGTAATTCAAAACAGCTTCAATTAAACAATGTTACCCAATACTCCTATTCAATGGAAAATAATTTGTTAATTATCAAGAAGAAATTTTCTGCAACCAAGCATGCATACTTACCATTCCAGGAACTTTTGCAATATAATTTCCCAGGCAGCATTACTTTTTCCATCCGTAATTAACATTCTGCTGGCATGAAGTGAGTCTGCAGCATAAACACAAAAAAATGGCAATATAATGGGCCCATCAACCTCATACACCAAGAGGGACAAGGGCAACATTAAGGAAGATGCATAATCCGCCTGAAAATTGTCTTTAAAAAAGAGGATTGCAATAAATATCAACTCAGGGAAAGGAAGGAACACCTCCCCCCCAACATCTGTGATTGGCAGATTATCTTTCTCAGCCTACTATCAAATAGAAAAAGGTATGGGCACAGAGAGCACAAGAGAACAGCGACCAAATTTATCAAATACTTGGATTATACAATATACATAACAATTCATGGGACTTGGGCATCCCATGGTGCAATCTTTCTAACAGTGATTGAAGACAAATTGAAGATCACATTTACTAGCAATGCAATGATTATATTTCAACCAATATAATAATAACTTGGAAGTTGAATCAAGTATATATGGAGAGGGTACATGAAGATATATAGCATATCCATGTTACACACACACTCACAACATAAACGAGAGAGATAGATCTTATTGATGTGGGCATCATTCTTTACCGACTTTGGAGAATGTTGCAAGAGTTAGTCATTGAAGTCAAATTAAAAAAAAAAAAAAATCTGAACAATGTTGAAGTGTTCTAGCAGGAAAATACGAAATGGGTATGTATGCTTGTCATCACTAAAACATCCTAAACTGTACAAATGAAAACAATTGATAAGGTCAACTCATGTCTTGTCCGTGAGAAACCCCTTTAATAAAAATAGGGTCTAATTTCCCAACCCTCGGAGGCACAACCTCGATGAAGATGAATGGATAGATGTATGCAATCTGCTGTCATCTTCGATATTGCCGATGCCTGTCATTTGCACAGAGCCTGCTTATATGTTGCAAAGACTTTCTATGGCATACTCCCCAATCAATTTCTGTTCAAGTTTGCAACGGCGGATATTTACATAAGCTCACTCAGTTCGGCTCCCTGTTTCTTTTAGGGCACCTTCTGGGCATTTCAAATTGGCAGACTGAAACACTTATCTGAGACTGTCCACGAAAACTGCAAATGAAGTTGAACAAGTAACAAATTCCGCAACGCAGGGACAGAAGTGCAACAAACCACGTTAATCCATCCTAACAGCATTAAGGTTTCACGTTCGGTTTCATTGCCATGTGTCTTTCAATCAATTTATCCACAAAGGAGCGGATCTGCATTTTTAAGACCATCCAACTACAGCTTAGTCAAAAAGAAAAAAGAGCTTAACAAGGTCAGAAGCACCTCTAAGACTTTCCCATTTATAGAAGTGCCTAGAAATGAGAAAAAAGAAATCAGGATTAAGAAGGAAAAAAGCAACTAAAAGGTTTCAAATGGTTAATTTGCTCGAACGGCCCAAAAGTCAGCCGTAAGGCAGGAAATCGTTTCAACGTTAGTGACATAAATATGAAATTCTGAAAGGGGACTTCGGCAAGAAAGGATCCATAGGAATGTCATATAAACCATATGCAATTAATGGCAAATAACCAAACACAAACCTTATTCTTTCGCTTAAAATCAAGAAACTCATGAACAACCATGGCTTTTTCAGCATCTGTGGCTTGCTCCATCACCTGAATTTATACCTCAGAAAGTGAGAAATGGAAAAGGACTGGAATCTCTAAAGATAATAGTAACAAACTGATAATCTCTTAGTTTACCAAATAGAAGAGAGAAGCTAAAGAGTGAATAATGAAAATAACCTTGGTTGCACTTTTCTTCATTATAGCCTTGTACCCGTCTTTGTCTAGTTTCCTTGCCTTATAAAGGGGCATAAGCAGAGATGCAACATAATCCACAACAGCCTGTTTGATATGATCCGCTCCTCGAGGATGATTTTTTAAAGCCTCATTATTTACAGTAACCTGTGAAATCGAGCTCTCATTTGCCATGCCATCACGTTTCCAGCTGGGTAGTCTTGCATAGGTGTTTGAATACTCCTCGTCATTTAAATGTATGGTTGGATTAGAAAATTCAGAATTAGCTGCAGCTGCTTGAGATTGCCATCTCTCAATGGCATGATAGTCTTTGATCCCCACACTACCAGCTGTGTCAATCCATGCCTTTGTAAATATATTACTGTCCACAGCGACACTTTCTCCTGAGTGCTCTCTGAAGTTCAAATGGCTGGCAATCTCATTTGAATGACTCCGTTGTGAAAGGTTATCCACCGACATTCTAGAATTGTCTAGGTTAACACAAGCAGAAGAGAAATCAACAGACCAATTCCTAACCCTGCAATTCCTAGAATCTATCTCTGAATTACAGTCTTGCCTTCCCAGCACACCACCAGACCACTTTTTTCGACTATCACACTCGTCATTTTGTGAAGATTGCCCCTGTCTAGCAAACTTATGGAAAGAAGGTATCTTCGGAAGCTGCAGCAGTGTATTACACCTGGCTTCTGCAGAGGCATATGCCTGCACCAAAAATAGAAAACATTGATCTTTCCTATTTTGTTAACGCAATGATATATAATAATACTATTTGATGGTGCAGGATAAGTACCCCACTGTTCTCATATTTGTAACCAATAAAAAAGATTATTCCTCTGAAAAAAAAATTACTAATTAAAGAATACAAGAACATGAACTATCCAAGCAAACCCAAATTCGATACAGTTGAAGAAAAGAGGACCAAATCTGACTAAAATTGAATGGCCAAGCCCAACATTAAAAGAGCATTTTAGATGTCCTTTAGCTAGATATCAGGTGCAGAAAAATGAAGAATTGGAAAACAAGGAAAGAAGTTTTTAAAAAAGGAAAAAAGAATTCCAACCAGCCCAGACTAGCGACGGAGGTGATAGAGTCGGTCATAGTAACAACATAATCAACCAGCAAAGCATAAGATGGTCATCCTGGAGTTATTGACGAGGCAGAATGTCCACAACATGCCATAACTCCAGGGCAATTTCAGGTGCCCAATTAAAATTTCATGGATCAATGACCGGTTTACTAGAATTCTGGGTTGGGGCCATGCATAAGCAATAAGGACGATAAGTAAATTTGTTTGATTAATTTTTCATAGGTTAAATGCAGTCATGTCGCATATCAATTATAGCGGTATGAGTCACATGACATTGCAACATTATGCCCCAGTAACTATCTGAATAAATACACGTCATAATCACTGTGCACAAAGAAATCTCCTCAGACAGAATTCTAGTGCAAAAGAATATAAAGGAAATCCACATTACAATACATAAACTCATACAGCAATTATACTAATAAGTATTAACTATCAACTCATCTTCAGATGCACCACATCAACAAACTCATACAGCAAAACCAAAATGCCAAGAGAAACAAACCTCAGCAGCAGCAAGAGCCTTAGCACGGGCAGCTTCTGCAGCAGCAATGGCTGCCTGTTCTTCTTCAGACATAGCATAGAAATTATCTACCTTCTCCGTAACAACTTTGTCTGTTGAACCTTGAGACCTGGAAGAACTGACCTCAAGCTTTGAGTCGTTTGTTGTATGTTGTCTCACTTGTTTGCTTTCTGGTTTCTTCACATTTGATATTCCAGGTGAATCGCTTCCACCAGATGTAGGTGGAGGCAAGCCTCCTTTACTCTCATAAGCAGCATGATGCATGCTTAGAGGTGGCTTTCCTGAGGTTGAATCCTTAAGAGGTTTTCTCTTTGATAAATCAATAGCAGTTGCTTGCCTTGAAAACTTCAGTCCACCATAAGAAGCTTTTTCCTTGCGGAAGATTTCTAGCCATACACTAACCAATTGGCTTGCTATAGCTCGAATATCACGGCTGGTATGCACACAAACTTTTTCCTTAACTGTTTTCCCTATGCCTATACAATCCAATAAAAGAGATCAACAAAAATACAGGAGAAACTGGATATCATATTAATTTGAATATATGCCAGTGTCCAGAGAGCAAATAGAATGACTAATCAACCCCTCAGTAATAAAGTTTAAGGGAGAGGGAAAAAATGGACATACATACACACTACTATTATACAGGAGCATCTCCCACTTGATAATTTACAGTTCCATTATGAAATATAATATAATACAGGAAGGAACAATAACAAGCAAACGCTCAAACCAGTTTGACATTAAATCTAAATATATGTTCCAAGATTATTCTTGTCCAACCCAAATTTATCCATCACCCAGCATCAGGACCCATCTAGTTGAATAATTATTTATACCTAAGATCATTTGACTGCAGACATGGATAATATACATTCACCTATTTGCACACACACACAAAAAGTACCTGATAATCGCACAGCAAGTAAATCAGTTGAAACAAGCACAAGAAGACGCACACACTGTCGCAAGAGCTGGGTCCCATCCTTCCCCATTGAGTCCTGAGTTATGAAGCATATGATAAAAAAAATATTAAAAAATGAATACTATAGAATTAAAACTACATTTGTACCAATATATATATATATATATATATATATGATATCTTTATATTCTTTATAGTTATATATTATATTGTTATAGTATGATTATGATTGTATCTGAGGAATCATAACCATAAGGATTTTTAACTTCTAAAGCACAAAGGTCGTGTATATACCATCCACTAAAAGCAAGAAAACATAATTTGAAAATAATGCATTGTGACGCAATATTACCAGTATCCACGAGTTAAGAATGGTGAGGCCCTCTTTACTCCCAGCAAAGGACCTCAGATTTTCCACAGGAAGACTCAACAACTGTTTAGCCACATGCAAGCGCCCAGCATTTGTTTTCGCATTAAGGAACATATCCCTCAGTAAAGCTTCTTTAGTTAGGAAATGAGCATCATCTAAGGAGTTCTTGTACAAGACATTAGAAAGCTCTATTGCATCAAGTCTCTTCATTATATCCCTAACTTCATCCCTTTCAGTATCTGAATGTCTCTGTGCAGCTTCCATTGCCTCAACTTCTGCAGTATAATCATTTCCAGTGCTTAATATATCAATTATTCGCACGGCCTCCCGGAGACCACTCATCATTGCACCACCAACCGTGTCAGGGTGCTCTTTGCAGGTTGCCTCACCAGCAAAAAACAAGCAGTTGTCAACTGGCCTCCCTAATATATCATAATCTTCCCCAGATGCTCCGACAGCAACATAGGAGTATGCACCATAGCTAAATGGATCCCTACCCCAATCAGTCACCACATATGCCACAGGATCAGGTACTGAAGCCTCTCCAAAAAGTTTTCGAAGAACCATTAATGCATGGTTAACATGATCAGAGGAACTCAAACTTTGACCATCTATTGCTGCCTTACCAACGACTAATGCTATGAGGACAGGAGCCCCAACAGTTTTCCTGACATTCCAGAACATAAAACAGTTGCCTCTTTTGCTTGTTTCCTCTGCTGTTGCTCCAAAATAGTCCACTGTATCATCCCAAAATACACTAGGAAACTCCAAAATCACTTTATTAAGAACTCCAAAACCAAGGCGCTGAATAGAAGAACATTTCCATTGTGGCAAAGGTGGGAAGAATTTTATGCTTCCAGCCTTCAAACAGCCAAGTGGAACAGTGATCAGGACAGCATCTCCAAAGAAGTCATTTCCATTTGCAGTAGAAACTTTCACTCTATTATACTGACTGGGATCCTTTCCGTAGGACACATTTGTCACAACATGGTTCATGTGAATTACAAGTCCTTCTCCTAGAGACTCAACAACAGAGCTGTAACCTCCTTTAATCATACAGTGAGCTCCTCCAAACCCTCCATATACATCATCTTGATTCCAGTAAGGAAGAGAAACTTCCTTAAGCAGAGCAGCACAACCGTACTCCAAATTAGCAAAGTGCCAATCCATAACCCTCCTCTCTGGAGGACTCAAAATCTCCTCTTGAAAAATCTTTTCCTCAGAATCAAATGAAGCATCCACAGAATTTTGTTCAACCACTTCATTGGTTCTCCCTGAGCGTGCCATTCTACGCCTCTTCAGAGCATATTCTAAACCATCTTCTAGAGACATTCTCATTGCTTGTTCACCCTTCTGAGCAACAAGTAATATCATGTCATCAAGAAGACTGTTGTATTCAGCTTCCAATGCTTCATCCATATCTGCAGGAACCTTTTCCCCTGTTGTTATGTCATAAAGAGGACAATCACTGTTTAACACAGTCAACTCAAGGCCTAACTGGGCACAAACCAGTGAGGAAGGATCTGGTCTTCTCTCAGTGGCCACATCAGCCTCAACGCCAGTGATAATGCTAGCACCAAGATCCACAGGGACAGAAAGAGATGAGCGGTCAGTATATACACGGCCACCTATCCTACTCCTACCTTCAAGTACAGTCACAGGAAAACCCTGTCGTTGCAAGTGACGAGCAGCAGTCAGCCCAGCAGGACCAGCTCCTATGACAATTACTTTCTTTCCAGTATCTGAACCTGACTTTGATAGATCAATTACTTGATCATTTAATGCATATTCAACACAGGTGTATTCAGTGCTCTGCTCACTAGCTGCAATAGAAGTCACTTTAAACTCACAAGAAATATTGCCAGAAGGATCAGAACTGTCAGCATGCAAATGTTTAAATTCATTCGATCCTGCCTGAATCCCACCATTTTCCTGGTTTTCGTCAATGTTTCTATCCTTGTTTCGCGCTACATCTAATAAATGCAGCCTCACTGGGTCATCGTGTCTCTTGCTTTCCATAACTTCAGGAGTAATGTTTTCATAATATACTGTCACACCATTCTTAACCTCCATGGAAGTATCTGATCTTTTTGCCTGACCAACAATAAAGGAAACTCCATCTTCCGAGTCAGCAATGGATGCCGAGGAACTTTCCTCAAATCCTTTCTCTTTTACAAGTTCATAATCATGCCTTGCACTAGTTTGAGCTTTCCCCTTCAGAGAGGCAATCCCGACATTTATATAACCCTGCCAAAAGTTGTGACAACTTCAAAGCCCATATTGACCAATATGGCTACCAAACACCAACATCTTAAATTACTAACCTACAAACTCTCACAGTAATAAAGGAACTGAAATTAACAGCTGAACTACGCAGAAAACAAACTTACACATTGATCCAGGAATGCATAGACTTCCCTAATAAGAGAAGAACGGGGAGGTTCATCCTTAGAAGGAGTAACACTAAGTCCACAGTCAGCAAGAGGCAAGATTCGAGTGACATCTCTACTCCAAAGACGTAATATTTGATTTCTGCAATGCATTAAATTCAAACAGGTAGAACTCCTTAAAACAACCCTTTCATCTTGAAAGCAGTGCAGGAAAGTTTTTTTTTAAGGAGAGAAAGAGAGCGATGAACTTCTTTCTTGATGAAATACGTCAGCCTGAAGTCTAGCAATATGCACAGTTGAAATTTTTTATGACATTTTCCATTGGAGACTCAATCCCATCACTTAGAAAAAAAAAATCAGAAAATTGCAGCTAATTATGCAAAATGGAGTAATAATATTGTGTAATGAATAGTATGTTAAACAATACAACAGCCAACCTCCAAATAAAACAAGGAAAACAATCAAGGATAGCAGATATTCTTAGCAGGTTATCTATGCAATAGCAATAGAATATATGATGGACAATCCTGCTGGTAACACATCTGTGCAATGTAAAAGAAAGAAAAATAGTGAAAAAGATATCTCAACTTAAATCTGCGTGAAAACAATTGAGAAGTAATAAGCAAAGGAGAGGATGGGGGACAGAGAAACCATTCCCAATAAAGTCATCATATGCAAGAATTCTGCACAAAATCCATTTAGTAAACTTTGAAGCAAGTAAATTATAAGAATGACTGCATAATGTATTATCTAATTCTCTATCATCAACTGATGAATACAAAAGAAAATATTAACCCAGTCAAAATTTATCAAAAGCATATATCAATCTCAAGCTTTACCAGTTAAGAGCCAAAAAGGAGAAAGGCCCTTGCCTGTAACGATGCTGCATTAACAGGTATCAAATTCCAACATATATGCTTAAATCCATTTTTTCCCTTTGTACATAACCACAAACTAACTGTATGAAAAATACAGACCTCTCTACTCCATAACAGACTAGATATGACAAAGATTTAATATTTTCCTTACTTTTGTACTTCAAGCACTTAAAATAGGTAGAACATTCCTTTTACACCCCCCCCCCCCCCACACACACACACACCTACAAAAATAAAAATCCATCATAAATGATCTAAAATAGTTCTGCGTACATCAAGCACAAGGGACTATACAACAAAAACTGCCAATAAAGCAAACATACCAATCAGTTGGAAAAATCAATTACACATACATGTAACCACTCATTTGAAAGATTATCTGCTAACCTGCAATCCAAATACTCCTGAAGACCACCTTTACGCTTCAGAATCTCCTTAAATCTTATCTTCTCAATTGGACCAGCCGCATGAGCTTTCAGCCCTGCTGATACTGCAGCAGCAGCACTTTCAGACTCTTCAACAAGGTTTAAGGAAGAATCAAGCTTCACTTTCGTTCTAAGAGTGCATTCACCATCTACAACACTTTGGTTTTCAAGAAAAGCTTGGTCATCTATTAAAATGTCCCAATCAGCATCTCCCTCATAAGCCATATCTCCATGCCTACGCCTTTTGGTCTTCCGAGCAGCACGCTGAACAACAGATATCTTACCATCTTTACTGACAAAACCAGACCCAGAGACTCTGTATTCTGTGTAATTATCATTTTCATCTGGAACTGAAGATCGAGGAGAGGCTCCATCAATTTCTTTCGGGGCATACGGGCAATCATCATTTGTATGAGAACCGTCTTTGGACTTATCATCAGGAGTTTGAATTGGATGTAACATCAAGCTGCATTTCTCAATGGAAGCAACAGATACATTTGGAAAGATATAAGTTTCTAAAGGTTTCTCTGAGTGGCTTAATTGGACAGCCGATTCAGATTCATTGGCTTCACTAGATGCCATAGGAGATAAACTACTATCAGAGGTTACAGCATTTTTTTCATGTGAAAAACCTGAAACAAGCTCTTGATCTTGAACCTTTATATCCTTATTATTACAATCATGGCAAAATTTTCCAGTGCTTCCAGATTTCAAATCTCCATCTATTTTTGTATCACAGCCATAGAATTTTAGAGCGACATTTCTTGCCAATCCTTTCACAACATTTCCAGAAACCTTTTGATTACTCTCGTTTGACATATTTTCATGCAATTTGTTCGAGGGCTCACAATCAGGAGGAGGTATGGAGTTTTCTTTCTTGATAGAATTAAAACCACCATGTGCAGTATTATCATTACACAGTTGAGACAAATCCTCTGTGGAACTTCTCTTAAATTCACCCACGGTAAACTGAAATAGTCCTTCCACTACCACAGGAACAGACTCAGTATGAACCATTTCTTTAACATCATTTGACATAGCAGAACACTGCTTTAAACCATCATCAATAGCTCTTTCTTTTATTGCAACATTTTGGTGGGAAAAAGAACAAATGTTTTCAACTTGAACACTAGAAAAATGCAGACTATCGCCATTGCGGGCATTCATTGAGGAACAAGGATCAACTGTAGACCCATCTTGAATGTCTGAATCATAAAAGCCATCAATAGTTTTCTCTTGAAGACAGTCATCATCAAACTTTTGATTATCTATTAAAGATGCTTGAGACAAATCATTAGTAGATACCAGAATTTTTTGGACCAATTTTGAAGCAGAGGCAGATCTAGATATCCTTTCAGTCACAGAATCCAGAGTTTCAGTGACACTATGGGAAACAGGGTTCAAGTCATCACCCACAATTTGATTCCTAGTTTTCTGTTTTGAACTTGAAGAGCGAGATCTCCTGCCCAAATTAGATTGAGCCTTTCGGAAAATAGCTGACAAGGAGTCTTCCTTATGATCTTCAGAAGAGTGTTGTAGACCTTCACCAGGCAACAAAACCACCCCTTTCTCATACTTTGACATAGTCCTACATTCCAAAGCTACCAAATCATCATCAGACATAGCATGACTCTCAATTCCCATCAGTGTTGGATCCACATTAGGTGTTTCTACCTTTCCTTGGCAGCTGTCTGTGTACTTTATATCCGCATTCAAACCAGATCCCTTATCACCCAAAGCCTGCCCTTCATTATTCAACCTCGATTTTCCATCAGAAATACCATTATCAAGGGAACCATTGAAAGACCTATCTATAGAGACATTCAAATAAGAATTTTTTCCCCTCGTGGTTCCAGATCCCTGATCTCTCTTGGGACCCTTCAACCTCTTCCTAAAACTAGCCAACGTGTCATCCATACTCCCCAAATCATCTTCTGCAGCAACCATTTTTGTCCTACTAGCCTCGGAATTCTTGCCACCATCACCGGTGCCCTCTGCTGCCGTGCTATGCTTCTTGGAGTTACGCGGCTTCCTTAGCTTAAATACAGACCCAATGGGCTCGTCATCATCTGAATCAAAACCGATTTCAGCCGGTTTCGATCTTTTCTTGGCCCCAGGCCACTTATCTTCGCCATCCATATTCGAGTAGCCCTAGGTTTCAAACAAATTCTTCAATGATTCCTTTAGCCCAGCTTGAGTGCCCAAATCAGCATGAAACGATTTAGGATAAGAATCATCACCTTCCACTTTTCTATCATCAGAAAGTTAAAGCTCATGTTTTAATAAGAATCCTAATCCGACCGGACATGTTATACACGTATATTATGAAAATTTGAGCCTAATCCAACCATATCAAAACCCGAACGCCAGCATTCAGAAATACACTAATAAGAAATTTTCAATTCTTGCTAGAGCTTTTGGAAATCAGCGAACCTACGACCAAGTAGAGTCAATGGGCACCCCCACTTCAACAACAAAACCTGGAAGAACGGGGGCGAAGAGAAACATATAGTGTTTAGCAAAGGAAGTAAGCTCAATAAATATATAGAAGCCGAGAACGAAGAAAAAAAAAACTGAGGTACCGGACCTGTGCTCTGCGGAGTCCTGGGAAGGTGGCGCTAATGACCAGAACAGAGGAAGTGCGCACGTCAGCGTCCTTGTTTTGGCAAGGGAAGGTTGCTCTGTAAGCTGCGCCGCGATGAAAGGTACGGAAAAAAAATAAAGCATCACAAAATTATGATAAAACCAACGCAATATTAAAATTAATTGATAGTAGCATAGTTTAGCTCGACGAAATTTGTGTGATGTTGGAGACGAAACGAAGGGAAAGAGATCAGTCGCAAGACACGTTAACATTGTGATCAAGTACCAATTGGGAAAGTATATTCTTTCAATCCTGTTACTTTGGGTTCGATAGTCAAACTGTGAAAATCCAATTTTAGGTTGGGCTTTAATATATGGTCCCCAAGATAAATTTTGGGATCAAATTTGCCTCAATTTTTAAATTTTAAAAATTTTGTAATTAATATTTTAAATTTTATAAAAATTATTGATCTATATACATATATATATTGTTAATTAGTGTCTTTTTTTTTTTATTTCTTGTGTACTCTAAACACCAAAAAAAAAAAAAACTAAACACGCATATCCTCCAAGGGTTCAGTTTGCGAGCAATATTGCATGCTCACGTAAGGATCTTTTCTATTTTGCTCCAATTATAGTTCCTTGCTTTGGGAAGTTAATCAATCTGCTGTTTTTAACGTTTACCAATGTTCTCAATTGTGTCACAGAAATATATTGACAACTCTGTATATTTACTTATGAGGTTTTATATTTTATTTTTTTTCACGCAAAAACCCAAAAATTATTTTTTTTTTGGGTGGGGTGGGGGGGGGGTGTTACTCGCTAAGAATGCTTGGCCTTTTTCTTGATCCAAAAACTTAAAACATTGTTTTTGGGCCAAAAGTCCACCCTACATCGGGTCAATGCCTGTCAGTTACTTGGGCCCTTCTTAGAAATATATTTAGTACAGAATGAAAATATATTTCCGGAAATATATCCTAATGGTAGTGTAGGTATTAATTTGGGGTGGTGTGAAAATCAACTCCCAAAATAAAAATATCCTAAGGATTTTACCCAGAATGACCGAAACGGTGACTTGTACGCAAGTTACTCCGGATGTGCTGACTGCAGAGCTTCTTCATCCCTTTCCTCCCATCCTTCAGCTTTTGGTTCTTTCCCGACATCTCTTCCTATTCCTATTCGGTAGAAATAAGTCTCACATAGATATTGATTCATCACTAATCCGTTGAGAAAGAACCCGTGCTTTCAAGCACAACTTCACTTCCCAGTTCCAAAGGTTTTTTTTTTGGTTCAGCTTGCGGGGCAGCGGGGGGTTAATATACTTGAACAGGTAACAGCAAGTTCTCCGGCTGTCTATTAATAAGAGGGGTTCAAGTTTGCATTTAGCATTACAGGGTGCTTGTTTGATCTTATGATTACAGACCACGGGCATGTCTTTGCAAACGAATGTTTGTACACATGATGGATTTTAGTCTATGTAAATATCATTAGATTGGACTTGGAGCTGTGCTGAATTCTTCAATACCAAATCAGACACGAAAGTGAAAAAGAAAATTTTAAAAAATGAGCAAAAGACCGCCACCTGATCCTGTTGCAGTGCTACGAGGCCATCGCGCATCTGTGATGGACGTTTGTTTTCACCCGTTAAAAACAGTACTATTCTCCGGGTAAATTCCTAGAAAGTTCTTTTCTTCTTATGATTATTAACCGTGGGTATGGGTATCCTAGCTTACAATAACTAGTTTGTTAAATTGTTTGCTTGTGCAATTTGTTTTGTTTAATGGGTTGCTTCACGGTCTTATGGTTTGCAGTTCCGCTGACGGTGAATTACGGATATGGGACACCATTCAGTTTCGGACGGTGTCATCTGCATGGTATCCGCGTCTACATTATCTCTTCTAACAAAAATCTTCTCAATATTGTTCTTACTTCATAGCATGTCTTCTTTGCACTCCTTTTGATCTCTAATCATGAAGATATTCTGGAAATCATGGATTTATCTCAAGATAAAATCATACCTATTGATGTAGCTGCAAAATTGCATTTCAGGGTACATAGTGCCACCCATGGGATTCTTGCCGTTGCCAGCAGTGCGTCCCTGGGGACCAACAAGCTTGTCAGGTCCTTGCTTTGTTCTTGATTCCCCCTCCCCACGGGCGCGGCAATCTTCTTTATTTTACTTTGTAGCATCTAATTTCTGAAATCTTATATACCTCCTCTTCCAGAATTCATTTTTATTGAAGTTGTTCTGTATCCATGTAGTCAGGGTAGGGATGGAACTGTCAAAGTTTGGGATATTGCTGATGGTGGTTTGTCCAGGTATGCACTCATATTTTTTGATTGCGTATCACGTTGACAAATTTTGTCAGTCACATTCTAATAAAAGGCCTGGCCTATTTTTTAAGTTTACAATCCATAAGATTTCCTTTCAAATTTCATATTGGGTGAAATCCAGCATGAACACCTATTAATGCTGCTTTTGTTTTTTTTCAACTTCATATACGAACCGTCCTTTTCACCATTTGGAGGAAAAAAAAAGGGAAAAAAAAAAAAAAAAATCTTTTAAACAAAGCAGACTATAATGCGAACTTATGAGCTGTTCTCCAGTATTACCTTACTCTCTGTTAAGTTTTTTCTTCACCAGGATTCCATCTCTTACAATCAAGACAAACTCTTACCATTTTTGCAAGCTTTCCTTGGTAAAGGGGCCTTCTAGGTGGTCTAAGGAAGGTGAAGTGTCAAAAGATTCTCATAGAATGGAGCTAGGGGAAAATTCTAGTAGAGAAACTCTGGAGGTTAATGGAGGAGAGGCACATTCCAACCAAAGCTGTTCAGAAATATTTGCAGGTTTGTACATATTTAATCTAACAGAGTTTTTAAAAACATTAGACGCCTCTTCTGATAGTTAATGGTTTTGCCATTTTGTAACGTGTTGGGTTCTTGTTATTTCCCTAAGAGTAAAATAATATAGCATCATGGAATTATCATGATGTCAGAATCGTCCAGTAAAATAACCATTTCAGTACTACCTTGGGAATAAGGAGAATGGCACTGGCAAATTATATATTGATTAAATAGAATGTTCATGGGTTTATATTATCGTAGAACTTGAATACTTTTGTTACTTTATGAAATATGTTTCTTGAGTGCAAATAAACTGTTTTTTTTTTTTTTTTACTTTTTATATGAAGTAATTTAGATTTTTTTTTTTTCTAAAAGAAATATTTTATGGACCAAATTCATCATACACTCTATCTGTTGTTTACTTTTACGTTCTTCAGTTTTTTTACTCTTTACTACTCAGATGGTTATAATTTAGAAACTAGGTTGATTGAAACAAACCTCCTTGTATACAGAAAATACATATTCTGAAGGGCTACATTATGTTGCTATATCAGGGGAGCAGTCTTCTGAGGTTAGTACTTTGTACATCTTTTGGATATATAATATTTGTCATTACATCTTTCTATTTCTGGGACAAAATCTGGTTGTCTGGTTGCTCATTATGTCTATGTGCGCATATAAAGGTTGAAATTTGGGATCTTAAATCAGCAGAGAGATCTGCACGATTACCTCTCAACATCCCTAGTGGTGTTCCAAATGTTTCTACCAAAGACAAAGGTTTGTTTCCGGTTATATGGTTTTTGAGCTTCAGTTTTTGAACTAAACATTTTATAAAACCATCATTCATGAGGTTCAGTGTCATCGTACATGCATATTTCAGTTTGTCATTCAAGTCAACTATCTGTTAGAAGTTGTACAGTTACTGGTGGAAGCATCAAATTCAATTTAGTTATTGAGCTTTCAATTGTTATATAATTACACTTTAGTGTCATAATACATACCTTTATGCACTCAAACGTCTCTTTTAGTTATTTCAAAGCAATCTTTTCTCTTTTTTTGACAGGAATGTGCATGGCACTTCAATTATTTTTACCATCTAAATCACAGGGATTTCTAAATGTCTTGGCTGGGTATTATCTTAATCTCCTTTTCTTCTTTTTTTATTTTAATTTTTTTATTTTACAGGTTCTTTTATGCTGATTGAATTTTATATGTAATTTTCTGGTGCATTAACTTTCTTAATTACCTGATGCGGCTGAACTTTATCTGAAAATTCAAAACCAGAGACAACTGGATGCTTGAAGAATTTTAGAATTTTAAAGAGAGAAAGAACCCAAACAAATATGAACTGTGTATATTCATATCACTGCTTCCCCAAATATCTTGAAGGCTAGGATTATGGTCAATCCTCATCTGATTTAACAAATTAGTGTCCTCCACAAATTGTGTTTTGCATTTATATTTGATCCGGTACTTATTGGAGTTGTTCTTGTGGAGCATTTATAGTACATCTGGTTCTTTATTTAATTGTCAAAAGAATATATATATATAGATGGTATGCCCCATCATTGTGCCTGCATTGCCATGGTCACTAGGAACTAGGATCTGTGATTGTACGAAATAGTCTTTAGTAGTAATCTTTGTCAATCTGCTATATATTCAGTATCCTTGCTTGACTGATTTCATCCCTTGAATTGGTAAATTCATCCCTTATTTCTCTAATTGAATATTGCTCATAACTTATTGATCAAGGCTGAGTTTCCTATCAAAGGTATTGATAATCATTAGAATTAGGATTTTCTGCATCACATCTCTGGAGTTTGGAGATCATGGCTTCAACTTCTAATCTCAAAGTTTAATTCCTTTTATATAACAAGACAACTTTTTTAGATCTTATATGCTTAATCTGGCAGATACGAGGATGGTTCTATGCTTTTGTGGGATATAAGAAATCCCGGAGTTCCAGTTACTTCTGTGAAGTTCCATTCTGAGCCAGGTACGGAATCCGGTGTCTTGGATTTTGTCTTGTTATTTATTGAATAAAATAAAGTGTAAGTCATAGCTTATACCTTGTACAGTTTTGAGCATTTATATTGATGGGTTTGGCAAAGGGGGTATATCGGGAGCTGCAGATGACAAGATTGTAATGTATAGTATGGATGATACTACGGTAACTTGCACTTTTAATCTCTTCCTCCATTGGAAGATCTCTTGCCCTTACCTTTTACTTTTTCTTCACCGTTTCAGTCATTATATTGATTACAAATCATTGCTCAGTTGTCAAAAAAAATTTCTTTCCCTTGCTTTTAGTTAGTTGTTCGTATTTGATTGTTAATAGAATAAACCAACTGAGTTACTACTAAAGAGGATCAACTCTGTTGATATAAATTGTGAACTAAAACTTCAAGTATATTGTCATTGGGTGTCATACCAAGAGATCAATAGACTATATTGATCAAATAAAATAGGTGATGCCTTTGATCTATTGCAGAAGCCGAAAGTGTCAGACCAAAAAGTCAGCTATCGTTTAGACTCTAAAATCGTTAAATATGACAAGAGGTGGTTTTCCAAGTCTAAATGCTAGGTATATTCAGTAGGGCTACTGACGGTGTATCTTGAACAGTGTGGGGGTTTTGCCCCTTTTCAAGTTAGAACCAATTTCACAAGATGACTGGGTATGAGAACAAGAAATTATTGTTTGATTCTTAGGATGATTTTCTAACTCGCAGCTCATTGCTTATTATTCTTTTGTCTGTCCTTTTATCATTTTCACACAAGGGTACATGTGTAGTCAAGAAGGAAATCAGTTTGGAGCGCCCTGGTATTTCAGGCACTTCAATTCGACCTGATGGAAAAATTGCTGCAACTGCTGGCTGGGACCATAGGTCTGCAATCCATTCTACCTATTTATAATTTTCTTTATTTCAGTTTGTAAAGGATTTAAGTTAAAGCAAATTCAAAATAAAACTCTTCTTCTACATTAATAGTGTTAAAATTAAGATGTCTGTGTTCTATTTCCCTCCTTTTTCTTTTAGCAACTGAATTGAGTCTTTTCTTGCTATTCTTTGGTAATATGCATATCTTATATGCCCATATGCCTGCTGTTTGATTTCTCTGCCTTTTGACCTTGATGACAGAGTAAGGATATATAATTATAGCAAAGGAAATGCTCTGGCAATATTGAAGTATCACCATGCCACGGTAAGTAATTGTTTCTTATATCTGACGTAGAAATAAATATACCATCATAGTTGTCTTTTAATTTATTTCCTTAAACTTTTGAGCTGAGAAAAGTATACTTTTGTTGCGACAACGTCAATGAGCTGTAACTTCTCTCACAGTGCAATGCTGTTACCTATTCGTCTGATTGTAAGCTTTTGGCATCTGCATCAGAAGACACAACAGTGGCACTATGGGAATTATATCCTCCTCAAACTCAAACTTGAAATTAAGTTCTTATTCGATGTCGGTAAATCGTCTGGACGATGTTGTTTTGTGGATACTGGGTACCAAAGTTTTGAATGCTAATTCAAGCACGTCGTTATACTCAAGCTCCAGGAAAGTAATTGAATTGAATTGAATTGTTGAGCTGATATTATTCTAAATCTGAAGTCATTCAATTGTTTGTTTTAAGATTCACACATACTAAAATGTGTGTATTTGATGTTATTTCATTTTTCAAAAGATGATCGAAAGTAAGCTTTATCTTACGTTGTTTTACTTATATCAATGAGTATTCTATTTTTTGAGATCGCTAAATTTATTTGTCGGTGAAATAAAAAGCTTGTTATCCCATGGGAGAAGGAATTTAAAATCACAGGGTGGGTCTTCATGAACGAGGCTCCAGCCATGACTCGTGCATCAATAGGACTCTTCCATGTATGTTGGTGGATTGACATCGAATCATTGTCAGTCCAGTTGGTTTCACAAAATAATAGTTTCATATTCTATTCTTTTCCAAAAGGAAATATTTTCATATATTAGTTTCTAGTATTAATATTATTAAGTATGATGCCATTAATGATTAGAATCAGAGAGAGTCAGAGGTTGACAAAAGACACCACTAAAAATGATTATCTCTACGACTTAATTAAACCCAGAAGGAGATTGTTCAACTACCCCGTAGGAATGGATCGATCTCTTATGGACTTACGAACAGAGTTATCCATTTTTCGTATTCTAATGTCATCTATTATGTCTATATTATATTGTGATGGGGGAAACCATTTTCTAAAACAAGTTTATCCATTGTTATGCCTTTCTTTTTCGACATTTTGGGCCTTTTACAATTAATTTCCTTAATGTGTTAATTGAAGATCAATTAAAAAGCTTAGCTTATTCTAAGAGCTATTATTACTTCATTAGTAGTAGTCAATAAGCAAATAAAGTCAACAAAACTGCTTACAGCTGCAGACGGGGTTTCTTTCTTTAATTAGGCATTCATGACTATGTTGCTGTTGTCCTTTCCTCAATCAAAACTTTGATAAACAAAACAATTAAGATAACATAAAAAATAAGTAAATGAATAAATTAAGAGTAAATACTATTTTGATTCTTCATATTTAAAATCTTAATCAATTTAATTCTTCGTACTTTAAGTTTATTAATTTAGTTTCTTACACTTGAAATCTTAATTAATTTTATTTTTTATACTTTAAATTTATCATACTTTTATACTTAAAATTTTTTATCATTTTAAATTTTTAAACTTACTAATATTTTTTAAATATAAAAAATTAAAATGACAAGTTTAACAAGTTTAAAAAATTAAATTGATTAAAATTTTAAATGTAAAAAAATTAAATTAATTAAAATTTTAAATATAAATAACTAAATTAATAAATATAAAATATAAAAAAAATAAATTAATTAAAATTTTTAAAAAATATAAAATAAATATTTTCTCGTCGATTAATAATTCCCATCATCCCTATCCCTTCTGGGAGTCAAGCAAGATTATTTATAGTAGTCCTTAAAATGAAATTTAATTGGGTATTGCGTCCAATGAGTTGATTTACTTGTATTGTTTGACAAGAGAAAATTGTAAATGAAAATATTTGAATAAATTAAGACTCTTATCTTACATTCTCTTTCAATCGGTATCCTCGTGCTGTATTGTGTACCTAAACTATACATATTGCATTTCAATAATCATTGCTTGCGAAAAAATAAATTTGGATGATTTGAAAACGAATATATCTAAAAATAACTAAGAAAATGAATATATAAGTTTAAAAAAAAGACTTCGAGAATCGAATCTAATCTATTTTCGCTGCACATTAAAAATATATATAGATGGAGTAGGAAAAGATAAAATATGAACTGGAAAAGGACCCTATGCCGACCTCTTGAAATTAATCTTTAACAATTTATGAATTTCAAATTCACTTTAGAAATTATTGAACCCTCACTTTGGCCAAAACATTAGTCGTAAACGCTGGCGGTTTATGGAACACATACAATAATAGTTAGGTTTAGGAAGGAAAAATGCAGATTGAATTCTACTTTTGATTTTATAAATTTGTGGTAACCTTTCAATGCCTCGACTTATTAGAGAAATTAATTAATGAAGCTTACGAATAAATGATCATTACCAAGAGAAATTAATACATTATTCCTCCAAAAAATTTTACCACGAAAACTGATTTGAAGTTAAAAATAAAAAAGTCCGTTTTAGGTAACAAAGTAGTAACATTTTTAAATCGTGAAATAAATATGTCAAAAGAATAATTTGTTCCCTTTCAATCATTGAAAAACTAACCCTAGACGAAGGCTATGAAAATGAGTATAATTTGATGAGAAGTTCAAATAAGATACGCACGTTAGTTAGGCATATATAGCTAGACTGACAGAAGCAGTTGGCATATGTTCTTATGTTTCTCTTCGTTCGGATTCAATGTTGTTGATTGCAAGTTGAAGAGTTAAAGTGGAACATATCCTTATAGAAATGTCCCAACAACCGAATCACTAACGGTCCATTCCAACCCGGAAACAGTCTATCCTTGTAAGAGGAAGCAATATATTTGATTCATTATTCTATCAAATAATATCTTTTTCATCAAAATCAAAATCAGGGTAGTTCAACTGAGAAATTCATGTATATGAATTAATGTTTTTTTGACGTTTACTATCTTTTCCATAATATTTATCAACAACCTAACGTAACCTATTTTTCTTTTAGCATGCTTGCGGGTAAACATGAAGGTCAAACTTATTGACACTTAAACTTGTTGAACCAAGGGCCTAAGGTAAAATCTTCAAGAAACTATATATATATATATATATATATATATATATATATATATTATTTTGGCAGTGTCAAAAGATGACCCAATCTAGCAAGGTCCTTTCGGATACAATTCACCACCCATTCTCTCCTTGAGTCTCTCTCTATTTATATGGTCTCTCCCTAAAAAATTTTTTGAATTGTTTGTGATTAAGTTATATTTTTCAAAAGTTTTTTACCTTTTATATACGTGGTCAGCGACTTGGTGGTTAATGACTATGGGTTCTTAGGCTTTTAGATCCATGTTATGGCTCATAAGAATAATTCAATTGGGAGAATTAATCCACATAACCAAAATAATTAGTAGTATTTATTCTATTTTAATATTATTTTTTCATAATAAATCTACTTGCTTTTCACAATTTTTTTGTTTTGTATTTTCATATAAATAGATAAATTTTAGTGAGCTCTAATTTATAAATTAAATTATTTCTTACATTTGAAAGAATGTTTATATAAGTAAAACGATTTAGCCACGTACAAATACTGTTTATTGATTTTTATATTATATATTTTGTTTTATGATAGAGTATTTGAATGCATAGACTACAAAACGCGGACACATGTCACAAATCTGAAAGGCTGCCTACTTCAAGTCAACTGTCAACTTATATATTTCTTAAAAGCAAACTAAATAATTAAGCATGCAGTTTACGACAACGACGTTGATAAATTTATATGCAAAATTGTAATCAGGCGACCAATAAAATATTTGTTTAGAGTTAGACTCGAATATAACTCCACCTAATTTGAATTCGGGCTAATTGGCATCTAATATTATACTAATTACCATTTAATTTTATAAAAAAATATGAATTATTGTTTGCATAACAAATGGAGAATTGTTTTTACAGATACCTTATTGTAACCCAAGAAAAAAAAAATAAAATTGTAAAGACGCAACGTTATGTTCTGCACGTCTCAACCTCATCTGGTCCATATAGCTGAACCTAGCCAATTGTTTTGAAAGAATAACAACAAATTTATTTATAAATTATTATTGATTTGACAACGAAAACTTAAAAAAATGTTTTCATTGAAAAAATGGGAATATGCTCCAGCTACCTAACCAGCTTGCGAGTGCGACTGATTCCAGAAGCACATGTTGTAGGATTATTCATTCTAGAGAAAAAAGATATGATCGATTATTTTCAGAAAACAAAATAATTAAATAAAAAGGTATTAATGCTCAATTACTCTTTTTCATTTTATAAGATTTTTAATTTCTCTCTAGAATGGAGATGTGTACGCAGTAGATGATTTACGATATTCATAATTTCCAAATTGAAGGAAGATGCATGGACTTGATTTGCATGAGAATGACTGAGAAATGGGAACAAGTTTACAGTGTGAGATTAGATTTATAGACCTGAAAATTCAGCCTTTTGCAGCAGTGAAGCGAACACCTAAACAAGAATATGTGCTTGCTGAGGCCGAGCAACCAAATGCGACTCATCTCTTGATTTCTTCGCGGACAAGTTTTCCTTCCAAGTTAGTACTAGAAGGCTACTTGAGCAATTAATTATCTCATTTCTAAATGTGATGTCATCTGATTTGAATAAAACATTTGATTACACAACTAAGCCTATCATATTCCAACTAACTAAGTTAACCCCACCTACACAATTTGATCGTATTTTAATTTGGTAGAAGAAGATAGCTAGGAACCAAGGAATTGAAGTAGTCGTGTATGATAAGTAAATTGCAATTTTCTGCTTTATTGAATTTTCTCACGACTTTTTGAAACCTTCGCGATAAGGATTTGCCAACACTCAATATCATACAAATGTGTCACGGTTAATTAACTAATTATTCACATAATATAAGGTCAAATCAATACGGATATGTTATGTGGTGTATGTAAAACGTATATATACGCCTGTGGATTCTAATTTCTAATTAAGCAATGAAAATTTTGTCTTAGCGATACTTGTTTCCTTTTGATCTCACGCTACCCGAGGACTTTGCAATAGAGAGAAGAATATTTTTGCCAAGAAGTAACCGGCTGCTTTGCCCACTTGTTGAATCAAAGCATAAAATATGAGGCAGTCAATTTCAAAATCTCATAACTAGTAACACTTTAGCATTCCAGTTAATGTAAACCTGGACTGATCTTTTTCACGCAATCGCTTGATCAGCTTGTCTTTCTTCTTTTTCTGTTTGCATTTAGCAATAGATTTATATGAAAGCATAGGATTCTAGGTCTTGACCAAAATAGAAACAACGTGGTCTCCGCACCAACCCCTTCCATGTTAAGTCTCTGCGTAGAATAGCATAACTCTTAGATGATAGGCAAATGCCAAGTCATTTTTGTCTTCGTTTACTTTTTGTAAAGTAATCTGACTGAGCCATGTCGTAATCATTTTTCGTTCGGATGAAATTAAACCTGGACTGGAGGCTAACTCAATAACCACCTTTTAATTATGCAAAAATAGAAAAATGAACCATATTTTGCTTTTACTACTATTTTGTTTCTCCTTCTCTGAGGGTGAGAGATGTTGATTCACTTGGATTAGAAAGCAATTGACTTTGTGGATTCCCATCTAAATAATTGAAGAACAGTGAACTCTAAGCGGGGGCCAAATTTAGATCCCCAAGCTACACTGGGGATCCAGAAAACTAACTGTGGAGCAACAGATCTATCTAGAAAGAAGAAAAAAAAGTAAATGATTGTTAATATATGAAGTAAATTTGAACCATAAATTTTTTTATAGTTTCAAAGAATCATTCAAAGATGGAAGTTAAGAAGCAGCACTTCAAAACAATTTTTTTTTTTATAAAAAAAAGAAAGATATCACTTCAAGAAAATCCATGACAACAAACAGAGAAGGTACAAACTTAATTACAAAATGAGGGGTCACCGACGAAACAAAATATTATTATTTGCCTAAAGAAAGTGATATTCAAAAGACAAATGTTAAAGGGATTAGAGAATGTGGACGAAGCATGAGGAAACGAAAGAGAAAAGGAGAATGCTTGTATGTTTTCTCTGCCCAAAGCCTTTTCCTTGCACGTGTTGGATACCAAGTTGACAAAACGACAAAGTTCTATGTTCTAGACCACACGCTTGTTTAGGTACGTGGACCCAACACAAACCCCAACCCTTCCCTCTGTTCTATCCTAATCCAATCCTATCCTGTTCATAAACTCGAAAATAATTGGACCAAAATCTCCCTCATTCTTTAGCCTGCCCATCTTAATTCTTAAATTTGTTCGGTCTTTGTTTTTATCCTCGTTATCACCATCCATAGAGTATATATCCTCTCAATACTAAATTCTTACCCAAAAATTTACACTCGTGTTAAACTGTCAACCTAAAACATTAATTCTGCTATAGATTTGATAGAGAAAAAAAATATATATATAATGATGGCGAAAGAGGGAATACGTATGAGATTTTATTTTTTTAATTGAAATACACATGAGAGTTTACTACAGCTACCTGTAGAGTGTACGAAAGTTATTTTGTATTATTGAGGTCCCTTTAATAAAATGAGAATGATAGAACCTAATAAATAAGCCCAATTCATTAATTTAAATTTTATACGTGACTACCAAGCTTCATGTTTTTTTTTTCTTTAAAAAATGCCATTGTTTATAGAACATTATACATAATTACCTCCATCATATGGTACTTTTATGTGTAATAATATTAATAATAACAATGTATGAATTTTTATACCGACAATGAATCAAAATGACTAAATGAGCTCAAATTTATGCTTAAGGAAAACAGTAAAACTTTTTATATGAAAAATAATAAAACTGTTAAAGCTTTGTGCTTGTTTGGCACATATATGTAGTATGAAAATAATATTTTTTTTCCTACAATTTTTAATCTAATAATATCAATGCTTTTGACGTCATAAAATGACGAGGAAAAGGAAAAGTTTAAGTCCACACAACAATGTTAAGGTCAACTCATGAGCTGACGTAGCTAAACTTCTATTTTAATTAATTTCAGAATATATGTAGTATGCCATATATGTCATTGTGCAATATTCCGTAACGCTATTTTTTCCTGCAACACTAGTTAGTTTTTTGATGGTTGAAAGCATCACAAAATGAAAATCATATTGTAAATTGCTATGTCAAAGTGTGATTTCAACAGACTATTATGCATATATGTAAATTCATATCACATACATAATTGTTAAAAAAAAGAATCAATGGAGAAACAGAATTCGAAAACCAAAGCGAGCAGGTTGAGCAGCCAAAAATTCTGTACAACGAATCTAGTTCCACGCGTTCACTAGCGTGTGAGGAAACATTGCTGCATCTTCGTCACGGGTACTATATAAGTAGCAGAAAGCCTGAGAAACCCATCCATGACACTCCAGTTCTCTTCTCTTTTCCTACCAATGACTTTATCACCTCTACTCTTTCCCGTTCTCTTTCTCTTCGCTGCCATGGCATCGCCGTCGGAAGCTGCCGGCGGGCAATGGCAGCTCTTACAGAAAAGCATCGGCATTGTGTCGATGCACATGCAGTTAATGCAAAACGACCGCGTTGTCATTTTCGACCGCACTGACTTTGGCTTATCCAATTTAACTTTGCCCAATGGAAGATGTCGTCACAACCCGAAAGAAATGGTTGTCAAAACTGACTGCACAGCTCACTCCGTCGAGTACGACGTCGCATCCAACACATTCCGGGCACTATTCGTTCAGACTAACGTCTGGTGTTCTTCTGGTGCGGTTTTCACCGATGGCCGTCTGATACAGACAGGAGGCTTCAATGACGGAGATCGTGCTGTCAGAATTTTCAATCCTTGCCCCACCTGTGACTGGACAGAGAATGACTCCGGTCTGGCTGATCGTAGATGGTATGCCACCAATCATATTCTGCCAGATGGACGGCAGATTATCATCGGTGGCAGAAGGGCATTCAACTATGAATTTTATCCCAAGAACGACGCCACTGCTAAAAACACATACAGTCTGCCCTTCCTCGCACAGACCAATGATCGCGGCGCAGAGAACAACTTGTACCCATTTGTTTTTCTCAACGTCGACGGTAACTTATTTATCTTCGCCAACAGCAAATCTATCTTATTCGACTATAACAACAACAGGGTATTGAAGACGTACCCAGAAATACCGGGTGGGGATCCTAGGTGTTATCCTAGTACAGGTTCCGCGGTATTGCTGCCTTTGAATTTACAAGCGCCGTCTATTCAAGCTGAGGTTTTGGTTTGTGGTGGAGCCCCAAGAGGTTCGTATCAACAAACAAGCCGACGCAAATTTCTAGGGGCCCTGAATACATGTGGTCGGATCAAGATAACTGACCCTAACCCACAGTGGGTCATGGAAACAATGCCCAGAGCTAGAGTCATGGGCGACATGATAACACTACCAAACGGAAACGTTTTGATCATAAACGGAGCAAGTCTTGGGACTGCTGGGTGGGAAAATGGGCGGAACCCGGTATTGAACCCGTTAATTTATAAAGCCAACAGCCCAGGCGGGTCTCGGTTTGAATTACAAAACCCGTCAAATATCCCCCGAATGTACCACTCAACAGCCGTTTTGCTACGGGATGGTCGGGTTCTGGTTGGTGGCAGCAATCCTCACATATACTACAATTTCACAAACGTGCTATTTCCAACCGAATTGAGTTTAGAGGCATTCTCTCCTTGGTATTTGGACGCTGAGTTTGCAAGTTTGCGTCCAAATATCATAGCTCCGGCTTCTCAATTTAAACTAAAGTACAATCAGAAACTGAGCGTGCGATTCCAGGTAAGAGGAACCTTGGCCGAAAATAAGGTGTCGGTGACGATGTTGGCGCCCCCATTCAACACGCACTCATTCTCGATGAATCAGAGGTTGCTTTTGCTGGCTACAAGCAAGCTGACAAATTTGGGGAGATCCACGTATGAAATTGAGGTCACCACCCCCTTTTCAGCAATTCTTGCACCACCCGGTTACTATCTTCTCTTTGTGGTCCATCAAGAAATTCCCAGCGTGGGCATCTGGGTTCAAATAATCTAAATGCTCAAAAAGAGAAACAAAAAAATAAGACGAAAGGGAAAAAGGGCATCCTTATTGTCATTATTATATTTATATCAGTAGTTAGTAGACAGATTTGCTAGAGGAGTTTCTCTCTTAATAATAAGGATGAGATCAGAAGGATTTTCTTCCTCCAACTTCATTTATGAAAGGAAAATAAATAAAGATGTAGAGGGTGCTTGTAATTATTGATCATAATATCATATTATATATTTTCATGCATCGTGAATACCCGTTGTCTCATAGATCCTTGTGGCTTATTGAATAAATGTAAATTAAATTGATGCAGTTCTTATTGTGTATCCTCAAATTAGTGACAAAAGAAAAATAATATATATTGGGGGTTGGACGCATTCAGTGGAATTGAATTTAGACTTAACCACAAAGGAGCTTGATCCTTAAATGCTTATGATATAATACACAGCTGTTTGGTGAGCAAGGGAATAACAGGGACATTCACAAGATAAATAGTGGGTAAGAGCTCATTAACCTATTGGAGGTAGTTGATAGGGAATTTCCAAGATCCTGACACAGTACTCGATAGATGTTGTCTGTTTTCTAGTACGTGGTTTAATTATTATTCCTGTAAGGTTTAAGTAATATTTTTGTTTCCTTAACTAATTCGGATTTGAGAAATTTAACCCAAAATAAACGAATAAAAACAAAAGACAAGGCATTTTTATTTTCCCATTAGCGATGGATGACGAGCAATTCCGCGTTACGGGTAGATAAGGCATTTCGGAAAAGTAACCAAGTCAACTAAAATAGAGTACGTCTTCTGTCTTGCGTGCTGCTTCTTCTGGCAAACCGTGCCATATCGGTCAATTCTTGGTGATGCATATTGATGAGGATACATGTATAATAGTAAGGACACGAATGGCTATTCATTTGACTCCGGTCCAGCTCAACAAATTGCACGTAATTAATGATTTGATTTAATTAGTGCATGTCTCAATATGACGCATCATTCTTTTCATCGGATTTGGTGGACATATTTATCTCTTAATATTTCTAGCTTCATCTTTATTCTTTTGTCTGTGTCTAAATTGATTTCTAATCAACGGACGGCGTGCAAAAGAAGTGAAGGAGAGAGCCCCAGTTGTGCCGCCCAATGGCACTAGCTAAGCTTTATATGAAGGTGCATGCAGTAGCAGTGCTAGGTAGCCATTCACGCTGATTTGAACCAATTGCAGAATCTTGCATTAATTATTTATTTCAAAGATTGAGGAATTACTCTGCAATTTTGCTGATCTACGCATGAAAATAAATTAACTTAAATCACATGAGGACAGATTTGTACTCTGCAAAAGAAAGCCGATACGACGAATAAAATTTTGTTTAGAGAAAATTGTGGGCGGAAGGCGCTATCACGGGTCATTATCACGGGTCCAGCTTTGTAATTAAATAAGACTTGTGAAGCATAGAGTTTCCGGAACCTTTCTCATTATCAACAGAAAGTGGTAGGAACAATGAAACAACATTAAAATCCAAGCCCAACATCATGAGATGTTAGGGACTGTGGAATTTCACATGGTTAATTGGACCCCATTAAATGGAACAATCGTCTTCAATATGGTCCTACCTTCAATTTCGCCCCTCAGCCCCCACCTACTGGTACTTCTAAATTAGCAAGACTCTTATATTTTTTAGGATTATATAATGTAGATGGTATAATAAATGGTTGCTTGCTGGGCCAATGCCACTAGAATTTTTCAGCCCAAACAAAAAATGAGGCCCAAATATTCACGTAATGACCCAAACCCCAATCCCAGCTTCTAATAGAAGCAATGCCATTCTACTTTATTGAGTTTTTAAGGAACTTTTACCCAAAAAAAAACACTTGATAAAGAAGCTGTAATCCCTATAAATAAAATAACAAAAAAACACATAGTGAAGGAACAATATTAGAGAGAATGTTCATGAGATATTATATAAGTAGATATCATCCTCTGACTTTGGAGGTAGTGGGGTTTTTTATTGTTTGTTTTTATTTTGACACCCAATTTATGCAATTTTAAGAGGAAGAAGCGTTGAACATTGCTTTAAATCGGAATTAATTCAAAATTTTGATTATGTCGTAAAACAATAAATGGCCGCGTGGTTTAAATATTTTCTCACCGGTTAATTAGAGCAGATGGATCAAGCCCTAATTTGGCTCATCTCGTTAAATGTAGGAATTAAAAAAAATAACATCCGACCATGAGTTTGTCTTATTTATTTTTCTTAATTCCACTTTTAATTCGAACTAATTAATATGGCTGTTTTTTGGTAGATAATTAAGATCAGAGTGCAATTAATTAATTAATGCAGCGTGAAAATACAAATGCAAAACGAGCACATCATGTTATAGTTATGCATGAAATGAAATACTACAATTGCATGTTCAAGAGCACATAATTAATTTTTTTTAAGGGCTTTAAACCAAATTAATTTGTGAACACGAGAAGCATTATAACTACACTTGATTTTGATTCATTTCACAGAATAGCATGCATGAATTGTAAAATAAAAAGCTCGTATAATCCACTTAAAAGAAAAATTAAGTCAAGTCATCAGCTATAAAGTAAAGTACTTATGCATTAGAAGCAAAAACCAAGAAGCAATTTTCAAAAATTTGTAAATCATAGCATTAGAAATGACAGGAATAATTATAATATCAATCATATTATAATGCGAAATGAACCGCATATGATAGATTCAATACGTCTTTAAAAATTCCAATTCACACCATCTTTCTTATATAAATGCATAGAATAGAATGGTGAGCAGTTATAGACACACCGATAAATTGTTACAAGTTTCTAATATAAATTTGAAAGAATAAAACTGTAAGTAGTTGAAGGTAGTTATTACAGAACGATAAAGAATAAGAAGCTTTGTATAAGTAGAAGGCTTTTACCAGATAAGTTTTCTAATAAAAAATAACTCCTGATCTTGATAGTTTTTCATATAATACTGTAACTAGTTCCCCTTGTAATAGAAAGAAAATATAGTTAACTAAAATTAATAGAAAATTACCTAAAGTACTAGAAAAAAGTAACTTAAACTGATGTTTTATAGAAATTGGATCAAAAAGGATTTAACCCATAAACTAACCTGTTGCCGCTTCAGTGTTGTTTTTTCCGATCGATGCGTTCGAAAGCGAATATTTAAAAGCCCAGCGAGAACAAACCAAGCCTATTCAACTTCGGCTCAGCTGCAATTAACGTGCATTTATACATAAAACCTCAACCTGTTAATTCCCAACACACATAATAACTTATCCAATGACTATGGTTTTCGTTGCTCCCAGCTTGGTCTTTGCCATTGCTATTGCCAGTGCCTTCGTGGCATTTCCGACCGATGCTGGCGGTGGCACGTGGCAGCTTGTACAGAAAAATATTGGCATTGTTGCCATGCACATGCAGTTGATGCATAACGACCGCGTGGTGATTTTTGACCGCACTGACTTCGGCCACTCCAATTTAACCTTGCCTAATGGAAGATGCCGCCGGAATCCCTACGAAAAGAGTGTCAAAGTCGACTGTACCGCTCACTCCGTTGAATACGACGTCGCATCGAATACTATCCGGGCTTTATTCGTGCAAACTGATGTGTGGTGCTCATCGGGTTCGGTTGCGCCAGATGGCAGACTCATCCAAACCGGAGGCTACAATGATGGAGAACGTACGCTGAGGATTTTCAATCCTTGCTCCACATGCGATTGGCAAGAATTTGGTCCGGGACTAGCTGCTCGTAGATGGTATGCTTCCAATCACATTCTGCCAGATGGACGCCAGATCATCATCGGTGGCAAAGGACAATTTAACTACGAATTTAATCCCAAAGCCAAAACGGGTGCAGATAAAACCACATTCAGGCTACCCTTTCTCTGGCAGACCAATGATCCCGCAGGTGTTATGAACAACTTGTACCCATTTGTTTTTCTCAACGTAGATGGCAACTTATTTATCTTCTCTAATAATCGATCAATCTTATTCGACTATCACAACAACACGGTGGTGAAGACATACCCAGAAATACCGGGTGGAGATCCTAGGTGTTATCCTAGTACAGGTTCCGCGGTATTGCTGCCCTTGAATTTACAAGCGTCATCTATTCAAGCTGAGGTTTTGGTTTGTGGTGGAGCCCCGAGAGGTTCTTTTCAGCAGACAATCAAAGGCAACTTTCTAGGAGCTTTGAATACATGTGGTCGGATCAAGATCACCGACCTTAACCCGCAGTGGGTAATGGAGAGAATGCCCGGAGGTAGAGTCATGAGTGACATGATAACACTTCCGGACGGCAACATTTTAATCATAAACGGAGCAGCTGATGGGACTGCCGGGTGGGAAGCTGGGCGAAACCCAGCGTTGAACCCGTTCATTTATAAATGCAATAGCCCAGCCGGGTCTCGGTTTGAAGTAGAAAACCCGTCAAGTATCCCAAGAATGTACCATTCAACAGCCATTTTGCTACGGGATGGTCGGGTCCTAGTTGGTGGCAGCAATCCTCACGTATTTTACAATTTCTCAAATGTCCTATTTCCAACTGAATTAAGCTTAGAGATATTCTCCCCTTCATATTTGGACGCTGAGTTTTCAAGTTTGCGTCCAAATATCATAGCTCCCTCTTCTCAAACTCAACTCCGGTATGATCAGCAATTCCAGTTGCAGTTCCAGGTAACTGCAAAATTAGAACAACATTTGCTGTGGGTCACACTTTTGGCGCCGCCTTTTAATACGCACTCCTTCTCCATGAATCAAAGGCTCTTAGTTCTTCCGGCAGACAAGCTCACAAATTTGGAAAAATCAACGTATCAAGTTGAGGTCACCACACCCAAATCCGCCATTCTTGCGCCACCCGGATTCTATATGCTTTTTGTGCTTCACCAAGAAATTCCCAGCGGGGGCATCTGGGTCCAAATACTCTGAATTTTTTTAATGAAAAAAAAAAAAAACCTTCTCAGCTCTTTTTTTTTTTTTTTTACAAAAAAAAAGTCGAAAGTTTATCATTGATGCAGTATTGTTTTAGTATCAATTCACAGGTCGCAGCATCAAGCGAAGCGCAATAGTAGGTTCTGTGTAAAGTGATATGTGTGTAACTTAGCTGAATTAGAAGTTGTACTTTGAGGAACAAAATTTGAATTTTACTTAATAAAAGTGGCTTCGTTCTTGTGCCAATATCAACTGCGTTGTTAGCCAATCACTGTTTCAGTATGCGTTAGAGAAAAAAAAGAGAATCTTTTCTAGTATTGTTTTTCTATCCGTTCTGAGTTCGGGTAGTTCCTTTGTTCCAATTGTTGTTATTGTTATATCTTCTTCTTGTTTCATCTACTTCTCATATAAGTCCCTATTACGTATTGGGTCTATTTGATTGTAAATTCTGTTCTTGTTCTGGTGTTGTTTGATATATCTAAATTGTTTTTGTTATGTTTTATATTTGTGTAATTTATGTGCTGTCACTATTTGTTTGATTTCTTGATTTAAAAAACAAATTTGCTGACATGTTGATTGTCTCGTTTAGTGTGATTAGTGTAAAATTATTCATTGTTAATATTATTTTAAGATTTTTTATCAATTATAATAAATAAAATTTTTAAAAAATAAAAACAACAGATTTTCTACTTGAATTTGAGTCTTAGCTTCAATTTCATCATCCCTTAACCCACCTACTAAAATACTAGTAGAAGCAAATTAGCAACATTCGAATAGTACTACTTTTATTCACCAAAAATAACCATTGAAACTGTACCGTTGGTTTTCCAATAGTGAAGGATAGACATTGAGCCATGATTAATCTGGAATTATGAATGGTTACTTTTGCCAGTCCAAACAATAAACACCAGAAGTTCACATTTTAAAGTTCAGACTATGAAGGCCCAAAATATACATTGTACGTGATGACCCAAACCCCAATCCCAGGCATCCAAGCAATGCTATTGTCACTCAACTTCATAAAGAAGCCTTATTTATATCAGGAAAATGTCTAAAATTAAAAGAAACCCAGGAAAGAATAACTAACTAAAATTACTCGGGAATGACCTAAATAGAAAAAGAATAAATTAAAAAATAATATTTTATAGAAATTATCTCAAGAAGATTTATTAAGGTGGCTTTGTATACTCGAGTAGATTTACTAATAAAAAAGAGATTACTTAAAATTAAATTATCGTCTTGGTATAGTTTTCTTATAATAAAGAAAATTATGTTTAGTTTGTTTAATAACAGAAAATTGTCCAAAATTAAAAGAAATATAAAAAAAAATAGAAAATCTTATTAAAAATTAATAGAAAATTACCTAAAAGAAAAATATATAGAGAAAGGTAACACAAACTAATGTTTTATCGAAATTGGCTTAAAAACGCTTTAAATAATTAGCTACTCTCTGTTACCGCTCAATTTAGTGATGAGCAAGAATCCAACACATGATATGAAAATGGGGAGTATAAATTTAAAAAGAAATAAACAAAGCTTGCTAAAGGTAGCCATTTATTTACCAGCATCCAAAAAGCTGAAGCGAGTGGTGTTGTGTTGTCGGATACGTTCAGAAGCGGAGATTTAAACGCCGACCGAGAGGAAATCAACCCTGTTCAACTTCACCTCACCAATCCCCAATACATAAAAACCTCTGCCATTTAATTCCCTAACCCATAACAGTTAATTTATCCAATGGCTAAACCCATAATAATTTATTCAATGACTACGGTCGTCGTTGCTCTCGTGGTTTTTGCCATTGCTATTACCATTGCCCGCAAGGCATCCCCGACCCACGCTGGCAGTGGCAGCGGACGTGGAGGTGGCGGTGGCAATGGTGATGACAGCGGCGATGGTAACGGCGGCGTCGGTGCTGACAATGCCAGTAGCGGTGGCAAGTGGCAGCTCGTGCAACAAAATATTGGCGTCGTAGCCATGCACATGCAGTTAATGCATAACGACCGTGTTGTTATTTTTGACCGCACTGACTTCGGCCGCTCCAATTTAACTATGCCCGACGGAAGATGTCGTACGAATCCCTATGAAATGGTTGTCAAAGTAGACTGCACCGCTCACTCCGTTGAGTACGACGTCGAATCGAATACTATCCGGGCTTTATTCGTGCAAACTGACGTGTGGTGTTCATCGGGTTCGGTTGCGCCAGATGGCAGGCTCATCCAAACCGGTGGTTACAATGATGGAGAACGTACGCTGAGGATTTTCAATCCTTGCTCCACATGTGATTGGCAAGAATTAGGTCCGGGACTAGCTGCTCGTAGATGGTACGCTTCCAATCACATTCTGCCAGATGGACGACAGATTATTATCGGTGGCAAAGGACAATTTAACTATGAATTTATTCCCAAAGACACAACGGATGCAGATAAAACCACATTGAAGCTACCCTTTCTCCAGGAGACCAATGATCCTGGAGATGTTATGAACAACTTGTACCCATTTGTTTTTCTCAACGTAGACGGTAACTTATTTATATTCGCCAATAACAAATCTATCTTATTCGACTACAACAACAACAGGGTGGCGAGGACGTACCCAGAAATACCGGGTGGAGATCCTAGGTGTTATCCTAGTACAGGTTCCGCGGTATTGCTGCCTTTAAATTTACAAGCACCGTCTGTTGAAGCAGAGGTTCTGGTTTGCGGTGGAGCCCCGAGAGGATCTTTTGAACTGACAATTAAAGGCAAATTTCTAGGAGCATTGGATACATGTGGTCGGATCAAGATCACTGACCCTAAGCCGCAGTGGGTCATGGAGACAATGCCCGGACGTAGAGTAATGAGTGACATGGTAATACTTCCAAACGGCGACGTTTTAATCATAAACGGAGCAGCTGATGGGACTGCTGGGTGGGAAGCTGGGGGAAACCCAGTTTTGAACCCGCTCCTATATAAAACCAATAGCCCAGCCCAGTCTCGGTTTGTATTACAAAACCCGTCAAGTATCCCAAGAATGTACCATTCAACAGCCGTTTTGCTACGAGATGGTCGGGTCCTAGTTGGTGGCAGCAATCCTCACGTATTTTACAATTTCACAAACGTTCTCTTTCCAACTGAATTAAGACTAGAGATATTCTCCCCTTCATATTTGGAACCTCAGTTTTCAAGTTTTCGTCCAAAAATCATAGCTCCCCCTTCTCAAACTCTACTCAAGTACAATCAGCAATTCCCGTTGCAGTTCCAGGTAACTGCAAAATTAGACCAACAGTTGGTGTCGGTCACGCTTGTGTCGCCGCCTTTTAATACGCACTCCTTCTCCATGAATCAAAGGCTCTTAGTTCTTCCGGCGGACAAACTCACAAATTTGGAAAAATCAACGTATCAAGTTGAGGTCACCACACCCAAATCCGCCATTCTTGCGCCACCCGGCTTTTATATTCTTTTTGTGGTTCTCCAAGATATTCCCAGCGAGGGCATCTGGGTTCAAATACTCTGAATTTTTCAGACTCGCAAAGACAAGGAAATTAGAAAAATCAGGAAGCTCTTTTTTTAGTTTAGCTTTTCGTTATCGAGAATTTATTATTGATATTGTTTTTAGTATTAATTCTCAGATAGCTGCATCAGGCAATGTTACGTGCCATGTAAAGTGAAAAAAGGAAAAAAAAAAAAAAAAATGTTAGCTGAATTAGCAGTTTTGGAATGAAATTCTACTAAAGTGGCATTGTTCTTAATTCGGGTAATGTGTTTTACTTTCTAGAAACTGCAACTTCGCCCAATTTATTTAATTGTGCCACGAGTTCTTGGTAAATGATCTATTGTAAACATCAAACGCACATAATTACTTCGAAAAGATTATGCAACAAATTCTGTTCCGATAGCGCATATTGCTTTGGTTGAGTCCAAATGAAATCACTCGTAGTATCGCTTCCCACAAGAATGACAGTGATAGTAGTTTACCGATGAAAACACGGATGAACTTTAGACATTACCGTCAAAATGTCAGAAACTACTACACAGTCGCATAACAAACTGCGATATTTCAGAATATACCAATATCCAGGAAAATGTATCTGTGAACTTGCTCGAGAGAAAGAATATCACTTCCTTCTAGACCATCAAACTCGGGAAGATGTCCACTTCTATACAAGAAAAAAAAAAATCGCAAACCAAAATTTCTGAAACAATTCGTTATACATTTCAATGGGAAGAGTAGGAAAGGAATTAATCGGTCTAAGCACGCTCCCCACGGATACGCCTGGCAAGTTGTATATCCTTAGGCATTATCGTGACCCTTTTGGCGTGAATAGCACACAAGTTGGTATCTTCGAACAAACCCACCAAATAGGCCTCCGCAGCCTCCTGAAGAGCAAGGACCGCATGACTCTGAAATCTCAAATCCGTCTGTAATAAAACCCAGAAAAACGTACGCTCAGTTACAATAAAATGGAACAAAAGACTAGTTTCTCCAAATCAAACAGCCCAGTTTCCTAAACAGAAATTAATTTCCGATACCTTGAAGTCTTGAGCAATTTCACGAACAAGACGCTGGAAAGGCAACTTGCGGATCAAAAGCTCAGTGCTCTTTTGGTATTTTCGGATCTCACTGTCATCGATACGTTACGCACAAGATGTTAATCATCCAATTAACAATACGAGTGCAAGAGTATTCCAATTAGGAGAATGAATTACCGTAGGGCAACAGTTCCAGGACGGTAACGATGAGGCTTCTTGACTCCACCAGTTGTAGGAGCAGATTTCCTTGCAGCCTTCAAACAAGAGAAATTGTGTAAAACCATATCATCAAGACGTGTTGAATCAAAGATCAGATAGCCCAAAAGGAAACGTACCTTGGTAGCGAGCTGCTTCCTTGGAGCCTTTCCACCGGTCGACTTGCGAGCAGTTTGCTTTGTACGAGCCATCGAAAAGGAGTTGAGGAAATTTGTAAGTCAGAACCTAGAACACCAATTGATCAGGGTTTTGGAAGCTGAGAGTTCAAAGAGAACAATTAGATCAAAGAATCCAAACTGGAATGATTACACAGACTGAAAGGAGATCAAACTTCAAAGGATCATAATTTATATAGGGTTAGATAAAGATATGTCGGTTTATTATGAGAACCTGGACCCACACGCCGATGGATATGAGATTTGAGAAAAGGACGTTAATCTCCGTGACTGCTTCTGATTGGCTTAGTTGCATATCCAAGGATTGCCAGCGTGGAAAATTTGTGTGTTTCCGACTGCGTCTTTTTTAACTATTTAGAATATTTGTAGTAATGCAATTGAGAAAGTTTACATATTTTAATATTATATATTTTTTTGTGAAATTTATATTAATTAATTAATTTTAAAATTTTATATAATTTTTTATTTATTTAATTTTAAAATTTTAAATAAATATGATAATTTTTTTTTATTTTATCTTTTTATTTATATATTTTATAAATTTTTTCATAAATCTTTTTTTATTATCAAATAATATAATATAGTTTTTTTTTTTTTTTTTTTATACATATAACATTCTTCAACAAAACTCTCTCTTTTCTCTTTTATTTCAATTCTCTTTAGCAGTGAATCAAAAGAGTATTTTATTGCACAAATTTATATAACACTTAAATAATTATTACTAAAGATAATCTTATAAAGTTGGTAAAAAATTCCAAAATTTTTAATTATTTTATAAATTCAATTTTTAGTAGTTCAAAATACACTATTTAGAAAAAAGTCCAATTTTTGAAACACAATCCTGACACTTTTTTTTTTGTTTTTTCTTATAAAATGTTAGCTTTCGGAAAGAACAACTTGAATCAAAATTTCCAACAAGCAGTCATAGAATCAAGCAACAAAAATTGCTGCACACTATCGCCAATTATAAAGAAATTCCTCAAAAAACCTAAATAAAGAAGACGACTTGTCCGAATAAAAAAAAAAAAATGGAGCTCTGACGAGATTTGGGGATGGTTTTTGGAAGTTTGGGGGGCTGGAGGGGGAAGATGAGAGAGGCAAGAGTTTGTTAGGTAAATAGTATTTTGATAGAAAGTTTTTTTTTTTTTTAAAAAAAGAATGGGAAGGGGGAAGTGCCAAAATTAAAAAGAAGAAGCATAAAAATTAATCCTCTATAAAATATAACCCTAAGTCCAATTTTAAACAGATAGCGGCTATTATATGGCCAAACAAATTATTATTTAATAGTCCATATTTAATATTTGTGTTAGTATTTTAGTGCATAGACACAAATATGTAGTATGCAGATAAATTTTTTTTTTACCTTTTTTTATTATTTGTTTGCTTTCAATTTTTTTTCATCAAATAACGGATGGTGATTAATTAATGCATATATATGGTCAAGGATATCCCACCATGGGATCTTACAAGGTCTGATATTTGGTAAGCCACGCAGGCACGATGAAAACAGTAACACTAACATCAACCATAGTTTTAAAATCTGTATATCCATCTTATTGGACGGCTGAAAGTAGACGACGTCACGCCACGTTGCCTCACTCTACTAAGAGAAAATCAACTGTTGTGAATGATTGATTAATTAATTAAAATAACAATAAATGTCCATGCTCATGCTCATGCTCTGCTCTACTATGCCTCCCTGTTACTAACTTCATTTGAGTATTCAGTATTTGTGCTTTAAAACGAGCCAAAAGTACAAGTATATATTATGTGTACAAAATTAAATAAACAGGAGGAAAAAAAAAAATATCAAGTGGCTGACTAGAAAAATGCGAAGGCAGAAACAGGTAAAACACCCATGAGAGAAAGTGGAACAAAATTCTGCTGCCTTTCCGTCGGCTCTTCCTTTCTTCCACTCAGATTAGGGTTTTCGGTCTGTGCCTCTTGCAGATAACCATTTGTTCTCATTATCAGTTTTCCTCCTCTTCTTATTGTAAGCTTCAATTTTTCTATTTCTAATTTTGCTGTTATCAATATTTGTTTGTCTGTGATTATACTTGTCTTTCTTTGCCTACCGCAATCGAGCTTAGAAGTCTTGCTTATTTTGCTTCGCACTGAGTTTTTCTTACCTCTGGCCAACTCCAACTAATTCTTTATTTTGAAAATTGTGCAAATTAAGCTTTGGCCTTTTACTATCTCGCGGATTGCTTACAACTTAGAAGTTTATGTTTTGCTCAGCAATCTCCAAGACCTGCTGCTTCAGAAATACCATGTAGCATCATTTATTGAGTTTTTGACCTGAGCTTTCCAGATACAGTTTTAAAAGTTTGGGTCCTCCGTGAATTTTAAGTAAATTGAAAACCCGAGGCTTGAGATCCGAACCTTAATCTTGATCGTGGTAAAATTATCAGAAATGTATTTCAATTCAACAGGTTGACTTCTCATAGATGGTAAGATTTAGACCAAAGACGAATAATTTTGTTTTTGTATTTTGCTATCGGTATTTAATTCTCCATCAGTGGTGCTCCAAGGCTTTAAGTTTCTGTGTTTTGTCAAAAGTCCATTTAGAGTGGACGAGATAAAGTTACAGAATTACAATATAAACCCAGAAACACAAGAGCTTTTTCTTTTCTCGTCCCTTTTTTTCCCTGTGGTATCAACTATAATTTATTTCTATTTGTCCAATTGTTTCAATTCTGCATGTACAGGTTGTTTTTCAATATCAGCTCAGACAATTTGACACTCTACGTTCGATTCTTTTCTCATATGTCTTTGGATTGTTATTCAAATATTTTTGTGGAGAGGTTGCTTGATTCTTATAAAATGAAGTATAATTGTTGTGTCTCCATTCAAACTTAGCGTCTTAGACTCTTTCTAATTATTAGTTCCCCAGTCACCACATACGGAGGTTGCAAATATAAGGTCAACCATCATTGACTATCAGTCAAAGTAGAACAATCACCGACTTCAAATGATAATTCATCATAAGCTACAATACATTATTTATGAATCTTGTTACTGTCATTGGTATGAAATCTATAAACTTCATGTAATAGTTGGAAGCTATCACACATGAAGATTCTCTTTCATATTGTTTCTTCTCCTCAATATGCAATATTTGTCCTGAGTTTTTCTTTAGTTTTTCTTGTTTCATTCCTTATTTTTTCCTCCAACCTTTATAACGCTAATTTTACGTGTGTTTGATGTTTGAATAGAATATTTTTTGTGTGCAAATTCTGAAAAGAACTATAATTGGTATAATCAATATAGTAATATTAATCTTGGTGACTCCAAATAGCTTCTTTAACACACCACCTCATCACAATGAACCACGTTTTTCTATTGTTGCTTGACACCTTTTTTTTTTTTTTTGAAAAAAAGAAACTTGAAATTCAGATTTTTCCTGTGCTTTGCACAGGGGTTACAGGCTAGTTCTAGTTAACCTACTAAACTGTATGCACTTCTGTTTCTGTCAATGTAGTTACTGCTGTACTTCCACCACTTCTTGGCAGATACTATGTATATCTGCGTTATTTTTGTAATTCTGCGCCCCTATATCATTTTCCTCTAAGGTTTACACATTTTTTCTTTGTCCTGTATCTTGAATGAAGTATTTTGTGATTGAATTTTAATCGTCTATGAACTCAATAAATTATTTGTAAGTTAAATACTATTCTCTAAATACTACGGAAATGTTGCCTGGGAAATTTCTGTACCCTTCTTGATTCAATGGAGACCTTGTTTGCATGATCTACAATACTACATTGCTTAAGTAGATAACTTGGTTCCATATGACAAGTAAAAGGTGGCACCCCGGGTTTTGCAGGAGGCATGGCACCAAGATTATAAAGCAGTTTCCTTACAGATTAAATAATTCTTCTTTCATAATTCCTAATTTTCTTCTTTTGGATAGCCATGAAATCAACATATGTTAATCTTTTATATGGCTGATTTGTGTGCAAGATGGATTCCTCTTGCTTCATTATTGCATGTTCTTATGTAGGAAAAATTTTAATTGGGGGCACTTTTGCAGCATACTTGATCCCTTAGTATAGACATGGTTCGAAATTCACTCCTTCCTTCCTTCCTACCCAACCCTCCCCCTAAAGAAATAGTGAGGAATACGCTAGTTCCCCCACTACATATATTAATCCTTTCTTTTGATATGCAGGACTTGTAGCGATCCTCCCCCAAAGAAATTTACTCTTAATTGAGCTTGGTTCCAAACTGGCTAGGAGGCCAAAAGTCTGTGTTAAGTTTTAATTACACCGTTTGTGAGTTTCTGATGGATGATGCTGGGCATCGTGAAAATGGAAGGCACAAAGCAGATCAATATAAATCAACTCAGGGACAGGTATGCTTATATAGGTTAACTCAATACAGTTTTAAGTGTGAATGAAAGAATAATTACTAAGTGCACCATGATGTTATTGTTGCAGTGGTTGATGCAACATCAGCCATCCATGAAACAAATTATGGCAATAATGGCTGAAAGAGACGCAGCCATTCATGAAAGAAATCTGGCCTTGTCTGAAAAAAAGGCAGCCCTTGCAGAGCGTGACATGGCATTCCTGCAGCGAGATACTGCCATTGCAGAACGAAATAATGCTATAATGGAACGAGATAATGCAATTGCAACCCTTCAGTATCGAGAAAACTCTTTAGCTAGTAGTAGTATGTCTTCGTGTCCTCCAGGATGCCAAATCTCTCGTGGGTTAAAGCACATGCATCATCCCCAGCAACAGGTGCACCATATACCTAACATGGGTGATGCTTCTTACAGCACACGGGAGATGCAAACAAGTGATGCACTTCCTGCAGCACCCACTCCTTCCGAGCCTGGGAAGGCACGACGAGCCAAACGCCCAAAGGAGGGTAAATCAAGTTCACCCAATAAGAAGACCCCAAAATCTGCAAGAAAGATCAAGAGAGACAGTGAAGACTTGAATAAGATGATGTTTGGCAAGGCAGAGTGGAAGGGCGGTCAAGAAATGGTTAACGGAGGTGATGATCTTAACAAGCAGTTAGTGGTGTCAAAGGCTGATTGGAAAGGTCAGGATTTGGGGTTGAACCAAGTAGCATACGACGAGTCAACCATGCCAGCGCCAGTGTGCTCTTGCACTGGTGTCCTGAGACAGTGCTACAAATGGGGGAATGGGGGTTGGCAGTCTGCTTGTTGTACAACGACCATATCAATGTATCCACTTCCAGCAGTCCCTAACAAGAGGCACGCCCGGGTAGGAGGTCGAAAGATGAGTGGAAGTGCTTTCAATAAGCTGCTTAGCCGGCTCGCTGCAGAAGGCCATGATCTGTCAAACCCAGTTGACCTCAAGGACCATTGGGCTAAACACGGTACAAACCGCTACATCACAATTAAGTAGATTATGGGGACTTTTGTATCCCAAGGAGCAATACATAAAATTTGAAACAGCTTTAAGTAATCAATTATGCTTTCTCATAAGGTCATTGTCAAGGGTTAACCTTTAGGTTGTGCTCAATATTGTAGTTAGGATCTATGGTCCTGCAGAATGTGGGGGGTATAGTGATTAAGGAAAGGAATAAATTATCTTCCCCTTTCATTATGCCTCTTTAATCTGCAAATTCGCGGTCTAGTGGTAACAATAGCATGTAAAAAGGTGCATGATGCCATGTATCTAGTTTGTAAGCCCAAATAACTGTAAAGAGGCTTGTACCCATGAATCGAACTCAGAACTAGTGTTTTAATTGTTGGTATATGCAATTTTTCTTCTGGTTTTTACATGGAGTCGATGAATGATAAACGAACCGCCCTTCTGATGTCTATTTATACGAAGACATGGCGTCATAAAACAGTAATCCGAGGAATTTTGTTGATTCCTTTTCATTAAGTATCAACCCAACGGGTATATCTTTTCTACATTACTTTATATATATATAATCAATGATAGTATTTTGAATCATTCTAATTGCTTTGGGTTTTAAATGGTTTCTTTTTATTCATTTGCCCCAGGCTTGGTATCTATTAGATACGGTATAGGCTTGGTTTCAAAGGGCTAATTGAATATTGATGCTAGCATTATGCCAATATCGTTTCACATGCTGCACCGATCAGATCAATTCTTTTATAATATGGGTTATTCTTGCGCAGCAACAAATTTCTGCGGCAATTGCTTGTGAATTGCCCAGTCCTCCACTATAGACAAACACCATTAATGATATAAAATAGGAACACTATATTCTTCGCCTCCAAAAAGTTTGACTGATTCGCAGAAGAACATCAATTGAATGGAACATACAGTGCGTGTCAGATTACAAATTTTCATCACCTGCTTCATCAGACAGGGATAACTGTAAAATTATCATTCTCATCATCCACGGCACTGGGGAGACACATAACAATCGAAACCAAAGCGAAAGGGTTATTTTACAAGAAAAAGGCAAAAAAAAAATAGAAGGCAAAGAATGTCTAAAGTGGAAGAAACAGCCTCAGACCGTCCTAGTTCAAGAATTTCAACAGATAAATACAAGATTTTGCATTTCAGCTAAATTGAAGATCTTCATCATTGGCTGATCATAAAGCAGCAACCTCTAAAAGCAAGGTAACTTAGTAACTAAATTTTCATAAAAATTCACAACCATGAAAAATAGAAGAAGAAAGAATAAACAACTATGGCATATTACTCAGAAACAAATATATACTTAGCATCCAAGTGGCTATATATATATATATATACACACACAAAGAATTAGTTCGACGAAAGACTCAATATGAGGCATCAGATCTTCCTATTCAATGGAAGATTCATCGAACCCAAATCAAAGTTTTAACTCTCAACCATTTGAAAGATTCGTCATTTGACCCACCGAAATGCTACATACATAAACAACACGATTGAATACACAGAGGAATCAGGGTTTGTGAGACAAAGAGAAGGATCACCAATTTAAAGCTAGGGTTTTACGCAACAGAGAGGACGAGAACTCGCTTCGCTTTATAGGGATTTCTCGAAGGTTTAGGCAATAGAAAGGACCTATCTCAGCAGTATCAATCAATTGCATCGGGTTTTTTCAGCCTGGTTTACTTTCGCCATTTAAGCCCAACGCACTTCTCAATGTTTGGGCCCAAAATATGGCAAATCTGTTGATGATTTGAGCCCAACATACTTCTCACTTTACTCCACCGCTTATTTCTTTCAACACCCTACTTTTTCTTTTCACACCCGGCATTGACTCGGACCACCTGCTTCTCCGTGGAGTGAGGTAGTGAATAATCAAAATAATTATTTAGTCATTTAAAATTTCCTCTTTTGAATAAGATAATTAGATGAAGTCGCAATAGCGTGTTTATTTGTCTAGTAAGAAAATTGTATATATTATCTCGACAATATGTTCACTGTCGTATTATTTGACTGTAGATCTTAGTCCCAAGAGTCACCACTTCAAACGTAACAACAATTGATAAAAAGGAAAATACATCTATAATTGTGTGCATTTCAACAACCGTAGTCTCTTAAAAACATATTTCAAATATTATTAAGCATTCAATATAAATATTTTTTATTATAAAAAATGAAACTTAAATTCACTAGGATTCAAAATTAATTCTTTTTGGTTAGACTTAATTCATATTCATGAATTTTAAAATACGCTATTTCGGATTAGTTAATAGTTGGTAAAATCAAAAGAACTACTGCTAGCTAAATAAGTTGAAGTTAAAGAGGGTAATTTATGTTTTATACCCTATTAAAAGAATAAAATCTTATTCATTAAATATTATCATTGTATCTTTGTATAAAATTATATCTATTTTTTATAAGAGAGGATTAAAACTATTAAAGAATTCAAACTGAATATTAGAGGTTTAAGTCCTTTTTAAAAAAAAAAAAAACGATAAATTATAAATAAAAATGATCAAATTAATTGTTATCATCGACGTTTGTTCCATTTTATTTTATTTTTTTTTGGTTATTTAATGTTTGAAAATATTACATTTTCATCTCTTCTACAATAGAATAATTTCATGGATTTTCTAGACCAAAACTGAACCACAAGGTGAGAATAAAGTAATAGAGAGAAAAGGAAAAAGAAAATTCCCTAAATCAATATCATCATTTATTCAGTTACATAAACGCGTTCAGAATGTGTACGTAGATGTAGATGTATATTTCATATTTGTTAAGGATTATCTTGGAGAGATTTTATTATTGGTAAGAATGCGAATTAAAAAAAAAAAACATTGGATAGAATATTACCTAACCTATCCTAGGGCGGAGATAAGGGAAACATTAACCGCGTCCCCGACCCAAACGTTAACCGACTACCAAGTTGACACGCAATGACAAATTAGACAAGAATAATAAATCTCCGTCATAATTCGTCCATTTCTATAACACCCTGACTATCCTCCCCTCACCCAACACGCTTTACTTCCTCTGCCTCTGTCTTTGCCTCGCCACCACCGCTGGGTTCCCCTTTCTTATGTACCACCATTTTTCTCTCTTGCTTGTGTAGCACAACACCTCCATTCAATTGCCCTGCTCTCGGATTACGGGTACCTAATTTTTGTTTTGTTTTGTTTTATTTGTTTTCACTTTACTGAGACGAGATAGGGTTTCACAGCTGAGAAGCTACTGTCTTTAATTTAGTACGATTTTTACTTTGTTATTCGGTTTGGAATTTCTTGGTTGATATTGTCTCTTTAGAGTGTAAGACGATTGAAGCTTAGATTTAGAGGTTTTCTTTCTCATGTATGAACATGAGTAGTCCTGAATATAGACAGAGTAAGTCAATGGAACGAATCAATTCAGCATTTGGTTCATCCTCAGGAGCTGCACCTAGACCACAAAACCGATTAAGTGCTGAGAACCATAAACCTGGAATCCCACCATCCCATCCCAATCTCTCACCTTCAACCCCTTATGGGTCACACTCGGCTTCCCATAGGATGCGTTCTCCAAATATGAGTCCAGGATCTTCCCACTCCCGCTCATTGTCTCAACCGCCCTTTTTTTCACTTGATTCTTTGCCACCATTGAGTCCCTCCCCTTACCGTGAGCCTTCGGTATCCTCTCTTTCTGATCCCATTTCAACTGACGTATCTATGGAAGAAAGTGCAGTTAATTCTCATGCTCCTGCACCTTCAGTCCCAGCCAACAGCAGAGGTTATGCATTTCAGGTTGCTCCTAGTCTTCCTCCCCGTAAGGGACACAGGCGCTCTAGCAGTGATACTCCACTAGGAATTTCTAGTTTCATTCAATCTTCTCCTCAGTTTGTTCCCGCTGGGACTTGGAGAGAACTGGATAACCTTGGTTCTAGAGGAGAAAGCTCAGTTTCTCAGAAGCCAATTCAGTTGGTGAAAAGGGAATCAACTAAGGTTGGGGACCATGATGTATACAATGCAGAACTGATGCATGAGAGTAAACAGGATATGATGGATGATTTACTCAGCTCATACATGAATTTTGACAACTTTGATAATCTGCACTTCTCTGGTATGGAAGATAAGGATTTGGATAGTAGAACCAGTGGTTCAAAGACTGTTGAAAGCAGCGATAATGAAGTTGAGAGTCATGTAAATGGAAAAACAACCAGTATGCAAGGGATGACTTCAAGCTGTGCTGAAGAAAAGAGGGAAGGAATCAAGAGGAGTTCTAATGGAGACATTGCACCAGCAGGCCGACATAGGAGAAGTTTCTCATTGGATAGTTCCATAGGAAATTTGCATATCGAAGATGAATTGCCTAAGCTTCCACCTTTGGGAAATCGAGTTGATCAACACTCACCTAGTAACTCAATTGATGGTAAAACATCTGAAGTCAGCATGGAATTTGGAAATGGTGAATTCAACTCAGTGGAGTTAAAAAAAATAATGGAAAATGACAAACTTGCTGAGATTGCCTCGTCGGACCCCAAACGTGCAAAAAGGTATTGTATTTCTTCTTCTTTTTCCCCTCCCTTCTTTCTCTTTCTCCAAGGAAAATTAAAGCTATAATCGTTAATTCTGTCACTCAATGAATTCACTTTGTTATCTCTTGTATACTTGTCCAGGATTTTGGCTAACCGTCAATCGGCTGCTCGATCAAAGGAGAGAAAGATGCGGTACATTGGTGAACTGGAGCACAAGGTGCAAACTCTTCAGACGGAGACAACTACATTGTCTACTCAGTTTACCAAATTACAAGTGGGTATTTTCTGCGATGACTGATGAGCTTATAGCCCTTTATTCATAACTTTTGGTTTCTTATATTATATTTTGAATTAATATTTCATGTATATAACTCCTCATTCTGATTTTTGTGCTTGTCTTCAGAGAGACCATTCGGAGCTAAAAAGTGAGAACAACGAGTTGAAATTCAGGGTTCAAGCCATGGACCAACAATCACAACTGAAAGATGGTTCGTTTGTGCATTCGCTTACACTTACCTATTAGACAGCTCAAAGCTACTTTAACTTATACTCACTGCAAATTCGTATTAAAAAGTAGATATGTTTTGTGCAATTTTGCCATTGGAAGGAGCTTTATGCGTAAAAGGATTATGCTTGTAGCGATAACATTCATTTAATAACAGAATAATTATTCTTCATACTTTTGCTGGTTTCCTTCCAGTTCTAAACTAATTTTATGAAAATAAATGTCAAAAACACGAGTGACGTCTGTATGGTGGTGTTCTCTGATGCATATTACTTTGTGAATATACATCACTGTTTGTGCTCTTTTTAGATTTTCTTGTTTGGTATGGGCTTTTTGGTGTCATCTTGACAAATTTTTGTGGGAATTTCTTGTTGCCTCAGACATTCTTAGTTTGTCATCATTACTAAAGTCTGTTTTATCTTGTTAGAACTTTTATCAATTATATTACTGGTTACCAGTGTTTTCACATGCCTTGATGGTTTTCTCTTTGTTTGTTATTATTAGCAAGATGAAAATAGATGTTGTTGTGTCAACATATGTGCTGTGAGCTTTTACGTCTCCAATACATTGCAGCATGTTTATATCAGCTGGAAATTGTTTATAATAAATCTCCTTCTTCCGTTTTAAAGGCATATTTTCAACTTTAATTCTATTGCTAGTGTGAATTTCTGTTCTGGGGTTGCATTACAATGGGTGCTAATAGTTCGTTTCATTAGCATTTCTTCACTTTCTATCTATTCAGGTGCTTCCTTTGCTATTCTGCATTTAACTCTGACAGGATCTTGTGTAGTATGCCACTGTTACATTTGACCTTTCATGGATTCATTGATTTGTCCTTAATTTCACAGCTCTGAATGAAACATTGACTGCTGAAGTCCAGCGTTTAAGGCGTACGGTGGCAGAACTTGGTGGGGATTCCCTCCTCTCAGGATGCATGGCTCGCCAACTTGCTATTAACCAACAAAGATTCCAGTTACAGAATCAACAATCCGGACACTCAAATGTAAAGCCACCTTCTTCAGCATGACTCGGTCACAGCAGCTTCAAAACCATGACTTACGACGACACCAGAGCATCAGAATGACGAAGCTACTACCTACTGAGTGTTCACCGAAGAGATAGCTTTGAACTGCATCATTCTAGGTTTTTCTATGAATGGGTTGATGGGTCATAATCAAATTAATCGTATATAAGCATTGAACTAGTATTAGTTTGCTTATGTTTTGATAAATCTGTTCTTGTCTATTTATGATTTTGCATGTTTCACCCTTACAACATAACATTGCTCGGAATTCTTCTCTCATACCACCAGTACTAGTAGTCGTATCGTGTTGACAGACCATCCTTCCTGAGGACCATATTCTGAACATTCTTTTGGGTATAATAAGTATTATTTATTTATTTGTCCACTTTTTAGATTTTTGTATAATTGCCTATTGGCCCACATCATTTAATTTTGGGATGCTTAATATCATTTTTCATAGCTGTTCCAAGACCAGCAAAATCATTCTAATATTTTTACAATATTTTAATAGATTTTAAGAATTATAAATCGCATTAAAGATTAATAAAAATATAATGAGCTTTTCGGGTTTGTGACAGTAATTGCAATTATCACTAAAGAAATTTCAAAGGCAAATAATAAACATAAGTTTGAAAGCAACAGACACTCAATAAGCGCAGTCAAGGTCATTTTTGTTTGACATTTTACTTTTCTTTTTTTTTTTTTTTTTCTTTTGATCGAAAGTCTGACTTTACTTAAACAGAGTCACATGCAAAAATTTAAACATCACATAAATTATTTCAAGAAAAAACAGAAACTCTCGTAACTACTTCGGAATATTTAAGATTAATATAGAATTAAAATCAAAATAAAAAAAAGTAATTTATAAAAGTTAAGTGAGAGTTGAGGTTATTGTAGAGTTTGTAAACTCTTTGTTCAAACATATAGCTGTAGCAAAAATATTAAAAGATTATTACATCATAATAAGTTAACCACTTAATCACTTTTTTAATATTTTAATTATGACATCAAATTTAAATATAAGATTTACAAAAGATCATACTAATCACTTTTAAGGATAGGGATAGGAGTCAAGAGTGAGGGGACGAAGGTAGACAAACCCGTTATACCGTCTTGTCCCGTGAAGTGATTAGTAAAGAAAGGGAAATCTCTCTCGGCAAAATGCAAGGACGGTTGACGGAGACAACGGAGAAATTCAGCAACAAAATCTACGTTAGCTCCACGGATTGCCTTTACTCAACCAACTTTTCTTTTTCCATTTTTTTTTAAATTTTTATCCTCTTTTCTTTCCACAATATGTTTCAACTTATATTAAATTAAATAATCAAAAGTTCCTACTCCCGAAAAGCCAAACAATCCTCTCTTTATGCCCTTTTGTACTTCCAAATTGAATTAGGGTTTCATCTCTCACTTTCTTCTCCACTCCAGAAACCCTATTCGCTGTCTTCCTCTGGTCTTTACGTACTAGCCGTTAATCACCATTTCCCGCCCTTTTCCATTAAGTTACAGAAGTGGTTTTCTCAGATTTTTGAATACTAGCCGTTAGATCTGACATTTTGCTATTTATCTGTTTTTTTTTTTTCTCGAATTTTTTTTTACCGTTGCTCTTGTCGGAGTTGACGGGAAATGTCTGCGGTCGTAGCAGAGAACAAGGTTGAGGAAGAGAAAGAGGTGGTGAAAGGGGGAGAGCTCTTGTTCTGTGGCGGTACCTGTTGGGATATCGTAGGTCGTCGCAAAGGCTCCGTAGAAGGCAACTTGGTCTCTCCAACAAGGCTTCGTCCTCTAGTCGGGGTTGCTATTCGATTCATTGCCTCTGGTTGCGGTGAGTTTCTGTCTCTTTGTATCAAGGCTTCTCCAAACACATGTATTTTATGTAAATTAGCTTAACTACTGGTGGTTAAAAATAAGATTTGGTTAGTTGATTCTGATTGAGGTCGTTTATAATTTTTATTTTCATTTTTCATTTGTTGTCTTGTCAATGTAGCATCGTGTCATTGCGTGGCATTGGATGTCGAAGGGCGTTGCTATACATGGGGACGCAATGAGGCAAGACGAAATCTGACTATGAAGTTAATCAATTACGTGCCTTATTAATTATGTATTGTGCACTGCTAACTCATGGGGTTTGGTGCACAGAAGGGGCAACTAGGTCATGGAGATACAATTCGGCGTGATAGGCCAACTGTGGTGTCTGAACTTTCCAAGTGAGTTGATGAATTTTAGCAGCAGTTGTCTATTTTTCCGTGTGTATAAGCCAGAAAACAATGGCTATCTTTTTAATACTCAACCCTCTCTTGCATTTGGTAATTCTCGGGCTAGGTTAGATAACTGTTGAATTTGGAGTCTAATGAACTTACAATGCGGTCAGAGGAAAGGCATCAAAATCTAAGCATAGAAATATTAGAAATCTTAACACTATGGCTGAAAATATTAGAAATGGAGTTACATTTGTAAGTTTCACTTTCTTTTTGTAACTTGTATTTTTTTTTTCCATCCCCACTTCCTTTTGTTGTGGGGGGAGGTGTTTGGAGGGCTTTTTTTTTGTATTTTTTTACCTCTTGTGCAACGCAAGAACTGTGGAAGTTAGATTTTCTGATTTTTTTTTCTGATTTATATCAAATGCTGACTCTGGTGTTCCCACCCCCTCCGTTACCAATTCAGCAGTTACCTTTTCATTTTTCGGGTATACATTTAGCAGTTACTCTTGTGTTTACACATTTGAGATTTTTTATTGTTATTTCTTGTCGTGCTAATCTTTATTGATATTTGTGTTAAAAGGTACAAAATTGTCAAAGCTGGGGCCGGGAGGAGCCACACAGTGGTTGTTACAGAGGATGGACAATCCCTTGCCTTTGGTTGGAATAAACATGGACAATTAGGTTCAGGTTCTGTAAGAAATGGTAAGTTCAGTTTTTAAGAGTGTTTATGAAATTTATTATGTGTAAGGCAAATTAAGTGCAGTTCTTTTATGCTTTTTGGAGGGGAAAAATGATTAATTTAAAGACATTCATCCGCTTTTATAATGATGTGAATATGTGATCACATCATGTCTTAAAGAATGTCCTTTTGATATATTTCCTTGCTTTGTTCTATGCAGAAATTGAGTCATCTCCTGTTCGCTGTCTTGTGTCTGAAGTAAAACATACTGCTTGTGGTGGTGACTTCACTGTGTGGTTATCTTCCATTGAAGGGGCTTCTATACTGTATGGTTTGTGGATAAAATTTGCATTTAGTTTTGATCCGTCTGATACATGATTTTCTAGTTCTTGCTTGAGAATAGGTGCTGATTCTCAAACCTTTCTTCTTCTTTTCCTGTTTTCCAGGACTGCAGGGCTTCCACAGTATGGACAGCTTGGGCACGGAACAGATAATGAGGTATGCCTGAGGAAGATGTTATACAAGTTTTTATTGTCCAAAGATGTGTGAATGCCCTATCTCTAATCTCTAAATTCAATATAATATTGACCAAATATATCACTGTCAACCTGTATCAGGGTTATGGGGTGCCATATCTAACTGGCTATACATGTGAGCTATTATAAGACACCAATTTATCTGATACCTTCTACTTAGGGTAGTGAAAGGTATTTGATTGGACAAGCCAAGAAATAACACTATAGTGAAAGGCATAAAGTCATTAGATCTCCGAAAGGTAGAAAACTCGACAAACCAAAATAATAAACTATGGACAACTAAAGGCATGTTTTAGAATTTTGCCAATTGAATTGGTCTTGCTATTTGATTGGACCGGCTCAATGAATGTTATATGCTTGAGAGAAAAAAAATATCCTCCTAAATGGCCATTGCATTGCAATCTTTGTAGATTTTATTGAGTCACTATTTTCTGTTTAGAATGAGTTCACTGTTAACATTAATAATTTGTCATGTGATTAAGCTAATGTAGGCTGCTCTAGCCTGTGGTAAGAAGAAGTTGAAATCTTCTATAACTCTGGTTATTGTGGTCTTTGTGGTCCACTTGTAACCTCTTCTTTCCTTATCCCCATGTTAGCATATGCTTACATGCATGATGCAGCAATAAACAAAAAGGCTTGACACAAAATTGCATGTTCTTTCAGTATAATTCTAAAGACAGCTCTGTAAAGTTGGTTTATGAAGCCCAACCACGCCCTCGAGCAATTGCTACACTTGCAGGGGAAACAATAGTCAAAGTTGCATGTGGAACAAATCACACAGGTTGTTATCTTGGGCTCACACTTGATTATCTTTCCTTCTGTAGTACTATTTCTTATTTTGTTTGTTTTGTGTATTTAGTGGCTGTGGATAAGAATGGCTTTGTTTACACGTGAGTGATCCTTTAGTTTCTTGATTTAGTTTGTGCTTTCTTCTTTTATGTGTAGGATGAGTTGTAATTTTGATTATCAATATGTGTAGGTGGGGTTTTGGTGGTTATGGAAGGTCAGTTCTTAATCATCGGATTGAGCTGATAATGTTTTGCTGGCTGAAAAAAAAAAAAACTGCGAATATCAGATAATTCCTATTTTGAATTGATTTCCTGATTTCTATATTTGGTTTCCATGCTTTCTCTCCTAGTAACCGTGGATTTTGTAGGCTAGGGCACAGGGAGCAGAAGGATGAGTGGGTCCCACGGCGTGTTGATGTTTTTCAGAACAGGAATGTTCTGCCTCCTGATGCAGTGATTTCAGCTGGTTCTGTCAACTCTGCATGTACTGCAGGTACGCTTAAGATAAACTTTTCTGGTTTTTTTCTTTGTCCACAGAATATCAGTTTCAGCTAGAAGTTTATTTGCATTCTTCAGGTGGAGGGCAATTGTATATGTGGGGTAAAATAAAGAACACTGGTGATGACTGGATGTATCCAAAGCCTCTAATGGATTTAAGGTGGTGTTTTGTTTTATTGTTTACAAAATATTTCTTGGGTTTTTGTTTTTCGACTGCTTAAATTGTTTGATCAAATACACCATAATTGCGTAGATAACCTTTTTCTTTTCTTAATTGCATGAAACAGTGGTTGGAATTTACGATGCATGGATTCGGGCAACATGCACCATTTTGTTGGGGCTGATTCCTCGTGCATAAGTTGGGGCCATGCTCAATATGGAGAGCTGGGATATGGCCCTAATGGACAGAAGTATGTGTATGCTACTTCTTTGAAACTGTTGTCATTATTAGACTCTTGTTAATTTCTTTTATTTTATGCTTCTGTTTGTGCGTGTGGCTTTAGGTCTTCAGCTGTACCCAAAAAAGTGGATATTCTTGAGGGTATGCATGTTATTAGGTGGGTGTTAAACGATAGTTACTCCTTCCTTCTTACTTATCTATCTTACTTCCTTCTTGTGGATGTCTCAAATTACATGCTTCATGTTGAAATCCAAATGATTATGTTCTTTGTTTTAAAGTGCACACGATCTTTTTTTTTTGGAAGCCATAGCGGTGAGGATATCTTTGAGAAATCGGGATTGATTCAATAATTTATGAAAGAAAATCCTCTTTATGAGTGATTTTGGTAGACTTTTAATGAAATGTATCCTCGGATAAAGTGAATGAGACATGAAACAGTATTGAGGGAGTTCCTATTAGATGATTTATTTGGTATTATTTAGTTGAAGCTATAGGGTTGATTATGATATCTATTTTTAATTTTGAAACAGTGTTGCTTCTGGTATGGGTCATTCCATGGTTATTGTTGATAGAACAAATGTCAGTGAACGACTTGACCAGGTAACTTAAATTTAGCAATTTTTTTTTGGACGTTTATTTGTACTGCTTTGCAACTTGGTCAAGTTTTTGGTTTGGTACTGATGAGTGTCTCCAAGTGATGATTACTTAATGATCAGGGCTGTTAAATGGGAATTTATTCTTGTAGGAAGGTGGGGAAAATTGAGTGCTTGTTCTGTCCGTAAGGGTTAATCATGTGTTGGATTTAGGTGCGTGGGAGCTGTATGTGTTTGATTGTAACAGAAACCTGTAGATACTCACTAGAATTAGAGTTTTTGACGTTTCTTCCTTCTCTCGCTTCATTTCATATTCTGCCAGATGCTGTCAGAGCTTTGGCATTGTCTGCTTATGCTGTTATCTTACATTTGTATCTGCTGCTAAATGTATTCTGTTTATAATACCAGTAACAGTATCTGACTTATTGTTTTTCTACAGCTTGATATATATGATGGCAAAGCCTCTGATGAAGGTATGTTAATAGTCATAATTTTAAGTGAGTTAACAGCGTATCTTGTCAGGAACACATTTAATAGGAAAAAAGAAACTGAGTTCATATCCATCAGATTATAAGATATGTATATATTCTTTTGGTTATGATTTGATTTGAATGTACTTATGCTGTAGTGAATGAGAAACCTGTATATGAAACTCCAGTATCCAAGCAGACTTCAAGAAAGAGTAGGAAAGGGACTGACAATTCCAAGAAGAGGAAGAAGTCAAAAGATTCATCCGACTCAGAAGAAGAAGAAGAGGATGATGAAGAAAGTGAGGACAGCGAAGAGCAAGTGAATGGTGAGGCAGAGAAGAAAAGGGGTAAAGGTCGAGGTAAGGCATCCAAAAAGTTAGCTGCTGAGGGGAAAGGTTCTGGGCGCGGCCGTGGTCGCCCTCCAGCAAATAAGAAGCTCTCTCAAACAACTGGTAAGAGAGGACGACCCCGGAAGTCGTCATGACTTAATTTTTACGGTCCCAATTGGAAATTTTGTTCTCTGTACCAAGATCCAAGAGAATTGTGCTTTGTAATTCATTGGCTGGTAAATTTGCCCATCAGTGTTGTCGGTATGTTTTTAATATTTGGTCCTGCTAAGTGTTCATACAAATTTTTGGAAAACAAATGGTTAGATTTGCGATGTATTTTGTGATCTAGAGATTAGAAATGCCTGCCAGCTTATTTTCTATTTTTTATTTCGAGGGAAATATGTGTTACTTCATTGTCTTTCCATAACGTAATATCCCTCTACGAGATCTTTGTTGATATTTTCAAAATTTAAAAGCTCTGTTACTTCATTATCCGCGTCATTTCATGACAAGATGCAAACAAGTGGAAGTGGCACTTGGCAATAGAAAGTGGAACTTGATAATTTGATCAATCGGAATGTTGTCCCTTTCTATATCTATTGAGGTGTCTCCTCCAGCCCTCCCTTCAAATTTGGAATGAATTTCTAATATAGTAATGCCTTAAAAATAAACGAGTCCAGTCCTTCAATATCATCTTCGGTAACAAAATCTTTTCGACTCTCTCATTTCGTGCTGAACTTTATTACCAAGAGTAAGGCTTTTTATGTGATCCATAAATGAAAATAACTGTTCCTTCATTAACCGAAGCAAAAGATCGGTCATGTCATGTCTTCTTCTGTTGGGACCGAGGTGGTCGTTGATGATTTCTTGATACAACATATCATATCCGTTGTAATGGTATTGCATTGTAGGCACCGTTAATTGTCGTGCGTGTTCTGCACAAGATTATTGAACTCAAAATGTTGTCCCTTGTAGTCTATTGAACTACCAAAGAACCTTTCAGGATCGAATTGTTGTGGGGATTCCATGCTGGCAATTGCCCATTTGGGTTCAACTTCATTCATATCTTGCACCTTTCTTTCGGTAAAAGTAGCAGCGACGGTGGGGAACAATCTCAATGTCTCCTTCACTACTGCTTCAAGATAAAGCAAGAATTTGACTATCTTCCTTTCCACACCATATGATTTTTCCATCAGCAAAGTCATGGCCAAAATCACTGTTACTGCCACCGTGTTAGTTCCATCTGCATATTTAACGTAATCAAAAAAAGTAATTTCTTTTCTCACTTATTTTTATCGTGGAACACGAACCGCGACAAGATCTAATTAAGTTAACATCATAATGTAATTGTATAGGTCCAATACATGCCATGCCCACTCGATCTATGCATACTTGCTTGTGCGATTGATTGTGAAGGCAAAAGCATGAGTTGAAAAGCTGCGAGTGGGCATTATTATTTGTCAGCATTTTGGTGACCTAACCTCTTTCCATCATTCGATGGGAATGAAGACACATAAGATAAAGTCGCATGATTATGCAGTTGAGGAATACAGAATCTTGTTCTCTTCCTTCCAAATTGTAAATTGTAATTTTGCTTAAACAAAATGTTGATTAATTTCTACAGAGTACAGAATGTCATTTCATATCTACTTCCTTAACGGATAATAACACTCACAGGGGAGCCGGAGAGAGGATATTGATTGTTTTGTTTAGTTCTGCAACAGGAGCATGCATGACCCACCTAGTGCTGTAAATGAGTAGTTGGATTGGATGGATCCGTGGAGCGAGCTAGCATGTGATTCGTGCAATGCCATTGCCAGCTCTCCAACCTGAGATATAGATAGATGGATAGATGTAGTTGGTAAAATTTTGCATTTGGAAATATTTAAAAGTGATAATTTAATTGCTTTATTTTGTATGGCATGTGAGGAGGGCTCCACCTTGCAGAATGGTGGCCAGTCATGTGCCATTGCACCTAATTGCGCTCACAAATAATTCTCTTCTCTACCTATTGCTGAATGCTGATAAGCAATTCTACTTGCTCAATCTTCACTTGATAACGACGCTTTGCTTCTGTTGAGATCTAAATCCTACCTTAAAGCAGTATGTGTATTAGTGTGGGAGTGGGACTAAATCTAAAAGTCTATCGACACCAAAGACTGAAAGAGGAGCCAGCCATATTGCTTTTCCAGCTAATACATACTGCTTTCGGGACATCAATTATCTCCTACATCACAAAATTCACCTTTTTTGCTTCTATCATATTCTTAGCCATCAGCCACCCTTTTTCATCTAGTCGTTTTTACAGTACTCCCACAAAGATGCCAAAAGTAAAAACAAAATCATCTTGCCAAACATGCACGGAAGCGATAGATTCTTCTTCTTCGCCTTCTTGTTTTAAACAACACCTTATATTATCTACTTAGGAATCACTGAACGATGTCAAATGCCCCAAGGCCCCCATGTGAGTGCTCATACGTGGCATCCCAAAAGTCAAGACACGTTCTAGTTAAAGGACAAATTAGCTGTCAATGAATCGTTCTGTGGTTGGTTTAGATTATAAATTAACAGGGATATGTGGCAGTTGAAATTTACTAGACAGAGAAAAATAAAATGCAATTCCTAAATGAGGTTTAGTTGAGTTAACCAAACTCAAGTTTCTTTCCTTCCCACTTATAAAAATTAAAATTTTTAAATTTCTCTTTCACGTTACTTAAATTTAACGTGTTAAATAAAACTTGAAATACAAATATACGTAATTTAAATTAAACCTTAAAAATATAGTGTAAATAAAAAGCCTTTTTTTTTTTTTTTCCTTGGGAGAATACGTAGAAACCTCTTATTTTACTTTGTCAAGCCCAACTTCTGGATGGGTCCCCACACATAATTTCCTTTGTGTGTTTCGACTTTGGATTCAAATCCATTATGCGTTCTTTATTTATCCTATAAACCTTCCATTCAATTATTCTGTCACTCCAATGTAACGTCTCAACGCACGGGAAGACAAGCTAACCTGCAATCTACCGTCCTACGCGATTCATTCTGTCATCTCCTCTCTTAATGCTTTGCTTCAGATATGTGTTACAGACATATTTTTATTTATAATTTTTTATTTAATTATATTAAAATTAAAAGAGTGTATAATAGAATGTGAAAGAAGAGATCTGCAATCACCTTTACTCTTTACTTTATTACTTTCTAAGAATCTTATTTGATAACTTTCTTCAATTTGAAGTTGAATTTAGCTTTCAATATTTTCTATATTAAATATTAAATGAATAATTTGTATATATATATATATATATATAACTTTCTATGCGTAAACGTGTAAGAATTTAGTAGAACAAATACATAACAGAAATACTACAACTGATAATTAAAATTTCTTTTAGCATTTCACAGATTGAGTAATCAATATAGTAATAGTCAATATGATAATAGTAATGTTGGTGGCCATGAAAAATTCCACAATACACCATTACCATTTGCATTTATAATGCCACAATTATTTGCTTCTTTATTGATTTTTTTAAAAAATAAAAATTACCGTGTAATTGCACGGGTGCACAGGCTAGTTTAAGTTTGAATTATTACATTATTTATTTTTTGTGGAATATATTACATTACTGTCATGAGAAAAAATAGGATGAAGGGTGGACCATATCCCAAACTCTGCTGCCGATAAAAGCAAAAGCAACTGGCCACTTGACCAAATAAAAGGACAGCAAAGCGCAGAAGAGAATGAACGAGAATCTGTCTCTGTCTCAGCACGAGATGCAACCAACTGATTCAGACAAGCAAAACCCGAGATCCCATCGCGATTTCTCGCGGATCGGCGAAGGGATAAGATATTTTCAGTTCAATCATCGATTATCTATAATCAATAATATCAACTGTTGAAACTGGAAGCTCAAAACTTAAAAGCAGTAAAAAGACAAAAAAAATACTAATATGACATCTTTTTTGTTCCGCCTGTCAAAAGTCTCAACGCTCAACGGACCAAAGCGTACATGGCATTGTTGGCAACGGACATGAGCTGAGGAGTACAAACACAACGCGGACTCCAACGTAAAATATTAACCTAGATTTAAGGAGTGTTTTCAGGTCCGCGTATTTAAGCTTACACTTGTTGCATTTCCAATGCGGTAACCACTGCGGTGGTCTTTTCTCCACAGACAGAGAAGCCTGAGAGTACGAAGGAGGAGACGAGACATGGGAAAATCTACCTCCTGCTTCAAATTAATCACATGCGGTGGTGATGTGGTGGACAAAGATGATTACCAAGCATCTGAGGTGAGCTATCTGATATATTCAGATGTTAACAATATCTTCAAAAATACTAAATTTGGCTTCTTCTGATATGTGTGTAAGTGATCCGGGCAACTTTGTTGTGTTAAATTAACTAACTCGGCACTTCTGATTCCTGCATTCATGAATTGGTGGGATTATGTCGAATTTCCTTGGTGTTTTCGAATTCATGGTTTTTAATCATTTTGCTATATGAGATGCTATTCAGAGTTCGTCGTCAATGGCCAATGCGCTGTTTGGATAGTTTGAACTGAATTTTTTCCATCGTGATATTTCTTTAGGATGGAATCTCCACAGAATCCCCACGTCAATGTATGTACTACAACTGAACGATCGCGTCGATTTTATCAAGTGTTATAAGGAAAGCAAAGAGTTTACATATAGCTATATATATGTCTGTAAATTTCTGTGATCAGTGATTCATTATTTCTTTGATGGCTGGTTGAGTTGTTAGCTCTTTCACTCTTCATAATTATTTTTCTGTATTTCATAAGTTATTATGGAAATTGGTATGCTTCTGAATAATGACGCCGTAAAACAGGCAAACGTAAAACGTTGTTTTGATCGAGCACTTCGGTTAAATTGATAGGCATAAATTATTTTCATATTTGAGGTAGACCTTCCTCAGACTTTTGGAATTTGAGATTACTGAAACTGCACAGTGCACGATCGTGTACGCTTTTCACTTTAGATAAATATTAACTTACATGTTTGTAATATTTTAAGATATGTGATTTCTGTTCAGCTGATACAAGCTGCTGGAACAACAAAGTGTGTCATCCCCTTTCCCGTTTCTCTCTCATTGGTGAAAAATTATTAAAATAATATTACAAGTACTAATAATTTGTTCCAAATATATTTTCTTATCACTGAGAGAGGAATGACACACTTCGGGGAAGAGCAGATTGTGTTCCAAAGCTGTCGGTTAGATCATAAGTGAACCATTTATCTAGATACTGTTTGCATTGTGTAAGGGCACCGTTTTAGAAGCATTAATCATATGGTTGTTGCAACATGATCCTTTTGGTCGTTAGGAGGACACCCCAATGCTGAAAGAAACATATCCCCTTTAGAACTTAATCATTTATTTAATTTGTTCATTGCATATCTGAGTTTCTCTTCATATGTTTTGGTTGTGCTGATACATCGACATAATTGGAAACAAATGCTTACAATATTATTAGCTTTTCACTCCATTATAAAATTACTTAACCTGGAAAGAAGATTGAGGAAAGCGGAATGTAAATATCATCCGTCTTTTTAAGTCACGGTGCCCTTGAATGTGCACATCTGTGGCATGCTCGTATTTATTAATTTATGTCTTTTTCGGTTATTCCAGATCAAAGATTCTCATGACAAACGAGGTTGGAGTTTCCGGAAGAGATCTGCAAGGCATCGTGTACTTAGCAATACTGTTATAACAGATACCTCTTCTTCTGCAAATAAGGAGAGTTCTGAATGTGCTAGTGTTAATTTTCAACAACCAGAAAACTCTAATGTTGTTGAGAAGATTTGCACAGCACATCGTTCTGATGAAAAACCTGATAAACCCCAGTTTTCCTCTGTGGTGGACTCACAAATATATGAGCCTGTTGCTGTCACTGAAACTGAAAGTAAGGCAGATGTTGATCCAGTTGCTGTCACTGAAATTGAAAGTAAGGCAGATGCCGATCCGCCAGAGTCAGTTGTTATCATTATCCAGTGTGCCGTCAGAGGGTTCTTGGTATGTTCTCCTTGCTTAGTTTAGTAGTCCATAACCTTATTAGCAAGAATTAATAGTAGTTTCCTTTTATATTCCTTCAGGCTCAGAGAGACCTGGTAAAGCTTAAGAATGTAGTGAAGTTGCAAGCTGCTGTTCGTGGTCACTTAGTTCGGAGGCATGCTGTAGGGACCCTACGTTGTATTCAAGCTATTGTTAAAATGCAGCTCCTTGTGCGAGCCCGCCATGCTCAGAAACTACATCCAGAAAAGCATTTAAATCAGAAGCAAAGCAAAAATGATGGCTTAAAAACATTGGTAATACTCTAAAGTTACTCTTTACAAGATATCTTGCCTTACTTATTCTGTGTAATCAGTTCAATGGTTATTTCTTAGATTGCTAGCAAGCATGGATCAATTCTCTGTTGAAGTATGTGTTATTTTGCATTTATTTATTTAAATTAAATATTTTTCCCTCCTTAGTATTGGCTTGGAACATCCAGGGATTCATTCCCATAGCTGTCTTTAAGTCTGATTATCTTTTTTATCCATGGTTTAGGGGAACGAAAATCACATGACCAAATCAAATGTGACATACACTTCCATTGAGAAGCTACTTAGCAATAGCTTTGCTTGTCAGGTATGTAGTTATGGGTTATTTCTGTTACAAGCTCTGCAATTACATCATGTATGTCATCTCGCAGTTATCAAATTTTACTAAACTGCCTTTTTCTTTCCATTATGACAAAGCTGTTGGAATCCACAGCAAGAAACAAATCTATCCATGTCAAATGTGACCCTTCCAAAGCTGATTCAGCTTGGAAATGGTTGGAGAGATGGATGTCTGTTTCATCAACTGATACTAGAGAATTGAAAAAAGCATGTTCTGTGACAGAGCAATTGGATGATAGCAAAGAGAGCAGTTCTGTATCTCAATTGGAATCAGCTATTCGATCTGAAGATTTTAGTGAATCAGTTGATCCAAAGCCTATTGTTGGGGACCCAGTTTTGCCTTCTGAAGATAAAGAGAAGTTGATGACTTATGATGTTGATAACTTCAATTTTCATGGAAGCCATTGTGCATCTTCTATTGATGAAGATAACTTGGAGCAGGCTTTGCCTGAATTGACAGTTACATCCGATGTTAAAGTAACTTCTGTAGAAGTTGATCCTTACCAAAATGCAAAACTACCTTCAGATGCAATTGCTCCAAAGGATCTTGATTCTCTTCCACAGAGTACATCTGATGTTAACGTAATTTCTGTGGAAATTGATCCTCACCAAAATGCAAACCTGCCTTCAGATGCAAGTGCTCCAAAGGATCTTGATTCTTTTCCACAGATTACATCTGATGTTAATGTTACTTCTGTAGAAATTAATCCTTACCAAAATGCAAAACTGCCTTCAGATGCAAGTGCTCCAAAGGATCTTGATTCTCTTCCACAGATTACATCTGATGTTAAAATAACTTCTGGAGAAATTGATCCTTGCCAAAATGCAAAACTGCCTTCCAATGCAAGTGCTCCAAAGAATCATGATTCTCTTCCACAGATTACATCCGATGTTAAAATAACTTCTTTAGAAATTGATGCTCACCAAAATGCAAAACTGCCTTCAGATGCAAGTGCTTCAGAGGACCTTGATTCTTTTTCACAAAAGCATGAAATTGACAGTGAACAACCCAAACGATCTACAAAAAGATTTGCTTCGGACCAACTAGAGACTGAGGCAAAGAAATTTGTATATGGATCAAGAAAGGCCAGTAATCCTGCATTTATTGTTGCACATTCAAAGTTTGAAGAGGTGAGTTCAATATCAAATTCAGGTAGGTCTAGCAGTTTATCATATCAGGATGAAGCAGTTGAGTCACAAGCAAATGCCCCTTCTGTTGGTGAAAATATTGAAAATAGGACAAAAGAGTTCTTCTCATCAGAGAATTCTACTCCTTTTACTTCCAGGATTGGCGGCTCTGAATGTGGTACTGAACTTTCTATTTCATCCACTCTTGATTCACCTGACATATCCGAGGTTGGGGTTACAGAAAATGAGCGCAAATGTAAAGATATGGCGGAAGAAGCTATTTGTAATCCTGACATTACATTAAACACTGATGCAGAGACCAATATTACCAGCGCCATTCCAGCTTCAAATGTACCTAGCCCTGTTCTGGGTCAGGCAGAGACAGATGATGACATTAATGACGAAATGGCTCATCAAGTGGTGGCTTTGGACTGCGAAGAATCAACTACACAGTCTGAGAAACTTGCACCTAGACTGCAGAGAGAACAGACAGAGGCCGTCGTTCAAGATATCCAGTTGTCCCCCGAAGCTTCACCAAGAAGCCATCTCACTGTCCCTGAGTCACAAGGAACTCCTTCAAGTCTGGTATCGGCGAAACCAAAAGAGAGCAAAACTGACAAGACTGGATCCAACAATAGACGTAAATCCCTGTCATCGGGTAACAAATCACCTGCAAATGCAAATCACGATTCAGGCTCAAGAGGTGGTAATAGGGAGGAACTGCCTAAAGATCAGCGGAATGGCAAGAGACGCAATTCCATTGGCTCAAAACCTGATCATTTTGATGAAGAACCAAGAGATAACAGTGGCAATAATTCTCCTCTTCCCCATTTTATGCAAGCCACAGAGTCAGCTAGGGCCAAGATTAATGCAAATAATTCTCCACGATCAAGTCCAGATGTGCACGACCGAGACGTCCAGGTTAAGAAGAGGCATTCTTTACCTGGTGCAACTAATAGGCAGAGTTCTCCGCGCATCAGACGATCAATGTCTCAAGCACAGCAGGGCAGAAAGGGAAATGGCTTAAACCCTCCTCCTGGTATTTTCATTTTTCTGAAGTCAAACGAATCTCCTTGCTTCTACTTATAATTCTTTTCAGATGAACTTATTTTTGATTATTCTTTTCTGTTGATCATTATGCCGAAAATACGCACTCATGGAAATTTCACACGGGCTTATAAACAAAAAAAGATGTTAGGAACTTTGTGACTGTTAACTCGCGGAGAACTTTGGTTGTTGTCAAACAGAGTGTTGCTATCCATGCATGGACACACACTTTCTTGGCGAAAACCTTAAGTCGTTGAATTAAAGATAATGGTTGCGCTTCTATGATTTGTGTTAATTACCGTTTGAATTCTGGTTCTTTCAGAGAGAAGATGGCAGAGGTGAATTGACAACTGAATTTGCTGACCGCGCGACATGCCTGCCTCTACGTAGTGGATTGGTTTCTTAGAGTTCCTGCTGTTTTTCGTTGAATGGCCGTACACTTGATTGCATTCTAGTGGTGCATCGCGTTATGACACAGTTACAACGCTGACTGTAAGCGTTAAAGTTGCTCTTAGTTTCACATCCAGGCTTTTTATTTGATTGTTTCCCTCTCCCCAGGAAGGCTCTAGGATCGGAATGGGAGTGATGCATATATAGTGAGTGAGGTTTACTTGTAAGTACATGATTGATCTCATCACTTTCATAATCAGTGGGGTGCCATCTGTAACTTCTCAGACAAATTCTGTTTGTGCTGTTTGTTAAAGGATATTTTGCGTGTTTATATGTACTTTTTTCGTTTGGCCAAACACGCCTGTTGATTCAAACGGTTGAGCCGAATGGCCTATTGGATGTTTTTTCGGCCGTTGCCGCGGTTTTTAGAATTATCTACTTATATGTAGATATTTTGATTTTCGAAAGTGTTTATTTTTTTTTAAAATAATTTGAACACTCCAAAATTAAAAAGAAACTAAAAAAAAAAATCTAATTGGCTATTATAAGCAACTTGTGATATTATATATTGGAATAAAACTTTCTTTTTAAACATGATTTATTATCAAGCCAGTGGCAGTGCCAGATTAAATTGTAACCACAAATTTTGATAAACCTTGATTAAAAGTTATTAAGCCATCTAGCTATTTTATGTATCGGTAATTTAACAAACCCACATTCCTTAATTAAGTTGGACTGGTTGTAGTCACTTGGGAAAAGAAAAGTAAAAAAAAAAAAAGAAGGTTGGCTATAGGATCTGAGACATTCATAAATTAGACGATAACGCAATATTTTTTTAATAATTTCGTTTTTTGATTTTCTTTTTCGATTTTATGATAAAAATACATAATTTTTTTGGTTAAAATTAATATACATAATTTTGAAGTACTAAAGAATTATTAAAATAACGTCCAGGAGTTAACCGAGAGAAAGTAAATTTTGAATATTTATTTGTAAAATTATAATATGTGAGCAGATAAAAAAAATTATAACATGAGATAGAAATTCTGGACAATATTTTTTATATAAATAATAGAATAATTTCGGTTTTTTCAATACGCTGAATTATTATTATTAATTTAGAGGGAAAAAATGAATTTGGGTGTAAGAAAAATGAAATTCTTAGTGTTCGGTAAAAAAGAGAGGCAAACGAAGAGAATGTCGATGCTATTTGGCGTTAACGATAAGTTTGGATGGATCGGAATATTGCTCGAATGCCCGCCTACACTCCAGTCTTCTCTTCCCCTGGCTCTAAAAATGGGGCAAAACTATAAAAATTAAAAAATTGGAGGCTGAGCTCTGAATCTCTTAGCGCAGTTTTGATGCTGCGAAATAATCTTAGTTGCATTAGCAGAACGTGAACAGCGAAAACTCCGATTGATATCATATCTCAGGATCGTTAACTTATATGTAAAGTGTCTGACTAGGGTTTACTCTGAGCTCTGCGATTGCACCAAATCTCTATCTGCTTGATTCTTTACATTGGTTCATATATCGAAGGAGAAAAACCAGGTTGAGAAAATTTGATTTTATTTTAAAATATGCGTGGATTGCACAAATCAAAAACAGTTTCATGGGCCTCAGATATTGATCTTTGTCAGGTAAAAATTATTTCTCAGTAACAAATCCATAATCAATAAATTGATTGGGAATCACTATTCGATTCTTTGATACTATCGGTTGAGCAAACCTTAATTCATGCTTTGTCCCACACTTTCTTTGATCAAGTCCGCATAAACCATTTTGCATGTTTGATCCCTATTTTTTATACGCAAATGGTTTGACGCATCGCAAGTCACTTGCTTAAGTTTGATTGTTTGACTATCACATCATGATTTCTGCTCCGTCTTGTTCAGGCTTAAATCTTTGTGAACATTAAATACTGTCTGTTAGGTCTTTTTAGGCTTTTCTCGTAAAGACTTTTAAGGGTAATTGCTCTTGGGGATTCTTTCGTGGATGGGGAAGGACAGTCAGTGTCCATTAGTAATTCACATGAATATAGACGCAATAAGAGCTGAGAAGCAATAAAATGGCCAATTTTTATTTTATCTTATTTTTAAAAATAATGTTGTGGATGGTATTTGTTCTTGGCACTTGGTGTTTTTTGCGAGATCATGAAATGGTGCGCTGGTTCATGATTGGTGTTAATACTAGCTTTATAATCTGAAGGCATAGAAGCAAAGAAGTATGGGATATTGTTAATACTACCTATGTATAATGATTTTCATGGTGCATCGTCATCTACGTTTGTATGGAGACTATCATTTTGCGTGATATTCTGGAGAAAAGGGCATATAACAATGGCTACGTCTAAAATTTTATAAATACCGTTTTTACAAGGTGTTGTTATCATCCTATCTATCCAATCTTTTGGCTATCCAGTGTTCATATGTTTCGGAGGCCTCGGGAAAATGAAGCATTTCCTTTCTGACTTAGATATTCTCTATTCAGTTGTTTAAAGGGTTGAATGTATTTTCTCAATTTAAGCTCTTACATATTTAATTCTTGAAGTTACTGAAATAATTTTAGCTGTAGCTTAGAAACTTTCAGCAGGGATCAGTGTTAGTAAAGAGATTGCTTTTATTATTCTTATAGTTATTTACTTTCTGAGTTAGTCTTGAAATGTTCTTTTAATATGGTTGTTACTGTCATTTCATTAGCCTCTCTGATTGGAAAAAAGAGTCAACCTTCCCATAATCGTTTTTCTCCGCTGTGTCCTTATGGCCTTGCCTGGTCAGTTTATGTTTTGAGTGGCTATATTTATGGGTAACCTAATCTCTGTGATCTTTGTGGTTAAAATCTATCTTATAGAAGAGATACCAAAAATTTCCTAGTTTGCTTTGCATTTGACTGGAAATGTATCATCAGGTGTTATTTGTTGCCCAATTTCAGTGGCATTTGTCTCTGTGTATTTTGTAAGTGTTCTGCATACTTTTAACGTGTAGGTTGCACTCCCATGGTTCCTTAGAATAAAATTTGTTGCTCATAAATTATATAAATGAGTTAGTGCGGTTGCTGTGCGGTTGCTGGTGTGTCCGTGTGTATGTGAAGAATTGAAAATCAGGTGACTTTAGAAGTCTTTGTTGTCTTTCATTCTAAAATTTTGTTCTTTTTTCTGTTTCGAAGGAGATTAAGCGCAAGATCACAGCCCCTTCCAACATGGGAAGGCCAAGTCATAGTGATAATTCCCAGAGAATTACTGTTGTTGCATGCATAAGTAGCACGAGTAAAGGTGACAATATGACAGAAATCGTTGGTTGGGCATCCAATTAGCACAAATATCGCCTTCCAGAGTGTGACTGGATATAAATTGTATGAAGTCTTTTTGTCTGACACCTGGATGGAGAGTTGGAGGGTGACAGGGTCTTATTGGAGACTTTTTGAAACTGCTTCCATATTGGATTCGGTTGTTCAATAAGTTACTTCTGATAAAAGATCTGACCTTGATATTACTCCAAGTTTCTGCGGAGCGTTATCAATATCAGTAATGGGAAAAAGCCAGCACCCCTATTAGCAGTTTTAGGCAAATCTGTCACCAGTCACCACGTAGACGGATGGGATTATGAACGTTATTTTTTTTGGTGTAGTATTTTCATATAAGGAGAGAAGGTTTTGGATGTGGTTTCTTTTGAGTCCTGTGTTTGGGTGTTAAATTCTCGAACATACTTGAAGTGGATTAGACAATACTTGATCCTAGCTTCTTGGTGCCTATTAGGTGAAACTTTGGTGGCGCAAATTGAATACCTTCAAGTCTCTTCTTCAGCCATTGAACTCTATTTTCTGGTCACCTAGTGTGTAAGGATCAGAAGCAAGATTACCCAAGTTACTTTTTTAGAATGTCTAGTCAAACGGGATCTTCGAGATGCTAGGACTTCGGAGGCCCTTGCCCTGAGAACTTTGCATGTGAAATATCATGATATGATATGTGATCACTCTAAATACCTTTGCTTTTATTTTCTACCAGAATATGCTCAGAATATTGTGCCAACGACTTTCATTTTGTTATATTTGACTGACAAATTTTAACACCGTTGCTGAGCAAAGTTGCTACACAAGATGAATTACATCGAGAATTGTTTTTATTTTTAATGTATTGAATAGTCCTTTTCTGTAGTAATGTGGTATAATCCCATATAGGGTCAGATGATATTCTTGGTTTCGAAGTTTTTTCATCTGAAAAATCATCATAGTTGTGTACTTGAGATTGTATTTACTTACTTGATATGGCATAAGATGGGAATCAATAATTATTCATTTAACAAGATGCTGTATAGATAATGGTTACTGGTCAAAGGAAGAGATGGCCAAAGGTGGAACACTAATACTTCTTCACTAAACAGGTTAAATTATTCTTATCAGAGGAATCTCCTTCTCAAGTGGGGTTCAATGCTCAAGACCACCTCCAAGCGAAGACATCATTGCCGTTGCATTCAGGCGGAGCAGGCTCTGATGACATTCTACCTCCTGGATTTGAGAGAAATCTTTCTTCAAATCATTTGCAGATTAAGCCATCCCAAATTCCTGTGATTAGATGGACTAATCCACCTAAGGTGATTATTTTATGGTGTTCTATGTTGAACAGCTTCCTTAGAAATTTTAAATGAGATGTCTCTTCACAAAATTGAAATAAAAACAGGGGTAAGGGGAGGGGGAAGGGCAACACAATTTCGAAGTTTGTTTTATTGATAATTTAATGGTTAGTGAATATATCTTTTTTACAGATTGTGTTGAATCTCTCATGGCAAGTTGTGGCTGGGGAGGAAAGCGAGGAGGTAGAGGATGAAAATCAGAGGGAGATGAGAGTACTTGAAGCTATTTATCCTCGCCCATCTTCCATTCCTCCCAAGTTTGATTCATCTCTTACCTTGTACATAATTTCTCTTAGGTGACATGCTTTTATCATCTAAGGGTGTTTTTCTTCTCTTTTCCCCGTCTGCAGCCCCTCTGTCTCAACGGATGTAGAAAACTCCCATTGCACTGATGGTCAAGCACCTTCAATACCAATTACACCCATCGAAGAGGAAGATGCAGCACTAGATGCATCGTCTGATTTTATGGCATCAGCTGATGTTCCACTAAGTTCGCAGCCTTCTCCATTAGCTCCCGGCATACCTGATTCAAAATCCACCGCAAGTGTGCAGTTAGCCCGTGGTGTAGAAACTGATATAGCTTCTACATCTTTAGCTTTAACTAATATCATAAAGAGCAATGAACATGGAAACTTTATTGACCATGAATTGCTAAATAAAATTCTCAGCAACTCAGAAGTAATTGAGAAGTTAGTTGAAGATTATGGAGCATCTGATAGCTTGCAATATGTACCAAATGCGAGGTCAGCTTCAGTGGCTTTTTCACATCCACCTGTTCCTGTTTATCAAGCAGAAACCAGTGCACCTTTATCAGCTGCTTTTTCAGCCAGTCCTTCCTATCCTCAGCCAACATGGGGTCCAGGGGGGTCTATTCCTACACAATGGCTTCCTCCACCTGCCGTAAGTCCAGCAAAGGATGTGAACTACTACAAGAGCTTAATTCAGCAACATGGAGGGGAAAGGCAAGAGAATCTTCCACACCTCAATAACCGTAACATCCAGCAACCAGTAGCAAACCAGGAAACAACACAAAATTCTAGATCAAGGGAGTCGAAACCGAAGATAATGAAACCTTGTATCTATTTCAACAGTTCCAGAGGATGTCGAAATGGAGCTAACTGTGCATACCAGCATGATGTGGCATTCCAGCCAAGGGGTAGTCCTGTGCCCGGCATGCAAGATTCAAAGAGAATGAAAATGGATAGTGAGATTAGCAGTTAGTTGGATTCTCAATTTGGATGCTGGTTTGAACTGCCAATTATTGGGATGATGCAGATCGCATGTGAGGTCTGTTGCCATTCACCTTTCATGCAGGCTGTGTTACATATGAGCAGTTATCATGGCCGCTTGTTGCAGCTTGCTTATAATCACTTCCTGTAACATTTTTGAATGTGAAGGCTCCATTTTCTTCCTTTGATTGAGAATCTGCGGAAATTGCTCTGTTTTTCTTAATCTTAATCCATGAAACATATATTTAGATTGAGAGCCTCAATGCATATTTTTGGGAATATTCATTATTTTTCTCCTAGGACTTAAAATAAAGTTATAAATGCACCAAGTATTTCGAAAGTCCAAAACTTTTTAATGAAACATTAGAATTCAAAGCATTTTTATTTTTGGGGTGTACTGGAGGTCCCTCACAGCCCCCTTAAAGCGATTTCAGTCTTCACGCTGATTTGGAGACTGCTTACCTATTTTTGAAAATCACCAAAATAGAATCTGTGTTTATCTATAAAATGCAAACAAAAAATATTTTTTTTGTGATGGAACTTAATTTCACTTTGGTCTCTTTTTGGGTTGGTTATAATGGAGATTGATGTCTGGTCCTAAACTCCAAATTGAGAAACTTGCTGTGGTTGAATAAAAATAAAAAATGAATATTGAGACAGCTGAGAAAAGGAGAGATATTGAATAATTGATCTAGGACTAGGACAGAGATGAAAGACAAAAATAATCAAGAAAAAAAATTAGAAGAAAGGCCTAAGGAAATTAATTATTGCAACCCATTTTTAATTACTATACATCATGTATTGTTAAAATTATTTAATTAATTTTTATTAAAATTACACTTTTCCTTCCAAAATACTCTGTTAAATGGCTCTAGTGAAGAATTTTTTTTTTAAAATAACAATTTTAGAGAGTCGTTTGGAGATAAAACAGCCTTAGGAAGTTCAATCTTTTCTTGAATGGCTCTTAAAAACTATTTAATCATAATTTTTATTTTTCAAAATTGAGGAGTAGGTATCTTAATTAACTCCCTGACATACGTAAATGCAATGGCATTTCTTCTCTACTAACTTTGTACCATGTAAGAATTGAAAAGATGTCACTAATTACTATTCTTGAAGGCTTATTAGCTCTTTTTTCCAAATTTATGTAACTTTTGCCATTTCTAATATCAAGAAATGGTTATAGTAGAAGAGCTTTTAATTGTCAACATTGATTGATGTAGTAAACATTTTAATGTTTAAACAATATTCTAAAGTAGCAATCAATTTTAAAGGCTTATGATAAAAAAAGAAAAGAAAAAGATTCTTATTGAATTATAAAAATTATGCAGAAGAAGCTAAAGAATATTATCGTCACCAAAGTTTCCTTGTTATAAATGTTAGGTGGTGGTTTCTCAAGAGAAATAGACGCCTATGACTAATGGTTATTTGGAGCTATTAAAAAAATTTCAAAAACAAACCTTAGACAGATATTTAAAGCTGAAACAGTTACAGAGAGCCATTTGATCATATTAAAAATGTTTCATTTTAAGAAGAATTAATCAAGTAATTTCAATTATACCAACGTGTTAATTAAAAATGAGTGCCTTAATTAATTCCCAAGCCCTAAACACCCCGTTTCATTACTCCCCGCCTCTTTTTCTTTTTTCACTTTTTCATCGCTAACCCTTGCTGGGTTATCTCAGTTGTGTGCACCGCCTCCGTTCTCAGGCGCCACCTTTGATTCTTTGATATCTGTTGCTCATCTCGTCAAGTAATCTATTTATATTATGCTGTGATTAAAGCCTTTGAGAAAGATTAAAAAAGAAGAAGCTTCTGTGATATCTTAAAAATGTTGAAGTTCCTATCAAGGGTGAGAATCGAATTCAATGCCTTGGATCCGCGAACAGCATCATGTATGGAATTTTTGGCTCAATGTAACGCACGAAAGGCCAAAGAATCTAACCCTGCGTGTCAAGTGGCCGTGAAGCGCCGAACAGATGATCATCCGCCCCAAATTACCGTGACTTTCGTCAATGGGGTTGAAGAAAAGTTCGATGCAACTTCCACCTCAGCCCAGACTATTAGGAATATGATTCTCGAAAAAGGTCAGCTCCTTGAGACTGAGCAAATGTTCCGAGAGGCCGGTGAGGCCTGGCCTGTTATCATCCCTGAGGAGGAACTTCGTCAACCTGCACCTGGTATCAAAGTGCGTATTGATTCTTTTCAATTTTTCGATGATGTTTTTCTCTGGGATTTAGTTGAACAGCAATGTTATCCGTGGAAAGTGTTTTTTCTCCTTGTAGAGATCACTGGGTATAGCTTTGTTAGCTTATGAATCAAGTTTGCTTTGGCTGAGCACTTTGCTTGTTTCGGTTGATAGATGCGGTTTGTTTATCAAGTTTTATTGCTTGAATTCTGCTCCTTAGATCGTAGTCCTTTTGTAATTTCATTTCTATTGAGATATCTCGTGAAACTTTCCTTCCAAGTTCCGACTTTGCACTGATGGCTATTATCTAACATGGTGTTGTTGGTTTTGTGCTGCTGCCGTAAGTTCTGTACTTTGGGTGCAAGACTTTTGTGTACCACAAGATAATTATTATTACTTTTTATATTCATTGAAACGTTGTCTCAAGAGAATTGGAATTTATTAGGGGCTAAAAGGTACATATGCCCTTCATTTTTGTTTATGAAATAATTTGCATTCTTTACTTGATCTTTTATCATTGTCAAGACATTATTATTAGTCTTACGTATTGTTGTAACTTAATGAGCATTATTTTTCCAAATTATTTCTGCATTCCTTAGAGCAATATTAAGATTCCCCAATCATCAATCCCTGGTTTTATACATTTTTGGCCCAGTTTGTATACGCACGTACGCACTTATATTCTAATTGACACTGAGTATTTTTGTATTTTAAAAGACATGTAATATATGTATCGTCATATGATTAGGATGGAAATTGAAGTTCACACACATTTTTATTCGGTGCTCTTCTTGTTTCCTGTTGTGGTCATCCACTGAACTCTTGGTCTTGAGTGACGTTTTGTACATATTTTCCACGGATTTGTGTTCTTTTTGCTGCCTGTAGTTTTGGTTGATTCTGGACACGTTATAGGTTGCTGGATGCAGCAAGAATTAAATTAACCATGATGATAAAACGCAATGTTCATGTAATTGTATATTCTATTTCTGTGTGGAAACCTGACTTTCTCGAGAAGGCAGTATATGTTACATTTAATTGATAATGCAATGCACTTAGTTTCTGATAATGCTGGATGATTCTTGTATGATAGACCCGGATCCTCTAGATACAGTAACAAGAATTTTTCGGTTTCTAGTGTAGGAACTTTTCTTTTCTGTCTTTGTCTTCGTATGATTGTTGGTTACTCTTAGACACGTTTGAGTATGCCTTACGTTTTTAACACCTTGAGTGTACATGCTTGGTATTGCACTATATGTTTCAATAATACAGCCAGATTTCTTCATCTTGTTTACGTGGCTTTTTCACAACTATATTTCATTTACAGGCCTTCTGTTTGTGAATATGAACAATAAGTCCTGTGGTAAGTTTTAATTAACTCTCTGTTTCATGTGCCCTTCTTTCAGCCAAGGAAAGCAGAAGAGAAGAAACAATAACTCAATCCTGTTCAGCCAATTAAAAGCTGGGGATCTCTCTGGATTTAGCCATATTTATGCGCATTTCCCTTGATCTGATTCAGTGCCGCTGCATTCCTTTCTGTAGTTTAATGCTGAATTGTTAGATATATTTTGGTTAATGTAATCATTTATGTCTTTGAGTTGTGGAGTTTTGATACTTAAATCTTCTCAGCCATTATAGGAGTTGATGTGGCATTTGTGGCAGCCCGGAATCATGCACCTTTCCCCTTCCCAATCTTATAATTTGGTGTTCTGATTTATGCCTACAGACGTTTTGGCTGCATGTTGTAAACAGTTTACGACTGTTGATTTACCATGATCATGTTTAGGGTTTCTTTCAACCCGACCTCTCACCAATACATACGCCATGCCGTGCTACTACTTCCTATCTGTCTCTAACACCATGAAGTCAATCTTATCAGTTACTTTCTTCTGTGATCAGTGATATTCCTATACAGGTTTCCTGCCTTTTTCAGTAGCAAAACGAAGTTTCCTACCTTTTTCTCCCTTTGCCAGCAAGCTAATATGTCACTTGTGAAATCAAAATTTCTATTTGAAATTCCACACGAATGCAGCATCATGTTCAGGACGCAACTCTACAGAATTGAGTTCCTGGACTGCTACAACCAATTGGGATGGTAATGCAGTAAAGGCGGAGAGTATGGTCACTATCCTTAATTGTGGTTAAAGAATTTTTTCTCATTGCTATCTTTGTCCATAACATTGAGAAAAATTGAATCTCCCACTTTGATCCTTGCAAGGAATCAAGTCTGTAGGGAATTTTTAAAAAATATTTTCATAAAAAATTAATATTTTAATTAAATAAATTAATTTAATATATAATTATTTATAAAATTACAAAATATTTTATTTTATATATATTATTTGAAATTTAAAATATTTTAATGTTTTTATTAATTCAAAAATTTTCGGGGAGATAAGGATAATTTTCATCCTCATCTTCGAAATTTTTCCTCCCCAGCGAAATTGTCTTTCTTAATTACCAATGTCCATCTCAAGTTGGACGATGAAGAAAATAACACATTACAAATTATATTTATATAGACCACGGAATATACTTCATAATATAATTTTGTTATAAATAGGAATAAAATTATAATTTATAAGATATAAATAACATTTTAAATTTATTAAAACAAAAACTTCGTTGAATAAATATCATGTAATCAAGTTTTGCTCAACTAGGAGAAGTGAGATAAGAAATGTAATAACTAATTTTAATAACATAATTTGTTTTACCGAGGTAGCTATGATCTGAGTTCTTCTCTTGTTCATATTCTAGCTTGATTTTTAAAAAAATTTATTTAAATCAAGTTTATATTTACTTCTTCTTCTTTTTTTTTTATCTCCAGGTTTATATTTACTTGATGAGAACCATTTCTTTTATAACTATAAATTATTATTATTATTTTCTTACCGGTCAGGTCTGTCCCAGAACAAAAGTGGAAGAGAAGCAAAAGGTTTTAGATATAAGCAGGTTTTCTAATCCTGCAGGCACGACGATCTGAGAAGTCATCATCATCCATCATCAATGGCAAAAGCGCTCTGGCTCTTGTATCCTCTTCTCTCTCCTCAATTGTCATATGAAACTTTTCCTTTTACATCTCTTCATTTCTGTTATTGTCCTATATATTTGATAAAAATAATGAAATCACGCTGACTGTCGCTTCTCATATGTTCAATCATACGGCTTTTTCCTCTTCATTTCTGGCCAGGTAGCCCGTGAATCGGCATTCTCTTTCTTGTTGGTTTATGGCAGCGTCAAGCTTAAGATCCTCAATGTTTTTCTTCATCCTATACCCTTAAATCTTTGTTTTGTGTTGGTTTTGTTATTTGTGCTTTATCCTTCATGCATTTCTAAACTTAACCCATTATGCCTATCAGTATCACCGTTGATTTCCTGATTACTGTTTGAATTTCAGAAATCAGAATCTGACAGTGTTCCCATTATACCTGTGAGTATCACCGTTGATTTTCTGATTGTTTGAATTTCTGAATCTGACATTGTTGCCAAAATCTTGTCACAATTAATAGCTCGAAGGCCTAAATCAGAGAGTCACTGATATTTTGACTTCTGTATTTGTTGTATAAAATAATTTCAAAACATAAAAACAGATACATTAATCTCTTAGCTCAATCAACACTTTCCCTCCTCTGGTGCGTTATGCCAATTCTGTAGACATTTGCACGCAAGCGTTGAGATTTCTTCCGGTTATGCTTTAAATGACTTCATGAGACTCGTATAAACCTTTCTTCCTATAGCCCAAGTTGTCTTCTTCAATATTCAGATTTAGACATGCACTAACAATGTGGGTTCAGTGTTAAGAAATCTTGGATGATATTCATAGTTTGTCAATAAATTAAGAAATTTTAAGTGGAAGATGAAGGAGATGGAGAGGATCGTGTTCATAATTCCATAGCCATGGCCAGTGACATCATTTTGATAACTGTTAAGTACTAGAGCAACATCATATTTTAAGGCAATTGTTTGGAAGAAAATGCTTTTGCAGGTGGTATCTAAGGATCTTTAGAAATGTCTTGTTCAAGGTTCCTCATTTGAAAGTCCATATTGGTTATCATATGTGCTAGCTTTTAAAATATTTGCTGTGACATAAGTACTGTTCCTGCCTGCATGATCACTACTTTTTTTTGCATGTGTGGAGGGGGTGTTGGTGGGTGGATTTCATTAGCATTAATGATAGGGTTGCATAAAATTTCTCTTAATTTCTTCATGGTTTGAGCCTGTTGAACTTTGAAAGAGTTTGGTTCCATTTTCCAACTTAATGCTAATGACCTATTAGGCTTACTAGTGGAGGAAGAGATTATGGTTTACACTTTTGGCCACCAAATTCATTTGTGTGTTCCCTAAGGTAAGTGACCTTTACTTAAAAATATGAAGTAAAATAAATATGAAACTCCTTATTAATGTACGATGTGGATTTCTACTTCAGTTTATACTAGTGGTTTTCATATGATCTTTGTGGTTTTAGTTGTTAGGAAGTCTCTAGATGACTGATTCGTAGCTCACGAGAGTGGTGTAGAAATACAATGCAGCCTTTTTTTCATCGTAGATATATTTCCACCATTTAATTTTTTTGATTGAATCTAAAGATTTTGGTTCAGCTCAATTGATATGCTCTAGAATAATCACTTATGTGTTTTCTCTTACTTTTTACCAGGCAAAGGCAAAGTCACACAAGAAAGCTGAAGCTAAAGCTCATCAGTGATGACATTTTAAGGATATATTAGGCGCTTGGTTCATTTCCTAGATTTGTTTCATGAGATGATTACCAGTTTGTGCTATCTTGAGTGATGAGTATGTAGGATTATATCCTTGCGGTGGTAATGTAGCTAATCAATAGAGGCTGTCACAGATTCCATTACTTCAAGCTTTTTTCTTTTTATAAAAAAAAATTAACAAAATGGTACCATAAATACTTAAATGAACCTAAAAGGAGTTACTCCTCAAATGGGAATTATCTTTCCTATCCCACCTGTGCAATAAATATATCGGTATTCTCTTTTTTTAACTTATATTTTAGTTTCTTTCTCGCAAAACTAATTGATAGACGTGAAATTAGTTTAAAATTATAAGATTATAATTAAAAAGTTATAATTGTGTAGTTAATTAATTGAATTTAAATTATTTAATAGAATTAATTATATAATTAATTGAAATATATTAAATAATTTTAAAAATATATAATATAATATTAATATAATATTTAATTAAATATAATTTATTTTATTATTAAAAAATTAATTAAATAATTAAAATATATTTTATTTATTGATTATATTAATATATATATATATATATATATATATATATATATATATATATATATATATATATATTTATTTATTTATTATTAATTGATTAGTTAAATAATTAAATAAAATGAAGAGATAAGAGATAACGGGTAGTTAGTTTTTAAAAGTAACTAGATTTTTAAAATTATAATTTATTTTTATTTTTAGTTTATCAAATAATTTTATTAATTTATTGATTAAAATTAATACACTGTAATCTTTTAAATAAATTATATTTTTTCTTTTTTAAACACACTCTTAAAATGTTTAAATGAACTTTAGAAAGAGTTATTTGTTTTTTAATATTCTATAAGTTTTAAGATTAAATTAAAAGATATTGATTTCATTTATAATATTATTTTATTATTTTTAATTAATTTTAACAAGATTTGAGATTAATATTAAAAAAATCAGTTTTAGATTATTATATATTAATATTATATTAGAAAATATTATAAAAACATCTGATATTTTGTTTAATATAAAGGTAAATTGAACTAAAAGCAATAGTCCATTTAAAAAAAAAAAAAATTGCAAAGGGCAAAAAGGAGCAAAACGTTGCGTTTTGGTCCCCATTTCATTTCACCGCCCTAAACCCCCTTCTTCCTGATGCTGTGAAGGTTTGATGCCCTTCGTAGTTCGTACAGCATAATAGCCCTCGATCTCAGAGTGGCAGTCACGCCTGTTCGCAGTGCTCAATCCGCCGGTTTGATATACCGTTTATCTTCTTTTCATATCTCAATTTTGATTCAGTCTTTCACGTTCGCATCGATACTCTGGTTCTATTGTGCGTTTCGAGAGCTACTAAGCGGTTCGTTAGAATGGCTGTGCTGGACGAGGGATTGAAGAAGTTGGAGTATTTGTCCCTTGTGTCGAAGGTGTGCACGGAGCTGGAGTCCCATACAGGAACCGGCGACAAGGTACTGGCTGAATTTATTACTGACTTGGGACATCATTCGGAAACTGTGGAGGAATTTGATGCCAATTTGAAAGAAAACGGGGCGGAGTTTCCAGATTATTTCGTGAGGACACTACTCACTATCATCCATGCTATTCTTCCTCCAGAGTCCAAGTCTGAAAAGGAAAAGGAATTGAAGAAAGACAATGGCAACACAGATTCTAGCAATATTAAATTCAGGGCCTTGGGCATTGCAGATGACAAGGATCGAGTTAAGGAGCTTCAGAGAGAGATTGAAATGGAGGCTCGACGTGGGCAAAGAGAACATGATGAAGAGGATAGATATAGAGATAGAGACAGAGACAGAGATAGAGATAGAGACAGAGAGAAAAATAGAGATAGAGAGAGGAGAGATAGTCGCAGGGATAGGTACGAAAGAGAGAGAGGAAGAGATTATGCAGATGAGGATGGAAGAAGGGATTACAGGAGTAAGGGAAGGCATAGAGATAGGCACGACAGGCGTAGGAGAGATGACTATGAATACGAAGAGGATAGAGATGGGAGGGACAAGAGTGACGAAGATGGAGATATAAGAGATCATAATACAAGGCGTGGCTCTAATGAACCTGAGTTGTATAGGGTTTATAAGGGCAGGGTGTCAAGAGTGATGGATTCAGGATGCTTTGTGCAATTAAGTGATTTTAGAGGGAAGGAGGGTTTGGTGCACGTTTCTCAGATTGCTACTCGAAGGATTGGGAATGCTAAGGACATTGTGAAGCGGGACCAGGAGGTTTATGTCAAGGTAATCTCAAATTCAGGTAATAAGTTGAGCCTTTCAATGAGGGATGTTGATCAGCATACTGGTAAGGATCTTCTTCCTCTAAAGAAAAGTTTGGAGGATGATGCTCTCCGAATGAATCCACAAGATTCAAAAGATGGCCCAGGAGCCAGGATAGGTCTTTCAGGGATCAGGATTGTGGAAGAGCATGATGTTGGTTCTTCACGTAGACCCCTAAAGAGGATGAGCTCTCCAGAGAGGTGGGAAGCAAAGCAGTTAATTGCTTCAGGTGTTTTAAGTGTTACAGAGTATCCTACATATGATGAGGAGGGAGATGGTGTGCTATACCAAGAGGAAGGTGCTGAAGAAGAGCTTGAGATTGAGCTGAATGAGGATGAACCCGCCTTTTTGCAAGGACAGAGTAGATATTCAATGGACATGTCACCCGTTAAGATTTTCAAGAATCCAGAAGGCTCTCTGAGTCGTGCTGCTGCTCTTCAGTCTGCTCTTATAAAGGAGCGTAGAGAAGTACGAGAACAACAACAACGCACGATGCTTGACTCAATTCCAAAGGATCTCAATCGCCCTTGGGAAGATCCTATGCCGGATACAGGTGAAAGGCATCTTGCACAAGAGCTTAGGGGTGTTGGCTTATCAGCCTATGATATGCCCGAGTGGAAAAAGGATGCTTATGGCAAAACCATCACTTTTGGACAAAGGTCGAAACTCTCCATTCAGGAACAAAGGCAGAGCTTACCTATCTACAAATTAAAGAAAGAATTGATTCAGGCTGTCCATGATAATCAGGTGCTGGTGGTCATTGGTGAGACGGGTTCAGGTAAGACAACTCAGGTCACACAATATCTTGCCGAAGCTGGTTATACTACAAGGGGTAAAATTGGATGTACTCAGCCCCGTAGGGTGGCTGCCATGTCAGTCGCAAAGAGAGTGGCAGAAGAGTTTGGTTGCCGATTGGGGGAGGAAGTTGGTTATGCAATTAGGTTTGAGGATTGCACTGGACCAGATACTGTAATCAAGTACATGACAGATGGTATGCTTCTGAGGGAAATATTAGTAGATGAAAATTTGTCTCAGTATTCTGTTATAATGCTTGATGAAGCCCACGAAAGAACTATTCATACTGATGTTCTTTTTGGACTACTGAAACAGCTAGTGAAATGTCGACCTGATATGAGATTGATCGTTACATCTGCTACTCTAGATGCAGAGAAATTTTCTGCATATTTTTTTAATTGTAACATCTTTACAATTCCCGGGAGAACCTTTCCAGTAGAGATACTTTATACTAAGCAACCTGAAAGTGATTACTTAGATGCAGCTCTAATCACCGTTCTTCAGATACACTTGACAGAACCTGAAGGAGACGTCCTTCTCTTCTTGACTGGTCAAGAGGAGATTGATTTTGCTTGCCAGTCTCTCTATGAGAGGATGAAAGGTTTAGGTAAAAATGTTCCTGAACTGATCATTTTACCCGTATATAGTGCCCTTCCTAGTGAAATGCAATCTAGGATATTTGAACCTGCCCCTCCAGGGAAGAGGAAGGTGGTTGTGGCTACTAATATTGCTGAGGCTTCTTTAACAATTGATGGGATTTTTTATGTTATTGATCCTGGATTTGCGAAGCAAAACGTATATAACCCAAAGCAAGGTCTTGATTCTTTGGTGATAACTCCAATTTCGCAAGCATCGGCTAAACAAAGAGCTGGGCGAGCAGGGCGTACTGGACCTGGGAAGTGTTATCGCCTGTATACTGAGAGTGCATATAGAAATGAGATGTCTCCTACTTCAATTCCAGAAATTCAAAGGATAAATCTTGGATCGACTACCCTATCTATGAAAGCTATGGGGATAAATGATCTTCTTTCCTTTGATTTTATGGATCCACCTTCGCCCCAAGCTCTCATTTCTGCCATGGAACAGCTGTACAGCCTTGGAGCATTAGATGAAGAGGGCCTTCTAACCAAATTGGGTAGGAAGATGGCAGAATTTCCTTTGGATCCACCATTGTCCAAGATGCTTCTTGCGAGTGTAGACCTTGGGTGCAGTGATGAGATCTTGACCATAATTGCAATGATTACAACCGGAAATATCTTTTACAGGCCTAGAGAAAAGCAAGCCCAAGCAGATCAGAAAAGGGCTAAGTTTTTCCAGCCAGAGGGTGACCATCTTACTCTACTTGCTGTTTATGAGGCTTGGAAAGCTAAGAATTTTTCTGGACCCTGGTGTTTTGAGAACTTTGTTCAATCTCGATCTTTGAGAAGGGCACAGGACGTCAGGAAACAGCTTCTCAGCGTCATGGATAAGTATGATATCTATATATTCTTATATATATATATATATATTCATTGATCTTTTTCTGTATGCTCTATTTTTTTCTTGTTCAATTTTATACAATTTATTAGAATGATCTATTGTGAAGGATCCCAAGCATTTAGGTTCAATATTTGTTGTTGTCATATTTTTATCCGAGGAATTTTTGTAGCTCTATAGTTATTGTGCAGTTTCTCCCTTTTTCAATATCTATTGATTCATTTATTGAATCGTTTTCAAAAACACTGGCTCTGCTTTTCAGGTACAAATTGGATGTTGTAAGTGCTGGGAAGAACTTCACTAAGATCAGGAAGGCTATTACTGCGGGATTCTTTTTCCATGCTGCTAGAAAGGACCCCCAAGAGGGTTACAGAACCCTAGTTGAGAATCAGCCTGTATATATCCATCCCAGTTCGGCTTTGTTCCAGAGACAGCCAGATTGGGTCATCTACCATGAGCTAGTGATGACAACTAAGGAATATATGCGCGAGGTCACTGTCATTGACCCCAAATGGCTTGTCGAATCGGCTCCAAGGTTTTTCAAAGTGGCAGATCCGACAAAGATGAGTAAGCGGAAGCGTCAAGAGCGTATAGAACCACTTTATGATAGATACCATGAGCCAAATTCATGGCGATTGAGTAAACGCCGTGCATGATGTGTCTTTGTTGACCTTCCTTCGAGACATTGTATGCATTTCATCTGCTTCCTCTCACACTAAGTCTTTGATACAGTTCTATCTTGCATCTTGTTTAATATGTAAAATTTTCTACTTTCTAGTATGCATATTTCATTGGTTCTGCTTGTAGGAGACCTCAGATGATAACAGTGACTAATCTTTGAAACTATTGTATCTTGTTGCTGACAATTTCCCTTGGTGGAACACTTGTTCAAGTACTTTTTTAGTTATTTCTTTGCTAAATGACTTCTTCAAGTCGTGGCAGTGGAACTTATGTCCAAAATAGCATCCAGAGCTTCCAGAACTAAGCATTGCCATTTACGGATTGTTAAGTATTGTATGTGTATATACGTGTGTATGTATGCATGTATGCATATTTAAATGCCAGGCATTATGCTTTGTGAAACAGCTAAAGACCATTCTCTTCGATGATGAACTGGCCCATGGAATTTTGTACCTTGTCACATGGCAGTTATCAGGGATCGAACTTTTTTAGTTCCAAATTCTTGACTATCTAAAAAAAAAAAAAAAGACAGAACTTTGGCTAAGGACGCTGCTGAAACAGAGGTCTTATTATTGATGAGGAGGGTCTTGAGCCATATCAGAGCTTGTGAAAGGTGTTAGTGGCAGTCAGGTATTTTTGTTGTAATATCTTCTGGAATTCAACGCGTTCTCTCTCTCTGTGCGTGATTCACTTGATGTGGTTCTTCTTTTAGACTTTATATTTATTTACAGGATGCAGTAAGGCGATCGTGTTAATATTTGATTGCATAATTCTTCAAATAGTGACAATATAAGTGAGTTTTTTTTGAAAAATTGAAACTTTGGTGCATGGGAATTCTGATATGCGAGGGCATACATAGTCTATGATTTTAGGTTAACATGGAAACCTGATTTCATGCTTAGGCGCCTGTCAGTTAATTTTTCATATTATTTTTTTCTTTAATTGGCATTGGTTGCTGTTTTCTGGCATGGAAGAAATTGATTGCTCGAGGCCATACATTTGCATTATGAAAATTGAACATTAATAACCATGTTAATCAGTGTAATCTTCATTTTGTTTAATTATTTAATGTAGTATCTGTTGTTTGATCTCTGTTAGAAGATGTCGCAAGGCATGTGACTTCTGGGATATCATATTAGTTCACGGCCAGGCACATTGCACATAGTGTTGGAAAATTTACCAGTGGATTAAAATGTTTATCACTGAGGGAAATTCGTCTGAATTTTCCACTGCTTTACTCTTTCTTCACCGTGCATACTAATCCGAGGCAGTGATATTCAGCATTAATAATTTAATAGTTGGTTAACAGTGACCAATCAAAAATACTATTATACACGTTAGATTACACTTTGCCTCTATATAAATACTTAGAACATGTCAGAGAGGTGAAGTATATGTGTACCCATGTAGCTATAGCAGGGAAGGAAGAGACAATCATTTAAAGGTAGCTTTTAGAATAGTTTACATATTTCGAGAAGTTTAGCTATTCTTGGGTATAAATTTGCTAATAACATCTTCTTGGTGTAGGCTTTTACTCATGCTTCATTTCATCTTCTGAAAATTCACCATCTTATAAGCGGCTGGAGCTTGCTGGTAACTCCGTTCTTAATATGTTTATTACAAGACAGCTCTTCTTTTTGTTCCCTGATCTCCTCTGTGGAAAGCTTACTTCTCTTCAGATAATACTGACAATGAGTGGCGCAAGTGGCTTTTAAAGACGATCTACTGCAGTTTTTACGTCACAAGAAATCACGTCTTGAACAGCAAGTAATTCACAAGAGAACTTGGTATATTTTTTTATCATCTGCGTTGGTGCTTTGGGAGCTGGAATCTAGATGTTAATGATTTCAATTGAATATCCTCAAATTTTTCTTCGTTTGAATCGGTTTATAATATCTGTTGATTTTATACTGCTCTTGTCATGATTTTGTACCTTTTCAGCCAACTTCTGACCAATATTCATGAAAAATCTGCTTAATTACTGAGACTGGAGGGATCTCCTTGTGCATCTGACTATAATCTTAACTATATATAAAAATCTGTGTGCATATGTAAATTGTTTGGGTTATGTATCTCGACAATGTGATATATCCTCCTTGAATTCCTACAGATTGAAGATTTTGAGCAAGAAATTGCACTTGCATTCTCCTTGTTTCACCAAGGATGATGTTGCCGAAGCAGTGATATGGGCTTTTTTATTGACAGCAATTTCATCGAAAATGTTTGGGGGATATGTAATAGTCAATCCTCTGAGTGATCAAAACGTTTGGCTATTCCCTTCCACGTTTCATCCTCGTTGTGTTCATTGATCATCACTATACATCCATTGTCTTGTTGGCTAAGTTTTTAAACTGTTGTTGGAACCCTTAATTTAGAAAAACGGGGGAGAATCCTGTGGAGATGGTGGTGGAAAGTTGCAAGAATCACGGGATCCGTTTCAGATTTGACACTGAATCTTGGGAAAATGATGGAACTGTCAAGGTATTTTCATTAGAAGATCTTCTTGTGGTTGTGGGTAAAGATTTAAAACTAATTTTGCTCCAAATATATTCGCGAAGAATCTGTTTTAGGACAAGTACTCCATACGCGGCGTAGCCTTATACTTTCCCTTCTCCCCCGTACGTGCCACGAGTTTAAAACGAAACGTAAGACTCGGGAGGCTGTTACACTCTTTATAATTATAAAATACAAATTTAAAAAAGTCGTAAATTGATCATTATTTTAACAAATAAAAAAAAAAAGGAAAAAAGAAAGGTGAAAGAAAAAGCATAGAAAACTAAAATGGTGCTTTTATTTCTTAAAAAATTGTTTAGGTGAAAATACTTGAAAACAAAGAAAGTTTGTTTAAGTTAATTGAAAATGTTTACTAAAATGAGACTTATCGATTGGAAAATCTCTGTCAATTTCTTTTATCAGTAGAATGCGTCGAACAATTGAAGACTGTCCATTACTTTGCGTGGACTGGTGTTTATAGGCTGCAGTGCAGTGTAACAAAAAAGGGGGCAATAGCTCACATGAAAACAACCGCAACCGACAATGTTTCTTGGGCAAAGTCACCGCTCCTTAATTTTCTTTCTACTTACTCCAAATCTAGTTTGCTAATCAATCTTCATTCTTTTTCCTTCCCCTCCCACTTGCTCCACTGTCACTCCAAATCTCACTCTCGCTCTCTCCACTCTTTCTGTGATCTAGCCGTATAGACTTATCAAGATGGGTTCTGTTTCTCTCAAAATAGGGGATGGAACTGCCAGATTCAAGAGAGCAACCCTGTGTTCTTCAGCAGTTAACATTCTCATGATCTTCTCTGTAATCACCACCAATCTTTTCGCCCTTTACGCTTTCACAGCTTCCCCAAATGACCGTCACAACCAATTACTTAACCATAGTCAGAAGAACTTCTCTCTCATCTCAGAGCAGGTCTCGCTGATACTGAGAGAGATCGATTCCTCTCAGAAAAAATTGGCCCAGATGGAAAAAGAGCTTCTTGGGTACGAAAGTATTGACCTTTCGAGGCCCAATATTGCAAACGAACTCAAACTCTTCCTCCAACGCCACCAGCTTCCTCTAGGCAAAGATTCCAAAACTGGGATCACTGAGATGGTGGCATCTGTTGGACATTCCTGTGAGAAATCTGCCGACTTCTTGTCTCAGTACATGAATTACAAGATTTCTGGACCTTGCCCAGATGATTGGAGTGTCGCACAGAAACTGATCTTGCGAGGATGTGAGCCTTTGCCAAGAAGGAGGTGTTTTGCCAAATCTGTTTCCAAGGTAGGTCTTCATCCTTTTCCAACCTCCCTTTGGAAACCTGTTGGTAATAAGACTGTTAACTGGAGTGGGCTTGGTTGTAAGAATTTTGAATGCTTGAATGGTAAGAAGTTGAGCAGAGATTGCATTGGATGCTTTGATTTGGTTAATGGCTATGAGAATCAGAGGTTTGTTAAGGCTAGAAGTAAGAATGATTTTCTCATCGATGATGTGTTAGCGCTGGGAAGTGGTGGAATTAGAATAGGGCTTGACATTGGAGGTGGGTCTGGATCCTTCGCAGCTAGAATGGCTGACAGGAATGTCACAGTGATCACTAGCACTCTGAATATTGACGCCCCATTCAGTGAATTCATTGCTGCAAGAGGACTTTTTCCTCTGTTTTTAAGCTTAGATCATAGGTTCCCATTCTATGACAATGTGTTCGATTTGGTTCACGCTGCAAGTTCCTTGGATGTTGGAGGGAAGCCAGAAAAGCTGGAGTTTTTAATGTTTGACATTGACCGCATTTTACGGGCCGGTGGCTTGTTTTGGCTGGATAACTTCTATTGTACAAACGATGAGAAGAAAAAGGCATTAACTCGGTTGATTGAACGGTTTGGATATAAAAAGTTAAAATGGGTTGTGGGAGAGAAGGTTGACAGTGTTGGGTCTGGAAAAACTGAAGTTGTTTTATCTGCTGTCCTTCAGAAGCCTGTGAGAGTGTAAAGATTAGGAGCTTAGACAGCAAAAGCTGCGATAGGTAAGAACAGTTCTGCTTCTGTTAGTTCTCTCTCGCACGTGATTTGTTTGAATCAATTGCTTTGGTTCTAACTGTAGACCAAATCCCATTACAAGTGGAAGAAGATCATAAATTGTTAGGAAATGAAAATTGTGTTTTTGGTTCTGTTTTATATCTTGCTTTCTATATGGCTACCTTACTAGCTTAGCTGTTCTGTAGACAATAAATTATTAGGAAATGAAAATTCAATTACATTTTTCTAACCTAGAATGTCAATCCAAGTTTTAATGTTTTGTCATTTGAACGTATCTTTCTTGACTATAAAGGTTCAATCTTAAGTTTCTGATGCTGCAAGATTGGTACGGTAATGAATTTTCCGCAGCAGGTTTAGTGGTGCATCCCCATTTGACTTGTTACAGTACCATGTGGACGTTCATTCTGTTTCAATGAAAGATTGTTGTGTGCATTGGCATCTCTTTGATGTTAATATAAAGTGGTTTTCTTTCTTGGAACTTTGATTGAAACATGAGAAGCGATGACATGCTTACCTAAATCAAACGTATAAACCACTCATCATTTGATACGTCCGTCTGTCTGAGTTTGATATGGAAAGGATATTGGGCTTCTTTTCATCGTGTTTACCCACTTGGCATGGCTACTCCATTTGTATTTGATCTATTCACTACAGTAAATCTTCTTTTTTTTCCATAAATTTCCATTTTATTCTCTTCTGCCTTGATGATTCATGTCAATAATTACTCTATGAATTCACTTTGACCGCGGGTTTTAAGAAATCAAATTTCTGAATCGTATTCATAGCATTCTTTTTCCATAATTCTGCATCAAGTATACATACTACTAATACTAATACTAATACAGCCTCTCAGACTTGTCCCAAGAGCAACATTCATAAACCCAAACAGAAACAGTAAAAGAGGTTTGCTCTATAATCCTCTTCCGAAGATACATATGCCAATTGGTTTCACATACTAGATTCCATCTTAAAAGTGACAGGTAAAACTTCATATCATCCTCAATAAAGCCACATGAAAAGGAAATCTTCAAAAACTGGGTTACTCATCACAATTCTCAAGCACAACCACCGGATATTGAGCCATTCATTCCTTGCACCGCAGCACTGTTGAGAAGCTTCATTCCCTCTTCGCTCATCTGTTGAACTTCTGAAGGTGATAAAATTCTGATACATCGCACGCACCCAACAAATTCTCTGCACACAGACATCAGATGGATTAACGATAAAGGATCAACTGGTTCAAAAGAATCCCAGATATACATAATAATTATTCACCTTGAACAACAAAAATCCATATATTAACGTATATATATACAACACTAGGGGAGAAACTTACTCCCAAGGATCGTCCCCAACAAGTAGCACATCGTTCTCGTAATCTACATATACCAATTTCCATCCCGAACCTCTAGTGTCATTCAGCAGACCCTCAAGACCAAACATGCATTCAATCGCAGCTATCAGTTCCTCGTAATTCTTAAAAGTAGTCACATCAATTGATCTTCCAACAGATCCTGCCTTTTGAACCTGCCAACCAACGAGGGTGGGAATGTGAATTATGATATATTTCAAGTTTAATTTTCTGGACAGTATTGCAGCAATTCAAGAATAAGAATAATTGAGGAAACTAGCATCCAATTTATTGAGATCTGATATCATAATGTAGCAATGCAATTTCAAGAAAAGCGCAAAGCGTTTTCTACCACAAACCTTGGTATAGGTTCGCATGGGCGCGGCGGGGACTTGCTGCCATGAGTTATTGGGCAGAAAGGTGGGTTCCTCAAAATCAACATGGCTTGAAGACGTTCCACCTGAGTTGTCAGGGAAGTCTTGCAGCGAAAAGGCATGCGACTCCGCCAAACTTGCTGTAGTTATCTGAGACTGGACATCCTGACTTGAACTCAAGTTACCCATCATGCAGTCTGATGGGTTCTGAAAATCAGCTTCTTTCAAGGCACCAAATTCATCTAAAATGGTGCTTGAAGTAGAAGGATCAACCATGGTGCTTCCGCTGTTACTGGCATCCACAGTAACACTAGTGTACACCCCACTTTGATTATTGCTCTCGTCTGACAGATCGTTCAAGTTGCTTGAACTAGATATACAATTAAGGCCATATAACCCTTGCTGGTCTGCTTGCGGTAACAACTTTATATTCCTCAGATAATGATCCCACATTTCTTGGTTTGTCAAAGGTAAAGGTAAAGGAGGATTAACAACTTGAGGTAGAAGCATAGACTGTTCTTGCAAAGCTGAGACAGGTAATCTGTTTATCCCAGAGAAACATTGACTAGAAGAATTCACCATCCACTCATCAACGTCTAGGGGAGGAAATAGGCTGTTTAGAATGGCAGAATCGTACTGCGGTGCCACATCAGCCACTAGTGACTGGGACACGGATGATTCCAACTGAGGCGGCTGCATGCTCCATGGGTTCTGGACTGCCAACTGGCTTGCTACACATTGAGGATTTGCAGTAACTTTTTCCATTGAAGGGAATTCAGTAGTATCAGCATCTAAAACGTCAGATTCCACTTTTGACCTATTAATAACTGTTCCTGAAGGAGGAGGATTATCAACTTTTGGCGGAGGATGCAATGTTGAATGCGAGTTCAAGGCGTTAGATTGGTCTTGCAAAGATTGAGAACAATGTAGATTTTTTAGTGGCATGGTCTCTGAACAAGCAACATGAACTTTTTGGTTATCTGTTGCCAATGTTGCATTCACATCTTGGAAGGGATCTCTCTTGGCAGCACTATCTTGTTGCATGAGTGGTGAAACTGTAACAGGACTGTTGCCCAGTTGAGATTTAAAAAGAATCTTCATTAGGTGTTCCGAGTAGAGATTTGATATGGAGTTGGAGAGATCCACATATCCATTTTCGGGAACTCGCATAAAAGGTCTTCTTAGCAATGTCCCCCACTCATTTTCTGAACCTGCCAACACAATTTTTATCAAATTAACGTTAAGACTTAACCATATACCAGGAAATAGTTAAGAAACTTACCTAAAAATCCTGATTGTAATGGTCGCTTCAAACTTGAAGTCAAAGAAGGAAAGATAAAAAGACTTTCAGGAGTCTCAATTTCCCACGGACTAACTCTATTTTGCTTATCGCCACAACCAGGCTCATCCCACTCTACCTGTTTATTAACAAGGGATAAGGTGTTTAGGTACTAAGTTAGAAAAGCAGGACAACAATTTTGACTCCTATAAGCCCAAGCTCCAATATGCAGCCTAATTCACCTGAACATTTCGCCACTTAGAGCCAGGCCACCTCAAAGGATCCAGGTCACTGATACCAACTATTGTACCCATATATCTGCAGAAAGAGTACATGTAAATATCTATCTGCTTGTTCAAGTTGTCTATGTTTATCATCCGTAAAAAGCACACATATTTTGGCTTTTTACTTTCACTAATTCAGTCAGTCAGTCAGAAATTACCTTCGCTTACCGGATTCCTCTGTCTCAAACATCATACCAAATCTCATGCCAACCGAGAGTTGAGTCCCAAATACAGCTTTTCTGTATTTTGCCAATGGAATAACAAATTCTGAAGGACATGCCCTTCAGATAAATAGAAAGTTAGAAACAATTGTTGCACTCAGAAAGAAATCATTTCAAACTTAATACAGGCCAAATGAGAGTGAGTATTAACATGTGATATATACCTTGGATTGTAGAAAACAGTGAATGGGATCCGATTAGCAGCAGCATGAGCTGCAGCAGCAAGCACACCAATGTGCATGCTATCGGCACTAAGAACTGATGATGGCAATGTTGTCTGCTGACGATTCGCACGCCGAACACCAACTAGCAATTGCGACTTCTCATCCCTTGTGTGGGTTCGAATAAGCAAAATGCAAGGAAACAAATGTGTAACGCATTTAGCTAGCAGAAGATGCAGAGTAAATATTATGAGCCCAGTTCCTTCCTTCCTTGTGAAAGGAAAAGCCATTTTCAATTTGTTATGCGAGTGAATATATCTTGTGACCACTAATTACCTGATGAAAAGAACAGCATCACCTGCCTTAAGCCTTTTTGAGCCTACAAACAAACTCCATCCCGTCGTGAGGAGGTGTCTCTTCGGCTGGCCTACATAAAACAAATTTGAAATATGAGATGAGAATGCCCGGACATATCTCAACATGTGAAAAGGAATACTCCGGCTTCTTACTAAGACAACAGATGGAGTTGAACATAATAAGCGTCCTCACCGCGGTATATATGCCGAAATGTCCAGGTATTATCATGCAAGTCTCGGACTACAAGTTCTTGAGTTGGGGGTTGAATTGTGTAATCCTGAAGTACACATAAAATAATCAGAACGTAACTGAAATCAGAGCAAAATTTCTAAATTTAGAGGATTTTCAAATCATATAGTGCTACCAATGAAGGAAAGAGCTTTTCCGCTGCCCGGCGTGGTACTGAAAATCCACCATGCGTGCTTGTGTCACTAGCAGTTAAAGTTTTGCAGAAAAATTCACTTGGATGTTTACTGGGCTTCAGCCCAAACTCAGACATAGGAAACATGTCGTTTTCCTGATAAACACAGAATTTTGAATTGATAAATATGAATATTTAATTTTTAATTTTCAATTTTCATAAATAACAACATTTCCAGAAATGAGATTTTTTTTCAAGGGCACCCAAGCTTACAGAATTCAGCGGTTGGAGACTCATTTGAGCGTAGATTTCGTCTGTATCTTTGTCTGCCTATCATAGGATGCATAAAAATCGGAAAAATTTGATGCATGTTGATTAGAACTCTTTGGATCAAATGCAAAAACATAATGAATTAGCAGCACGGAACAGACTCACATGAAGCGTAACACTTTGAACTTGGCAGAGCAACTGAGATGCAAGATTCGGATAATTAGGAATCTGCGATGTTGCCGTTCTTCTAGTGGAAGCTGCCACCTTTTCATATTTTAAAACAGAGGGAGAATATGCTTCAGATTTTCTTTCCAAAAGAAAAAAAGGCACAGAAAATGTATGCAAAATAAATATCCAAATGTTCCCGGGAACAAACTAGTCTGGAGATGCAAAGGTCATTGAATAATTAGGAAAGGGATCAACTTTAGAATAAGCATGATGTAAATTATTCAGTATGTTTACTCTGATTTATGCCCACATAACATACAGATTGCTGGGAAATAGCCCAACTAACAGTACCAGATGAAAAATGGGTCATTTTTCCAGGATCCAAAACGTCTAGTAGATGGTATTAATGAGTATAATAGGAGAAGTTATGTTGACAAGACATTGTTGAAAAGCAAATCGAACTTTTTAGACAAGATGTATATATATATATATAGATGATAGACAAATTATTTATTAGGGTGGACCGCACGATATGAGAAGTAAATTTACCTGCTCGCTGTGTCCCTGAGGGAAGTAATAGACAAGACTCCCCACCTGAGGCAAGGAAACAAGAGGCCCCGCGCAAGCATGCCATAACTCGGAATTTATACTCTTTTGGATTCCTGAAATTGATCAGTCCCAAAAGTTTAGACATTTGCAAACACGAGTTCAGCAAAGCAAAGCCTTGAACAAAACGAAATTGAAATACAAAATCTGTACTAATTGAAAAGATAAGATACCAGATTGATCCTGCATTTCCTTCAGGAGCTTCATCTCCGAAACAAGAGTTTGACCCCCAACAATTAATCCTCCTGTTCTAATCTTTTCTTCCACGGAGGCCATCATCAACCCTCTCCCTCGCTCTCACTAGTCTCTACTTCAACGTAAACCCGACGAATCCAGGTTTTTACGACTTCAACTCAAAAATTCTGCAACCCAGCATTAGACCAACCTGCCGTCTGGCATCAGGCTATCCATCGTGTTTGTTGAAGAAAAGGAGAAATTACGTTGATACATGTTTGAGAATCCCATTTGTTGTCGGACAAAAGAAAGAATCTAAGCAAAGTGAAAAGCAGAAACCAACACCTTCCCCGAAAAGAAAAAAAGAAAGAAGAAAAATAATGAAGGAACAAAACCTGCAAAAAGGAGGTCTGCAAAGTGAAAAAATGTTAAGGTGGGGCTTTGGCAAAACCAAAAGCCATGAGATTGAGATTGAGATTGTATCAAAGCACGCGGACCAAAGCACGAGTCCTTAGGGTGGCCTGTAGTACAGAGTGCTTGTTTTTATCTTCAAAGGAAACCGACCTTTCAATAAAAGCACTCATCGCAGTTCACACTGAATACTGAATGCTTCTACTCCAACCAAAAAGCACCAATACCGAAACCCGCCCTCCCCTCGTCTCTCTCTCTCTCCCCCTCTTTTTGCTTCAAACAGCAAAGAGTGTGTGTGCATGCTCCTATCCTGCACACAGACTTTCTGTATAGGGGAGATTCCGTTGCAGCTTTAAACTGCAAGAAAAGAATTACACTTAACCAAGAATTACGTTTAAATAAAAAAAGGAAAAGAAACGGGTAAAACAGAGGTAGACCAGAAGAACACGAAAAACAGTACAGTAATAAAGTACAGTATAGAAAGCTCAGAAATAATAAAATATAAACGAAGACGGGAGGGGAGAGAGAAAGAGATTTATTTTCTTTTTTAAGTTCCGAAAAGGGAGGGAGAAGGGCCAGGGCAAGAGCAGCGTAAGAATTTTAATTTTGCTTTATATATATATATATATCTTCTACTTACTCAGCTCGAAAGTCCCATCTGGTAAAAGCATAGCATAGCATAATTTTGAGTTTTGTTAAGATTAGTTTTTATACTAATACCAATAAAATGCCAATGTTAATATGTTTGTTCAATAACTATTACTGTTTGATCGTATTAATAATATTTTGGCTTTGGCCGGATAAAGCGAAAACCCTTTTTCCTGTTCATCTTTCATTCTGCTTTTGCTCCAATCATATTTTATTTTTCAACGTACAAGATTTGATTTTACTTTAGAATTTAGGATTAGAATATTTTATTTAAGACAAAAGGAAAAGCGTCTTTCCGCACTCTTTTTTCATCTTTTTTCCAGAGTCCAGAGAGAGAGAGAGAGAGAGCACTTGCGTTGGCTCTGATACGATGATGTTTGACCATTCTTCACGCGTGCCATCCACCGCTAACCAATGGGATTGAGCTCCTCCCACTAAAGTGCCACGTGTAGTTTCCTTTTTTCGGCTTTGACATTTTTGACCTACCACAGTCTTGATTTCATTTTCTTATAAATAAAATAATAGTAATAATACTTTATCTCATTTAATTAAATGGATGTTTTAGCATTTTTTATCATGTAGTATCGTTAAAATTGTTGTAATAGTTCACATCTCTGTGAATGTCATTTCTTAAAAATTGGAAAAATAAATAAATAAACAAAAAATCACGATTTTTTTATTTATTTAAAGAGGTTCTTTGATGTTTAAGGAATGGATTTAAAGCGAAAATTGACGCGACAAGGAAAAAAAAAAAATTGTTGTTACTGGGTAACCTAATTGACTAATGAATGAATATGTGGTTGAGAATGAGTTGTGTACAAAGAAATTGGGTCATTAATCTTGTAATTTAATTTGATTTTTAATTACTATGTATACGCCATGAATTGAGCTTGATTTTACAACAATTTTAAGCAGTGGCGTGTGGGTGTGGCATCACCTTTTCCAAATAAGCATCCTACAAATTCTATCTCTATTACAGCTTCGGCTTGTTAGAATTCGTACCTGTAAAGCGGAGTTTAGAGATATACATTCTTTTTAAAGTATGGTAAGCTAGAATTAGACTCTATTTATATATACCTATCTTCTTCTTATACTATATATTTGAAATTGGAATTGGAAATAACCTATCCATATGAATACGTAGACGATAGCAATGTTGCCTGGTGGAAACATATCAGCAACAGGCTACAACTTTTTTCTATAATTAGATGCCCTCCTTCTAGCTATATCATAATTAATTATCAATCATTTCATCTATAACCTTGTGTTCCATGCAATCAGAAATTATACATCCTTGTCAAATCAATCAAAATGAGTGTCACTTATTTACTACAAAGTTTGACTCCGCGCATGTATTATACTTACCTATTTAACTCTACTCTATTTATTTATATTTGGATTGAAACGGAGAAGCAACGATAATAATTTTATTTTGAGGTGAAGATTCAAGAATTAGAGGCCTCTGTTTTTGTGGTGGGAAAAAGTAAGTCCTCTTTTTGTGTGTGCGGATGATGTGTTTGATTGGGTTGACTTTTGAAGGATGCATGCGCAATGAAAATTATCTTGGGGAGGGGAGGTTCTGTGGCATGCACGGTGGATGATTATTGAGATGGGTTTCTTTGTTTTAGCATTGGTCCCCACTCCCACCAAATAACTTTACACACATATGGTTAATGAAGTGAAGTTTAGAGGGGACGATTAGGGAGGAAGCATGCATTAGACTTAATTATGTTATGGAATTGAGAGTCCACATCCTCAAATTCACCTACTCCTTCTATCGCAAAAGGAAATGATGGACAATCACCATGCTCATTAGCGTTTACATTCTTTTTTCTCTTTCATTTCACCACCTACATACGTATATATACAATGTATATAACCGGGATTAATTATCTTTATCTTTGAGTCATTTTTTTTTTAATTATGAAAAGTTTAGTTTTATCAATAAAAATTGATGAATTGTGAGTTTGACAAAATTAAAGTAACTTAAAGAAAGGGTTGCTTAATGAAGTTTTTTGGAGAGGAGCAAATGAGTTTGTTTGTATATGCTTTACAAAACAAGCAAACGATTGAGATAATTATGTATGGAGATTACAACTTTTTCTCTGAACCAAAACAAGGAAAAAGGCCACGCTAATCCACACCCACAAACCTTAAGAAAAGAAATACTATTCACCGTAGCTTATTCGTACAGACATTTTTATAAAAAACGAATGAGAGGGGAGGCAGGCGCAGGGATTGCATTGGTAAAAGAAGGATAGGGGAAGTGGGTCCCAGTGGGGATAGCGACAGAAGAATAGAATAGGCGTGGCGTGAAGGGTCTGAGTCTGAGGGCCGAGGAAGGAAGTAGCGAAAGGTTAAGGTACTGGTGCTGGGTTGGGTTTTAAGGGGACAATGGATTCTGAAGCTTTTTATGAGAGCGATCTTCATTTTGTCTTCCAGTTTACCCTTTTCCCTGTCTCTCTGTCTCACCACCACGTAATCATTTTTATTAATATTGATACCATTACCACCCATGTTGTGCGCCTCACTCTGATATCTGGGCCGGGTCCACATTCTGGGCTGCTTTAAATGCAGGAGATGCATGGAAACAAATTTTCTCGTCTGAAAACCCTAAATACATTTTTAAGTGTGAGAGTTTCCCCATAGTGTTTTGTTTTTCAACCAAGAAGAGTCAAAAAATCAAAGCATGACGCAAGAGAAGAGAGTCTTTTTTAACAACGATGAATGTGAATACGTTTATACTCGATTGCTGGATACCATATTAAATAATAAAACTTGAAGCGAGGTTGAAAATCGAAAGCATGCTTACTGCGTTGACCAAACCATGTAAAATGAGGCCCGCCTAAAAAGAAGAGGCTGATGAGCCGGGCCTTAAAAATGTTAACCTCTACTAGGCCCGCCTCCTCAGAGAAAGATTATTCATGTTTGAGGTTGTTGAATGATTCTCGGCTCAGTTGCATCCAAACTATATAACAATAAAGTAATTTATGTTACAAACATTATATAACTATGAAATTCTTGTACAATTATCGATAGAAATTATCTAAATAGAACAAAAGGTCTTCCCGCATAATCCGGCATCGGAACATGCTGCCTTTGCTAATCAGTAACCTCCTCTTCATTCTCAATCAACCCTTGTTTGCTCTTACTCCCACTTTATACTGTAAACAAATACATAGACTCTAAATGACATTTTTTCTGACACTTCAAAAAAACACTACTGTGACGCTTTTGGTTTCTCCATAGAGAAATTTCCTTTAGGAGGACGGCCTGTCGAAGGTATTAACTAATTAGTAGCAGTAAAATTGATCAAAACTTCATAAACTATTACTCCTCTTCTTGGTACTATTAATACTACTGCATCTGCATGCCAATCATTTGATGTAATTTTTTTTAAAAAAATAAAAATGAAATGGTTAGTTATGATTATGATTAAGGAGGAAATGGAGTACTAATTAGGCGCAACTTCCCAGACCCACCCACCAACCAAAAAATGTCTCTTGTGCCATAACCATTGCGCCATTGAAGTCGCCTATTGCCATCATGATGACTCTAATGTCCAATTCGGTACACCGTAACCTTGGGCTAAGAATCGGAGCAACAATACATACAACAAAGTTTGTTGGGTTGATAAATAATACGAAAGAAAATCCCCGTTCCCTCAGCAATCTTATTTCCTCGAAATCAAAAGTTTGGATTAATTCCACCACTATAGCCAAGAAATCTAAAGATTTTATTGTCTCCAAATTTGAGACATTTTTGGCCAATAAGACCTCTTTCCCACCTCTACCGCCAACGGGGCCAGCTCCGGCAGCCGAAACCACCGCCTGATTGGCCATCCTTTGTTGTCGACGGACAAAGAACCCAAACGCACTCAATACATTTACGGCGTGGCAAAACTTTCGGCATCTCCAATGAGGAACCCTTCTCCTACAGAACGTTTGACTCATTCACCAATGGCATCATAAAACCTTTGCCATCGAGATTTATTTCTCTAGCAGCCACCAAAGATTTTTTGTATTGTCGTTAATCCTTGCAATTTGAAACAAGAGCGAGGCGATGTGTCTCTTCACCAATTACATTCTTCCTTCCTGAAGTGCAACACCTTTTCTGCGCATTCATCACAGTTGACCATTTTCTCAAACGGCATCAGTTTTAGCAGTTTCATCAACTGCTTGATATTCTCGGGCGATGGAAGTCGACCTTCTCTGGCAATCTAAGGATCTGGGATTGGGTTGAGGTGGAATGAAGGATGGAAGCCATGGAAGTTGATCTTCTATGGCGATCTAGGGAAATGAAGGAAGCTTGGACGCCTCGGCCATGGACGGAGTTGAGAAATTTTGCCAAAAAGAACTTGACGTTTTAATTTAGCATCAGCAGAAGTGTTAACTAAATCATGTATTCTTTCTGTTTTATATTATAAAATTATTTTTAAAAAAATTTTAAGTATTTTTTAATATAAAATATTTTACAAAATTTTAAAATTAATACATTTTATAGTAATTAATTAGAATCCAATATTAAATAAAAATAAATTTAAAATATTTTATTTTATTTTTTGAAAACTAATAAATTAAAAGTATGTTTATTAAATTGTGGGTTTCGTTGAAAAAGATGTTATAATACAAAGTGAGGGAGTATTTCATGATGGAGGAGGGAGAGAGGAAGAGAGGAAGAGAGAAAGCGTGCAGGCACCTAATTAAGAAAAGCGGAGGTGCTTACACAGCTAGCAATAGAATGTCACTTTTAGTTTTCAATTTTATTTTATAGGGTAAAATGGCTGTCGAATGGAATACGGAATGAGGTAGTTAGTTAGCGTCTTTCTTTTGTTTTTTAAAAAAAGAGAATTGAGAGGCAGCCGTAAACACTTAGTTGATGCTTTATGTTCCTCAACGTGTCAACCTATTCCAGTCACTCTCCGAAACTGTTACATGTACGTCTAACTTTTTACATTTATTTTTTTATAACATAATTAAAAAAATAAAAAGAAGTATGTATCAAAGAGAATAAAGCGTATACACATTGGAAAAATTCAAGTCAACAGTATATATGATATAAAGATGATGGAATTTTGAATTGAGTGGAATTGGGAGCCAGCTGCAACGCAAGCCTCAATCTTGTTTGATTGGGAGTGGCCCGTCATCACCCCAAAAAGGTAACTGCAAACCAAAAACAAACAAGCAAATATGTACGTATATGTATATATCCAAGGTCCATGCAAGAAATATAGACTGTATTACTTTTTGCTGTCTCTGTCTCCGTATACACTTACATGTGAAAAAAGTAAGCTAAACAAACAAGACTCGCAATCTGTTAAATGCTATCTTCTCTACCTATCTATCTATATAAGTAAGATTCTTAAATTCACCGTCCAAATTATGCTCTCAAACAGCTGGAATATATATAGGATATTGGATAAGGATAATTACGTTCCCTCGTATTAAAGGATAGAGAAATATATAAGACTTTTTATTTATTGGGGTTGGGAGTGCGTTGGCATCATCATGAGAATCAAAGAGTTTTTCAAAGTTGTACTCAATCCATTTTTTGTTTAAAAAAAAAAAAAAAACTATAATGACTCAACCTAACTTAATTGTGAGTTGTTTCTTGTCTCCGGATTAAGTCCCGCCCCCTCGCTCGGAAAACAACACAGTAGTCATACTCCAGCCTTTATGCATTGGCCTTTGTATGCGCACAATGCATCCATCCTATATATAGGTGAATTAATTCTGACACGCGCACCATCTCATAACGTGAAAGCTTATCCCATAAATCATATGCATAATGTATAATATATAGTATTCCACATTTCGAAACGCGAACCATTGGTGCATCGCATGGCATCGCCTACATATAGAATAGATATCACTCCTATCTATCCACTTCGGAATCGGAGGAGTATTGTAATGATTCTAACTCACAAGCAATTGAAATTCGAATTACCAATTGTTTTCCAGCACCTACAGGCTACGCTAGACTTCATCGCCTGTAAATCCAAAGCATGATTATCTTTCTCCGAGAATATACTCTTTCTCTGCTCTGCATGTATAAATTGTGCCAGCTCCTGCTCTCGTAAATCATTTTGGTGGGCCAGGGAAGGGAACATATGTGCATAGTGACGCATCGACTGAAAGAAATCTTTCTCTTTTGCCAATTTTTTTCATTACGGTCGGGCCGTACTAAAAGCAGCCGCGAAAGCCAAGCTAGAGTCACACCAAAAGTTAAAATTAAAGGTCCCTCTTTCCCTATTGGCCAAATTTGGCAGCGCGGGACCCGCTCTACGACTCTGTCAAAGGAGAAAATAGATTTTTTGCAGTCGATTGTGCAGTGCGGTACAGTCGACTGTAAACCGTTTGATATATTTATTTTTGTGTAATTAATTATTGACTCTGCAATAATAAACAGATCGGACGGTTTAAAATTGACTGTAAGACTAATTGTAAAAAATTTGATTGCAAAAAATTCGAATCCATAAAAAGATGGCCGCTGCCATGTCATCTCATCTTATTCAACGCTCCATAGCTCTACGTCCTTCGTGCTTGCGCGATAAAATAAAATCCAAACAGAGCCTGCCAGCATTATAATGCTTTCCCTTCTAGAATCCAATCCAGCATATATTCTTCGTATCGTCCCGCAAATTTTGTCTTAATGCCAACAAATAAGATCTAATTTGATTCGTTCCCAGAAATAATAGAGCAAAACTACATACACAGATGAAAATTTCAATTGATGTATTACGGGAGATGTGTTTGGTGAAAAAAATTAAATTGCTCTGCGTACCATGATACGATCCCTAAATCTTAACAAGTGGGGTTGTATGCTCGAGCTACGAGTTCGGGGGGATGCATCCAGATTGAAAATGATTGATCTTGATGGTCAGCTAAGTGCCACGTGTTGTCGTTTTGCTGTGTATGAATGAAAATACGTATGTTGAAATTGAATTGGGTAGGGGGAGGATTGGCAGTTTTCATTTGGGAATTACTAAAAAAAAGGGCAGGATGGGGCATCCCGCACATGGGATGACGTCGGATTTGGAGAGTACGAAATGAAATGGGTACCTTTTGGTTTTGGAAGAGCTACCTTAACATTGAATATTTTATTATTTTAAGGTACTTTTTTAGAGGAGACCAAAAACAAAAGAGAGAAAGCATCTTTTGAATTTGAATATATGGCCAGCCTAGCCTCAACCATCTCCCAATTCTATGAATATCGACGTGGCTTTGTAGTTTCTTTTTTCTAATTCTACAGTTCTGCTTTCAACTGTAGCTAGCTAAGTTTCAGACACGAATAAACACTCCGTGTTCATGCGCCAAATCTCAACTGTGCAGTCATTGTCATTGCCCATTTCCTAACGCTACCCTTCTCGGCTGCAACATTTCCCTCTGTAAACGCAGGCTCAAATATTTTTTATTTTTGATACCCATATTTTAAGGTAATTTTTTCGTCTCAAATTATAGCTCTAGTTTCAACAAAAGAAAATATGCTTTCTCAATATATTATTTCTTTTAATACAGTTCTAGTTTCAACTGTAATCCAAACAAGAAAAAGTTTACTTAATATTTTTTTAATGAACCAAACTCAAATTGAATTTACACACACACACATATATATATATAAACAATGGCAATGATTTATCTACTGGGTTGGTTAGTTGGGCGCACAACGATTTTGAGATGCATCCATACTTTAAAAGGCTCTTGTTTGCCCAAGACTGATTATTCACCCCCGTGCATGCATGTCCATCAATTTAATTTTTTCCATCAATAACCAGTTCGCATTCAGCCATAGACTTGGTAGTAATTTAATAGCCTTCTTCCATAACTATAAGGCACACCACGGATATGATAACATCTTTACTTAATAAGAAATTCCCACTGTTTTTCTCCGCCCAATACATTCCCATTTCATTTTGTTAATCACTGTTAATTTTGTCTTTTTACCACTTCGGTCTAATGGGATGAATTTCTAAATTTATGAATCTTAAAAAAACATAAATATTTTTAAAAATTTAAGAAATTAGAATTTAACTCTTTATGTAAATTTATCAAAAATGAATCTTAAAAAATATATTTCATAAAAAAAATCTATACAAAATATGAGAAAAAAATCTTAAACTGAGATTTCTGAGATTTATGAAAAAAAAATCGACTAGCAAACACTACAAAGTTTAAATTTTACAAACACTGCAGATAAAAAAAATATACAAACCCTGTGTGTTAGTAACTAATTTAGTTTTTTTTTTTTTTATCTGTTTGCCAAATTTTGCTTTCGTAGCTCTCACAGTATATTGCCCCCTCTAGCGGTTATAACGGAATCGAAAATATTTCCAATATTTACCTATACACAGAAAAACAAAGTCCTCCGGTTGCAATTGCTAAACGGGCATGACGAATAACAAAAGTGATGGACGGACATTAGTTGTCCAACAGGGACTTAGTTGCGGTAAGCAAATCACAGCCCTCCAATCTGCTCCAGAAACGGCAGACAGCACTTGGTAATTATCTCAAAGAGCAAGGGTAGTTTGTAAACTTGGTCAATATAAAACCAATGGCCTTTCCTCGGTTCCGACTCCCCGAAGATTTCTCGCTTCGAAGAAAGGAAAAGAAGAAGCAGAAAGAAAGAAAGCGAAAATGTCAGCCGGAGTTGGAAAATGCTGCAAAATCCGCCACATTGTTAGGCTGCGCCAAATGCTGCGGCGGTGGCGCAACAAGGCACGCATGTCAGCGAATCGTATACCGTCTGATGTGCCGGCAGGACACGTGGCAGTCTGCGTGGGGGCTAACTGCAAGAGATTTGTGGTGCTGACGACATACCTGAACCACCCGGTGTTCAAGAAGCTACTGGTTGAAGCAGAGGAAGAGTACGGGTTCTGTAACAACGGGCCATTGGCGATCCCGTGCGAGGAAGCAGTGTTTGAAGAGGTGCTCCGATTCATTTCACGATCCGACTCAGCAAACTCGTCCCGATTCGTAAACCTTGATGACTTCCACAGGTACTGTCACCTTGGAATTAGGGCCAATTTGGACTTGTGGCCCGAATCTCGACCTCTGCTTCACTGAAAACTACTATTTCGAACCCGACAACGAAAAACCCACCTTGATTCTCACCCGGCTCAAATCAAGCTACTTGGTCAGTCTTCAAATGTAAATAGCAATAGCAATGCGCCCCCTTGTACTAACCAGTTACGATGAAATAGTAGCTTGGGCGAGGAACAAACCCAGCTTAGTGAATTTTACAGCTAGCTTTACATATATGAATTGCTATCGTGCTCCGATGAATGCAAGGAGATGGCAAATGGGTGGGATCCACCGAGCCGTCCCGGGTTCGAATCGGAGTGGACGCAGCATTTAATTCCAGTTTCCTATCCTGGATAACGGATAAACGATATAACTTTTGTAAATTTTGTCATTGATTTATCCAAATGAAATTGAGGAGAATTTTCAATTTTTATTTTACTTTGGTTCTCTATGCTCCAGTCCCTTTTTTACTTTTTCAATTTGGGTTTGTTTAGTACGAATTCTATTGTTTGTTTTTGTGGACGTTCCGTTCCAATCATGGTAGCGGTTGTGGGAGTCATAATGACACCAATCCACGTGAAACCAAAAGTAAAGTCTCCTGTTTGCTGTGTTTCACCTGATTCCAGTTTGTCTCTGTCTTGACTAGCAGATTCTATATGTCAAATTCTTAAAATGCCTAATGTATCATATGAAATTTCATCATTGGAATAATTTTAATTTACATATATATTACACAAAATAAATCACATATCATCCTGATTGTTATTTTTATTTATATAGTATAAATATCACAAGTGATATATTATTTGAGTTGAATATATTATTTTAGTTTTTTTTGTTCACTTCAAATCACTATCAGTTATTTATATTTTAATAATATTAATTGATTATTCACACAATTACATTTTAAAAATTTATTAATTTTATTTCTCAAATTTTAAATTTATTAATATTAATAGTTATTTATGAATTTAGTAATATATAAAATTTTAAAAATATTATTCTAATATTTTAAAAAATGTGGATCAATTTAATAAAAATAAAATATGAGAAATTAAAATAATATTTAATTTTATATTATTCTATTTTTTTAAAAAAAATAGATTCACTTGAAACTTTTTTTTGTTGTCACTCGATGTAACAAATCCAGTCCCCACCTCCATTTTTCACAGTAAACATAGTTTTACTAATAAGTCACAAATTGAATGAGTAGTAAATCGTCAAAGTATGAACCTTTTTTTGAGATAAGACTAAGGCAAGAGGGAAAGGAATGTAATTTATTTTTATTTTTTTAAATTTAAAAGAAAGTCAAGAAAATGAAAGGAAATAAATTTTTATTTATAAAAAAGTTTAAATTACAAAATTATATCATAAAATTAAAATTAAAATGATATTAAAGTTTGTATATAAATTCAAATTATAAAATTAAAATCATATTATAAAAATTTAATTTTTTTTAATATAAGTAAAAAATTTATGGTAATCAAATTAGAAAATAAAAACATTATATATATAAAAATTTTAAAGAAATAGTAAATTTGTCCTTACACAAAAATATATATTTCATACCTTTCAATTTTTGTGCAAACCAAATATTATATTAAAAAAAAAAATCCTTTCCTTTCTATTACATACTAAACAAACTCAAAATTTTATTTTTTTTTTTTCTATTCATCTCGCTGATTTTCTTTCCTATTTTTTATTTTCCTTTCCAAAGTACAACCTAAGGCTCCGTTTGGTATGCTGGAAAGGAAAGGAAATAGTAGAAAAGAAAATGAGTAAAAGGAATAGAAAGGAAAATGATAGCTCTTGAGTCTGTTTGGTATGTAATAGAAAAGAAAAGATTTCCTTTCCTTTGTAATGTTTGGTTTGCATAAAAAATTAAAGGAATTGAATATATATTTTTATGTAAGTATAAATTTATCTTTCTCTTAAAACTCATATATATATATAAAAATATATATATTTTTTAATTTAATATCCATAAATTTTATGATTAATAATAAAAAAAATAAATTTAAAATTTTATAATGTAATTTTAATTTTATAACTTTAATTGATACATAAATTTTAATGTAATTTTAATTTAAATTTAAAAGATAATTTTATAATTTTATAATGTAATTTTATAATTATAATTATAATTTTTAATTTTATAATATAATTTTATAATTTATATACAAATTTAATTTTAACTTTATAATATAAAAAAATAAATTTAAACAATAGATAAAGTTATATAATGTAATTTTATAATTATAATTATAATTTTTAATTTTATAATATAATTTTATAATTTATATATAACTTTAATTTTAACTTTATAATATAAAAAATTAAATTTAATCAATATATAAAATTATATAATATAATTTTTATTTTATAATTATAATTATAATTTTTAATTTTATAATATAATTTATATATAAATTTAATTTTAATTTTATAATATAAAAAATTAAACTTGATCAATATACAAAGTTATATAATAAAATTTTAATTTTATAATATAATTTTTATAAATATTTTTTTTTTAATTTTTTTTTTAATTTAAAAAAAAAATTATAATTTTTAAGTGATAGAATGTCTATCAATAAACTTTTTTTTCTCTTAAAATTACAAAACAATACAAAACGAATTAAAGTAGAACACATTACTTTCCCTCCCTTTCCTTTCCTGTGGTACGGCCCTATGACTGCGTTGGGTACCGAGGTCGCCAAAAACAGAGTTCAAGAGGTTTGATTTGACAAAACACAAGACAAGAACATGGGTGTCAGGATGGTTGCTTCCTTTTTTAAGCGAGTCTAAGACATGGAGACTAATCAATAAATTTGTTGAATTTTAGGTACTAAGCATAAGCAAGTTAATTATATGCTGGAACTAGTGAGAACCATACGTAGTGGACTGGAAGTTCTTCCCCAAACAGAAAGGGACATGTTCAATGTCGCATCATTAGAATTGGATTGGATTCAGCTCAGCCCGTCCAAAAAGCCTCCGGATCCAAGAAGAAGATTGGGCTGGGATACACCAACAAGTTATAGGAATTATTAAAACCTTGACCAGATTGACAAGCGAAAATACATAGGCCCATATGCGGTGCATTTTCGTAATGTCTATCGGTCTTGTCTACAGCAGTTCAAGATCAAGGATAAGATTTATTTTTTTGTTTAATAGGAAATGGAATCTCTTCCTAATAAAAAAATAGGAATCCTTCCAAGACTAAGATTTGATTTATCTCTTGATTTCTTAGTAATTAATTTCCTTTTTTATCATGAAACAGTTAAGAATTGCTCTATTAGACTTCACTCCAATTTAGTTTCTGTTCATTAAAACTAGTCACTGAATAATTAATATATATGGGAAGAATACGTTCATATATATATCCGAATTACTAGAGTGCAGTGATATTGCTAAAAAGGGCAGCATTGTTTCCAATCATGTAATGCCCTCTGTCTTGCATTATTGCTGGTCCCACATCTTTACGAGCTCGTTTTGCTGTTTAATTTCCAGTTTGGATAGATGGACAGAATCGATCATAAACAGTTATGTCTCAGTCACAAGTCAGAAGTACACGAGGTATCTTCCAGAACTAGCCACAAGAATAACCTCCTCCTCCTCCCAGAACCCCAAAAGTAAAGACTGTTTTGGCATGCTAAAATGTGATATAATGCCCAAAACAAAGAGTAGAAGTTATAAAGTGATTCCTGAAATAACTAGTTGAGTTACGTGAAAAATGACTTTGTTATTTTTGTCTTGGAAGGAATTAGAACGTAGATTTGAAAATTATAAAATGCGATACTGTCTGTAAATGGCAGAAAAGAAAATAAATTAAGGAAGGAAACTGGTAAATGAAGAAACGGTACTAGTAGTTCAAAATTGATCGAGTGTATTAAATTGGATGCCGGTTGGTAGAGACCCAAAACTAGAGAAAATCCCAATGTCGCTTTTCGTTATTGGTCGCACCATTTGCAGCTTTTGCTTTTGATCTCAAATAGTAATATAAGCTGTCCCACCAGCTTTGTCTTAACGCAAAGCCAGCACGAAACGAATAAATTATTCAACACACTAACTAATGAGTTCGTCTTGACCATATATAGCCACAAATTCAATGGTCCACATTCCCGATCATTGAGAATAACCGACGAGAACAAAAAGAAACCTAGTTACACAAGAGATAAATTTCTCAACTTATGTTGAGGGAGAAAAGAGTGCAAGTTTTTTTGTCGGTTGCCAAAAAATGGCTCGTGAAGCTTGAAAATGTCCAAGATCTGCAGGTGAGGGCACTAAAATGTGACCATAACCCCTCCGCTGCCAAAACAATTGAGAAGACTGGCAACAATGATTTGTGAATGTGGACGAGCTCTGGACTTGGGGTTCTCCCATCTTCAAACAAGAACCCACTATGCTAAATGGACCACTCTCTGCCTGCCACCTTTTTATTATCTCTTGCACACTTACCTCATTTCATTTCGAGTAATACCAATTTCACACCACCGACGGGATAAAAATAATGTCTATGGATCTTTTGTTGGAAGTTGGATAATGACACGTGTGTTGTTTTTCTTGCTTTGTCGTTTCTTTTGGCAATGGCATGCGGGACTGTTAACAGAAGCAAGCTTAGTATCAACGAATAAAGTCAATCTATTCTAATTTGGCGAGCGATGATGATGGTTTGCCATTATGATGAAGAAAAATATCACTTTGACAACCATAACAGTTGCTTGAAATTAAAAGTTGATACGGGAATAGATGTCAAAGGCTGTTTATGATGCTGTCGGGTTACTTAGTTACAGGCAATTAATAAAAGTGGCCCACCATTGCTCTGTCTTCGACTCCGGTAAAAGGGAAGAGCAGATAGATTCGGAAATGAACAAAAACATACGTACAGTAACTAATATAATTACTCGTGTCACGGAAAACCCAGATTAGTAAGTGCGTTATGGCCCAATTGTACGTTATTAAGCTTAACGTAAAAGAAAATCCTACAAAGAAGTGAGTCATATGAAAGCCTTGTGCGTTTATATTATGGGTAGATTAACGTTATTAGTAGAGTAGACACAACCTATGGTATGTAAGGTGGTAAACGCAAAATGGTTAATGTATATTATACGCACAAGCTAATGGTAATAGAAATTTATTATTTATGTAATAAATATCTAAAAACAGTAAGCTAAGAGATGGGTGGTGACCGGTGAGTTAGGCAATAAAGAAATGGGCCATTATATTAGGCCCGAGTTATACTAGACGATGGAGGGAATTAAAATTAAGGGGCCAGCTCTAAAAGAGTTGGATTAAATAAATGGCAAAATCCATCTCCTCGCTGTACCTGTGCCAGGGCAGAAACCACGCACTCCAATTCCCCAATTTTATTTTTATTTTTATTAGATAAGATATATGTCTCACCCTTTCTGCATTACTTGTTAAAGCACTAGGATCACAATCACGTATACTATGAGATTAATTGTGGACTGTGTGCAAATTCATGGGTAGAGAGGGAAAAATTGGCTTCCTTGTCAATGTGGTATTGGTAGGTTAGGTTAGGAAAACGAGAGTGAAATTTGAAACAAGTACCAAAGGTAAAACGAATCCAAAGAAAGAACGCTAGTGTGCGGTAAAGGCTTGTGGGTGTGGACAAATGGGTCCGGTCCCCATAAGGTATAATATTTAACAATGACGCTCCCCGTATTTTGGCCATCACGATCATTGTATTCCCACTATGTAAGGCTGTTCACCACTACTATCACTATATATATATATATAGAGAGAGAGAGAGAGAGAGGTGACATATATAGTAGCTAGTAGATGAAAATATAGATGCCTAGTAAATAAATTTAGTGGCATCATGATTCCATTCTATATCATGTTGCTTCTCGCAAAGCGACTTCAAACATTACCTAATTTTATTTTATTTACTAAAAAGGTTTACCTAAATTACTTACTCCAGAGGTATTTTGATCTCACGCCGGAGAGACCAATCCCGTAAATTAAGATCTTCAACATAAACCTTTTCAAAATTGTAATGGGAGATGCACGTGCAGTGACCTTCCCTGAGCCAATTTTCGCATCTTTTCACACTTGGTACGCGTGCCATCCATGCTAGCATTTCTATGAACTAACTAGAAATTCGTTTTACGAATCCTCGACCACTCTATTTTAATTTTATCTAATACTCCATATCAAAACTGCAAGGGAATACAAATATTTGACGACAAAAATCAAACCCGCATTATATTAAATAGAGGAAAACACCCACGGATTGGATTCGACGCAAACAAAAAAAAACAACTAATTTTATTCCATCGTTCCAGCTGGCAGATCCAATTTTTTTCTTCGTCGATTCTACAGACCACGGCCGCCAAGAAGCAGCTTATCCCTCTTTCTAAAATAATTAATTTAACATGATTTTTTTTTTTAAAAAAAATAGTTTGTAGAAGCGGGGTATAAATAGAATTAATAATTAATAATAAATAATAAATAGGTTGTGTATCAGAGAAAGTAGATCCGTAGACAAAGTAACTTGAGATAAATATCTGTCGTGCATCTCCGGCGTTGAGAAATGGAGTGGCAGCATCACCATCCATTCCAAAATCGTAATTATCATAATTGTGAAGATATTATGTGTAATTATACAGGATTAAGGAGAAGTGGGGGTGATGTTGATGCGTGGGAATTATCGGAGGCTTTAATGAATACTACTAATGATTGTTAAAGACAAAGTCAGAAAGAGGGTTAAGTCTAAAGTAAGCACGCACGAAAGTTGAATACAATAGGGGAATTTTTACGAAGTAGCAACGGGATGGGATGGGGACCACAATCCACAGTGTCATAAAATGACTTGGGGACCCATCCTTTGTAGGGTGGGTGGGTCTAATTGTTGCCAGATGAACGGGCACGACGGGATTTGCACTGGTTCTTTTGTCCTCAAGATGCTGGTTGGCGATTGAATTTAATTCAACAATAATAATGTCTGTATATGCGTAATTTAATGAAAGCTCTTTGATTGATTACGACAAATAAACATACGTGTTTTGATTGGGGGATACCAAATACTAGTTGTAATCTGGTTGTTAGCTCGTTGCTTTACCGTGGTGATGTCATTTCAATTTTCAAGGGAATCATATTCTTAATTTACACCTCACCTACGCTTCTATTTTATTACTCTCTTCTCTATTATATTCTATTAGTTAACACGAGAGGGAGGTCTCTGCCAACGCTCCTAGCTAATTAAGGTAAACGACGCGCGCGCCATTCCAAGATAACAAAACACTAAAAAAGGGATTAATTAAGAAACCGATTCTCCTTATATGCCTTTAGTTTTAGTTGATGAAGCCTAATAACCAACAAGAGTCGCCGGTGGAGCTTCTGTCAATTTCCTCAACCCCAACCCTACGCATGCGCTCCCTTTCTTTAACTTTACACCAAAAGTGCAGTTGCTCCACATAGATCAAATGAATAATTAATAATAATACTTGATAATTTTACTTTAAAAAGAGCCTAGGTTAGGTTAGGTTGCGCTCATTCCAATGATGGAAAAAGGTGGAATTTGTCAATAAGGTGTAAAACATGGTTTGGCAATGGCGTAGTTTGATCTCGTGCGCTTAAAATTTGGATGTCAAGTTAGTAGGTAGTATCTAAAAATGAGAAATAAAATGAATGTCATTATATGACGGCGACGGGCTCTCTATCCATCCAGACTTGCACTTCTTTTTTAATTTGGGTGTGGGTGTGGGTGTGTTATAATCTCATCTCTCTGCCGACGCGGTGAGGTAAGGTTGATCATTAATACTGATATTGACAATTAGGGTGTAAGCGGCGGATTAATACGAAACGCGGTCACTTTCCGACGACGCGTGTCTCTCAAGCCTCATATTAGAGCGGTGTTACGTGGTCCCCGCACTCCCAAAGCAAAATGCAACGCCATTACGCAACACCAATACGTGGGACCATGCGTCTCTCTTTTTCATTTTTTTCTTTTTACCTCATTGGATTCTCCCTCTCTCGCCGCTCTCCAGTTTCTACTGCTCTTTTTTTGTATTACTGAAAACATTCCAAGTGTTTATTTTAAAATAAGAGGAGTGGATAAAAAAAAGGGGAGTACCTCAAGCACTCTCCTTTTCCTTCTTGTTTTTATTTCCGGGGAATTTCTGAATTTCCTTTCCTTTCTATTATTATTTTATTATTTACTGTTCTTGCCAACATTTTCCCCTGAGGTCTGTGAAGTGGTGCATTTGTACTTGATGGGCCATTTGGGCTGTGAGGCCCGGTACTAGAAGTGGTGAGAAAGTAGTAAGGGTCCCTCCCATTCGGGTGTACCTAGATCTCGGGTGGGCCAACAATTGTTTTTGTAACTGGCGCCTGTAGGTTGCGGCATATGGGTACCAAGTAAGTAGTGGACGTAGGCATTACTATGAATGTCGGTCGTTGATTGGTGACCGTGTCATTGCCTCCCAAGGGTATGGTATTGAAGCTCTCCATCTCAAATTGTTCGTTAACAACCCTAAGTGATAACAAGTGAGTTTCTCATTTCGTACTATAGTCACTGCCAATTTCAAGTTCTCACATTGACTGCTCTATGTTGACTTTTTACGGCTTCACAAGCTATGCTGCCGATTTGCTAGGTCTATGCCTTAGGCTTGGACAAGACTTCATGCCTGAGCCTCATACTTGTCTCATTATTCACGGAAAGTCTCGTACATGATCATATATACATGTGTACTAGAAAAGAGATGATATATATATCTATATAATCTTCGCACTGTGTTGTATTGGAAATTAAGCGGTAGTTTCATTTAATTTAGGGGATGTATCTACGTGAAGTGTCACGCAAAGCGCCACGACACCATATATATATATATATATATATATATATATATATATATATATATCGGTTGAGTTCCTCTTAACGTCTAGGTTATCTGGGACAATACAATCTAATAAAAATTCTATTTTATAGTTATTAGTATAGTACGTACTTATCATCGTCGTATAGCTGGAGAAAGCGATTGGCTTCGCAATATAGGTTCTATATGCATTTAATAGGAAAAAGAAGGCTGAAAACGAAACCAGAAGCACCAACAAAATTTCATATTACATGTCCATCTCTCCAACATATATAATCTTTACATTTTTGTCATATTCCTATATATATATGATCTTCGCCTTTGTCTCAAAAACATCATTTTATGTTATTCGAGATCCATCCGTCCATATAGGATGTGACAAAAGATATACAATTAAGGCATTGTATAAATAATGCACTCCAATCAAAAGTCAAAATACTAACATGTATGTTTAGGTACTTCGAATGGATGTGACCAAATAATATACACTATCTTTGATAGATAATGGAAATAAATAAAGGTTAATATTATGGTATATTTGTTGAAATTTTATCAATAATAATAATAATCCGGAAAAACATACTATTTTGCTGTTTGTTTCGCCCTTTTTGATCCCAAGAAGAAGAGAGGCATATTGGCAATAGCAGAAAGGTCAAAGGTGTGTAAATAATAACGGCTACGATTTTCGGGTTGGATGACGATTGCGTGTGGTGGCAGTCCATTTACAAAGCCGCCAACTCATCTATCGTGCAGCTACTGAGCTACATACCAAATTGGTGAGCTGTAGGGACTAGAAAAAAGCCAGTGACGGTGGTCCAAAGTCGTACTAATCACACTTTGTCACAAAATAGAAAAAATAAAAATAAATTAAATATCACATTTATTCCATAAAAACATTACATTATTTATTTAAGTAAAGAAAAAACACACACAACACTTCCTTTCCCCAGTGCTAGAGTATTGGATACAGCTCACAATCCAGATGCTTGCTTCTCTCACAAGCGTTAAAAGGGACTGACTCTCTCGTCATTCTGTACACTGCAAGGGCTAATTACGTCACATCACCCCAACTGGTTTCTTTTTTATTTTTTTTAAATATAATCATAGTAAAGAAAAATACACGCATCGACGATATGTTATTTTATTTTTTAACGAAAAATTCGTAAAATTTTAAAGGCCATCGTTTCGGAGCTTTTCCAACGTCTTGCCTTTTAAGTGACACCTAATTCCGAATATCTCAGCTTACCCACCATCATCACCACCACCACCACCACCACCACTGCACCACTACCACTTCCACCTCCTCTCCATCATCTCTGTTACGCACTCTGCTTCGCATTATTCTCCAGCGCACATTTTTAAAAGTAGGAATCCCTATTTGAGATCCTCAGTGCCGAAAATCTTCAGAGCTATAGCATTGTAGCAGCAGTTACTCCTCTCACATTATCCCATCCTTTTGTCTCTGAGTTGCATTTTTCCAGGTATGCCAATTTTATTCTCTCTTGATTTTCTTCTTCGCCTTCTACATTATCACTGAATGCTGGCTAGTGTGCTGATTGGCTTTCTGGTTGGTTTTTTCTTTTTCCCTCCTTCGAACCTTTTCGGCCGATGCATCTTCATACTTCTCTTATTTGTTTTTCTTCTCTTAATTTTCAATTTTTCTTTGTCGGTGAGGTCTGTACTTCTGGTCGGACCACTTTCGTTTTCTAAGTTTCCCACCCCCCCCCCCCCCTTTTTTTTCTTTTGGATTGGAAATTAATCAGAGAAAGTCCAATCTCGAGTTAGTCATTGCTGAGGAGTTTATTCAGTTTTCACTGGATGTAAGATTTTTCTTGAAAATCTTAACCAGCGACTCCGGCGTCATATCTGCGCTGGCATCTCTGCGGTTTGTGCTGTATCTTATTTTCACTTGAACTATAAACGCGCGATTAATTTTGATCTAATTTGAGCGGTAATTTTAGTTATAAATACTCAAGTTTCTTCTTTCATTCCATTTCCCATTAAGTTTTAGCATACGGAGAGGTGTTATATATTTTTGTTTGTATAGTTCTCGTGCGGTCGTAGACTGTAATTTGCTGTACTTTTAGGATCTTGGACCGCGAAGGAAGAATCAACGACGATTAGATCTTCTAGATGACTATTTCAGCTCGAAAATCCCATTGCCTTAGAGTGTATATGCATGTGATTCACCGCACTTACTTCTGTACATTTCAAACATATTCCGAGATTCTTGAGTGAAGCGATAAAAATCTTCCCCACTATTGGCAACGGACATTTGAGCGTAGCATCCTTTTTTTTCTTCTACGCTGTGCGGCCTGAGCATGTTTGAAGTTAAGACGTTAGCTTCATGGAATTAATGTGCTTCCAGCACCGACAGCTACTGACTGTTGAAAATTATTCGCATTACCTAATTTTGGGCATTGCTTGTGAGAGCTAGATGAGAAAACATCATTTTATTCGGTTTAGTTGCTATTGCTGTAAGCGTATAAGCAATCCACTTTTCAGAATACCAATCCAATAGAATAAATCGTCATTGACGTTAACGTCTCAGAGGTTTCCACGTCTTGTGTTGCGTTACTTGTATTTTTGTACATTTTAAAGGATATGGAATTGGTTATGAAATCAAGATCACTGTCTTTTCTTACTTTAAGGTATGAGAATTAGGCAGCACCAGCTTGTATAAACCTCCTTAACTTCTTGATTATACATTTCATCTCACATGGTGATACATATATATTCAGATGGATCGACGCTGGCCCTGGAAGAAAAAATCATCGGACAAGGCAGTGCTTGAGAAAGCAGTCGCTGCATTGGACTCTGCTAATTCTTCTACCCCGAGCAATCAGGTATTTTTATTGGCATTTTCACAAATACCTAGTTCATAAAGCCATTGAATGTTATCTGCGTGTTTGAATTTTTCTTGCATAGGTTACCGTTTTTCTTCCCCACTTCCCTCTCTCTCGGCTCTCTCCTTGTGTTCGCCTAATACTTTGGTTGATGAAATTCGCATTACTATAATCTATTGTTTACTTTGAATTAATGCCGTGAGTAATTTCCTAGCTTTTTCTTCTTTCTCTATTTTGTTTCTCCCCTTTCATGGAATCAGGATAACTACAAAAAACCAAATTATGTCCAAATTTCTGTGGAGTCATATGCACACCTGACTGGTTTGGAAGATCAAGTGAAGGCATATGAGGAAAAAGCTCAATCATTGGAGGATGAGATTAAGGATTTGAATGAAAAGCTGTCTGCAGCAAATTCAGAGATGACTACCAAGGAAAACTTAGTAAAACAACATGCTAAAGTTGCTGAAGAAGCTGTCTCAGGTACACTGCATAAATGACATATACACTCATGCTCTTTGTCTGCCTTAATACAAAGAGATTGTTGTTATTGGATTTATAAGTAAAATTGAAACTCCTCTTAATGCAGGCTGGGAAAAAGCTGAAGCAGAAGCTCTGGCATTGAAGAATCATCTAGAAACTGTTACTCTTTCAAAGCTTACTGCTGAGGATCGTGCAACACATTTAGATGGTGCTCTTAAAGAGTGCATGCGGCAGATAAGAACCCTGAAAGAAGAGCACGAACAAAAAATACAGGAAGTTGCTCTCACCAAAACCAAGCAATTGGACAAGATCAAGGGCGAGCTTGAGGCAAAGATCGTTAACCTAGAGCAGGAAATACTTAGATCTGCTGCTGAAAACGAGGCTCTTTCAAGGTCGTTGCAGGAGCGCTCTAACATGCTAATTAAAATAAGTGAAGAAAAAGCTCAGGCTGAAGCCGAAATTGAGCTTTTGAAGGGCAACATAGAATCATGTGAGAGAGAAATAAATTCTCTTAAATATGAACTTCATATTGTTTCCAAAGAGCTTGAGATTCGCAATGAAGAAAAGAATATGAGTATAAGATCGGCAGAAGCTGCTAACAAACAGCATATGGAGGGTGTCAAAAAAATTGCTAAGTTAGAGGCAGAGTGCCAAAGGTTACGTGGTCTTGTGAGGAAGAAGTTACCTGGTCCTGCTGCACTGGCACAAATGAAGCTAGAGGTTGAGAGTCTGGGCCGAGATCATGGAGAAACTCGATTAAGGAGGTCGCCAGTCAAGCCTTCTAGTCCACATCTGTCTCCATTGCATGAGTTCTCTTTAGACAATATACAGAAATTCCAGAAGGATAACGAGTTTCTTACAGAGCGTTTATTGGCAATGGAAGAAGAAACGAAGATGCTGAAAGAAGCTTTAGCAAAACGTAACAGTGAACTCCAGGCCTCAAGGAGTATGTGTGCTAAAACGCTGAGCAGACTTCAAAGCTTGGAATCACAACTTCAAACAAGTAATCAGCAGAAGGGATCACCAAAATCCATTGTCCAGATTACCCATGAAAGTATTTATGGTCAAAATGCAAGCAAAGCACCAAGTTTCATCTCCATGTCTGAAGATGGAAATGATGATGCAGGAAGTTATGCCGAGTCTTGGGCCCCATCATTAATCTGTGAGCTTTCCGCATTCCGAAAGGAAAAGAATACTGACAAGTTAAGCAAAACTGAAGCTACTAATAAGTTGGAACTAATGGATGACTTCCTGGAGGTAGAGAAGTTGGCTCGTTTATCAAATGATTCCAATGGAGATATCTCTGTTTCATTTTCGAAAAATGATAATGTATCAGAAGTTGTGACCAATGATGCATCAGGCGAGGTTGTTACTGGTAAAGATGATCCCTCTGAAAAGCAGGGTGATTCGAATGCATTGGCAAATAAGGTATCTTCTGATGTAGCACTGTCAGCATCTGATCCTGCCTCTGATGTTGATAACTTGCCATTGACAAAGCTCCGGTCAAGAATACTCTTGGTTTTCGAGTCCATGTCTAAGGATGGTGATGTCGGGAAGATTCTGGAGGATATTAAACATATTCTGGAGGATACTCATGACACTTCAACCCTGCACTCTGAGCGTTGCATTCCCCAAGATGTCCAATCTGCTGACGCTACATGTGATAGGCAGGCTAATCCTGAAGATGCCGGTTTAACTCTTGAAACAGAATATGTGCAGATAACTCCAGATCTGGAAGCTGCTATTTCTCAGGTTCATGACTTCGTACTGTTCATTGGCAGAGAAGCAATGACAGTTCATGTCATAGCTTCTGATGGGGATGGAATGAGCCAAAAGATTGAGGAGTTCTCTGTTACCTTCAATAAGGTTTTATGCAAGAAGGCAAGTTTGTTACAATTTGTTCTTGACCTATCCTATGTTTTAGCTAAAGCCAGTGAATTCAGATTTAACGTCCTTGGTTACAAGGGTGCTGAAGCTGAAACTAACAGTCCTGATTGCATAGACAAGATTGCTTTGCCAGAAAACAAGTTAGTCCAAGAAAATTCATCAGGAGAAAGATACGAAAATGGTTGTTCCCATATACTTAATCCCTGTTCTGATACTGAGATTCCTGACAATGGAAATTTGGTCTCAAGCTATGAATCAAATCCTACGTCACAAAAATTCTCAATGGAGGAGTTTGAAGTACTGAAACTAGAGAAAGAGAAGGCGGCAACGGATCTGTTAAGATTTACCGAAAATCTTGAAATGACCAAGTCTCAGTTACTAGAGACAGAACAACTTCTAGCAGAAGTTAAATCACAGTTGGCATCTGCTCAAAGATCAAACAGCTTAGCTGAGACACAGCTGAAATGTATGGCGGAGTCATACAGATCACTTGAGGCACGTGCACAGGAGTTGGAAACTGAGGTGAATCTTCTGCGAGTAAAGACAGAAACTCTGGAGAATGAGCTTCAAGATGAAAAGAGGGGTCATGAAGAAACTTTGGCCAAGTGCAAGGATCTAGAAGAGCAATTGCAAAGGTTAGATGCCCATCCAATGTGATTTTGCGTATTAATACTGAGTTTATGCACATTGTTATTAATTTATTCTCAATATCTTGTGTTTATGTTGGTTTAAAATGGAGGGACAAAAAAGTAGGATTTCAGTTTTGTATAACATGTCAATTGTGATGTTGATTCTATTTCTAATTCCTTTTTTTACTCTGTTAGGAATGAGAGCGCAGCAGTTGATAATGACCTTGAGATTAAGCAGGTGAGGCCCTCGTTCCATTGTATATATAAATTGCCTTGTCACTGCCTTATTTAATATACCTTATTGCCAAATTCATGAAGAAAGTATTTAGTTGGATATGACACATTATAGTTTGTAGAATATTGTACACAAAGTTTTTGTGCATATCATGACTCTTAAAGATATCAAAGACGCTTATCTCAATCTGAGAGTTCTCTGTTTTTGAAATTCTTAGACTGAAACCCTTTTGTGATGACAGGAGAGAGATTTGGCAGCTGCTGCAGAAAAGCTAGCTGAGTGTCAGGAAACTATATTCCTTCTTGGCAAGCAGTTGAATGCCCTGCGTCCTCAAACAGATCAAATCGGATCACCAATCGGTGAGAGAAGTCCAAAGATAGAAGGTTGTACTGAGGATGAGCCTACTACTAGTAGCCTTAGTTTGCGAGAGTTTGACCAGGCAGAGATGGATAGTGCTACTTTTGGTAATGTGCAAAGACTTGATATGGAGTCCCCCTTACATTTTTCCAACACTCCGTGTAGTCCATCAGATAACGAGGCAAACCATTCAGCAAAGTCTCCAGTAAAGCATCCAAAACACAGGCCTACCAATTCAGCCTCTTCATCAGCTTCTTCCACCCCCACACCAGAGAAACATGCACGGGGGTTTAGTAGATTCTTTTCATCCAAAGGAAAAAATGGTCACTGAGCTTGCAGCTCGCAGGCATAATGATTTTCCAACAACATCGAGAAGCCCATATGTCAGGCAATTCTTGTATCTAATGGTTGTACAAGGTAACCATATGTTGTTTTCTTTCTTTCTTTTTCACATCTGTATTGTAATTTAATTAACAAATGACTACATAGTATCTGAACTGTTACAAGATGTGTTGAATATATATTGTATGTGACAGATACCTTAATGAGCAATAACGGATAACATATTGTTGAAGTGGTTACTGTGTGTAGAACTGAGATCAGTTTCTGTTTCTGCAAATAAAAAGGAAAACGTTTCGTTAGAATGGTATAGCTAATATGTGTACAATTGAATTTTTGTCGCAAGGATTGGACCTCCCAAGGGCACGAGGCAATCACACTCGAGAAGGAAAGACCTTTTTATTTTTCTTTTTCTGAAATTTCATTAAACCGAGGACAGACAGGGTACTAGAAATAAGTAAGACAACGGTTGTACAAAAGATATTTTCTTGTGGCCGCGTCCTCATTTGAGATCTTTGTTTCTCAACGAATTCCTAAAAATCCGAGAATCAGTAAATATTTATTCACATGACGAGTTAATAACGCCTCTACCAAACTAGAAATTAGAAGACAAGACAATAGTTAATAACGAGTTTCAAATTTTCTATAACATATTTTTATGTACATTATAATACGATAACAAGGGAAACAAATTGAAATTTGGAGAGGGGATACCCATTGTGTCACTTCTGTAGCTTTCAGTACGTTAAAGAAGAAATAAATATTCTTACTAATAAAATTTAATAACTTAAACGCCGTAGATAGCTGAATATATATATATATATATATATATATATATATATAAAGGTGAAAGAAAAGTCCAACAACCATCGCTGGATCAGGTCACTCACCGTCTCGGCGTCCTTTCCTTGGATTAAGAAAACGTCCTTGTTTTTGGGGGCAATGCTGGCTGGCTAGCTGGAAATTGGAGTGAGAATGGTACAAATTGGGGAGCATCTTTATCCTTTTCAATGATTAATTATTATTATTAGAAAATAGAAAATATCACGCTCGTCATTTTCTTATAAATCATGTCTTATTCGATGACAGAATATTATCGTTTGATATGAGACATTATCGCATTTGCCCGTAATTTTCGATTGGATGTTCTAAACAACTTGCATATTGACTTGTTTCAATTTTTTTTTTTTCTCCTTTTCCGCCCAATTATTTGTAATGAAATCGAAGAGCAAGTTACCTAAGCTGTAAAGTGTAAATATAGCCCACAATGGTACTGAAAATCAAGGATGTTCATGTGCATATTTTAGCTTAAAAAAAGGATTCATGCGTATAAACCTAGATGTTGACTAATGCCCCGTACATGCATGTCTTTTATTCAAGACCAAACACTGGTTTATTCATGTGGCTATGTCTCAGTCTCTAGCGTTAATCGCAATAAATTAAAAAAAATATTTAATAGTTGAAGTTGAGCATGACTGGCTTTTCAAAACAGGTAACGGGCCATGGGGTAAGTTATGAATAAGTCAAGTTACGAGATTTCTCATATATAATAATAATACATAATCTGATCTGATCTCAGTAAGGACGTCCATGGAGAGAAATGGATAACCCTTGCAGCTGTAAATGTATTATTTTGTTTGCATTGTAATAGTAACATTGTATGGTATCCTTCAACACTTTACACATACATAGATGGTTCAATCTCAACACCAGCAGGGTGTGCCCTACAACACAGCCCACCACCCAACATAAGTGACTCTCCTTGTCCAATACCCTATCTATTCTCTAGTCTGCACAAGTACCATCCATCAGCAGCAGAAAATTTATCATGAAAAGATATTTAAATCCCTAACCACGAAATATATATTGGTTAACTATATATATATATATATATATAGCACGCACGAAAGCCTCGTACATATATATATATATTATATGGCATATCCCTACAAAAATAATTCATCTGAGCTATACTTTACGGAGTGGCTATTATTTTACCTCTATCAGAGCGATTAATACAACAGTATATATAGAGGCTAGATCAGTTAGCCTTCAGAGGGTAAAGAAACTGGAAAAACCCCCTTTAATGGACAATTGGATTTTCTGGAAGTACTGCTTTCTCTTATGATTTTTGAAGAGACTAGCCTTCTTTAGACATATTGATAAATTTAAATATATTCATTCATTCTAATGCTATACGAGCCAACCCGCGCTGGACAATTGTTGAGATAAATCACATGGTCCGAAAAGCGAACTCGATCGAGTTATCATAATAATCAATTTTTAATATATTTATTTAGCATCATCTAATCTCAATCATATGTATCTCAATCTAATATATACGAGTTTAGAAATTAAGACAAGCAAAGTGTCACATTTATTATTGCTCTACAGCATATATAATGTGACATAGTAGCTAACCTCATGATTTGATTCCCTTTGAATATTAATGCTGCTGCCCTTTGCAGATGATCTTATCTAACCGGCTTATTCATGAGTTCTTATAAAAATTTTAAGTATATATACAATTAATAGGAGTTTTTTTTTTTTTTTTGTAGGAGAGAAAAGAATTACAAGGCCTCACAAATATTCTAGTTGCATTATATGTAGAACTATAAGTAATTAGGGAAAAACTGACATGGTTCCCCGAAAAGAACGACGTCCACAGTAAAAGAAATTAAAACATGAAAATAAGATAGCGATATTAAACAGTGAAAAATAAAAAAACACAGCAGCAAAGTGATGTGCAATACGATTACAAATTAGCATACAACTACAGAATTTAATGAAATTTGAACAGGAGTACAGAATAAGGAATACCATGATCGATAATATTAATTTAATTTAATTAAAATTAGAATCTAATGTAGTTTGATCATATTAGAAATTAGAACCTACTAAAGTAATGGTACTGTTGTTCATGTGAACTGGTCTAGCTATGTCAAGCAGGTAAGGGGTGTGGTCCATTTGCACTTTTTGTCAGTGTTTATATCATATAAGGGAACGTAAATAGTATAACGCGTATATAAAAGGTATCTCCGACTCCATATAAACAAGAAATTAGCTAGCTATAAACTATTAATTAACTGATAATTCTATCATATCAAGTGAGGTCCCAGCAGCAGCAGCACCGGCAGTGCAGGGAGAGAAATGAAATTATGGTTTATGTGTATGCAAGCATAGCATGTTACTTTTTGGCATCTACTGCATCTGTATTTTACATTTTTCAGGGTTTGTTTGATTCAATCAAGCTGATGGAGGAAACATAATCCCCAGAAATTATGCCTCACGTTAGTTAATTATAGCTAGGCACCTAGTCCTACTGCTTCTCACTTTGTATTTTCTAATTGAGTTTAACAGAGAATTAGCCAACCTGATTCGGTGAATTAATTCCAATTCCTTTATAAATAAACAATGTTATTTTATACTCGAAAGACGATGCTAGTAGCCATGCACGCTCTCGAAATGAAAGGAACGTTGCCAGATGGGAAAATGAATTTCAGGTAGAAGGCGGGTCAATTCCTTCGCCTAAAACAATTAAAATATTTATTGAACTACGTGATTATCGTATTGATTTATATATAATATAATGTGTAAAATTCATACAATTTTACATTTTAAATTTAAAGTTAGTTAACTAGGGACACTTGAGCTATTTTTATAAAATAATAGTAAAATTATCTCCTAGGTAGAGAAAATCTCCCCCTAGATTTGGAATCTTACTATCAAGTAAAGGGTGCCAAAATGTCCGGACTCATTTGTTTGCTTTTAAGCAATCAATTTGCATAGACGGAGACCTTTTTTTTATGGTGTATTTTATTAAATTTAAATACTACTAGAACGTGTCTTATATATATATATTAACATGAAATATAAAGCCAGGACAAAAATTACTGAGTCACCGTTCAGGGTTTGCGTTCACCGTTGACCGTTCAAAGTATAAAGAAACAAAGTCATAGTTTAAAAAAAAAAAAAAAAAAAAAACACAGAAAAGTAACTGAAATAACTGAGGCGTCACGACTCCGATTTTCATTATCCTTTCTCAGTAGTCACTATGAGTGGTGATCTCACATTCCGTTTTTCCGTTGTCCCATTTCTTAACAGTTTTAACGGCTACAGGTTTGGAACTGCGGAGTAAACCAGAGACAACCTTGGCATAAAAATATTCAATCTCGAGACAAAGTCCTCGAAACAAGTTAACCAGTTTGACAATTTGATCAGTTGACAGTTGCATTATCGAAGGTTAACCTGTTCATTTATTTAACCAGATAAGTGGAGTAATTCAGAGAGAGATAGAGAGATATTAAATTTAGGGGAGAGACCCCATATATATATATATATATATATATATATATATATCCTTTAAAATTAATAATTAGTTCTCCAACCAACAGGGTACATTGCAGAAAACAGTCCTAACTCCACCACTGAGGGGAAAAATGTTATACCTTCTAATTCTATACTGGATACACAAATCCAAGCCCAGAAACTTGTTGCCATAGGCTACTTCTAGGTTAGAGTCACTTAAGATCTACAATACATACATATATATATATATATATATATGAAAGAAAATACTAATTCATGGAGAAAAATCAAGTAAGAGAAGCAGAGAAGCAGCTTCATCTCTACTTGTTCTCTCAAAAATATATATATATATATATAAAAGAAGCAAATTCCGAAAATGGATATGATATTTAGAGTGGCTTTTCTCCTTTCCCATCTTCATATTTATCTGAGCATGGATGTGAGAGACTCAAAAACAACTTGTTCACAAGGAATAGTGAGACCCCTTTCGTGATCAAAGCCAAACTCTTCTTCTGCTTGTTGGAGCAGGTTTTGGAACTCTGGGCGACTCAGAAAAGAGATTGGCACAATGTATCTACTCCTATTTTCTCCAACATATACAACAAAATGACCCTTGGGTACGTCCAAAGGGAGGCCTTGATCATCGTACCCTTGCTTCTTTCCTAAACTTGAGCATCTCTTGAGAATTTGCTTAAGAACTGCTGTTTGAGCAAGTTTGTTTGATTTTCTTAAAGCCATTGTGGAAACAAGAAGAGAATTTTGAGAGCCGAGAAGATTGAAAATGTAAGAGAAGAGAGAGTTTATGAAGATCAAAGTGGGGAGTAGCGGTATTTATGGTTGAGACCTTGAGAGTTTAGGGGGGGAGAGAGAGAGTCATTGCATGTGGCCCTGTGGGGACAAAAGACGAGCCTAGGGTGTTTCTTGGGTCTGTGCGAGCTGAATGGCATGTTAGGGGCTAACCCCTTTGGGTCTACCCCTTTTGTTGCCATTCCAAAGGACAACTAGGTCCCTCTCTTTCCATTCTCAGCCTTCAACTTTCAAGGCTTTGCATCAGTAGCTAGCTAGTACGGCACTTATAACAACAACAATAGCTAAGCTAGGAAGCATCCCTCCAATTTCCAATGTTTGCTTTACCATGCTTGGAGTAGTAGTACTATTCTTTTTGGGGACTCCGTTTTTTGCAATTAAGATGAAACCAAATGTTGAACATTAAATAAAAGTATTCAAGTGCCCAACCATTGCCATTTCTCGGAATTCACTATTTTTAGTTTTAGCCGCGCGCACGATGAGTAAAAAGTTTATGGGTTTTATTAACCGCTCCGTACTATTGTCTACTCTACTTTCTGTGTTGCGAAATTAACATGTATATGCATTCATGCTTAATTGCTTCCTCATTATGCTACTCGAGTTTAGATTTTTACTCGTCCCTTGTTTTTGACCCATTTTCCCTTCTTCTTGTTTGATCTTTGAGATAGTAACCTTTCCTGTTCAATCACACATCAGATTGGAAATCGACGGTAATTATTTAATTTCTTTCTGAGTTCTAAGTTGATTCTGATCTTATTACCTCCAAAAGCCATTATGGTTTGTTTGTGAATATATATTTGGTTGGAGTTGCAGCCAACCAATAGTGGTTATGTTTGTTAATAAAAGGCATTTCTAACAGTAACAGAAATAAACTCCAATTGATGCTTTGGTTGAGTCAGCCAAAAGAATAACAGGAAGCTAAGCTATCCCTTTGGTTTTGGCCTGTAAAATTCAGCGTTGAGGGATCAAGAATTATTGGAGTGATGCGTACAAGAAGAATGCATCATATCACATGCGCGCATAGCTACTCGCTGTTGCTTTTACATGGTACTTTCCACTCCAGGGTCCTCCCTCCTTTTCTCATCTTTCCCTCTCAAGGAGGGCACAATACTAATCGTCACTTATCCATTATCCAAGTGATTTCCATATTTGCACGAGTAATTATTTATTCAATTAGCAAATAGTCTCTGATTATTTATTACCTAGAGTCTCTTCTGCAGGCTGCAGCGCAGGGGATGAGCACAAGTTGTGCATGTCGGTTGAGGTACACCACAAGAACGGATCCAAAGAGACAAAAAGAAAATATAACACCCACAAGACTAAGATCATGTCCGTATCGTATCGAAAAATTGCAGATTCATTCAAACTTGTTCTTCATGGTTAACTAGAATGCAGGGGATTGGCATATGGGGTGGTCCTGGTCCTGGCCCTTCTCCTAGTATTAAAAAGCAGCTGAGAGTACTAGGAAAATAGAATGCACTGTCATAATCGAACATAATTAAATTGGTAGAGAATTAAATGAGAAACACTGCTCCTGCTTCTGCCTCTGCTTGTTTTGCAGAATAGCTAGGCACTGCCACTGCCCATGTTCGAAGCCTTACCCATTTTTCTCAACAAGTTATGATTTATACGACCCAGTCCTTGTGTCCGTATCCGTATCCCTCTTCTTCTCGCGATTGGAAGTGCATGCGGCCATTATAACTTCAAATTCCCATCTCACTTCTCATTTTCAATTCTCAATTACCAGTACCCTTCATGTGCCTACATCTATGTCTATATGACCACAGGGCATTGCACGTGACCATCATGCATTCCATATAGACGAGTCAAACTCACAACGGAGTCTTATATTAATTTGGTCCCCGCTCTTCCTTGTCTTTTTTTTTCCTCCCTTTTTCTATGGCCATGACAGGAAAACCATGTTGCTTCTGAAGATGAGTCTGTAAGTTCTTGTTCCTCGTTCCTCTTGGCAGAGTAAATGCTACCTATCCATTATATTTACCTAACAATGATCAAGCAGAGCAGTCCATCATTCGTCAACAAACAAGAAAGTAAGCAAGTAACACAATCCATATTTGATGCCATGGGGATAGCAAAAGGAAGAAGTTGAAGATCACAAGCTAGCTAGCCCCAAAAGAATTCATCATTTGGTGCATGCATAGCATTGTTGGCCTTGCCAGACTAGCGAGCTCATAATTAAGACATGACATTCATATTGCAAAGCAAAGCAAAGCTATCAGCTTCATGGATCTATCTCATCACAGCCAATCAAACCAAATTAACTGCGTTCATAAGATGTGAACTAAAAATTGTGCTGGGCCATATTGTGTTGTGTCACAGACTGTGAGAGTGTTGAAATAAAACCTACCCATGTTCTGTGGAAAAGAATGGTTTATCAGAAGATCAAAAGCAAAGAAAGGATACTAATAACAGAACTACGAGTAGGATAGGAGACCCACCAGGCCAACACCCTCGACGGAAGGCAATGACTAAACTATAAAACTATGACTATAAATGGGTAGCTAAGCAGGACGAATTTCAAGGGTTGAAAATGATTTAGCTGCTTAAAATTTTTGCCCTATCATTCCATACGAGTCTCCTCTGCCACCTTATTATGTTGAGCACATGTAGGCACGTTACTTTTGCACTCAACAAAAGGCTGAGAAGACAACGCAGGTAGTAAGGGCCTGTAAGTGTCAGCACCAACTACTTTACCTCCTATTCACCAAACATCATTCAAAGCCATAATTTTACCAAATTTTAGAGTGAAGAAAACAAAAACAGAGAAACTGGGTTGGTGTTCATTTGTACTTGTTTTGCCCATAATTGAAAGGATTGCGAGTTATGTGTGGCATTGAGCTCAAATCCTGGATCGTTTGCTAATGGGGTCGATATCCTATTCCTACCTAAATCATCATGATGAAGGGCCAAATATATGGCCTAACAGCTACCACCATTAACTTGCATCCAACAAATCAGCCAAAAAAACTAGTTAGATAGAAAGTGATCTTGCAATGAAAATGGAATAGACAGAGATAAACATGTTTTATGCTGTTTACAAAATCTCTACGCCGTCTTTAGCATCCACTCTCCATGACAAGCATATTATAATGACCACTGGCCAAAACCAGCAGTAGGGAATTACTGTAATTTGAGTAACACATCACCTGTCAAACTTTCTTTATGAAAAGAAAATATTATTATTATTATTATTATTATTTGTTGTTATAAATGACGAAGCAAAGAGAAAAAGGAATTGGTCCCCATTACAGCTCACCTAGGAACCACTAGCAAGAAAGGACTCTACGGATGTACCAATGCTAATGTACAGAGCACATGCTGTGTACGACATAAGGTTAAACATTGGGTATAAAACTAGTAAGTTTTCAACAAGTAATCCATAATTGGGAACAACATTAAGGTAAGAGGGTCCAAGCCAGGGTGGATATTTTGTTCCTAGAGTCTGCAGATGAAAGCTGCTCTGCGTCTTGGTTGAAATGGACATGCAACTGCAATTCGAGAAGTCAGAGTCTAGAATTGTAGTAAATACCAAATAATCATGAATCATGAATTGAGACTGAGCAGTCCAATTAGCTAGGATTGGAGTAATTAAAGGAGGGCGCATTGGGTATTTTATCAAGTGTGGGTCTCATCGTCGACCATTATTACCATGTGAATGGTTTCTCCACTGCCAGTGCCAGGGTCGCCTTCATACCACGCAGAAGCCCTCAGTTAATAAACAAGGCCAAGGCCAGGTGTATTAATTGTAGGCCCTGTGCAGCGTAGCTTGTGCACAGATCGACTCCTCCACAGTAATTCGAATGCTTCAAACGCTATACGACAATGCTTTTAATCTGAAAATGTCGCTAAAGGACGAGTATCTGCATCAAACACATATAAACTGCTATAATCATCAGATCAAATCGACGAGTATCTCGTCTTATCTTATTCATCCATTATATGGCTCGTGAGACAATCGCAAAATCGAAGGGTTTCAGTATGTTGAATCGATTTCGATCAAATATCCCAACAATTATTATTCTACAGATTTTATGAATAAAGGTACTCAACTTTTTCACATGTACTGTCACATCATTCTGATCCGCAATGGGAAAACAAATACTGCCTATTTGAGATGGTTCAAGCAAAAATCATTGTTCCCTTGATCGTAGGAAGATAATAAAAATATTAATTGATTTTAGACCACTAAATATTGATAAAAAGAAAAATTAAATCCTACAAAATGGATGATACCCTACTTTAACAATGCCTTTCAACTCTTCCTCTCTCCCTCCCTACAGAGGGTAATTAAGAGAAAAAGAAAAAAGTTTGTGGGGGTTAAAATAGAAATTTTAAGGGTGTTAAAAGAAATTTCCTTGCTCTAATGGGCCGAAAAATTGATAGATTTTTGCTAAAAAGCCCAAACAAAAAAGATCTAGAACATGACATCAGAATGTATGAAACTGAAAAGTTCGAGAATTCTATAGCTAAGCGACGCAGCCGAAACCCAAAAAACTCTCGATGAGCTTCGCGTTGACTGCTAACCGACCCAACGCTGCGAAGAAGTCCATTGGAGTTTTGCGATATGGCAGACCCCATAATTTCTAGGTGACCCGTGTGTCAAGAAACAAAGAACTGATCCAAAAGAAATCCCCCTTCATGTTTCCGGCTGCCAGATAACGCACGGTCCAAAATAAAAAAGAAAACACAAGATTCTTTCACAATCGACTGAAAATTTCACATGACGTTTATTAATGTTACACTACATGTTCGCTCCACAATGTATATGGAGTCGTAATCTAGGAAAAGATCACATAATTCAATAGATGGCAACAAGTTTTAAATATTAATTATGATTCTGGATGGAAGACCAGACAAAAAATGGCACTCACTGAATCCTACTTTCAACACCCTTCCTTCAGAGTCTTATAATAAGCCAAAACTTCTGGCCATATCTAAGTAGAGAAAACAGCAGGCCGCTGCGATGGTTCTTGTGCTTGCAAACTTTCATAATACTTGACAAGGACATTCCATCCACCAGGGCACATAAAACCATCTGGTGGATTCTCCCTATTTCTTGCGTAAGTCCGCATCTGCAAATAAATACAAGACTTCATCAAGACCCAAGTGACAGAACAAACCAGATTTGAAGGACTAGGACACAAGCAGCTGAATTCAAGTCAAGGGCTAGGGTGTCCATTGTAATTATTTCACATATACTGCTCAAATGCCATGCCTATGAGTATCTACCGAGGATTGAGTTTTAGAAAACTAATTATATAGCTATCTATTTATAATTAATGACAAATTCGAAGCACCAGAGAATCAAATACCTTGGTTCCAGATATGAAGAGGAATTCGTTAGCACGAGTAGGATCAAAAAATGCCATCTTCTTTTCCACGGTGTCATATGCTGCGACCTGCAAATGGTAAATAGTATAACAGCTAACAGCCGTTAGTATCTTGCATATAGGAGATTTTGAACAAACAAAACCAAGATTTTGCATCGAGGTTAAAGGTAAACAGAAAAAATATTGATAAAACAATTTGGGCAGCATCTGAATTGCGTCTATAATAATCTTGTAAGACACAAGCCTATCCTATGTTATGAATTGCGATATATAATTCTCGAGCATGAGCTTTTGGAGTTAACATATTAAGCCAATGTGAAATAGCCTCATGTATTTAACAAGGCACTTTTATTTTTACGTTGCAGTTCCATCATTTACCTTTTTGTGGTATCAATAAACATTGACAGCTTTGATGATTTCCCAACTCAAACACAAGATACACGCTATGCATCAGCATGTGTTCCACTTGGAAAAATATTACCTTATGAGAAACTTACCCCAAAGGGTAACTAAAACAAGTATTCATAACCCCCCTCCCCCAAAAATAATTCCACGTATACATAATACATCAATCTTGAAAATATAATAGAATCGCCAACTGCAACACACATACATAAACAACTGAGGAGGAAGAAACAGAATATCAGAAGATGTGAGATAGATAGTATGAGAAACCTAAAGCCATGAGTAATACTACTTACCCTGAATGGCAAAATATTAAGCTTCTCAAGGCCAGGAGCCATGCTAAGCACCTTTTTCCCGTGATCAGGGTCATATAAATCCCTTTTCTCAGTTGGGTGACTCATACCAGCAGGATCACGACCTACAATATAGAAGTTGGCACCAGCATTTATCCGGGCCTTGGCATGCCACTGTACTTCAGTAGGACCTGCATAGTGCATAGGTGACGGGAATATGGCAACTATGGTAGTCTCAGGATCAAGAACTCCATCTTCTAGGACCTAGGCAGAAACAAAACGTTTGAGGAAGAGATTCCACTTTATGTGACAAAATTGAATAAATCTAATAAAATACCATGTATTGTGCGGTGAGGAACTATGAATTACACAATAATGAAAATCACTCTAATCACTTTCAGAACATATCGGAGCACTTTATTGTTTGCATCACGAAGCAAGTTGTTAGTGATAATTGAGAGGACAACAGAAATCACCTTGCTATGTTGCTCCATCCTAACATCTAGGGGTACATCGTCAGCCTTTGTGAAGCCTCCCAGAGGATGAAGCAATAAAATTGGATTCTTGTAGCCCATTTCCAGTAGGCGCTTGCGTGTGTCATTCATTAACAAGGCATGACCATTATGCACGGGGTTTCTTAATTGAAAGGCAAAAACTGCATCAGCTTTACGTCTATCAAATTCTCTGCGGAGTTGTTTGGGAGAGAGCCTGTAGTTATCTAGACCATCATTATGTTTTATAGGTTTCAGCACTTCCAAATCCCCACCAATGAGCCAATTTCCAGCTGGAGTAATCACCTCATCAACATACGGCAATCCTGGAGCAGTTGTTCCCCAGGTTCTAGCTATTCTTTCTTCCTTATTATGCTTGTATATTTCAATACTGTAAAGAAGCACCATGAAGAAAATTCCTTTAGATAGCTTGTACATTTCCAATATTCTATTATGAAAAAAAAAGTTCAAAACGAATTCTTGACTTTTAACAGGTACAAGTGAAGAAGCTGAAGACTTTAATAGGGAAAAACCTTCCGCTTAGAAAGTAGAATACTATTAGGTCAAAGTAAACACAAATTATGCGCGTATTTTATTATTGTATCTGACTGTTGCTAGTCTATTTCTGTATGGGTACGAGTGTGTGAGAGAGGGACAACAATATTTTTATAATCTCAGGCATTTATTAATTAATACTATAACCGAGATAAGTATTTTGAAGAATGTAGGGGTATATAATCTAAACTTGCACAGCATCGCTCACTTTATTCTCTCCTGATTAGGATTCAATTCAAGATTTGGAGCCTCTCCGTTATTCAAGGCAACTTAACGGCATAGAAGTTTCAGCCAGAAAGCAGCTACATGTCCATGCTGAATTCTAGGCAACAGGTATGTGATACCCAGGGAAGAAACCCATTGACATGATGCTGTCAGATTTGGTTGATATTGTCAATTTGACATTTGGGGTTACATGAGAAGAAAATATCCAAGTCACAGGTGTATACGACATGTAGAAACTTAACGCAACACAGTGCCATTTTAAAAAGGAAGGAAAACAGGAACAATTAGATAACAGGGGAGTAAAGAGTAGAATTTGTTTTGAAAATATGGAGACTGACCTTCGAAGAATAGCAACACAATCTCCATGGGGCGCAACCAATGCCACATGAGAGGACGATCCAATTCTACCCTTGGTCTCGTCGTCAATAGCCAAAACAATGGGAAGCGACATATTTACTAGAGACCCATCCTTCATCCTCAGAGAATTAAAATGCAAGCTTTGCAAATACTCATTTTCCCTCATGAACCCTTTCAAGGGGCTGGTCCATCCTTCGCTGAGAACATGCACCCATTCAAGATCAATTTTTGCGAGCTGTACCTTGGGCAATGACTCTGCCTCAAACACCTTGGAAGCGCGTTGGGTCTCCGGAACCACAAGATCCACTAATGTCCCTCCGTCAGGGTCTATCAAAGAGCTCCTTATCGGAGCAGAAGGAGAATGATCTGCAAGCATTTTGGGTTTAAAGGTTGTGATGATCACTGGGTTGGAACTATAAATGGGTCTGGGTCGAATTTTGGTGTTGTAGTTTGCACAAGTGACTACCTTGTTGTTGGCATGGAGGTCCAAGTTAAGGTAAGAAGCTATGTGAACTTTAATGGTGAGAGACATGATGGAGGAGAATGAGAATGTAGGGAAAAGTGATGGAATTGAGAAATCTGGCTAATTTGGGGAATAGCAGCGCTACGGCACTGCCTTTATTTTGGGCGATCATCTTGGTATGAAGGAGTAACGGAGATAGATAAATGATAACCCCCACAAGTTGCTCTCTCAGCTTTTCTAAAGTTTGTGGAAGGGAAATGGTTGCCAGTCCATGTTCCAAGTTGGGGACCAAAGGGCCTGCCTCTTCATGTCCATTAGAGGCTACTATGCTCCATGTTCCAAGATGGGCTTTCCTCCGTTCAGATGCTCCCAGATTCAAACTCCACATGACATGCAATTGGATACCATTAATGGGGTTTGTTAAATGGATTTATTTTTGAATGTGAAAATTTATGGATTATAAAAAAATATAAATTTTAAATTTTATGAATTATAAAATTTTTAAAATATGTCTGATTAAATGTGAATATTTATGAAAAATAATTTAAAATTTTTTTAAAAATTAAAATCTTATTCCATCATATAATTTTTTTTTAATAAAATTTACTTTAAAGAAAAATCTAGACAATAAGTTTTTTTAGATTTTATTTTTAAAATAATTGATACCAAATTACAATAAATTTTAAGTTATAATTCTTAATTTTTTTTAAAAAAAACCTTTCTACCGAACACTGCAATCGTGAAGTCACAGTAATCACACAATACAACACACAAAAATAGTTAATATTGCTCAATTTACCCATTTTTTTTTTTTTTTAAATGGCTCAGTTAGTCGATACTACGACTAGTACTTATAATTAGTTATTAGAATGATCTTTGTGATTTTTATTAGAATAAAAAATTATTACGAAAATGATAAATGACATTAGTTATTATGGTTGTCAATTATATATATATATATATACACACGCATACACAAAAAACACTCGTATTCTCGTTAACTATTTGAAAACATATGATACTCATGTATAAATATGAATACACAAACAAACATTTTATTTTAGCAAAAAAAAAAAATACTTAGTTCTACCTTAAAAACACGATTGGATTAATATTTTTTTTGGTGAGGATTGGATTATTTATTTTTGGGCAACATGTCTGACTTTTTTTTTTAAAAAAATTCTTGGCAGTTGATAAAAAAAAAAAATGAAAGCGAATCTAGTGTTTAGGGGTGGGCAAAATCCGAACCAATCCGCTTAAACAGCCCGAACCGATCTGAATTGTATCAAAACCGATTCAATCCGATTGACTAACGGTTTGAATTGAATTACAAAATTATTAATCCGATTACAGCAGTTCGATTTTCGGATTTGAATATTTAAAATTTGAATTAATCCGAACCGACCGAAAATTATATTATATATATATTTTATGATTTAAATATATTAAATATAACTAAATTTTATTATATATTTATGAAATAATTTATTATAAATATAAATTTATATTAATAAATATAAAAACTGGTAAACAATAAATATTTAACTCACACTTTCTCTTTTCGAAATCGAAATCCCTAAGTCGCTTTCCCTTTCTCTTCTTTGCCGTCATCTGTTGGTCATTGTTTGTTGCTATTTGCTAGTCTCTGCATATCTTACTGCTACTCTGACACTATTGTTTGGGTACTGCAAATTTGCTTCTTCTTTGATATCGTTTTTGTGGTTGCTTCGAGAGAAAATGAGAAAAACTGACACTTTAGAACTTTGAGTTTCCTTGTATGGTCAATGGAGTAGGCATAAACCTTTCTCAGGGATTTGGCTTGAGTTGTTCTTAGTTTGAAATGAGTCTACGCGTTTTTATTTTCTTTTTGTCCTGTATTTACAAATTGCAAGGAAGTGAAATTTGTAACTGACGAAGTTCAGAAGAAAAAAAGGAAGAAAATGAATATAAATGGTATGTTATGTTTATTTATTACTTAGATAAAATTATAATTTATTTAAATTTTTTATGATGATTTTGACTTTGTATTTGTGTATATATATGTGTTTTTTTTTTTTTTTTCCGTAATATTAATCATAAACCGATTAAATTAACCGAACCGAACCACATTTGAGTGGTTTGGTTTGGTTTGAATTTTTTAAAAAAATTTAAAAAATCTGAACTAATCCAAACCAAAAATTATTTTGTAATTTGTGTTAAATTTTTTTAAAAATCTGAACCAATTCGCCGATCCACCCCTACTAGTGTTAATACCAAAATAAATCATGGACCAATGTACCAAATTTTTTTTAGAAAAAGACATGGACCTATCCCCCGAAAGAACAGACCTTGAGATGGTTGACCCAAGCCCTGGTGCTTCATGCAACACCGTACAACCAGGTCCATAACAACGATAAAACCTAAATACTATGTCAGGAGAGTCGCCGGCCCACCAAAACAACAGACGGTGTGGATATTTTCCAAAAATCTTTAAAAAAAAAAAAAAAAACGAAATGCTTTGATCGATCACCACTCCAGCAATAAATATCTCGCTGCGTCTTGTAAATATACTCACATAACATCATATCAAAAAAATCAAAGTAAAATAATAATAATAATAAACCTAATAAACTGGATAAAACCTAGCCGACTCATATCGCAAAGACAGAAGCATCCCCTTTTGAATGCTGAAATTCTCTCACTGCATGAATTTATATGCCAAATTTGATTAGGATAATACTGTCTTTTCAGTCAAGCGCCGGTGCCCTAGCCTGCTATACCCTGTTGGATCTTGGAATCGCGGTGTTTCCCCAACGCACATTCTTTCTCAATTTTCTGTAGTAGGTTTAGGTTACAATTCTCTGTCGTTTACACCCTTTTACGTTCATCGTCATATTACGCCCCTGCGAAATAACGAGTTCTGTCTGAGTCTGAGCGGGTTTAGGAATGGGAGTGCCAGCTTTCTATAGGTGGTTGGCGGAGAAGTATCCGCTAGTGGTGGTAGATGTGATCGAGGAAGAGCCAGTCGTCATTGACGGCATTCCAATTCCGGTGGATACCAGTAAGAAGAATCCTAACAACATCGAGTACGATAACCTCTACCTCGACATGAATGGGATCATTCACCCCTGCTTCCACCCCGAGGATAGAGTATGCTTATAATGATTGCCTTAATTTTGTGATATTGCCAATTCTTACTTTATATATACACACACACACACACACACACACACACACACACACACAGTGATTTTTATGCTTACTGGTTACATGGCTCTTAATCTTAAGTTGTAAAGAATATCGAGTGCTAAGCAATTCTTATGCATATATTCCAGCCTCACCAACGAGTCTTGGAACGTAATTGAATATGCATGGGACTTATTTTTTCATTGAGTTGCTTATCAAGTTGATATTGCCTTTTAACTTTATATTGTCTTTTAACTCATCCTAACTAATTCACAAAGACGATATAATTAATTGTTTTCCATAAGGTTTAGTGAAATCTGAAGGATTTGGTATTTTATAAGTGTAACTATATCTGTTTTTTTTTGGTTCCTTGAATGTAATGTAATTTCTGTTTTAATTTCAAAAATTTCCGTCATTCACTAATAACACATTGCTATTTGTGTAGCCATCTCCAACCACCTTCGATGAGGTTTTCCAGTGCATATTTGACTACATTGACAGACTATTTGTCATGGTGCGGCCTAGGAAGCTATTATATATGGCCATAGGTTTGTTTTGAATTAAACTTCTTGGTTTTTTCAAATTTGTGACATATCATGTATATTGCAAGTAAAACTTATTTCTTGTGAACATCTTGTAGATGGTGTTGCCCCAAGGGCTAAAATGAATCAACAACGGTCTAGACGGTTTAGATCAGCAAAAGATGCATCAGAAGCTGTAAGTAATATTGGAACATTGGAACTTTCTGCTATATGCCAGTGACACCTTTAGATATTTTCAGTCAGCCTATGTCTCTTCTTTTTAAAGATATTGGTTATGACAATGATGGACAATTTGCATGTATTACAATTTAGACTGTAGTTTTCCATATTTCTTACATTTTAGCATGTTGCTTGGGAATTATGGACTTAAAAAGTAGCGTGTCTGCTCTCTCATTGTTTGTCTGAGATTCTTATCTGCTAATGAATTTCATATCAATCCTGACTGGCTAGCTCTTGAAGCTTTTTGTTTCTCACTCGTGACTCTGGATCGCTGTTGACTCAATTCTCAGTTTGTGTATTTCATCGCCTGGAGATTTGTAGTATATATCCACTTATAGAATATTTTTGCAAGTGAGAGATCGTACATATTTTCATATAGATGTCTGGAGATGCTAGTATCTTTTGCTTGCATCCCTTACTTTTCTATATGAAGATTTTTCCTCTCTGTCTTATATATCTTGATGTACATTTAAGTAAATTTTCATCTGCCAAGAAGAAAAAGAACCATTGGAAAACAACCATAGATATAATTTACTTGTCTCACTTTTTCTTTTTGTATGACAGGCAGCTGAAGAGGCAAGGTTAAGGGAGGAATTTGAGAGGGAGGGCAGAAAGCTTCCTCCAAAAGAGGAATCCCAGGTGTTTGATTCAAATATTATCACACCCGGAACTGACTTCATGGCTGTTTTATCCATTGCACTTCAGTACTACATTCATCTTAGATTGAACAATGACCCTGGTTGGCAAAATATTAAGGTATGTTATTTGTTATTCTGATTGTAGCCTCCAAAATATTTGGCCTCAGCATGTGTGCCTTTGTGACGAGAATGGATTTAATTGTATATTCCCTTTTTGTTCCTGAAGGTTATTCTTTCTGATGCAAATGTTCCTGGTGAAGGGGAGCATAAGATTATGTCTTATATTCGTCTTCAGAGAAATCTTAGTGGTTATGATCCAAATACCCGACATTGCCTGTATGGTTTGGTATATATCCTACCTCAAATGTTTTGCCACTCATGAAAGCTCAGTTTTCCAGTTGATGCATTCTCTGCTTTCTTCTCTATGGAATTTATCATTTGATCCTTCTTATTTGATGTCATATATCAGGATGCTGATTTGATTATGTTGGGTTTGGCTACCCATGAAGTTCATTTCTCAATTCTGAGAGAGGTTTGTATTTGCTGAAATTTTGTTGTAGCTGAAATTTTTGTCCTCCTTCCTAAATAGCAAAATATTTATTCATCTGATAGATGAACTTTTTCAATGGTTGTACTGTATTTTTGGTTTCTTCCCATCAGGTTATGTGACTAACTGAGTTGGTAGTAAATGTTCCAGGTCGTATTTACTCCTGGACAAGACAAATGCTTCCTATGTGGTCAGATGGGTCATGTGGCTGCAGACTGTGAAGGAAAGGCGAAAAGGAAAGCAGGAGAGTTTGATGAAAAAGGTGATGCTGTAGTGGCCAAAAAGCCCTTTCAGGTTAGGATTTATGAAAATAGATTTCAGAGTTCAGTTCCTAAATATCTTATAGCTGCCATACATGAGATATGTTTATGTATATACTTGAGCCTTCAATTCTCACATTTGAATCTCCTGTGGCAGTTCTTGAACATTTGGACTCTAAGGGAATATTTGGAATACGATATGAAGATACCAAATTCTCCTCTCGAGATTGATTTTGAACGCATTGTGGATGATTTTATCTTCATGTGTTTCTTTGTTGGCAATGATTTCTTACCTCATATGCCCACACTAGAGATTCGTGAGGTATATATCTATATATTTTTGGTTTAATTATATTTTTAGTCCTTACAGTTTCACCTAAAATTCAAAAAGATCCCTATAGTTTAAAATGTTAAAAATTAGTCTTTATAATTTACAAATGTTTACAAATTAGTCTTTGCTATCTAACTTTGTCAGTTAACTCCATACTATGGGTTTTCATAGTTCCACACAATTTAAAACAGTCCTTATAGTTTAAATTTTGTTAAAAATTCATCCCTGAACTATATAAATATTTATAAAATAGTTGATAGAATATTTATAAACTCCAGGGACTGCCAACAAGGGTTGGGTCTAGCAGAAAGGGCTAGTCTCCCACAACATAATGAACTCAGGTTCAAATCCCTGTTGGGAGAGGTGCCCGACATTGTCTCGAATAGGATTTCTTTCAATTGGAGGATACTTATGGAAAACCAAAAAAAAAAAAAAAAAACTATAGGGACTAATTCTCAATATTTTAAACTTTGAAAACTATAAGGACTAATTTATAAATGTTTGTAAACTATAGGGATTAATTTTTGTTGTTTTAAAATATAGGGACTTTTTAAAATTTTTAAATTTTGTCTTAAAGTGTAGGGATTAAAAGTATAATTAAACCTATATTTTTTGTTGGATTTGTTTATGGATTTTGTCCTTATATAAACTTCTAGGTTTTTACTGGGTGCTCTTTTAGCACGTTTGGTTTTGATAGACATTGTGAGGCATAGTAGTGAATCCTTTCACGTTAGGTTATGTAACTGATTTCACTGATGGGAATTCATCTTTATTCTCTAGGGGGCAATCAACCTACTGTTGGCGGTATATAAGAAGGAATTTAGAGCACTGGGGGGTTATCTTACTGATGGAAGTCAGGTATTTCATGATTATCGGTAAATGCTGTATGTTGTGATGTGTTGCTTCTGATCTAATTAATGTTTTTATTTAACATGTCTTTTTTCTTCCCCTACTTTTCTCAGCCAAATTTGAGTAGGGTGGAGCATTTTATTCAGGCTGTTGGATCTTTTGAAGATAAAATATTCCAGAAAAGAGCTCGATTACACCAGGTTTCTTCCCTTCTGCTTTAAGCTGTTACCACATTACAGTCTGGGGATGTGGTTTCTTGAAAGTTTTCATGAAATACTTACTTTCTCTTTTTGGAGTATTATGGTATTAGTCATGTTAGACCTCCAGTTAGCTTTGTTGAATGGTTTAATCTTGTTGGTTTTAATTCTTCAGTTAAGGTTATATGGTCTTGATAGAATTAAGAAAAAAAAGCTTAGGCTTTAGTACGCAAGCTCTTAGATTTGAAGCTTATATTTTATTTTAGATTATATTTGTCATGCATGATTAATTGGTGGGACTCAAGCTTATGTTTGCAGCATAGATTGCAGTCTATTATGAGAATTTTACCCCTTAGCATTCGGTCTGGTGTCATCTCTTTCCCAATAAGTTGTACCTGTTGTATGTTGTTTGAGTCACACCATGGAGTATGATGGTTGACATCATATTATTTTTCATGAATATTGTTCTTTTTTCTTAAAAAGAAATTGCTATTATTTCTTCAGCGACAAGCAGAAAGGATAAAGCGCGAGAAGGCACAAGCAAGAAGAGGAGATGATGCTGAGCCTCTAGTTCGGCCAGAGTCTTTGGTTGCAGTTTCGCGATTCCATGGTTCTCGTCTTGCTTCTGCTCCTTCACCTTCACCTTATCAAAAATCTGGGTCAAGTTATGATCCAAATGTCTCAAAGTCAGTTATGAAAGAACACCACGCTGTACTTGCCACAAGTGAATTTTCTGGTCTTGAAATCAAAGGGAAGCCTCCTAGGGCAACTAATCATAAAGAGGCCTCTGAGCGGCCCCATAAAGTTGCTAGGTTATCTTCAGGGGCAACTATTGGTGCTGCTATTGTTGAAGCTGAGAATAGTCTTGAAATAGATGTATGTTTTCCTGCTTCAGGAGAGGCATTTTAGTGTAATTCTGACTCTGAATGGGCTAACCTATGACTGGGTATGAGCCTGGCGAGGAGTTAAAAGTGCATTCTAAAATTATGCAATTATTCTATTATTTTACATACCATTACAAGCTGTTGATCTCTGCTCTGCTATATCATTGAGTTTGGTGTTCTTTTTGTTTTCAGGCTCAAGATAACAAAGATGAATTAAAATCAAAACTTAAGGAGATACTTCGGGAAAAATCTGATGCATTCAACTCAAAAAATCCAGAAGAGGACAAGGTTAGCAATCTGATTTTCTACTTTGGCTTTGTTCCTATGCATTAGTGAACTTCTGCATCGTGAAGTGCCTGATGAATTTTTCATATATACGTCTTCATCATATCATATATTGATAAAAATTAAGAAAATTATGTAAATTTTGTTTTTTTAATTTTCATTCACTAGGTATGTTTGATGTGTTAAATTGTTTATATTGGCTGTAGTCCCCCATTGAAAATTATAACGTTGGTTCAAATATATTGAGTTTTTTCATTAATTGTTGAGTTATTTCTCTATAACAGGTTAAGTTGGGAGATCCTGGCTGGAAAGAAAGATATTATGAGGAAAAATTTTCTGCTAAAACTCCTGAGGAACTTGAAACAATACGGAAAGATGTTGTAAGTTAAACGAAATCGGTTGCTATTAATGTTGATTCATGTGGTGGTATAGGTTTTCTTATTTTACTCTCTTTGTATAGGTGGCCAAATACACTGAAGGCCTGTGTTGGGTTATGCACTATTATTATGAAGGTGTTTGTTCTTGGCAGTGGTGAGTCTCTCTTCTAACTTATTTATCTTGAGTGATGGGCTTATTCTGAACGAAATGGATCAGATTATGCAAGTTATATGAAATGGATCTAGTAGACTTGTTGATGCTACTGTTCTTTTCAGAACTGGGCCCTGAAAAGCCTCACCTTTAAATAGCCTCACCTTTAAATAGATCAAGTCTTAGTATAAGCCTTAACACTGGAAATATAAAGTGTGCTTATTCTTCTAAATTAATGTTGTTAGAACTGCATTGGATCAAGTTCCTGAGTGCCACTTTCTTATGCTACTGATCACTTTCCCTTTCTGTTGGTGTAACATATCAAGATTTTATTAGTATTCCCATTGGCTGCTTGAATCTAGATTCTAATACACGTTTTCTGGATCTTGATTTCACCACCAAGGATCATTTGTTTTGGATTTATCTGATTTTCTTAAAATTTTGTAAAAATAGGTTTTATCCGTATCATTACGCTCCCTTTGCATCTGATCTCAAGGGCCTCGGTGAACTGAATATAAAATTTAAGCTGGGTACCCCATTCAAACCATTTGACCAGCTACTAGGGGTTTTCCCTGCTGCAAGGTGTGTTCCCTTATCTAACTTTTCATGTTAATTTCTTTTGAAATTTTCATCATATAAAATATTAGCGATGGCTTATTGCAGTTCCCATGCACTTCCTGAGCCATATAGGGAACTGATGACTGATCCAAATTCTCCAATCATTGATTTTTATCCAATTGGTATTCTCTTTACTCTGGAGTTGAGTGGTCAAATTTAGTCCTGTATTTTTCAGTGGTGCACTAATTGTATCGCTTCCTCTCTTAATATTGGTGCTTTGTCTCAGATTTTGAAGTGGACATGAATGGTAAACGCTATGCTTGGCAGGTGCGTTTCTCATCTTGTGTTTCATGGACATGACAACGATAACCAAGGTAACTGTTTCATCCTTATGTTATAACTTGACAATAATGGAACCTTTCCTTTGTGTAGGGTATTGCAAAATTGCCTTTCATTGATGAAGAACGTCTTCTCTTAGAAGTTAGAAAAATTGAACACATGTTAACGGTATGCCTCTGTTCTCTATTCTGGTTGAATGTGCTTGTTCGTTACTTCACTTTGCTTAATCTTGTTTGTCCTCTGCTTTCGTATGATATACTGATTTTATTTGTTATTATTTATGCCCTAAAAGGCAGAGGAAGTACGAAGAAACAGTATCATGTTTGACCTGCTTTTTGTGAATTCTTGTCATCCACTCTCTGCGTGCATAAGTACACTTGACAACAAATGTAAAAACATGTCAGTCAGAGAACGTGCTGAGGTCAAGGAACGAATCAATCCTAAAGAAAGGTTGGTACATGATGCTTCACAATTCTCTAAACTTATTTAGGTGAGAAAGGATATACTTTTTTTTTCTATGATCATCATCTCCTGCAAAGTTTAGAATGTTGAGGTTTTATATGCATTCAGAATCCCGGATCAGGAATTGTTTGATTTGAACTTCTTTTTGGTCACAAGATTATGATGTGACAAGTCACAAAATCATAATATGGCCAAGTTGATGTCAATTGGGAATCTTCATATTTATTTCACCATTATGTGAGCAGATACTTGTATTATATTATGATGATATGAGGTTCTCTAGTTATCAAAAAAAATTGTAACAGAATTACTGTTACTTAAAGTAACAAGAAAACAAATATTTGAGAATAACCAAAATTTCCCTATACTTTTACCCAGAGATGATGGTGAATTTGATAACGAGGAGAAAAAGGAATAAGAAGAAAGGGGAAGCGTATGTGGAAACTGAATTTGAAATACTTTGCATCTTGTCTATGTATGCTAACTCTGAAAATTTCATCTTGTGCCATCTAAATAAGAAATTAGACACTTTACAGTTGAACAAATAAAATCATTCATTTTCTTCTATGATAAATTATAAGGGCATTGTCTCTAGAAATTATTGGGAAACTTTCACATAGGAATATAATGACAAAGTTATCATATGCATGAAATTACCAGATTCCTCTTGCTCAGCCTTATCTTGTGAAATATTTTGTCTCAAATCTTTTTTGCTTTATATATTTTTCTTGCTAATGACATGTTAAGATCAGCTTGGATCATTTTCTGATATTATTTAGGGCTACATGCAGTGGTGGAATGAACGGTTACATATCATTATGTGGTGGAGAACCTTGCCCACCTATATTCAGGTCGCCTGTTGAAGGCATGGAAGACATTACAGATAACCATGTGATGTAAGCCTTTGTTATACTGATTATAATATAACCAGAGCATAACATGCAAGCATAAATCTGAAACTTAATTCTGATTTGTCTTATTTAATCCTGCCACTCCTTTTTTCTCAGATGTGCAATCTATAGACTTCCAGATGCACATAAACACATTACTCGGCCACCTCAAGGAGTTAAATATCCCAAGAAGGTATTTCATTTTGCCAGTCTTTGATGAATTTATCCCTGTTGAACATGCTTTTCTGTGTTTGGTTTTCTTATATGGTTATCTAAGAAGCAGAAGTACTTGCATTTTTTATGCTGCAATGGTATCCGTGTTACAACGTCCTGACTAATGTGTTCTCTTGCATTTATTTTTTTGTTTAAGACGCCTAATTGAATGCTAATACTTGCTGAAAGCTTGAAATGCACTAAAAAAGTTTCAATTGTGTTATAATTATACTTAATTCTAAATATATCTATTAAACTTTTATATGGATATAAAAATTTCTTTATATTTTAGTTGAAATACCTCTATCTGGTTCTTTAATTTCTTCGAAAAATGCCATATCTCCCCATAATTATCATATCATTGCAAGATAGATGGTCATGGTAGGGGGGAGAAAATAATGTGATGGTAGGGGGGAGAAAATAATGTGAGTTCCTTTTCTACAGATTGTGACGATTGGAGATCTGAAACCTGACCCCGTCTTGTGGCATGAAGATTCTGGGAGGAGACACATCCAAAATAGGTGTGCAAGGGTTCTGTTGTATTATTTAAAATAAGTTTGTGAACTGACTAGCTCAAATAAATACGGTGGCTCTGGATTTCTTTTTTCCAGGCAAAACCCTCCAGGAGCTTTATCTGGTCGGCAGCTTGGGGAGGCTGCACACCGACTTCTTGTTAATTCATTACAGGTGAAGGTAGATTCTAATGGATATGGCAATAATGGACCACCACACAATTACGTAGCGCCAATGGGTCATCCCCAACCATTTCCTTCTTACCAAAACTATGAATCCAACCCGGGATACCTTGTAATGCCTCCACTAATGCCAGTTCCTCCCCACCAAGGCCACCCTCAATTTTCATCTTTTGCTGTTAGACCTAGTCAGCAGTATGGTTATGATCAACCATACTCTCCTCAGGTGTATTATCCTCATCAATCAAATTCTTTTGAAAGGAATAACAATCCACGGCCTCAGACTCATTCTTACGGAAGACATAATTCCTCAGCTGCTCATGGTAGTGGAGGAAGTGATAGGCATGGATACCAACCAACGGGAAATAATCAGAGTGCCAGGTGGGTGAATGCACAAGGAAATACGCCAGGAATTTTTTCTAGCGATCCTTATGAAGCCAGAAATCCCCATAGCCAGAACTACCAATCATCTGGAGCTTCTAGTCATCACCAGATGAACCATAGCCGGGCTACTCGGACTAACCCGAGTGTTTCTAGAAATTATGGCCGCCCACCAAATACTGCGAACCAATATTCTTTATTAGATAAAAGATCAAACAGGAGGCCGCAACCACCACCTGGATATGGCCGTGAATAAAATCATTCCCTCATTTGGTAGCATACAATGCCCTGGGAAATGAAATTGTTGTACTATGTTTACTTAGTCCTTTTTTCTGTCCAAAGGTTACTGCCCTTCCGATTTTCCATCAAATAGTTGAAATTGATAAATCATAGTCCTTGAATCCGTGTCTGACATTATAACTAATACAATTTGATATTTTATTCCAGAGTTTGTAGTGTTACGTTACATGAGTGGTAATTTTCCTGTTTACGTGCAAAGACACTTCATGTTCATTGGTGATGCAAAACTCGCAATGATGTCGAGTTTTTCCTCCTCTCGGACCTGGTCGGTCATGCTAAGTTTCAAAGAACAGAAAAGAAGGAAGATCGAGTTTCTAAGTAAGCAGGTAGAACTCAAAACCAAAACCTATTTATTTATTATAAAAGAGTTCGCCTTGTCCAAGAGGGGTGCACTTGGCCGTGAATCGAATATTCAATAGATTTTTTATTTTTGAAAAAAAAGGAGGAAGAAGCGGTTTTATTCACACTAGAATCATTTCATCAATTGTATGATCCTTATGAGCGCGTTATAATGGAAGTGTGCCATTTCGCTTCAATGCATTATTACTTGTGAGGGAAAGAGGAATTTGCTGCTTAAAAAAAACTTGCAGAAAATACTATAGTCTCCATGCTTATGTGTATCTAGCCGGTAAGCTTAATAAGGAACGGTGAGTGCTTCTTCTGATGCCATAGAAGAGTATAGACGAGGTAACACTGACTCACATCATTTAAGAGTATCTAGGTTTTAACATTTTAAAGGTGATTTGATCAGTTCAACAATACTAGATTGGAACTGAACTCAACTGGGTCTGGGACAGGAGAAAGAAAGAGTCACGAGGGTCCAAGCATATGCCGACAAACTACGATAAAAGGAGAAACGCGTTAATACTGCGGTGAGGGGACAGTCCGGGTTGGGGATTGAAGTCGAGCAACAAACATTTTTCTCTCATATACAAATAATAAATAATAATATTAATCATATCACCCAATATATATATATATATATATAGAAATTACTTATAATAGTTAATTGAATAACTGGTCTAATAAAAATAATGATAGCAACCAGGTACACGAGTGCAGCGCAGTCACAAGTGTCGGGTGTTGGCCAAATTAATTAATTAATTTTAGTAAGAGAGATTATCCTATGGTGTATCTTAATTAACTTTTACACTTACGCTGTACCTTTTCAATTTGGTTGTCACGATTATTATTTTGAAATTCTCATTTATAATTGATTTCTGAATTCATCTTTGAATTACTATTGTATTGTATTTGGTATTTGGGATTTGGATTTTCAACTAGGGAGTATTTAAATATGACGATGGTTCAAAGAATTCTGCAGTTCATTGTTGTTTATGCTTTTAAAAAATAACTTCAAACTTGGAAATGATTTGAAGGGCAAAGAAGTCGATCGTATGTTGAAGTAATCCCTGACGCCAACACAAGGATATTATAAATAAGCAGTAGTGGGCTCGTCAAGGTCAAGGTGAATGGTTTTGAAATAATAAAGTTAAAAGACTAACTCTGAAATTTCTAATTAACTAAAAACCCACTGAACAAGAAGCACTGGTGAACGAAGCAACAACCTCGCATTAATATTAATATTGCGTATTAATTCATTTCATTTGTTTAGCAAATTTAATGTTAGGTTGTTTCTTCTTAACTTGTACTAATTCCAACTTACTCCTTCCATCTATCAATTCTCGGTGCCCTTCGCCTAATTATTGATTGAATTTCTATGGTAAATCATATTAATTAAACAAAAACAATTTCTCAATTACGCATTCCTGATTAAAACGAATGCGTTTACGGAGCCAACACAAATTATTAATTTATTTTTATTTTTTTAAGATTACTTAAAAAAATAAAGGAGAGGAGCATCTGTGTTTATTGGAAAATTGTGAGGGTAACAAATAAAGCACTTCAAATTCCTTTGTATATATATATATATATATATATATATATATATATATATATATATATATTTTTTTTTTTATTGGTTTATTTTTTTCCTAAAAATTAAAGAAAATCAATTGGTTCCGTGGACGGAGGGGTCCATAGAATGTGGAAATTGAATGGAATCCGTCCCCACGTGGCCTCCTTTTCAGTGATGGAATTGGTGATATCATTATTGGGCCTTCGCCCCTTGCGAATTAATTTCTACGATGGTAAAATTATCAGTCCAAAATCCAATTAATTACCAAATGGGAAAAAAGATAATGGTTTTATTTCTCATTCCATCTATAGTTATTTAATTTTCGATTCCAGTCCTCCCACCAATTTAAAATTAAAGTCGATGAGATGACGCACGTAATCTTGATTATTAGTTCAAAATGCCGCTAGCTTTTGTCTTTCCACGAATAGCAATAAAGAGAGATATTGACAAGCAAATTCTATCCATAATTAAGATATATGCCTTTTTTTTCAAATCATTCCACCTTGTTTTCATATTTAAGTTTATACCTTATGCTTTTTCTTATTAGTTAGTATTAAGCCACTACTGTACATATCTGACAATGACAATGACTAGTATTCTGTTTCTTAATCAATTAAATTAAAATGCTTTATGTGGCTGCTGCTTCCGTGTTATAAATATCGGGATGAGAAGCATTGGGGCATAACATATGCTTTGACAGAGAGCACAGTAAAATAAACACGTTCCCTTTCCCTTACCCATTCTTATTCTTATTCTGACCTTTTCCTCTTTACATGGAAATTAATAAAGAGAAAGGCATGAAATCAAAATCCAGGTTCAGACGTATCTGCGTTTTCTGTGGAAGTAGCCCTGGAAAGAATCCCAGTTATCAGCTCGCGGCTATTCAACTCGGCAAACAACTGGTAAGAATAGAATTAATATATAAGATATATCATCGTGAATTACTTCAATTCGACGTACGTGCAGGTGGAAAGCAACATTGACTTGGTGTATGGAGGGGGAAGCATTGGGTTGATGGGTTTAGTCTCACAAGCTGTCTTTGATGGTGGCCGCCATGTATTAGGGTAACTAACTAACTCATCCTTTTCCTAACTTAATTTCAAAACAACTTAATGATTCTTTCCTTTTCTTGCAGAGTCATACCCAAGACTCTAATGCCAAGAGAGGTAGGTCAGTTAACTTTCTTTATTAATTGGTATAAAAATGAAACTGACGTTAATGAAGAATTAGATAACGGGAGAGAGTGTAGGAGAAGTAAGAGCTGTATCGGGCATGCACCAACGCAAGGCCGAGATGGCTCGACAAGCCGACGCATTCATTGCCTTGCCAGGTCTCTCTTGTTTCATTAAATTCCAAACACAATCATCTAAACGCTTCCCAACATAACTGTATCATCAGTCAATTACAGGTGGATACGGCACACTCGAAGAACTGTTAGAAGTTATCACGTGGGCTCAGCTGGGAATCCATGATAAACCCGTAACATTTCTAAAATTCACTCATCATATTCTATTTCTTATTTATTATTTCAGAAAGCGAAAGAAATTAATATTGGGGTTGCAGGTGGGCCTCTTGAACGTTGATGGCTACTATAATTCACTGCTTTCTTTCATGGATAAAGCTGTGGATGAAGGTTTCATAACACCGGCTGCCCGTCACATTATTGTGTCTGCCCAAACTGCCCAAGAACTCATTGCCGAGCTAGAGGTACAGTGCACTCACTAGTTATTAGTTTAGTTTGCTTTGTACGTGAGACAGACATGGTGATCCAAATGATCTAAGCCGTCCATTTGGAACAGGATTACGTCCCCAAGCCCTCTGGTGGGCCTAAGCTAAGTTGGGAGATGGAGCAACAATTGGTGAACACTGCAAAGTCAGATATTGCTCGTTGACCATCTCATCCCATGCATCTACTCTAATCGACAATCCCAATCCTAGATGTTAGACTACTATATTGTATAGTATTATAGTACAGTACAGTATAGGAGATGGAGCAACAATTGGTGAACACTGCAAAGTCAGATATTGCTCGTTGACCATCTCATCCCATGCATCTACTCTAATCGACAATCCCAATCCTAGATGTTAGACTACTATATTGTATAGTATTATAGTACAGTACAGTATAGTATACATCAACAGAACAGAACAGAACACACAAGCGGCAACCGTGTAGATCAGAATAGACACTGCCACCGCATACGTACTTCTCTTTTTGCTTCTGTTTTGTGTCGGCGGTTTCGGGTTCTTTAATCAAAATGTAATCTATTTTTTCTTTTGGTGGGACTCTGCCTTTTTTGTGTGACGAGTTTAGTTTAATTTTGCCTTCAAACCTAATGTACTCTATCATCAAAGTTGACAGATTTTACTATCAATTTTCTATCGTGTCGGTGATCTATGTCGTCATTAACTCCTCCTTACTTATTTTAATGATCCAAAAGCTGGGTCGTCGAATACAGCTTTCAATTAAAAGGGCTTGATAAAGATGGGGGCACCCGTGCATTAAAATTAACCCAAGGAAATGTTGACTGCATGAACCAGGTTTAACTGTACTTTCACGTTTGGGTAGCAATCCATATGAATGAAACTGAGAGGTAGGGACTATGGGGACAATACTTTCTGGGTAAAAATCATTTGATTTACAGTATTATATTGAGATTGGGTATAGATTAATTCGGATTTAACTTAAGTAATAACCATAAATACTATAAACGATATATTTAAAGCTTAAATTTTGATTTGTTTGATTAATTTAGAACAACTTTCTATTATTTGATATAGACAAATAATATTTTCATACCACATGTGGAAAAAATCAATGTACAGCTAACTCCGATCTTATCAAATTTCGGTCCCTTCAATTTTCAAGTTGTACCTTGTCACATGATGAAAGGGAATCAATTATTTGTACGAACTCTGGTTCAATGGCCAACATTTCAAGCCAGAATGGCATTGCGTTTCAGTCTACTTTGGGCGATTCATTGTTACTATTTCTTCGGCCGAAGATGGTTCCAGAATAACTAATTAAAACATTTACACCGATATATCATTAAAAAAGGAGAGGACTTCAAATCACAGTATTACAAATTAATTCTAAGAAATATCTGCTCTAATAATTTTAAATATTCATGGCATTTTTACAACCATTTTCTTTTGTTTAACATATAAGTGTTATTTGACTTGGACTTGGACGGCACATATTTAATAGCCTTAGAAATAACAGGATATCTCCTAATTCCCAATATATTTATTGGTAAATGAAATAAAAGGTGATAGTATTTTATTTTATGTGAATTATTGAAGGGGTGCAACTGCAGAGGACATCTGCCCTTGACCGTACTCAGTGGAGAAACAGACAATGTGATTATGGGTGGCGTACAAAAGAAGATACATGGTCCCCGGATTGAGAGGTTGGTGTTACTGATCCACGTTGTAGATGAGTGCCAAGGGACAGGGTCAATGAACCATTTAATTTAGTGCTCACGTGGGCATGGCGTTTTGTTAATTTCACTGTGAATGTGATTTGGGTCCAAAAGCAAGCAGCAGCAGCTACGACTAGGGAAGAAGAACCGGAAGCAATTGTGGAAACCCTTTTCGTTTCGGCTTTTGAATTGATTGACGACTGACTGACTGACTCTGTTCTCTTGTTCTGTCCTTAATTAATTGTCCAAGTTTATTTATTATTCTGGTTTTGGATAAGCATCATCCATCATCTTTGATCAACTTTCTAGTTCTAGTGGGAATAATGGCTTTCCCTAGTCTTTTATTGCGTGCATGTATCTTTTTAATTTTTCCACTAGTCAAAAGAGGAAAAATGAACAAGGATCGGAGCATAATTTAATCTTGTGATAATAATGAGTTTAATGACATGAGGAATTGATTGATGTCCCACCATATTGAAATTGAATCATTGTGAAGCTTTTCCCCATATTCACACGTGTTTTTGGACTTGGCTTCCCTATCTTCATTTCTCTTCCCCAGTTCATTTTTCGTCAAACAAAGTCGACCTTTTGAATATTTGGAAAAGGGAACAAACTGATTGACGTCTTGAGGAATTATACCAACATAAACGTCAACATGGATACAAAACTTTTCGGAACAATTCTCGGCCAAAAGTAAACATTCTCGTCTGCCTTTCTCTTGTTTTCCGCTTTTATGTACTCTGTTTTCCCCCTCAAGTCCTAGACAACTTAATTTTCTTAAAGCACGACGATGCCTTGTCTGCTTCTCGGCAATGCCATTCATTTTCTTCTCGCAACTACTTTTAAATTCATGTGTTCTTCAATTCTGCATTGACGAAAATGTATGAAAAAACAACACAGCAAAACCAACTGATATAAGCAATACGTGGTCAAGATCCTGACGCAAGCTGTTTGTTGAAGCTATACAAGTCCAGATTCCCTTCACTATGAAATTAAATTTTATTTCCTCCCGTATATTAATAGCAAGCCAAACCTTTAAAAAAAATAAAAAAAAGGAAAAACAATATTAAGCAACATAAAAGGAAAAAGGGGAACTCTTCTGCAAACAAGTACTGCAAAAGCGGCGAGCTAAGAATACCAAATCATCAAACTTCACCCTCGTATAGTACGATGGTAACCTATTCAGACGCTAGAGTTTATGATACATACAATCAATCATATGACAACTTTTTTCCTTTTCCACTCGCTACATAAAATACAAAGATCTAACTTGATAATCCTTACGCTAGAAAACACATATAAGTTCTTTTTTTCCCCTCTTTTTGATGCGGATTCGGGGCAAGCGAGGCACAACTAGGTGTCTTTAGCTTTAAGTAAATGAGTTGACTGCTGAAGATGTGGTAACTAGACCTGATAAGAGACCAACTATGACGGCACTGTTATATGTGCTTGGTTCCACTTGCTGGGAATTATTCCGGGAGTCAATGAAAGTCTCGTTTAGGAAAGGTCCACCAACAAGCGCTCCAGTGGCTACATTCGGATTAGGATCAGATGATTCAAGCCATCTGAAGCCATCTTTGCAGCTAGATTTTGAATCAGCTGGAATTGAAGCTCCCCTATGATGCACATATTGTGGAAATTTATCCCCGTAACCGACAAGATAACTCATTTTCATGGGATTCTTGCCCAAGACATAATCAGCCTGAAAGAATTACATAGATTTCAGTTTGGACACAGTACATGGATCACTTCCTGCAGAATAGTGAACGTTAAATGATAAGGTACCCATACCTGAGATTTGGCAAATTTCCGAAGATCTGCTGGGGTGAAGGAATCCGAATCACAATTTAGTTTTGCAGTCTGCGATGTAAGCATATAGTCACTGTAAAGGATAGCTAAGAATGCAGAAGCAACAGGGTGCTGTAGAGCGTTCCATTCGCTGATCCATATCAGGCCATCTGTATTAAGGAAGAAAAAAGAATTAATTACAGAACATAACGACAGCATAGAAATGACTAATAGTTTACTAGTTAACAATCTGTTTATCAAGGAGCACTGATTATTAGATGCAAGCAGGCAACCATAACGTGTCATTGTGTTAATAATCTGATATCTACCAATTGATCAATTTTGCTAATTAGTATCTTAACTTTCCTCAACGTGGACCGTGTAGGATAAATAGAACCTTGGCCAAACAGTCAAATAACCAGAAGCCATCTTCAAAATAACATCTTTCCATTGTGGAATTTTATATCCTAATAACTTTAATATTTAACAAAGCACAATGGATGGAATGGGGCAAGGATAAAAGGGCAGTACATAAGATTTTAGAAATGAGTATCGCATCATATAGCATTCAGTTAGAGCATTACTATCTGTTCTGCTTTTTGTAGCTGTTGGAGAATGTGGGAGGAGGCCACACATTACAGCCTCAGCTGTTTTCTTATAATTTTGTAATCCAGAGCTATATGAGTTGGAAATATCCTTGGCCTTAAAGAGGATTAATCTGGATAACAAAACCTGCACCAAAAAAACAGAATTAATAAAGTAATATAAGAAACCGCATCAAGATTTAAGCCAATAAGGTTCCTTTTGTCTTCATAATGTCTGAACTCTGAAGGCCTGGCATGCCATATATCCAAGAAAGCATTTTCAACAGCAACAGCTACTTCATTCAGATGATCTAAAGGTTATCAGCAAGCAGATACTAAAAATTGTGGATGACAGAGCATTTCTTGATAAGAAAAGACGAAGATACCTGAGTTCCAGCAAGCTTGTTATCCCAGCTGAACCAGGTTGGACTTCCAAAATTGGCATAATCTTCTCCATTTTGGCCAATCACATACTGAAGGTAAGAATCATCATCTGTAGCATGATAGAGCCAGCTAGCTGCCCATAGGAGTTCATCATGGAAGCCTGTTGAGTTATAATATGTTTGAACTTCTGGGATATTCTCACTATAAGATCCCTGGTATTTGTCTGCAAAGTTAAACAACTGTTTTGCATGCTTAAGGAGTTTGGTTGAATATGCAGGGTCGCTTGTCTTAAAGACCAAAGATGCTGAGGCCATGGCTGCTGCAGTTTCAGCTGCAACTTCTGTTCCAGGACAAGTTGTGTTGATCTGTGTAAGTGGCCGTTCCTCAGTCATAGCTTCAGGCCTATCCCAACATTTATGGTCTGATTCAGGGTCACCAACCTGCCCAATGATAAAATTGTAGAAAATGGAACCAATCAGAACAGGTAAAGTTGACCGCCTGTCTGTCTAACAGGCTGAGTAAGTCCTAACACCAAAAGACAAAGGCTTAAGTAATTAAAATAAGGAGGCTAAAGAAATATCGATTATCTAACCACTGTTCTATCCGACACAATCATCATATGCACATACAAGAGAAAAGTATGAAAAAACACAATCAATGACAATCCATTGTCCAACCTCTGATCTCTCCTAACACCAAAAGATCACTTATCTCATGGCCAGCCCAGGAAGGAACACCAAAAACAAATGGGATATTTCTACAAACCGTGAGAATTTGTAGTCTTTAGCTGCTAGTGAAAAGAGAAAGGAAAAGAAATTTTCACGCACATACTAGCTTACTTACAAAAAAACCTAGCACCAAATATGAGTTGAAAACTAGCAGTAACCTGGATATAAAGCACATTTTCGGAAGGATGAGCATTGATGAGATAGTCAGTAATCCATTTGAGCGAAGCTTGAGCATGTTTCAACTGGTCAACTGCCTCCATTTGATCTCCATATTCCAGGATGGCCCATGATAGCACTGTGGCAGTATAAGCCATTGGAAAACCAAACTTCATATGATCCCCAGCATCATACATTCCTTTTGATAGATCCAATTGTGCTTGACTTCCATCCTTAAGAGCCGAATCCCCTCTCCAAGATATTTTATTGTCGACCAGCTTACCAGCTGTAATGAGGAAATATAGTATTTAACTCTTCACCGAGACAATAGGAATTAAGAGAAGGTGTCAGCATCATTTGTAGACTATAACTCAAATTTTCAGGGAAATAAACATCTCAAATAAATCCATTCAAACTGAAACTGATAACATTCTCAAGTCCTCCACAGCAATATACCATCGCGCCTTAACATCATAAAAAAGGATCTGAATTTAAATTGTTTAGAATTAAGAAGACAAATTACCAGTCCATCCATGCGGGGAAAGAAGATAGTATAGAGGGAAAGGGTAAAGTAATATAAATTTTAGAAACGCTCTCTATACAGCAAACCAAAATGAAATACTGATAAAGATATTCCACTTGTTGGTTTAACTAAAATATTTCAGATAATATACCAATTCTAGTAACATTTTTCCCCCTGGTAGAATAAAGACGAGCATCGCATTGTAAATCGAATGGAAACTGAAATAAGGATAAGAAATATTACACTTCTGTATATCGAAGAATTGCAGTGCAATTTTGAGAGCGGAAGCATATTTTTGGTCGATGGCGCCGGGCGGCCCAGGAACCGGAGCTGGCTTGTCGGAATGACCGGTTTTCTTCTTTACCGTGTAGACAATGGCACCAACGACTATAGCTAGAATGACGAGCGCCAGAAACCAACCGAAACAACCTTTGGACCTTGACTTTGCCTCCATCTTACTTCTTTACACAATGCGATTCAATCAAACTAAAACCAATGCAACTACCAGTTCAGTGCTTGGATCTATATTAAACCCCTTGTGCACAAAATAAGTACGCAGCACTTCCTAAGTGCCCCAAATGCAGAATGCAGAAGAAAAATTGATTATTATCAGTTGGAAATAATGCAGTTTTAAGGTGATGATTTGGACTAGACGGAATAACTATGCTTAGATCTTGGAAAACAATGCAGTTAAAGAGACAGATGTACCAATCAGAAATGGAAAAAAGAAAAAAGGAATGCAACATAAATAAGGAGTGGAAAAATTGGATCTGGGCCAAATCGGAAAGACTGCCCCTCACCAGAATGCAAGGTGAAGACAGTGGAAATGGTGGTTGCGGATGGGACACCGACGAATCTATTCTTTCCCGCGGGCGAGTCAATCTCTCTCTTGTCTTTGGATTGAAGCGTTCTGGCTTCGCTAGTAGAATGACAGAGATACCCCTGATGAATTCATACGTGATGGAGTCGAAGTTGCGAGGATGGCAGGGTGTAAGGTAAATTAAATAAGTCAAGGTATGACTGATGTATTCTTTTTGTTTGTTTTAGTCGGTGAAGACTGTGGTTGGCAAATTGGCAGTGGACACGAAGCAAGTGGCGAAGGGCGTCAGGGAAGATGAGTGACGTGGACTTTTCATCTTAAACAACCACCGTTATTAATTAATAGGCGTAAAGGGGTTTGTGGAAATCAGAATTTTATAATTCAGGTTTAATTAGGTATGGGTATGACTGGGGTGAAATTTGGTGATGCGAAAGGTAATTGCATTACGCAATAAACGTCGTACTAATATCTGATTTACAAGCATGTCGTAGTTTTAATTTCGAAATTAAAGAATTCAGCCAATCCTTGGATACCGCGTTTTCTTCCCAATTGAAATTTCAGGATTGAACGCTCTTACTCGCTTTCCCTCCCCCCGCAAGGTTTCTGGCGCTATCTCCGACTAGCTTTAGGTGAGCTCACACTGCTATCTACTTGTCTCCTTTACCCTCATTCACTCACACTTCATCATTTCCCCGTTCCCCTCTGATTTTTCTCTTCTTTAGTCATTTTCTTGTACAATTATGGAACCATAATTGTTTAGGATTTGTATGGGCAAATTTTACTTTATTTTCTTAATTATGGTCCGATTGACTTTTCTTTTTTCAGGAGCTTTGTCATTGACCGCTATTTTTTTTTTTTTTATTCTTCCATATTAGGGTTTCATTCCGTTGTCATTTTATTGATCTTTGATCGATAATTTGGCGCGAAGGAATTGGCATTTTGTTCAATCCCCGGGTTTTTTCCTTGATACCTTCTGATGACCCGGGGTTGGTTGCTTTTTAATTTCCTGAACATAGACTATTCAAATACGTTTGAATTGCTCCGCGAAGTACATAAACTAGGAAGTCCGTTCTTGTATAATTTATTTCGGAAAGAAAATGTTTTTATAGATTAGCAAATCTTGTGTGAACTCTTAGGTTATCCTATAATTAAACGCTTGGCAGTTGTTTGTCAATCCGTAGGCAGATTCATGATACCCTTCTCTTCCATGTTCCACTGGCAGTATAATCATTGATTTTGGGCACGAATATTTTCTAGATGACAACACCTTGTTTTATTGCATTCTTACCACTTGTATTTTGTATGCATCTTTCTTTTGTTTCAATGGCATGCCTTTCAAGTTATCAATCATGAAGCATAAAATTCTAGCAAATTGGTTCGACAATTCATGGTTTAAGTCGATATTCATAAACTGGCTTTGCTATGTTTCTTGCAGGGAGGCTTAATTAGTGTCATGTCTATGCAAAAGGGCATTGTTTGGTTCAAAAATCAATTCGAGGTAATTGTTGTCATATTTTATCCATTCTTCATGCTACAAGGATTTAGATGTTTGTTTCAAGGCACACACAGAACTGCATATGCGTTTCTGACTTTTTTTTTTTTCAAGGTCAAAGCACTTGGTGGCTCTTTTCGAATGCTTTTACTCTTTATTTTTCACATAGTGGTCCTAGGGATAAAAAAAGAACTAACGTTCCCTCGGGTACATCTGATTTACCTGTTAATATAATGCCCTTTTTGTCATTTTTTGTTTTCTATATTTGATAAGTTGCTAGTCTGATGATGCATTTGTGATCTGTGACTTGGTGTACTTTTTCTTACATAGTCTTTAAAAAGTCTCAGCTTCTTAGCAAGAGATTCATTTTCTTTTTTCTTTAATTTTCATGGCGTGAGAACAATGTGTTTCTTATGAGAGTGTTAGCATAATATTTGATTAAGCATTTCCTCAGGTTTAGATGGAAACTGAAGCTGGTCATCCACCCAAGCAGGAGCGATCAAGGACAAGATGGACTGCTTCGCTTGACAAGATATTTGCAGACTTGGTTGTCAAGCATATACAACTGGGGAACAGACCAAATAATGTTTTTGACAAGAAAACATGGAATCACATTCGTGATGAGTTTAACAAGCAAACAGACCTCAATTTCAACAATAATCAATTGAGGAAGCATCTGGATGTTCTGCGGACACGTTTTTATAATTTGAAATCTGCTTATGATCAAAATAATGATTTTGTTATGGATGATTCGTGTTGCATTGGCTTTGAATTATGGGATGACTTAGGGGTAACTTCCATTATTTATAGAAGCAATCTCTCCCTTTCATCATTATAGTGTAAGTTCTGATAGATTTGATTTACAGGCACAACCTCGGGCAGAAACAATTAAAGTTAAAGACTGTCCCATATACGACCAGCTCTGCACAATATTCACAGATTCAGCAGCTCCTGATGGGAAATATGCCCAATCTAGTCACTATGAAGAATTGGACAAGTCTGTTGGAAAAGATGCTGCATGCTTAGCATCATGTCCAGAAGGTGCACTCTTGCATGATGAAAACCCATCATCATCATCAAAGCCACTACAGCCCCTACAGGCCAATACTTCATCAGAGAAGGTAACTAAGAGCTCCCTAGATAGGAAAAAGAAGCGTCCATCTGAGACGCACACTCCCAACCTTGATCAAGACACATGTGATGCCATGGCGGAAGCCTTGCTAGAGATGGTTGCTGCTTCCAAGTTAAGGACAGTTGTTTCGGCTGTAACGGATGATAAATTTTCCATAACAAACTGCATTAGAGCTTTGGATGAAATAGAAGGCATTGATCAACTACTCTACTTTTCAGCACTGGATCTGTTTGAGGACCCTAGTTTGAGGGAGACGTTCATTTCTTTAAAAAGCGACAAAATACGGCTGCCATGGTTACAAGGGAAGTGTATCAAAAGTTCCTGATGTTAGATTAGTGGCACCCCGGAATGCCGGGTGAGCAACTTGATTCGTAGTATAGCTTCCTTTTAGGCTGGAACTAATCCTATTTTAGTTATTACAACCTGCTACAGTTTTGTTTATCTTAGCCATTTTATCTTTAAGGATATGATTTCTGCAAAAATTATTCCGGCACTTTACCTGCGCAATTTTGACAGTTTGGTGTATTTGTAATTGCCGCTAATGGTCCTTTAATTGTTATGTTCATGGTACTTCTAAATAATTATTTGGCGTGAATGAATCTCGTGTTTCATATTTCCTTCAACAAATACTTGAAAAAAATTATAGAATTCCTTAGTTTAATGAAATAAAATTACACAAACTACTCACTTGGAAAATTACTCAATCCTAGCTTTGAGCAAAACCTAAAAGCGAAGGTTTTACTATACCAAATTATAAAACGAGATTTACAAAATTTATCAAATAAGAAGTAAGAAAACTGTTAGTTGTTACAAGTAAAATTCAGCTATGAAAATTCTATGTAATTTTTGGAACATAGATTTATTTATTTCTATTAATTTGATAATAAAGTCATGCATCTTACTCTTATCTATAAATGAAAATTAGCTTCAAAATTAAGCAGACATCCATTTGATCGGCGACTTTTAAGATGTTTTACCAGGAAAGAACCACAAAATGTCAATTATATTCTTCCAGAATTCCTAAGTATCGGCGAAGTAAATATCCAAATGTTTTATAAAGGCAGTAAACGATAAATCTTCAAAGCTCTTGTGGGTTACTCAGATTAAGTTTCAGCAAATTAAATCAACGTGAAACTTTGCGCACTATTTCGCAACCAAAAGGAAAATTAGAATAAAATGAACAAGAATCCTTGGGCACAAACAAATCTTGTGTCGTATAAATAATACGAATATGTCCCAACCAGTATCTTCTTGTTCGACTATGTTCTACATCTGTAGAAGTTGAGCATTTCTTCTTCCAAGGGATGGGTCTTGCCTGTTATGACAAGGCAATGCAAAGGTGCTCCGAAATCAATCATCTGTAGTTGTCTCATGGTACCAGCAACTACCATCTGATCTTCACTTCCGAGCCGAGCAAACCCAACACACTCAGTCTCTTCACTGTATGCTGCTATGCAAAGCAAAGACCCCCACATAAAATTAACCTTTTTTTTTTTAAAAAAAAAAAAAGAACCAAAATTTATCTTGATAGCTTCATTTTTCTTCTGAAAGTTGCGAATGATGAATATATATTTCTAAGTATGGCACATAAAGGAAGCCCCATGTGATCTGAAAGGAATTACACCTTGTAGGAAGTGCATCACAGGGAACGCAGGCAACTAACCAACAAAACGTCTAAGTTATGGAGGGGGGAAAAAAGCACGAAGCATCAAAACAAATAATACAAACAGTAAAAAAGACATAGGACAAAACCTGTTCCTTCATTCAGTTCATCTATTTCAACGACCCAAACATAAAAAGTCTGAACCCGGTAAACTTTAGTACGCCAGAAAACCAAAGCAGATGATTTCCGTGAAAAAGGTAAGAGTTACAGTATAATCAACAATATTGAAAAAGGTTATGCTAGATTTGGAAAAAATGTATATTTTTTTATTACTGAATTATCTTGCTGGTTGCAATTAGTGTCTAAGGCTTTAGATAACGCTTTATTTCCTCCCTCTTCTTTTGAATAAAACGAGCCTAGAACACATAAAAAGCACATAATCTGCACTTAAATTTTACGAATAGAGCAGTGCCGATGCTTAAGGAACTCACCAGATTCTTCACGTGTTTGCTCAACCTCCAAGAGCTGCTCAATGGCTGTGTTAATTGTCATATATCTTGGTGGTTCATATTGTTTTCTTCCCCTGAAATAAGTAGCAGAAAGAAAAAGTAGAAATAAATAATCAGAAGAATTCACTAGAATAGGTATAAACCTAAACACCAGAATGATGGCTAGAGAATTGCGGCACCGACACTTAAGGCGATTACTAACAAAACCAACCTGCACAAAGATTCCAGAGAGGGCTCCTTCACACGTATATCTGTAACCATCTCAAATTAAATTTAAAAATAAAAAAAAAATAGAAGAAAACGTGGATTAGCTTCTCTCAGGAAATAGACAGAAAGAACCTTTATTATACTAACAAATGTAAAGAATTTTCTCCTTGTAGGGATTTAGAAACTGGGCAAGGAAAAGCACCGCCCCCAAGGGGAGAGGGGGGGGGGGGTGTAAGGTTCTATTGTTCTTATTGACTAAAGATATTCCAATCACTTTACCTAATATTATATAACATTCTTATGAAAGATGCCTTCTAGATTCATAACTCTTCGACTAAACTATTGCATTCCGGCACGACAGCAGAGATAAGAAGACACCAGGTTCAAAACAAGTTCAGATATCTATACAGATAAGCTAAAGATCTTTCACGGATAATATAGTAACTGATCTATTCACAATGTTGAATAAACTGGAAGTGACATACAAGCACAAATGTGTTTAACACTAAAACTATAGCCCATGAATACCGTAGACCCACCTAACAAGCAAAGTGTATGCAGTCCCATCATACAATTTCTTTGAATCTTTTCATAGAAGCTATCAGGTCTCCAGGTTTCAGTAAAGAATGGTATTGAAACAGTCTCTCCATAACGATATAGTTGCAGCCCACAAATTCCAATGGCATTCATCACTGATGCATTGTGTATTATTTTGACATCAATACCCATTTTCTTTGCTCGAACAAGAAGGTCAGTGTGAGTTGTTGCCCTATGTAGAGAATAGAACCCAACATAAAATCAGAAATAATAGAAAAATTAGAGTCTACCATGAACAATACTCTTCACAGATATGAAACACGGGTGTTCAATATTTTCAACTAGTCATTGCGGCATTTCAGGCAATAATTTACCAGTGGACAATTATTGAAAGCTCATTTCTGCACAAACTCAATACATGCGATACATTCGTACAGATTGCACTTAGTTGTGATATACAGGTGACCCGAGCAATTAATCAAGCTGTCTAGCCAATATCCTTCGTGTGAAATATATATGTATATACACACAGACTTGACATGCATTTTCATAGACTTGATTTTGAGACATTCCGTGTAACTATACTTGGGAGGGATGGGGAGAAATGGAGTGAAACCAAGATAATTTCATACATTAAAATAGGCGAACTTCATACCCGAAAGGGTCCCCAACAACGAGGAAAGCCACATCGGCATCGCGAGATTCTGAAAGCATGTCATCGGCTTTTTCTTCTACCATTTCTCTGTCCGAAAGAGTAATGGATTTCCCGTACAAATTTTCCTATCAAAGAAGCCCAAAAGTTAAGCCCGAAACAAAACGAGAAAACCAGAAGAAGTTTATGAGCTGGAAATTCAAAAAATAAGAAGATGGAAATAAGCGGAAATGGAATGTACCAGCTTGGAAAGTCCATCAGTGGAGAGACCAAAAGAAAGGAGGGAAGTGTAGGCCTCCATGTATATCTTGTGACACTTCTTAACTGCTTCTAAACCTCTCAGCGTTATATCTCGCTCGTCACCCAATCCCAGACCGATTATGTACAACATATCTCCCTGACACCGAGTGCTCTCTCTACAGTAGCACTTGTGCTGGTTAATATATTTGCAGAATCTCTAGGGTACTTTTTAACTTGCACGAGCGCCGCCTAAAGATCGGCAATCGCCACTCAGCTCGAAACGACGGGAAGAAAAGGGAAACAAACAATGCTGTGCATGTGGTGGTGGTGGTAGCGGTAGCGGCGCTGGCTTGAAGTTGGCGGCCGTAGCTATGGAAGAACTAAGAAGATAAATTAGTTGTAACTTGCAAGGGCACTGAAAACGTCGTCGTTGGCTTTGACGATTTTGAGAAGTCCCAGCTCGCCACATTAGAAATTAACTGTTAACGATATCATTGTAAACTCTTCTGAAGGATCAATTTGTAAGAAAATTGGATGAAATCTTACCCAAAAAAAAAAAATCATAAAAATAAAGTGCTAACCCCAAAAAATTTCAGGACTAAAATTAAAATTCAGTCTTAAAGAAAAAAAGTTTCTGGATGCTAACGATTTTATGAAAAAAAAAAAAAAAAAACATTGACATCTCTCTTCTCTTCTTGAAAAGTCATTCTTTGGAGCTCCTTCAAGCAAACTCATCGTTTTTGACACAGCAACAAAGATACCTCCTTCCCAGCTAAATAAATCCATAGTGATAGTTCCTACTTCAACTTCAGAGACTAACCTTATCTGAAGATCGGGGGGAAAAAATACTCGAGATAGTCAAGTGGCAAACAACATAAAAGTTCAACAAAAACATTGGAATTTGGAACACCGCCAACATGGCTAGGTGTCGTACATCTCCATTCCATGGGAGATGAGCTAAATGCTCAACAACAGGACATGCATCTCATGGACATTGATTTGAATAATTGTCTAGAAGCGCCAATATGGTACACAGATGAATAGGTAACAAAACGAAAGGGAGAGGGCATTCTTGTAACAATCAGGTAAACCAAAGCATGAACGTAATTCGGACATCTGTAATTCAATAGTGTTTTCAGATCAAACTAGTACATTATCCTCACTGTATTATAATCCAAAATAACTGCCACTGATTCTGGGCTGAGCTCAGTCGTCATCTTTGAATTCCCTGATCAAAGATAAAACATAGGATGGTGATTAACCAATCAATCGAAGACAGCAATATTGATTCTTTCAGCCACCAGAACTCAACTTTTCGAGCCAGTGCTGAATTCCCTACACATAGAGCTAAGCCAGGCAATTATGATGGTTTAAGCTTTGTTGATTAATCTGAGACCTTTTTATAATTCTGAATGTCTTGTTAATGGTCCATTCAGTTTGGAGGAAGGTACTCACTAGCCCAATTATTCCTCACGGTGTCAGAGTGATTATATGTGAGTATTGATTGACAAAATTGCTATGCCAAAACTGTTCTCATTGTAAATTACATAGGGACAAGATCAATTCTGCAGAATTCCATACCTACGGTCAAGGTAACGAGGTTGAATCCCAGTTCCTTGACATGTAGTGCATGTCAATGTACCAACACCATCACAATTTATACATCGAGAGACCTCTTTCTCACCACCACCAAGCTCTACTGTCACATTGCCAGTTCCCGTGCAAAATCTGCACCTCTCTAAGCAATGTTCAAACATTTCCATAAGTCAAATTGGAACACAGAAGAATTTGACATTGTAAAAAGAAATGGATCAGCATATCTGAGGTTTGCTGCGGTGCTGAGACAATCGAATTGTCATAGCCACAGAATTATGCTTTATTTACTAATTCATTGAAGTTAATTTATTATCTTTTTCCACCAAATTATACCATTATCAATTGAGAACTCACTTACTAAATATCAACCATCTTGTGATAAAAATGTGCTTATATATAAATATGATTCAATATTCATCGATAGCACTAGAGAAACAGCACAAAAATTCAGCAGACTAAACCAATGACAGGTTCCTAATGTCATACTCGATGAATTCAACTTGACACTGTCTTAGTTAAGGTTGTGATAAGCAATTTGGTAAAAACTGAAATTGCAATGACCTGTTTAACAAATTACTGTGTGACTTGTTCATCTGGCATGAACCCTCAAGGACATCCTAGTGCTCTAAACATAAAATGTACCCAAATACCAAAGAGAGAGATAGACATAATACTCACGAGCACCAGATCCATTGCATGGGAAGCAGGATTGAGTATTTTCTCGCTTAGCCTGAACCAAAGTGGAGGTTTCATTTGATGTTATTAAAAACATAGGCGAGAAAATTTAAAGCGACCAAACAATTACAAAAAATTTAATTATATAAGAGAAGAGAAGAACACTTCACAGCATTATCAATTTGGGTTTCGTAGAACACAGGAATGCCAATCCCAATTACCACACTTGCAAGACCAACTGTTATAGCCACTACCTGAGAACATCGTTCCCAAAATTAAGCTCTTCTCGTGATTAATGTACGCATTTGATACTGAATCAACTAATAGTAAACGTAATGTAATAAACAAAAGTATGTATAGGGAAGAGAAGGAACCGTATTTTGATCGAGCTCCAGAGCAGTAATGCGTGGATAAGAGGGTTGTGTCCGTTGATTTACATTTCTATTTTTAATTCTAGCAGACGACAAAGAAGTTGAGGGGGAAAAGGATTTTAGAGGGCAACAGAGAAACGGGGAATGCAGACGAGGGAGACAAGGCGCCACTGTCATTTCTTACTCCGTTTCAATTCTTTTTTTTTTTTTTTAAACTTTTTTCTCTGAAAAGGATTTGCTTCGTTCTAACACTACCACGGAAAAACAGAGAGGGAGAGAGGGGAAGTTCAGTAGATTTGGATACAGGGGAGAGGGGAGGATGCAGCCATGGGCATCAACAACCACACAGTCAGTAGACAAGATTTCTATCAGAGACATATGCTTTCTTCCACGTGGCAATTTTTATTTTTATTCCAACAAATAAATAACGAATTGGGCCGGGCCCAACTTTCCCATGCACAAGTGTGCCGAATGCCAACTCTGGAAACTAAGCAATTTTTAAGTTGGATCAAAGCACCGCGTATATAAGAAACAAAGCAAGGTTGGATGATGATTTTGACTTAAATTTTCATGGGAGGAGGAACTCCAATCAATGGTCACAACTTCTTCCAGTCCACAATGAAACTTCACACAATCGAACAGCTGTTGTTCCAGATATTTCTTTTTTCATTTTTTGGCTCCGGCTTTTCTTCCTATACACGTAGTCAGTGCTATCGTGTAGGAAACCTCAGCCCTAAGTGTGTTGAACTTGAATAAGTCCTACAATTTTTTAGCCAGTGCAGTTTAGTAAATAAAGCAAAAAGGGCTTTTGCTTGAAAAGTGGTTGATTATCAGTAAAATTCAATTTGGTAAACAGTAGTAAAACTTTCAAATATCTATGTGTTAGGCTCATAAACACAATTTTTTGTTAAAAGTCGCACAAGAAAATTTATTGTCAAGAACAAGAATGGGACATTGCTAGCTTAAGGACCAGGTTACTCTCCTAAAGCTATGCCCATAACTGAAGTTGGCCAAGGCCCAAAACTGGCCTATAGGATAAGGACAGCGTTATCTAGTTGGCCTAGTCCCCTCCAGCCCCAATCTCCACTACAAAGCCTCGACCAACCGTGGTATTGGTTTGGCGTGATAATGATTCTCTATAATTTGATAAATAACTGCCAGATATAAGTAAGTAGCTCTTGCTCGCTAGTTAATCACCACATTCACTGCGTTGGAAGCAACGATCAGAATGTCGTAAAAATACTCAAGCTGACATTTATATGTGATTCTCCCATAAACTATCGGCTTATCTTTTCACACGTTTATGTACATTGCCTGATCAGGTTAGCTGAAGATTGTTGGACACTGTGTCCATGTTAATACTTTTCTTAATTACCGATCACCTACAAAGAGAAGGGGGAAAAAAAGGACAAGAATGAACTAACACATCTACCGTTCAAAATGGAAGGCAATACCCTTTGTGCCATCAGCAAAAATTAAGAGCCTTTGCCTCATTTACATATTGACCGCATGTCAGCGCAGTTTATGTTTGAGCAAATTCCAAACCCTCATTGGAATAATCATTTCGGAGGAGCTCATCCATCTGAATCCACTGCTCGGTTGCTGTAGAATGAACTCACGCATTCAGAAGGATGTTTCAAACTGGTCAACTTGCAGGTTCATATAGGGGAAAAAAATACTGAGAATCAAATCCATATAACGAAGTTAAATGGTACTACTCACCCCACAGATCTGTTAGGCTCACAGTAGAATCTGATTGAAACCAGTAGTCATTCTCAATCTGCAAAAGAAATCTCACGATGATCTAAAGTACTTTCTAATTGATCAATTTGATCGTTTAAATGATACATACATCAAAATCTGTAGGAGTAATTTTTTGAATGCCAGGTGCCTGTGACTCCTTTGAACTAAAAGTCAGAGAAGGGTTTTTCAGATATTGGCTTTCTAAATGTAACCTTGTATCCTCCATTCTGAAATGCTCGCCATCCCATGATGGATCTTTTATTTTAGCCTGCTTCACACTGGGACCCTGATCCTTGTCATTTTGTTTACTTCAAGTATCAACAAATCAGTAGTTATTATAGACATATAGACAAGGGAGAGAAGATCTTAAACAACAAGTAGCACACGAACTCAGGGACAACAGAGTAATAAATGAAAGAAAACTACCTCAGGAGATACAAATCTATTGGTCCAGTCGTGCTTCTAACAATCATTTTGTACTGCCTTTGTTGGAATCCATTATCCTGCTCAATTGAGTAAGAAGCCAATTAGATACCGTCCTACCATACAAAATTTCAAGCAACCATTACATCACCCACCTCATCAGGATCAGGAACTTCAATAAAACTAGCTTGGGGAGCCTTGATTGCAATAAGTGTTTGGTTCTGTCAAAATAATAGTAAGAAACAGAAGGTAAGCCGCTGAAACATTAAGCTAAAAAGTTTGATAAAATTTTCTCAATATTACGAGAAAAATTACCTGAAAGCATGGTAGGCTAAGAATATCTTCCTCGGTCAAGAAAAGGTACCTGATCATTAAGCAAGCTCACTATCAGTCAAAGAATCAAAACACCACCACCACAACACCACCCCCCCCCCCCCCCCCCCCCCCCCCGCGGCCGGGGCCTGCAAGAGAAAGAGAGAGAAGGAAATCGATCACAGCAGAAATTGTCAGAAGTTCATACTTTTGATAGTTTTTTCCCTCTAACGTTCTTAGAAGCTCTTGTTTTTTCCTGAGAAATTAAAATGAGAAGTAATCAACAAAACAAATAAATCAATGATCGGAAATTTTGCCAATAAATATTAGTATAGCAAACCTTATAGAATCATCAAGTTGGCATTCCTCAGCATACAGATTTCCAACTTCATCCTGTAAGAAACCGTATGATTATTAGCGACCTGGACCAAATCGTCGGCCATTTATATATCACATTATATAATAGACAACTAGGATAAGCCGCAATCTGTTGGGCTTACAATTTCCCAAAACACGGATATCCATGCATATAAGTAGATGTCAATGAGACTAAGAATTTAATTGCAGAAAAGATCCAATATTTCTACTGAATGGCTTGGAAAAGAAACGTTTTACGAATCAGTTTATTCAGAAACAAGAACCGGAGGTTCTTATGATTCAAAACAGAAAATTAGAATAAATCTAAACTAATTGACAAGTAAAATAGATCCAAGAACCTTTAGTCTACTAGCTTGATCATCCAGATCGCCTGCCCCCAGCTCGTTATATCCCCTGTTCATAAGGCTAGCTGATTATCATCTTATGATACAATGTAACAAAGCACCCAAGAAAAGATAAGATCATTACTTCCACCGGATATGGTTCTTCGAAGTTTTTTCTATCAATCCTATTCCTTCAAGCACATTTGTAATATCATATATTCTCCTTTTCTGGACCTGCCAAAATTTGACATACACTATAAACAATGGAGAAACGTCTAGGACATCCCATGCTAAAAGGAGCGACTTCACTAAGTGAAATAGAAAATTTTGTCTGGTAACATATGGTTGGCATCTCTATACGACTATACCTCCAAGATCTCAGCAGTTCTATTGAGATCCAGGGTACCATCCTTAGCCTCCTGGATCAAATTAACAAATTTCTTGGTCAACAATCCTGAAAACACATGAAATATCAGTACAAACATCTGTTTAAAGTTCATGAAGGAATCCAAAACTGCAGGTGAAAGCATATAGTGGACCAGATGATGAGAGATTATTGGGGAATAGACATACCTAAGGAACTATCGTAACGACAATTGTTAGCTACAGAAAAATGAGGAGCCTCTGATTGGAAAAATTCACCCAACAAAAAATTCAAACACAAACAAAGAAGAATGTGAGATATTGAAGCATAAATTAATGTACGACTTGAAAGAACCGTTGTCTAAAGGGCCATTACCGGTATTTGATCCTTGTGTCCTAGGTTTTGCAGGTCTTGCAACTTTTGATTTACCATGTCGCTTTCCACTTGTGCCATGCTCGGTTTTAAGTGAGGGAGAAATTTCAGAATTACTCCTCTGCGACTTGGAATTATCAATTTCATATCTTTGATCCAACTGCGTAAATGAGTAATTAGTAAATCTGTAAAAAGATAAATGTGGAACGCGCACGTATAAAAGTATGTGGAATTTTCACTGACAATAGAATGTTTGCTAGTTGCTTATTCTTCGCAATCACAATTTATTTGAAGATGACTTCAGCTTGAAGATTCAAACAGAAATCTTAGCATAGAGAATCAGAGCATCTATATTAGCTCAAAACCCATACGAGAAACACGAAATAAAACAATAGATGTGTAATCATGATTTAACAAGAGAAAAATCAAAATACAATCAAATATGCTTTAAAGGCTCAACCTCTATCAAAGTGTATATTATCTTCAAACTAAAGAGGAAGAGCGAAAAATAATGACATATCCATTCTTTTAATTGAAAAAAGAAAAATGCTGCCTTGAAAAATCAATCTGTAGCAAAAGGATATAAAACTCTAAGTTCTAAAAACAAGAGATAAGCGAAGTATACAGACGAGTTGAGTAGGTTTCAATCAGATTAAAAAAGGAAAAGAAAAACAACGAACACGAAAACTGAGATTAGATTCCAAGAAAAGAAGGAGGAGTGAACTCACGGCAAGCTTAGCAAGAGCAGAACGTGCGTCTTGAGAAGGCGATTGGTTGGGAGAAGAGGGAAGAAAGGAAAGGGTGTGGGGAGAGGCAGAATAAGGAGCGAAAGAAGGATTGTGATGAAATTGGGAATGAGAATGCAAAAGCTGGAACTGGAATTGAGATAGCTCATGCGATCGCCTTTGATCCTGCTCAGAACTCGACATTAGTGCCGTACGTGTGTGAGAAAGAGGGAGGGAGAAAGGGATTTGATTTGAGAATAATCGAAGGGAGGGAAAAGAAAGTAACAGAGAGAGAGAGAGAAAAGAGGCGGCAATAAAAAAGGGGGAAATAGAGAAATAAAGGGCTAAATCTTCTAAATCAAAATAGGAAGAAAGCGGGACAACTCAAGGAAATTAAAAAAGATGATGGATCACGTCCCTAGTCGAACAGGGACTTAATGCCAATGGCTTGGCTACTGAACTGGTTGGGACTGGGAGTGGTAATGGCATTGGCAAAGACAGAAAAAGCAAAGCGGTGAGTTCGAATACGCACGCCACCCGCCTTTTGTTGTCCTCTGCCACTCGCCTTCTCTCTCTAAATCTTTTTTTTCTATTTCATTCTCAGTGGGCTTCTATTTGCACCCACACATAACATCTGGGCTTCAACAGTCCACATCTCTTTCGTTTATTTGTTCTTTCCCGCCACTCCCTTGACACCTCTCAATCTCAAATGAAATCAAAATCATCAGATACAAGGAATTTAATTTATGCCCATTAATTAACTTTTAGTTGACAGTAAAGCAATTGAGGATATTCCCGTTTGGTACAAAGTAGGATATGGAATAAGAGTAGAAAAAGAAAAAAGAATGTTAAAGAATTTTACTTATTAACATGTTGTTTGGTATAATAGGAGAGGGAAAATAAATTATTGAAAAAAAAAAATTGATATAACAAAAGTTATCAAAATACCCTTCATATATAAATACACTTCAGAAGTAAATTATTTTAGTTTTATAAAGTAAATACATATAATTATTAAAGTAAATAGATCTATTATATAAAAAATTTTAAAAAAGAAGCAGCAAAACTTCCACGAACGGCGAAGCAAAGCGTCCATAGACAAACGCACTTCAATGGCGAAGCTTCCGCGTTCTTCAGGCCTGGGTTCGTTGGCACTGGTTCAGCTATGGAGGGAGAAGACCGAGCTTGGTAGGAATTGTCCATGGAGGGAGCTCTCAAGTCCTAATCTAGAGTGGGATCCCAAAACCAGTTTTTTGGAGAAAATGAACGAGAAATCCGGAGGGGAAGATAAATGGTCCGGCGGTGGTTCATCTATGGAGGGAGAAGATCGAGCTCGGTAGGATTTGTCCATGGAGGGAGAGGGAGAGGATGGACGGTGGGTTGAGTTTGCAAATTCAAAATTTTATTTGGGACAAAGTTGTCTAAAAATTTAGTAGAATTTTTCCATGGAGGGAGAGGATGGACGGTGGGTTGAGTTTGCAAATTCAAAGTTTTGTTGGGGACAAAGTTGTCTAAAAATTTATACAGTATGGAATAGATTTGAATTTCATAGATGGTTGAAGGAATACACATGGGCCCAAATTGTTGAAATATGCATTGCTAAGTAATTACAGTTGCTATTCTATTTGTTTGCTAAATATATTTTTTAAAGAAGTAACTTTTCCTTTCCTATTCCTGAGCCCTGCCAAACGGGCTGTATGAGTTATTACACACTTGTTCTTTTCTGGGCTTGCTCTTGTTAATCTACCTCAGATTATCGTGTTCCCCAAATAGGCCCAACTTAAAAGCCTCTTCTCGCTGGAAATGATGAAAGTCTGATATGTGCACTGATTTCGACCTTAAATAAGAACGTATGAATGTATGTATTATTCTAAGATCAAAAGGGGGACCAAAGCTCCACTAACATCAGGTAGACAAAAGATTTTAGAAAAATAAAAATCATCGCACAAGTAGTACATATCATCAGCCCGCTTCCCGCATTAAAAATTGTGAGTGTTTTACAGGCTTTAACAAATTTGAAAAGAGAAACTAGTGTACAAAGGGCATGTGGGCCACCGAATTAGTTACTGCATATCTTGGTTCCACTAAGAATGTAGCCACCGAATGCACTCATTTGCATACACGGGTGAGTTCTTGACGGAAGAACCTGCACCAATATAACAAACTTATCAACGGAAGAACCAGACGACTTCGCAAAAGAAATGTCTCTACTGATTATATATATATATAATAACACAAATAACCTTAACCTGATATTCACGCAACCAAGGCTCTGATATTTGCAAGCCAATGGCCATTTTTCCGAGTTGTAGATTATGCATGCATGTTGCAAGAGGCTGCAGTTTAAACAGTGAACAAATATTAACAAGGGAGATTTTTACTGCACCAATACCCATATTTATAACCTATATGAAGATTCATCAATTATGTAATTAAACCAGATTACCTGAAGATATTGATGATAAATAGCAAATGGAGCAGAATTTGATAATAGGGGGATGAGATCTCTGACCAATGTCCAAGTATCCAACTCTGGTGCAGCAATAATTAGGCTGTAACGAATTTGAAAAAGAAAATTAATCAGCTCAATTATTCTTGAAGTAATAGGCCATTATGTAACAAACTTAGCTACCTAGAAAAACCATTTTCCTTCCACGAGTCAATCATTTCCTGTTGCGCCTTTTCTCCAGCTTTTGTAGATTTGTGAACTCTTGTAGCAGAAATTATAGTATTATCGGCACTCTCGGCACCGAGATCAGAAACTTCATTTCCGGAAGAAAGAGACATATCCTCCACATTGACTGATAAAAACATCTGATCCTGCATACATCACATCATTTTGTTGAAGTTAGCTGAAAGTGAGATGAAACTGATAGAGAGATCCAGGAAGCATTACTTACATTTGTCTGGCTTTCCATGTTACAGACACCATCATGCTGTAGAATTTGTTCAGAAGATTCTTTTTGCGATAAAAGGTCAGAAACGGAAGATCGTACAATTCTGAATCAAGAAAATATAATTTGAATGTCATATTTCATGTTTTCAGAAAGTACCATGGTGTATCCCCAAGGAGATACCCCAATAGTTGAGCATGGGTCACTCTATTGTGGACCTTCCATATACAAATCCCATTCGGACTGTGCTGAGTCACTCCTAGTTGTGCAGCCTCATATGGACAAAAAGAAGAAAATAACATGAAATTAAAAGCTTCTTTGGTTTGGCAGCAATTTACTTTCAAACGATTTTCATAAGCTTCTGAGTTTTGCAATTTGCACTTCGAAAAGCTAAAGATTTGTCTTTTGGGTGGATTCCACTGTGAATCAAAGAAGCACTTACTATACCAACAACAACAGAGGTCCCGTTTGTTTTATATGGAGAAAAATGAGATGAAATATACAAATTTGGCCATTAATGTGATACTTGGTGGCCTCAGAAGAAACTTCAATAAGCTTTTCTCCCTCCTCGGTCTGTATAGAACTTTAATAAATTGGATAGGAAAAATTGTGTATCTAACATTGCCTGTTTGGAAGAAAAAGCTAATTGCAATTATAATGTTTAATATAGGCTAAATTCCACCACTAGACAAACTATGCAAGAGAAATTTCAGACTTAAAATGATCAAATCATTTCTCTTTTATGATCACCAGTTAGTAGATTACTCCTGCAACGAGGGATAAAAAGTTCAAGTACCTCTTGCAGATTTCTTCGCTGAAGTTGAATATCTTCACAATATCCATGGCATATGGTGTCTGTCCTAGATATGAGTTGCATACAAGACCTGTACCTGTAAGCACAAACTATTGTTCAATTATATAATGCATATTATAGCTGCTTACCTTTATGTAAGTTCATCTCTATCCCTTCTGAAAATTGTTAAAAACAGAAAAGGAATAGAATAATTTTCTGGTTTATTAACATGGTTGTGGAATTTATCATTTTATTGCACACAATAAAGAGAATTGGCAAAACATAAAGGGCAAGCTAGGCTAAAATATATAACAGACCTCCTAAACGCTCTGCTACAGCACCAGTCAGAAGGCCACCAACCATATCAACTACGAGAATATCAGAATTTGAAGAAACATTAGCCATGGAAAGTAGAAGAGATAATGCATCCACCCGCAAGAATCTGGATCATTAAAAAATTAGACAAAAATTATATTAGTAGTATGGACATACACTTCATCTAGGGACAATGAACCTCCAATTTATTGCTATAGAAAGAAAATAAATACAACCGGTATAGATGTAAGAAAAAGTTAACACTCACCCAATCTTAGATGCATACTTCTTAAAATAAGCCTCGCAAATACTGAAAAGAGTAAATTGTGACAATGCGAGTCATTAAATAGAGACTGACAATATCATAAAAAATATTATGCCAGTAAACAAATTAAGATATGTAAGAGGAAAGCATAAGTTGCAAAAAACTATATGTTTGTTATATACTTTGAAGAAGTTTTCTTCCAGAACATGCTATATCTGCTTTTTCTTCATCATGTTGAATTCACCAGAGTCAGACTTTTGACTCAAGACATTTTAAAACTTTTGACATATCAGGGCAACTTTGTTGATTCCAGAGACTTGTAGAAAAGAGGAGCGAAAACTTTCACAAATATGTGGAAATGATTAAATAAAAGATCAGGTCACCTTCGAGCAACAGGACGCCGCAGAAGTACTTTTGGTGCATATTTCTTCTGCTTCCTAAGTCTATACTTCTCCTGCAGACATAGAATGAGGTTCAGCATATTCTCATAATAAACTCGGTGATCTTTCCATGCTTCAACCTACCTGTGAGAATAAAGTTTTCTTTTCAAATGTTGTGCTATTGGCAATGAGAGCTTCAATTATTTCATCACCTCTGGCACCCTGCCTGCATAAGTGGTATGGACGGTAAGCGCCGATCAAACTACATGGGGAGAATATATGACTGGCATCCTATAAGCACTATTAAAAGTACGACTCCAATTTATATCCAAAAGAATAAACCAATATAGCATATGTATTACAGATTTCTGTTTATTTTCGTCTCCAACAAATCAAAGGCATAGAACTACAACCAAGTAAACTAATATTAAATTAAAAGTGTAAAGGTCAGCCATCCCATTTTTGTTGAATTCCAGAAAAAAAAAAAATTAACAATCTAAATCCAACCAATGGAAGAAATTTTGCCTTCTCATGGCCTCTATATCTTCTCCAGAAAGACCTTGGGCGCTATTATTGTCTATCAATGATCGGTTATCCCGGGATTCGGCATTTAATTGATCATCTCTTCCTTCTTCAGTATTTTTACCTAAAATGCGAACAGAGAGATCATATACACATAAGAAAGAGAACGAGACATAACTTATCGTAAGACAGTGCCTGCATTCTATAGCTGAGTTATAAAATCTCCACGGTAAGAGAACAAGGAAGAAGTGGAGTGGTCAAATGAAACCTTGGGCAGAAGCAATAGAGCGAGATAAATAAGGTCCATCGGGTCCGGTCTCAAGTTGAAAAAGAGAACCGTAGGAGCAACCGATCAATGGCTGCAGAGAGCAGTTCTTATTGCCAATTTTCAATTTCCTGCAAAATCATTATTCATTCAATTCGTCAAAATACAAAAGCCACTAATTGAAGAAAAATATGAGAAAATATAGAAGAAACTTACGCGGCGGGGGAGAGTCGAGCAAAAACCAGACGGTCACCGTCATTGATGTCAAGCAAGACACTGCAACCTTCCCAAGTTATTCTAGTGTTTTGGTTTTGAGCGGAAGCGGTAGCAGTATTATTTGGTAACATCTCTGTTATCTTTATTGAAAGATTGTCGCTACCTCTTGCAATGATATATGAATAGGAATGAAGCAAAACGAAAAACAAATACGAGTTTCGTTTTTGCCTCTGCTGAATTTAGAACTCGAATCCAATTGAACACAGAGCACAGTTATGGAAGCAGACTATATTGGAACCGCCGTACTCAGACCGTCTAATACTAATAGATCTTTTGCCGGGTCTTTGTAACTATCGGCTGTTGAGGTTTAAGTTCAGCTGGGAAAACTGCAGATTAAAACCAACGGTAGGAGGTACAAGTACTTTATAATATAACCCTTGCTTTTTATTTATTTTTACGTCAGAAAAAGATAACCGTTCCTTTAAAGCTTTTGTTTTTTTAGGGAACGTGTTCTGTAGTGGGTATCATCATGGGCCCAATAATATATATGGGCCTAAATCCAATTTCTTATTCAGAAGATATGGGCTCCAATTGTCGTCGGCCCTTTCACTTCCACATTTGCGCAGCAGCATCTTAATTCATTTCTTTCTTTCTGTTGCCAACGTTACGTACCCCAGCCAATAAAAAAATGGAAAATTCTATTGGTAAACCAAACCACACGAATCTCCAACAGTTGGTGTTATGAGAACTGAATACTTCATTAATGATAGCTGGTCCTTTAATTAAAGCAACTCATTAGAAAATTCAGTTCTAGGAACGTACACACATGATAATTAAGAAAGAGGCAATTGAAAATTATATTCAAAAATCAGCCGAACTTGCACTTAATTTCAAATCTGACTTATGGAGTCATCATTGATGAGGATGATCCACAATAAACCAAAAATTCTCTCAATCAATCAATACGTTATGATTGGAAACCAAAAACAGAAGAGATTTCGTTTTTATTTGTGCTGAATGATTAGGTAGTGACAAAGTGCCAACTAGCTAGATGGACGCGTACTTAGACCAAGTCTAAAATTAAATAAACTCAACGACCGATAGAATTAAGTTAATGTTGGGTATACAGTCTAGAGCTAATGTACACACGATATATATATTATTTATCTTGATTGGCCAAATATGTGCCTCCAGTCCAAGCTTCTAAGTTCTAACCACTCCATCTCAAAAGTACTGGATTCCATATTGATTTGTTCACTTTTCCTATTATTTACTATTGGAAACGGATTGTGAATCACTTTTTTTCTGCCTGTTGTTAGTCGAATCTGGACTATTCTTATGCCCCCCGAAAGGAACAAAATATCCTGTTCGGGACGCAAATTGGCATCCCTTTCTTTCTCTGTGTTTATTTGATAAGACCTTCTCCGTGTTTTATATGATATCTCCTTGGATCATATGCTTTTTCCTTTTGCTTGCTCTTAGAATCTAAACCCCACTCGATTTGATCACCTCACTATTACAAATTAAGTAATTAAATAATCTCAATGTCCAGCTTAACTTATAGTACTGATCAAAGCATAATTAATTAATTAAGAAGCCAAAAATTGACCACGGTAATTCCTCTCTCACGAATGAAGGGACTGTATATATGCTTCTTAGAAACTCCACTTCCAGGTCAAGTGCCTATTTCTACGCTATAATTCATTAATGAGTTTCTTATTTTCCCGCAAACCAAAATCAGGTATATATTCTTTTGTCTTACATTACATGCAGTTTTACTAGTGCCAAAAATACGATTTTACAGCTGATCATAGAAAAGAGAACATTTATGCTGGTATTATTTGTTTAGTGATTTACAGAATGCTATATCAATCATATATAAATATATGAAGAGAAACGCAAATCCCTAACAAAGAGAACACACGAGTAGATTGATGCATGCATGTGTAAGTAAAGTCCAAAGACTTGACATGTACCTCTTAATCTTTTTTACCATCAAATCAATGGACCCAATTAAGCCCCAGTCAACATCTCAATGGCTCAAAGGTAAATTTACTTCCATCGGATTTCAGACAAAAGCATTAACATTGATGACATGATATATTGTTTTGTTATATATGGTGAAATGAAATCGAAAAGTGGAGAGATATGAATGCAATTAATAAAGAAAGGTAGTGCCCACACTAGACAGCACCAGTCCTCCTTTATTACACATATCAATGAATCCCTCTCTTCTACTACGCACAACGCGCTCCATCTCAAAATAACAACTTGTCTAGCTTTTCATCTCCCATAATTCAAATTTTCTTCATCAGTTAATTTGCTTTTAATGGCTCTGCTCACTTTCTTGCCCCAACAGTCAGAGCCCAAAAAGCAAGCGTCAAACTCAAAACGCAAGCGAAAGCAGCAGAAACCACCGTCTTCGTGGGACCAAATCAAGAACCTCCTCACCTGCAAACAGATCGAAGGATCCAGAATCCACGACCCATCCAAAAGCGGCACCGAAGCAGCTGGCTACTCCAAGCTAGGATCTTCTTGTAGCTCTATATGTAGCTTTAGAGACGTTGTTCAAGGCAACACGAGAGTTGTTCACAGGGGTGATAATTCCTCGCCGGAGAGCAGCATTGTGGGTCAGGAAACTGGGCTACTGAGTCGGAGGCCACTCACTGTGTCGTCAACGCGTTCGGTATCGTCAGGGTCGGGAAAACCCCACGGTGAAGCAACATACACGTCATCTTCGAGAGGGATGCAATTCAGGAAGCTCTCGGGGTGCTATGAATGCCACATGATCGTAGACCCTAGCAGGTAAACATATGTAATGAAAGATTTGTATGTGATATATTATATTGGTCATCAAATTAGTAATTAATGCAGGACTAATGCAGGCTTCCAATTCTAAGGAGCTCCGTCTGTAGTTGCTCTCACTGTGGGGAGATCTTCCCCAAGATGGAAAGCCTGGAGCTTCATCAAGCTGTTCGTCATGCAGGTATGAATATGCTTCTCATTTCCAAGCAAATATAATCACTTAATCTTTTACCCCACTTGCCTCGCAATCAATGAGTTTGTTTTCTCTTTGAATTTTCAGTATAAGAAAACTTTATTTATCTTTAAGTGCTTTCTATGCAATAGAATTCTCATTAGTTCTTGTTTATGCGTTGCAAAGGCTGGCTTCGAATTTTGAAACGTGCATGACTTTATGGCTGGTTGCTTGGGAACTTTTTCTTTCTTTTTTTCAGTAGTCTTTTATCTTCTTGTTGTAACCTTGCATTATGGGCACCATCTTCCCGGCCTGTAAACTTTGCGAAACTAATCTCAGTACAAAAACATAGGGTAAAAGGCAAAATTCTTACATAACCGACCATTCGCCAAATACAGTCCAACAGCTCCGCCTTCGTCCAATGAAACATCTTGGCCAACCCAATATGTGTCTGGTGACTTCAATGTTATAACCATTAGGTACGAGATCATAGCTGTCTGCCGTGACGAAATAAATGTTCCTACCCAATGATATGGCATGTCTTCATTGGTGGAAATCACACACGATTTGTGACCCCACCGACAAGTGCTACGTACTGCCAAGTGTTACCCAAAATTTGTTGCTATTAATCGCCATAAATGAGCAAAATTTCACATTTTCACCTGGGTAATTTGAATAACAGTCTCGGAGCTGGGTCTGGAAGATTCGGGTCGGAACATTGTGGAGATCATTTTCAAATCAAGCTGGCTCAAGAAAGACAGCCCTCTCTGCAAGATCGAACGGATACTGAAAGTTCATAATACCCAACGCACCATTCAGCGGTTCGAGGACTGCCGAGACGCAGTGAAGACACGCGCTCTCAACAGCAACAAAAAGAATCCCAGATGCGCAGCGGATGGCAACGAGCTCTTACGGTTCCACTGCACGAGCCTAACGTGCTCGCTGGGTGCACGCGGCTCATCCAGCTTGTGCGGCTCCGTTCCTGGCTGCGGCGTTTGCACAATCATCAGGTACGGATTTCAGGGCAAGCCTGGTGGTGGTGGTGCGGGTAACGGTGGTGAAAACTGCAAGGGAGTTCGGACCACAGCCAGCAGTGGGAGGGCGCACGACTCATTGCAAAGCACTGACAGTAGAAGAGCAATGCTGGTTTGCCGTGTGATTGCCGGGAGAGTGAAGCACGTGCCAGACGAGGCACCATCGGAGGAGGGCGCTGTGTCGGCTGGCTCCTATGATTCCGTAGCCGGGTACGCCGGGATATACTCGAATCTCGAAGACTTGATTGTATTCAATCCGAGGGCTATTCTTCCTTGTTTTGTTGTGATTTACAAAGTACTTCCTTGTTGACCGACGTCATCACACGCTCGAGATCGAAGTGTACTTTGTGTCTGCCGCAACCGAACCAAACAACACAGCAACGGTTTGCAAAAGCCAAGATTTACGGCGGACCCCTGTGGTTTCTCATGTATATACTTTTTTTTTTTTGTTTTTTTCTAATAGATATTGTAGGATGTCTATGGGTTGTTTGATTTAGTTGCTTTGGCTAAACTACTCAAATGCATGCGTGCTAGTTAATTTTACCAACTTTTCCTTTCTTAAGCTATGAATGTGATTTTTTTTCTTTTTGATAATAATGAATGTGATTAATTAATTGTTGGAAGGTGAACTTCATATATTTTCTTTTCTTAACTAACTTAAAGGTAACTTGTTTTTATTTTTATATGAACTATCACAAATGAAAAAAAAAAAAAAATAGAAACCGCATATATATTTATGGTATGCTTACGCTGAAGAGAGAGAGAAGATAGACAATAAAGAGGAAAATATTTTTTAGTATTTAAAAAATGTAAAATTGTATCTAGTATATCTTTGAAACCGAAAAAAAAATAAATTAGTGGACAAATTTTTGGTACCGTGGGATGATATGAATATCTTAGAGTTAAATATTATTTTAATATTTTATACTTTAAATTATTACTAAATTAGTGTATTTTATTTTAATTTTATCAATCTAATTTCTCTTATTTTAAAATATTTTATTAAAATTTTAAATCACTAATAATTTTATAAATAACTATTAATGTTAATAATTTTAAAAAATAAAATTAATATAAATTTTAAAATGTATATAAAAAATTAATTTAACAAAATTAAAATGTAAATGAGGTAATAATTTAAAATATGATAAACTAAAGTAATATCTAATTCTACTTATTTATAATTAAGGTTGTACGTTTATATCGTGGAAGCTTTTTATCTATATTAAGGAGACACAATGATGAAGGTCAAAGTGAGGAGGTATTGAAGAATAATTGGAATGGGGATATAGGAAAGAGAAGAGGAAGAGAGGGAGCGATGGTTGAAGAAAGAATACTTCTAACCGAAGACGAAATAATTAAGAGGATGACTTTTTGAATGTGATCGAAGACATGATTATGCCAACACATGTAAAAGCACATGCACATTTACTGTTTTGTTACTGTCCAGAGGCATTTGGACCTTGGGGCAGCTGCTATTTATATACAGACGTGAGTCTCAGGGAATCCAATATACCATATCCCATTAGTAAGTAAGTAGGCGATGCTAGCTAGGATTTGGTTTGCACTCATTTTTAAAATCATAAATCTAATTAGGATTTACTTGCCACTCCCATAAAATACTATTTTTCAAACAGGACCGCATATACATACGTGTATGAAACCCACGGTCAATAACTGTGGAACAAAATAAAGCAAAAGCTTCCCGAGAATTATTCTTTACTTGTATTACAGTCTAGCTTATCACTCTTTTTCTCGGTTCATTTTTGTTTTTCATTCTTTTGTGAAAGGGTTCATGTGCTGTCATGTGTTTAGTAGTTGGGACACATATATACTATTGCTTGGCTTGTTGTCTAACTTAATACAGTTGATTACATATGGCGAATTTTTTTTTAAAAAAAATATATATATATATAAATGAACGAAACTATGTATTAAGATAAGTCCATAAGATCACATTCTGTTTCATTCTATTAAAATAATGAATGTACTGAACACCAAAACGGAAATAAAAGTGGGAAACTAGTAATGTAATTACTTTATATCTTAATATTAAATTTAATTTTTTTTAAATGATTGAGTTAATATTAAAAAAAGGTTGGGAGCTATGGGCTCTTTGTTTTTGGGCTATAAAATCATTAGAACTCTGGGCTAATATGGCCCAAATATTGTTCTGGCCCTTGACGAAGCCCAATATTCTTATTTCGACTATTCATTTTTATAAAAGCCCATTAACCGTCTATTTCTTGCCACACGATATTCTAACTCATAAGTTCATCAGCGAAGAAGATAAATAAATAACGTTTCAGCAAGAAAAAAACACAAAGAGACAATCTTGAAAACGACAAGAAGTCAAGAATAACATCGATCTTTGTTCATAATCAATCAGATTATAGTATACGATGGAGCAGGCAGTGACCTCATCATCGTCTTCCACTAGAGTAGTTTAAAGGAAGAAAGTACAAGAGACGATAACAATGTCTTTAAAATCATGACTACCTCAAACCTTGGCAGGCTATTATGATAAAATTCGAAATGCTGCTGGACACCATTGCTTTGAACTTGTATGTATCTTTCGGGGACAGTCTTTAAACCGTTTGGAGTTTGGACCACTACATATATGTCTTTATTCTGGCGAATAACTCGTACTGATGAATCCCATAGTTTGCAATAGAACTGCCTAAAATTGCCAATCATAAGCTTGGATTTTATTAGACAGCCCAATTAATAAATTATCATATCTTCTCATACACCACAGCAGACTACTTTTTCATAAAGAGAGAGATATTATATGATGAGATAAAAGAAGAGATTAGTTGGAGGAAGGTGTATAGTTTCTTTTATCAATATTTCTTCGTCGACTTTAATTATTTGAATTTATTTCGGTTATTTTTTTATTTTTTTAAAAAAAAAGTTTTTGCTCCAAATTCCGACAGTTAAATTATTTTCTCTCCTTAATAGTCTATGTAAGAGCTGTGCCACAGATAAAGAAAGAAAGTCATTTATTTATAATCAAAACATCAATCTTGATTTGATACGGATGTTCTTTCCCAGGTACAGAATCATTGGGTCAATTTAAACATATAGATCCGTATATCTAATGGTGAGCTCTTTCCAGCTCGACGGACAGCATGTTCACTCTAGTTTTATTTGAAAGGAAATTCATTGTAGAAAGGAGTAAGAGCAAAATGATTTGGTTTCAACAATTGACAAGCCATATGGGTTCCACATATGTTACAGAGGATTGTAGTTAGAGGTTCGTCAAGGTTTTATATATAGGACAACCGGACAAGGTGGGTCAATCATCATTCACTACTTTTTTCTTCTTCTTTTTTTTTTTTTCAATTATAGTAAATGAATTCATTTAGCAGGTTTTAGATAAGTAATTATGTTGTAAAATTCCTTGAAATTGAAGGGAATCTTTGAAGAAAGCTTAGGTTAGGATTAACAAAGAAGGAAGCTAATTAAGAAGGGAGGACAAGAGAAGGGGCATGGCATGCCAATGATTTGGGCACATGCACTTGGCCAACATCTCCTTTCGCCTTCCAACGAAGGAATATAATCCTTAACCTTTGATATTCTCACCCAAACGACACACATGATAGCATTACACTTCCCGGGGGCGTCGAAGGAAAAGAGAGGGCTTCGCAATAATGCACATTTAAGCCTCGAGGAGGAGAGAGCATCGTAATAGAACAGAATAGAATAGGCAGTAAAAATTCCCTCGAGCTTGAGCAAGTGGAATTTCTCAATTCTCGTCAATGAAGCTCTTTACCCGCTTCCGCAAGTTCCTCATGCGTCTGATCTTCTCTGGCTCATCTGCTTCTAATTATTCTTCAAAGCGCGGGGGAAGCTCTTCCGAGCGTTATGACCCTCCCAAGACTTCATGCAGTTCCTATTATTCTTCATACTCACATTACAATGAAGCCATTGCAGACTGCATTGAGTTCATCAATAGGTCAGCTCAAGACGGCATTTTGGATGCTCGAAAATCCGATGTTGTCTGACTTCTTCATGCTTGTTCCAATTCCAAACACTGCATGCTTCCCATGTTTATTTACTTCCCTATTTTATTCTCGACGCATAATATATACGCTGCTCGCTTGAATCAATCTGCATAATTACATATTTCAATTGTTTAGCCACCTTATTTATTTATTTATTACTGGCATGCACTTAATTTTTGCTCGTTGATCAACGGGAGAGAGGTTTTGAGCTCTAGACCTGGAGGCATGGCGAGAGTAAATCAGTCATAATTTCATTAGTTTGACTTCGGTTTTTGATTTCCCTTGGAGATGGGAAAGAAAAACGCATATAATAGAAGGTATGATAAAATGAATCATCATATATATTTTTGGTAAAAGATCAAGAAATTAAAAGGCAATAGAAGGAAAAGATTCGTGATCCTATTATGATTGAAATGTTTAGTTAAAATCATTTTTGAGAAATGGTAAAAGATTTGATATTTAACTAGTACAGTGATTTTATTGGTTACCGCAAACGTCTACATTACCTGATAGTATTCAGTTGTTCATGGTACTAGTACTACTACTGCGAATGCGAATCATAAAGGTGATACGCAGTCAAATACTATCGATTAATGAAGTTGATGTGTAAACCAGAGGGAACTGAATTTAAACGTAATGCTTTATAACATGAAGCGGGATGCTTTATTACACGACACTTGACTCTGCAGTCTCATCGATGGATCGATCTCAGTTTAATGGCTACTAGTCTGCTACTGAGAATTAAGTATTAGACAATGTCCAAGGAGAAAAACATGAAAATGATTTAGCGTAATGCAGCAATCAATGACAATGTTATTATTGTATATTGTAATAGATGCGTATCTGAAGTGGCCGGGCTCGGGTCATGGCAATGTAACCTCTTGGTAATTCCCCTTTTTCTTAGAAAATATACCTCCAATCAATGGAATCAATGCCTTCTTCTTCTTCTTCCTAAGAGAAGGATGCCTCTCCAACTTTTCAATTCCATGTGGTTGTGGCGGCATCACATGAGCCACGGATGCCGGATTCGCAAACGTCAAGTACCTTTTCTTTTGGAACTCCGTAGTTTCTTCCGCAAACTTGGTTAAATTTTCAACGAACTTGACATGTTCGATCTCCGGTTCAACCACTGCATGTTTCTGGGTTTCGCGCTGCTTCCACTTTTCTAGCTCTTGCTTTGTAAGTTCAAGTTCGTCCTTAAGAGAAGACAAGCAATGCGCCATTACCATGCTTTCTTCTCTGGCTCTCTCCAAGTTTTGTCGTGTCTCTTCTAGTTCAGCTGCCACCGTTACAAGGCTCGAAGACTCAAAGGCACCCTTTTCACATCCTCCTTTATGTATCTTTATATATATCCAAACATGAAATTAGAAATATAAATTTACAAACCCCTGCTATATCAGGGGACCACTGGATTAGCCAGTTCTTGCAAGGGTAGCTAACCAAATTTCAATAATAATACAAAAAAATTCTACGAGAACTGCAATTGAATATCATTGATTAACAAGTGATGAGACAAGATTGATTCCTACTGATGTTGCAGAAAAAGTGTATATAATTAACATAATTTATGGCCTTTATTCCGTGACGTGATAAAAATAAAGTAAAGCACACATTTACAAGCAAGCAAGCATATGACACAGTCTACAACTTATACCAATTGAAGTTGCACCCTCTTACAAGCAAAGCAAGCATAAGATTGAAGTTTGATTGTTGTTCGTACATTCGCTCTTAATTATTTCCCTCACGTTCATCAACTTTCGGGACAATATATATATATAATGAGAAGAAAAACATCATAAATTTGGGTTTGATATCTGCTGTTTCTTTTTGGGTTCATTGTATTAAAAATAATAGGACAATATATTTTAAAAATTTAATAATACCTATAACCTTATTTTAGATAAGAAATAAAATACTAAAATGAGATAGTAAATGTGATCCTACAAATCTAATAGCTAATTCAACATTAAAACTTAAAAGGGTAAAGGGTGGGCAAGAGTAGTGACTTAAAACACTTGTGTTTTTGAGCTTAGATTAATTATACATGTTTGAGATTGTTCTTGGAAACAGGCTTTAAAACTCATCAATGTGAGATTAGACGGTTGATTCCAAAGTGTCCACCTTGCAATGGAAAAATTTAAATTTGTAGGTGAAAGAGTAAAATCTAATAAAAAACTTATACGAGAAAGAAGACACAGCACAGAGATTTGGTTAGAGTTGCATGGCTATTGAATAAATTAATCAAGAGGAAAGCCATCTTGAACAAACACTCTAGCTGCTATAGAGTGCGGTGTAGTTGTATAAATGATCACGACAATGAATGATTGGATTGATAAGAAAGTAGCTAGCTGGATGAGTAATTAATATAGTATAGAAGATGGTACCTGTTTGAGTTTGGTAGCATTAGTATAATAAACCTTGCCGGCTAAAACCTTGTCACCGAACATTGAGACAGCCTCTTTGACGGAGCGGAAAGGTGCCCTTGTATCTATCTCCGCCTTTCTCGCCAGAATCACACCATCTTCCTTATTCATTTTATGTTTTGAGATATATAGCTAGCTAGCTAGAATTAATTAATTCGTACTGGATATATGTATACACACATATGAATACAAGAATGAGCTTTTGCGTTTATGAGACAGATAAGCAGAGAATAAAGAGAGAGAGGTTTGGTTACAACTTACAAGTGGGTGTGAGAATCTGAGAAAGATATATATGATAGCTAGGATTAGTAATTAAGAAAAATGAGAATCAACAGTACTTACTTTAGGAAAATGAGGGCAGTGGAGCTTCGTTTCTTCGTGTCCACTTCACTAGAATTCCGTTATTTATTAATTATGTTTGTATTGAGGGCGAAGGTGATGGGTGAATACTCTTCTTGCTCATGCTTTTCTCTTGGGTCTCCATGGGATACCTCCAATTTTTATAGTTAGCAAAGCTGAAGAGAGGGACATGCATCTAAAACTTTAAGCTTCCCTACTATAGACAAAGCACTTCAAAGGAGAAGGTATACAATATTCTATTCTATGCTATTTTTAGTTTCCCTCACATTGCATGTAAGATTCAACATCAAGATTCATTGCTGTTGTATGTTACTATATCTGATTGTCACCATCACGCTTTCTTAACATAAATGCATTCTGTGATAGATTTGATATGGTGTTAAGAAAAATAGAAGCTTGCAAGACCAGAGTAACCCCTGGCCAAGCTTGTCCATTTCCTTTAATGATTTGCTCCCCTAATAATAAAATAGATGCTTGAAAATATAGTCACTAGTTTTTTTTTTTTAATTATTAGATATACTAGTAGTCTGTGAAGCAGAGAAGAGCAGGACAATTTAATTTTAACCAATGATATGCCAATCAGGGAAGGTGAAAAAAAAAATGTTAGGAATCGAGTATGGATTGGGTTTGAACCGAACGGAGACGTCGCATCTACATCTTCAGGTCTGTCCAAAGACGGTAGCTTTGCTAACCACCACCGGAGCAGTTTGCTTGATGGCAGAAGAAGGTAAAAAATCAGAATTTATTCATTCCAATTTAATGTTTAAACCCAACTGTCACTGAAACTGAAAGCTGCACATAATCGACGATACAGCAACTTGTGGCGTTGTGTTCAACTTTGTCTTCAACCCAACTGCTACTGAAACTGAAAGCTGCACATAATCGACGATACATCAACTAGTGGCGTTGTGTTCAACTTTGTCTTCAACTACAATCTAAGAATGATATCGTCCTCCTGTAAATTTTGGTCGATGTCTCTTGCTGCAAGCTCTTCCCCTGCCCTTGGGCCGTTTAATTATCTTTTACGATCTCCGTGTCGTTTCAGAATGACCCTTCAATCTGACGTCGTTTCAGTTTCAGTTGCTTCATTGTTGACCAAACTAAAACACGATTGTGCTACTCCTTTGCCTATTCTTCAGCAAGTCGCCGACGCTATGTCTGCCCAAATGAGAGCCCGGCTTGCCCTTGATTCCCCAACTCAGCTTGCCATGATACCCACCTACGTTCACAACCTTCCTACTGGGTCTGTTGATCTCCTTCTAATTTTTGACTAATTTCTCCGGTGTTGGATATGTTTTGATTGAGATATATTATTAAAGGAATGAGAAAGGCTTGTTCTATGCTTTGGATCTTGGTGGGACGAACTTCCGAGTGCTGAGGGTGCAGTTGGGTGGGAAACAAGAGCGCGTCATCGCAATGGAATTTGAGCAAGTATCCATACCCCAACACCTTATGTTTGGTACCTCTGAGGTCTGCTTTCAATTTCTGCAGAAAATTAACTTATTTGCTCTGAAACTTTGTGATATCTAAGTTCAAAATTTGCAGGAACTTTTTGACCTTATATCATCAGGGCTAGCAAAGTTTGCAGAAAAGGAGGGTGATAAATTTCATCTCCCACCTGGAAGAACCAGAGAAATTGGGTTCGCCTTTTCATTTCCCGTGAAACAAACATCCATGGATTCTGGCATACTAATCAGGTGGACCAAGGGTTTTGCCGTCACTGGAGCTGTATGTATTTCTATATCTCAGTATAGCTTAGATAAAAATTACAATTTGTATTTGGGTAGTCCGTTGTTTACATATCAGTTCCTCACCATTGTTATTTATCAAAATAAAATTAGATAGGAAGATAGCTCAACTGAAAATTAGTAATATCAACCTGAAATTAAGCAGACATCAAATCACAGACAGATATGCTGCTGCTATGATGCGTTAGATTTTAAATAACAAGCGAGCTTCACTTAGATTTCAGATCATTTAGTTTCCCTCGCCGTAAACAGTAGAAATATACTATCCCAATTCTAGCATGGTGGTTGATGAAAAACTTCAATCTATTTACAGGCGGGAAGAGATGTGGTTGCTTGTCTGAATGAGGCTCTAAAAAGGCAAGGACTAGATATGCGAGTTTCTGCGCTGGTACGTTGTTATTCTTATATACCATTCTCCCAAGTTTAGCGCAATTCATATCTGCGATAGTATGATTCTAGTTATAGCTGATGCTAAATATGTAGGTTAATGATGCGGTGGGAACTTTAGCTGGAGCTGAATACTGGGACAATGATGTCTTGGTTGCGGTTATTTTGGGTACTGGAACTAATGCTTGCTATGTTGAGCAGATCAATGCGATTCCTAAGTTACAGGGGCAAGTCTTTCCTTCAGGGAGAATGGTGAACCCATTCCCCTTTGATTGTTCATATTTTCATCAATCCTTATAGAGGATCGAGCGTGTTTTAATATGAAGAAAACATTTATTTCTTAATTCAGGTCATCAGTACCGAGTGGGGAGCCTTCTCAACTGCTCTACCTTTAACGGAGTTTGATGAAGAAATGGATGCTGCCAGCAACAATCCTGCTGAGCAGGTAAATGTTGATATCCTCATCATTTTAAAATTAATTCTGCGGGCAAAGTACAGACAGGAAAGTCAATTTCTCTTTGCATTTCATGGGCAGATCTTTGAAAAGACGATCTCTGGAATGTATCTAGGTGAAATTGTAAGACGAGCGCTACTGAGAATGGCTCAAGTAGGTGGTCTGTTTGGAAAATCTGTGCCACAGAAATTGTCTATACCTTTCACACTCAGGTAACTATTGATTCTCACAGATTAGGACATATTAACATATTTGAAGAACTCAGAATGCCAGAAGATTGGCAAATCATTTATTATTAGAAACCATGCAGTTCTTCCATATTGCCACATCTTTTTTGCTTCATAGATTACTTTTGTTGGTGTATATTGTCAATGAATTCATAATGAAGTTTTTTCTCAATCGAATTCAATAGGACTCCAGATTTATGTGCCATGCAACAGGACAACTCAGATGATCTTCAATCTGTTGGATCTGTCCTATACGGTAGAACAGGGGTAAACTTCTTGTTAGAACTATACTCTATCACTCAATCTATAATTTTATTGTATCAAATTTGCCACTCTTCCCTTCTCTTCAGGTTGAATCCAATTTAAGTGCTAGGAAAACAGTCTTAGAAGTTTGTGACACGGTAATAAAGCGAGGTGGGCGCCTAGCTGGTGCAGGAATTGTGGGGATTCTGCAGAAAATGGAAGAGGATTCCGAAGGTGTCATCTTTGGAAAAAGAACAGTGGTGGCTATTGAAGGAGGCCTATACGAAAACTATCCCCAGTATAGAGCATACTTACATGACTCTGTTACGGAGCTTCTAGGAATGGAAAAGTCAAACAATCTGGTAATTCAACTTTCAAAAGATGGATCTGGTATGGGTGCTGCTCTCTTGGCTGCGTCAAACTCCATGTACATGCACGAATTTTAGGGCAGTGATCTGGTACATGCTTGCATGTAAGTCTCATCCTTCTCCTTTATAAGATTTTAGATCACTGCAGTGATAGTGTAATTGAGTGAACAAGATACTGGGACGAGGATGTCATGGTTGCTGTCGACACGATAATAAACAGAGGGGGTCGCTTAGCTGGCGCAGGAATTGTGGCGATTCTTCTTTTAAATGGAAGAGGATTCCAAAGGTCTCGTCTTTGGAAAGAGAACGATTGTTGGGCTTATGCGAAAACTATCCCCAGTATAGAGTATACTTAAGGAGCTTTTGGTAATGGAAGAAAGTTATGCGGTAATAGCAATACAACATTCAAAAGATGGATCTGGCATCGGTGATGTTTGGTTGGGTGTGAAAGAGGTAGTAGGAGAGTCTGTTTGGGATGTGAAGGAATGAAATGGAAATATAGATAAAAGACTACCATGTACACGCACTAATAGTAACATTAAAATGTACTTCGATTTAAGATTGAGCTCCTATGATTTAACAATCCTGCTACTCCAGCTCCATGCTGCACAGCACGGTGTAATTTCATTTCATTCAGTTATTTTAAGGGGTTTTGCTACGTTAATCTCATCTTTTTGCTGATTCAATTCTTTAATCACGCTTTACAACAGGATAATAACAATTTATTTTAATATTGGGAATTTTATTTTATCAAAAAAAAGTTGGGAATTTTTTTGGTTTGAATCTTTTTTTTTTTAAAAAAAAAATATTACCCTCTTTTCTCTACCCGTTAATGAATTTGCACGATAATTTTTTTTTTTTTTTTATGTGGCAGCTACTGGATTAAATAATTCTGTGGATCGTGGAAATAATATTTTTACCAGGAAACAAAGGACTGCAGCTACGGTTGAAAAGTAAAAACTTTGCCCTTTTTCTAGAGAAAAATAAAAAAAGAACTGCAGCGTATTTTTCAGACATACAAGAACGTGGATCATCTCTTCCAGCTACTAGCTCGATTGGAACCGAGATTGCAAATTTGAGCTTCTTGCTGCATTGGATCTTCTCTCTCTGATTATCGATTCGTAAAATCTCTGGGAAATGGTGATCAATCTATTTCATTTAATGTCATTATCCCCCAGACTTCAAATTTCGTTTTTGACCTTTTCTTTTCCCTTTTCGATTTCGTAGATCCGATTCATACTCTTGCAGAACCGACAGGGGAAGACCCGTCTAGCCAAGTACTATGTTCCTCTCGAGGATTCCGAGAAGCATAAGGTTGAATACGAGGTATGATCATGTTTTGTTTCTCCTTCCGCGTACAATTTTCATATTAATGAGACCTAATTCTTTTGCCTTTCTGAATTGACAATATTTCAGGTTCATCGCCTGGTGGTAAACAGAGATCCCAAATTCACAAATTTTGTTGAGGTGAAAAATCATATATTTATTGTCCATCCATATTTTTATGATAACATACCCAAAAGTGCAAAATTCCTTGCTGGTCTAAGCAGTAATGAATGGTGGATTTGAGATATGTTTTCTTTTCAGTACAAAACCAGCTTAACAATACTATGTTGCTAGTGTGCGGACAAAGTCGAGGACTTTGCGCTTTTCTGTTCTACATTGGTCATTTGAATGCATTAATATGATCCTTTTATGACTCAGATTGGAGTGGCAGACCATTTAATTTGCTTGGAACCACTTTTATGTGTTACAATACTCTGATTATGTTCTGACTATCTGTTTTATAACATTTCCTGCAGTTTCGTACACACAAGATAATCTACAGGCGATATGCTGGATTATTTTTCTCACTTTGTGTTGACATCACTGATAATGAATTGGCATATCTAGAGTGCATCCATTTATTTGTTGAAATACTGGATCACTTCTTCAGCAATGTGTGTGAACTGGATTTGGTTTTTAACTTCCACAAGGTTTGTTGTTTACCATTTCTTTCTTATGCACCGGCGTTTTAGCAACTCTTTCTTCTCATAAAGTAGTTCTCTTTTGTTGAACGGTTGTTGATTTTTGTCATTTGCCTGTCTTTTCTCCTTCGTGATGGTATGTTCTAACTTTATCATCCCCATTACAAAGACTACTAGTTGGAGTGGTTATTATTATTATTTTCATAATAACAACAAATATAGAAGTCTCTTTCTAGAACTGAGGTTTCTGCTGCGTTTCCTCTCGAACTTGCAAGAAAATCTTAGTTGCATTCTTCCCTACCTTTTGTTGTTTAGTTATCTTCTTACCCTCTTTGCCCCGGCATGCCTGATTGGTATCCTTAAACACATTATACATTCGTATCTGAGTTACTAGTGAATATATTCGTGTCTATCACTACGTAATATAAGTTTTACCTTTAAAAATTTCTCGTTTTTTTGGAGTTAAGAATTGATTTTACAGTTCATTAAGATTATTTTTGATCGTTCTCATATAGTTATGTATCTATCTTGAAGGTCTATCTTATACTCGACGAATTCATTCTGGCGGGCGAACTGCAAGAAACAAGCAAGAGGGTAAGCATCCTTATGGAGTTATTCATACAGTTGTATGTTTTACTGGGATTTAGCTTTATAATAGTGCTCAGATTATAGCCGTGTTGCTTGATTCCCGGCCTTCAGTTGCCGCGTTTCTGTATATTTATATATTCTGCAAGTTATGTCAAATATCACCTGGGTGTAAAGCCAGGTTCTTTGGCGTAGGCGACCTTGGTTCTATTACAAACATACTTCTGTGCTTGCAGGCAATCATTGAGAGAATGGGGGAACTGGAAAAACTGGAATGAACGCTTACCTCACAACAGTGTTGTTGGGTTTGGATATTCTACAAAGAATTTTCTCATGCTCATCTTGTAACTCTCACGATACAATTGTGACACAGAACTTTGGGAAAAAAAAATTCTCTTTGTATTTTTGTATATCATGCATTCACCACCATCTCTCGGACTTGTTGCTTGTCATCTCACGACTCCTTTAGTATATCTGTAGACGTTCTATAAACTGAGTTTGTTGGTCATCGGCCCTCTGTGTACTTATCTTATTTGCTTCGGTGGGTACATTCGCTCCCATTCATAAGCATGATATAATATTAGCAATTCAAAACCATTAATTTGGGGATGCTACAGAAGACATAGCAGCGAAACAGTTTTTTTTCTTTAGCTTCGTGCATGCTGGTAGACAAGGCACTGAAAACATGAGCCCTTCGGATCACAGAGCAACAGGTGTAGCACCAAAACTGGGGCGTAGAGGAGCACGGTTAAATAACCTACTTTTCAAACTGAAACTGTCAGATGCGCTCATCACAGAGCAATTGCCTTGATGGTGTGACATTACCAGGGAACCTGCCTCTACTTTCTTCACATAAAGAAGGGGGGGAGTGCTTAAGGCTGGCTTCAGTAACCCCCAAAGAAGGGAGATGAAAATCTACTCCACTTTTCCTGGATGTACGGAAGGATGGAGCAAGGGCAGTGAGATGCTGCTGTTGCTGAGAGATGGGAGTGATCCTGGGTCCAAGTACTTCTTGAGATCCAGGGGCAGAAGGAATGATAACTTGAGCACGTGGGTTGATTACCAGAGATTCTTGCCTTCCACTTTGCCAATTGGGATATTGGGTCGTCATACTACAGTTCACAGTAAAGCTTTGATGTTGTTGTTTACTAGTAGATCCTGTCGCACTACTATGAATTCCACGTAATGGGCTACCATAATAATGAGGTAGCTGCAGCGGAACCTGCTATCAATTAAACCATCGTAAATCATCGTTATTATGATAATGAGACAAATGGGGGTATAAAACAAATAAAAAAGAAGCAGCTTATTTGTAGTTAGCTATTAGCATCATCAAGTGGTGAACTTCGGAAACCTCTTTGAATTTATGTTTTAAAAAAATCATATTAAACTTATCCTATTCAAAGCCGAACACTATATTTCTTTCCAGGTACAGAGAAAGATTTTACACCTGTGCTCCTCCAACAGAAATTTGATCACTGTAATTAGAAGCGTCTTGACTTTGAAGCATAGGAAATGGCATGACCCCATGCTGCTGTGCTGGTGATTGAAAATAAGGAATTTGTAATTTTAACAACGGTTCAAACCTACTTCCAATCTTGTTATAATCATTGTTGACGTTCAATCCACAACCTCCAACGGACAAGGACAAGAAATCGAAACGCTGCAGAATATGGGTAGTCATCAGTTCATAAGGAAAGAGTAGGGAGGCACCATTTGCCGAAAAAGCAATCTTAAGCTTACTTGCTTCTGCGGACTATGCACCTCAGATGTAGTAGCCTTTGATATGTCATTCTTAACTGCATAGGAGTTCTTCACATCAGCGGAATGACCTGTTCCAGGTGTCGAGATAGCCTCATTTATCATCCCACTCAAGTGGTTTACTTCCGTGAGAACCCCATGCTTGGACAACTCGTGTGCTCTCATCTGATTAGATTGGTTTGGTTGTTTCACCAACATGTCTTGACTAATATTTGGCACTTGTAAACTCTGGATGAGACGACTTATGTGCACATGAGCTGCACTCCTTTTCCATGATCTTTTATCAGCAACTATGGACACCTGCACAAGTAAATTGACGGCAACAACAAAACTGTTTTTTACTCGAGCTACTCAATTAGGTGCTAGAAATATCACCAATAGAGAGCTAAGTTGGAGGATACACCAGGAAGACTCATAAAAGATAAGTAATCATAAAGTTCTGGGGCCTCACTTTGGAGTGACAAATAGCAGTTTCCAGCCAAAGAGGAGCTTTAGCAGCAGAAGACCTTACAAAGCACAACCTATGAGAATTACCGCAAGCGATTTCGGATGCTTCAAATGGAGAATGAAGGAAATTTACCGCAGAAAAGAAGCATGATTCCCCGCTGTTGCCGCTGGAGACAAACCAGGCCACAATTCTGGACCTTCTAATAAAATAACCAAAATTAGTTCAGGGATATGAAATAATTTATCCTTAATATCACTAAACAAAAGAGAATAAGTCCCGCCATTAAATAGGGCATTTTGAGTCAACATGAAGCATACCATCCTTTTTATGGTCCTTGATCATGTGGTGTTCTTGTTTGCCTTGAACCGCTCTAGTCTGCATGTAAATCAATAACACCAATGCAATTAGTACCACTGCACGAGATATTTACTCTGGCATAAAATGGTAAGTGCAAGTGCCTACCGTCGGTGATGCAATCTTCGGTTTCGTCTCAACATCTGTAATCAGTGATTGTCTGAGAATATTCAAGTAGCAAAATGAGGAGAAAAAGTCTTATTTTAGATTTCTTTTCTTTTTTAAAAAAAAAAAAAAAGTTTGTAGAGATTTGAAACGCGGAAAAACTACCCACCCCATTGCCATACTCAACTCAGAGTCATGCCGTAAAATTTCGTTGCCATGTACACTCTTTGCCAACATAGGCATGTCCTGCAGATTCATTTTAGGAGCAGCTGCACCCATATCGGATGCCATTATGATGTTTGCACTTTCAGGCAAATCAGCGTGCTCTTGATCAATGATTTTGTGTAAATAATTGGTTTTTGCCGCTTCTCCAGACAATCTTTTAGTACAGGAAGGACCAGCGGTCTGGCCTGTTCCTGCGACCACAGTATATGACAGCAGGGGGAAAAAGGACATATAAATAAATAGCCGGGACTAGTTTTTTTTTTAAAAAAAAAAATAAAATAATTTGTGTATAAAACAGATAACGATGAGAAGAACCTTGCAAAGCAACATTGGGACTCTCCTCTATGTCCGGCAAAATTGAGTTCTCTGGCAAGGACATTCCATCTAAATTAGTCTCATTATTCAAGCCACTGTCAGGGAACATTCCTGCCAGGGCATACAAAGTCTCCACAACTTCTTCCTCATCTTTTGTGATTATGGACCAGTCTGAGGTTCTTTGTTTCTACAAAAGCAATTCCAAGTAAAGGCCGGTATACAAATGCTCGAAAAAAGATGCAAAAGGTTAAGTTTTGAAACTGGCAGCTAGACAACACTCACATTGGATTTCTTTATACGATCCTTTCCGAGAGTTTCTACTCCATTCATATTGTGGTCCACCTTTTCTGAATCAGGGAAGATGGATTCTCGATCGCGCTTCTTCATGGCTGTAATTTGAGAAGAAAAAGATAAACTGAAACTTTTTTTAACAAAAAAGAAAATAAATAAATAATTAATAATAATCTTCCCCTTCTCCGCCAGATTGGACGTAAAATACTTAACTCAGTTAACAAAAGATACAGTATCTCTTTAGAAAGTAAGCTGTAAATCGATGGACGAAGTATCTCCTAAACAATACGATTATTTTAGAAAGCATTATGCACTATCCAATAGGAGGAAAGAGAATACACGATGGAATATCGAGTCTTGAAATATAAAGAAAAGGAAAAAGCTCCAGGGGTTTGCTTCAACTTTAATATAAGATCACCAACAAGGAATAGAATTTCCCGGGAGGGCGGCGCTGCCGGAGGGATTTTAACGAAACTGCAGATATTCCGATCGTCGATAGATTATTAAAAAAACAAAAATTAATCCAAAATCCTTCGCTTTGATTTTGAATGTCACTCACCTGAACGTAGCTTCCTTGGAACAGAGGCATGATCAACGCCATTGCAGGCGTCAAAAAACTGTCAAATAAATTATAATTTGATTGAAGAAAAAATCATAAGCACGATTAATACATTCCTGACGATTTGAACTGAAGATACACCTTTCCGGGAATCTTAAATCTCTTGCTAGCAATGGTTCTGGAAGAAGGTGCTTGTGAAGAAAGCCCATCTACTTTTTCAGAGATATTGCAACCCATTGGGCAGTTTGATAATGCTCGACCAACAGCAGTTAAACTTCTAACCTTCTCCTTCTTTGATTTCTCCGAGAATTGAAAGCGACCACCAATAGCCTTGAAACCTATCACTCAGAAAGGAATAGATATTTATGTTAACAGAAGCGTTGAGAAGGAAAATGAAGATAAATAGGGAGGGGAGAGGCATCATCCGCAAACTCCAATCGCAAAGCCAACAAGAAAACACAAATAACGACAACTTCAGATGGATTTTGTTTCTTTGCTGAGAATAAAATAGAAAAGGACGAGAAATGGGGATTGCTGAGTAATTTCCTACCGACGAGCTTGTGTCCAGATGATTTCATGTGTCCACGCCCCGCGTCTCGAGGTTTGTCCATTAGTGGAACCGTAACGAGACGATGATAACACTAGCGTCTCAATTCCAAAACTGCCTCCATAAACACCAACTTCTGTATGACCTAAGAGTAAAACGAAGGAAATGTGAGTAGAAAAAGCGTAGACAGACGCAATGGAAAGTATTTGATTTTTAGTTTCTCCGAAAAACTCGCTGGAAAAAAGAAAATGTCCACACAAAAAGCTACCCTGAGATTGTAAAAGAAACAAGAGGAGAAAAGTAATTCGCCCCAGAATGAGGTTCTTCGTGAGAAATAAAGTAATATTACTAAGCATATGATAGAGCCAAAACAATAGACAAGAGTTGTACTTTTATGTGGAACCAAAAAGAAATCAAAACTTACAATAAGGGAAAGGGGGAAGAAAAAGATAATACAAGAGGAGCGAGAATCGTTTCGTTTGTGAGTAACACTTAAGAAGGACACATTCTTTTCAAGATTAAAAGCTAAAACTGATTAATTCACTCACTAATCTTGTCGAACCAAGCCCATCTCACTGAATCCAACACTAGTCACTCATCGCTCTATTCCTATGGAATATTTACTAGCAGTATAATGGAAATCTATTCCGGCAAGGCAATGCTGAAGATGATACTGTGTTTTGTTTTTGTTCTTTGTTTTCATTGGATTGGACAAGAGAGAAACACTCTCGAGCCGAAATCCCTCGATTAGGAATGTGGAGCATTAATTATCAAAAGAAGAATTGAATTTGTTTTGGAATTTCACTGAAGAAATAAATAATCATGTAAAGTAGACTCACATTCACATGGAAACTGTGAAGGCGAAGGGGATTTTCCTCCGAAACACTCATTTATCGCTTCTCTCTCTTAAGTCTTAAAAACACACACCAGTTGCTTTGCTTGGCGAATATCAGGAAATGGCAGTCAGAACAGAAACCAATCCTTGACCCGACGGACGCTGATCAACGCATCAGACAAATAGTAGTAGATACTAAGACGTGCAGTCAACATCCGACAAAACCCTGCACTTATCATTCCAAGTAATAGCATCAATGGTCAGGATCCCCTCTTGTTACAAAAAAGAAAAACTCAGCCAGCACGAGCCATTAGATGCTCTCTTGGAGCGGACAAGACGAGATTACTTGAGCCAAGTCTAGCGATACTTCCCCTGCTCTTTAAGATGGAGACAGTAGTATTTCTACCTCTGCTTTTATGTCAAGAGGATATTAATAAGCTTTGAAACTTGATTTTTTTTTGGCTTCTCAGGCCTTATCTCGTCTGGGTGGGTGCAAATGCTAGTTTCTTGTATTGTAGAGTAAGAATTTTCAAGTATGAGGATTAGAAAGACATTAGACAGTAATCTCATAATTAAGCGTTCCAACGAGTGTGCCATGCGCTGCACAGAATCATGTAAAAATGTCTTGAAGGTGAGTTGAGTACACAGTACACGTGCGCAGCGGGTGTGGATAGTACTCCGTGTTTGATTAATTGGTGATTAGGAAGGCGATGATTTGATTCCCCTGCGTCTACAGTAGACTCATGCTTGCTGCGTGACTTGACTGCCACTAAACACATTTCCCACATTCTCCTTCCTCCTCCTCCACTTGGTGGTGGCATTGCAATGATAGACTTAATATCACTTGATTTCTAACCTTAGATCAAGTGAAAAAATAAACACAACAATATTTGCATGATACATGTCTCATAAAATTATATGTTGATTTAATTTGATTTGGCATATTAAAATGTGGGATATAAGTAGAAAAATAAGGAACCTTGTGATGTGACTCACAGGTGAGAGGAAAGTGAATGAAACTAATTATAGAAATTTAGAAAAAAAAAAAAAAAAAACTATATTTTTCTGTTGTTAGAAAAGAAAAATGGTTTTTATTTTTAAATCTGAAATTTTATTGGAGTTATCTATCTATGAGTGTGAATGGGTGTGGGTGTGTGTATAAGAAAATTCAATCCAACTCATTACCTCAAAATTGGGCTTCGCTGTTATATGGATTACAGATCACTATTGGGTTGCACTAGTTGACGGCGTCAAGGCCATATATTCAGTGAAAACAAAAGGGAGTTGATTTTTTCACCCTCAAATTAAATTCTCTCACCATCCTCTCTACTAGAAATATATTTTCAGAATTAAATTTCCATAAGCTGAGGGTGGTGCAAATATCAATTTGAGGTGATACAAAAATTAATCCCCAAAACAAAACAGCAATGAGGCCCAATTCCTCCCCCTTGGGCCACAAATAAAAGCCTAGTGGGCATGATATGTGTATTCACGCGTGAATTATCAAACCTCATTTAGGAGGACTAGTTAATTATTTCGTCATTCGTCCACTGTGTTTCTGCATTGAAACATATCATTTATCCACGATCAGTCGCAGAGGGCAAATCGTATTTTTCTGCGTTGGATTCTGCCGTATATAGTTTTCCAGGCGACAAAAAGGCAAATGGTAATCAAGATTATTATAGGATATTAGAAATTAGGAATTTGGACTTGAAGATTGCAATTTGAAGTTTCATCTCGTTATATATCTTACAAATACAAGCAAGAGGAAAGAAAACGCATGACGATCAGAAACAAAGGAAAAAAAAGAAGAAGAAGATAAATTACCACAGTAACACCATTATCTTTTAACAATCCCAAACACTAGTAGTGATTCAACATGTATTGAAAACACAGTTTATTTTACAGGACACACTCGAGCCTATTGATATTGGATATGAGAAGGAAGGAAGAAGAGACGCGATGGATTTAAGGGCACTTGCGTCTGCCGCCATGAGTGGTCATGTTAGCATAACAGGGACACACTTCTTGGTTGCCGGCGGTGCCTGGAGGAACGCAGTTGCAGCGTTTACAGCAAGTGCCACAAGCTCTGTGGCATAGCCTTGGACGAGATGATAAACGGCATCTCGCCGCACACGCTCCATTACAATCTGCAATTTACCCACCATCACAGTCACTTACAGATTAATTTACATTTTTATTTATTTACATATAGTATAAGTATATATGTACGTACCTATCTGCTGGAGAAGAGAGCTCTGCATTTGTGATACGCTTGCATGTGCCTGCGGTTCAGAAGAACACTTATTTGTAATAGCATGCATAAACAAGTATAAGAAAAGAGGGGACGAGTAGTATATAAATAAGAATTACTGGCTCGTGATCATCCGCATCGACAAAATGAAGAAGGAGAAGAGACATGACAAGTGAAGCAACTAGAAGCTTAGAGAACGGAGCCATGGATGGCTAAAGCTGCAAGAGATGGAGTGGAAATTAAGTTGAAAGCTTTATTGCTAGATATATAGTGTGCGGAGAATGAGAAAGAAGGAGTCCCTATTTATAGCACTCAGAAGAGGGACTGAGTAATGAACACAACACAAGGTACGTGGAATGTGTTAGCAAAAGTGAAGGTAAATTATTTACATATGCGGGACATGTTGAACACTGTAACGACTGGTGAGGGAACATTTGGTATTTTGATAGCTAAAATTAAAGGGTTTTGGAAGCATCCAGAGGTAGTAAGTGCTATTTTGTAATATTTGGTGGATAAAGTATCCAGATGTGACTCAACCAAGTGTTTGATTTTGCTTTCTTACAATGAAATGGTAAAGACTCCTACTCCCACGACTCTTATCTAAAATGCTTCGACCATGAATATGACACGAGCTGCTCACTTGCATTCGTTCGTTTCAACGCCAAACACTGCCTAACCCAACCTTATAATTACTTCAGGCAAACAAGAATAATGAGACTCTGGATTATTAAGAACGATTAATTAGTCTAATTTTACGGGGGCCAGGGTAAGGTTGCATTATTATCGATAGGAAATATATGCGGAGTGCGAGTGGGTGGCCGCCTTGTTTGGCTTTGCATTTGCAAGTGAAATATGGACCAATCCATGCAACTTTTAGTGGAAATAGGAATTTCAATTAGTAAAGCAGAAAGAAAGGCAAGCTAGTTCAATTTATTCAAAGCTTAGAGACAGCTGTACGCGGTGGCATCACAGCTGGAATCTGCTAATATGAAATTGACGAAACTAATCTAGAAATTAGTAACTAATGATTAGCTAAACTAATTAAAGTGAAGTGATCAATATATAATACATGGGCGCAGAATTGGTTGAATATTATTGCGTTTCTATTCTCAACTCTCAAGTACTTCCATTTATCCATGTTAAGCATAATTATGTATCCAATCTACTCTAATCTTCTAATGTAGAAAAATTATATGAGTTTTTCTAAAATGCACACTTAATTTGATGCATCAAAAGTATAGGTTTCTTTAATTAACACATGTCTGACTTGTAATAACAAAATTATTTTATTCTTTTTTAAACACACTTAACTCATTCTTCTTCTTCTTCTTCTTTTTTTAATCTTTTTACTACATCAATTAATCAATATTAATATAAATAAATATCAATCTAGATATAGAATGAATAATTCTATGTGTTTCACTCTTAGTTTTGACACTAATTACTCTATTAATCGATAACTATCATTTGAATAGTATAACATTTTTTTAAAATATTTTAACATAGTTAACAATTAGTAACATAATATATTAAAATTAGTAAATATACACATTAAATAAATTAGAATTAGATTGAGAAGAAGAATTATATTTTTTATTATTGGAATTGATAAGCAGGGAGAAATTTTTTTTAACTATTTTTTGTTTTTTAAAATTTTATTACCACAAAAAATTTTAAAATTATTCTTACTTTATTTATATATATTCACTTTACAATTAATGGGTCTATTTTAAAAAATTAATATTACAAAATTATTTAAATTTTAATATGAGCACATCAAACTTAGCCCAATCCAACTTATACAACATCAAAATCTAATTTGTTGGAAAGCCAATTCCAAGGACGCGGAGCAGCGGAAAGCAACCAAATTTGCACTGCCTATTATAATTGGTGGCACGATGCGGTGTGGGACATTCAAAAAGCAAATAGGCGTTGATGAATCGAACAACGACTGGGTTCTCATAAACTCTACCAGTGTTTTATTATTAGAGAAGATTCCATACTTTAAGGTTTCCAAGAGGTTGGTGAGCTAAAACATCCACTACAGAAAATACCTCTTTTCAAGACAGACAAGAGCTGAACAACTCTTCTAGTAATTTATAAATAAATCAACTTATTTTCCTAAAAAGAAAAATTAGCTTCCCATGTTGATCCTCTAAACCTTTCAACATAAAATACTAATTATTCAAAACTTGAAGCTGCCTTTCCCTGTTTCATTGTTAACTGCGTGCGCTGGCATTTTTAATTAATAAGGAGTCTATTATCACTAATCATCATTGTCATCATAAATATAAATATACATGAGCATGCATATTATTATGATGTCGCATCTAGAGGGAATCTATCATCACTATCTTATTTTCCTGCATAATCTGCGTCCAGCTCAAGTACTATAGAAGGTATTAATACTACCAATCCAGGAAATAAAAAGCAATCAAGCAATTGAAAAAGAACGGTTAATCTGTATTACTAATAAAGCTTCTACAGCATACATCGCCATCGGCTCAGAACCAAAAAAAAAAAAAATTGATATCTCTGGCACAAAGGTAAGATCATTAAGATAAATTAATTTTCTTGTTCGATACATATATGCCAAAACGGTACTAATTACTAATACATCCGCAATTACTATGCGGTTGATACAACTCTGTTATCCTAATGTTGGCAGAAGAATTAAACATCAAACTTGTCTAGCTATCTTGAGCGAAAGGATGTCCAATTCCAACTTGAGGTATCTGGAAGTGAACATTAAAATTATACGACTCCTGAAGGAAGCCGAAGAACAAGTTGTCCACCAACGAGGCTGCAGCCAAGGAATTAACAAGAAAAGTCAGCAAATTAACAAGAAGATACACACAATATATATATATATATATATATATATATATATATAAAGCTAAGAACTTTTCATCCACCTCTTGACATAGTAGTAGCAGAAATCTGCCAGGATGAAAGTCTGGACAATTTCTGACAGGAGTACCATAGAAGGCCACAATCCATAACCCAAAGCCGTTAGTAGGCGCCCTCGAGTGTCTAATACCTGAGGAAGAGAGGGAAGAGACGCTCAAGATGACATCTCGCAAACTAAGATACTCTCTACTCTAGCCAAATAAATTAAATGAAAACATTCGATGCCACTTAATCTCCAAATCATTATGGTAATATCTTCCAGAACATGGCGACAAAAACATCTTGAAAGTTTGACTAACCTGAAGGACCCAATGTGCACAGCTCAAGAACCTTGCAACTCCAAGGGCGAAAACATAATGTGCAGTGAAAGGCTCAACAATCTGAAAGTTGAAAGAATGAACTAAGTCGCAATAAATGCAACAACATCATAAGAACAATTTCCAAGTAGCTAAAGGAAAAAAAAAAAAATGTTTCTAGGAGACCTTAGTGTTCTGCATGACCCGCAGTTGGGGGAGTACAGACACAGCTTCAAGATAAACACAGAAAGCCCACAAAATCCTGTTCACAAGATGATGGTGGGTTGTGGGATGAATAAATAATGACAACAGAGCACAAGGTATCACCTGCATTTAGGCAGAAGATAAGTTAATCCTTAAGAATTGGTATATTCTGAGACTTGATTGGAAAATACACTGACAATTTCCAAGTAGCCCAAAACCCTCAGGGCGATTGAACCTTCATTTGTTCAGATGAAATTTAGGATATGATTATCACTATTTTTATCAGAAAAACACTTCTCAATTTCGAGAAAAATATAGTGACCGCATATGAAACTAAGACAGTTTTCTTGTAGAATTTTGAGTCAAGATATTAAATCATGGGAAAATGGAAAGATTTCAGAAATTATAAACCCATTTTAAGGTGTCAAAATGGGGTTCTTAGGAAAAATCTTGACGCAAATATGACTTCAAACTCAACTTTCTCACAATCAGTAAACAGTAATGATAAAAAAAAATATATATGGGACACATTCAGTCCCAAAGTAATTTCCTTCAAGAGGAAGGAAATAAAGGGAAAATCTTTAGCTATAATAATAATAAACTTCAACTTGAGGTGTTAAGCCTGAACTGCTTTCAAATGCATTTATGCTCCAAACTCCTAAGTGTGCAAAAGTCAGAAGCCTCGATCGACTTCAATGACATCATACTAAACAAAAAGTGGGTTTCATAATTGATCTTAAGGCTTTAGACTGATAAAAAAGTTCAATAGAAAAATCTTCGGTGCTGAAAAGCAATCCTATATATACAGAATAGGAGAAATTACTCCAAATAGATACATGTTACCAATGATAATAGAAGAGACATTAGCAACAATATAGGCAAAATGAACTCCTGGAGTCAACATTTTCAACAAACAAAGATGGTAGTTTAACTAAAAACAAAAAGACGCACAACTCTAGCAAAAATTTGGGGGCTTACCACATAATATATTTCAAAATTGTCCTTATCATCCATGTAACTGGATTTCAATTTAAAACGTATCATATAGATGACCCAAAGGGTTGTTCCCAGCGTTGCTGAATCAAGTAGGGTATGTATATCAAATTCCATAACAAAACTGCAATAAAGTCTAACAGCTAAGAACAAAGCTGTCAGCTCCTGCGATTTAAGCGAAAGCCCTGAAAAGGTTAATATCAAAGTTCAGGTGCTGGATATTATAAGCAAGGAAATAGAAGAATCTTTTCTTCACAAACAATCCAACACCCCCCTCCAAAAAAAAATATATTAACAAACAAAAAGCCACATTAGTCTGAACAGTAATTTCCCCTACTGAAACAGTGTGACACTAAACAAATCACATTATGCTTAATAGTTAAAGACACAAAAAGTAAACTAGACATAACATTCCCTTCCCATTCCAAGATTCAAGATACTATATCTATCCGTCAAGACAGACGACCAGATAGGAAATCCGAATATTGGACACTGTTGCAAGGCCAAAAAAAAATAAAAATATATCCGAGGTGAGTCCTGAATTCCTGATGTTCAGCTTCCGAGGGACCATCACAAGCTTATCATGCCGAAAGCGTTCCTATGATTGTAAATTGTTGTGAATACCAAAATTTGAGGCCTAGGTAGATCTCTTCGAGGTCGAAGGCATGTTCGTACTCCAATTTTCTTTCTAATGAAGAACAAACGTTGTAAATCAATGTATATGACTTACGTCTTCATTTTATAGAAACCCTAATCACAAATATCAGATAGCTAAAAATCAAAATAAGATACGAAAGGGGACATTGAAGGAGGAGATGCGAAATTAAGACTGAAGGAAATAAGAATGTAAGGGTTTGAATTTGTAACATGGAATTAATGGGTACCAGCACAAGTTTTTTCCTTAGTGAGCTTGTAAATGAGTACGGATATTCCTAATGCGTGAACAGCCTCTGCTGCGACGAAGAGTTTGTCGTGATCTTGAACGACCATTCTGAGAAAGAGCAAGGCCACGAGGCCCGAAAAGACTGCGAGAAGCGCCTTCATCTTGGGCGGTTGACGGCGAACCCATGTGGCCACCGCGTGGATCGGCCTCTTACCTCCCTTCATTCTCTCCCCCTCCGCTCTGGCCTGTGTTGCTATGTCCCTGTGCGTGTGCTGTCTTGTCCGGTAATCTCAATGCCTCGTAACGTGTAATCAGAAGTGCCTATGAAAGTGCTGGGTTTGGAGTTTGCGGGTGGAACACGTGCTATTGGTTTAGTTGGAGTTGGACGTTGATCTGTTATTGGCTGTTCAACAACTGCTCTGCTCCGCTGCACCATCAGCTGTGCTATGCGTTTTGGTGCCATCCCATCACAATTTGTATTCAATGAATCAATTTTATTGGTGAACAAGAATCAGTGGATTCTCAAGCAACAAGAATCACGTTCATGACCGAATAGAGCACCCCCAAAGGGCCAAAACACATGTTTGACGAGAAAATAAATAAAATTATTATTATTATTATTAAATGAGTACGATTTAATAAGGAAAACCAGAGCTGAATTGAGTATTGAGAAACATTTCAAATGCTCCCAAAATAATTTGTCACAATTATAATTAAGATATAAATAAATATAATCATACCAATTATATATTATATGATTATGTAATGTAATTATGAGTCTAACTTGTATGCTCGATATAAGACCAGCCATCAAAAGGCCCAACTCAACTATACGGGTATCCTTAGTCTAACTCCACCCACCCGGATCCAACAGAGACGACCCTTTATCATTGGGTAGTCCAGCGTCTTTTAAAATTTCAACAGTGAGAAAATATACACTTCAAAATACGCTCTCGCTGAATCGACCGTTGTAATCTCGTTACCCCGCTGCAACGGCCCTTTTCTGCTTCTGCTCACTCTGATTGAAGCTCTTTCCTTTTCCTCCGTGTCTTCTTCTACATCTGAGAATGCGCAAGAGAAAGGTTTCTAATGTTTCTTCTGAACGTCGAAATTGGGAGAACATCTTTAACGGGTTGGTTCAGATGTTACGGACCCAGCAAAACCAACTCCAAACCCTAGTGAAAGAGAGAAAATTTCTTGAAGATCGGATCAGGATGCAACACGATGGATGGGCTTCGGATATCCGTGTTTATAAGGACCAGATTTCTGAGGTAAGTTTTCTAATTGTTGCATAGTTTAAATTTTTTTTTGGTAGATTCTCTGTTAGGGTTTTTGCAACTTGTTGGTTTGGGGATTCATTAAAATTCTTAATTTTTCCTTTGTAATGGTTGTGTAGATGAAGGGAATTTTGATATTTGAGGAGAAGAAACGTTTGCTTGAGGCGGCGAAGGCAGATTTGGCTCTGGGATCGAAGCACAGAGAGGTTTCTATTGCCAAATGGATTTTAGGTTAGTGTCTTTTCTCTCAAGTGACCGGGCGTTATCCTCACTCTGTAGGCCTTAAATGATTTCCTTAGCCTTTTTCTGTCTAAAGAAAACCAACTCGCGAATTAAGCTTCTGGACTAGGGCGTTTATCTACTCTTTACTTGTATCTGAATAGTTTCCTTAAGTTAGTTTGAATTTGAATTTGATCGAACAACTGCCTCCTTTGTAGGAGTGGGTTTACTGATAGATATAGAATTGATACTTCTTTACTCCCTTTTCGGTAATTGTAAACTTTGTGGTTCAGCGGTGGATAAAATATTTTAGATATTCTCCACACTTTGTGGGCTCTCAAAGCAAAAAGTCTGGGGTTGAGCTTTGGGGAGGTTACTGACAGCTATAAAAACTCACAGATTCATGCTTTGTTGCCCACAAACCCGTGTGAATATTTCCGTAGGATCAGAGTTTTCATTTGTATGATAAATTGTACCTGATCCTCCTGGAAAGGTCCTGGCTTTCTATCCCTTTGTGATCACTCATCAAATCATCTGATTGGTAGAGAATGTTTATGTTAAGCTGCTTTACTTCATTAACTATCATGTCATCATTGTTTTAGCTCGAGAAATTATGATTACTATCCAAAATATGTGGAGTTTAGCTGCTTAGATTTCTTGACTTTTACCTTTTTCTAAGTGTAGAACATGCAGAGAATGAGTTGGCAGATTTTAAAGCTTGGTTTGAATGCCTTTCTCGTAAGTCCTCTGATGGAGAAGTATGTCGGTGTTTCATAACTCTTGAATTTTCTTCTGTTGCTTATTTGGTTAGCATGCTGAGCATTCCCTTTACCACAGGACCAAGCAACAACATCAAGGGATACTGAGAAGATAAATGGAAGAATGACAGAATGTGGGGACAAGTTCATTAACAAAATAGCGGAAGAGAAATCTTCCAAGAAAGATGAACGTGATATAAGAAGATTAAAACGAGAATACGAGAAGCTTGCTTTAGAGAAAAGTTCTGAGGTATCGGCACTCTTGGCCGAAAAGAAATTTGTGTGGAATCAATATAATATAATGGAGAATGATTATATTAATAAATTAAGGAGCAAGCAAATTGAATTAGACCGAGCCAAGGAGAATATAGAGATACTTGTTTCCAGTAAGGAGCAATTGCTGTCAGCCAACGTTGAAAAAGATGATATAATTTCAAGGTTAGAAAGTAAAGTGGTTGATATGGAAGCTGATACAAAAAGATTAAATGAAGAAGTATCAAGACTCAAGGTGGAGTTAGAATCATTGAGAAAGTTCAAAAATACTCAACTTACGCCGTTCTTAAATAGATGCACTGCGGGAGCTAAAACTTCTGACAAAGAAAGTTATAAGAGCAGCAAGGATAGAAGTAATATCTCATTGAAGAAGGGAACGTCTACTGTCGATGCCCCTTCTTCCTCAAAGGATTCTGAAAAGGTAAAGCATGTGCTTCCCCACCCCTGCCCCTTTTTATTTCTTTCGGTCAACCCTTTTATCTGAATGAGGATACCCGTTCCTTGTCCTCGTTTCTCTGCTTGGTGATACATGGCCTGTGATGACTTCGTGGACATTTTCTTCTGCGTCATGTCATTCATGCCTGTTCTTTCGCAGGTATGGTCATTGGTTAGTGTTTGACATGACCCTTCATTCTATACCCAGAGTTTGGGATGCATGTATGCATGTAAATGAGACTCCTAGAATATTTCGGATGGTATGTTGTACAAACCCATCGGTTTGCATTGCACGATCTATTGTCAGCTTTAGAATCAGTTTGGGGTAATTGTTTGCCCTTTGATCTGTATCATGGTATCTTGAAGTAGTAGCATCTGCTTATTTTGTTTTGCCATTCATTATGTGTATTATTATTGGATGTAGAATTTAACGCACCTGGGCTTTGGGGGTGAAAATTTGAGTAATTTCCAACTCCAATTTACTCCGGGACCAAAAAAGGGGTAGCATTGGGTAGTCCACATTGTTACTATCTACTTATTTTGGATCGTATTTTTCTGTCCAGGGAAAAAGAAGCTTAAGAAAGAGGAAAGAAGATCCAGTTATTCCCGACTCCGAGACCCCAAAACTATTCTCATCCAACTTCAAGGTTCCAAAACTGAAGAACCCTTCTCCAAGCATCAGATGACTGATGATACTTTCTCCTTAAATGGTGTATATCTTGTATGATTCTTTCTTCTTCTTTTTTTTGTAATTGTAAATTATTCATCAACTTCTTAGTTCGGAACAGGTTTTTCATATGCCTTTTTGTGAAAATGGTAGATTTATTATTAATCTGTTAGTCGATTATTTTTAATATTTTGAAGGGTTCGACCTCTTTCTGGGAGATCCAAGTGAGTCTGTCAAGTGCAAATAAAGTAGTTGATTAACAGTTGTTTCATCATTCAGGGGCCTCTTTTCTTGCCCGAGTTGCATGATTGTTTTCTGATCATTTCTGCCAATTTACTTATTAAGACTCCTCACATCTAGCGTTGTAGGCATAGTTAAAACAAATTAATTTCTTCCCCCAAATTAGAGATGAATGATTGAGTTCTTCTGCCAGACTAGTACTACCACTACTAATAAATTACAGTACTCGAAAGGTTAGGAGGAAGTTCAATAAGGATGCCATTCAAGAACGAAACCTGCTAGTAGCTATAGCATTTACTATTAAGAATTTACAAATTTTCGAACCAAAAGAAAAGAAGTGCACTTGGATCTTATTTTACCACACAAAAAGATTGAAACTTGTTATGGATCAACTCTATGATACAATTAATAGGATCTCCAAACGAGTGGCGACCACATGGACTTTAAACTGGAGTGGTAGGAAAGCAAGACCAAAAGTAAGACGAGAAGCGCAGCGACGCGCCAAGGTGAACCCCCACCTTCTCTACCAACTAAATGTTGCTTTACTTCTGGAGAAGCAAGTGATGATATGTGGTGGGCGACGAAAATCAAAATAAGAGGCAAAAGCAGAAGCAACAAGTTCAGATTGATCATGGCTGTCTCCATCGAAGACTTGTAGTTACTATAGGATGAAACCCACAGCAAGAACATTACGATGCCAACTATGGTGAGCAGCGGCAGAGGAGGTGCAGATATTGACGACAAAGTGTTCTCCGCCCACCCTTGCTTCCATGCCGGTCCTCTTCTCTCTTTAAACAGCAACCCCATCTTTCTCCGTGTTTCTAATTCTCTTTCTATATATATATATATATATATATATATAATGATTTGCGTGGTGGGTTTGGCATAAATTCTGGAGTAGTAGTGAGGTGCAGATTCTATCTCCAAACCGACCTTTATTTTGGCCTTTCGGCCACTGAGATAGACCTGGGATCAGTTGGGATTGATACAAAAACTCTAGTTGTATGGAATGGAGACACGCGTCTTGCGTTCAGAAAAAGAGTACGTGGAGAGAACATATTCGTTGCTGTTTCATGCAAAAGCTTCGTGTATAAGGTTTTGGCTGTATATGGATGTGATGTGCCGAATCCCGGTGTTGTCACTTTGACCAGTATTATGCACTATATTTCACTTCAATTTTCAAGAATTAATAAATTGATCAAAAATAGAATTAAGCGAAATGGAAAACCAGGAACACTAAGGATCCTTGGGGAATCTGTCTCTTGAAACGCTCCATGAAATTGGGTCGCTTGATTGATGACTTTCCAGATTCGCCAACTAATAAAACCATCCAATTCAATCAGTTAGTAATATACCACCACATCTCCTCTAAGCTATTAGTCCTTCGTTACCACATTCGCAATAAGCATATTACTTATAATATCAAATAATTACTGCAAATATATATAGGGAGAAAAAAATTCTTTTAAAATATGATCTATTCATTATTTTTCTGCAAAACAGTAGAGTCTTTTAACAAAAAAAAGAAAAAAGAAAATTGTAGAATAGTAGAGTCTTTAACAAAAAAAAACCCAATTTGCTTGCGATTGGCCCATGTGAATATATTTTGCCCAATATGAGCCTAATATGGCCATCCTTTTTTGGTCCAGTCCCCTATATCATACTGGCCTAAACCCAAACCTCCAAACGTTTCGATAGGCCATCCAAAGAAACGTCAACAGTATTAAAGTTATTCCACTCAACCGCGTCATTCTCCACTTTGTAATCACCCATTATCCACATTTATGTTTTTTATTATCTCTTTCAATTCTAATTTCTTGTATTTTTAAATTACTTCTTTTTATGCACATACAAAAATTTGCGGTAATTTACTTGTCATAACCCCCAACATTATCATTTACTTATTGCAAATTTTTACCTCTCTTTCACTTCCTCTTTTTGGCCACCCATCATCCACTTTTATAATAAATTTAAATTACTTTTAATATTTTAATATCTTTCTCATTTTCCTTATCCACGTCTCAATTTATTATAAATAACTTCAAATTCTCTTCATTTATTTATTTAAAATTTATCTATCTATATATTATATTAAATTTTTCTACTAAACTATATATATAGATTTCTTCCACTAAATTATCCTCCAAGTGTTTTCCTATAATTTTTTTTTAGATTTAACTTAATGTTCTCTCATCCTCCCACATATCTGTTTTAGATGTAATTTTTTTTTTTTGGATGTTTTCTCTTAAACATTTTATCGGCCTCTCAAATCTATAATAAAAATCTCACCACAATTTAGGAATGTTTCATTTTATTTTATTTTTTTGTTCAGTTTAGTGTTTCGGATTATTTTTTTTTTGTTTTGAGTTTTCAGTTTAGGTTTTTTTTTTTTTTAATTTAAGTGACTTCCCATTATTCTACACTTTTTTTATAATTAAATTAATTATAAATATATTTCAACTAAATTTTATAAACGAATTAATTATAAGTAGATTTTACTTTTTTAAAAAAATGGCAAATTAATTCACCCCATTATCCTCTCAACCATTTCCTTCCACGGAGTCAATCTTTCCTCAGGTGTATATATTTTTTATTTTAAATATATTTTACTTAAATTTGTTTTTTTTTTTTCATTATCTAGAGATAAAGAATCTACCATTTGTTGCTCTATAATCACTATGATCCAAAAGAACATTTAAATTTAGTTTTAATGTGATGTATATATATTTTTTCTATATTTAATAAAATGTGCTATTATAATTTGTCACATATTTCCTTAACACAATTGCATTATGTTAAAAAAGAAAGATAATAATGTCATAAATTAACATTATTACTAATATTTTAGAATTAAATCTTTTCTTTACTTTAGATTTCTCAATAACTTTTTTTTTGAATTTGTTAAAAAATAATTTATTTATTTCAATAATAATACATTTAAAATTTAAAATTAAAATATATGTTACAAAATTATAAATCTTAAAAAAAAATATTTATGTAACTTAGTATTTTTATAATCAAATAAAATACGATTAAATTAACAGCTGGTGTATAACACAGGTGCCATACTAGTAGTATAATATTTACTTTTCGAAAATTTTCCCAGAGAAATGCTTTTGGAAGATACGAGTCCCATGAAGGCGGAGAATACAGAAGAAGAGTGGAAGTGGAGATTTCAGGTTCTACTTCTGAGAAGGCCACAAATGCGAGTGCTAAATCCCAAGCGATGTAGGTTGCAAAAGTGAAGAAACAAGAGCCTGAAACAGATTATTCTCCGAAACCCAGTAAGGATGCTAATTCAGGTTCTCGCTCCAAGGTGAAAAAGGAAGAGAGAATGACGACTGCGACGGAAACGATGTCAATTCCAGTGCCAGTACGAAAGAAAAGTCCCTCCCCTGTATTCAAATCTCTCCCCTCCTTTAAACCAAACACTCCCAAAGATGTTTATATAAAATGGAACTTTCATTCCAAGACTTTCTTTTTTTTTTTAACTTACTTCATTTTCCTTGTCGTAAGTGAGTGTCATCATTCTTCTAAATTGTCCTGCTGAAATATCGACTGTTACATGAGATAAAGGAACTGAAGAACAAAAAGATGAAGAAAGTAAAAAAAGAAAAGAAAAGGTTTTTGATTTACCTGGAAAGAAACGAGATGCACCTGAGGAGGTTTGCTGCTGCCGCTTTCATGATTTGGCTCATTTTTCAGCTTATTTTCTGAACAAAGTTTGAGTAATGGCTTTGTTCCATTTGAAAAATTCAGCTTTTACGACACTTTGTGCAAGCAACTTCCCGATTGCGAAATGGCACAAATCTGGTGAGTTACGCCACTCATCTACCAATTTCTCCTTTCGTTATCTATCATTTGGTCCTTTCAACTCAGGTCAGATTATTGACACACACACGATTTTTACCGTCTATTGCTGCTAAGACAAAGTTCTAGTGTGCTTGAGTGGTTGATGCCATAACTTTGGATGAGCTTGTCACATTCACATCATTTATAAACAAAGCATTCGCCAGCTTTAAGGTTTATTACCATTTTCCATTTATAGTTCGAAAACACAAGTCAATTCCTCCTCATTTTTTCTTTTCCATTTTCTAAGTCCTTTACTAATCTTTTCTCATTTTCTTTTGCCTTTAAGTTTAAAACATTAAACCTTTTAGAATTGGTTTGATATATGTAAATGATTTTATAAAAATTTGTTCTAATGTATGTATAAATTTTTTGCACGTGGTATTTTCTTTTCAGATAAATATAATTTAATTTTTGACTAAAACATCCCAAAAAATGGCAGCAAGATCGGAGTAAATTTAGAGTGATGTTAATTGTATTATTCTCGAATTTAGAGTAATGTTAATACTCCTTACCGTCTTTATTACAAATTGTCTTATAGAAGGTGTTAATAATTTTTATGTAGTATTTATTTTCCTTTTATATGATTTTATTTTTAATAATTATTTATATTATTTGTTGTTTATTAATAAGAATGGTATTAAATAAATATAAAATTAAAAATGTTATATAAATTTTATAAAAATTTAATAAAATTAACCATTTTATTGATATATGTGATTGAATTAAATACCCCTTACAATTATAATAATGAGACGAAATATAAAGAGAAATAATAAAATTTTGCTACAACTAAATATATATAAAAAAAAAAAAATTACCGCTCAGGGAGTGCTTTAGAAAAGTGCACTCCCTATCATGTTGGAAATTTAGAGTGTAAAGCGTCTCTCATACTGATCTGGCAAGGGAATCTACCCGCTGTGGTAGAATTGCCGCAGAGAGAGTGAGAGGTTACACACAGGATATATATATATATATATATATATATATATATATATAAATAAATAAAATAGCCTGTACTTTTTTATAGAGGAAATGATCCATGTGACGTTGAAATCCCTTATCAACACATTAACTGATATATACATATGAAGAAACTTTTTAAGTTAGCTTATAAACAAACAAAATGCAATCTCCCTTTTTTCCCTTGAGGTCCCAAAATTTTTTCTTCGAAATGAAAGAGGCTAAGGTTAGGCATAAAAGGTTTTAGGTACGATAAGGATGTGAAATGTTACCCGTCAAAAAAAGGTGAAAATGTTATATTATATGAACTTACTTAATATGTAATTGATAATTTCAAGTTTTTAAACGTTTGTATGAGCCATGTATTCTCTCTTAGTCTAAAGTTTGCACCAAAATTTCACTTGCGAGATCACTTAATTGAAATTGCTATATAATATTATATTAAAATTTATATGATTTGATTGGAATTAGGAAAACTATTGGTGGGAAGTGTATATTAATCTCAGCACAACAAAGGGGCAAGTGTTGTGTATCCAAATCGGATTCATTCAGAAAAATTTTGACTTGAGGTTGAGGGCACGAATAAAAGGAAATTCACAAACAATCATTAGTTCAAGGCGTGTGACGGTCACGCTAAACGAAGCGCGTTAGAGAATTGGGATATCTGCCAAGGCCAATGGATTGAGTCCGTATCGCTTCAGTGGTTGCTCGCTGCAATCTCAGCAGAAGAGACAGTCTCACCAAGACACGCACATTCACGCTCACCCATCAGAATCGCATCAACCCTAGGGGTAGTGACCTCAATCTTCCTCTGAATGACACGTGTCATAGCTAAGACCTCGCCATGGATTTCTAATTTCCTTCCTTTTTATTAAGCAGAGAAGAGACCCGTCTTAACCCAACACAACCCAGGCAACACAAAAATTCTCTCTTTCCTAATCCTTTCTCTCAGTCGCCCACTCTCTCTCTCTCTACCTCTCTATCTAGACGACTCTATCTCTGTTTCTTATGGAAATTTTGAATTGAAACAAGTGTAAGATTGGGATTGCAGCAGAAAGAGATGAAACAGAGCATTGGCAACGGCGACGCCATGTTAACTGCAGACGAGAGTGAAGTTGTTGAAATCCTTGTTCAGCTTTCCAATCTAATCTTGGAATCTGAGACTCGTCGTCGATTCTCATTCGCCTGGGGTTCCAAAAAGAGGAGATCTGCCATTGATATTGGCTCTGTTACCGCTCCTTCTCATCTCCGTCTTCGTCTATCTGCTTCGCCAACGCCAGCGCCAGCGCCAGCGCCGTCACCCTTGCATCAGGCTGCTAACGCCGTTGGCGGCGTCGTGGGCCCTTCGTGTGATGCCCAAGCTCCACCCTTGGTCAAGGTCGAGGCTACGAGTCCTGCTACTCCTCTTTCCTTCTCACCTAGTGAATCGGACGAGAAGCCGAACCTCTTGAAGAGGAGGACCCCTCTTAATAAGGTATCTTTCTCTGTTTCCGTCTTTTATTCTTCTCAATTCTATGCTGTCTTTTCTTGTTCAGTTTATTTCGCCCCTTTAGGATTTTTTATCTGGGTTTTATCTTGTGTGTCGTTTCTGAATTCCAATGTCTGCCTACTAAGTATTCATATGATTTTCTCTTTCTCCTTTCGTTAACTAATTTTTTTGTAATTTTGTTCTTGTTAAACTTGCAGAAGAGAGAAGAGTATTTGAAGACTATTCATGAATTGACCGAGCGTAGAGATTTGCTCCAAGGGGTAAATTTTTACTCTCTCTCTCTGTTTTGACGAGGGTAGCATTTATTTGATAATTTATATTTATATTTGCCGTTTTCCTGGAAACAAAAATATATGTACGGCATGCATCGTTATCTTCTTGCTTACTGTTTGTTTGATCTGTGAAAACCCAAACAGGAGGTGGAGAATGTGAAACGATATTACGGCGAGCTGAAAGCCTTGAATTTGAAGTTGAAAGCAAGGCAAAAAGAGGTAATTCCTTTTCTTCCCCCTCTTAATTTAACCCATTTTCCTGTGCTTTCTTGTCGTTTTATCGCTTTTCCGGTGTGGGTCCAATTCTTTATTCGGATTTTTTTTTTTTTTTTATGTGTGTAATTGCCGATATTTTTACAGTTGAATGCCGGCGTTAAAAGGGAGAATCCCAATTTGGAAATCAGCTTGTCATTAGCCCACCAAAACTCAGTCAACCTTTCCTCTTCTCATGATCATCGTCAATTGCAATTACAATTGCCAAGCTCGCAGCACTTTCTGTCGCCAATTCTCAATCAGGCTTCTGGGCTATCCCAAACCCAAACTAGTGGGAGTGTGCAGAATGGCTATAACCTTCCAACGACGTCGTTGCCGTCGAGTAACAGTAATATGGTGGGTTCAATAGGTATTCCGGATCTCAACGTGTCTCTTGAGGAGTCCTTCGCAGTGGACTCTTGCCAACCGTTTGATCCGAGTATGGCTAACAAGAATCTGAGTAGGGCCAGGGCCATGGCAGCTCAGGCTAGGCAGAAGAGGATTCAGATTTACAGGGTCAAGAATCCCATTGGAATTAGTAAACCACGCTACTCCAATAGATGATAATGAAATATGCATTTCCCTTTTCTATTTAATTTAATTTAATTGGGTTGCAAGAATGTATACTTGGAGAGCAAGTCCACGGAGATTTTGACGGGTCATATCTTCATTGGTAAATATGTAATCCGGGTTCTTTTAGAAATTTTTGAAACTCCGATATGCTAATAATTAATGATGAAATCTTGTAGATTTGATTTTTATATTTGTCAATGCTCTGTTTTCTATTTTTTTGGTTTATACGTTACAAAGTTTTAGCAAGATGTCAGTTAAAATGTGTAGGCGACAATTATGAATAGTGAAGGAGGCACAAAAAATCTATTATATGAAGGAAGTTATTTAGATTTTTCATTTTAAGCGGAAAAGGGGTAAGAGGTTTGTCTCTTTTTCTTAATAATATTAAATCTTGTTTTATCTTTTTTTTCACTAAAATAATTATTTATTATTGAAACATTGGGAACTATGGTCCTCGAACTGTTAAAATTCATTGCCAACTAGTAACAACAAAACTTGAAAACTATTGTGGAAAATGTCTCTATTAATCGAATTTCTAATGTTCATTTTTATTTAATTAAAAAAATAACAGTTCAAATGTGAATGATTCCAAATAATTTTTTTATAAAAATTTCTAAACATGATAATTGTTCTATAAATAAAATGAATTCCAAATATAAAACCCTCCGCTAGCGCGAGAAAAGCTAGAATCACGGGGCTAACCAGGGAAAATCATCTAGAACCTGAGTCGATTATAAGTCCGTAGCCCTCTATGGCCCAATTTGGAAAACCTAGGTGGGTTTTTCGGTTATATAACCTATCAGCGGCCGAACTCCGAAGAAATAAAGAAGTGATCAGATCAAATTACCTCTTCTCTCTTTCATTTCGTAGCATCATTCTCCCTCCCGCAGTCAAAGGTATTTTTTAAGATACAAGTGGGAGAAATTATTAATGGTGTAAGCAAGTGATGAGTCTTTTTTTGGTAATTATGAGAAGCCCGTTTGTTTGCGAGCGCTGTTTCATCTCATCACTTCCATGACTCTGATGCGATTTTATCATTTATTTATCTCTCATCCTTTCATTTTATTTTATTTTTTCAAAAAACCTTTTCTGGAAGCTCTTAGAATTTCAATCCGAAAGACTCGACGTTCTGACGTTTTGTAATGTTTTGAATTTTTGGCCTAAGACCTTCCTGCTGACGTTTTGTTACTTTTGTAATGGTTTTCTGCTGTCAATTGCAAACTGATCTTATTCTTTTTGAGGTAAAATAGCGGAGTTTCATTTAATTCTTCAATATTTATTCGAAAGCATTTTTAGTATCAAAGAAACATTCTTAAAATGAATTTAATTGTATATGTCTTATCGTGTTCGAGCATCATTAGAATTGTTTCAAATTATAAATGATTTTTTGAATTTTTTTAATCTGAAATTTGTTTTTAAGCAAAGGCACTCACTATGTGTACATTTAATTTTTATATTTTTTTATGGATTATAAAATTCATCAAAGTGCATAGAAGGGTGTACAAGAGAAATTTGCATGTCCTAATTGCTGACTCTGACATTGTTATTGTTATTATTTTGTCATCGGTGATTCGATTATTGTAGAATTACACAAGCATTTGAATATTTGAAGAAAGAATTCCCACTCCTGAAGGTCTTCAGCGTGGATCTCAACTTATTCGTACACTCGGTTTGATTCGGTACATATATGAAAAGAAGAGAAATATAATTTCCAAGGAAAATTCAAAAAATGCAAGAAGTCAAAGAGGGAAAAGAAAATACACATGCAGGAATTAGAAGAGAGGAGTTTTTAATACAAATTGGCGTAGAGGAGTCTGCAAGGTGGGTTTTCTCTAGCCATCATAATTCTCTTGGACGTCCTCATCGTAGTCTTCTTCCTCTTCGGCGGTTGCATCCTGGTATTGTTGATACTCGGCTACCAAATCGTTCATGTTGCTCTCTGCCTCGGTGAACTCCATCTCGTCCATTCCTTCCCCAGTGTACCAGTGCAAAAAGGCTTTGCGCCGGTACATTGCAGTGAACTGCTCACTCACTCTCCTAAACATCTCCTGAATTGAGGTTGAGTTCCCAATAAAAGTAGATGACATCTTCAAACCCTTAGGTGGAATGTCACATACACTTGATTTCACATTATTTGGAATCCATTCCACAAAGTATGACGAATTTTTGTTCTGCACGTTAATCAGCTGTTCATCCACCTCTTTTGTGCTCATCTTTCCCCTGAACATTGCAGATGCAGTCAAGTATCGGCCGTGGCGGGGATCAGCAGCACACATCATATTTTTGCCGTCCCACATTTGCTGAGTCAATTCCGGGACAGTGAGTGACACGTATTGCTGAGAGCCACGAGAGGTCAAAGGTGCAAACCCCACCATAAAAAAGTGAAGACGTGGGAATGGAATCAGATTGACAGCCAGCTTCCTTAGGTCAGAGTTCAATTGTCCAGGAAACCTCAAGCAACATGTAACCCCGCTCATAGTTGCAGAAATCAGATGGTTCAGATCGCCAACTGCAGTTAAACCATATATATGGAAACTTACGAGTTGTTATTTATTTATGACATGCTTAAATCTGATAGCTGAATTTCTTGTGATGAGGGGAGGTGATACTTACAGCTCGGAGTGCTGAGCTTTAGAGTCCTGAAACAAATGTCATAAAGTGCTTCGTTGTCAAGAACCATGCACTCATCTGCATTCTCCACCAGTTGATGTACGGATAAAGTGGCATTGTATGGCTCCACAACTGTGTCAGAGACCTTTGGAGAGGGGAAAACAGAGAATGTGAGCATCATTCTGTCTGGATATTCTTCCCTAATCTTCGATATCAATAGTGTCCCCATCCCAGACCCTGTCCCTCCTCCAAGCGAGTGACAAACTTGGAAACCTGCCATCGATGGAGCAAGAAATTGAGTTTGATTTTCAACAAAATACTCAAGTTTCTGATTACTAGTGGAATCTTAAGACCATGGCAACCAAATGAATCAAAAGTCAGACTTTCTGCAGCAGCTTCCACATGCAGCCGGTCCTATAAAATCAGATCTTCAGGCACACCCATTTCATTCTAGACCCTATTAGGGTACCATGATCAGATGTTCTACAGCAAGAATCAACAGCAGCCATGCTTGCTATCTATAAATAATTCAATAACTTCTGTCTAGCTAATGGACCACTAGTAGAAGTTATAGTACTCATTAAAAAGTAAGCAAAAACCTAACGTTCTATATCACAAATACACTGTTGATTATTATACAGGATAGAGTTCGTGAATTTAGATACTTCGGTTACTTGTCATGGTAAAATATAGATTCAAAGTTTGCTACTGAAGATATTATTTCATGCACTATCTTTCCGAAGTCGTTTCCAAGTTTGCTCACATACTTATTAGGTAAAAACAAACACTAATTCACGGGTAACCAATTCAAGGAAAAACGTCGGTGACGAGCAAATCTGGTCTTGTTTCAGCAATTACAATCATAAATCACAATAGAAGAAAAAATGGTAAGATATTTTACTATTATGCATCATAAAAACAAAGCCACGTGGTCTCTGGCTGTCTCCATGAAAGACGATGGGGTACCGAGTAACAGCCAAGCGTTATCAATACACAGATATATACATGACAAAAATAAACAATTCAATGGCGAAAAGTCGACAACGAAGAAACAAAAAGATAATGCAAGAGTGAGGGCATTAGATAGTCGACAACAATGGGAAAAAACCTGCTGCTTAATTATAGATCTGCTGATAGTCCTTTTTATCTCTTCGGCTAATAGATCTGAAAATGAACTTAAGGTGATATGAGATTCTGACAAATTAACAATTGAGAAGACTTATAAGAACTCCGACCATATTCCAAAATAACAAATAAGACTTGATTTTTATGAATCTTTCCCTTCAAAGGTTTTGAACTTGAAGAAAGGCTATTGGAACTTAACGAAACAAAATCGCTGTAGCACGCACCATTGATTTCCTCAATCTTCTAAATGAATGAATCTGGTGTGCCTAGAGTACCTACCACTTAGCTCTAGTAAGAACAAAAGATGCTCTGCTGTAAGTAAATTCTAGCATTATGCAATATATCGGACAGAAAGATCAATAAACATTACTCGCACCAGATACGACGAAGAAATTGAATGAAGATCTAAATCAGGCACAAGCAATGGTCAATATGGATGAACAATCCGCATCTACCTTACTCATCAATCAACATTAGGAAACAAAAAAAAATGGGAGAAAGAACTTGCATCACGACAGAATCGCATAAATCAGTGCCATTAAGAACTTGAAATTTAGAATGCTTCAAGTGCCTCACGGCAAGAGCATTTAGGGAATGTAGTAACAATCTGCCATTGCAATTGGAAGTTCAAGGTCGAATGCGGCGAGCATGATTTTATAGATCGAGCAAATAACAGAAGATCAAACTCGCGCTCGAAAATACGAAACAGGAATAAATTCAATTAAAGACATGAAAAGTTTAAATGAACGGATTAAAACTGGAATTGGAAGAAGCGGAGTACCTTGTAAGCAATCGCAATTCTCAGCCTCTTTGCGAACAACATCGAGAACAGAATCAATCAACTCCGCTCCTTCAGTATAATGGCCTTTAGCCCAATTGTTTCCGGCACCGGATTGTCCAAAGACGAAGTTATCAGGGCGAAATATCTTGCCATAGGGACTTGATCTGATGCTGTCCATGGTACCAGGTTCAAGATCCATGAGCACCGCCCTAGGAACATACCTGCCGCCGGAAGCCTCATTGTAATAGACATTGATTCGCTCGAGTTGAAGATCGGAATTTCCTTCACCGTTGTACTTACCAGCGGGATCGACACCGTGCTCATCGCAGATGACCTCCCAGAATTTGGAACCAATTTGATTGCCGCATTGGCCTCCTTGAATGTGCAATATCTCTCTCATGGTTTCTGAAGCGTGAAGGATGAGATCTAAGGTATGAGATCACGCTTGGAATTGGGAAATGCGAGCAAGAAATGAGATATGGGCAGATGGTGGAACTGAAACGGTGCGGTTCTGCATTTATGGATGGGATTGAAATTCGCGATTGGAGGTTAAGATGGCAAAGTAATAATGAGGGCGGGATATTTTGTTTTCAACTGTGCCCTTCATCGTTCAACTGTAACGCCCGCAGTACGGCCACCAACTAATCCATCGCATTGTTGTTCCCACGTAAAGACTGTGAGGCCCACCCTTCTCGGTCTATCTTAACAATTTTTTTCTTCTTTTACTAATAATCCATCTATTTTTAAAAAAGCATAAATAAATTTTAGTAACTCTGTTAATTTTTTGTTTTTTTGGAAATTTAAGAAAAAGGTAAATTCTTGCAAATATAGGTAGCAAAGCAAAACAACATTTTTGTTGCAAATATGACTGTCTTAACACTCCATTTTTGGAATAAATCGCAGATACAAGATGACAAATAATGCCTAGCTGGATTCCACAAGGTCAATCATAAGAATAGAAAATACTCTCCTCCTTTTTCTTCACTCTTTAATCATACTACATATTCTATGATATTACACCAAAGAGAAAAACAAATGAGTTTGATTAATTACAATAGCAGCCTACACATGAGGTATCATGTCATTTGTCTAACTAAGTGTCTTATTTTTCTTTGTAGGAGTTGCATAATATTTCTTATATAAATTGCCTTTCCTCCTCTCCAATGACTACTCATTAGTATGGTTTTCTTCTCTTATTTTTTGCATTATACTTTAAATTTCATTAAAGAGTTTGCCTAAAATTTCTTTTAGTTTTTCTGTGATTGAGTATGGTGATTAAGTAAACAAGCATAAATTTGTGAATTAAAAGAAGTTACATATAGTAGTGGAAGTAGCCTTATATTTTTTTTAGTTTAATTATGTTGATATGTGCTTATGTTATATGAAAAATAATTTAATTAATTTTTTTATTTTGAGTCAACAAATGTGCTTATCTTAATGCAAATGTTTTGGCATTTTCCACGTTTGCTAGCTTGACATATTGCCATGGTAATAGGTGCAGAAAAATTGTGACATCCTCATAGGTTTAGCTGGTGCTATAGGAGGCTATGATTTATGTTACATTGAAATCGTTGATTAAATGGATGTTCCTCATTTGAACACTAATATTAACATATTATGATTTTTAGTTAAAAGGGCATTGATATGTCTTATTATGCATTATTTTATATTGTCCAAAGATTATATATATTTTTTCATAAAAAAATCTGAAAACCGAGAATAAAGAGGAATGATATCGTTATGATGGCTTTGGATGATCATGAAATATTGAAACTTAGGAGTGCAGAGCTAGAAGAAATTGGAAGGCACCAAATCTTTGGCTTGGGTGATGCTATAACATGGCCAGTGTAGGGTCTTTTGAGGCATTTTAGGCCTCAACCTGAGAGAAGGATTAGAGAGTGCGCAAATGTCCTTTGCTTAGACTCTATGTTATGATTATTGATTGTTACTTAAACATTAATTCTATTCTTAATAATATATTGGTTATTAGTTAAACTTATCTTAATTATTATCTATGTTTAAATTAATGACGAACTAACTAATACTTGACCCAACGCATGGGGTGTGTATATATGTACGTTTAGACTTATGATAATTCTTTCAACTTTATATTTGAACTTTCATTACCTGTTATATAGATACATACTTCTAGTTAATAATATTACGTACTTATATATACTTTGTTGTCATATTATTATTGCTCCATAAACGGGTTGAAATTAGTTGTCTTACAAATGCAATGTACAATATATTATCCCAATATAATAATTAGATTGAATGGCTACAACATAAATACTGCTCATACTTGAATTATTGAGCTAGTATAGTCAAATCACGGTGGAGTTTCACTACTAAAAAGGGCGCAGAATTTGCGCAAAGAGAAACAAATATCTTATCCGTTACTGTGAGAAATTCTGAAAGAAAAATCAAAACGAGAGCCAGGCACCGTTGCCACGTTTCTGTATATTGGGCCCAGACTAGATGCGTGCTTTTATACTTTTGCCACTTGCCTAACATGGTGCCCAAGCAGGAATATCCCCCTTTCAATTGAGAACACGTCTAGGCCTCCGTGGCGGATATCTAATCCCACTCCCAACCCTACCCCTACCCAGATATTATCGGCCGAAAGCCCACATTCACGACACTATATAATAAACTTGGCGCAATTTCAACTCCTCAACTCAGGAGTACTATCTAATTTCTATACCTTATTCGACTACTCTTTCTTGCTGTGATCAAATGCCAAACCCAAGGGTCTTCTTTGACATCTCCATCGGCGGATCGCCCGCCGGTCGTATCGTCATGGAACTCTTCGCTGATACCACTCCTCGTACGGCGGAGAATTTCCGAGCCCTCTGCACAGGCGAGAAGGGGATCGGTCGCAGTGGGAAGCCTCTGCACTACAAGGGGTCGTGTTTCCATCGAGTGATTCCCGGCTTTATGTGCCAGGGTGGGGATTTCACGGCCGGTAACGGAACTGGTGGAGAATCGATCTATGGATCGAAGTTCGCAGACGAAAATTTCATTAAGAAGCACACAGGCCCTGGAATTTTGTCAATGGCGAACTCGGGCCCTGGAACGAATGGATCTCAGTTCTTCATTTGTACGGAGAAGACGGAGTGGCTGGACGGAAAGCATGTGGTGTTTGGGCAAGTGGTGGAGGGGATGAACGTGGTGAAGGCGATTGAGAAGGTTGGGTCTTCCTCTGGGAGGACCTCCAAGCCCGTCGTCATCGCCGACTGTGGCTAGCTTTCTTGAACATCAAATTCTGATCCTTATACCAGTCCTTCTGTCAAGTTGCTATCCTTTTGCTGTTTTCACTGCTAAATAAAAGTAAATAAATCGTCGTTTCGAGTTAATCATAGATAATACATATTTGCGAAACAGTGATTATCTGTGTTGTTGACCAAGTATTCAATTCGAATCTTCCGTGACGGTGAGTAGCTAAACCAATAGTCTATGGTCTAAAATATAATAAATAAAGTCTATACTTTTTTTCGAGTATATTCTATACTTTGAATTGCCCCTAAGTGGTCTCTTAAATGTATTTAATAAAAGTAAGACCTACAAAAGAAATGTAATTTTAAAATTAAAAAAAAAAAAAAAGAGTTCATATTGTTTTCCAACATAAATAATTTAGTTCATTATGCAATCTTTTTAAGCATTCGCTGAATCTTTGGATACATTTCTGGGAATTCACTTTCAAGAGAGATACCATTTTTTTATAGGAAAATTTGCAATACTTATAACGAATAGTATATTGAGAATTATACTAGTCGACCAATTGAATTGGAATTTTCAAATTAAACTTATTATAGATTTATGGGCTTTGAACCGTGGCCTTGTTACTTAGAATAGCTTAATTTGTATTTTTGGGCTTTGAACCATCGGGTTTTGACAAGCTAACTGTTTTGGAGGTTTCTTTTCATTCCGTCAATTTTACCGTTTTTTACTTTTTTAATTAAATTTACTAAAATATCATTTATAAATTAAAAATAAAACACAATTTCACCCCTCGTAACTCACACACTTTTCTCTCCTCTCTTTTCTGCCTCTCTTTTTGGCTGAGGTATAATTTTTTAAATATATGTTTTTTTTTACCAAATTATTTAAGTAACCAATTACTTTTTTTAATGTCCAAAGGTTTTCACTAATTATTGAATTTAACAAATTTTTGTTAATATATAAATACACATTCATACAATCCATATTACTTTTTTATGTTTTTAAAATAAATTATTAAAATTTTAAGCGTAATTAATTTTGAGACAATTCTCCAAGTTTTTATTGTTTATGTGATTATACAATATAACTTTATTGACTTTTTTAGTTAAATAATTAAATTAAATTAGAAATAGATAACAGAAGAAAAGAAAAAGAAGAAAGCGCACCTCCGAAAACAAATAGAGGGGGAAATAAGAGAGGTGTCGTGTGATTGTGTTATGAGGGGTGGGTTGAGACGTGTGTTTTTTAAAAGGATATTTTAATAAACTTGTTTTGAGAGTGGGTAAAAATGAAAAAAATTAATAATAGAAAAAGAAATGGCTACTGTTTTGTTGTTTCTAAATCTTTTATTTCTTTTTGTTTATTGTATTCTAATTTATTTCTCAGATATTCTTTCTGCCACCACAAATTGGCAACGCACTTGTACATATCAAATTTTGATAATAAAAATTAAAGTAGATTAAATAAAAATGATAATTTAATCAACTAGTAAATGTGTAAACTCCTCGATTGGATTAGTTTACTCAACGTGTTTATCCATTGTTAAGTCTTTTTTCTTAAAAAAGAAAAAATAAACATGTTTATTCTATGTCAACAACCTTCTGTCAGAATATCACGTAATTGTCATGGTTGATTGAACCAATCAAAATAAGCATTTTGAAAGGAAGGTTGACTTCTAACAATTCTATTTAATTAGTATAAATAAATACTACCGTGAATTGACCTTACTCTTCTTTGGCCAATGAGGTAAAGGCCCGCGCTAATGAATTTATTGCAGTGAATCAAAAGTAAAACCATTCATTACTCATGGTTGAATGGTTCAACTAATACGAAAGAATCTCTCAAAAGTTCTCTTAAAACAGAAACATTACTTCCTATTGTCCTTAGTTTTGATATTCTTATTATATGATATTTTATATTTTTTTATTATTTAACTTTAATAAAAACTTTAACAATTTTTTATTGTTTATTAAATAAATAATAAAAAATTAAAAATATTGTAATATTTTTTAAAATAACTAATTCAATTATTTTTATCAGTGAATATAATTCGATTGTACTATATTATATATATCTTATGAAAAGTATAAATGAAGGAATAATATGGAGAATGAACGAGATAGCTGACATTTTACTGTAGCTATAAAGGAATAAACAGCCATCTTTTAAATCGAAGGCAATCGATGCGGCATGGTTCTAGACAATAAAATTGCTGTGAAGCTCAAGCGGGTAGGCTGAAATCTTAAGAAGTCAACAAAATAAAATTCAAAGGCCCAACAACAGTCTTTGACAGAAAATTAAAACAAGTATGGGTTCGGTCAAAAAAAAAAAAGAAGGAAATCATATCAGTGGCATGAGAAAAACACTTTGATAACAAAATTAAAATATTCATTAATCATATAAAATAGTATTTTTCTTCAACTGAAAAAGGAGGAAAAAATATGGTTGTTAGAAGGTGATTGAGGTGGTAAATAGGTAAATTTGGAGGGAAGTATTGGATGAAAATTAGGACCGGAAGAGAAGAGTCAGAATGTGGGCGGGACTTCGTTTTCACGTTTTTCTCTTTCATACGCTGTCCATGACAGAGGAGAGGAGAGGGGGGAGCCTGAGTCGTTCTTTCTCTCTCGTCAATACTTCAGACCACGAAATTTCCTTCCCTCTTTTCACGCGTTTCTTATTATTATTTTATTTTTCAAACTTTTCAAGAAATTCAATCATACGAATATCATTTATATACCTATCATTCAGTCAAAGAATGTAATCGTGATTTTTCAGCTCCTTCTTCGTAATAATCTCATTCTCAATATCTCATATGATTCTCCTTTTCTACTCTCCTGCTTTGGTTTCCTTTTTGGACTTGCAATTCTGTGTGTGCAGGCAGGTATGTTTCAATTTTTTTGTGGACATATTCATTTACTTTGTGATTACTCAGTTGTTGCATGGAAGCACAGTTAAGACATGTATGCCACTATCTTGAACAAGCTCAACCAAGTTTTTCCATTAAATTCAGCTGATTAAGAGAATTTTGCTTTTTATTTTATTTTTTTCTTTGGACACAGCAGATTTTTCGTTCTCATTTCAATTGAAATAGAAGATGAATTTCAGCGGGCACTAAATTTTCCCAGCTATATTTGGATTTTTCTTCAATTCATAGACCTTAGAGGAAAAATGGGAGCGGTTTGTTCGGCTGGGATGGATAAGAAAAATGCACAACCTGGAGGGGATACGTTGGAACTGAAACTAAAGAAGGAAAATAACATTGCTAACTGGAAGGGAGATTCCAGCACTGATTATAACAGGAAAAAACAAAAGAAACGAGACTCCAGCGATATTCAGTCATCTTTCAATGAATCGACTCCAAGTCAAACAGGGGAAAGGAAGGTATGCTTCGCTCGATAATCCTTCTAAATAGGACTCAAAGATTTGGGAATTCGAAATTATGCAAAATAATAGCATACTATTTAAAGTAGTTTTATGCATTTAAATAGTATATATATTGAAAGACTTTGTCTTTGAATCAGAAGCTGGTTTAATCCTCCTAATTGATGATTGAGATTTGGGACCTGTATCTTGGAAATAATTCAGAAATTTGTGTCCCCGACTAAAGTGGCCTGCTACTACCTTAAAATTTGGGGGGGGAGGTGGTGGGGGTGTTGTATTCTCACTTTTATTTCCTTCTAAATTCACTGATGAAATGCCGTTTCTTCTTTTGATGCATCATCCAATAGAGCTCCTTTGTGAGAAGAGCCGGTGAACGGGCGGTGGAAGTTCTGGACACACTTGGAAGTAGCATATCAAAGTTAAACGCTGACAATGGATTTAATACTGGAATGGTTTCTAAAGGGAAGAAAGTATCTATATTGGCTTTTGAAGTGGCCAACACAATAACAAAAGCAGAAATGTTGTTTCAATCACTTTCTGAAGAAAACATTAAGTTCCTTAGGAAGGAGATTTTACAATCAGAAGGGGTGCAGCGATTAGTTTCTACTGATATGAAGGAGTTACTAAGTCTTGCTGAAGCTGACAAAAGGTTCTTGCTTGTTCAGAGAATAGTGTGCTTTTTCTCGGAGCTTTAATGCTCCATTATGACTTGGAATTCGTTTTCTCCATTGCTGTTCTATTTCTCTGATATTTTCGGGGGAATTTGCAGGGAAGAATGCAGTATCTTCTCACGGGAAGTAGCTAGATTCGGAGATTTGTGTAAAGATCCACAGTGGCACAACCTAAATAGATATTTCTTAAGGTCAGTTTGCTTGCGTTTGATGCCTTATGACAAAATTATGCCCAACTCGTATGATTCAATTCTCAAATGATTATTATGTTTCAGATTAGATTCGGACATCTTTGGTGGCAAACAACTCAGGGAAGAGACAGAAAGGACAATAAAGGAGTTGATAACTCTTGCTCAGGATACTGCTGTAAGCCTATTCTCATTTTAGATAAAAAATTGCGTCTAATTTTTTTTTTGATCTTCTTGGTGAGCTGATGACTGAGCAAAGCCCCAGTTATAATTTGGGTTTCTTGCATTTATGGTGCATGGTTTTGTTTCTTATATTATCTGTTGTTACGTATCTATGCTTCCGTGGCAGACTTGACAGTGGATCTATATCTCTTTTTAAATGTTAACTATTAGTTATACCTTTAAGGAACTAGCCTTATCCCTTCTATTACTCTATATAGGAATTATACCATGAACTAAATGCTCTTGAGCGTTTTGAACAAGATTACCAGCAAAAGGTTAAGGAGATGGAGTCCTTAAATCTTCCTCTAAAAGGTTAGAAATTTGACAATTAATAGCGTGTATTATTTTTCTTAATTTCTTTAATATTTTATTTTCCAATAATAGTTTTAATATATACATTGTGCTAAATACTTTATGGGCTTGTTTAGTACACATGATAAAGAGAGATAGAATAAAATGAGCTATTTATCTTATTTTTATTTTTAGTTGGTGAACCAATAAAATAGAGTATTGTAGTTAAAATTTTATCACGATAAGTGAGTTGAGTTAGAAGATAATATAGTAGAATAAGAAAAATTCTTCTCATCTCATCCCTCACTCACCCAATTTTCTTTGTCTCTAACGCACCGCCTTACTGCTGTCACCTTCACCTAAGAAAGCCACCACTGTTGTTGCCACCTTTACCTAGCAAAGCCACTACATCGCTGCCGCCACCCTCACTTGGCAAAACCACCACCACACCGCCACCACCCTCACTTGGCAAAACCACCACCACACCGCCACCACCCTTACTTGGCAAAGCTGCCTCCGCTACCTTCACCTTGCAAAGCTATTACACTTGCTTAGCAAAGCAACCGCTGTTACCACTAAATATAAACTAAATATATGATATTCTACTCTTATTGTTTGACACACTTTAAATCTATGATATAATAACAAAAATTATCTAAAAAATTAACTAATTATTTGGTGCAAACTAAACACTAGATAAAATAAAGCTTATCACATTCTTATAATATAATACTCCTATTCAAGTCCCTTTTATTCTATCTTGATTACCAAACGAGCCCTAGAAATAATTTCATATGATGTATACTTTCATTTAACACCCTGAAACCAATCACTGCAATCTTCCGTATTTATTGACAGATTATGTTTCTTGTAAAATGTAGGGGAGAGTCTCACAATTTTTCAGAGTGAGCTAAAGCATCAGAGAAAGCTTGTAAGGAGCTTGAAGAAGAAGTCTCTTTGGTCTAGAAATTTGGAGGAGGTATACACTTATGAAACCCGTAACAGCTCACGGGGAGGAATTATTCCTAATATCAACATTGTTGAATTCGTAGTTCTTCCGTATTATAGATCTGAATCATTTTTGTCAGCAGATTCTACAACAACGGACTTATCCGTTGAATTTGCTTATATGCAGATAGTTGAGAAGCTCGTCGAGATTGTTACCTATATACATCAAGCAATTTACGAGTTCATTGGAGATTATGGTATGTGATTATATCTCTTCTGAATTAAAAGCCAACTCTGCTAATTGCTTTATATATTATACACAAGGAATTCATCGCATTTCCCATCTCCCTCACGTGAACAAAATAAGAAACGTTTATCTGTAAATCTGAACGTATTTTATTGATCTCAAGCCTCCGGCTACAGTATATGATAGTCAGTAGAATGAAGACACTGGGTTAGTGAGGGCAGTCTCACTTTTTTTTGTATAACAAAGGTGCATTTGGCACACCAGGTCAAATTGTATAAGTTTATTCAATACTATTTATATGTATACATTGTGTATTGAATAACCTTATACAATTAATTCTAATCAACTTCACTTAATACATCTCTTGCCCTAATTAAGCCTAATTGTATTATTAAAAAGATAAAATTTTTAATTCCTTCTTACTTTTAAAGATAAAATATGATAAATAAAAAATTAAACTAGAATTATTATTAATTAATGTAATTAAAAAATTTTAATTAAAAATAAAAATATTTAAAAATTATAAATATACTCAGTGATGTGATAAAAAAATATTAAAATTTATATATAAAAAAAAACTGTGAAAGAGATAACTCTATGATCTAAAGGTTAAAAAAATTAATTTTTATATAATACAACTTATCTTATTAAACTTGGTGTGCGAAACCGGCGTAATGGACAGATTGCCTTGTTTGTGGTTAACCTCAAGGGAAACTCCTGAAAGAAACACTTCCTACTGTCTCTTGGGAAATTCTTGGAAAGGCTCTAGTCTTTTGTGATTCTAGAAGAGGAATTACTTGTATTTCTTCTACGACCATTCTTCCTCCTAATCAAATTTTCCATTTTGCTGGACGTAGTCACCAGTGGTATATGAGAGATCTCTGAGACCGTTAACTGAGTTTTGACATGAACATCCACGTTCTTGTTGCGTTTTAAGAATAGGTGCATTTTGTAACTACTATTTTAAATTCTCAAGAAAGTGTAAACTCATGGCAGGTACATTAGCAGCTGTTCCCAAGTATAGCAAGGGTCCTCAAAGACTAGGCGAAGCAGGTCTCGCACTGCACTATGCTAACATTATTAATCAGATGAATGTCATCGTAAGTTTTGGCTAATACAGTTGGTAAAGATTTACCAAGTAGGTTTCTGTCTAATAAGTTGCTTTCTCTTAGGCATCTCGTCGAACCTCTCTTCCCCCAAATATGAGGGACGCATTATATCATGGGCTACCCAACAATATCAAGAGTGCTCTCCCTTCCAAGTTGCAAACCATTGCTGTCAAGGAGGTATGTCCTCCCAATTCAATCCTATTTTATTGCTTTTCTGTCTTTTTTGGTCCCCCTGGCCCTACTTCACAAAGATTCAGTGTTATTTCCTGTTGGAATATGGTAAATTTCAATTTTCTGTAGCCCTCTCTTACGGAAGTCAAATCTGAAATGGACAAGACTCTCCAGTGGCTTGTTCCAGTTGCTACAAACACGACCAAGTAAGCTATGCAGAAAGCTTGTCAGAAAAGTTCCCTTTTTTTTCGCTTGTTTAGTCCGTTTGCAAATTCTTAAATAATTCACACGACACTGCATTTGCTTATGCTTCTTTTTCTTGTCTTGCTATTGGTGGCAGAGCACACCAAAGTTTTGGATGGATTGGGGAATGGGCAAATACAAGGTTAGTCAAAAGCCTCTATTTCTATGCCCAACTGTTTGTTGTATACTGTGAACATGTTTGTGTAGGTAAAGAATTGGCAGGGTTTTACCGCATCAGCAGAGCGACCTGTGATGTGATCATTTTCATTTTCATTCAAATTTGCAGTAATGACTTTGGCAATAATACAGACAAAGAAAGCAACCTGATCCGCCTCCAGACACTTCACTACGCTGACAAGCAAAAGACAGATATTTATATTTTGGAATTATTGGCACGGCTTCACCATCTCATTAGCTTTGCAAGATACAGACAACAACCCTTGAAACCAAAGCCCACTGGATCTCCTACCAAGGGACTCTCTAAGATGCGGCAATTTGTATCCCCTGATTCCAGTAGCAAAACGCTTTCTATAGAGGATAGGCGTTTATTGGAGGATGTCATAAGGAGGCGAAGGACTCCAGGAGTTAGCAAAAGTGAGGATTTTGCTGCCGGTAAGAAAAGAGAAGCAAGAGGTTGGTCATCCAGCAAGAGCGCTGGGAGTTCACCAGACAGGGAGATCGGTATGAGTATGATACCGCGCTTCCAGCACCAAAGCTTTGATATTTTGGATATTATGGACGGATTGAGATACTAATAGCTTTCCTCCCCACCCTTATATTCTTCTTATTCATCGATTTCTTTCCTAGCTATGAAGAAATTTCTGTATATATCTATATATAAATACTAAATACCCAAGGTGTAATATTTTTTTTCTTAGTTTTGTATAGGATTTTTTTTTGTAATTATTTCTGTGTGTGAGAATAGTGGAATTTGCTATACTGAAATTTTAACTTAGAATCTATCGTCACATGAACTGGTTCTATTTCTCTATAGGAGCAATCAAATAACTCTATTGTATACAAACAGAAAAATATATTATTTATTTAAGAGATTAAATGAACATGTATTTTAGTTTTCAAAAATAACCATTCTACTTCATTTTACTTATTAATATAATATGCCATACTAGACAAATTAAAAAAAAATAAAAATCAAAGGAGCAATGAATCTAATCATAAAAGTAACCAAATTAAACATTTGAAAATGTTTAAGTAATTAACAACGGAAAAAAAGATTGGGAAAAGAGCAAAACCTTTTAATTAAAGATAATTAGGGATCAGATTGGTTAAGGAGAGAGTGACCAGTTTGTCGTAACCAGGCTTGGGGTGGACACCCAACTCGCATCCTAAACGCGAGATCCGACCACTCCTCATATCCCCTTTACTGCCTGAAGGATCATTAATTTATAAAAATGACTTTCCTTGTTTTATAGAATCCTAATGGATTATCCACCGCTTTTACAAGCGATGTGGGATATAGATCTTGCTCAACCATCCCACAATTAAGAAAATGATTACGCGACCATTCCCGGATTAGTCACAGGCCAAAATTATTGACATCTTCTTTGATAGACTGTTTGTCTTTTCTTTTTCTCATTATCTTCTAGTTTCGTTACCCAGTGTAGCTTAGCTTCAAAAAGAATGTCACATCCCTTTGTTGATCCAGAAATCGTAGTAGGAGAAAAGAATTGGAGAACTCCAGACTAGAGTAAGATCATTAGTAAGCAAAACACATAAGAATCCCAAAATTTGCCTGTTTAGAAGTCTTTGGGCCTAATTATCTGGACTTCTCTGCATCTTCAAGGGAGCCCAAAAAAAAAGGAGAAACACAATTTTTCTCATTAACAAGGCTGCGTTTTGCTGGCCCGAACTGGGCGATTGATATATATATATATCAAATATAAGATTGATCATGTACGTAACAGAACTGATCATCGTATTTCAAAGTTCCTCATTACATGTGAACTCCTTTTTCTTTAAATTTTGGTTGATTTAATTTAAGAATTTATGATATTGATAGTGCTAGTTGGGAAAGTTATAACAATATTCTATGTGGATGGCATTTCTCGTGCCATCTAGCCGACGTTGAAGAAATTTGGCAAGTTGTTTTGTGTAGCGTAGCAACCAAATTGATAGCCTAGTGAGGATTGATAGTAGGGCAGGTATGTTAATTGAGCACAAACGACGGCGTAGGATTTGTTATGATTACAAACTACAAAAGCTTCTTGTTATATAATTAATCGAGATACAACTAATTGTGCGTGTCTATATAAATTATGTTAGATTCAACTTGGCCTGCCTTGCATCATCTTGATGTGATCTCACATAATAGTAGAGCATGCCATGCGGATGATGGTAATTGATTAAAAATTATTATCCCTTCCTTTTTTAAATCATAATGGAAGATCACAAATAAAATGTTTCCGTTTTGTGTGTTAATTATATATAGCTAATTCAAAAATGGTGTGGATGGGATGTTTGAGAAAGGGAAAGTAGGAGGAGAGTTGTAAGGATAATGCTTTTCAGTTTCAACGACATGGGGCATCTTTGTTTTAATTGATTAATTCATTTTAATTTTGTCTTTGCATTGGTTCCAGCTCACTCCTCTAACTTATTATATATATGAAGTTTGATCTCGTGACATCAATAATTTAAGAGAATCTTTGCGTTCACTTGGAGATTGTTTGAGTTTCCTCATCCCCCTGTTCCTTCTAAGCCTCAACTTCCCCAGCTAAATTCATACGCTTCTACTTCCTTTCCAGTGACGCTGAAAGCAATAGCCCTACGAATATAAGAATAGAAATTGGGCTGCTCAATATATAGAAATTTTCAGGTCGTTTTCTTTTTTTATGGAGAGGACAGACGCTGTTGAATAATGTCATATATTTGATTTTTATTTTTATTTTTTTATGATTAGGACAAAAGATGATGGAAACATATTCTTTTATTTATTTATTAGTATTAAATATATAAATATGAGTTATAAAAGAAAGAAATTTCACGTTAAAAAAAGACTTGTTATATATAAATTAAATATACAATTATGAATTATAATAAAAACACCTTAACCTAAAATATTAAAGTTTTGAATTTAAAATAATGTCTATTCCTAAGTGTGTTTTGTCGCATGTACGTTCATGTGATTAATTAACAATTAGCTTGTAAATTTTTAATTATTACTTCTTTATATAAAAAAGTAATATTAAAAGCTTATAAATTATACAATGGCAATTGATGAACTAATATTAATCTTTGGATCACATGAGACAATACAACATTTCCAAACTCTTTATTAGTAAACCATACTTATTACTACTGCTAATCTACTATACATTTCTTTACCACGTCTTTTTTTTTTAGTTGTTGGCTTATATACAGACAATACACACACGGACATTATTGTTTGGTCTTTCTGAGTATTCAATGTCAAAAAAGTATCGTTCTTTTCTCTGAAACCGTATTAGCCACAAATTAAAAGAAACCTACTTATTATTATAATTAAATAAATAATAATAATCAATTTTGTCAACCAAAAGTAAGACAATTCTATGAACGAATCCTGGCCGGGCTCAAAGGCACAGATCGATACCCGACAATACAGTAACCGGCGTAAGCTAGTAAATAACTTTCCATTATTATAACACTCATGACCACCAAATAAATTGTTTAAGATAAAAAATGACATGTTCACTTTAAAGTCTCTAGCTAAAAACTCCACTTATTCTCGTATAAAAAAGAGTACTAATAAAATTATGCAATGCATAGAGGCCAAGTGAACGGGGTAAAGTTTTTTATTCTACGCTTTCTGTTTTAAATTTTGTTCATACCCTAGTAATTGAAGAAAAAATAATTAATATAATTATAATTTTATTATATTTTAAAATTTTTTATCTCGAATTGAACAGTCATGGCCAATTAAGGACGAACAAGTAATGACAAGAGGAGGCGAGGGAGTTTATTGATTCTTGATTTTTACGTAACCATTGTAATTAATAGTTAGGTACTGTTGAGACTACCAGCATTTACTAGAAAGAAGGACTAGAGTCTGTTTGGTGACGAGACTATAAAGCAAGGAGAGTGACACCATGGCCAATAGAACAACACTAACATGATGGCTGCATGGAAAAGATCTTGGTTCAGTCTGCGTCCCTCTCCTCTACTTGCATGCTATTGCTAGCTCTTAATTAATTCGATCAACTTGCGTGCTGTACATGCTTAGATTCAGTAACTTGTGAGAACCAACATCAAAACCCAGTCTAGTCCATTCCAAACTGGTGGGCTAGCTCTTTCCTTTCAATCCATTTGCCAATTAATATCAGCCTAGATATTTTAATTTAATTCTGGTATTTCTGAGTTAAAGATATTTTCAGGGGCACATATCTATTTGGGCCGAGCTAGTCAGGTTTGATTGTAAACAACCCCCGGAAGTTATTTCGTGGTATGACCAATTTTCAGGGTATAAACCCAACCGCCTAGAAAAGTTGTGATCGTAGCGTAGGATTCTACGAATTTTCCAATCAGATTTTGAAAAGGTTTCAACTGTCACTCTCCCAATTCCTCTCCTCTGTCACATTTATAGTTCAATTGGTTTATGTTACGAAAACAAAATGGGTTGGTGCTCTACCTCTGCTACTGCATGGCAAAGTTGAATGATTATTAATTTGTGATAGTCAAGAGAGGTTAAGAATTCGTGCGCACTGGGTTGACCATAAAACATAAATTATGTTATTTTAATTAGGCGGCAAAATAACGTGTAAAATTGAAAAGCAAGCCAAATAAGACTTGATTTTATCCATTAACAAGGGCTGCTGCTACTTTGATATTGACAAAAATTAATCAAAATTCATCCCACTTTGAACGCTGGGCTGTGTGTTCCATGCTTTACTCTCGTCTATCACTATCACATTATCAGCTTCAACGACAAGCATGCATTTCAGAACATTCCTCCCCCGCCTACAAACCAACTATATATAAATTAGTTATTTTCCAGAAAAAAAAAGAGAGAGTATATATATGATATTTTGTGGTTAATTTTGATATAAATCTTTTTACTAATATAATTTAGAGAGTTGCAATTTAAAATCCATGAGAATCACAAATGAGTAATTTATATGTGTAGCTTTTGATTTACACACACATACTTTTGTATTTTATTTTTACATCTTTTATTTTTTTATAATTTTATTCCTGTAAACAAGAATATACAAACTGTATATATACTAAAAGGTATGGAAATAATATTTTCCTTCACAAAGTTATGTCCCCGTGTATGGGATCATCATTATTCTTTAATCTTTAGCTTGTTTGCTCTTTTTCCTTTAAGAAGGAGTGTACTTTCAAGTCAGGTGACCATATATTTTCACATGTTTATGGCATTTGACATGTTTTTCATTCTTTTGGTAGGGTAATAGTTATTAAATTTAATTTCATCCTTGAGTTTAAATTATGATATGAGCTAATACTATATAAAATAATTAAATTATAAATATAACTTATATCAAATTTAGAGTGTAAAGCTGATAAAATTTTATTGAATTAATCACTGACTCCAATGTACTTTGTTTGATAGTGTGTTCAAATCCCTGGAAAAATTTGTACACATATACTACAAAAAAAAAAAAATATTAATATATATTATTTTTAAAAATATTTACTAATATATATTATTTTTTTAAATATCACATTACAGTAACGTGATATCTAAATAATATCATATTACTGTGCTGCAATATCTGACCAAAAAGTTAACAACTTACAAATATCGTATTATCATAATGTGATATTAATTTAAAAATTAATGAAATAATTTATTTTTATTTTTTTTACAAATAAAATATAAAAAAAATTAATAAAATTTATTAGACACATATACAACATCTCAAAAATTATTACCAATACATATCACTTCTATAAATATTTACTAATATATACTACTTTTAATAAAATTTCATCATCATCTTTTAAATTTACTTTGTTTAATTTAAATTTATTATACTTTATAATTTAATTAAATAAGTAATTAATTAAATAAAATATATAATTAAATATTAATGTAATTTTATTAATAAAAATAAAAAATAAATTATTTAATTTTTGTTTTTATATTTTTTTTCTTCACTTTTGTTTTTATTATATATTTTACACATTTATTTTATTTAATTACATGTTTTAATTTTTTAATAAATTAAATTAGTAATTAATTAAAATAAAAATATATAATTAAAATATAATATAATTTTTTTAGTAAATAAAGTATTGCAACTAAAAAAATATATGATTAAATTTAAATTTTTATTTTTTTTTCATTTATGACTTTTGTGTTCACATGTACTGCAATTAAGCCATTTAATAATGAGAAGTAAGCTACTTAGCCTCCTAAATAAAAAATGATACATATTGAAAATAAAAAAATTAATGGTAATTTATATAAGTAGTATATATTAATGATAATTTTTTAAATGTTATATATGTGTCTAAAATTTTTTATAAAAATTATTTTTATTTTTTATTTATAAAAAATAAAAATAAATAATTTAATTAATTTTTATTAATATAGTAATATTATAATATGATATTAATATCGCATTACGATAATGCGATATTATCGTAATATAATAGTCGTAAATATCACGTTATAGTAATATGATATTTATAAATTATTAATTTTTTTATTAAATATTATATCATAATAATATAATATTATTCAGATATCATTACTACATTAAATATACAGTAATATTATATTTAAAAAATTAATATATATTAATGAATATTTTTAAAAATAATATATATTAATAATATATATATATATATATATATGTATTTTATAGTATATGTGTGTAAATTTCCCAAATCCCCGCTACATCAGCTCCAGCGCGATCTTCTAAATTTTCCATGGTGGACTCACCTATTGCAACTTTTTTTTTTGTTTTTTACCAACAGAGAATGACAGAGAGTCTGAAAAAGTGAAAAGCACAGAGAAGAGGGAACGTTAAAATGACCGTTTGCCGCCAGGCTTATTACAACAGAAAATACGTTACAATTAATTCACCGTAACTGCAATCTGAGCCCATAAACACTATATCCTAAAATGGGGATTCAGTCCCCGCAAAAAAAAAAGAAAAAGAGTCAGCCATCCCTGTCTATAAATAGCCATCAGCTCCTTCTTTATTCGGACTCACAACACACTAATTATTACCCAAGAGAAGAAGAATTTGGGTAACTGTGTTGGCAGCTCCACCTTCTTCTTCTTCTTCTGATTATATTCATTCCCTATTACTAGTACTAATATATCTTACTTACTTAGGAAGCTCCACTATGGCTCATTTGACACCATTATTTTTGTTTCTGTTAACACTTCATCTATCAGTATCAGGTAATTCAAAAATGATCATTTGCAGCGTCATCAAACCTGAAATGAAAAAAGATAAGAAAAAAATAAAAGTTGCCGCAGGTTTTGATTTTGCCCCCAGTAATTCAGGGTCTCATCTGATTTATATTTAATTTCCGAATACGATTGCAGGAGTAATTTCAACGACATTCACAATAGTGAACAAATGTGACTATACAGTATGGCCAGGCATCCTTTCAAACGCTGGAGTTGCCCCTCTTTCCACCACCGGCTTCGTTCTTCGAACGGGTGAATCCAAGACAATCGACGCACACACCTCATGGGGAGGTCGCTTCTGGGGTCGAACTAGCTGCACCCAAGACTCCACCGGGAAGTTTTCCTGCGTCACAGCTGACTGCGGATCAGGGAAGCTAGAATGCTCCGGAAATGGAGCCACACCACCGGCCACCTTGGCCGAGTTCACTTTAGACGGAGCCGGTGGCCTGGATTTCTTCGATGTGAGCTTGGTAGACGGCTATAACGTCCCCATGCTGGTTGTTCCACAAGGTGGTTCCGGCCCCAATTGCACATCCACCGGTTGCGTTGGGGATCTGAACGGCGCGTGTCCTTCAGAGCTCAAGGTTATGAGCGTGGATGGCAAACAAGGGGTGGCGTGCAAGAGCGCATGCGAAGCCTTCGGCACTCCCCAATACTGTTGCAGTGGCGCGTACGGTACTCCAGACTCTTGCAAACCGTCTTCCTACTCTCAGATCTTCAAGAACGCTTGCCCACGCGCCTACAGTTACGCATACGACGATAAGACCAGCACCTTCACATGTGCCTCCGCAGATTACACTATTACCTTTTGTCCTTCTCCTAATACCAGGTTAGATAGAATCTTTACCGCCCTACTTTAGACTTTATTTATTTAAATTTATAATTTGATGATTTGATTTATCAGAGTTTTTGCACTTCCGCTGGAGTAGTTGCATAGGCTGGGAATATGAACGTTCGGGTGGCACCACCATATTTAATCGGGCCAACTTTTATGACTTAGATAAAGACAGAAGAACGGCTATTGGGTGTTGAGTCAATTAATGATGGTTGTCCCTGCCCTGCTGTTGCTGTGCCTTTGAGACCCATACCCGATATGGAGGGTGTGTGTATTCAAGGACGGATACTCGATTTGTTTAGTTGTTTACGTAATTGCCGATACACTTTTCAATTCGTGAAGAAACGTCAAATTTTGGACTGTGTTTACTCAGAACAGAAAATGTTGTCGGCGAAATTTTATCTCCAAATTCTTCTACTAAATACGCAGTAGTAGAATGCAATGAATTCTATTATAGTGCCGCAGGGGAGGAGAGGGGACCATATCGGAAATTATGCATAATTTTACGAGTTAATTATTCTTATAGCACATGGGTTTTACTTATTCTTAGGCAGGCATGCACATATCCCAAAGCCAGTTGATTCGTTACCGTTACCGCTACCGTTAGTGGTTAGATGGAATCCAGAACTGGACCGTTACACGAATCATGATGCAACGCGTTCGTTTTAATTGTTCTTGTCTTGCTTTTGGGTTTTAACAGTTTTGTTAATTGTGGTTTTGCAGTCAGAAAGCGTCGCAGGAGCAAAACCCGACACCGGAAAACGCTGCCTCTGGCTCCTCGTTGCTTAACAACGGCTCAATGGTATATGAAGGTGCTTTCGATCAAAGTGACATATCGTGGGCCACGGGTACCAACGTGTTGGAATCCCAAATTATGGCCGGCATTGTCGGCGTCACAGTGGCCTTTTGGTGGTTGAGTCAGCTCTTCTAACTTGTTTCTCCAACGTTTTTCTCTTGGCCCGTAAAAGCTTTTGACACACCCAACCACCACGTTTGTTGGGCCGAAAATGGTGGTAGGGTAGGGGACCCAACAATGATGTGATGACGAGGATACGAGTCATTGAAGGGGAGGGCCTAAACGGTTACCCAACAAACCAGTGCCGTTGACATCGAGTATTCAGTGTCGGAGACCCCAAGAAATTAAACTAGATAATAGATATGAGGTAGCCATTAGTGAGTGAGGGAACGATAGGTTCATTTTTATTTTAGAGAAATAGGTAAGGTATACGCATTATATAATTATTTATTATTGTGGGCGTTGGGATTCTTTTATTGGCTGGGGAATATATATGACCGTAATACTTCGATTACAATGTTTGGGTGAGCCACCAAAGAAAATGGGATTAGTGTTTTATATATGAAAGCAATTTCTATACATTAATAAACTTTACTGTTACTAAATATGGACCATAAAGCGCAAAACTAGATAATATTGTTGTGAAAAAGTATATACAGAGAATAAAATAGAGAGAATTGAGAGAAGAGAAAAATAGAGCCCCCAAAAGAGCCAACTTTATTCATTCACTAAGGGGATATATATACACAGTGAAAGTGAAATTTTATCCCTAAAAGGATAATGTTTATTTAATAAATTACAAATAGATAAATATTTATTCAACCCTAGGGAATATTCCATGGGCATCTAATCAAAATATTCATAACACTCCCTCCTTGGATGCCCATTACTAAAGAACGTGTCTCGTTAAAAACCTAACTAGGAAAAACCCTGTGAGACAAAAACCTAGTGAGGAAAGAGTACACAATTCTTTTGTATACGCAATCAAATGCTGCCTCATTAAAAACCTTACCAGGAAAACCCGATAGAAAAAACCATGGTGAAGGGAAAAAGAGTACAGTGCGTATCAATTAAGTTATTTGTGTCGACGAACTCTAATATTGGACAAGATCCTTCAAATATTGTAGAAGTTAATGTCATGGTAACAAATTTGCTAGATTGTCATATTGACAACTAGTTAAATTGTACCAAGATTTGGTACTTCAGGACCAAATATTTTTTTATCATTCTCACAAGTTCTAAAGAGAATGTATGTTCACATTTAACGATCATAATAGATATAATTTTTATATATATATATATATATATATAATCACTTTAGCACTTCTACTATATAAGCATTTCAATATAAGTTGTCTCTATAAGTAATTTATAGCTTTGGAAGCTCTTCAGGAGTTCTAATAATAAATCATCGACACAAATTCACTAATATACGGACAAATGGGTTATTTCTATATATATTTCCTTCAACAAAATTTAACTCAAATGATCGTATAAATTGTTTCAGGCAAATCAAATCCTTCAGGGATGTCATTATTAAATAAGTCGACTACAACAATATTCATTAGACACAAATAATATCATTCATGTACTGCCAGAATAAATAAGTACCATTAGATACTTACATCCACCCCAATTAATTATATCTCTTCAAAATCAATGCCAGTTATTTGCAAAAATCCTTGAGTATCATTTTTCTTTTGTACTTACACAAAAACCCATTCATCCATAATTGGCTTTTCACTTCTAGTGTTTGGACTACAGATCCAAAATCTTTTCACTTTTTAAGTGAACCTCAATTGCGTCTTTTCAATTTTTGGCCAATCATTTCTTTCTCTGCAAATCTTTACTAATGATCCTCAATATCTTTTATCACATAGCGCACTATTTTGCATGTGAACATTGTCAACAATATTGATTTCATTATGGTTCCATCATATTCTATAGAGATCTCTTTATTTTCATGTCTTTTCAGGTACCTGAGTTTCCTTTGAAACTAAAACATTAGTTATATTTGAGGACTTTTATAGAGTTACCTCTAGTAACTCTTTTGGAGCTACTTTATCCTCGATTTGGCCATCTTTGATTCTTAGCTCCTTTTCTTTTTGATGATTTTATCTTTAGAACCAGTATGTTTGTAATTATACTTTGATTGGAGCAGTGGCAGTTGGTACATATAATTTTAGTCACTCTTACTAGTCAGGCAATGCATCTGGCAGTTTATACAAGTGAATTATCAAATGAACTTCTTGTTCATATTTACTTTGCATGAGGATCAAGGTGATAATTCATTCTAAATACTCTCTATTACCAACTGCTTATTCTCTCCCCCCTAATGTTGGAATAAATGATTTATTAGAAATACAAATGGCGAACCAAGCCATAAATAAATATCCTTTTAGTGACTCAATATATATCACTTATATATAGAGATTTATTTCCAACATATGTTCTTAACCTCCATTGAGGTCCCATCTTAGTACATTGTGGTGGAGCAATTAACAAATCATTTAAAATTTCATAGATGGGATATACTTAGCTCCTAACTATAAACCAATTATAAGAAGGGGTTCAAATAATTTGTTGTCATAATGCGAATCAATGTTATAACATGAATAATCACATGTTCCAAAATCAATTTTGGAAGTCTAGATTTCATAAGTAATGGTCTTGCAATTAATTTTTAGGCGCCTGCAAGTCCATCTTATGTATTCCAGTAGTCACTTTGAAGAGTGAATTCACTAGCATTAACTATGTTTATTGCTCAACTAGATATAATTAAGGCATTATGCTCTTAATTCAATCTGTTGAATAAGTAATCTCATAAACTTCAGGTTATGAGTTAATCAAAATATGTGATCATTTAGTCGATGCATTGATTAAAATTAAGGAGTATCTAAATGATCCACTTGGTAGGTCTACAGACCCATAAATATTTTTACCTCATATACATTCTAAATGACGAGGGATTCACTCTTACTTTTGCTAATTCAAATAAATTTTCTTTGGGAACAAATAGCACATGGGAAACTAAGCGTTTCAATTAAAGAATCTTCTGGCTCTTCAATGAAAGTCCACATGATTTTTTTTAATTACTTTCGCATCATTGTTGACTCGGGATGGCTCAACCGGTCATGCCAAATATTAACTTTTTTTTTTACTTGTAAACTTCTAGTTTACAATAATATATGTTTCAATTGTACTAATATATATGTAGTACAAATTAGAGGAAGACGCAAATAATTTTTTAATGCAAACATTAACTAGCTCTTCAGGAGTATTTTATCATCATTTTTATTCCTCCAGCTCTTCAAGAGTTCTCAATCATCTTTGTACTACTGAATATAGTAGTAACATTATTTTGTACAATAGAAATGTAAAATCATATAATATGTGAAATTGATGAAGCTTAAACAAGAGAGCAAATAACTTAGAATTATTAAAAGTAAATTAACTAAATAAACTATAACAATAATTTCTTATGTATACTCTCATTACATTCAAGGAAAAGAAATTTGACACATTTGATTGTCATATTATCATGGCCAAAGTCGAAAACATCATTTGATTGGAGCAAAATTGTCTCAACAATTAATCTCTTTCTTTCATTGATACTTGAAAAGCATTTAAAAGATGTTTAGATGTACAACAGATACAAACTTAATGGCTTTTTCATACCAAAATAATAAGGGTTTTCCAAATACCCTTTACCACTTTTTCTTCACTACTCTCTCACTTCTGGTGGGAGGTATTTATAGTATTATAACTAATACTATATTTGCAGAGTCATAGCCATATTTATGCTCATATTTCTTGATAGCTTCTCCATTCACTTCGGGGAATAGAGAAAAATCATTATGACATAATGGTTTATGCATCTATAAAATCAGACAACATGGGGCCAAAAATTCATTGACTTTTATAGGTTCCAAATAAGCCATAAATTAAAACCATACAACACACATCACGAGAAAAATGCTGAAGATGGAAGCAAAACCCAAATACAAATACTGTAGCATTTATGAATGAAGAACATATATGAAAAATGCTGTGACAAACCCTTGAAGTGAATGCAAAAATATGCAGAAAGGAAAGCTATTGATTCATCATATACCTAAAAGCTAATATGATCTCCTTAGCAATCTTTTCATATGTCATAAATAAATTCATTGGACCGTGTCAAAGGGGAAGTGATCATCTTCATGCCTTCATGCTTTTCATCCGAAAGCAATAATAGTCAAGCTAGTCATGTATTGACTAAACGAACTTAATGAGGCAGCATTTCCAATAAAAAATAAATGTTGTCACCTATTATGTTTTTGCATAATTTTGAGAGAGCTGGGGGCCATAATATCAAATCACCTACTAACTAGTTTTCCAAAAGAACATGCATTTCTTTTGATAATTTGGCAGCATAATAATGCATAAGCAGTGCTGTTCAATATCATTACCGAGTGAGCTGAATATGGAATTAATTAGTGCGGCTAAATCTGCTGTAGCACAAGCTGCAAAACTGAATTAATAAGTGCATCCCAGAAGCATATAAGCCCAAGAACAAAGAAGGGGAAAACAAAAAGGGAAAAGAAGTGGAAAAAAAACTTTTAAAATATTAGTTAAGCTAATATAGCATATCATATCCAAACAGTGGAAAATTTGAGATAACTTCATACCAATTTGCTACGACTTACTACATGGTAACAAAAGGGAAAAGAAATGCTTTCAATTCCCACCAAGGCCACGCAGCTTTCAATTTTTGGGTTTATGTGGTACCAGTCATCATAATAGGCACAATTACCATAAAAAGAAAAAGAGAAGAGGAAAAGAAAAACCAAAAATAGATTTTGCTTTGGCATTATGAAACTAAAAATAATGCTTTCGGCATTAAGGAGAAGGAAAATAAAATAAAATAAAAAGGTAAAAGAAAATAAAAGATATGCATAATAAAGGAAAAATAAAATATGCATAATTATATATATATATATATATATTTTAGTATAGATAATTTTAGGATATACTTTAAGTGTAGATAACTTCAAGATCTACTGTGTGGATAATTTTATCAATTGAATAGATAACTTTAGGATCCATTTTATATTATTTGAAGAGTGTAGATAACTTTAAGATCTACTGTTTTATATCAATTGCGTGGATAACTTTATCAATTAAGTGGATCCACTTTATACTATTTGAATGGATAACTTCAGGATCCATTTTATAGAAAATTAATCGTTCATAATAAATTCTCCATATTTGAATGAAATAATGGATAGCTTAAGGATCTACTTTATAAGTGGATAACTTCGAGATCCACAAAAATCAATTGTTTATAATAAAATTTTTCATATTTAAATGAATAATTTCTGGATCCACTTTATATCAAATTAATTATTTAATCATTGATAATAAAATTCCTTATACTTCTAGATGAAAGTGTATCCAATGAATTAAATTATCTCATACTTCTGGAGGAGATAAATTAAAAGAATTATCTCATGCTTCTGGATGAGACAAATTAAGAGAATTATCTCATACTTCTGAATGAGACAAATTAAAAAAATAATCTCATAATTCTGGATGAGACAAATTAAAAAGATAATCTCATACTTCTTGACGAGACAAATTAAAAGAATTCAAAATTTTCTCATACTTCTAGATGAGAAATATAAAAGAAATTAAATTGTTCTCATAAGACAAATTAATTGCTTTCATACTTCAAGATGAGGCATATCAAATAATGTAAATAGTCATGAGAAACGAATGGTTTCATCGGATTAATTATCAAAGTTACAACAAAATAAACAATCAAAATTGGAGAGCCAAATATACGTTTGGTTGTTGGAGTATCAACAAGCAATCATATGTGCAAATATAAATTAATAAAATAATCAAAGGGCACTAGTACCCGGTGCTTTCTAATTTGAAGAAAATGGGATTGAATTTGCCTTGTAGCTTCATCATGCATATACACAATCTTCATTGGAGAAAATAAGAACCATCGTGTTAATAACGTGTTGTGAAAAAGTAGATACAGAGAATAAAGTAGAGAGAATTGAGAGAAGAGAAAAATAGAGCCCCCAAAAGAGCCAACTTTATTTATCCACTAAGGGGATATATATATACACAATGAAAGTAAAACCTTATCCCTAAAAAGATAATGTTTATTTAATAAATTACAAATAGATAAATATTTATTCAACTCTAGGGAATATTATATTAAATGGGCATCCAATCAAAATATTCATAACAAATATAAATTAAATCTCAAGTCTACATTATTATATTTTGATGGGATGGAAATGATGACCAAGCAACAATTGATCAGTTACAATAACGACTGGCAATAATATAGAAAAATTGGGTAATGGGTAATCCCCAAGCCTACCCCTTTTTTCCAGGGAAATTATAAGAAACATTTGGACTTGATCAGTTACACTTGCTCTTTTTTTGAAGTTTGACGTATATGACCTTTATTGTTGGATCCATATCCTCTTTTTGGGGACCGCTCTAAATCTAATTGCAATAGGTAACATCCTATAAAAAGTAGCGTGTTACTTACCACAGTTTAATGGCATAGCAGCAAGTGAGCAATCAACTCAAGCTCAAGCGTTTTTTATATTAAAAGATTTTCCTTTTGGTCATAATTTATCATCACTATATAGCATGGCTCAACTGTTCCATGCCACGAATATTCTTATACATCTTCTCCTCAACCAGCAATTTGATATTTCCTGTTATAAATTATTATTGCCAAGCTCCTAAAATAAGATAAGCTTCATTCCCTAATGTTGAATTCCATGATGCTGTTTTTTATTTGACTAATGATGTATGAATAGTTCAAGTTTAGAACCGAGAGATAGAGAGATTCTCCTCGAGGAGGCAGACAGATACCTAATTAATTACTCCTAAAGGCTAATGGTATCTGTCTATCATTAAATTATTTAAGCATCAATTCGTATTATTTACCCAACCAATAAACACATTGTATTGTGGCTCCGCTCGCGCATGACAACTCTCGTCATCCTTGTTGGCTTGAAATTTAGATCCAACTGGGTGAGCGTATTAATTAATAATTTCGATGAATTTTTAAAATTAAATATATGACTTAATAGTTTACAACACATAACTAAATTTAAATTAAATTCCCAGCACAGGGTACTACTTGATCGGGCCGGGTTCGTGCCTAAATAAAATTAATTTAATGTTGAGATTGATTGATGGTATAAATAAAAATAAAAATAAAAAATGAATAGTAAGATCACCTGGGCAAATTAAGCGCAAACTCTTATTCACATGAATATTGAATTCTATGAATGGCATAGCGTCCGCTGACCAGCCACTGGTTTCCACGCTAACGTGAATCATTCTCGCGGGGATCTTCGCGAAACGGAATATATAATCAACTCGTGACCTCACAGGTTAAAAGTAATAATACAAATACGATCCAATCCCATTTGATTTGATCGTGAAACTAACAAAGATAACATAACAAGATTCTGACTGACGACCGCAGTCAGTCCGTTCAAAAGTAAAACAGTTTTCAACGGTCACACTGCCACATCATCAGTCGTCGAATCAAATCCTGGATGAACGCAGCCTGCTCAAAGAATAAGGAAAAGATATCATTGGGCCAAAATGATATTATGTATTTCTATTTATTGGTGGGCCACAAAAAATCGACCACAGCTCTCCAAAATGTAGACCGCCGTAAGTTACAACAGGAAGAGAGAAGGAGCGTGGCTCAGGCTCAATTTGCGAATCCAAATCTATTGCGGTGAGTGAATACGAGATAAAGATTCAAGACATAATTACTAGTTTCTTTTCGTGCTTTCCATATTACAAAAAATGGCTCAAACTTGTCTCTCCTTTCTGGGTTCTGTTCTTTTCATATATTTCTTCTCTTTTCTTTTACTTTTCCAATCCCATTTTACAACTAAAAAAAACTACTTTCCTTCATTTCCATACCACTTTCAATGATAATAGTTTGTGCTTGTACGAACATCTTTTTTTTTTTAGCCCTTTTCATTCACAACTTTATGTGCATCTTTTGCAGCCTGCCACGTCAATCCACATCACAGTGGTTCAACCTTTTCCCTTTAAACCAATGCTGATATTATCTGTCCGAGGATATTTGATGTCTCCCCAAGTATTGAATATTGATCCAGTCATCGAGGGTTATGTCCTTAATTAGAAACGGCATCATTATATAGCATCAACTGGGAATTTCGCTTCAAGTACTAAAAGGGAAAAAGTTTGTAAAGTTCAATGAAGCATGTTGTTCTTGTTACTGACACCAATTGAATGGGAAGAACAAAAAGAGTTAGGAAAGGCATCAATTACTTCAAAACGTGCGTGAACTCGGTGAATATTTTCAAACGTTGATAGAAAGATTTCTGATTTATTGGATAGAAAGTGCATGTTGAATTCTTTTAATGAACTAGTTAGCGAGGGAAGCTTAATCATTGATATTAACACAAGAATTACGTGATATGAAATATATAGGATTGAGAAGACATATTATATTATGTGTTCTAAAATGTACGCTGAGACCTGAATTTTGATGTTATGCACATGCAATGGAATGAAGTGGAACACTAGATATGAATATCACTTTTTCTATACGTACACCAACATGCAGCGTAGACATTCCACTTTTGCATGTCAGCAGAACGTGTTGCTTAAAGTTATTTGGTGAAGTTCTTGCTTTGCCTGCAATAGTCAACCTTTCCTTTCCCCCTCAATGGGGTTTCTTAGAAATCTGTTAATCATAACCCACAAAAACAAAAAACAGAGTGTACTTCTTATTTTCAAAAGAGTGAAAAGGAAAAAAAAATTGTCAGAAGTGGGATTTGAACCCACGCCCTCTCACGAGGACCAGAACTTGAGTCTGGCGCCTTAGACCACTCGGCCATCCTGACTCTTTGTTCATAAAAGCATAGTTAAAATAAATGGAAGTCTGTTGTAGTATAAATTTTCTATGCCAAAGACCCAAGCGAAAATCAACGGCAAAAGGAAAACAGAACTCCCAGTTTAGACTTTTTTTTTCTTTTAAAAATGATATTAAGCAAGAAACTAACCTAATTGGAATTTAGCAACACATCTGTACAAACAAAAATTTTAACTCAAAATTAGAAGTATTGAATTCCAAAATGTCATCTATTCATATCCACCTCGGAAAAGAAAAGGATAAATTGACTGCCTAACTTCCCAAATCCAGCTGGTATATCTAGCTCAGAACAAAACTGCACGTGCGATACATGCACGGATTTTAATGAATGAAATTTTTTTTTATAAAAAAAAATATGAAATATGGTAGAGAATGAATTTATAAAAGATTAGAATCATTTAAAATAAAATTTATACTTCAAAATTTTCATTTTATTCACATAAAAAGAAAAGGCAAAGTGATTTTTCTGGGTTATATAACAGCAGAAACCGCCCCGGGGGGGTGGGGGTTTTAAAAGAGTTAGTTTTGATAGGATATAATATAGGAGCTTTTCTAGGTATAATCAACTTCGATGACTTAATTAGTGAGGTGATTAGTTTAATTAATTAATTGAAAAGTAAGATTAACCACTCATGAGATTATCGGGAATCTGATTCCGTGCTGGGAAAGCTGACTATTCAAATTGCAATTAGTAATTTCTAAAAAACGGTGAGATTCCTAGACCCTTGTACGCTTTAAACGTGTTAAGACAAAATAGAGTGTTGAAAACCTACAACCGAGACGCTTCACTAAAATCTTTAAAAATCGATTACGCAACTACGAAAATGGAAGAGATAAATATTTATCAATTAATTCTGAGGGCTTGGCTTTATATATCAGCAAAGTGTTTTCTGTTGTGTTAGATATTCATATTCATTCAAATAGTCTCTTAAACTAAAGGTTTTATGTTTGAACTTAACTTTGATAACGTGACTCCTTTAAAATTAATAGAAAGAACCTAACTTTATACAGAAAATTCAGAGGATGGATCATAGGACGTAGAGTGTGTTGAAAAATAGAGGAAATGCATACAAGAATAATGCAAAATTGAAAAAGCATAGTATAATGTTGGTTATTTGAGAAGGAAAGGAAGCCAAGAAAAAAGTGGAGGAAGAATCGAATCCAGAGGCACTATGGAAAAGTTGGTCCCCCAATTACTTTAATCAGTCCAAGAGGGGGTGCAGTGCGTATATATGTATCATATGAGACTAAGTTAACTAGTATGTGATTTCAAGTTGGGAGGGGTCCCCACTACACATGATCCATCTATGCCAATTTTTAGCATCTGCTTTGGCCATTATGCAGGCCCCATTTTGATCCTAAATATGTTATCTCATTCCCCTTGGTTGCCATATAATAATAGCAATACATCTAATTTAACTAATCCATCATGCAGAATTTGTTCTCTCCATCCCTTCTGCCTGCTCTTCTTCAAAGTCTCATTAAGCTTTCTGCTTTTAGTGTTTGACTTGATGACATTGCTTTTAAGACAATACTTCACCAAATATTTGATAAACCGAAAAAAGTCCATATATTATACAACGAATAGTAGATAATCTTTTAACGTAGCATTGATTTTATTTAACACGTAAGTCATCTTATTTATGATTAAAATAATAATAATAATAATATATTTTAATATATAATTTTAAAATTTAAATTCATAATTTTTTGTTAAATTATTTTGTATTCAACAATATATTAAATCCTGACTAATATAAAATTACGTTAAATAAAATTATAAAGATTAAAAAAAAAAATTACTAATTTTTTACAAGAATTTTGATTTGAAATATTTTAAGATTTTCTAATAAATTAAGACCTTAATAGTAAGAGTAGTAGGTTTTAATTTAACGGAATGTTGCATATCCATTATATATATGCCTTCACAAGATCATTATATCCTCTTCCCACATTTTAAATTACATAAATGTTGGATATTTCATGCATGGGCTGTGGAGCCCCATCATCCTCTCCATTCTTGAATTCTTACCTCCAGCCCTCATCATCTTCATCTTAACTCGATTTACCAAACATTAGTTCTTCAAATTCAACATAATAACTAGTAGAATTAGACTACCATTGCATTCCGATTCCAATGGATATTCACGTTTCCGGATATCTCTCGTTATACATTACTCTCATTTGGGTTATAATTCACAGAGGTATATAAACCGGATTTTTAAATGCTTTTGCTTTATTAAACATTATATATTAGAATCCTGTCATTTTTTAATCCGTTGAATTGGATGCAGGTGCATCAGGAACGACGTTTACTCTCGTTAACAAGTGTGATTACACAGTATGGCCAGGAATTCTGGCCAATGCAGGCAGCTCCACACTCGAGAGCACCGGATTTGAGCTCCAATCCGGTGGGTCTCGGAGTTTTCAAGCGCCACCCAATTGGTCCGGCAGATTCTGGGGCAGAACCGGTTGTAATTTCGATCAAAATACAGGACAGGGTAGCTGTGCCACCGGGGACTGTGGCTCCAATCAAATTGAGTGCAATGGCGCTGGAGCAAGCCCGCCCGCGTCACTTGCGGAGTTCGCAATCGGGTCGGGCACCACCCAGGATTTCTACGATGTCAGTTTGGTGGACGGTTACAATATAGCTATGCTAGTGGATACGAATGGAGGGTCCGGCTCATGCTCCTCTACTGGATGTTTGTCCGATTTGAATCAGCTGTGCCCGAATGAGTTACGGGTTGGGGGCCGTGCTGCTTGTAAGAGCGCGTGCGAGGCGTTTCGGAGCCCCGAATATTGCTGTAGTGGCGCGTATGATTCACCGGCGAGGTGCAAGCCGTCCGTTTATTCGCAGATATTCAAATCCGCGTGTCCCAAATCGTACAGCTATGCCTACGATGATGCTACGAGTACATTTACGTGCACAGCAGCAGATTATACCATCACATTCTGCCCTTCAACGACAAGGTCAGGAAGGGAGATGCTACAATTTTATTTTCCGTTACCTTTTATATAATTTATGCTAATGATTCCATTCTTATGATTTACACATTCGATTATCGCAGGGGATAATAGTTCATGAATTTTTATTTGATTCTTTAAAATGTTGGTTTGCCTTTTATTTTCGTATCAATTGGTTTAATAGTTGATACGATGGTACTTTTTCCTTCTTTTTTTTTTTAATGTTTTCCGTGGTGTACTTTTAGTATGGTACAAGTAAACAGCTAAACGATATTTGCGTGAGGGGCACATAAAGATAGTTGCCAGGCACGAGCAGCATGCAAACTGGAATCCCATTGCATGAATGAAATCTTTCAATATTAAATTAATTATTATTATAAAAGAACTTCCTTTGTGTTTATACAGCCAAAAATCGGCAAGGGATTCACCTCCTGCTGCAACTGGGTCTGAAACGGCTACATCTACTACAGGAGAGGTTCCAACGGTAACCGTTGACAGTCCATGGTTTCCCGACCTTTTCAGTGGACACACATGCAAGTGCAAGTCCCCGTCCTGCACATACTCCTTAATTGCTACTCTCACTGTGATATTCTTCTTGTGTAAGCATTACTAGTCAGTCATGACTCCTAGTATAGTATAGTATAGCATAGCATAGTGTATCTTGTAAAAGAGAATTTTCAAAGCATATATGGTTAAATCATAAAATTACAAAACCTCGTCACTTGTTCTCTTACTTACTTAATTAATCTTGCGTTTGAAGAAAAGAAACAGCTATCTTTATGCACGCATCTACCAACAAAGGAAGAGCTTTTTAGGGGAATGGAATTTATGTGATGATTCCAATCGGGATTGATGATTCAGCCGCATCCGTACTAAATAAATAAAAGTGCTTGCTTGGCTTTGAATCCCAGTTATATATAGTTTGGTCGGTACTCTGTGCCGCCCAAAATGACCTACTTTGCTGTAAATTCAAGCTTCGTACCTCTATCATTTCGGTTGCCACTCCCTTGATGCCAAGTGCAATTATGCTGCCTTGAGATACGGCCATTCACATTATATGTTATTCCTTTCTGTTCTTTTTGGCCTTTATCTGGCTAAGTTTAATCTCATAGATCTAGAGTAGTAAAGAAATTCAATGGTTATCTTCTGTAATATATGCAATACGTTTGGTCTTTTTATTTTGAATATGCTGCATACCTCGTTTTAATGACGGAAAGAAAATAATATATAAACGGCATCAACAAAGTTAGATGAACTGGTTTACGAAATTTCTCAAATCAGAACTCCTACAATGTCCAACTCGTGAATCCTCGCAAAAAAGAAAAAGGTACAGTTACCAAAACTTCATCGTGGATCACTACAATATTACTTGTCCGCCCGGCCCCAACAACTCTAACGCAGGAGCTAGCACACTTTGTAAAACAGACCCAACTGCTTTGAATCTCCGAAAGAGACCTTAAGTCTGGAGCTAACCCACATTGTGCAACTGACCCAACTTCATTCAGCCTTCACATGCAAACATTTCAGCCGAAAATATATAGGAACTAGTATAATTCCATTCCATTCTAAGAATTCAAATAGCAGGGAAGAAGACATCTGGAAATTTATTTTTTCGATAGTCAGGCATATGCTTAGTAAAGCCAAATTTGACAATTAATATGCAATTACTACTCAGTACAAGACAGAAAAGTTTATTTTCTTTTCCCCGCTATCCCGGGAAATAGGAAGAGAGAGAGAGAGAGAGAGGGGAAAACTGAAACATAATTTAGGAAAACAATTCACTATATACTAGGGCAAAATTCTGGAGGTATCGTAAGACTAAGTTATGGCTACGTACAGCAACTTCAACCGTATGGAAACAAAACTCATACTGGAGAGATATCTCCCTCTTAGGTTCATCTAAAAGATACTAGTCCAAGAAGCAGAGTCAGTAAGGGGAATTTGTCCATATCGCAAATCTAGAGCTCTTCCTTGAGATCCTTAACAGCATCATCACCTTCAGCCGATGTAGTTTCTTTTGTTTCACTTTCGGTCTCAATTTCTTCGGTATCATCCTCCTCTTCAACGGATGCTTCTGGACTGATGTTCAAACTAGACTTCACTGAGTCATAAATACGGGAAGCAAAATCCTTGGGATCATTTAACAGGAAGCCACTTTCGAAAAGCGCAGTTTGGTACATCAGCTTTGCTGTTTGCTTCACACTCTCATCCTGAAAAACAAAGCAAATTTGTTAATAAAACACTCTTTTTTCTGTCTCTCTGAACTTCATTTACTAGCTGGAATGGCATCCCTCAAAGAAGCAAGTTGAAAATACACATAAAAACAAATCACTTGACTGGCATGATGACTGTGATATTTAGGGCCACTTTCTTGCAAGAAAGGTAAAAAATAACCCCAAGATAAACATGGGTGTCTCTAGCCCTAAATAATTATGGAAAGGCAGGATTTTTATCAAAAATTGCACAGATAAATAAAATTGCATAAAGGAAACAAGAAATTTGTGATGGGGTGGGTGGTATGAAATATAATAAAATAATAATTCATAAAACTATCTAAGAGTAGATTGTAAAAACTTTAGCAGAGAATATGGATCCATAGGTAAGTGAACCTGATTCAATCGCGTCCTTAAGAAACAAAGGACTGCCATATATCAAGTTCACACAGAAATAAATAAATAAAACAGGAAGAATTCAATTTTAGAATGTACCTCAGGGTTATTAACTATTCTCTCTCGGAGTTCCATGATAATTGGGTGCCTGGGATTGATCTCAAGAACCCTCTTGCCACGCATGTACGCTTGCTTGCTAGCATCGGATAGAGTTTGAGACTGCATGATCCTCTCCATGTTAGCACTCCAACCATATTTTGATGTAACTACCACACAAGGTGTGTTATCCAAACGGTTGGATATCTTCACATCATCAACATTATCACTGGAAAGGGCATTCTTCCACCACTTGGTAAGATCCTTGAAGGATTCCTTCAGTTCCTTGTCTTTTGCATCCTTTCCAAGTTTCAAACCCTCCTTGGACACATTCTGGAATTTCTTGTCTTCATAATCCATCAAGTATTGCATCAAGTATTCATCAACTGGATCTGTGAAGAAAATCACCTGTAACAGTTTGAACAATAAAGCACAATTAATCTACATGAAGGCTTCTTCTTTCTACCCAGGATAGAAAGACAAACGTTACCCAATCTGGAAACAGGAAGTGATATAATACATTTTAAAAAATAAAAAATAAAAATGTTGAAGTTGCCTCGTAATTTTTCTTCTTAAGCCGCTCAAGGAATGGAGATTTTTCCAGTTGTTCTTTGCTGGTTCCAGTTATATAAAAGATATCCTTCTGTCCAGGTTTCATCCTAGATATGTACTGATCCAGAGTTGTCAATTTACCATCGGAATTGGTGCTGTAAGAGTTCAAGCATCAACAAAATTATTGGCTCAGTATGAAGGAATGCACGTTAGAAGTTTCAAAAAGCCACCCTGCAAATGAATTTATTTAAAAGGAAACAAGTTACCTCTCAAATCTAAGTAGTTTTGCCAAACGATTTCTGTTGGTAGCATCCTCAATAATACCAAGCTTAATAGACTTCCCAAATTCATTCCAGAACTTAGTATATTGACCTCTCTTCTCATCATCATCCACAGACTTCTCATCTGCATTAACATTTAACATCAACAGAAGTGAAAAGTAAATAAAAGACCAAGTGAAGCTGTTATAACTACAATTTAGCTACTATGGGACATTAAGTAATCAGTGGGCCTCATTCTAAAACCCACTATGTCCATACAAATAAAAAAAAAAACAAAGCCTTTGAGAACCACCAAAGAAAAGGGGACCATGAATGATGAGTCTATGTTTCAGCCATATAGGAGTTACACCATACCTTTCTTGTCCTTGTCAGCGGTTTCATCAGGATCCTCATCAGCAATCCTACGGATCATATCAAGGGCTTTCCGGATGAGTTTCTTCTTGATTGTCTTTAGACTAGAGTGTTGTTGAAGCATTTCTCGTGACACATTAAGTGGCAATGTGTCAGAATCAACAAGACCCTGTTTACAATGTCCATAAAATATAAGAAACTACAAAAGGAAAACTATTCTAATTTTAATAGAATAGACCAAGCGGCAACAATGGAGCACACTCTTCATTACCTTCAAAAAGCTAAGGTATTTTGGTAACAGTTCATCAAATTCTTCCGAAATAAATACACGTCGAACATACAACTTTAGGTTAGATTTGTTTGAGTTGTAATAACTCTCGTACAAATCTTGAGGTGCCTTAGGTGGCACAAACAGGACTGCCTTGAACTCAACATCACCCTCGGCAGTAAAGTGACTCCATGCCAAAGGTTTCTCATCACTCAAATCCTGCACGACCCATAATCCACAACTTTATAAATATTAACAAACTCGAAGTTGGTTTGACTTTATTAACACCTCTAAAAGCATACGGTAATCAAACAAGATGGTAATATACCTTGGCAAGAGAGTGGTAGAATTTGTTGTACTCTTCATCGGTAACCTCCTTGGGATTCCGCAGCCAGATAGCTTTCACATCATTCAAAAGTTCCCACTCATAGGTTGTTTCCTTCACCTTCTTTGTCTTGGGCTTCTTTTCTTCATCTTCGCCTTTCTCAGCATCTTCATCAGTTTCTTCCTCAGAAGAACTGCTTTCAGCTGTTTATTGAGTGAAACTTGGTAAGAAAACCGCTGTGACAATATTTTCAAGTTGATGAACAAAATGTAGAGCGATTGCTAGAGACTGGTTATCAACAGAAAAATCACTAAACCAAGCATACATGAAGATTCTTCTTCATCACCAGATTCATCTTCATCAGCGGGAGCCTCCACATCAACTTCTTTGCTTGCCCATATATAGATAGGGAAATTGATGAATTCAGAGTATTTCTTCACCAATTCCTGTAAAGAAGTACATTAAATCATGAGTCTCACGCTATAAATGCACAGTAAATATCAATTCTAGTTCCATTATAATTAGCTAAATTATGTACAAAATGACATAATTGACAATTGTGAGTAAAAATTGTCTGATTAATTAACAGCAATTAAAACAACAGTTCCGTCCGTACTTTAAGCTTATACTCCTCCAAGTATTCCCCAGCCTCTTCTCTGAGGTGTAATCTAATCTCAGTTCCACGTCCTAGTGGTTCGTTCCACGTATCTTCAGATATAGCAAAAGCTCCATCAGCTTTTGATTCCCAAACATGCCTGAAAGCCAAACAGTTCCCTAATCAACAAGCTGAGATGGATGCTTTTATAATAGATATAAAATTATAAATACATAAAAACACGCAAATCCACATATCAAAGACTTACTGCTTATCATCGTTATGTTTGCTAATGACCTCAACATAGTCAGCCACAAGATAGACAGAGTAGAAACCAACTCCAAACTGCCCAATAAGATTGAGATCTCCACTAGTCTGCATTTTCTCAACGAATGCTGCATGGACAAATATTCCCCAATCAACATCCTTCAAAGCTTAACTATACCTCTCAAAAAGTATAATCAAAGTATCTGATCGCACATAAGAAAGAAATTTTAGCATTGACCACAAGACAGATACCTGAAGTTCCAGATTTTGCTATAGTCCCCAAATTCTTTATCAAATCCTCCTTTGTCATACCTATACCTCTGTCCCGAATTGAAAGGATTTTCTTTTCCTTGTCTAACTTAATCTGCATTTGATCATGCCATGAAGTGTTTCAGGTATAATATAAACCATGCAGCAGCAAATCAACAAGTCTATTCGTAGTGACTAATACAGTAATGCGCTATCACCGGCCTTCATTCCATGAATAGAATCCAATTCTTAAATGAAAGTTGAGTTTAGCCATCACTATTCACTAACCTGGATTTCAAGCTTTGTGTTATCACCTTCACCCAAAATCTCTTTGTCTGTGAGAGAGAGGAACCTAATCTTGTCCAACGCCTATAATATGGCAGAGATTTCTCATCAATAAAAAGTTCGAGTAACAATTTCGACGTCAGGCTTTTCAAACAATCATAAAAAGTAAACTAGCTCACATCAGAAGCATTGGAGATCAACTCTCTAAGGAAAATGTCTTTGTTGCTGTATAGAGAGTTGATGATAATATCCATGAGTCGTGATACTTCAGCCTGGAACTCAAACTTCTCCGCGTTGCTCCGGAGCGATCTCTTTGAGATCGACTCCGCCTCCCTTTAATCAGATTAAGATTAAGATATGTTTCAGAAATAAAAATAAAATAAAACAAAAAATACGAGAAGAATGATTTAAACCACGAGAAGCTCACCTCTTGGCCACATCCGAATCAGTGGATAAACCATTTGGAACAGCACCGATCTTCTCCTCGACCTTGGGTGGATCTAGCAGCTCTTCGGAATTAACCTCTGCATTTGCCTGAAACTTTCGACCTATCCAATCATCGATACACAGTTAAACTCAAATTTCAAATGCTGCGAAACTAGCTCGGATAATCGAAATACGATCTAATAATCAAAGCAAATGCGGTTAAACCTCAGTCTGTTAGTGGCTACTCAGAAGCAAATGCAAATTCGTACGAGAAAATGAGTAACATCAATTCCCCAAAACCCTAGGCATACCTTGATCTGCGAAGAGAAAGAGGAGACATAGTAGAAGAAGAGCGGAAGGAACCGTCCACTTCCTCATTGTAGTCTATGGACTTTCCAGTAGCTTCGCCTAGTGAAATGATCTGCTTAGATTGGCATCTGGACCTCTCTGTTATATAACTCGTTTTTGGTTGCCGTGATTGTAACGGGAACTAACCTCCCAAGGAGGTGTAGGGTTTTGGATTGGCTGTATTTTGCCAGCATGGATTATCCAACGGTTCAAGATCTGGTCTCGGAAACGTGGCAAGGTCTTATTGGTTTCTTCTATTTCCTTTGACGTGGAGAAGGAGAGTGTTGTATACGGCCCCATGAGACGACTCTGAAAAAAAGTCTACGACCGATAAGTTTAGGAAGCATGCCACTGCCTCTTATGTGTAATGTGGCCTTCTCCTATTGGCTACATATTCTCTTTTCTACGTGGAGGATTCATGTTTAAGTCTTCGGCTCCACGAATTGCAATATGTAACAGCACTCTAAATATAATATAATAATTCTCTTCTATAATTATTCATAACCTTTTTTTAACCTGGACATTGATATCTTACAATGCAAAAATACATTTTTTTTATATCTTTTTTTTCCTATACTTTACACAGGATAATTAATACGGGAGTAATTTCGTGTTATCACCTTAGATAACTTTACACCACATAATTATAAAAAACAATTATGTAATTATTTTGCAAAACTTTACATGAAAATTATACTTTTGTGTGTATTAGTAGTTTATATAATTATGCAATCAAATGATAACTTTTTTTTGTCTCCCTATGATATAAAAAATGTATGTATGTTTTTATTGATAAATACAATAAGTATTATTTATCAACCAATCAAAAAAATAATACACGTTATGATACTCAATTACGAGACAAGAAGATATCAATTCACCTGTACATACGAGTTGATCCTAGTCTAATATTCCATTCTTCTGCGTGGGAGACGCAAGTGGAGAGGAAGATTATTAGTTGGGCCCCGCGTAGATTCAATACACGATGCCTAATTGACTTGCTTTACTGAGACATGACAAATATATACCTTTTAGAATGAATAACATTTTTTTATGGTAGTAAAAATTACACTAAATTTAAAATTTTCATAAATAGAGTTGGTTTAACTGGACTAAAATCTGAATTAATGACTAATATAATGTAGATAAAAAAATAATCGTAACAAATGACATATTATCTTCATTGTGCATTTTCTAATGTTCCATTCTTCCGCGTGAGGAGGAAGTTTGTTAATTGGGCCCTACGAAGAATCAACATATAATGCTTATTGACTTGGTTTACTAAGACTAATATATTGAATAAATTTTCTTGGTGGAAAAAACGACACGTAAATTTTAAAATTAATTATATCATGTGTAATTTAATTATTGCGTGTTATATTTTGTTTACCAGGACTTTTTTTATTAACAACCGTAGATTTTAAACAAAGTTCATCATCAACTATCACGTCGTCTGTATGCATTTCGAGGATTAAGTTTTCCTTTCTTTTTTTATATTATTATTTTAATTAATATCTTGCAAAAATTTAAAGTTTACAGAAAAAGTTGTACTTTAAGTAGCTTGCCAAATAAATGAATGAATTTTACTTGTGAGGGTATTAATTGAAAGAATACTATAGTATGCTGGACGCTTGGCTTTGGAAAATGCTCGTGAAGCTTCTATAATTCAGATTAAGCGATGGAAATATGTGCATGCATACACTTGATTTGAATCTCGAACAAAGGGGCCAGCAATAATCAGAACCCATACAAACTCTGCAACTTTTCCCAAGATCATATACATTCACGTAAATTTATGTATAATTTATTTCATAAATACTCAGATCCACCCCCATCTCCTCAAGAGAGTAAAAATAAAATTTGCAATTGCAACAATAAACAGTCAAAATATTGTTTTTTAAAATAAAAAAAAAACTAATAAATATCATGTGCACATATATATATTTATAGCATGTGGAGCACCAAATTAAAGATAGATCAGGTACACGACCAAATTAGAGCAAACACCAATTAAGCAACAAAAATAACATTTTGTCAAACTCAACGTACTCCAGCCTAATGGCCTAATCCATATAATGGCCTGCATTGTAAATATTGGCAATCCTTGGCGTGTGGAGCACAAAATTGAAGATAAATCAGGTACATCACCAAATTAAAGCCAACACAAATTAAGCAAAAATATGACATTTTATGGAAAATAATTATTGCACATGCCTAATCAGCGCTTGGACAATGGACATTAACTTTGTTTGGGGATCTGTAACAATTTTGTTATTATATCAAGTAGTGATCTGCTTGTGGACCTACCCTTAGTTGAGTTTTATATTGCTTTCTCTCTCTCTCTCTCTCTCTATATATATATATATATCATTTAGCCATTTATTTATTTGATTGATTTATTTCTTCGTCCTTACCTAAGCAAAGAGACACTTTAAGATCATAGGCAATCAAATTAAAATAGATGATAAAAATATCTTATGCGAAAGTTTCAACATTTAGAGTTTTTGTTTTTTTCTTACTCATGGCTAGACATATTATTTTTATTGGTGATATTTCCCCTTAAAAAATGAATGGATGATTAAATATACGATGATAAAAAAAAAACTATAACAAATATATTTCTTACTTTTCGTGATCAAACTTTGATTTCTAAGATTATAAATTTTTTGAAGTTATAATTTGTCATCATGCCACACACACGGGAACACGATCCAGTATAGATAAAAATATAACTATTTTTATTAATAATAGAAAGAAAGATGAAGAATACAAATAAAATAACGGGAGAAATGCTCTCGGGCAAAAGGATTTATTATAAGAGCTTTTTATCTGGAGACGATGATACATTATAACACATAAAAATAACTACATAGAATAATAAATATAATATGCATGGTTAAGAGATTAATACTCTCACTAGTTTTTTTTTATAAGATACCTTTTAAAATTTTTTCTAGTATTTTTATAAGACAGTTTATAATTTTAATAAAGTATTTATTTATTTTTTATCATTTATATTTAATAAAAATCTGATAATTTACGTTTATTAATTATTTATTTAATGAGAAATAATAAAAATAAAAATAAAAATGTTATAATAATTTTAAAAAATTAACTAATTTTATTAAGTGGTGTAATTTCGTTAATTATTCCTTGTAACAAGAACCCGTGAGTATAATATAATATGGAGATGCAGTTGTAGCATTTTGCACAAGAATAAGAATAAGATTATAAGCAACAAAAAATCGCGGATGAGCCACGTAATAAAGATTGCCGGATCTGGAAGCAAGAAAGGACACGTGGGGATATCTGCTTGGAGTTCTAAAAATCGGCGGGTACACGATAACAGAGTTGATTACTTCCACTTTCCCTTTCAATTCCATTCCAATTCCAAAGAGGATGAAGATAAGCTCGAGTGTCAAAAACCAAAGGGATGACAGAATTCTGACACCAAACCCAATACGGGGAAGAGGGTCCGTACCTGTTTTGGTAATTTCAGAAAATCCCTAATAAATTAAAATCCTTAAATATTCCCAAGACATTAAAATTACGCAGCCAGTCAAGGCCGTGCTCCGTTCCTTCCACTTCCAGATCCCTTTGGGTTTGCCTGATACTTGTACTTGCCACTTTGTTTTTACTTGCCCTAGGCTTGGGTGGCTATGGCGGTATCTGATGCGGTGGTTGGAAATTTAACGATGATCTACGTGGCAGTGATCGCGGTTATTAAAGCGTACGCCCTTGTTTGTGGGCGAAGCTTCAGCGGTGGTTTTGTTCTAATCGTTTCGACCGCCGTTGTGGGCCTCATCCTCATCGCCACTCTGACGTGGGACGTGTCCCGTAAAGCCACGTATGCATTCACGCGCGATCATGCTCATCATCCTCACGAGATGTGCAAGGGCGGTATCTGCTGGCACGGCGTGGCGGTGCGATCGCCGGCTTCTCAGGTCCGCTTCCGACTTCCCCAGCAGATTCCATACGGCACTTTGTGAACAGATTTTTCTTTTGTTATCAATTGGAAAATTGCTTTTCATTTCTTTTTTCTTTGTCACTGTAACATACACACAAATTTTCTCGAGTTGTCGGTGTTTTTACCCACTCCATAGGCACGAGATGTCTGCTTTTTTGGATTGAGAGTGATATATATAACATAATCATATACGATGTAATATAATAATGGGAACTGCAATTAAGATTTAGCCTAGCCTATATTATATATGTGAATGTGAATAAATAAAAAAACAGAAAATATACAATTTTGTTTTGTGTGATCTTCATATTTGCAGGCTTGAGTGCTTTACTTATACATGTAGTGTTGATGTTAATTTGGTGTTAAGGAGAGGAGAGGAGAAGAGAAGTGGCTTTCACTGGAATGGGGTAGGTTGGTGAGAGTACTGAAACTGAAGGTGGTCTTGTGGCATTTTGCTTTGCTTGGTTCTCTGTCATACTAACTGGACCCATCAGCGAAAGTGGCGTGTGATTTTTCGTATTTTTTGGTTTGTTACAAGTTGAATTGGTCTTGTCGAGTGTGATATGACTTCGGAGTTGAGTAGAGTTGGGATCATTTCTAATTTTCAGCAGCGACCTCAGGTCTACTGTGTGAGCTGGCCAAATCAGATAGGGGAAGGGGCTCAATTCAATAAGGTTGATTTTTTTTCCTACCTCAGAGTCATAGAGATTGAGCATTTTGGACCTAATTTATTTAGAGATAATATGGTCTTATTATGTTTTGGGTAAATTATCTATTATTTATGGTAACAAATTGTGTATTATTTTTAATGTTTGCGAGAGGTATATATCATTTTATTTACTACTTTTCTCATTTTCATTTTATACTACTGTAAGTTTTAATTTAATCTATATCTTTCTTATAAAAGAAAAAAAACTATATCTCATTGTATCGACAGTTAAATACACTTTTTTTTAAGGGTTCAAAATCGGTTTTGAACGCTACTATTTATTGTTTTGAGTCTACAGCGGTGTTCTGGATAACTCCTGCCATCAAAATCAGTTTTACATGCACCTTTATTTTTTTACAGTTGCAGGTGCATGTATCTATATTAGGGTTGAAGGTATTCGACATAATTCTTTTTCTTCTTTATTATTATAATTTTTTTATATAACGGCAGGGAGGTTCGAAATTCTTGACCTTCTGCATGTTATAAATCCCTTCACATGGTGACTGCTTCATGAAATTTAATGGTATTAATTGTGTAGGTTTTAGTTAGTCATCCATGTAGTGTAGTTTTGTATTCGAATTGCAAAAGTGGAGTTTGACATTTTGATCATACGTTGATTCAGGTCCATTATCGTAAAAATTGAGAAAATAAATATTACTCACAAACGCTTATTTATTTATTTTTTGTTTTCCTTATTTTGTTTGAATATATTTTTATAATTTAAATTTTGTTATATAATGACATGAAAATTTGACACAAGATTTCTTATGACTTCACTACTATTTTCAATATATATATATATATATATATATATATATTGCCATTGACTTACCCATGATTTCGCACCACAATTATTTTCAGGTATAATCACGTCTGGTGAATGCTGTCACATAATCAAGATCTTAAACATGCAAGACCCAAGACCTAATGAAAGAAAGGAAAATACTGATCACATCCTTTGTATTTATGAGTTATTTATTGGAATAAAATCATAATAAAAAGTAAAATATAAAAATAAAATAAATGCAAATAAAAAAAAAAAAAAACTAAACGTACACAATATTAAAATATAGCATTACGAAGGAATACATAGACCATGAGAAAATGTGAGACACCATCTAACTTCGTCGAAGCTAGAGGGAAAATACGACATTAGGTCTTTGACCACAGTATACTAATGCTGTCTGGTTGATATAGAAAATTGAGAAAATTATAGATGTGACAAGTTGAAAATATTGCAGAATTGTAAAACTATACAATCATCCAGAGACCGTGATCCAAAGATAAAAGCAAACCAGAGACAATTGCATAAGGAGTGCAACCTTCTGTATACAACTGTTTCTAACACTATCATTTCATTTTGGAAGAGGATGACGCCGCGGGTGTCAAAGGAAAGGAATGATCCATGTACAGCGAATGCAGAGACTTAACAATAACAGGCTTTTATCTACCAGAAAAATACAAGTGTTAGTTGGGGACATTATAAAATCATCAACGTTTTAAAACACAGGAAGTTTCTCATCTCAGTTGGTACCTTCTTTTTTTTCTCTCTTTATACAGGTTATTACTTCTATGATGAAATTGTCAATTAATTTTGTGGCCATGTACTCAAGTACCACTATGACAGTGAGAATGGAAATACTCTAGGCCTATAAATTTCTTCGACATACGAAGGAGAAATTACAGCTACATGTACCAAGCCTTCTGTGCTTGTACTAACACCTATAAAACTGCAGGAAAGGAAAACCAATGACAAAAAAAAAAAAAAAAACCCGAACTTTTCCCCCCTGTGCCAATCAATCTCATGAATCATATTACATCCATCGTCCTCCGACTTCTTTTTATTGAGTTCTGGTTCTTCTACTAAAAGGATGCCAATGGGCTGACCTACTCTTCAGGATCATTTTAGGTCATATAAGCATCAATCCGTAGGCTGTATTTATGAACAGATCAGAACAGAAAAAAAAGAAGCATAAATTAGAAACTACTTCCATGGAGATTGTGGATGCTTGTAGCTAAATGGGTAGGTTTCCCACCCACCATCTGGTTCCTTTCTTTTTCCACCAACCCCATAACTTGAGGGTTGTGGAATGGTGCTCACATGCTCCTCCAAAGCCCTGCTCTGACCAGGAAAGAAAAATTGCCTTGTAGTCAACGTATCTCTATTCCCAGCCTCAACCATAAAGCCAGAATTCAGGTCAAAGTTAGGACGTGAAGGCCCCATCCCGTTTAAACTAAGCTGTGCATTGGTCATGCTCATGATAAATGGAGGATGGGAATAAGATGACAGGACAGTTGAGGAAGATCCTGCAACTTGAGGCACAACTGGAGTTCCTCTTGAGTCCACCATGTATGGAACTGTGCCACCTGACCCGTATATAGCTGACGGAAGAGGCACTGGTGTCAATCCGTTATACCCCAAAAAAGGCGATTGATTGTATGATGCTGTGGGGCCAATGCCTAAAATACCGCCCGTTCTTGACATTGTAAGATCCACGGCAGGCTCGATTGTGTTGCCATTAGGCAAAGACAGAGACACAGATTGAGGAACAAATTCTCTTTTACTGATTTCCACTTTAGTACCCAAGAGAGAGATAACAGGAGCATCTGACTTAGAATCCCCATACGCATGGGAGATATGAGAAGACTTGCTGGGTAATTGGTCCACAAAATCAGTTTGAACATTTGGCCTATCATTCAAATCAATGTTTCTAACAGAAGGCTGCATTGATGACGACGACGATGCAGGTGATGGGCTCCAATGGCCACTCTTGTAAAAGAGATGCCCCTCCATCCTTTGGTCTGAAGGTTGAGTATCACCATCATCACCAATGCTATTCAAATCCAATTCGAGTCTGCTTGATCTTTTAGGACTGAGTTCCGCTGATGATTGCCCAGATGGGAGGCCAGACCGTTCAGCAATTTGTTTTCCTGATCCATTTTCACCCTCAGTCACATTAAGATCAATTTCAAGGCAATCCTTCCTCTGCTTGGAAATATCAGAACTCCCACCAGCAGAAAGATTTTTCTCACTATCAGAATTTTTACGAGGTGATGCAGGACGAAAGGCACTGGTGGCAGCGGATCCTTTCCATCCAAGTGTTCCCTCAAAAAGCAAAGGGGCTACGGGCAACCCAGCAGTTACTGCAGGTTTTGAAGCAGAGACAACAGGTATTGGTGTAGTCAAAGCATTTATGGAGACATCCACATCATCAGAACCAACTTCTTCATTGAGATCAAAAACACAAGGGCTCTTGTCTGAATTACCTCCAGGTTCTTGAACTGCTTCAGTTACCTGCGAGGACTCCACTTCAGGTATACATTCTGGCCCATCTTCAGTATTGTCTGAAATACTCGCATGTCCTTCCTCCTCAGGATATGAATCAGAAGAATTGCTTTGTCTAGATGAGACCTCCTTTGGGGTAACAGAAGTGACTGCATCCTCTTTGCCTATAGAATCGGGGCTTCCTGGTTGCCCGATTCCACCTTCTGAGATTTTCTCAGACGAAGAACTGCAAAATGTATCTCTATAATCACCCACTTCTCTCTCGACTTCCTGCGCTACTTTTCGGGCAACTTCCAAAGCATCCACAATGCCATACTCTAATTCAATGTCAGAACTCTTCTTATCAATCATATTAGGATTTTTTGAACCTTTCCCCGGTTTCATAGAATCAGAACCATTTGAGCGGTCCTTGCCTTCATTACCGACATGCCCCTTCACTTCCTTTACTGCTCTGACATACTCTCTTCTGGAAAATGACTCTAAGGCCTCAGGCTTTCCCAAGCTACTGCCACCAACAGATGCATCCTGCAAAGCATCAGAAAGACAGTTCTCATCCTTTCCTACAGTCTTGAGAACTTGTGCACTCATGGAATTTACATCTCTAATATCATCCACCCCACCTTTGTCAGATGAAGGTGTCATCATGATGCCAGAAGCACTGATTTTATGAAAGACACCATCCTCATTGTTTTCAACTTTGTGTTGTGAAGCAGGTTCTTTAACATTTTCAAATACTTTTGCTTCACTAGAACCTCTAGGAACAGATCCAGGTTCAGGCTCTGGCATTGTGGACATTGAAGATATCTCCAGCACTCCTAGTTCCTCTCCAGGGCCATTGATGTTTTGCTCCGGCTTCTCCTTTTTGGATAAGTCATTTAAATTGAAAACATCTGATCTTCCTTCAAGATTCCCTTGCTTAGGAAGAGAAAAGCTACATGTCCCAGTTGAAGAGGTTCCGCCTACCATGGATAATCCTTCTTTTATGGAAGAAACTTCTTGAACAGAAGTCAAAACATTGGAAAGATGGTCAGGTGATCTCTCTTTGACGTCTCCACAATCCAAATTTACAGGGGGGAGGTGCTGATTATTAGAATTCTGTACCTGAACACTGGCAACCCTTTTTGGTAGTTGACTATCCATGCTTGAGGTTTTCTCACCTCGAGCAAGCCCTGATGCATGATCAGGATCACTACTAGACTCATTCAAAGCAGACTCATTGTCCTTGACAAGATCTTTATCTTGAGTATCCACGTCAACATTTCCACCCACCCTCCAGCTGTCAAATAATACTTTCGCTCTATCCTGAACCCTAGAGCTCTGATGGCCAAGAAGATTTCTTACAGCTGCCCAAATCCCTGATGAAACTGACCTTTCACTGTCTAGATGCAGCTTTTCAACCGCTCGTAAAAGTGCAGTAATTGATTCTTCAATGAAGCCATCATTTGTGTCAACAGAATTTTGAGCATCCATTAACCACCTATTAATAAACCAAAGTCCATCCAATTGAATAAAAAGATCAAGACAATCTTTATTCTCAGTGGCAGCAATGGTGCTTGCAACAGCAGCCCACTGCCGTGTGGAGTCACCAGCATTCTTAACAACACTATCTTTCTCCTTCTGCATTACAGAGACCAGCTCCTGCACTCGAGAAGGGGCTGTGAGCCCATCTTTCATCTCGGTCAAGGTGAAAAAATCTTCAAGCGTCATATTGCTTCACATAACATTTCTCAAAGCATCAATGCCTGTTTGGACCTTTGGCATAAGAAATTTTTTCTTCCATAAAAAATTGCATTATGCTTTCAGGCAAAAACTTCACGAAGTTGCACTGCAGAAACCAGTAACAAGGTGAATACATTTTGCATGCTAGTTCTGGAAAGTTAAAATTTCTATAGGCATAATAGACATTCAAATAATTTAATATTGGATTCTAAAAGATTAGAACAAATGTCACATCAACTTCCTAGTTTACAGTAACAATAAGGTAAACTATCACTGCAAAGAAGAAATATGTTTAAGATCAAAGTTCTATCTAATTTCGCTAGTTGACCAAGTACAGGATACCATGTCTTACAGTTCTACACCATCATAAATTATTGACTATTGAGAAGACAGTTTTGCTGAATATAGGGTAAATCACAACTGATAATAAATACCTAACTAAGTTGCGTATATAATATAAATGAAAGAGATTTCTAACCCCACATCTAAATAATTATACCATTAACAGAAAAATGAATTCAATAGTCAGTTCCTTGGTTAATATATTCTCCTCCTATAAACTTAAAAAAGGCCACCAAAAATTTGCAGCAAAAAACAGGGTACGCCCAAAAGAATATTGTAGAATGTTATAGAAGTTCAAATTTCTCCAATTCAAGCGCTGATTGTGAGAGGGAGGTGCTCTGAAATACTTTTAAAAGATTAAGCAAACGTATCAGCTATTATTTGCAAACTACTGACAGCAAGAGACAATGAATGAATGGATTCATGTCCTGATGAGTGAGAAAACAGTAAAAGTTAAATCTATAAACAATAAGATTACCAGTCACTTTGAGTTCTGCTATAAGTCACAATTATCAACAAAAATTGTAACTCTCCAATCACGATCGATAATTAAATATTACTGCATCCCTGAAACAAGAAATTCAAACTAAAATCAAAATCCCGTACGTAAACGATAATTGAACAAGATAAACAAAATAAACAAAAACCAACACTGTGATTGAGAACAAATCCTGTATGAGATCAGTTGGCATATAAACCAAACATAATCCGTTAATTTCAACGGAAATAGTCAATGAATACGAAAAAGGCATAGGCGCAGCTATTGCCGTAGGCAAGTAGAATAAAACCCTAGAAATCTGCGTTTTATAATAAATATATTGAAAGCCCCTACAAAAATTTAAGGCTTCGTAGTTTCCGCAACTGAGGTGTGTCAAAATGTAAAGAAACCGGAACTAAATGCGTAATTTATCATACTCAGACACTGGAATAGTTTATAAGTAACAGAAAATCAAAAAACGGTACTAAAAAAAATAAGAGAAGCAAAAACGAAAATGAAATATGAAGAGCGAACAATATCATGCGAGAAACGAAATCAAAAGTTCACAATTGTGGCACGCAGATTACCTTTTGTCAATCAATTCGAAACCCTAACTCAGACTCAGCTCACAGATTGGAGGTCCAGTCTGCGTCGTGAATTCTAGAATGTTCTCCTTCAGACTTCAGAGTCTAAATTAGGCTTTCAGTTAATAAAGGTTGGTGCCGTTGTCTCTTTTCCTAGTCGCTTCAGGACCTCGCTTTGTGCTCTGTGAAAGCCTTTGTCCAAACCAGAGGAGAAGAGCAACGTTTTTCTTCTTCGAAAAATTTCGTTGCTGGAGTGAAATGTCTATTTTCCAGTTTTCTGAATTTCCAGGTCGACTTTACTTCGCAGGTTGGGCACTAACACGTGCGACGCCAGACGTTGTTCGGAGTTGATGGGACCAAGAATGGTTATGGACTACGGTGCATTCGAATCCGCTCGAAACTCTGCCCGGCTTGTTCAGTGAACGGGTTACCAAGTGAATCAGAATCACTATGAGACCCGACCCAAAAAGACCCGGTCATCTAATAATGAGTTTTATTTAAAATATATTTTAAAAGTTTAAATGCATAAAAACTCCACGGTCTTGACTTAAATACAACTAAAAAAAAAAAGACAAAGTTTTAAATCATAATTATTTGATTACACCTTCAAATTAAAAAAAAATGATTAAACATTTCAGTGATAGGGATGATTAAATTAATTAGATGTGTTAATAACTTAATAAGCCTAATTCAAAAACTAATATATTTTAACTCGTTTATTATATAAACTAAGCTTTAGTTTTCTATGTGTAATTCATTAACTCATTAACTAACAAATGACTTCAGATGGAAACTAAAGTGATTCTATTTTTATTTAAGATTGATTATTACCTATGTTTTATACATTAGTTTATATTATATTTCTTCTTGTTACCTGTTGTCTATATTTAAAGGTAGTCTTTTAACCTCATTGTTTAGTTCAAAACTTGGTATCAACAACAAAAACTTGATAAATACTAATGGTTGAGCATTTACGTTTTGATAGTATAGAGTTTGAAATGTTATTTTATTAAATAAACGTCATTTCAAACAATTTTGGATAAAACTACATAAACTTATTCAATGCATGTAAATTTAAATAATTAATTCACTTTATTTAATTGAACTTAACTCCTAAGTTTAAAGTGAGTACACTTTGAATTCGGCAAATTGGTATACCAATTAAATGAGCTTTTAAGTTTAGCTTAATTAGTTTATTTTCATCATCTCGCAACACAAAATGTTTAGTTTAAAGGAGAGGAAGGAAGAAAGGAAATGAAATAAAATCACCATGATAATCTTATAATTAAATACTAGAGAAAGAAACGGAGCTTAATTTAATAGAACTCAACTTAATTTAATAAAACTAAATTAATTCATATAAATATTCAATACTTTAAATTTTTGTTATATCATAGTTCTAGAATAAAAAACTAAAACATATAAAAAAAAATAGATTAAATTCATAAAGTTGTTTTTTACCTCCTCTTCTATTCTCTTTCTCCAAGCTAAAAGTTTCCTCCCAAAATTTAATTTTTAAAAGAGGTATTTGTAATTAGGGAAAAATCTAAAACTATGAAACTTTATAAATTTAAAAACTCTAACTCTAATTACCAAAAAAAAATAAAAATTTAATGAATTAAAAAATCTAATTATATCAAGAAACTTAAAGACTAAAAATATATTTATTAATTACAATACGATTCTTTAAAAGTTAACAACATTTATTTATTTATTTTTACTTTAATATTCTAAATTATTCTCAAACTGCCAGAATATGAAATTAAATTAAATTTGCTCATAATTTATAATAATAAAGCCAAAAATACTAAGATGGATTACAAAATAAAAATATAAAATTCAATTATCGTTTTGCTTTTAAGATTATGAAGCAAACAAGGTGAGTAGAGAAAAATCTCTCCATTCCGCTCTAATTCTATCCAACCAAACATTATACTAAGATGAAACTCTCGTACATTTTATCCCTCTCAGCCCCTCCCCCACCACAAAAAAAGTCATAATTTTTGCAAAATTCTTATCATGTGTACACTTGATTTCTCATCAAGATTTTTTTTTTTTTTTTTTCTGTTATGTGGATTTTTTTGTTCAATAGATCATATCTAATGAATCATTAGAATGAAAGCAATTAAAAAGATTAAATAATTGCATAAAATGTTATAATAAGACGAGTTTAGCTGAAAAACAAATTTTCATTAATCCATTTGTTTAAGAAAGGGTAAAATAATCACTTATTTGTTACGTTTCTACTGATTACACTATTTTCAAAAGATACCATAACAAACATCTTGCAACTCAATCTCCAGGAACTACTAGCTTTTGAGATGTCTTGTTTTATTTTGGCTCTTTCTCTAGAATTATGGGACGAGCTTTCGAGGAGAAATGAAAGAATAGAAACTGTCTAAACTGAAAAGGAAAGGTCCCTTCTGGTCATTGTCATTGGATTCCTAGCATTCTACACGTGCCAGTTGATACATTATTTGGCTACAAGAAACCTAATATTTATATGGCCATTGAATATTGTTTCAAACATAATTCCATTGTACTATAGAAGTCGAGATCGGATCGGAGATGAAGTTTGCCCTTCAACAAACGGAGGGTGATGCTATTATCCTAGCATCAGTTCTGTCCCTCTGCAGCCAACTTCATTGCGAGTGTGCCCCTGCTCCCCAGCATATCGGTTGAAATTTAAAAATATATCATTATGTCTCCGGAGTCATGACTTTTCAGTCAACTTTTAGCACTCTTCTTAAAAGGCTAGAAGCGTGTAGCAAAGCAGGAAGGTATGATCACTGTGCATTACTTAAAAGACTTGAGGGCACCAACGAATGGCGTGTTTGGTTCAAAGGAGGAGGAGATAGATTTCCATTGTTCTCTCACTTTTTCCCCTCGGACTACTTGAAGTGGCGAAGGAAAGAAAACAGCAATCAATATTGATGGGCTTCAGCACTATTCGAAACGATATTGGTCCGCCCAAACCCCAATGTTCCAAAAAGTTCCATGCTTTTGACAAATTGGACTTTTTGGAAAGACGAGGTTCTTTTCCACTGAAGTTGTCTCTTCTTTAATTTTGATTTGGTTACATCTAATTATTATATCATAAAAATAAGTTGAGTTTGATATTTGAGACTCTATTTGAATGAGACCTGACAAACTCATACAGCGTTATTATATTGACAGAAGTATTAATAAGTTGGTAAATATTATTTTCTTTAAGTTTTATTTGGTTACATTTAATTCAAAATAGCATAGTTGAAAGCATTTTGCTGAAACGCCAAGTTATAGTATGTAGCCACAACAGAAATCATATATACTTGAGTTGAGAAGGGAAAGATACATAAAATCATTACTACATATATACTTGCTTCGGTTTTATTTTACCAGTCACAGCAATATCTCACAATTTATTTGTTTTACCACACAGTGATTACAGTTTAAAGGCTTATTATTAACACAAATAGATTATCTAGAGATTGATTAGGTCCGGAGAAGACTGAGGAGAGTTGGTCAACATATGAACAACTTCCCTCATGGTGGGCCTAGCAGATCCTTCTTCTTCAACGCACAATATGGCTACTTTGAACATATGAATCACGCTTGTTAATGGGTAACCACTTAGCCTGGGGTCCAACACTGCCAGCACTGATGCTGCATCAGATGGCTGAGACAGTTCTGATATGGTTTTCTTCATCCAACCAACGATGTCCACTCCATCGCCGAACTCACCCACTGGTTTTCTTCCAACTATCAGCTCCAACAACACCACGCCAAAACTATATACATCACTTTTCTCGTCCACTTTCAAGGTGTAAGCATATTCTGCCAATTCATTCAACACATCAATCAGAAACGAATCATCATTGAAAAAAACTCGCTTTGTCTCTAAGCAATAAGTCTACCACTCAAACTTAATAGAAGGGAAAGAATCATTCGGGCTTCCATGGAAGCCCAGTAACAAGTCATTGTTGGCCCAAATCCGGCTGATTGAAGCGTAACACTTCACACATGAATGAAAAGCAAACAGTGGAAGTGGATGAATGTAGAAAGATGAAGCAGAAAAATAATAGGAACCTGGTGCGATGTAACCGTAGGAGCCAGCAATGGAGGACATGGACTGAGAGGCTCCAGGGTCTTGCAAGAACTTTGCGAGTCCAAAATCAGCAACATGGGCCTCAAAGTCGGCATCGAGCAATATGTTATTGGATTTGACATCCCTATGTATGATCAGAGGTGAACAGTCATGGTGGAGATAAGAAAGACCCTTGGCTGCCTCCATCGCAATTCTATACCTGCTCTCCCATTGCAAATGGCCACCCTTTGAACCATGCAACCACTCGCCCAAGCTTCCATTTGGCATGAACTCATAGAGCAACAGGTTGGTATCCTTGTTCGACACGTACCCGAGTAGCCGGACGATGTTTCGGTGTCTGATCCGCCCAAGTGTCTGGATTTCAGCCTTGAATCCGTAGTCGTTTCGTCCACTACCTTGGCCAACCAATCGTTTGATTGCCACGTCAATACCGTCTGGCATGGACCCACGGTACACTATCCCTGCACCCCCCTTCCCTATTATGTTCTCCTCCTTCAAGCACTCCAGCACGTCTTCAGCTTTGAACTCAAGCCGTTGGAATGCTGTGAGCTTCCAAGCCATGGAACTCCTGTGCTTTTGTTTTCTCATTATATATATTGTAACCAGCACCAATAACATTGCAGTAGCCAGTGCAATTGCTATAGCAATGACTTTGGTAGATTTTGAACCAAAGGGCCTATGTCTTCTACCCCTTTCCTCATCTGCGTACACCGAAGGTGGGCAATATTGATGGCGTGGTAAGCATAGATCGGGATTCCCGGAAAACGACCTGTCGTTGAAGACGATGAATTGCCCGCCTGTGGGAAGTATACCCACGAAATTGTTATTGGAGAGATCAAGGGTAGTGAGGCTCGTCATGAATCGAATCTCATCTGGAACTTGGCCTGTCATGTCGTTCCGAGAGAGGTTCAGAATGCTCAGGTCTACCATATTCTTAATACCCTTTGGAATTTCGCCAACAAGCCTATTCTGGCTCAAATCAACTGCCGTTAATGAAGTACAGTTTATAATTGAGATTGGAATTTTACCGGTAAGGTTGTTGGCGCTTATGTTCATCTTTAACATCTTCAAGTCAAATAATTGCATAGGAATTTCGCCCAAGAAATGATTCCTATCAAGTGACAGAGTTTGCAGGTTGTGGAGATTTCCAATGGCTCGAGGAATTTCTCCAGTGAAGTGATTGTTAGACAGCATAAGAATTCCAAGTGAAGCACTTGAAATATATGATGGTAGCTCCCCAGAAAGATAATTATCACTTAAATCAATTTGTTCCGTCGAAGGCAAGTTAAGAAGCCCCGCTGGAATTGATCCATTCAAGAAATTATTGTTAATTCTAACCTTTTTGAGAGACTTGCAGTTACCAATCTCGTCGGGAATTGGGCCGTAGAAGAAGTTTTGCATCAGAATAAAATCCTCCAACTTTCCTCCTTTGCACAAGTCCCGAGGAATCGGTCCGGTGAGATGATTGATGGAAACGTCCAGTTTCTTGAGTTTTCCATTTCTACCGAGATTTTCTGGCAATTGGAGGGTAAAATTGTTACCCCAAAGCTGAAGCACTTCCAGATTTGGAAGATCACCAATGAAGGCTGGGATGGGGCCCTCAAGCTTATTATGAAAGAAATGGAATAGGGTGATATTTTTGAGGTTGGAGAAGCTTAGTGGAATCTCACCAGTTAGTTCGTTGAAGGCGAGATCCAACGATTTGAGGCTAATCAAAGAAGAGAATTCAGGAGGAATGGTTCCTGTAAGATTGTTCGATTGTAGAAACAAGGAATGCATGTTCTTCAGAGAGCTCAGGCTCGGCGGAATCTCTCCGGTTAGGCCACATTCAGCCATGTCTATGAGTTGAATCGACTCCATTGAGCCAAACTCGGGCGGGATTCCTCCCTTGTATTTGTTATTGTACCCAATATATAATTCTTTGAGATTTTTCAATCGAGCCAAACTCGCTGGAATATGTCCTCCGAGTTCGTTTTCGTTCAGGTGTAAAATCTCCAAGCTTTGAATTTCTGAATAAATCTCCGGTATCTCCCCATAAAAGTAGCTGCCAGCAAGATGAAGGCGTCTGAGATTCTTGAGCTTCACCAACGCTAGAGGAAGCGGTCCCGTGAAATTGTTGTCGTAGGCATCAAGAACCTCAAGTTCTGTCATGCCAAGAGTAATTTCTCCAGGGAAAGTGCCGTTGAAGGCGTTGTGCGAGATGTTGAAGTACTTGAGAGAAATGAGGTTGGCTAACTCCTTGGGAAGATGACCAGTGAGATTGTTCTGGCTGATGGTGAGGTTAACCAGTTTGTCCAACAGTCCAATCTCCGACGGAAGGTGGCCAAACATGGGAGTGAGCGACACATTAAGATGAATCACTCGCGAGTTGTTGTCACATGTTACTCCAGAGAAAGAACAATGAGCAGATGGAGAAGAAGAGTATTTCCAATCCTCAAGCGCTGGACCCTTGGCTTTGGAACTCTTCATGGCAGCCTTCACCTTCAGCAGTGCATCAAGGTCACTGTAAGTGGTGCTGGTGCTGGTGCAAATGGTTAAGTGCAGCCACAGAAGAACATATAAACAGCCGAAAGCAGTTGTCATCTCTCTCTTGGTTCACAACTCTCTGTTGCTTACTACTCTTTGCTCATGCAAATTAATTTGCTTGTTCTGCTATATGCAGTGCAGTGCAACCAAGTATGGCGTAGAGCATATTATAAGTATAGCAAGCGTAGGAGCATCAAAAATAATATTAATATATATGCTATATTCTATAAGTTGTTATTTGGCATCGCAGACTCAATAAGTCTACTCGTGGACTTAGCTCTACAGTGCATGCAATATCTTTATTTCCCATTGGCCATTGCAGCAAAGTAGCTTTCTTTCCACGAGCCTCTCAACGAAATGAACAAAAAGTTGTTTTTAGGCGGATGGCATATTGTTCTTTGTTTGTAGATTACTGAGATAATTGGAGAACCATACAAGTTGTTGGCCATGAAAAGGCAGAGCATATATTCTTGTTTCTTTCAACGATCATCCACTAGATTGGAGAACAAATTCGTATTTGTTAAAGTGATTAAAGGGGTATTCTGCATCGAGTAATTAAATCTTAAAATAGTTTTTTTTTTTTTTCCCTTATCACAATTGGTCTTATTTGGGTTGGACCCCAAATTAATTTCCATGCATTTAGCTCTAGCTTTTGTTATGACCATAGGTATATGACCTGTTTTTTTTTTTTGCCACTTTGTACGACTACGAGTTATTAAGAGGTAATTCGTTTGTCTGGTTTGAGACTGGCTAGCTAGCTAGAAAAAACCATGAATATTATAGAAATGGCGCTCAAAGAGAGTAAAAGACAAGTTTTTTTTTTGTGTTTGATGAAGTCAAGATTCTTGCGAAAAGGAAACTTCTACAAATGTTTCATTGTCTTGGAAATTGGAAGCCACTGATAAGTAGTGGGTGTGTGTGGTACATGGTCTTCAAAAATGAGGCATTCAACCATGCAATGATAGAGATAGTGGATTATTGTCTTCCAGTGCATTTAAGTAGGACCTTCCACCATTGGCTCTTTATATATGTAGCCTCTTTTACGTGGCTCACTATTTAATTCTTTTAGCCTTACTAACTTTTATTATTCTTCTGGAAGGATCGATGGAAGTGAGCCTAACAAATTAACAGCCAGCATCATATCTGTGTCAAAATTTTCCCATCCCATAAACTTAACAAATCATTAGCTTTTGCTAGAGAAATAATGTTCAGAGACGTAAAAGATTTAAGTGTTACGAAAAAATTAGGTGAATTCAATTAAAATTTGTTATATCATACATAAATGGAAATCTGATGGTATGTAAATAATATTATATATTCTCATTCACCATGGACCTCTTACTGGAAAGCTAGCGTTGATAAATATAGATATACCAATATTGCCTCGCAAGCAAGCTCGCTATAAATAAACAGAGTAATACACTAATAATTACAGATGGCCCTCTCTCTTTGGCTCTCTCCTTCCTGTTAGATACCGAGTGGCTTTATTGCATATATTAATATCAATATCAATATTAATCATTATAATGCTGAAAATGGGAAGACGCCTGTAATACCCGAATCACGTACGTCTACTCAACTCAAGTAATTTGACTAAACATGAACCAAATTTCATTTGTAAGTTAACTGTTGTTTTCTATGCGGGAAATTTCTCCATTGCTGAAAAGGACAATGCTCGCATTCTTGTAAGCTAAAAGGGACAAAAGAATGTGCTTCGCGATAACACCCACAAAAGGCCATGCCCCATTAAGAGTCATCGGTGTGAAATGACCGTAGACTCTCTGTTATATTATTGCGAAATGCATAATTTAGCTTAGGCTTAAGGCTTCTGTTATTCTAAGCAGTCATTATATTATTAATATAATACTAGCAAAAACATGTATATTGTAAAAACGTGAATCATCTTATGGCATCCACTTATTAGTGGTTCCGCAACTAGATTGATTGATGCGTCAAAATTTTGGGTTCCGAGCTGTTTCTATGGCGTGATCCCCAGGGGATTATAGCCGAACCTTCTTGGTTTCTTATATTAAGTAAAAGCAGGGTTAAGAAAACATAACTGGACAATGACACTTGAAAAATAACTAACAAGTTTGAGAGTGCTGAAATACAAGAAGGTCAACAGGAGAGACAATTCTATGCATACCGGATGTGAACTGGTCCTGTATTCAACGAGCATTGCCATCATCGTGGTCATGGAGTTCTCCACTGCAGCTCAATCTGAATGCGGCCATTTCTTGAGTCAATGAGATGATATTTCTCGTTGATTCTTTTGTTGGTGACGACATCAGCTAGACTTATATCCACGTAACCCAGAGTTTCCTGTTTGGAAGAAGATAATGCAGAAAATCATACTTTACAAGTCAAAATGATTATTTGATGAATAATTTGAGAGCTTTTCTTCATTTTCCCCCTTTCTGAACAATATTTGCACGTTTGTTTTTTAAAAGTATGCATTTATGCGGTAGACCATGGTCAAAATAAAAATCATCAAAAACGTAGATATGAAGAAATATGGCTAAACTCCACTATATGCATGAGTTGACTGTTGGTACAAAATAATTTCGCGATGATACAGTGCGTTACCCTAGGATGCAGGATGCCCAATTTTGACGAGGAACTAAGCACTTCCACATAAAGCCTGGCACTCGTTGGGGCTTCCTCCAGCATGAACTGAAACTCTTCTTCCCATCTTGGATCTCTGTTTTTCTTAATATGCTGTATAAGTGACAGTCAATTAAAGTGAAGCCATGTTACAACCACTAGAATAATAAAAAAAAGAGGAGTATCAAAAATCAGCACATAGTCAATGATGATCTCAAGCCAAGATGCAAAAACAGATGTTCGGACTAATGTTTCTCTAAACTGTTAGATTACAGGCTCATAATAAAGATCATTTACTTCTAAATGACTAAGGTTATGTAATCCTCTCCCAGCAGAAGTAAAAAATTTACCAAAGGAATAAAAATGAAATGACAAATCAAACTTCACAATATCACAATCAGTATATTATACCTTGGTCTTCCTCTCCTCTCCTTTGAAAAGTAATCGTGCATATGGATTCGTGTGGTGTTTCCCTTCTACATCTTCGGCTTCATGGATGATAATTACAAGCAAACCACCACTAGCAGGTGTTCCTTCAGGAGCCTTTTCTATTGTATTGGAATCTTCTTCGTTCCCAGGTAGTTCATCCTCCTTAAAAGGTTTATACAACACTTCCACTTCGAGCTGCCCACGCGACTTCTCATTTTCAACATCATTTGGGTTCAAAGTCTTGAGTAAATCAAGAGTCATTACTTTAGGTTCATCTGGAGTAAGCTCTTTCAACGGAATGACATTCATACCCATCTTGTCATGCTTGCCAACCTAAGCAAAAGAAACATATAGCTTAAAATATGTAAGACAAAACTGATATATCAGAGAACAGGATCTGTATATATAATATGCAAGCATTGACTTAAACTTAAGAATGAGATTTTACATTTCCTACTTGTATTTACGTAGGGGAAAAGAACAGAGCATAGGTTGGGCAAGAAATTAGTGACTCAACAGTATTCCTAGCTTCCCGCAGTACGTTCCTACAAGAATCCTAGAGGCAACATCTCCAACTAATTCTAATCAGGAACTGTATCTGAAGAAATTACCTTCTCCCAATCATAAACATTAAGCTCTAAGACTTGAGATTCTGGGTCTTTGACGACCAGATGAAATTCCTCATTCCATTCTGGATTCAAATTGCCGTACTTAACAGTTGTCTTCTTTGAAGGGAGTTTATCCTCTGTGAGTTTGAGTTTCACATAAGGATCAGATCCCCCTATGAGATCTTTCTTTTTAAGCTTCACTGCCTTCAGAACCTTCACTTGGAGAATTCCAACAGGCAATTTCATGGCCCTGACAAACCAAGAAAATTACCAAGACTAACATCTCATATCATGAACTGAGTGAAAGGAAGAAATTAAACATGCTTACTTTGTTGGATCCATTATCTGCACCTCCAAGGCCTTGGGCCATAGATACATTTTTGCAACCTGTTCTTTAATAAGCTCCTGGAGGGAAAATACAGGGTGGGGAAATTAACACTAGATTTTTATAAACAGCAATAATAGTATGACTAAACAAAAGAAAGCTGGAAAAGGAAAGATCAAAATGCTACCTGGACAAACCTATAAAGGCCAGGAATAGACATTGCATCTGCCCCAAGTAGTTTTAGTCCAAAATCAACATGTGGCTGCACACCAAGGAATTAAAATGATAATATAAGAAGGTTTAGTTGAAATTGTGCTTGCATACGCACATAGATAGAATTTCCAAAACATAGGATTGTGTTTGGAAACACAAGGCAAAATCGTTCTTTTATTTATCAAGATTTGTCTTGGACAACAGTCCCCAAAATGTTATGTCTTAGTCCTCATTAGCAATTATCATTATCAATGAAAAATTAGTCATTTACGAGTATGACATCATACAAACCTTCTCCATGAGAGACACGTATATATTGGCAAAACAAGGAAAACTTGGAACTAGCGGCTTCAGAGTGATACGTGGAGCAGCAAATACTTGCAGATCAACCACCTACAATGTTCCAAAGGCCATTTTTTCACCGAACGTGAACAAATTGGGTGCACGTCACATGTAACCTTTTGCAGCTGTGAAATAGTACCAAACAGACCCAAAAAAAATCTATTCTCGAGAAAGTCACAATTGCATTGATATACCTGGACTGTGGCTCGCAACCCGAATGCTTTAACTGCAACTATGATGTTAGGATTCCCCGCCCACTTCACTGATGGTTCCATAATTAACTCCTTTTCATCAGTGGAATAGACTTTCATTCCTGGCATATATTCAGATCAACATCAGTCCATTTATATTTACTAAAAGCTCAGCAGCGTCGACATATGATGGAGGACGAAATACAGAAAAATGCAAAGCAAATAGGAAATGACCAGATTGAATGGCATGTCCATGGTCATTGCTAATTACTATTTACTTGGACAAAGCAATAAAGTGCGAGACGCAATATTAGCATGCATGTAGATGGGCCTCGTGAAGTATCAATCAGTGAAGAAAAAATGGGGATAACAGGCAATCCTACTAATTATTTGTTGAGTAATGAGGTCAGATATATGCTGTTATACAGGAGTTATACATAACATCAACAGCACGCACATCATGCTTGTGCAATGCATGTATTTGTGTGTGTGAAGAGAGAACTCAACCCTGAAAAGTAGGTGGTAAAGAACCCAAGGTAAGTGCTTCAAATTCAACTGAATCAATTTTATATTTTGGTATTTGCTCAGCGATTATTGGCTTTGCTATAGTCCTCGCAGTCGTGCAAATTGCCTAAAAAAGATTATCAATAGTTAGTACTCTTACATAAATTCTTATCTAAACAGACGCTTGAAATACACGTAAAATACCACAAGATGGATCAGAACATCAATAAAAAGTGGGCATACCTTGTCCAGATAGGGCCACATATTCTCAATAAATTTATTAAGCCAGTCAAGCTGCACACAAGCAAAATGAATAAGTATGTGCTGTAGAATCTACAACACATTTCTGGTTCCAGGATGACATTCTGGAAAAGAAAAATAATAATAAAATCTGCAGGAGGCGTAGGATATCCAAAGACTAACGTACACGATCATAATCTGGATTTTTAATCCACAAGGGTATCTCTGGAAGCAACTGTTGTAGGCTTTTTGAATCATGCTCAACCAAAGGACGGATAGTGGGATCCTGAAATTAGATGTGTAATTATAAAATTCCACCAGAAATGGTTAAATAGCCTAATTGGAATTGATTTAACTCCTCAAGTGAAAGTAATAAAATCAGAAAGAACACAAGTCATTTATTTATTTGTTTTGTTTCCACAAACAGAGTAAATGAAAAAGGCAAATCTTCACAAAAGCCATATAAGCAGATTAGAGCAGCTGCAAATAAGGACCGAATTACCTTTTTCTACAATGCGGGGAAAAAAAAGAAAGCAAATTTATAACAAAGCATATCAGTGAAAGTGTTGGCTGGAAAACTGACCTTGACATCTGATGGCTGGAAATATATGAATAGATAGTACCCTATCACCAGTCCGAGTGAAGTGCCCACTCCAAATCCGAAAAAACTCGTTATGACACTGAAAATGCCCATCTCCCTCGACAAGAAGCAGAAAGTGACACTGAAATTCACATTCTGGGTTGTGGGGAAAGCAGAGAAGACGAAGAAGCTACCCCTGCAGAGGGTCGATATCTATTATAAAGTGCGCAATAAAAGATCATTACAAGTGGTGGTGCCCAATCTTTTACCTCCAATGACGGTTTAATCCACACATTGGCCTGACAAGAAAATGGCAAGCACGTGAGCAGTCAGGTGCCTCTTACTGTCGGCAACGTCCAAGGGATGTGGACTGTGAGTCTGTTATTTCTTCGAACTTGGAAATGTCAACTTTCTACCAGTAATGAATGGCCCACTCCTCTCAGTTCTTGTTCTTAGCATGGATGTTAGAGATAATATGTTAGCAAAATTATCTAAAACTAAAAGCCAAAAAGAAAATAGTACTATTTTATAAATGTTTTTTTTTGGATGATTGTCTTTTTGTTAGTATTTGAGACAAATTGCCAACTTCTGATTCCGGGTAATGTTTGCCTATATTTTTGTGCTTCCAGCATTCCTTTCGTTTGTCTTTTCTAATATTTAGTTCGCCATGGCTTCAAGAGTTTTTCAACTTTTTTTTTTCCTTGTTCAAATTGAGGATAAATTTGTTATACAGGAAAAATTTGGCTACATTTATGTTCATTATATAAGTTATTGTTTTTAGGTATTTAGCATGTGCACTTCTTTTTCTTTTTTTTTAATTGTATCGTTTTAGAAATTAGCTTTATCTTGTTAAAAATAATTTTATTGATAATTACTTTTATCTAGATTGGTCACATATCCCAAAAAAATAAATACAAAAATTACGTTATATGTAAAAAAAACAAATTATTTATCTTTTTTCACGAGTGAAACAACTTTAGGGCAAATCTCTTGTTACCTGCTTCCGTTTTTCTATGTGATTATAATATTTTTGATCCATATGTGTTGTGACTTAGCAATTTATTTTCACTCATCCCATATCCACTCTATTTTCTCAAACAAGATAACGCAGCTTTTATCTTAATTCATTTCTTCCAAAACATTCCTTCTTTTGATGAATAAAGAGAATTTTAGAGGCATCACGTGGGCAAAAATTCCCTGTATGATATATAGTATTTACTTTTGGCCATGAAAATTCCCCTACGAAGAAATCGCCGAAACATGGAAGAAAAGAAGTGGGGCCTTGTGCCTCTCTGTCTGCGATAATTCATTAGATTTTACTCGAGCTCCTGTCCTGTGGGCCTGTGGTACAATTATTTTGTGCACAGTCCACACGCTATTGAGAATATGACATCTGGGTCACCAAGATAACAACGAACTATCATTAATAATTAATTCAGAAAAAAAAAAAGATAAAAGTAAAGAATAGCAGTTAAAACTTTGATTTATAAGACTTTAAATGATGAGATAAATAGGGGGAAATGTAGCTTAAAACTAAACTTGCATGTTTTCGATTCAACGAAGGCGACAGTGGGTGGGGTTAAGCCTAGGGGAAGGGGAACCGAACTCGTAGCGAATGACGATGTCCGTGGAACTTGGAGATCTAAAATGGGCTTTTCAGCAGCAGATATTATGAGAAGATGTTTTAAGGGAGTTTAGGGCCTCCAGTTTCTCGACAATACTAACCCTAAGCCCAGAACTCGATTATTTATTTTGGGCCAAACCATTGAGTTATAATGTAAATACAAAACCTTCAATCCCAGTCAGACCGAGACATGGGCAATTGAGCTTCGGAATAAAACCATGGTCATAACCTTGCAGTTGCCGTGCTCTTGGGGTTGAAGAAAGAAATAAGGTCATGCTATTTGGTTAAGGTCAATTTCTTCTATCTGATATTTTCAAACAGATTGTATGCGCAAGTGGTCACTATTGACAGCGATGTCATACGTTAAGGAACCGACCAAATAGAAAAACCATTATAGTATAGTAGAGAGAAAGGTAAAAGGATTTTATTACAAAGTTGGGAAACTCTAATCATTGGTCGGTGGATCTACATCAATCTTCCCATTTCCTGCTTTCTTGCGCAGCTCATGTAATGTAATCCACCCATATAATTGGCCAAATCAAACAATTAATTTATTTTTTTTTTCCTTTGCGGAGACGGGTACGAATAGTGAAATATACGCCAACCTTATATGATATTTCTTGCTGGCAGTTTTATGTCTTCTTATTGTAAAGAACAATATGTGGTTTTATTTTGCTGCGACTTAGCTTTCTCAACTGAAAATGATAAATCGAAAGGAACCAGACAGTGAAAGGGGCAGACCCCTCAAGTCATCAACAGCCCAACCTTATTTGTTTTACCAGAGTGATATAGTCACGTCCTGCAAGTTGATAATTATCCTTCTATACATCAAAGTCGCCTATATATATGTCAGCTGCGGCAATTTTCAGATTTGTATGCTAAATTAACTCGAGAGGAAAAATTTCACAATTTTGGAAATTAATTATTTCACAAGACGGACCCACATTTCTCAAGAAAAAAAAAAAGTTTTCAAAACTAAAAATTAATTTAATTTTTTCTATACCGTATAAATACTAAATAAATATAAATATATGAAGAAATGACTAAAAAAATCTGATTAAAAAAAGACTAAAAAACTTGTAGACCAGAGTTATTCCCCGCAGGTTCAGTCAGGGGCAATAAACAAAGAGAGAATACCAAAATCGTAGGGCCCACTCAGTCGAAGACGTTTATGGCTAAGATTTCTCACAGCTTGTCTGACTGGACCAACTTCGGGGAACCCGATGACATTATCAATGGTCACCATCTTCTCAACGGCTATTTCTATAAGCAGAATCCAACGGTCAACATCTCTCCGGCGGCGGCCGCCCTCAGCATTCTCCGGTCTTAGATAGCCGACCGCTACTGTTGTCGGTAATTAGGAGTAATAGTGACATACGTAAGTAAATTACTATACAAAAAAGAAACACATACGATGAATTATATTATACTTTTTAGAAGGAAAAAAAAAAATTAGAAATATAAGTAGCCGTTGAGGCCGTGATATAAAAAGACGGTACGAGCGCAAGTTCACAGAAAGTTGCTGGGATAGAAAATAAAGATAGACCCTTTGGAAGGCAGGGTTTCTGAGATCCGCTTGGAACAGAAAGCTCATATTCTTTTTGTTTTTGGGCTTAACGTTCCTTTTCTTTTTCTTCTCATATTTGTTAAAATATGTAACCTGTACAGGTTACTGATCCGTTTCGTTTGTTTGAAACTCTAAACAAGATCATCGCTTTTTTCTGTGTGTAGTTTTTATATATAACTCTTTGATTTGAAGATCCATTCATAAACTTTATTTTGAATGGACGCAGTTCTGACACGTTACTGGGCAGAGCAATCCATCGCTCCCTACAACTACAAGCAAATCAGTACCAAAACCCGCAACAACGCAGGAGGTTTCATTTCCAAAACCTCCGAGAATTTTAACAACTATGGAGGACTCTTGCACGCTCCTCCGCATTCTGTATTGCCTTTCTCCTACCCAATCTCATCAGCTTTTGTGCATGTTAATAACCAACAGTACCCACAAAGCCAACAACAGCCACCTCTGCTTCCTTTACCTGTTTCCGCAGCTCAACAGCCTCTCGTTTCGCGAAGCCTTAACCGAGGCATCTCCTGCCCTCCCGCTAATCGTAAAAACAGGACCAGACAACCCTCTCTTACGCCAAAGAAATCCAAGCGAGAGCGAGTGAAGAGAGATTTAAAACCAGAGATATCGAACGCTTTGGATAATCGGATGGGACCCGACCCAAATCATCTTCCTCTTGTTTTATCGCGGTCAGCTTCATCGTTGATGGGGAAGGACCTGGCTTCGCTTGCCGTGGAAAATATCGAAACTTTTTCTGGTTCCATTTTCAATCTGGCTCCGCCACCGAGCAGCTTGCCCTTGCCCAAGTTCTCTCTCAGGCCAAAACTCGGCTGCAACGCTCAGGCTCAAGCAGCGGGTATTGACACCGGAGCAACTGACAATCTCCGACGAATTCTACGTCTCCGATGAAGCTTTTTCTTGTTATAGTGATAGTGTTGTGACAAGAAGGAACGCTTGGGTTGGTGACGCACGTTAATTTACATATTATGTAATGTAAATAAGCGGATCGGTGAGGGTAAATTCCTGCTTGCGATGAATAATGGTTGTTTTCTTGTTTTTGTTTTTACAGTGTTTTGTTAGCTGAATTTTGTGTTCACCACCTGTGTTTTTTGATTTGGGGTGCACAAAAGATGATTTCCTATTTCTTAAGATAGTTGATGCTATGATATTTCTATATAATAATAATAATAATAATAATGTTTTATGTATTTTATTCTTAGATTTGTGTGGGTAAATTCTCACTTTATCCTTCGTACCAAAGAAAGAAGAGAGATCAAATAAATCTGTGATCCTCTACTAAATAGTAAATAGAGAAGCTCCAAAAAAATAAAAAAAAAATAAAAAAGGTACTGCTGTGCCTGTCTGCTTGGAAAAATGCAAGAGGGTTAGGGATAAGAATTAATGCATATGATAAATTCCCTCTAGTTCCAGTACAATGATCTGTAATATACTAATGCCTGCTATGCTTGGGTTGACAAACTCGGCTAATCACACCCTAATGACACTTTCTCCTCCAGTTCACCTCTTCGGAAAGTTTGAAAATATATTTATTTTTATTTTCTGCTTTGGCTATGATAAAGCTAAAGATTGAAAACGTAGTCAATTAGCACCAGAATGTACTTGTAAAGGTGAACCTATTTAGCACCAGCTGCGCTTAGATGTACTCAAATTTTATAAATTAGAATCAGACAGAATAAGAATATGATTTGATGTGAGAACGATATTTAATATCTTATGAAAGAACAAAGGATCATCCTAGTACCAGCTGACATGAGTTGTTCCAATAATTTGTTGTGCCATACATAGAAGTGATACCCCGCATATGTTTTTTTTTGTTTTTAATAGATGAAAAAAACCATATTATATAAACCGCCTATGGATTAATACAAGAGTTTGCATTCCACAAAATTTTATGCTTAATAAACTACCACCATATGTATAAATTTTCCAAATTAATTCATAATAATTTATGATATAAAAGTGTCTGAACTAAATTGATTCTTATACGTTTGCTATAATAGATTCACAGCCAAAAAGAGATAAGGTACAAATTTATCAAAAAAGAAATCATCAATTATGTATAAAAAAATGATTTGACACATAAATATAATCTTTAAAGATAAAATTTTGATATAAGCTAAACTTAACTTTTAGTTTAAGCGTTTGAATTAATATTAAAAAATTAATTTTTAATTGACAAAATGAGTTTTAAATAGGACAAAATTTAAAGTAACGAGAAATATATGAAATAAATATTAATTAAAATATTTTTGTAGTAATGTTCACAACCGAAAGAAATAAAATATAAAGGTGTAAATTTATCAATAATCATCATTACGTATGCTCTGGTTGATAAATTGAGTTTTTTATGAGGCAATTTTGAGGTTAGATCAAGTGTGCCAACTAAATTGAATATTTTGTTTTAATGGACTCACAACAAAAAGAAATAAAGTACAAATATCAAATTATCAAATAGATATGACCCGATTGACAAATGAAAATTTATGTGAGGCGAATTTTGAGATATTATGAAGGGTTTAAACTTTAAGATTAAATTCCTTTTCAGGGCATACTAAAACTCGAGTAAAAAATCACCATCATATTTAAAAGTTTAAATGGAAAAAAGAAAGGCCGAGCCTTCAATTGGACTGGGCTTTCATTTTCAAATTGATGGAACCCAGTTGTACGAAAATACCAAATACCCACTCTACGGTGCAGCAGATACTATAAAATAATGAAATCAAAATATGGGTATAAATGACAACATTGCAATTGCATAACCCACGTCGTGGAAATCGCAGCCCATGCTGAGGTATCCTTCCCTCACTCTTTGATTTTGATGGAAAAACGGAAAAAAAAAAAAAAAAAAAACACTCCATTCCGTTTCTATATTTGCATGTTAATTTTAATTTTAACATTCCAAGCACTGTATTTTTTCATATTTAGGTAACCTGTAATTACAATCGGTTCAGTTTCATGTTCCATGTTAAAACACGTGTTCCGTTTCTTTTCTTTTCTTTTTTTTTTTAAATTAGATTCCTTAATTATTCAATATTCTTTCATAGTTACCCATTCAATTTAAAGTAAAAGCGTTTGCATATATATTTCTACACTGGTCTTTTTCAATTTTTCGTGGACCATGGAGTGGTGGTCCTTCTGCTTTGCTAGCCCTAATCATAGCCTAAGAAACTGATCCGATGCCCGATATACTGATTTATAAAGCTGATCGTATAAGAAGGAGGATGGGGCGCTACACAAGTAGAAAGTTGGGTTACGGTGAACCAGAAAATCGGCACAGAGGTTGTTGGCTTAATTAATAGGGTTTTATAACCATAGTTACTAATTGTGGCCACGTGCGTGCTTTACGTGCCACTCGTTAACCATTGCACTTTAGCTTTATGATGATTGACAAAATTTCCAAAACGGCAGTTATGAAGCCGAGATGTTTGTTGGGCTACTTAATTGAACCACTTTACATTTATTGGCGGGAATGGGCATGGAGTCAGTGTCCCTCAAAACTCCACGAGCAATACATGCACACACAACACCTATTTTATCTTTCGCCTGTTTCTTTCTCTCACTCTCTATGTCTGCAAAGTTTGGAGTTCAATAAATGGCAAAGGAAGAACTAGAACTTGCCTCCAATTCCTGTTCAGAACAAAACCCACCTTCTAAAATGGACGACAAACCAGGCAAAAGCGAGAGTGTTTCCTTCTTTGGCTTGTTTGCTGTCGCTGATAACATTGACTTTGTTTTAATGTTCATAGGGAGCCTTGGAGCGTGCGTCCACGGCAGTGCTCTTCCTGTCTTCTTTGTTTTGTTCGGACGTATGATCGACTCTTTGGGAAATCTATCCAAGCATCCTCACAATTTGTCTTCACGGGTTTCCGAGGTACATCAACTCAACATATTGGAATCTTAAATATCAGTTGCTTGTACTTGTGTTGCAGCATGACACTTTCTTGTATTGCAGCATGCTTTGTACTTGGTATATCTTGGTCTTGTCGTTCTGGTATCCGCCTGGATTGGTAATAATGTCTTCTCTTTCCGACCTCATTATAACTACTACTTTCTCTTTCTTTCGAATGATAATTTATTTCACTTCTTCAGGAGTTGCGTTCTGGATGCAAACAGGAGAAAGGCAGACAGCTCGTCTGCGGTTAAAATATCTGCAGTCAGTTCTAAAAAAGGACATTAATTTCTTTGACAACGAAGCCAGAGACGCTAATATAATTTTTCATATTTCCAGTGATGCTATATTGGTGCAAGATGCAATAGGTGACAAGGTACAATTAACAGCAGACAGAGGTGTTCTGTTTTTTCAATATACATTATATAAGATTGATTTGGTCAAGGTTGCTTGCTTGATCCTATTTATTGTTGAATTCAATGCAGATAGGACACACCATACGTTACCTTTCTCAATTCATTGTTGGATTTGCCATTGGATTCACATCAGTATGGCAGCTTACACTTCTCACCTTGGCTGTTGTTCCATTAATAGCTGTAGCAGGGGGAGCTTATACTATAATCATGTCTACCTTATCAGAAAAAGGTGAAGCTGCTTATGCGCAAGCAGGCAAGGTTGCAGAAGAGGTAAGCTCTGATTCCATTCCTTTAATGTGATTTACTGTGCATAACCCTTTTTTTTATTTTTTTATGGATCAGGTAATTTCTCAGGTACGTACTGTGTACTCATTTGTAGGAGAAGAGAAAGCAGTTGGTGAATATTCCAAGTCACTTGATAATGCTCTTAAGCTAGGCAAGAAGGGTGGTTTTGCAAAAGGAGTTGGTGTGGGATTTACATATGGGCTGTTGTTTTGTGCCTGGGCATTGCTTCTCTGGTATGCAAGCATTCTTGTGAGGCATCACAAGACAAATGGTGGGAAAGCATTCACCACAATCATTAATGTTATCTTTAGCGGATTGTAAGTCCTTCTTATTCCATATTGATATGATGAATTTTAGATAATAAGAAACTTGACAATTCATTGCTCTATTCTAGTGCTCTGGGTCAAGCTGCTCCAAACCTTGGATCTATTGCGAAAGGGCGTGCAGCTGCTGCCAATATCATGAACATGATCGCTTCAGTTTCAGAATTCTCTGGAAGGTTGGAAGATGGGGAAGTTCTACCATTAGTATCAGGGAATATTGAATTTTGTGAGGTCTCCTTTTCTTACCCCTCAAGGTCCAATATGATCTTTGAAAATTTGAGCTTCTCAGTAAGCGCAGGGAAGACCATTGCAGTTGTTGGTCCCAGTGGTTCAGGAAAAAGCACAATCATTTCCTTGATCCAAAGATTCTATGATCCCACTTCAGGTAATTAATTTAAATCAATCAAATATTAATTCTCAATTCCGATTGATTTTAGCATATATTATAATTATAATTACCACGAAGAGTAAGAGGCGAGGCTAAAGCATAGAGTTTCACTAGGTAAGATACTCTTGGAAGGGCACGATTTAAAGAGCCTTCAATTGAAATGGTTGAGGGAGCAATTGGGTTTGGTCAGTCAAGAACCAGCATTGTTTGCGTCAACAATATCAGGGAACATTTTATTTGGGAAAGAAGACGCTGAAATGGATCAAATCGTACAAGCCGCCAAAGCTGCAAATGCACATAATTTCATTCAAGGACTACCTGATGGTTATGAGACTCAGGTTGGGGAGGGAGGGACCCAACTCTCGGGTGGCCAAAAGCAGAGAATTGCTATAGCCAGGGCCGTGCTCAGAAATCCAAAGATATTACTTCTAGATGAGGCTACCAGTGCTCTTGATGCAGAATCAGAACTAGTTGTTCAACAAGCACTAGAAAAGATAATGTCTAACCGGACGACAATAATAGTTGCACACCGATTATCCACTGTTCGAGACGTTGATACAATCTTGGTCTTGAAGAACGGTCAAATTGTTGAAAGTGGGACTCATCTGGAACTGATGTCCCAAAATGGCGAATATGCCAATCTGGTGAGCTTGCAGTCATCAGAAAATGTAACAAGTTCTTGCATCTTATCTCGTTCTGGGAGTTCAAAAAATTTTAGTTTTAGAGAAGTTTCAGAAAATGAAAACAATGAAGAGGAGTTTAAGTCAATTACAACAAGAAACCTGGAACGAGGCTTCCCATCAAACTCTGCTTCATCTCCGTCAATTTTTGATCTATTGAGACTGAATGCACCGGAGTGGCCCCATGCAATACTAGGATCCATGGGTGCAATTATGGCTGGTATGGAAGCTCCTCTGTTTGCCCTTGGAATCACTCATATTTTGGCTGCATTTTATTCTCCTCATGGTTCTAAAATCAAACAAGAAGTTGATAAGGTAGCTCTTGTATTTGTTGGAGCGGGTGTTATTACAATACCTATTTATCTGCTGCAACACTATTTCTATACATTGATGGGAGAGCGTCTCACTGCCCGTGTACGCTTATTAATGTTCTCAGGTACTCCTTAAAGATACCATCAGAATCATATGCATGTATAGTCCACATTTCGTACTTTAACCTTTGAAAATTAATATGAATTGCAGCTATTCTTACCAATGAAATTGCGTGGTTTGATTTGGATGAGAACAACACTGGGTCACTAACAGCTATGCTAGCTGCCGATGCAACATTAGTAAGAAGTGCTCTGGCTGATCGACTCTCAACAATTGTGCAAAATGTATCGCTCACAGTAACAGCATTTGTTATTGCCTTCACATTGAGTTGGAAACTAACAGCTGTGGTCGTAGCCTGTCTCCCTCTGCTTGTTGGAGCTTCAATCACAGAGGTTAATCTCAAAAACTATCACTATTTGCTTAGCCACAGAAATAGCTTAATTCTAAGTGTTTGAATGTTTTATGAACCAACAGCAACTTTTCCTCAAGGGATTTGGAGGAAACTACAGCCATGCCTACTCTAGAGCAACCTGTGTGGCACGTGAAGCCATTGCTAATATACGAACAGTTGCTGCTTTTGGGGCAGAAGATCGAATCTCAATCCAATTTGCCTCTGAATTGAACAAACCCAACAAGCAAGCACTTATACGAGGCCATATATCCGGTTTTGGATATGGTATAACTCAACTGTTTTCCTTTTGCTCCTATGCACTTGGGCTCTGGTATGCATCTGTTTTAATCAAGCAAAAAGAATCAAACTTTGGAGATATTATAAAGTCCTTCATGGTTTTAATTGTCACTGCTCTGGCAATAGCAGAAACACTAGCCCTTGCCCCAGATATTGTAAAGGGGTCACAAGCACTAGGGTCGGTTTTCAATATCCTGAGAAGAAAAACAGCAATCACTCCCAACGATCCCAAGTCGAAGATGGTAAGTAATGTCAAAGGAGAAGTAGAGTTCAAAGACGTGTGCTTCAGTTACCCAATGAGACCAGATGTGATCATCTTCCAGAACTTAAACCTCAAAATCTCAGCAGGGAAGAGTCTAGCAGTAGTAGGCCAAAGTGGATCCGGAAAGAGTACTGTGATTTCACTGGTAATAAGATTTTATGACCCCACTTCTGGGTTGGTTCTAATTGATGGATGTGATATCAAAAGCGTGAACTTGAGATCTTTAAGGTCGAAGATTGGTTTAGTTCAACAAGAACCTGCTTTGTTCTCTACAACAATATATGAAAACATCAAGTATGGTAATGAGGAGGCATCGGAGATTGAGATAATGAAAGCAGCGAAAGCAGCAAATGCTCATGAATTCATCAGCAGAATGCCTCAAGGGTACGAAACTGAGGTTGGTGAGAGAGGAGTGCAGTTATCAGGAGGACAGAAACAGAGGGTGGCAATTGCTAGAGCTATTCTCAAAGATCCATCAATTCTTCTGTTGGATGAGGCAACGAGTGCATTGGACACTGTATCAGAGAGGCTGGTTCAAGAGGCTCTTGATAAGCTAATGGAGAGCCGAACAACAATTTTGGTGGCTCACAGGTTATCAACTGTCCGCGATGCAGATTCCATTGCAGTGCTGCAAAATGGGAGGGTCGTTGAAATGGGTACTCACGATCGCCTCATTGCCAAACCAAATAGCATTTATAAGCAATTGGTTAGCTTACAACAAGAAGAAGCTTGATCCATCAATAGATTCCTACAAATTCCAAGTTAAAGTAATATATGAATTAAAAGCCTAGTCTTGTAATTGTGCATAACCTACCTGAAATTTGATTTTCACACGACTGGTTGAGATCATAGAAATGCGTACACGAACCCCAAGAGAGTTGTTTGCAATAAACGTTACGTACAAATTTTGTAATTTTTTTTTGCTTTAACTTTACTATTATCAATCCAGAATCTACCATTAAACACTCCGCCCGGGCGCCCCACTCAAATTCCATTCTGGGGCCCACGTTCTTACTCCGTTGTATAATTGGCCGTTAAATGTAAGCCAAGGTATGGTCATCCTGTCCGTATCCGGTAACAACTCCCACTTTACTGACTGTTGTGTCGAGCAAAAGGATATTATAATACAACTAAAATTAAAAAAATGTTAGACAAAAAAAACTTTCGTTTTTTATTTTTTTGTTATTATTTTTCGTTTTTATTTGGAAAAACAACAACGACAACTCGCCCATAGATAAAGAAGAGGAAGGGTAAGTCAGGAGTAGGCAGCGGCACATGCAGCTTTGCACTTTGCCTTCCATGTGGCTCCAAGAATCAACGATCCCCGTATATTATTGGTTAGAATTGATTTGGCACTTTGTTGCGCAGTCAGCGGCACATTATCTTGAAGAAAACATTGAAAGAAAAAAAAAAGAAGAAAATGACATGAATAGATACTTCGTTGATAGAAAAAAACGAATAGATTTTTGTTGCGTTTTTTTTTTTTCTCTCAGGCCAATTTTCTTTTTCACTAAAATAAGATTTTATCACCGTAACAATAATTATTTCCTTAGAAAGATTGGAAGTGCATCCTCTTCACTATGCATTATTATATGCTAAGAAGGAAGATTAGAAAGCAGTATCAATTTAGAGTTTAGATTTTCAATAATCCACGTAAGATTCAGGCAATCATTTGCATGTGTTATTATATATCTTCATTGCTTTTTGGTATTCTATCGAATAATTTAAAAAAATAAAAATAAAAAAAGAATTGGAAAAATACAAAATTTTAAATTTGAAGACCGGGCCGCTAAAGCGCTGTATGACCAGGATCCGATGGTCATATATGACACAGCTGGCAAAAAGTTGTCTGGGACTGGGTCAGCCAACTCTTGAACCAGTGAGTTCTATGTTTTCGACTTGAGATTAGTTCCCTCGCCTCTCAGGCTTCGCCGTCCTATTCCTTTGAATTTAGTTCTGCCAATTTGCTCCACTCTCTCTATCTCTCCCCCTCTGTCCATACAATTAGGGTTTAATGCTACTCTGCACTTGACGTTTCAAGATTTTACTCGGAAACTGCTAGTGTTTCTTTCCTTCATAGCTTTGGAGTATCAGTGAACTGTTTTCTTTTTGAATGAACGGAAGAAGGAAGAAAATCTGAGACTCTTGAAAGAGGAATTGTTACTTCACATTTCGTTAGGGTAGAACTAGAAGATCTACGACTTCCTTCGGAAAATGAGCGCCTCCAGGTTCGTTAAGTGCGTCACCGTCGGTGACGGCGCTGTCGGCAAAACCTGCTTGTTGATTTCGTACACTAGCAACACATTTCCTACGGTTAGTTTCTTCGCTGCGATGTTTCTTTCTTCTTGTCTGAATCTATGATAACTAATTGCTTTCTTCCTGTTGTCTCTGGTTCTTTCTTGTAGCAAAAATATAGAATCAATCTTTATGATGCTTGTTTACTGTTTCTCTTTTGGAATTGCTACTAAGTAAAATATGTTCTTCTCTAGAAAAAACGCGTGCAAATTTCCGTAGACTATCAGTATGTGTAGCAGAAATTTATGTTACCGTATTGGATTAGTTTTCTAGATTCTACCTAGTTTCAAAGTATGGTTGCTTTTAGTCTTGAAATTTACCACAGTAGGAACTCAGTTGCTCTTATTTTTTAAAAATAAATAATACTGAGCTGAACATTCTCAATGGACCTAGTGCTTCAAGATCTTTTTTATTAATTGCACCAACCGATACCCTCATACCAGCTGCAGTTTTCTGTTTCTAACTTTGAAGGAAAATTTGCTAGATGTTTCTATTTTACTTCTATTTTACGGATAGAGGGATGGAGAAGTAGAGAAGCAACATTGTCAGATAGGGATTGAACATCAGGACACAATATGCCTACACAGTACAGACTAAGGTTTATGGATTTGTGCTGTTGAGTTAGGGAGTCCTTATTCTTTCTGTCACCTTTCCAAATTCTGATGGATTTTTTTTTTTCTCTTCTAAACATTGGAGCTTTATGGTGTTATCATTCTGAGTTTTCTCGGTCATGAATAACAGGACTATGTGCCAACCGTTTTTGACAATTTTAGCGCTAATGTTGTTGTGGATGGAAGCACCGTAAACTTAGGATTGTGGGATACAGCTGGTAACGCTACAACCACGGATTTAAGTTATAGATTTGCTTATCATTTTCAACGTGGTTTGACTTATGCTTTGACAGGTCAGGAGGATTATAATAGATTGAGACCTTTAAGCTATCGTGGAGCAGATGTCTTTATACTTGCCTTTTCCCTTATAAGCAAGGCCAGCTATGAAAATGTTGCGAAGAAGGTTTACCTCGACTGAGGAGAACTTAGTTCAACTGGTTATCATTTATGTCCGTTTCTGCATTTACATTGACTAACGAAGTTATTGCACTTTTTGCTCTTCATTTCAGTGGATCCCTGAACTAAGGCATTATGCCCCTGGTGTTCCAATAATTCTAGTTGGAACGAAGTTAGGTTAGCTTTTATCTTCTCCCATCCTTGAATAGGTTGGCATAATGTTCTTAGATCTTAATTAATTTGCATATAATTGGGCGTTTGCCCATGTAGTAAAATTTGGTTCCCTGCCAGTTTTTCTCTAATTAGACGATGATTGTTACATCCTGCCAAGTAATCTAGATAATCATGTCAGTTACAACTTGCTTGCTTTTTGTCATCAGCAATTCTTAAAGGTTTTCAACACAATTTTGAGGACTTTTTTTTTTCTCTAGCTTTTTGTTATCAGAAGTTCCTAAACAACTTTCATTCATTCTTTTCTAGCTTTTGTGTTTACTCGTCAACTCTGATTTTGAGGACCAGGCTTGGAGTCACCAATTTCATATATCATATAAAATGTGCATCTGGAATTTTCACCTAATCACTGCATGGAATGCCACTTGTTATCAATGTTTAAGGAGAAATAGGGAAGGAAAAAAAAATTGAATTTGAGGCAGAGTTGTTAGAATTCTTGGTTTGATTTGTTATATCTTTGGGAGAGATGAAGACGGGGGAGAGTTCATCTATTTATATCTAGGTTATGGTCTGATGGTGCGTGATGAAAGCAGTAGATCTCTGTTATTTGGATAACCTGCACCCTGAATCATTGCTAAAGTTGGATGTTCTAAAATAGCTTAACTTCAATGGGAATTGGGATGCAAAACTAAACGATCAATCTGATCCGCAGATCTTCGGGAGGACAAACGGTTCTTTGTGGACCATCCTGGTGCCGTGCCGGTTACTACGTCACAGGTAGTTACTATCATGATCTAGGAATGGCCGACTCTAAATTTACATTACTTGATCTCGTCATCCATGTTTGATTTTGTTATATTCTGGCTGAAGGGAGAAGAATTGAGAAAGCTGATCGGCGCTCCTGCCTACATTGAATGCAGTTCAAAAACGCAGCAGGTTTGTGGTTTTTAATTTTATTACTCGCCATGCATTTATGCGTGGTGCAATGATTGTTTTTAGCATTATTAAAATTGGCGCAGCTCGATTAATTTTATTTTTTTTCACGTATTTTCCTTTTTAATTAATTTTAAATTATTTCATTTTAAAACTGATAAAATAACATTAAAGCCCAAATATGAAACTCTGGAAAAATTAAGCCTGACAAAAAAAGAAGCCCAGCTTGTTTGACAATTCTAAATGTTTGTTTTGCTCTTATGACGGTTACGGGTTTCATTTTTATTGTCACCTGCAGAATGTGAAAGCCGTATTTGATGCTGCTATCAAAGTAGTTCTACAGCCACCAAAGCAAAAGAAAAAGAGGAAGGCACAGAAGGCTTGTTCAATATTGTGACGAACAAATCGAGAGATTATATTTCTCACCTACCTACCAACTCACTCTTTACATTCAAGGAAGCTGTGTATATTTGGAATGACATTCGAGAGATTATATGTGGCTTTGTTAACATTCGCCCAGATAATTATGGCATCGGCCAGTTTCTTTTATGAACTAGCTAATTGTGTTTGCTCATTTATAAAACAATTATCAAATGGTTGATGAAAAGATCAAATATCATCATATGAACAAAGTCAACCTGCACAAACTAACGAGTCCACTCAAATCGATTAATAAACCACAAGAGGAATTACGACTAAGCTTTGGAATTGATGTTTGTTTAGAGGGGATATAAGCACAATGCTCTTAATCAAACCTTAATAGAATCATATTTCTCACCCAATAAACCACCCTTCTGCTTTTGAAATTGGATGTATCTCAGTCGTGATTAATTCTATCAGGTTTTGGATTGTATCGCTTGTGATCGGTGGGTTTCCTTTCTCAAAATAATACAGTTACCTGGAACATTTTTATCTGTTAGTCTTAAAAGTTATTATTGGAAATAGCATGTCAAATATGAATTTTAAGTACTGGCTTAATATGACTGACTCGTTCAGTATTTCAACAAATAGTGTAACTGGACCACTGCTACCCCTGGTTACATTAGCCATCCTCAAGGCACGCTTAAGGCAAAGTGATACCCTGTAATATGCCAACACCCGATCCCCAACAAAAAATTGAATAAAAAAAGGACAATTAGAAACCTGAACGAAGTCCTCTTAGAAAAGGGAGAAAAAAGAAAGGCCATATTACTGCCGAAACATAGAATGAAGCATACACGCCAATGTGTGAAACCAATCCAACCAAGCAAACTAAATCCCCGAATCCATTATCAGCTTACCTTTCTCCATCCTTGATACCCTCCGGATCATCAACCCAGAAGAGATGAGAGCACGCATAAACTGCTCGGCATTGATCAGGTTTCTTAAAGATTTTTGCTGAATACTACGAAAAGAAAGAACAGTTTAGGGTATGGCATGCATACATATCAAAACGGAGAACTTGTGGAAATTCGTACCCCAGTGGCCTTGTGCGTTAAAGTATCTCTGTTCTCAACACCAAAGCCATTCATTTTCTGAAGAGTCCCTATGATTAGATGGATTGCAGTTACCTGAGCTTTGGAGTCCTAAAAGCACAATATAAAATATATTAGGAAAGACTACCTTTTAAAAGTCAATGAGACATTAAGAAAATCTTGAACTGAGACTGTTTTTGCCATCAAGTACCGCAATTTCTTTCTCATATAATACAAATGCCCGAGTGAAAAACTCGTAAGCAACAGGCTCAAGATCACAGTCATTAGCAGCCTGCTTATAAAAAAATAAATATCAAATAATCATTCACTTAAACAGTTCTCCAACGTGAGAAGCTTCTTCAAGAGGTCATAAGCAAGATAATATGCATCCTAACTTCGATTAAGTGTGGGCATATGGATAGTTGAATGAATCTACTGCAGTAAGTAAGCCAAGAATGTATCTAAGCCCCGTAAGAGGAAAGCCATTAGAAAGAATTTCACCATTCAGACTACAGAGCTTAATCTTCAGTCTGGAAACATGTGTCCCATTCATAATTCTAGGCAGTAGAGAACTAGTTCCTAAGCTCTTTCTCTTTCCACCTCCAACCTTAATCCTCTTATCTAAATCATCTGGGTTGACAGGGAATATGCAGAGATACAACCAGAACTTAATTTGATCAACGTTTCTGCAGAGTCAAATTTTATAGTTACGTACCTCAGCACATTGCAGATACAGCCTCAATGCCAGTTCAGGAGATGGTAAAGAAAAAAGAGCTTCATTTTTCTGCAACAAAATAATAGCCATTTGTCTGTGGTGGAAATAATCTTAGACAAATATAGGAAGTAACTGAACACACTACTGCAGGCAGATATGTTCCTCAGACTGGCAAGAACAAAAGATGAATGTGAAAATGCATAACACAGAATCCACGTTGAAAAAGGCATTGCAGTTGTTGGTGATGGTAAACCAGAGTATATTTAGCGACTAGAACACTTATGTAAAATCACCTCATTCAAGAGCTGAAATATTGTTTGTGGTGTTGTAGGAACTTCTCCTCCAACTACATCTCCATCCTGCCCTTGCAACCGTCTAACCAACTGCCAAAATAGTAAAGTCAAGTTTTCTTCATTTGTATAAACTACTCTCAAGAACTCAACTCCCATTTAGTTTAGGTAACTACCGAAGAAGGATGAAATTTAAACAGAGATACATGTTTGATGCAGCACTAGTAAAATGAAATATTGAACAACTACATGTCATCAACATGTAATTTAGGTAAAGTTTCTCAAGCCTTGATGACTTGAGGATAGAAATTGAGACTTAGTTGGATTTTTATTCTCAGTAACTGGTAAGAATTCTCACTTTGAGAACTATTTCATGGTTTTAAGATGAGACACGGCTTACTTGCTGCATGACAAGTGCTAAACTCTAGAATCTTAAGTCAAATATATTGTGATAGCTCCATTAAGGGGTTGATTAAAAGAAAGACAGGACTAAATATTTCCTCATCTACAAATCTTTAACTTCTGGTGTAGTTGGATAAAAGAGTCTTGGACTACCAATTTCTCAGATTATTAGGAGTTCTGGTAGCCCAAATTGAGTACCTCGCAATCTACCATCATGATTTTTAACTTGAAAATAATTTCAAATATAACATAGATGCAATAGCAGTACACTTGAGAAAAGATACCCTAAGTGCAGAAAAAATAAGGGCTGGAACTGTGAAAGGTAGGCGCCTTGGTCCTCCACTATGATATGCTTCTTCACAGTGCATATGATCTGAAGTATATTGAAACACTAGTTATAAGAGGCCAAGCATAGTAGAAAATGTCACATACAACACTAGGATGGATTCAAGCATCAACTTGCAGTTTAACATGAAACCGAGATAATAAAAAGTATTCAGTATCTATGCAAAATTTTATCCATCTTATACTATGTTAAAAGGTGACTTCAGCTTTTCGGTAACATCCTCTCATCATATACCTATACAGTAATAAAAAAATAGAAAAATGAATTCAAATAATGCTGTTAGTAATTAATAAAACCTTAATAACTAAAAAAGAATATTACAAAGAGAAAATTAATCTAGCTGCAGTTGACTCTAAACTTACCTTTAACATTTCCTCTGGTTCCCCATTTTGAAGCATGCGTATAAGGCGAGCAACATAATTTTGTTCTCATTGAAATCTTCTTCATCAACCTATCAATAAGAGGAAAGCAACCTAAGTTTGGGGTCAAGAGTTTTACTAATTTTTTTTTTTAAGTAATTAATAAAAATTCAAAAAATTATGAATTTCAAACAAAAGAGTATCTTTTTTACAAGGGGAAAAAAAATCTCAAGCGCACCTCATCCACAGCTGTTCCATCCAAATCCTTGATAAGTCCTTTTATCAATTCAAATAACACATCAACCTACAAAAAGCGATTAACCATGATAGTACAGCGGAAAACTTGTTATGCTAAACCAACAGCAGTGTGGCAAACCTTATCAGCAGTAGAGATGCAAGTATTATTCTTCATTATACTTTGGATAATAACCATGGCCATTAATTTATTTGTTTCATTGTTAAGACGGTCCATCACAAGCGGATAATTTGACAGTATTAAAGCTGTAATGACATCATTGTATTTGTCCAATGGAGCACTTAAAAGTGCAACAATTGGTTTTGTTGCTCTATTGTCATCAAGCTTTGGTTTCCCAGGAATTTTCTTAACACAGGCGCCCTGCATAAATTTCCAGACAAGATTCAGCTAAGGCAAGACGGAAATTCAGTCTGCACAGTGCTTTATGGATGTAACCTTGGTTAGGGAAAAACAAACGTAGAGAGGTAACATACCAATACTTGATCAACATAATCGAGCCTATCTGGATGTACACGGAGGGTAAATGTAAGGAGTGAGACATGCAAACCTATTGCTCCTACAATAGGCATGTCAACCTGTGCTTCTATCACCTGCAGTTGATAAAAACTATTATCTGTATGCACAAAGAAGGGAGACTCCTTTTTTATTCTCTGTTTACTTCTTCTATTTTAGGGCAGAGGAACTAAGGTCAAGTTTTGCTAAATCAAGCCAATACATTTAACATTTTGTTTCACCCATACAAAATTTAGAGAAGTAATCCATCCTCTTGTAAGGATATTATACTTACAAAGGAATGATTATAATGACACCCTTACCTAGAACAACCATGACAACATGTCATAGCCTCAGTAGAGCGAGTTATAAAAGATACTGAGTTTTAAAGAAGTCACCTTGCCCTGCTAATTGCATTGCTTAATTTGGCAAATGCTTCCACTTGCAGAAATTCAGGCAACACCTAAGGTAGAAATGATATCAATAACAGATGGAAGTGTAACTGGTAATGACAAGTGCATATGACTTACAAATTTACTTGAGGCAGCATAATTTGACAACCGTTCCATTAACTGAGATAGTACAGTCTTGATATCTACTGTTGGCTGCAAATCGTGGTGTCAGGAAAGCCCGTAAGATATAAAATTTTAATAAACAAAAATATGAACAGAACTAATAACCAAGCATGCTTCAAGTAGATAAAATAACAATTGGTCCAAAGCACAACATTCGTTGTGAAGATGATAATAGTGATAGTAGATATTAGTTCATGTGCAATTTTTCATGCAACTAGATTGATGGTGTTGCTAACATCTAATTCAAGGATGATAATAAATATCAATAGTAGTACAAACAGTGTATTAAATTGACTATATTATGGTCAATCAAATGTATTAGCATTAACATCTATCTATAAATCGCAAGGCTCAACATGCTATATGACGTTAGTAGGAAAAGTTATATTGAAAATCTAATCAAAACCTTTAAAATCAAACCCTATGATGAGATATATTTCAGGTAAACAAAGGGAATCTATATTAATTACAAGAGTTAGAAGGTGACCATCGCAGATTGGAGTAAGTAAAGAACCAAATAAAACCAAAAAGACATAAAAATGAAGAAATATTACAATTGTGCTTCTATTTCTTGGAAAATTCTTATTCTTATGTTCTCAACGTTCAACAAGGTTAAGCATATTGAGACAATCAGAGTTCTAACACCTCTTGTGTTTTAATCTTCAATCAGCTAGCAGGTCATGTATTTCAAATTTCAAAGAAGTTACCCCACCTGCAACTGGGGGGAAGCACCTAACAGTGTTTCAAGAGTCTGCAAGTGGTACTCATCTGGAAAGACCTGAATTATGCACTCCATCAGATAAAATTGAGCAAGTTCATCTTTACAGTTGACAACCTATGCAAGCCAATTTAGACTTCAAGTTCAGAGATAAATGGAAAATGTTGTAAATCCAAGGCATCAATAAGAGGAAAAAATAGCTTTTGAGGACACAGAGTACTTTGTCAGACCTGCTCTAAAACCTTCGGAAGAACAGTGTCTTTGTACATTTCAAGGTCCATGCCCTCCATCTGACTAAGAACATTGAGATTTTTTCCTACCTGAAAATGAATGTAAGGAAAAAAAAAGAATAATTTATCTATCAAAATATATAACAAATTGCTTAATCAGAAGACACTTTCAGATTGTTAAGATTACAAGATGGCGGAGCTCATTCCTTTCTTTTTCCCTCTTCTCTTTTATCCGACTTGGTCCCTGCAGATCAGAAAGCGCAATTGAAGGCCTCAGCTCAGGATCGCCAAAGAATATACATGATTCACAAGCACCATAACAACTGCATGGCCAAAAATCATGCTCTCATGATTCATTTTACCTCCCATGGCATGCAAGTACCCGGTGCTATGCATCTCCAGAAATGAAAAGAATAAAGAGTAAAGTAAGTTCGACAAACCTGATGCTGCAATCTAACCCAGAGCTTATTCATTTCTGTAAAATTTGTATAACAAATTCAACAGCATCCATCACACTCTCAGAATCCCTGCAGAGAACAGTGCACCCTTTACTTCTTTTTTACCCATATTATATGCATTTCCAACCAAGTGAGAACTTTACCCTTCATATTCAGAACCTATATCAGGCAACTTATCTCTACTGATTCGACAAAGGTAACTCCTGAGAAAGAGACCACGTAGTGGGTGTTGAACACCAATACACATTTCAACAAGATCCTTAAGAACATCTTTGACTGGAGCATCCTTACATCTGACGTAAACAGATCCCATGGTACAGAGGAGATACCTAGTGCATCAACAATAAGAACATCACATTCACAAGAAAATAACAAAGTGGACACAAAAGATCCTATTGTACAAATTTCCTGTTAAATCATAAGTAATGCAGCAAAAGTAGACACAAAAGATGGTTTCAACTTTCAACAATTTATATACTAGACTACGAGGATAACTATGAAGCATCAACCAAAATCATTTAGATTATAAGCTCCGCTGAACTTCAATCCTTATCCTGGACAAGCAAGAAACACAAGATTCAAATACTCCATAAAAATTTATATTTATGAGTTAGGATAGCAACAAAACTGTGAAACGACATATTCAGTGACACTACGCTGACCAGAAAAAATAATTCACGCATTCAATTTAGAGAAGTAGCTGAAACATACGTTTTAGAAAAATTCACTGATGTAGTACGGAGCCAAAAAGAACTTACAATCTAGGCAATATATTGCCTGCATGCTGAACAAGCTCATATAAATCAACTAGGGAAACGCCATGCCTGCTTTCATCTTTGAAAAAGATCTCCAGCCTCTTCAGTTCGTCGAAGGCTCTCATATCTCAGCCAAACCAAAACATACAGTTAAAATTAGTAACGAGTAATTGACCGTAAAGTAGACAAGTGAAGAATGAGATGTTACATCGTTCATAATATTTGTGAGGTGAAAGTTTGGAAGTTCGAAGCTCCGAAAGCATTTGAGCTGAGAATTTTAGGACTTCTCTGAGATTGTTGTCATCCTAAGAATTAAGGAAAGGAAGCGTTCAAATAAGGTCAGAAGGATGAAAGATCTGGTAAATAGGTTGGGATCGAATTTGAATACCAGCGCGCGATGCATGTAAAATGCATTGTGTTGAATGCCGGCTATCCCCTCCGCGAGTCATTTCTCTTCGTTCTCCATTCCGTCCGATGGCATATGGTGAAGTAAAGTAGACATGCAAACAGACAGTTTTTTTTAGGTATGTTTGTTGAAAGCATATGGTGTAGTTCGTTGACGATGAACTGTTTTTTTTTCTTTTTTCCCTCTTTTTTATGATGGACGATGAACTGCTACTTCTGGTGCTGGATCAGTTCAAAAAGAGTTGTGCTAAAGTTTATCATGGGCAATTTCATATGCATATATGAGAAAATAATATAGGTTATTAATGTCACATTTATTTAAATATTATAATTTAAATCATTCCTTTGCATTCGCTCCTGAACTGGGCCTAAAAGAAGAAGATCTATTTCTTTCTTTAGAAGCTGAGGCGTGAACAAGAGCTGAAACACGTTCAAGCTAGGGCTATGGCGATGGTCGATACGGGCACGAGACGAGGCTACTTCCATCAAAGGGCAAGGTTTGAAATAAGTTTAAATTACTTTTGATATTGAATTATTTCCTTTAACATACTCCTACTAATCTTCCTCAATCTCTTTTCCAGTTGTCATGTATACGCCTTTTGCTATAAAACTTTTGATTGCTATAAAGCTTTAGATGTCATTAGAGTTATAACTAATAGCAAAGAATTTTAAACTCCGAATAATTTATAGGGATAAGAACTTGGTCATTTAGATTAGATTTGCTGTTGATCTTCTGATATCGGATGGCTACTGATTTGTTCGCACCTACATATTCAACTACGACTCGTAGCGGAGACAAGATTGAGGAAGAATATTATCCTTACCAATATCTCGTGGGTGCTTTCAACAAAAACATTGCACCTGTAAATATTCTGTCATCTGACTCATTTATAACTGGGTATTGTCATTCAAGATCTACCCATGTGTACACAAATTTTTCAAAGAATCAAAATGGAATAGCATATGGTAACGCATACATTTCAGCCTCGGGTAAGAACTGGGCACGTGGCCAGAGAGCTTGGGGCGAACAATGAGGACCTCTGGCAGCGGATTTAAGTTTTTTAGAAATGGGCCTTTCCTCCAGTTCTGAACCTAAAAGCCAATCCATATTTCCAGAGTTGGCTCCCTCAAACTTGATTGGAGGAGGAACCCAACTCTGAAATAAAGAATTATATACTGATGCCTCGCTTTGACTTCCATTTTCAAGTGAATTCCCACTGGAAACAGCCGCGGCACTCTCCTGAATCAGTCTTCCTAATCCTTTGCATTCTTCAGATTTAGAATCTTGCACACACTGATGTATCTCTGCACTGGTAAAGCATCGTTGCTGAGGAAGACTTCCATTAGTTTCACGAGGGAAGGACTCGGAACTTGAAGTAGACACCAACCGGTCATCTTGTTGTGATGCTTCAGGTTCTCTCTGTTTTCTCAATGGCAGTCGAATTCTAATGACAGTTCCTGCGTATAAAATTGTATTGTAATTTTAATATGGGTGCAGGATGAAAAAGATTAAACAATAAACCATGGGTTAAGCATACTCACCATGATCATGACTAGATGGAGAGGTACTCCTTCGCTTCTTGCTGCTATGAGTGGCGTCAGACGAGCAACAAAGCTCACGTGAGGAGAAGGGTTGGTCGTGCTCCTCGGTAATACCACTCCTTTCATTATCATCGTCATCTCGTTTTTGCAGCCAACCAACGATTCCCTCTGCTTTGGTTTTTTCTAGCTGGTGGTACTCCAGATTACTGATGTTGGACTCTTTCCACTTACAATCAGAGGGGTATGTGGCTCTTCCATCCTTCAATTTTCTCTCTTTCCTTTTCTCCTTCTTCTCTCTCTTCTTCTCTTTCTTCCGTTCTTTCTCGGGCTCCTCTCTATCTCTTTGGAGCTTTAGAGCACCAGAATAACACTTTCAAATAGAGTATAGGGAAGACTATAGAAGCAAATACTCTAAGGAATTACAAGAATCTTTACTCTTGTTCTTGTCCAAATACAATCTCAAGTGCTACATAAGAATTTCTTATTCTCATCTTTTGAGTACAGTACAAGAAAAAACCATTCATATCATATCATGCCACAAGAGGTAAGAACCCACTAAAGGGAGCAATAAATTAACATCGTATGATTTCAAGATGGCGATTCACCCATAACAAATTTTAAAAGAGAACAATTAGATCCATTCCCAGGTAAAGTGAGGACTCAACAGAGTGCTCTTTAGGTTATAATTTGGTGGATTTACATCTTGGTGGTGAATCAGACGTGTTCTTACCCCAAAATATTTCTTTTAAACATCAAATCGCAAAAACGGTTATTAGGCATATCAGATCTCGGTTCAAGCTCTTCCCTAAAAATATCTTAAAAAGGACAAACTGAATTCCTACATCCTTAATTAAGCTTATTACTCTGCCATGAATTCCTGCATCCTTTACTAAGTTTATTATCGGTTTTAAGTTGGCCTCATCACTATGGCCGAGTAATTTAGTAGGATACTCGAACAAAAAAAAGATCCAATTTATCAAAACACAGCCTAGTTATATTAGGGGCCGTGTTGATGTAGAAAGAAAGGCCTCGCATAATCGCATTTATATACAAATTTTAATACATGCAGTTGAGCACAAACTCTAAAAGAAACTGCTCAACAAACCTTAATCGATTCGATCAAGGCCTCGCTGCGTACCCCATTCCTCAAATACCCAGGAGGTGGGAAAGGGAAGCACCGAGACATCTTCAATTATCGCAAAAAATTGTCTGAGATTCTTCGAATCGGAAGACCGTTCGACGATGTAAGTGAGTCAGAATGACTCTCTGAGTTTTAAAGCAACCGTACAGTGAGATTTCAAGAAACCCTAGGGTTAGGGCACTAGAGGCGGCGACGAGCTATTGAAAAACTTTCAGATCCACAAAACTTGAAAAGCCGAATACGCGGAGGTCGAGGGTAGAGGTCGTATTTATAGCAAGAGTAACCGACTCCAAGTCGGACGCGGTTTGTGTGATACCGTTAATACCCTCTCCTAATATTGATCTACTTCGGTTTTAATTGTTTCTAGAATTAAGAATTATTGGAAGTCGTAGGGTGTTTTATGGAATTTAAAAAATAAGTCTAGTTGGTGTGGGACTTCTGTCACGTTCCTAAGGCGCGTTCCTTCACCGTCCAGTTGTATTGGGCCTCTTGGCCCGTTGGCCGAATCACCGGCCTCACCTAGAAGCTGACTGCGAGCGTAGCACATCCGTGTTGCCAAACGCCTTTGTAATATTTGAGCAAGACCCCTTTAAAAAAAAAAAAAAAGAAAGACAAAACAAGGCAAAACCTTAAACCCTGAAGTGAAGCGGAGCACATCCGTGTTGCCAAACGCCCAGGGACGCTTGCTCCTCAGTCCTCGCCTTCTCTCACTTGCCCGGTATACTTGTTTACGACTCACGTTTGTAAGCTTTGCTAAATTTAATGACCAGATTACACTATATTCTTTCAGTTATAGAAGCCGGTGAGCTTAGACTTTTAGCAATTGGATAGATGGATACATTTAGGTACTATGAGAGGGGTTAATCGAGTCATCTTTTGTGGCAGAGCCATCAAAATAGACTCTACCACCATCTCCGCCATTGCCAGTGGCACCACTCATCACCGGCTACCTCAATTGGCCCCTTATGGCACATGCTTCAGTGCCAACCCTCAATGGTTGTCACACAAGCTTATTGATCGCTTGGAGATATCAAGCCCCATTATTGCTCGCAGTATTGCAGGGTCATGTACTGCTCTGCCGCTGCCACCTCTCTCAATCAACTCGTCCATCCAACGTGGCTGCCCCGCGCAGCGAGGTTCAAGCCCAAAGACATCGTGCTCTATCAGTATGAGGCTTGCCCATTCTGCAACAAGGTTAAAGGTGAATCCATTTCCTTGTCTCCTATCAATGGTTGATTGCTTTGTCTTGAACTAACTCTTATTTTGGGTATTATTTGCTGCTATGATAAATACGTATACTAAACCTTTTTCGATCATTGTTGCCATGGTTAAAAATAAAAAAATTCTTTTTATGTCTTGCATTTTCTAAAACTTCCTGACTCTGATTGTTTTGCGTTTTTTCCTAGCTTGCTTCTGTTCCTCCATTGAAGATAGCCAGTTTCTTGAGTCTCCACTGGTAAAAACTTTCAAATATATTTATCCATTATAGGATGGTAGTAGTTTTCATTGATAAAAATCCACTTAAAGGACCATCCTTTAGTTGCATTGCACAATATTTTTGATATTATCCACCAATATGTAATTTCTTATTCCTTGCATTTCTTTTTCCATCATTCCTGGATTATTACAATATTCCTTACAAATTTGTGGAAGTAAATCCGATCAACAAAAAGGAGATCAAATGGTCCAATTACAAGAAGGTTCCTATTTTGACGGTTGATGTTGAACGAATGGTTGATTCTTCAGGTTCTTAGTTGTTTTAACTTTTAGAATACTTTCATTTGTTAGGGAAATGGAATGTAAAAAGTATTAAAATTCAAGATCTCATTATCTCCCAATTTATGCAGATATAATTGATAAGTTTCTCATAAAAATGCATCCTGATTATGACCTAAACAGTGATGAAGAGAAGTGGCGTGGGTATGTTGTTTATTTATATCTGTTAGGAATAATGAAGGGGAAGGCAGTGTGGTAGGCCCAAAGCCCCTTCGTGTGTATGTGAGGCGAGGGGTGAGGAAAGGAGTAGGGAATGGCAGGTGATGTGGCAATGATTGGTGTGGGGCAGTTATATGGGGTAGTGGTCTCCTATGATAGAGTATGTCATGTTTTGTCTTTTGTAGAAAGTTATTGGGATATTCTCCCTTTGTAGGGCTACGGCCTGTGAGTGTCTGGAAACACTATCTGTCTCTGTTTGCTGAATACCAGTGTCCATAGCTGGTGGTTATTCTGTTTTCTCTAATATATTAGTATATACTCTTGATTTTCCTATCATTTGGTCCAACTTGCTGGATTCCGTCAAGCACCATGGAGTCAAGAGTGGGGTTTTTGGAGAGTCAGCTGGAAACAATGAGGAAGGAACAAGAAGCCAAGTTTCGGGCTGCTGGAATGGGAATGGAGGACATCAGGAAGCGTTTGGTGAGCCTGGAAGAGTTGAAGACGGGAGTGGATGAGATGAGGGCAATGTTCAAGGAGTGGTTGGCAGAGCAAGGAAGAAGTTCCAAACAAAGAGACACAGGGAAAAGGGTAGATGGTCCCAACACAACGGGTGGGTCTAGTTCATCCCAGGCTGAACCAGAGGGTCCGGAGGGTGATAGCAGAAATGCAGAAGAAGTAGGCGATGAGGAGGACGATGTGGATGATACGGGTGAGATGAAAACCGCTCTAAAAAAATTAGAACTCCCGGGTTTTGATGGGACTGACCCCCTAAGCTGGATAGCGAGGGCGGAGAAGGATTTTGAACTACAGCGAACACAAAAGGAACTACGGGTGCCGTTAGCTTTTGTTAGCATGGAGGGCAATGCACTGGTTTCGCTGCTTGAAAAAGAGGATAGAGGGCTTGACTTGGGAAAAATTGACAGTTGAGCTAATGAAGAGGTATGGAGACACCGTCGACGTCAGTCCTTATGAAAAGCTTGCTGGCCTGAAACAGACGGGTGGAGTGGAGGAATATGTGCAAGAGTTTGAAATGCTCTTGGCATCGGTAACAAGCCTACCAGAAGACCAGATTTTGGGATACTTCATGAATGGTCTCCAAGACTCGATTAGACAGAGAGTGAGGACCCATGAGCCAATGGAGGTAAACAAGGCGATGAACCTGGCTCGCTTGATTGAAAAGGACTTGTTCGGAGAAGCGGCGGCAACGCAGGGAGGCAGAACTTCGTTGACAGGTTTTGTCGAAGGGTCCAGGAGTTCGGGGGGTGAACCAAGGAGATTTGGGCCTTCAGGTCCAAGGGTTCTGGGCCAGACAAACCATTTAACCCGAACCCAGTCCTTTGGGGAGCGCTCGGGTCATGGGCAAAGAGGACGCCACGAACCCAGCTCAGCTAGTGCGACGCCTTCAACTCTGAGCTCTACTGCCAACCCCAGTGCTTCTCGAACAACCGGGGGTAAATTTCGAGGTACACGCCATCTGCCATACCACGAATACATCAGGCGAAGGGATGAAAACAGATGCTTTCAGTGTGGCCAGCCTTTTTCACCAACACATCGCTGCCCAGAAAAAAGCTTAAGGGTGGTGATCTTGGCTGAGGATGAAGAAGGGGAGTATGAGGATGAATTAGCTGTAGTGGAGTTAATGGGACCTGCGGAAGAAGAAGGAAAAAAAATGCTAGACGAAGGACAGGTTTTGCAGCTCTCCATGTATTCTATGGGAGGTGTTAGTGGACCCAAGACTATTAAACTCTTGGGAACAGTGGAGGGCTCGGTGGTGATGGTAATGATTGATAGCGGTGCGAGTCATAATTTTATTTTTGCTGAATTGGTGGAAAAACGAGGATTGTGGGCTGAACTAACCCCAAGGTTTTAGGTGGGGGTGGGCGATGGGCATTTTATTGCCCTGAAACACCCTTTTTCTACCCAGACAGTGGCTGCAATCTTTGCTAAAGAAGTGGTCCGATTGCATGGAGTGCCTAGCTCTATAGTGAGTGACAGAGATCCCACCTTCATTAGCAAATTCTGGTCAGAATTTTTCAAGATCCAAGGTACAAAGCTTCAGATGAGTACAGCTTACCATCCGGAAACCGATGGCCAAACGGAAGTGCTGAATAGGAGTTTGGAGAGCTATTTGAGATGTTTTGCTTCAGAGCAACCAAGGAGTTGGGCAGATTGGCTGCATTGGGCAGAATATTGGTACAACACCGCCTTCCACAGTGCTGCAGGTTACACTCCTTTTGAATTATTGTATGGCAGAAAACCCCCAACCCTTCTGAGATTTCTGCCAGGAGAATGTTTAGTAGAAGCAGTAGCTAACGATCTCTGGAACAGAGATGAAATCATCAAACAGTTACAACATAACCTGCAAAAAGCACAACAACTGATGAGGACGTATGCAAATAAGAAACGGCGGGATGTGCAATATCAAGTGGGGGATTGGGTGTATCTCAAGTTAAGGCCCCACAGACAAACTTCAGTGGCAAAAAGGGTTAGCCCCAAACTATCTCCTAGGTACTTTGGCCCTTTCCAAGTAGTAGGCAAGGTGGGAAAGGTTGCATATAAATTAAAGCTTCCCGAGGGTGTAAGAATTCACCCAGTGTTCCATGTTTTTCAATTAAAAACAGCAAGCAGGAACATAGCTGTGGAACCAGAACTTCCTGCAGAATTGGAGGGTGAAGTCCCTAGTGTTGTCCCTGATGAGGTTCTGAAACAAAGGAGTATTCAACGAAACAGCATTGCAGTCCCACAGGTGTTAATTAAATGGAGGAACCAACCTTTATCTGAGGCAACTTGGGAAGATGAAGAAATCATTCAGGGACAATTTCCAGAATTCAGCCTTGAGGACAAGGCTGTTTCACCCCCGGAAGATATTGTTAGGAATAATGAAGGGGAAGGCAGTGTGGTAGACCCAAAGCCCCTTCTTGTGTATGTGAGGCGAGGGGTGACGAAAGGAGTAGGGAATGGCAGGTGATGTGGCAATGATTGGTGTGAGGCGGTTATATGGGGTAGTGGTCTCCTAGGACAGAGTATGTCATGTTTTGTCTTTTGTAGAAAGTTATTGGGATATTCTCCCTGTGAGTGTCTGGAAACACTATCTGTCTCTGTTTGCTGAATACCAGTGTCCATAGCTGGTGGTTATTCTGTTTTCTCTAATATATTAGTATATACTCTTGATTTTCCTATCAATATCTAATTCTTTCCTCATAAAGTTGCATCCTGATTATGACCTAAACACCGATTATGTTGTTTTTGGACTTCTTACTTGCTGTTTATCTTTACTTCTCTTGCTCAAACGAGGAAAACAAAAATCTTGGAGCACTGTGTTGTTATTTGTAGCTGACATGTGAACTAAGCACATTGTGTTTCAAAATTATTATAATGCTTGTCCACTACTGTCATCACTTCTTACAAGGAAATTCAGCTAGGTCTCTATAAATGGTCTTAGCCTTTCCAACTTGAAACTATTAGTATGGGTTTGGCGTACTAGATGAGTCTATGGACAAAGTCAGAAGGAGAAGGCTCTTGGTAGATGGTAGTGCTAGCTATTTTGTGGCTTGTGTGATTTCTTTTTACCAATACATGGATGGAAATGTATTTTTTTTTTTAAAAAAAAAGAGAGATCTGATAGTCATTTTAGGACGAATAGATGTGATTTACAATCCCCAAATTTTTCCCCAGTACTTATAACATTAGATATGAAAAAGAAGTGAAAATCAGCTAGTAGGGTCAGGATCATGTGCACTGGGACAGAGACTAATCTCATGCAATTTTGAAACATTTTTGAAGCATTTGTCCTTTTTTTCATAGATCATAAATGCTTTCTTTGCCAACTATGAAAAAAAGAGGGAAAAAAATCATATCTCCTTCTGAAGATTGATAGTAATTCATACCTTCTTTTTTAGAGTAAAAGAGGAGGGGGGCGAAAAGGGTAGAAATGCATCCATTTTTTGATTGAAATATACTTTTATTATATTTTTTTAAATATGAAGGGAAATTCTTTGTTAGATTTAATAGTTTATTACATGGTATTAATGCGGGATTAGCATGGATAATCGATATGATAACCACTTGCACGCTTGATAGAACGGTAACCTCTAAGTTCACTTCTTAAAGTCCCATGGTTTTTGTTGTATTTGACTGATTATTAGATCTGCATATCTGCACATACAATGTTTGTTTTTTAGTTGAGTAAACCCATTACCATAGTTTTGGGTTCCCCTACTCAAAACCAGACGCGCTATTAGTAAAATGGCTTGCTCTGTGTCTTATATTGGTGCCTCATTGTGACATGTTCATCCATTCCACAATATTTGTTATTCTTTCTGATGTTCAATATGAAATATAATATATTAAATCTTTAGCTTTCTCAAAAATCATTAAACCTTGAAAAATAAGATTAGATTCTTTGTCAACCCATTACATTGTTGGTTACTGGTCTAATTAATTCCCAAAGCTACTTTGTAACATTTTATAGTTGGGCTTTTCTATGCCACGCCCCTGGCTGGCGTACATCACCCCCTCCTCCAAATCCAATCAATAAGAGAGCGAGAGAGAAATTGTTTCAGGACAAAAGAAGTGTTATTGTGAAGCTCTTGAAAGCCAACTCACTTAGTATACTAAAATGCTTATGAAGGATAGAGAGGGGAAGTTTACTTTAAACTACTGCATTATATGAGTATCAGTTTCCGTTCCCCCTCCTCATTTTTCCCTACTCAATTGAGGAAGTAGAATTAGTTTTATCCTGTTTATAAAGCAACATTCTATATAGAAGGTCTTCTCTGGACTTGAACGCAATGGTATACTTATTTGAAGTTCTCAACTTCATTACCTAATCTGTATGCTCAGGCCTGCTATGTATTTTGTTTCAAAGAACCTAAAATTTCTTGTTATGTTCAACTGGTTTTGATGGTGTTTGATACGAAGATAGTGGATATATTACTGTGAGGACTTGTAATTTTGTCCCTTGATTTGACAGGTGGACCAGATCCTTATTTAGCTGATCTTGCTATGTTCGGTGTTCTGGGACCTAACCGCCGCCTGAAATCTGGTAGGGATATGATAGAGCATGCATGGATCGGGTAATTACTGATATCATGGGAATGTAGAGCAGAGTACATGCTTGAAATTCAGTAGTTGCTGATATAAGAATGCCTTTTGGACGGTGATCTCCATGTCTCTTCCTGTTTTCCTGTGTCTCTCAGGTAATCTTTTCTACAATTAAGAAAGGGTTCTAAATAAAGAACACTGTTAGTTGCTCGCTGATGTGCGGCTTATACTAAATTTTAAATCCACAAAAATACATATACTATTATCAGTTAGCATTACTTGAAATGTAAATCCATTCAAACATAAGAAAATAATTTAGCGTAATAATTTAATAAATTCTCGCTTCTTATCCTATTTGAGTTAGTAATAAAAAAATTTACTTCAATTTTGAGAGAAAGGACTATATATAATATTATAATACATATAAATTTATACGCATATAATAAAATAGTGTTATACACAAAAACAAGAAAACACAAACACAAGCCCAGTAACAAGAATTCAAAATTCAAACTTTCAGAAATTTTTATTTTATTTTACTTAGAAAAATGTTATGAGCTTGATAAATGGTAAAGTAAATAAAACAGTGTGATATACGTGGAAATTCTGTCGTTAACTGACGCAAGAATTAAAATTTTGATAGAAAATAGCAAATAAATTTGCTATTTGCTATCATTTAGCCTTTCCCAATGACCAAACTAACAATTTCTCCCATCCCTGATTACCACCAATAACGTCTGACTATCACGTCCCGATTGAGTGAATTTCTCCCTCGCCAGCACCCCTCTCTCTCAGTCTCTTCTTTAGATGAAACCTGACCCGATAGTTCTGTGACTTTGCTGTCACAAAATCTGCATGTGTACGTCGACAGAGTTGAAGCATGATAGAGATATCCCTAAAAAAATAAAAAATAAAAGAAGAGTTTAAAGATGTTAAAAAGCACCACCCTCAAATTTTTTTTACCTCTTTAATTAGGTCAATACAATTAAATCGCACATGAAAGTTCCTTTAATCAATTATAATCACACATTAGTAAGAACATCAGTTTTGACATCCTACTATATATAAACAAACGCACCGGTTTCTTTCATAATGATTAGTTTTTCAGTTAGACCAAAGATCATTGCAATAAAGAAGGCAAAGTTTATGCCGATAGAGAGAGAGAGGTCATGCATCTTTTCTGATATAACGAGAACATGAGCCTTCTATCTTTAAACCTGCCCATTCTTTCGTTTCAGTTCTGTTTTCTTCTTAAATGGCCAAGATATATGTGAAAGAAATTAGTGTTGTTTGGTGTTTCTTCTTTCTCTTGGGTGTTGCCTAAAGATATGGCAGTTCAGGCCCAGTATTCAGAAAATTCAGGAATGCCTATTTGCTTTCAGGATTGGCCGAGCATACCTGTTTGTGGAATTGATAATGGCCTCGTTTTCTGTCTTCCATGCTCTACTCAACAATCTCAGTTTCAATCCCATCAAAACAACCAAAGCTCTGGTTTTGATTTCAATAAGAGGGCTTTCTCTTCTTCGACTTGCAATAGCTTTCCATCGATGGCAGTATCTCATGCTGAAAGACAAGAGATCGACTGCATTAATCTTCTTCCACAGGTGATACTTCCTATCAAGTCTTGTGGAAAAGTTTCTATTTTTTTTCCCTTTTTGTTTTTATATTCTTGTTACAGATTTATATTCATCTAATTAATGAAAAATGATCCTTTTTGTTAAATCTGGAACAGAATGAGAAACTAAGACATGCTCTGCAAGATCAAAAAAATGAACAAGTGGCAACCCTTTTTAGCTATCTTGAACCAAAATCAATGAGATTGATCAGGCAAAAAGATGAAGATTTAGCACAAGCTACAAGGAAGACTATAGAGCTCGAGGATCACTTGAAAAATGCAGAAATCGAGAGCGAAGCATGGCAAAGATTAGCCAAGGAAAACGAAGCCATGGTTGAAAAACTGAGCAACACGCTTGAGCAGGTAAGAGAGAGAATGGTTATGGTTAGCAACAGAGGTGAAGACACTGAGTCGTGCTATGTTCCTTGTGAGAGAGGAGATGAAAAAGAGGAAGAGATGGAGAGTCAAAGGAAGAGGATGGCTTGTAAAAGCTGTAACTCTCGGAGCTCATGCCTAGTGTTTCTACCTTGCAGACACCTCTGCTGCTGCTATTTCTGTGAAGCTTTGCTTGATGTTTGCCCAGTATGTAAATCTGCAAAAGAGGATTCAATAGAGGTGTTCCTATCCTAGCATAACAAGGAAAGCTCAACAGCAAAGACGGAACAGAACAAGAACAAGAACGGGCTTTGTCATTGTGGGGTTTGCTTTCTTGTTTCTTTTCTTTTGTCCTGTTTGGCTTTTTTAATAAGACTTGTTTTGCCAGTACCAGATTTCTTTTGTTTGTACCCTCTAGCAAGGGCTCAAGTATGAACTGAACAAATTAGCTTAGAACTGATATATTACGTACGGTTGAAACCTGATAGAGAATCTTCTCTTTTCCTTTTTCCTGATATGGATTGGCACGGTTGAAATACTGATAATCTTCCTTTTGCTTCTAAAGCCGTAGCAATTTACTTTTTGCTTAAAAAGCTTTCTAGTTTTACTTCCAGTATAAAAGATTTGACATTTATTAAAGGAAAAATACTGGAACTGCACCACCTTGAGCTCTTTTGCTGCTTCCGATGAGCTATCAAGTAGCACAGCGCTGGGCAATGCTCCTTTTGTTCAGACAATGTGATTATAAGAATTTCGGTTTAAAAAAGAAAAAGCTATATATTCTTCAAATATAACCATTAGTCATGTTAGAGAGAAGATCCTCCATATTATATATATAAGCATGTATGTATATAATTTGGTTAGTTTATTAATATTCATGTTAATATTACTATTACCATTTTTGTTTTTATATTACGCGGCTAAGAGAGGGAGACACCATTGCTCTACCCAATCTTGGTCTGTCCTGTTGTATCAAGAGAAGGAATCCAATTGTTTTAGTCGAATGAATGCGATGTTTTAAAAATGGACAGAAGCGTAGAGGGACTGGTTTAATGTTATCATTGGTTCAATCGGTCGAATTAAATGACTCGACTATATTTATATAAATTAATTAATGATAAAGAACTTTTTTAAATTTAAAAGTGATTAATAAAATTAAAAAAAAAAAAGTCATCTAAACATCAAGTAACATGTTTATGATATATTTTTCATCATAACTAACAAAATAACAAAAAAAAAAAAAAGTGATTTAACCAAATTTGCACCATCCAACGTTCAATCCGAACCAATCTAGTCCAATGCATTTTTTCCTTATATTCATGGCCGTCATGCTTTCAATTTCTACTTCAATCGAATCAACATGTCACCGGTTTGATTTTTTTATTAATTGGCTATATGATACTCACACAGTGCATCTTTCCCATCTATTTGACTGAAGTCAAACGATTAATAGAAGAAGAAAAGCAAATTTCTTAGCTTAAGCCCAAAGACTTCATTTTTCTTCAGATTATTGCAAGGAAAAGCTTGTACAAATATAAGTGTCAAACTTTTTCGGCGGCATTTTTAATTTTTAAATGTAAACCAAAACCTTTTATCACTCAGAAAAATGACAAAGGATGTTGCAATTACTCCACTATTAACTCCAACTTATGCATGTAGAACTCTTGTATCTTAAGTTAGTAGATATAGTAGTAGCAGTCAAAAATTTAAATAGTATTCATGAGATGCAGGATCACTGTAAAAAAACCAAAAAATATTCTCGAATATATGGGAACGCTAAATTGTGAAATTTGGTAGGCATTTTCAAATTTTAAGCGTGTTGGGGCGCAAGGATTCACTCGTAACTCTAAATTGTAAAATCTTTCACACACATATTCCTTGTAAAATTGAGTTAATAATTACTTGGGAAGAAAGAAAGCCTGCATTTTTTTTTTTAATAATCTGGAAAGCATGCTTTGTTGTAGGAAGCTTGTTGAGCAGCTCAAGGTTGGAGAGTGAAAATTGTCCTTTTTCACTGTCCTCTCATACCCTTTCTCAAAAATCCTAATTGTATTTTCGAGGCCACGACGAGAAGGAAAAAAAAAAAAAAATGTCCATTCAGGGTATTGACTCTATTTATCAAAATTATTGCAACGTGTACGTATGTGAATGGATTAAGCACTTAAAATTGCGTGTGTAACGATAACACACAATAACATCCCCAATATTCCTTTCTCGAACGGTTTATCGGTGTTCAGGGTCGAAAGTCTTCCTCCATCGTCATCGTCTCCTACCAGATCAGGAAGAGCTTCAGCGTACCGGTCACTCTCTTCGTTGTCAAAGGATTTTGATATCGGCGATGCAACAAGGAGATTACAGCTCTGCTCCATATTACCAATTCCCCCCTAATCCTGCGGATCCACCCCCTAACCCTTACGCCTCCGCGCCACCGTTCAATCCCGGTTACGCTCCTTCAGATTACCCGTCTTACGCCTCCAATTATCAATCGTACCTGCAAAATCCAGCTCCAGCTCCTGCTCCGGCTCCTGCCCCTCCTACTGCTCCTTCATATCCTCCAACTTCCAACCCAAATTTGCAGTCATTCAATTCATCTTCTCAGGCCTCCTCCTTTCCTCCGTTTGAATCTCCTATTCCATACCAACCACCGTCGCAGCAACAATCTTACAATCCCCCGTATGATCAGCATCAAACGGCCCCAAGTTATGCTCCTCCCCCCTCCTCTATTTCTCCTAATCCCAATCCCAATCCTTCATATTCGCCGTTGTACTCGGCTCCGTACACTCACCCTGGATCCTCTGTGCCTCCTACATACGAAAATCCTTATGAAAATCCTGTGAACGTTGATCATGGTAGTGCTTATTTCGATGACAGGTACGGAAGTTTTAACCGGAGCCGGTCGGATTTGGGATCGGATATGTATGGGAAGCGTCAGGATATCGGGCTTTCGAGGTATGACTGTGGTCGTGATGAAGTTTACGGGGATGGTGTGTATGCTTATGAAGGGGGGAAAACGGAACCATATGGAGCTCGGGGTACGGCTCCTAAGTCGTCTACTTGGTCCGCCTTTGATGACTATGGGAGGTCAATCAGTTTTCCTTCTCCTAAACAATCCTCTGTAACAAGTAAGATTGCCAAAGCAGTGCCGAAGGCTGATGCCCATGAAGATGTAAAAAGCGGGGTGCAAAAATTTCGGGTCAAACTATTGGCAGAAAGTGGTGGTCAGAGCACTATGGATGTTCTGTGTCAGGTACGACGAGAAGAGACTATAGCTTTTTAATTGAATGGAAATAGAACTGTGTACTATGATCGCTTTTTATTCACTTAGTTGTTTGATAACATGTATTGCCGTGATTGGAGTTCCATTGCTTAATAACTGATATTGAATTGTTCTATTCATTGTTATTGTCATAGACATAGCTACGCTGCTTTTACTAATAATTTTCCTGTGAGGTTTTCTAACTAGGTCATTCTTTTGTGACCCTAGAAAGAAATAGGAAAATTTTGAGGCTTTCAGCTTGGACAGATTTTCCAGGTTGTAACCTTTTTGGCTTACAGTTCGTTGTAGAATTCTTAGGTGAACTATGTGGAAATCCATCGGCCGTGCATGTAGCCAATGAATGCAGTTAGGATACGTTTTTTTGGTCAATCTCTCTAGCACATCGTTATTTTTTAAAACCTTTATATTTATCCTGCTTCCTTCCCCCCTTCCCCTCCCCACCTTTTATAATTTATGCCGTAAAAGTTTTTGTACTAGGGGTAGACATCCAAAACTTGTATAGTCAGGCCTTTGTTCGTCTATTACTCTTCTGTAAATTTTATGGAAAACTTTGACTCAAATTTTTTTCCCAAAGCTTTTGCATCATTCTCTTCCTTTTTTTTTTTTCTCTCTCTCTCTCTCTCTCTCTCTTCAGAATCTCCCGCTTAATATGGTTCAGTAAATTGTCCTCTCTGCATTTTTTTTTTTGGCCTTTCTGTTGCTCATCCTCCCTGTGGATGTTGATCTGGATCAATTATTTTGTCAATGGTTATTCTTTCAGATTGGTTTGGATGGAATTCGTATGCTGGATCCAAGTACCAGTCGCACATTGAGAATATATCCTCTTGAGAACATTACAAGATGTGAAGTAAGCTTGCTAATTTTCTGTGAATTGTTACTATTTTTGTGAAGCGAATTTTTTTCTTTTTTTTTCACTTTCTCTGAATATAATCTGCTATTTTTCATTGAATAATGCAGAGATACGACTCATCTACCTTTGCATTTTGGTCCAAGAGTCCTGTGGATATTGAGCCAAGACGAATCAGATTGCAATCCAATAGCTACACTACCAACACACTTCTGGATACAGTGACTGCTGCAACCATACAGGTTTGTATTCAGTGGATTTCTTCCTTCTGTTATTCAGTTTTTATATTGTCAAAGAAATACTTCAGAGGGCCTTGGATTGTTAATAAAATCTGTTTGGATGGGATTTATTAGTAGTTGCTTGCCTCGTATAGTTGCAATGCAGACTGCATGCTGAAGTTTTTATTTTTATTTTTTTTTGGGGCTGGGGGTTGACATCTGTAACCTGACCATTGGATATTATTTGCTATGTTTGCTGCTTCTTATGTGCCTTAATTTTTTTCCTCTAATTGACTTCATATCTGTTCTGTGTTAAAGATTTTAGACATTAGCTGTATAGTGTCAACGAATAAATATATTTGTGGTTGTATTTTTTATTTCCTGTGTTGGTCTTTCATGTACTGCGCAAAGGTCTCCTAGTTAAATAGCTTCCAGTCTTTCTTCCTTGGTGGGGTATTGTGTAGGTATCAATTTGTACTGAATCTTTCTCAAATGTTAATTTTTTTCCTTTTGTTTTGCAATGCAGTTCAAGGAAATGGGTGGAAGCAGGAGGCCTGCTGAATCATTGAAAACAAATGAACAGTCAGCAGAAAAGAAGAAAGGCCTGGGTGATTGGATGAACTTGATCAAACCTGCCAATGAGGAGAAGGATCATTGGGTAACATCAGATTCATGTTCAATTTTAAAGGCTCTAGTGGTTTTAGCTCAATTCATTTTTCTGAAGTATTTTTATTACTAGGTTGCGGTACTCTCGGTTGCTCGCAGTTGTTTTTGTTCCCTTTTTTTTTCCAGTTATTAGGTGTAGAAAGTTTATTAAATTTATATAACATTGATAGAGGACCTTTTCCACTTCTAAGCCATTGGAAAGTGGAAACTGTCGACTGTATTAATTTTAGATCATCCTATTGTGTTGTTATCAAATGGAATCGATACCGTGGTTCTTTCTGTTTGTAGGTCCCAGATGAAGCGGTCTCAAAATGTACCGGGTGTGGCACCGATTTTTCAGCTTTTGTTCGTAAGGTTGATGTACCACACCACCTTTTTTTTTTCTGCTGCGAGCTTATATTTCTGTAATCGTTCTTTGATTGCTAATGTTATCATCTATACTTCTAACAGCATCACTGTAGGAACTGTGGGGATATTTTCTGTGACAAATGTACACATGGTAGAATTGCTCTAACTGCTGATGAGAATGCTCAGCCAGTACGAGTCTGTGACAGATGCATGGTATGTGTAATGTTTATTAGCTTTTCTTTTTCATAGATAATGTTCTGAATATGCTTGGTATTATAATTGCATGAGGTTCTAATGCCTTGCAATGTTGATATATTCAATCTGTGGAGGGAAATGTTCTAGCCAAATTACTTGCATTGGGGACACTGTCACACTGGGTTCTTATAGTTCCTTTGTTATACATAGGCGGAAGTAACTCAGAGGCTCAGTAGTGCTAAAGAGGCAGCAAGCAAGCCTGCGTTGCAAAGTCATGAAGATCTTGCCAGGAAGCTTCAGGTAAATACTTGGGGGCATGCAACCCTTTGTGCCACTTTTTCATCTTAATTTTCATATGCTCAAGAGAAGATTTTAATTGGTTTACACGGGTGGAGCTGGATGATGATTTTATTTTATCATAATTGTTATGAACTTGTAGGAGGAGCTGGAGAGGAATCGGAAGACATCAGGTAATTTAATCTGAGTTCAATTTTGGAAGCCTGAATCTTTTGATATTATAAAACTTTTTTCTAAAAGCTTTGTAATATGAAATAAAAAGTATTTATAGTCTTGTTTCGTAACTTGCGCCTCGAAGTGATTGGGTTTATGGCTCCAAATATGATGGAAATTAATATCTGCTGCTCACTTAATAATTGGTTTATTTCATAGGCTCCAAATCTGATGATTCTGGAAGACGGATGAAGGAAGTTGCGTGTCCTACTTGCACTGTCCATTTACAGGTCAGAAATTTGTCTTATCATTCTCTCGCTCTCATCATCCTTACTAGGGTTTTGTTATGGAATAATTGCAGGTCCAAGTACCTAGCTCAGGTTCGGAGACTATAGAGTGTGGGGTCTGCCAACACCCATTCCTCGTCAGTGCTCATTAAAGGTGTGACTATGTATGTGTCTTAAAATTCAATTGTTTAACTGGTTGATCCGATGCACGTCAATAATTAATGATTGGGTTTTACCATTTGTGGATTACTGTATTTGGGCTTGTTTCATCAATATGGGCTTTTTGGTTCTACTTCTCTTTCTCGCGTGTGGATATTTTTCTTTTTTCTCCGCAGAAGAGACACAGACACTCCAGTTTGCTCGGAACTGGGTAAAAAAAATCCAGACAATCTTTGTGTAGCTATATGAAATCATAGTAACTTCACTGGTTGAAACAACTGGTTAGCTATAAGAATCTTCAACGATGTGAGATTCAGTAATTCAGTGGCGGGATGGCAACTGATCTTGACCACCGATACATTGTGTTTTGTTATGGGAATGGGATGCCCAAATACCCAGTTTTAAAATATTGTTGTTTTTAGTCAGAGGATAACTGCTGCGAAATCAACCAGAACTCAATTTTGATTGTAATGTGGTATTCGATAATGCATGACCCAATCTCCCGAAGCCGAAGACAAGACTTCCCAAGGCCCCATTTCTGGGTTTGTTCTGTATCAACTTTGATTCAGTTCAGTCCCTTTACGGGTTTGCAAAACCAACAGAAATTCATTATGTCAGTCTAGTATGAATTTTTATTCATTATTATTTATTTCTTAGTTTCCACATGCATGGTGTAGATTTTATGCTGTTCAAAAATTATAATTGTCCAAACAACTGCGTTTAACAATTTGTTCCCCTTCTTTCCGGAAGACAATACGTAGAGTTAACATAGACGCTGTTCTCGATCAAGTTGTACGTATAAGTTGATACCTCTAAAGCCCGTAAAAGCATGGGAAGAAGCACCACCTGACATTACCCAAAACGGCAACTATGGTGTTTTTTGGAAAATGGGGAGCCCTCTATTTCCTCCTCTTTTGTCTTTTACCTCATTCTTCCAGCTTCCTATTATTGTTAGTATTTTCTTGCAAAACAAACGCTCTGGTGAAACTACCACCAAATATTTCATTTCTAGCTCATTCTTCCAGCTTCCTATTATTGTTAGTATTTTCTTGCAAAACAAACGCGCTGGTGAAACTACCACCAAATATTTCATTTCTAGCAGTCATAGTGTTTGGAGATTTCATGCATTGGCTGAGTGCAATTACTTTCATCACGGCAAAGATTTTGTGGGAGAGCTTCGGGTGTGAATAAAGTATGGATCAAGTTATACATACATATATACACGCGCGCACGTATCATGTCCTGTAATTTTAATTTATGTGTTGGTGGGACTCATCCAGTAAATTTGATATTGCTATCGAGATATAAATAATTTAGTGTATGCTAAAATATATAATTCTTTATAAATTATAAAAGTATGATAAAGAAAATCACATTATATTCTTTTTTTTTGGGAAAAATAATTTTATTTGACATAACATTTTTAGTTTTTTGAAAAAAAAATTAATATTTTATATCTTACTATTATCAAATTTATTTAAAAAAATTTGTATATTCTGTCATATTAATATATACAAGTTTTATAATAATATAATATGGATTCTAAAACTAGTCGTATGGTTAGAGGAGAGTCCTACCTTCCTTTTTCCCTGTTTGGGTTTGCTTGACAATAACACTCACCTTCCTCTTTCACTTTCTGGAGATATACCTAATACAAAGCTGCACTAGTTACGTGTACCTGGAAAAGCCGCATATGCTACTTTTCTCTCTCGCTATCCCATTCACTTTGGCAATAGAACTACCACTAACTACCTCACCCATGCAAGGGAATAAACTACCAATCCGTTTTATGATAATAATGTGCCTAATATATATTGAAGTTATCGTTCCTCAATATAGTTGGGGAAATGGATTATTAATTATTTGTAATAAAGAAAGAGGACAATAAGTCGTATCAAAATTGATAATAATAATAAAAATAGTAACATTATTATGACTATGATATGTGTGTTGTATTTTCTTTTATTTTTTTTCTTATTGATAAGATGTGTGTTGTATTTTCATTTATAGCTAGGTGTACGATTGCGAACCCTTTTAATTACAAGCTTGTAGCCGTTTACGGTTGAGCTGCATTTACTACTAAATTGCTGACCCGACTACAGCACACCGATATATCTTTTCTTGTGTTTCTTCTTTTTTTGAATTTTCCTGTGTTTCTTACGCTACATTATTATTGCAAGTTTGCAACCCAAAATACACACATCATATGCCTTATAATTTAAGTTGTAAGGAAATCCTAGTCTGTAAAGTTAGGTTGTCTGCTGGGGCCTCATTTCTCCTCGTGATATAACTCTTAATGGCCAAAGTGCCTGATCACTAGTCTACCACAGTTGTTGCATTGCATCGATCTTATGCCTTATTGTCCCAAATTAAGGAGAATCAAACTAATAATTTTAAACTATTACTAATTCAATGATTCTTCTCAAGTTTAATGCATGCATGGCCAGGTGGTTTACCGGCAAACCTGCTTGAGGATATACATATATAGAGCGAAGGAGGAAAAGTGCCACTTTAGAACATCGATCTCTCATGCCAAAGAGTTTACCGTTTCATAGTTCATTAATTTAATCGTCGAGTTATTAGTTAAATTAAAAAAATTTAAAAATTATTTTAGATAAAAATAAGTATAATTTATTTTATTTTTATAATAAAGATAAAATAAATCACATTAAAATTTTATATATTTTACTACATAGACAAAATTGTATGTATAAGATATATATGTTGTTTTTATAGTATATAATTTTATCATTAATTATTGCATATACAACCTTAAGATGCACGAATGTATGTACACTATGGAGTTTATTCATTGTTCACTGTGTTACTTAATAGGCACATTTTTGATAGTTTTAAGAGTGTTTTTTAGTTAAAATTTATTAATTTAAATAATTAGCATTATAAATAAACTAAATCTGTGTTTTATGAAAGAAAAAATCATAGACAAAATTATGGTGAAGGATTTAAAACTATCAATTAAATGGCTTAAAGGCTTAGAGCTTTCTTTTTTAATCCCACATCAATGAGGAGTCAAGATTTCTTCTCACTTTACATCAACAAATAAGAAAGAGGCTTTCTTTTTCTTGAAGTACATTACTATTATGCATGAGGTTGTGGGTCTCTTGAGAAATACCTTGTTAAAACATTCCTAATTTATTAGGTTCAATTTTTTATTATTTTTTATTTTAAATTTTTATCTTTAATAGGATTTGTTTAAGTTGGTTTAACCAGTTGGGTTTTGATTTTTTTTAAAAAAAAAAAAATTAACTAGATATTGACCGGTTGAAATGTAAAATCGTCCTGATAATGTAATTCGGACAGGCTAAGTGCTTGGTTTCCGGTTTCACCGATTGAACCGAACCGGCTGGGCTGGTGGGAATTGAGAACTTAGCCAACAGTGTCTAATTAATAAATTTCCTCGATTGTATTGACTTATGAAGGAGGTAACCCACCTACTTGCATTGCATGGACTATATATGACTTACTTTTTCCAATCTCTTTCACGAGAACATGTCTGCTCTGTACCAAACCCCTTTTATCCTCTAGATCAGTTATCCTACTTAATTCGATATGAATTAAAAAGAAGGAATTATCAGAAATTAAAACTCCAAGTCGTACAACCATAAAAAGAAGATGCTATATATATAACTACTTTTCTTTATGCAGATACATGCCTGGTTAGCTGTTAGATTTCAATCAAGCTAGCGAATTGCTTAATTAATTAAAGACGATCGAGACTGATAAGCAATATTAATTGTAGCTATATTAATTATTAATTGTCGGTTCTTCATTCAAGTAAGATAATTCATGCTGTAAAATAGAAGTAGAATTACATACATCAAGACAAGTTAGCTACAAATAATTAAGTTTTGATTGTTTCCCCCTTGAAATGATACTTACTAATTTTTCCGCAAAAGTTGCTAGATTTCAACATCTGTTAATAATTTCTCGTCAACCCACCCTTCTTTGCCACTCCTTTTTCTATTGGGCTTTAGCCTGCAATTGCAATAGTTTTAAGACAAAGACAGCATATAGTGAAAACAACAATTGTGGTCAACGTATTTCTTCTTCTTTTGTTAGATATTTCCTCTTAAAATCATCAAAAAGAAAAGGGTGAATCCTTACATCTAAAGAATTGACTTGAACCAAAACTTTCTTTTTTTTTACATGTATATTATTATTACCATATGGTTAAGACTTGACATACAGACTCAAACCTAACAGTTTATATTACCCAAATTGGGGTGGGGTCCGTCAGTGACAGAAAGAAAGAGATGCAAGGCTGTGGATTAATTAGGGAAAGCAAGATCAGTAATCGTACAACGATGAATCATATAACAAGAAGTAATAAAGTTTCTAGTTTTAAGATCTAGGGCTCAAGTCCCGACCCTTTTTCATCCCTCTCTCACTCGAAAGGACTATATATGATCCTGATACACCAACTATAACATGACACGAATCATCATTTTAATTAACTTCACAGTCAAACAGTTAGTAATAATCTTTGTATAATCTGGGGTTGGTTCCAGCTAATAAGCTCCTTTTGGCATGCAATAAATGTACTGAAAGGACACAATCCTTGATACATATATATATAAGTATGTTAGCTCTCGGTAGCCAGCTGAGGCAGCAAGCAGATTATTTCTTTGGCTTTTTGTCCTTTCCTTTCTTGATCCATTGAAGTTGGGAACAAACCCTTGCTGGAATCAATTTCTTAAACCAACAGATATGGGTCTGTTGAGGAAGCTCCCTTCTCCTTCTTCTTCCTGGACTTGTTTAGTCTTTCTTCGTTTGAAATTATTATTTTTAGTTGTTTCCTGCAAAACGAAGGCTTTGGTAACACTGCCGCCAAATGTTTCGGTTCCAGCACTGATAGTGTTTGGGGATTCGATCATGGACACAGGAAACAACAACAACATAAAAACGATTGTTAAGTGCAATTTCCCTCCTTATGGCAAAGATTTTCAGGGAGGTGTCCCAACTGGCCGCTTCTGCAACGGCAAGGTTCCATCAGACTTGATAGGTATACTACTCTTTCTTCTCCATCATCTGTTCCTTAATTATCTACCATATATATCTGGGAAGCAGATTAATTAATTCATCTCTCTGTATATATATATATATGTGTGTGTGTGTGTGTGTGTGTGTACTTATGCCCCATATATACACGAGATATTGCTATATATACATACGTAATTACAAACTTTTACTTGCAGAAAAGAGGGTCATATTAATTTGAGTATCTTTTAGCCAAAAGAAAATGTCCTGTTCTGGAATTAAGTGACTGAGTTGAACCAGTCAGGACAAGAAGACAGCTTCATAAAAAGATATATCTGTCATTGTTTCTCTCTTCTAATTAACTGACTGCTGCTAAAAGATAGTACGGACTTCATAAATATAACCTACCGTATGTATGTGTAATTAAGTTGATCATTTATTCTGAATGTACGTCAAGTTAGATGGCCAAGATGGATGAAGAGTGAAAAGATGGAAGTATATATGGTAGAGATTACTCTGTAATTTTGCTTTTTCTTTTTTTAACCAAATTGATATATGCAGAGTATATAGTTTGCAAAGATAAATATTCAAATTTTAGTGTCATTATCTGATAAATGATGGCGTATTTATCAACCACAAAAGACGACGTTAATTCTTCTAAAAATCGGCCAGAATATATATTTTGTATTTTAATGCAAATATTATTACAAAGTGAAAACATATATAATTTGGCACTTTGTCAATTGACGAAAGTAACATATTTAATACCATAATTAACATTCGTATCTATCATTAGTAAGCTGTTTTTCAAGGTTTTACCAAAGAGTAGTGCAACTTCCAATCATTAAAATATTACTTGACTTGACTTGACTTTCAGCTGAAGAATTGGGTATCAAGGAATATTTGCCAGCATATTTGGATCCGAATCTCCAATCCAGTGATCTTCCGACTGGCGTCTGCTTTGCCTCCGGTGCCTCTGGATTTGATCCTTTGACACCAAGATTAGCGGTATCCACATGATTTAATTTTTTACCTAACAATTAATTTCATTTCCCGATGGATCGACCGAAAGTTATGAGTGTTTTCTTCATTTTTAATAATTTATTGTAATGAATTAATTTGATTTCTAACTTGTTTGAACCAGTCAGTAATATCAATGTCGACTCAATTGGACTTGTTCAAAGAATACATAAGGAAGCTGAAAGGAATGGTTGGAGAGGAGAGAACAAACTTCATCATAGCCAATAGCCTCTATCTTGTGGTAGGTGGAAGTGATGACATTGCCAACACATATTTTGTTCTTCGGGCCAGACAACTACAATATGATATTCCTTCTTACACTGACCTTATGGCTAACTCAGCCTCTAGTTTCATACAGGTACCTTCAGCCTCAACCATATTGATATGTTACTTACCTTACCATATACATATTATAATTAATTATTTATGGTTACAATTACATAATATTAATTAAACTTAGGAAATATATCAACTTGGAGCAAGGAGGATCGGGGTATTCAGTGCACCGCCGATTGGGTGTGTGCCATCTCAGAGAACTCTTGGCGGAGGCATAGAAAGAGTGTGTGCAGAAAATTACAACTACGCCGCCAAGTTATTTAACTCAAAACTATCAAGGGATATAAATTCACTTAACCACAACTTGCCCAACAGCAGAATTGTTTACATTGATGTTTACAACCCACTACTTGACATCATTTTAAACTACCAAAGATATGGTAATATTAATTATATCTCTCAATTTTTTTTATAAATTTGTTTAATGAAAATGATTCCTTAATTATTGAATTGCAGGGTTTAAAGTGGTGGACAAAGGTTGCTGTGGCACAGGCAGTATAGAGGTCTCAATATTATGCAATCATTTGAATCCGACTTGTACTGATGTTTCAAATTATGTGTTTTGGGATAGTTATCATCCCACAGAAGAAGCATACAGAAAGCTCATAGGTCCTCTCCTTCGAAAGTATGTCAACCAATTCTTCTGATCAGGGAGAACCATAATTAATTAATTATACTATAACATTCTGTACGTCCAAGAATATCAATATTAATAATATTTATCTCATCTTTTTTCTGTTCTATCTCTATTTTTTTAATTGCTTCAGTGACTAATTCAATCTTTAAATCTAAATTATTCAGCAAAATTTTAAAAAGATAAAGTTTAGATAAATTAATCTATAGAGACTCACCAAGTTTAGAATAGACCTTAACATTAATGTACTCATAGAAATATTTATAAATAATCCGATAACAAAATTCTCATTGATAGTAGAATTTGAATCATATCATTGAAATTTAAATGAATTTTTATATGTAAAAATATTTGACAAATTAATTACTTCTTAACCGATGCGTACAAGAAAACATAATTAAATCTTGAAATTAATTAGCCATAACAATCTCTTTTAATATATACTTTTTCCAGTTTTAAATATAGGGCGATTTTTTTTTTAAAAAAATATATTTTATAAGGGCAGTGTGTTAGAAGAATAAAATTTATGTTTTTATTTTTTTATTAATTGTTGTATATGAAAAACATGTATGTTGGAGTATGAAAAGTATGTAATATAGTGTCTTTATTATTTTTGATTGGTAGAGAGAAATTGAAATAAGTTGTTTAATTATTGTAATAAATGAGAATAAAATTAAAAATATATGATATTTTTGTAATAAAAATTAAGCAAATTTTTTTAAAATATATAAATTAGTTAAGTCTGCCTATATTCTAAAACATTAGAAAATGAACTACTATGCATTAAATATTCATTAATAAAATGTGATCTACTAAGTTATAATAAGTAATTTTTAGCTAGAAATATCCCAAGTACTTAGAGATATTTTGGAGTCTTGGCACATGCAACATTATATCTCATTTAATCCATCATTATATATATGTCCACTGATCCAATACATAAGGTTGGAGTTGTGGGTTGGGAGAATGGATTGTTGCACATTAATTATCAAAACATTTTCTTTCACACACAAAAAAAGTATATTTAAATGCTATATACTCTCTCCATTTTAATTTTTTAATATTTCGTTTTATTTAATTAAAAGTGACTCTCACTTTTTTCTTAATTATACCATAAATAACTAATTGCCAAAGTATTAAATAGATTATTACTATAATAAAAAATATTATACTAGTTAATGATTTTTTAATTAATGTACAAAATTTTAAATTATAAGATTTTAAAAGATTGAAATTTTTAACTAAGATTTTAACTAATTACTGTCCAAATTTATAACCGTGCTAATTTGGATTGCTAAAAATTCACGCTCCCTAACAATATAAACAAAAAATTCAATTGTTAAACTTAATTGGGATGTGTTATATATATATCTACAATTTTAGTCATTTTTTATTAACTTTTCTTATCTGTTTAGTGTTTTATTATTGAAAAATAATTACAACCTAAAGTGTAAAAAAACAACATACACTAATGTTTATATCCGTAATGTTTTCCAACTTAATTAGCTGCCTTTCACGGTTGATTGCATTAACTAGTAGACGCTGACCCTGGCAGATGGATTTCCTTTTCCACTTTAATTACTGCTCTCGCATTCGTAATAAATATTAGTTTCTTTTCTTGTCCCTTCCCTCTTTTTTTTCCTTAATTAAAAAATAGCTATTCTTTGGCCTGCATCGAAAGCTATAAACGTCCTAATCCATCCTATCAAATTTGGAAATTGGATATTACATGTGCAACGCCCACAGGTGGGGGGGTGGTGGGGCGGGGCGGGCGCAGCAGGCAGAAGATACTAAGAGAAAAAAGAAGGGATTGTTTAGAAAGGATTTTATTGGATGAAATCTCATCTTAATTTCTTAGTTGTGATTGAGAAATGTGGACCGGCTAGTTGCTACACACCAATGATCACTCATATTAGCTTATACTCTCTAATTAATTTAGAAAATTTCAAGTCACACGTACACACACATAATGTTTAAATGGGAATCTTCATATAAATTTAGTTAGTGTTCTAAGCTATTCTTTTTTAACAAAACTACTCTTACTTGATGGAAATTTCCTTGATAATACTATCAACATGAATTAACGCATAAATTTCTTGTTGGAGCTACCAATAGCTCGCAGCGGAGCAGCCTGGCACCAATGCATGGCGATAGTCAGCAAATATTTTCTTGCAAGCCATCTAGTTTTCAAAACGTGGGCTTGATAGTCATATGATTTTTTATTTTTTTTTAATAGGATGGGTTGGGATTATGATATATGACGAGACCTTACTCTGCCACCAAACTCAAATAAACGTGAGGGAACGTTTCTTTAGATAATATGATTCTAAACACTAACCGCTTTTATATGTAAATTTAATTGTCGATTAAACTTGTGAGTTTGACAAGAATTACGATTTCGTTGGATTAGGTGGCCTTTAATAATTACAGAACTGAGAATACAGTTGAAGGGAATTTATTGACACTGCAATCTAGTTTTCGCTTTTCCTTCGCTTGCATCGATCAGTCTAACTTGCTAACACCTCAAAATCTGGGATTTGAAGCCTAGTGCCCCTTCTTCATCTTTTTTTTTTTGGAAAGAATAATAAATTTTAAATGTTCTATCGTAAATGAATTGCTATCTGGGATTAAATCAATGACCATATATTATGTACCAAAAAGCACATGTCTGACTCACAATTCGGCTAATACGGTTCAATTTTTTGGACACCGTCTCACAAAAATGAGTTTTGACCAACACACCGAAACTCTTGAGCTTCTTGAATTTGAGGCTTGGCAATTGCCAACTGGTGGAGACAAATTACACGATACTGGCCGTTTATGAATTTTGTAACATAACATATGGTGGATCAAAAAACCATACATATGTTTGGTGCCACATATTAATTTCTCAACAGACAAAGGAAGTAAACGCATTTATCTACCCGTATTATATTATATATATGCAGTGTATCGATGCCCTACCATGGAAAACATATTTATTTGCATCAGATTCAGGTAGAGCATCATAGTTTTGGATTGAATTTCAAACTTCATAGACTTGTCCAATCACTCAATCCATTTTCTTAGTGTAGAACTATATCATGGAAATCCTTCTTGTCTGAAGGTTTAATGTTACTCTGTTTTAGGTTCATTAAAGGAGAAGGCTACACATATAATAAGGGATAACTTTCCAATGAGTTTTGCATAGAAATCCTTTTAATAAAGTATTTCAATTAATAGAATTTTTAAGTGAAGATGTCAAACATAGTTTAAAAAGACTGCGTGCTATTCTTGATAGTTATCACCATCTAGGTTTAGTATACATATGCAACAGGTTATTCTATAAACAGGTTATTCTATAAACAGGTTCGTTATAATCTTTTTGTATATGGAAAGTTTACTCCAATTAAGTATAGTAGCTTTATCTAGTAAAAAAATAAATAAAAATTGTGAGAAACATAATTATTGAAAAGTTCAAGTGTTTCCTAAAATGTACATATGAAAGACGTGTGAAGGAAATCCGATAATGCTTCATATTCTATTTATAGTATGAATAGGTTTCGGAATTAAACTTTACAAAAGCAAAGCACTTTCCTTTTCTGTCTAGCAATATTAAGTTTCAAATCATGCAGCGTATTTGTTGCTCAGAGCAATTGGACACCACGATCATTTTTTAATTATATAATATCAACAACAGTTGTAGATTTGGTTGATATATGATTATGATTCTGGATGCTGGACTCCATCAAAATGATTAATTCCCAGAAAGTAATATAATAATTGGTGGCATAATGTTTGACACGGCGAGGAAAGTGGGTCGAGGCAATGAATTCTAAAATGAACGGATATCAGAATCCGACTTTTTGAAGCAAATATGGAGACTTTATTATTATTATTATTATTATTAAAAAAAGAAAGTAGTCACCTTCTTCCTCCATGCTGTGTTTGTGAGAGCAATAAATGACATGTTAGAGGAATTTTGCAGTATATATACAACGCGGAGCAGTGTGCATGAGCAACCTCATATAGCAAACACTTAACCCTTTTAATTTCTGCATTGATCGTGTCCGTGTCCGTGTCAGTTGTCTTGTCAAGAAACGAAACAACAATTAGTTGTGCAAATAATATGGAGGAATCCAAAAAAGCGGTTGTTCTTGTTTGTTTTGTTCTCTGTCTTTTTTAATCAGCGGAGGCTATAATGAGGCTGCCAGGCAATGAAACAGTTCCAGCAGTCATTATTTTTGGGGATTCGATCGTTGAAACTGGCAATAACAATGACTTGAGAACGCCGGCTAAGTGCAATTTCCCTCCTTACGGCAGAGATTTCCAGGGAGGCATACCAACCGGAAGATTTTCTAATGGCAAGGTCCCCTCTGACCTAATAGGTATATACCCAACATATCAAACCAATACCATACCATATCATACTTTGTTGCTATTCCTTTGTACACTTCCTACACCTAAAATGAAAACTCAATATCCTTTTTTGTTTTTATGAGATCACAGAAAGAACACTATGGTCGCTTCCGTTCTGCCTGATGACTTTTCTATAAGTTTCTAATGATAATCTCAAATGTGTTGCTTTGAACTAATGTCTCACAGTGAAAGAATTGGGAATCAAAGACCTGGTACCTTCATATAAGGATCCAAATTTGAAGCCTAATGATCTGCTTACTGGTGTCAGCTTTGCTTCCGGTGGCTCAGGATACGATCCTTTGACTCCAAAATTACTGGTAGGTAAATGCGTACGTGCTTAACTCTTCTTGAATTGGTATTATTATCGTAATTCCGTTTCTCATTTACTTAATTTTGTTATTATGCGGAAACAGTCGGTGATTTCACTACCTGATCAACTGAAACAATTCAAAGAATACATTGGAAAGCTGAAAGCAAATTTTGGAGAAGACAGAACAAACTTCATCTTAACCAGAAGTATAATACTGGTGGTAGCAAGCAGCAACGACATTGCCAATTCTTATTTTGCCAGTGGAATCAGGAAAGCTCAGTATGATATTTCCTCCTACACTGATTTTATTCTAGGATATGCCTCTTCTTTCATTAAGGTAACTCTCTCTCTTCCTTCTCGGCCCATTGTCCCCTCAATTATATAATGTTAAGGATATATTACCGAATATATACTTCGTTTATTTTTTTGAATATTTGAAGGAGCTGTATGGATTGGGGGCCAGAAGAGTAGGAGTGTTTGGTGCACCGCCATTGGGATGCGTACCATCACAGCGAACACTGTTCGGAGGTATAGGAAGAGTGTGCTCACAACAAGTAAACCAAGCATCAATGATGTTCAATGCTAAGCTTTCTGCAGAGTTGCACTCTCTGAAGCAACATATGCCTCAAGCAAGGATCGTTTATTTTGATGTTTACAATCCCTTGCTTCACATCATCCAAAACCCAGCCACATATGGTATAAAATATATATATATACATATGTCCCCTTTACTTCTTATCAAAAGATAATTATCAAATTTCTTATTTGATTCGATTTAACTAGTTCCATTGTTTTCAAACTTGGTTCAGGTTTCCAAGTTGTTGACAAGGGCTGCTGTGGCACGGGGACTTTGGAGGTTTCTATATCGTGTAACCGGCTAGAACCCCAAACCTGCACAGACGAGTCTAACTACATGTTTTGGGATAGCTACCATCCCACCGAAAGAACCTACAAGATTCTTGTTGGCAAAGTCCTCAACAAATATATATCCAGCTTCTTTTAATGCAATTTTCATTTTTTTCTTTGTTTCCAACAGAATAAGAAAAAAATTATATCATATATTAAAGTATTTATTAATAATGTATGTGTGAAGTAAAAAAGATTGAAATTATTTAGCAGCCGGACCATGTGTTGAGCATGTCACCATTAATACCCATCGATAGGAGATGGAATATAATTTAATGTGTATCAGACATTCTGAGAAGGAAAAGTTTATTTTTTGCCACTTGGCTTCCTCATCCTCAACTATATGAACATCCCATCAAAAAAAAAAAAAAAAAACTCATGAGAAGAGAATCAGTAGAATGCACTTGGGACAGTTCGAACATGGGTTGATGAGACAACAGTATTTCTGTCACTGGACCAAACCTGAAGAGCATGTTATCCTAAAACAGGATTTGTACTAGAAGAGGCCCGATAAATTATGAGGAGGCCATTTCTTTTCTAGCCCCCTTTGTTTCTTCTCTCAGCCCATTTAAAATTGCATTATATATTACACCCAAATTTCAATCATTTCCCTAAGCTTCTGTTATTACTAGATAATAAGATGATACGATAATTCTAACATTCAGCTAAGCAATGCGCGGGTCAATACTAGCTTCCTTTTATGTTGTAAAACTGAAGTACATAGGCTTTGCTGAATCTATCAAAGCATTTACTCTAGGTTGGTTTTACCGCTTACTTAATACGAAAGGGCTTCGGACAGTAAATTTACCGTTAGTCCACGAAATGGACCCAAACACATCTTGCTCCAATGAGGTCGAAGTCAAGGAGAAAACAACTTGATAGCTTAGTTTTTTACTGCTTTTGGTAAATTGCAGTTTAGCTGGAGTCACCTTGACATTGACCCCACTGGGAGCTTCAACGACAGAGGAGTAGACTGTTTGATCGTCGCCGCCCACATTTGTGACAGTTCTGGTCACATTTTTTATCTCGTTTGCATTGAAGTTGGAAATTGCAATTGAAGGGTAATTGATGTTTGATATCATCCCAGCATTGGAATCCTTAGGACAAGTGAAACCATCGGACACAGTTTTTGAGATGACCTTAATATCAGTTACACTAAGGCCTAAGAAACAGAGGTAGTTCAAGTAATCAGCAGTGGTGGTTTCATAAACTAGCCCCGGTTGCAATGGTCCTGCTGTTGTCAATTCCCCTGCACCATAGTCATAAGGTGTGGCTACCAATCCAGAATCCGTAGTTATGGGAGCTTTCAGATTGTTCTTTTGGGTAGCTGCTCTAAGAAAGATGCCAAATTTAATCGTGGCGTGTGTATTAAATTACATTTAAGTTACTAGAAGTAAAAGAGGGCGGCTGGCTGACCTGTAGTGATGATGGCCGATTTGATTGCAGAGGGGCTCCAAGTGGGGTTCCGAGATTTGACGGCGGCAGCAACCCCGGAAACATGAGGGCATGCCATGGAAGTCCCTGAGATGACGTTGAACTGAGGAGGCTCTTTTCCACTTGGAGCTTCGTCTGTGTCGTTTCCAGTCCATGCTGCAAGAATGTTGACTCCTGGTGCTGCAATATCAGGCTACAAAGGAATATCTTAATTTTTGTTGGATTGGGTAAAGGGAAACTGATTTGTAGATCATCATTATTTATTAATTAATTAACTAATTCTTACTTTGAGAATATTCCTTGACAGGGTGGAGGGCCCTCTGGACGAAAAATATGCAACCATAGGTGCGGGCTTATAATTACTCACTGATTCAGTTTCCAGAATAGTTGCCACTGGGTTGCTTCAGTAAACAGGGATCATTGTTAACGTTACAGAAACTTCAAATCAAAATCAATTGGAAAGTAGAGCTTGCCATGCCACCCTTACTTGGTTGAATTCACATATTGGAGGACTGTAGTGGCGTCTTTTGAACTTATCACAGTTGCTGGAAACGTGCGGTAGACAGAGGCTACGGCTCTAGTTTGGTCGTTGATTGATATTACACCAACTCCTTGTGCTTCTTTGACTACATCAATTTTGTCACTAGTCGAAAATTCATCATCGTTTCCTTCGCAGAGAACAATTTTCCCTTTGATTTTGTTCTCATCCAGCGCACCTGGGTAGCAATTTCTGTACATCTCATGTATTAAGTGTCATATTTACTAGTTTAACCATAAGGTAAACGATTAACTCAAGATTTGCATATATATATATATACCTTGCTTCAACTAGCTTCGCATTGTCTGCCTTGGCGGACTCACCATATACCAATGAATACGTGGGAGATTTTGAAAGAGGAGAAAAATTTATGCCTTCACCCTGTATACATATAGGTAATTTTCAATTACATTAAGGTTAAACTTGCTTTAGAGTTTGTGATTACCAACAGGGAATTATCATGATTTACACATAAAGGATGGTTAAAAGTGTCATAATCATCCCTTACGCGATATGAATGGAAAGAGAAGGAATTTACACCTTAATTATCGCTTTCTTGTTTCCTCCCAAAACAACGTTAGACTCAAAATCTCGGTCGATGGTGGTAGCAGCAACGGTCAAAAGCCAAGGTGCATCATTGGCAACTGCATTTGAGTTAGGGCCATCATTACCTGCGGAGCAGACCACGGTGATTCCGTGCTCCACCGCATGGAAAGCACCGATTGCGATGGGATCACTGGTCAATTCTGGGCGTCCCTCAGCAGGTGCACCGAGAGAAAGGGACAGCACGTCGACTCCATCAGCGATCGCATCATCAAACGCTGCTAAGATGGCTGAACCGCGGCATCCAAACTGAGCGCATACTTTGTACATAGCCACCCTGGATCCTGGGGACCCACCCTTTGCAATTCCCTCTGCGAGACCATAGTAGGAGGCATCAGCTACAGTGCTCCCAGCAGCCGTTGATGCCACGTGGGTGCCATGGCCAACAGTATCCCTGGGTGTGCCAAAAGCATCATCGGAGTAATACCTGGCCCCGATGAGCTTCCTGAGTTGTGCCCATCAATTCAAACATCACGATCCATCCCATCATTATAAGTAAATTGAACAAGGATTTTTTTAAAATTAATTTTACCTGTTACAGTTGGAGGAACTGAAGTCTTTAGCTTTCATGCAGGTACCCTTCCAACGCGAAGGAACCGGACTCGTACCCTTGTCGCCGAAACTGGCAGATTCGGGCCATATGCCAGTGTCTAATATTCCGATGATAGTGTCGTCTCCATTAGCATTAGAATCAGAATCGTCGATTTTGACGTCAGTTTGGTACTTGAGGAATTCCCAGGAACGAGTCGTGTGCAGCTTCAAAACAGGGTCGGGAAACACAGATACCACTCCAGGGTTCTTAGCAATTAACTGTGCCTCTTCCTTGGATAGACGAGCTGCGAATCCTGAGAAACCATACTTGTAGTTGCGTACTAGAGCATTCTCATTCCTTAAATTAATACGCACGTACACGTACACGTACACGTACACGTACATGTAAATGCAAATCAAATAACTAATTAAGTGACATTAATTAGCAATTAACCATATATGTTATATTATGCTGTAGCTAATTACCAAAACGTCAAATGGAGATCGCGCGAACAAGAAACTACCAAAAATCTGATAAATTTACCTTTTAAGCACGGTGCTCAAAATTTGAGAATGGTCATTCCGAAGGGAACCATTTCCGGAATCCGCAGCTCCCATATACACGATATAAACACCATTAGCATTAACATCTCCTGATTGAGCTGCTGATATTGACTCTGCAAGAAACAGAGAGACAAAGAAGAATACTAGGAGAATTGAGTTGCCCTTCATCGCGTTGGTGTGCAATTATACATATAAGAGAGAGATGACTTGGCACAACTTTGAGGAGCATGCTAACTTGGTAAGAAAAACAGCTATATATAATGTAGTAGCCATTTGAGAAAATAGGAAAAATATTGCTGTTGGTGGGATTGAGGCATGCGTAATCCGTATGCGCACTGCACATCCACGCTAAGTGCGCCATTTGAGAAAATATGAAAAATATTGTTGTTGGTGGCAGTGAGGATCGATATGTTGTAAGTGGAGGAAATAAGGTGAAGATATATATATATATTAGTTGGCACTTAGCAGATCATAAAATCCACCTTGCCTACATATATGCCTGTTGTCTAAGCTTAAATCTAGCCAAATACAAGTCCTTATATTTAGAAACTAATCCAAATCTGTGCATGCCTTTTAGATGAGCAAGAAAATTTAAGCAGGCCGTTTCATTCCATTGCTTGGTAGACGGAATATTCTCTTGGAGACTTACAAATTTTTAATTCCCACATTGTTAGAAACTTAGAAAAGGCATATATGCATAGTAACTAATTATATATATCATGTGTGTACGTCATAATTAAGTTCCAAAACAAGTAACGTTCATATGCATACATATTGGGGACCTCGGCAAACAAAATCCATCCACTGGTTAGTTTTAGGAATTCTTACTTTGTTAATTCTTATTTGTACTCTTGAGATAACTCAATCGATGGCGATGAGTATATATGTGAGATTCTGGATAAAAAGAAGAGAAACTAGTGGGACCCTCAATCCAACAGAGGGAGAATATATATATATATATATATATAATGGGTTCTGACAGTGTATATATTTAATTGGAAATTAATGAATATATGGCCGCCATTAAGTTTCACCATATTGTGGAGAATTGGATGTTGCGTTAGGCAACAACTTTCCTAATACCGGTTAAATATGTACTTCAAACTTAGAGTAGCTGTTTAATAACAACTCGATCTCTTGTGCTGGAATGGAGAAGAGTTGTCGGATAATTGTGCATCCATCTGTGTGACTTATTAGTGCGCCACTAACCCCTTTCTTTTGATGTTGAGTAGACCTAATCTCATGGTGCCACAGATTAATTAACTAATGGGGAACAAGAGTAATGTTAATGAAGCAACACAACACTAAGAAAAGGAGCAATGTTATCTATAAATCACTCTAGGCAACTAATATACAATGATTTTTCACCATTCAAAATTTATAGGCAGACTTTGTCAACATAGGTTATATAGATTGGGCTGATCGTATTTTTGTACGCAAAAATGTATAGGTTTCAAAGACATTATTCTAGATTTAACTAATTTTAGCAGTACAAATAACTCGTAAATATAAAATAAAATTTTATGTCTTCAATTCTTGTCCCAACAATTATATAGTTATAAAGTAAAAATATTATTAGAATTCAAGCTCAAGAAGAGAGTTTAACCCAAAAATATAGCTTATTAGATAGGAGAGTCTTTTGAATTAAGTATCATTTTATATTATTATGTAAAATTGACGTAGGATTCATATCATTATCTGTTTCTTAAGAAACTAAACGCCCCTATACATTTTTACTCTGGACTTTTTTCAGTATGTAAATAACTCTTTTTCTTTTTTTATTTAGACGGCTTAACTCCACACTCTTTTCAATATACAAATAGTCCTATTCTCTTTTTTAACAATCTCACTCTAAACCTTATCAAGCACCAAATAACCATTTTCCTAAACTGCTGCATTCAAGACCTTATTGCACATATGCGGGACCCGTAACAAATATGCACACACAATTGCATAGCTAGGATTTCTCAAATCTTAATGAAGCCTATAACATCACTATGCGTTTTTTCTAAAATCAGCATTTTAGAACAACGGGATTCTAAGATGTCGTTTTGACAGCTTGATTGTCGCAGTTAATCTGTCTCTGAGCCTCTAACCCAAGTATCAGCTTGAGCCTATTTAAGAATAGTTTTCACGCCCAAAAAAAGTTTAAATCGCGGCCTATTAGTTAAAAAAATAAATAAAAGAGAGTACGCTCACACGGGAATATTTGCCAATTGGGCCCAACTCTTTTGCATCTTCCAATTAATAGAGAAAAAAAAAAAAACCGCCGGGAAATGGAATCCGGATCTACTAGGGGAAAACCAGATATCCGAAACCACTAGATGACAACGAAGTATTGATTCATTGCTTGTACTGGACAGCAAAGTTTATTTAAAGTAAGAATAAAATATGATTGCATCATTTTTTGGGGTTGTTTTATAGGAGTATTTCGTACAGGGGCACCATAATTCTTAATCTAAAATTTGACGAATCAATGGTAAGGTGATGGGCCTTACGCCAATTATTATGCTGACGAGAAAATGGAAGCAAGACAAGAGCATCTCTTATCCTGGGGTCAAGAATGTGGGCTAAGTTGGAGAACACTTGCCCGTGTTTGTTGAACTGCCATTCAATCCCAGGCCCTGGGTTTTTTCGCCTCAACCCTACACCAATGAAGATGTGCAATACAATACATCCCAATGTTTGACATTTGATATTTTGGCACTAATTACAAGTAATGTTTTATTTATGGTCAATTAATAAATGATAACTTGAAACAAACTGACACTGTAGACAGCAATTGCCACACTAATATGTTTGCTTCTCACTGCGATGGCCTTCGAGGTTATGTCGCCGTCAAACGAATAGGACAAAATATGATGGTTGCCAGATTAGAGATTATCTAAAGGACGATTTCTATGTAGCATTTGGACAAACACTGGATGGACTTTTTTGTAAGAGGACGAGGATTAAAATTTATTTTCTCACTTTTTTTTATCTCATTCAATCCGAGAGTACTAGTATTGTATGATTATTAATCGTTAAAGGGATTGATGCAAACGAATTGTTTCATTCGAGAAACAAGAAAATTATGGTACATCCTTGTCAATCATAAATAGCTGTTACTGCATTCAACTGGAGAGGTTTCATATAAATTTTTCTGTGAAAATAACATATATTACTAAACAGTAATACCTCTTATTTCTCACCATAATAATTCTAGATAAGTTATATATATAATGATGAGTGTAACATTTCTCTTGACAGAACAGGCAAGAAATGCTGGCATTGCCACTGGTTTCTACTCTCCACGTAGCTGCTGCGGAAATTATCACTAGTTCACAATTTATCGTAACTACGTTTAACATGGTTTTATTTATCCCGGACACAAAGTCGTGAGATTAATTTTTATTTTTATTTTTTAAAAAAAAGATTATGATATCCCGTAAATGCAGCAGAAAATATACATCATATCATCTTGTCGGGGGAAATGGCAAGTTAGACGACGACATTGATTAGCTTTTGGGGATAAGTAATGCAAACACTTTGAAGATGCATAAACAAACTTGGTGGAGAGAACAGCTATTCCTATTCAAGTGATGTGGACTGCAATGCAAACTATGCGGTTTAAACAGCACTCATTAAATGTCCACTAACTCGAAATTTATGGTTCTAATCTTCTTGAGACAGTAGCTAGACTGATCAATTTACAGATTTTGCAATTCCTTTTTCTGCTCTTTGATGCAGGTCATGCTCAGAAGAAATTCACCATTTACTGAGATAGTTTTTTAGATTTCTATTAGGGTCAAGGTCAAGGACAAAATTTGGTGATTGACATTAATTATTATGGGGAGCAGATCAACTCTTTTCGTTGTCCTTTACGTCAGAAATGGCTTAATCATCCTTTAATAGGGGAAACAACAGTTATGATTCTTCTGAAGCACTGAGGACTTTTTCATTATTTACTTTCTTTCTCCCGTATGTATTCTGCTGATACGCCGAGCGTTTGACAACAACCAATTTTAGCATCATTCAATCTTGTTTTGGGTGAAACATTACTGTTTAGCAGGTAGGAGAACCACAGAAATTGCCTCGAAAAGTTGTATCAGAATGACATTTACTAAAACAAATAAATAATGACACAAACAAGAGGAAAAAACATTGTGTGGGGATGATGATATTTTTGAACTTTCATATTTCACCCTTTTTCTATGTGAAAGCGAACGATCCACTTTTCCCCACAAACACGACCTCATTGGATCTTAGAAAGGAACATGAAGAAAAAGGGAAATCGAGGATTGGATTCTCCTTTCTCAGAAAAAGAAAAAAGAGAGAGAACAACATATATATATATATGAAAATGGAATATCAAGTCACTGGTCCTGCTGCTATGATACAAACACCCTGCTAGGACTCCTCTAATAAGTTTTTTTTTTTTTTTAAAAAAAAAAAAAAGAGGAATCCAGTTGGAAGCAACAAGAAAGTAGGCGCAAGTGCTTTCTTACTTCTCAATATGGAGCTGTTAAGGTTCTATACAGTGTACGCTTTTTGTTATGCCGTGCAGGGTATGCGAAGCAGAGCTGCAAGTCAAGACACGTCACCCAAGTAAAAGAATGGATTGGAATTCATTTAAGATAGATTACTCCAAGCCTTTCACAAGTTTATTCTCATATTAAAGGTTATTTCTTTTATCGCTTTACATGGAAATTGTTATGTCCTCTCCTCCCTCACCACTTCAGTTAGTTCAGTTCTTATTTCTAAAGCAACCTTTTAATGAATGTTTAATTAGAGTTAAAAAAAGAAAAAAAAAAAAAAAAAAGACTAGTGAAGATATCTAACCTTATCTTGCTGTCTTCTGAGTCTAGCATTTTCCTCACGTAGACGGGCAAGCTCAAGTTCTAACTCATTCGTATAAGCCTGGAGAAATTATTTTCTGGTTGTGATGTGAGGTTAAGATACAAATTAAAAAAGGACAAGGTTTTGACAATAATGATCAGCATTCAGCAGTATTATATGATTAAGAGAGAGAGATACCTGTTTTCTTGCTCTGGAGCGTGCAGCTGACTCTCTGTTCTTGATCTTACGCTTATGTCTCCGATCATCGGGGTTAGAGATTTCTTCGTCGGCGTTTTTGTTGGTATTCCAGTGGCATAGCTTAGAAGAATCCAAAGCATCGAGGGAAGGGTTAGGGGAAGAAAGAAAGGGTTGAAGAGTGCGTTTGTTCCAGTCAGCGGGAGAAGTGAAGGTTGGAGTTGGATGAGGTTGCTCCAGAGAAGCCATTAAAGTTGTCGACTCAAGAGGGGATTTGGATGACTCTGTGTTACAGGGACCAATCAAGAAGTCGTCACGAAACAAGCTGCGAAAGGTCGAAGAGTGATTGGTGGTAGTGGGAGAGACGTTGTTTTTGGAGTAATCACAAAGAGTGGCAAGTTTGATTTCCTTCCAGACTTCTTCCATGGATGGTGTTTGGGGAAGTGAGAGCAAGGAAGGGGTAAAAAGATGAAGAGGGGGTGGGGATGGGGATGGGTAATAATGGCGATGGGCATCTACTGTAGCATATAGAGGAAAAGTTTCAGTGGGTCTATCTCATCTGGTATGACATCAATACAATACAGACATGAGGCGTTTACCCAACCCAGCCAAATAAAGTCACCGTTACAAGATATCTCTACATACATACACACACCAAGCATCTGATTTGCTTGAATCTTCGTAAATTCGTCGTCAGACAAGGTCACAAGAGCTTGTTTGGCTTTAAGGGCTACATGGAATTCGCGCGCACCAGGGCTGCCCGAGTTCCGCAAGAGACAAAAGTGGAACAAAACACTTGAATGCAACAAGGAACTTCTTTGTCACGTTAGAATATATTACTAAAACAACCGGAACAGTTTGGTGCGAATATAGAAACCAACCCCAGAAAATAAATATCTACTTTGTAATGGAAGAAGAGAATTTAGTGGGGAAATCATTCAATAAAATTTTTTAAAAAAAATCACAAAAATATTAGGCCTTGAAAAGTCAAACAGCGAAGAGGCCAAACATAATCCGTCGCCACTCACAGCACCGCAGCTCAAATCAAGTCACGTCACTTGGACTGGTAAATAGAAGACTTTAGCCATACATCCCACAATAAGCCAACCACAAGAAAATCATCCACAGCAAATATAAATAAGCTATACCAAACAATAACCTCTTTAAATCCGCCTCAATCAAAATTCTAAATTTCTTGTGTGTCTCGTTAACTTCTATCTTTATCTTTAGACCGTAATGCTATGAAGAGATTCTTATTTTTTTCCCCTCCTAGACTCAAAACTACTACCAAAATCGAGCTCAGTGACTGTACATTCCAAACAGTCTCTCTTGCCATCCCTTCCAAAAACCTGTCGAAAACAAATGCACCCAGACTGGATAGGGCTAGATGTGTGGTGGGAATACATTAATTAGACCCAGTTAATTGCTACCCCTTGTGGCATCGCTATTTGGAAGTTGAGACTCTGTAGGAAATCTTCCTGTGAAGGCATCTGTGATAGGCTCCATATTACTTTTATCAGAAGTTGCTTCTTCTAAAGTGATCTTTTGAAAATTAGTGGCTAGGTTATTGTGACTTGACCCTCCAGGGGATACTGAACCAGAATCAGTCCGCAGTTGAGCAGATGGCAGCCACTTCATCCATTCATTGCGCCTCCTCAGCTTGTCACCCTATTAAAGCATCAAATACTTAGGAAGAAAATAGTAGCTTTCTGCTTGGCAAATTAAAAATGGTATCATCATTTCATGCAGACCTACCATTCCTCACAGCTCACCCACATGCTACCCAAGAACATGTCTCCAGGGCACAACAAAAGAAATTGATACGTAGAAAATACTTCAAATGTGAAATATTACCTGCATTTCCACAACAGTGGAAGTTCTCAATGAATCCAGTATTAACTGAATGTTGCTTGTCAGATTTTTAACCTGTCAAAAGATATCATTTGAACAAAAACAGACGTTAACAGTTGCAAAAAGTAAATGGCATTACAAGAACTGGTAGAATATAAGATGTTCATCAAGATACTCAAGGGGGAACTGACATTGATGACACAGAAATGGACCATAATACTAGATTTTAACTCATGGTTGTTTACTGAGATCAAAATAAATTTAGGCTAGAGGAGATTTAGCATCCTAACTGCCCCAGATCCAAGACGCAGATATATTTTGTATAACAGCAACAAGTGGAATAAATCAACTTTCTCTAGAGATTGGCTACTTCAAAGCGAACTATGCAATCCAGAATATATTAAGGACAAAACTAAGATGAAGCACATATATATATTCTGCAGGTTCCTGGCCTAATAAATGTAAATGGTATTTTATATATCGATAAAGGCCAGTAACCATGTTTTAATATAATCGTTAATAATATAATTATAAAAAAAAAAATTCTTAGAAATGATCCTGTTTTGAACTTAATGTTTCCAAAGGGACAATCATATGCACGTGAGAAATTTTACAACTCATACCATTACAAACAGTAACACTTCACACAAGAATACAAGAATTAATCAAAAAGTGCGACAGAAATGCTATTATTTCTAATTAATCAGCAGTACTTCACTAAAAGTGAATTGCTTATCGAAAAAATGGAAAGAGTACATGCTTAGTGACTGGTAGAGATATAGAGCTGGCACCATAACACAGAAAAGAAGACAATATCTCTCAGTACAAAAGGATTTCAAGAGAATTTTTTTATTTGAGAATCTGACAAAATGGAAAGCAGGATAGTTTCGAACATGCGGTATTAAGCTTACACGAAGTCAAACTCACAGATCTGGAAAGCTGACAATTAAGGTAGTAGTAGTTACCAAAGGAAAATATATAATAAATTATAATTTGACAACAAATATTTGACACAAACAGTACTCCAAAGAAGAAAGATGAAAGCATTGCTTACTCGGGGGAAGTTTGCTATCAAAGTAATTGGAACCCAACCCTGTTCATCCATATTGGATCTTAAAAATTCATCTTTGACTAAATTTCCATCACTGCCAAAGATAATCCAATGCATAAATAGAAAATTGAATTGTCAAATATTTATCGGGAAAAAAAATGAGAGTATGTTTACCTAAAGTAATATTCAATTTGATTCAATATCATATTGGTCAGAGGATGCTCTTCAACAGGGTAGAATATAGCCGGAGGGCTATGAGTAAAGAACGGCATGCCCCTGAAGGGTTCCAATGGCAGAGTTGGGAAGTAATAGAACTCTAGAAAGCAGGAGAAAAATCATTAGTTGTCTTTGTTATATAGAAACATGTAAAAGGGACAAATAGACTCACCAGGAAAACCCATGGGGTTTACAAAAGGTCCTCCCACGGGCTGAGGAGGCACAAATGCAGCAGCGTTAGGTGGGGGATGCCTTACTAATCCCCTTGGAGGCACCCTTTGGTGGTGCGTATTTCCACGATCCTGATCACGCCTCCCCCCGTAATTGTTATGATAGGGGCCATCTCCACGAGGATGGGGACCAAAATTACCCCTTCGTGAGGAACTCCTATGATCATTCACCGCTGGCACAAAGCTACCAACTAGTGGTCTCGTATCCCAGTTTCTTGTAGAATTATCAGGCACTCCTGGTACCACATTACCATAACTACTAGGAGGGACCTGAAATACAGGAAAGGGTGGTGGAGGAGGAGGTGGGGGAGGGTTAGAGAAACTGCTCTGTACAGTGCCAGACCCAATGTTGCTGCCACCACCTCGCTTCACTGATCTTTGTCTATTATAGTTGGAAGAGTTTGGTTTTGCATTACTAGTACCTTGTTTCTGAGGTGAATGTAAAGTAACAGGCCCCTACAAATACCAAATAATAGCAAGATCATGCAAATATGAGTCACCAACAATTATTTCTGTAGTTATAACTTATAACAGCCTTCGCAGAATCGCAAATAAATAAGAGTTATAATCACAACAGCCTTCCTTATGAAAATTCATCTTGTTTGATTACTGGGCAAAGGCAGAGTTAAGGAAACTATGCTGCAAACGACAATCACTAAACTAGTTTGGGTAATTATCAACCTGTATAACTCACCTAATTACCAGGCAGAGTTTATAAGTTTGTTGTTTTATTGAATTAGTGAGATCTTAAGAAGCATCAGGTACGAGGGAGAATCCTTGCACAAGCCTATTCCAACCAAACAAGGAATTACGGCAAGGACTAGAACCAAACCTGAGTACTGGAGAGTGATCCATCCGAGATACTCTTTGAGGACGAGTCAGCTAACATTTTAGTCGAAGCCTTGGTGGATTCAGATAAAGCTGGCCAAGAGACCGCGCCCATTACAGGACCAACCTCGACAACGCCGTTAGAGAGCTTGTTCCAAGCAGGCTTCTTCGGCCGACCCGCATTGCCGTTATTACTATCAGAGGTATCTGCAGCGGCAGTATTAAAATTATCCACCGGCAGTGAAGCAGTACCCGCCTTCGGGGAGGAATCCGACGATGGTGTCAGGTCCGGCACAAAGATAGTCAGCGATGATGATGAAGAAGACGATGACGGCGGCGATTGGTGAATGCCCGAGGCTGATTCTGGCTCACCACCTCGGACAACTTGAGCCCAGGGAGACGGTAGGTTTTTTCGCGGGAACTTAGGGCTATTGCTATCCCCAGTCCCAGATATTCCAGCATAAGTCGGCGAGTGATGTTTAGGAGAAGAATCAGTTGTGGTAACCATTTCCAATTAGGGTTTCTAGTTTTTACAAAACCAAAACTGCAGAGAGATTGATCAGTATAATAACCGAAAGCATCAATAAATAAATTAATAAATCGATGAGGTTATTGAATACCCAAAAACAAAAACAAAATTAAAGAGAATAGTAAGTTAGGGTTTCTCTCAAGTATGGCAACTTTACTAAGGTCCGATCTTGCTCGGGGAAAGAACCCTGTGAAGTCTGAAGTCTGAACACAAAACCTGCGATCTCAGCCTTTCTCCCCTCTGTTTCTTTAGGACACAGAAACAAGCGCAGGTTTTCTGTTATGAGACCTAAATTTACAAAACAAATTCCTAAATTTATTTTTCCACAACATTTTACGACTTCGTTTCATGTTTACTATATTGCCCTTCCTATATACTCGTAAAACTTCTTCTACGTCACAGTTGCATCTTCTATAGAGGCTAAATTACCTATTAAATACAAAATATTAAACTAATTATTAATTTAACACAAAACTCAAATTATTTTTTTTATATATCACTGTTTTTGAGTCTTTTCAAAAACGTTATTCCATTTGACGTATTTATGAAACATTTACACTATAAAATACTATATCAATTGGTATATTTATAGAAAATCGAACTTATAAAACATCAAAAAGATTGGCGTTTTATATACCATTCTCAATCATAAATATCACACCCTATACATTAAAGAAATTATAGATAACCACAGATGAGAACATACGTGGGTGGAAAAAAATTTTAACATATGGACAATGCAAGGAACGACGTGTTGTAGTATAAAACAATTACTCCATATAACTTAATGAAATTGTAAATAATTTTTTTAGAAAATAAATAAGAAAACAAGAAGTAAAGAGGAAGACAAGTTTTGAGGAGAGGAGATTAAGAACAGAGAATTACAAAGCCATGATGAATCTTTAGAACAGATAAGTTGGAAAAGTAACAATTCAGAGAGACAACAAAATTCAATCAAATAGAAAAGAGAGAGTCATGAAGAATAGATAACTACTATAACATGGCACCAGAAATAAAATCTCATGTGAGAAAACAAAGGAGGCAGAGACTCAAAGCCCAATCCCATAACATTTTGTATACTTTTGAACCTTCATTCATGAATCATAACACTCAATCGGAATGGTGGAGGGAGAAGAGAGATGGGTTTAGGTGTGTTTGTGTCAGTTGTGTTTGGAGACTTGGATTACTCGCAGTCAACTATACTGTACAGTTGATTGTGGACCGTCCGATCTACTTATTATTATACAGTCAATAGAGTAAACTGCAATAATAGGTAGATCGAACGGCCCGCAATTGACTGCACAGTGCAATCGACTGCGGGTAATTCATTTTTTGTGTTTGGTTTGGCCAAACGTTGAGATTAAATTTGATATTTTTTAATAGGAATTTTCCTTTAGTAAAAACTTTTATAAAAAAATGCCAAATGCAATGACGTTTTTTAGTTGTTTTCTTTTAATAATATGCCAAATGAAATGTCATTTTTTAGGAGAGTAAAAAATAATGTTATATAAGAAAACAATTTGAATTTTGTATTAAATTGATAATTAGTTTAAAATTTTGTATTTAATAAGTAAGTTAGCCTTGTTCATTGTGATGAGTTTTTAAAATTTGTACTTTTCAAAATAAAATATTTTTGAATAATTCACACATAATATATCATCTTATCTACTTTATTTAATAAAAATTGGGATGTAAATTCCATTGCAAGCCTAAAAGGTATGATATATGCCACATAAAAAAAAGTAAGATACATGTATTAAATTCTAAGAAAAATATGTATTTTGATAATAATTTTAAATTCGAACATCCCTAAAAAATTTATAACACCATTCAACTGCAATCAATTTAATGATAAAGTTCTCAGATTTAAAAAAAAATAGTGATAAAATTCTTATAATAGTTCCATTATTTCCATTACCTAAACGCAATGAGAACCTTCCTAATCTGGTAAAATATTGCGTCTGGACAAAGAAAATTGATGAACAAATATTATATAATATTTAATAAAATAAAATAAAATACACATTAAAAATATTTGGTTATATTCCAATATTAATTTAAAATTTTAGACAATTTTCTATTAAGAATATTCTTTAAAGGAGATTACCTTGATCAATAATTTTTATATTGACCTAAAAAATCATAGATCATTTTTATAAAGTATTAATTTTTTTAATCTATATAAATGTTTGATTTAGCTAGAAGAATATTTTCCTTTCTTAAAAAGAGAAAATGTTTTTACACCAAAAAAAGAAAAAACAAATGTTTGAGCTTCTGTTCTCTTGATTGAGATGTGAGACGGGAATTTAAGTGGATTTAAAACCTGATCACGAGGCTTTAAGCCCATATATTTGACTGGATGGGCTGACAAATGAATAATGTCGGATTGGAAGATTCTCATTCTCTTTTGTTTTTTTTGTTCTGTTGCTCACAGTTTTCTTTCAAAAATAATTTGCTACCAGTTTTTTGGGCTTTGTTTCTGGGTCACAGCTATTTTACCAGTAGTTTTTTCTTTTCTCACTTCCTTTTCTTCTTATCACACTCCACAACCTCGTTATTGGGGTGTGTGCCTAGAAAAAAAGGGGTGGGACATAAGAAATGACCCACCAAATAAGGCTCACGTAGTATATAGATAAGTGTGGGAAAATTTGCACCCGTGAGAGAAATTGGAAACACAAGTAGACTATGAATATCCTCAAATCTCAATGGTAAAGAAAAAAAAAAGATATGTCAAGTGCAGTTTAAAATGTTTTGTAACCTAAAAGGTAGTTAATGACAAGCAATGTTACTTATGTGGAATTATGTTAGAAAAAAATAAAATAAAAGTGCAAAAGAGCATTTATGTGAGAAGCTTAAACGAAATGAGGCCACGAGAAATTTTGGATATAAAAGTATAGCTAGGTTGTTGAAATGATAACTAGATAGTCACCCGTGCGGAGGCACCGTAAGCAATTGTTTATATATATATATATATATAGTGATAATGTCTTTTGTATGTGTAATAATGAAATTAAAGTGGATTTAAAACCTGATCACGAGGCTAAAAGTGTTTGTGTATACAAAAGTTGCTGACGCGGCAATTATTAGGAGAGGTTGCAAGGAAAGTTTTTAGCATGGGCTGCAGAGGGATGGATTTGTTTTTTCGTAATATATATGAATGGGATGAGTAATTTTTAAATCAGAAAGTCCATTAATGAAATTCTAGGAAAGTGGAAGCCTCTAATTTTATTTTATTTTTTTAACCTTTTCTGCTTGATAAAGAAAACCTTGGTCTAGGCTGCCTGACCCAGTGGCATTTAAGATAGCAGCAACCAGGAAGCCACGAAACTTGCTAAAGTCAGTGCAGCAATTACTTTGAATGAGTGTGAACTTTAGCTCAACAACCAGTAAACGTGTATGTATTCCATTTTGTAGCTTCTAGGATATTTCTTCCTTTTTTTTTTTTTTTTTTTTTCTAATATAAATGTGAACATCAGGGATATTTCTACGTATGAACTTAAATCATTTTGTAATATTGAATTCGGTCAAATTTCATCCCCACCTACCCCAACATCGTCGCGTACCCTATATCTTGGAATTGATTCCCGATAGATAGATAGATAAATGAGATGTTTATCTGCTTGTACTTTTTATTTAGTTAATACTGGTAGATTCTTTTTTCTTTTTTGAGTTTACTCAGAGTAGAGCTACTATAAAGAAATCTTGTTTGGCAATAACTTCTCTTTTTTCAATAATTTTGTGGTAGCTACAACAACCAAATTTGATTATTGTGACGTCACCCATAATGTTAATGTTTTTTATTTTTTATCTGACCCATAATGATAAGTGGTCCATTATTTTTTATTCTGAAACGTCAAACTTGATCCACCGTTCACTGTTTTTTTTTTTTTTGGGTGGGATTCACGTTTTGTAGTTTCGGGATATTTATTTATTTTCTAAAACATAAAAGCCTAAATCCTAAAATCCAAACCGGAATGCTGGGTTTATAAGAGCGCGACTCTTAAACGCATGCACTTGGACTCTCTCTAATAGAAGTCTAAGTCATTTTCTAGTGCCAATTTTTTTTTTTTTTTTTTTGTTGGTTGGTAAGCAAGAAATTCCTCTATAAAAATCTAACGTTTGGTCACTCCGTCTCAGCTATCCCATCCTCTTCCTAGTCCTTTCATTGTTTCTGCAACAGTTGTGTTGTGCGTCTCATGGCTCAAACAACTCCCAATCACACACAGACAGTTTCTGGATGGGCAGCCCATGATTCTTCTGGCAAGGTTACTCCTTACACTTTCAAAAGAAGGTACTGACCCAATTCTTGGTGTGGTTAAATATATCAGATGAGATCTAAATTCAAAGTAACATTGATGTTGTTTTGCAGGGAGAACGGCGTTAACGATGTGACCATAGAGATACTGTATTGTGGGATTTGCCACACTGACCTCCACCATGCCAGAAATGACTGGGGCATCACCATGTACCCTGTAGTGCCAGGGTAAAACTATTATACTACTGATAATAATACTCTCTCTTTCATTTCACTCTCAGTTGTGTATTAAATGTTCATGTTAGTGTATTTCTTGTAGGCACGAGATCATTGGGGTGATAACAAAGGTGGGAAGCAATGCGAAGGGGTTTAACGAAGGAGACAGAGTAGGGGTGGGTTGTTTGGCGGCCACATGTTTGAACTGCGAGTTCTGCAACACCGGCCAGGAGAATTACTGTGAACAGTTGCAGTTTACATATAATGGTATTTTCTGGGATGGAAGCATCACCTACGGTGGCTATTCAAACATGCTTGTCGCCGATTACAGGTTGCTACTTGCTTTCAGTTTTTTTCTACATCCATTTCTTTTTCTTTTAATTTCCCAATTAATGTTATATCAAGACCAATTATTATGATAAAATATGAAACAAATAGAGATCGCTTTCAAGCTAGAACGATGGTGGGTGAATGGCTTTTATTGCCCATTTATGAATGATTTATGATTTTTGGGATGCTGCATTTATTGCTTTGACAGTTTCAGCGCTGGACAACGGTTTCTTTTTGTTGTTATTATTATTATTATTATTTAATGAATACATAGTACATCTATATATTAATACTGTTACAAGGAAAACATGTGAATGTGTGTGTAAATGATGAAAAGAAGAAGAAGAAAAACTATCCATGGGTGCAAAAAAACAAAGGAAATCTGTCAATTTGCTATTTGGGTGCAGGACCAGCTTTAGAGATAAGAATTAATTAATAATACAGTGCCAAAAGGATGAGAATAGCATTAAGCTATACTGATCAAAGTTCAGCATCAACGATTCAACATTAATTAGAATTTGCCCTTTCTTAAAAGAATTTCGGGTACTTTTCATATATATACAGTCATGATTTTTTTTCTAAAAGTTTGATCACTCTGTGGTTGTGAAGATATGTGGTGCATATTCCGGCAAACCTGGCAATGGATGCAGCGGCACCACTGCTGTGTGCAGGAATAACAGTGTTCAGTCCCTTAAAGGACCACAATTTAGTTGACTCACCCGGAAAAAGGATTGGTGTGGTTGGTTTGGGAGGTCTTGGACACATGGCAGTCAAATTTGGCAAGGCATTTGGCCACCACGTCACCGTTATCAGCACCTCTCCATCCAAAGAAACCGAGGCCAAGCAGCGATTGGGAGCCGATGATTTCGTACTTAGCACCAACCCCAAGCAAATGCAGGTAAACTAATTTGCAGTTAACTTGTCAACATTACTTGCATTTCCCCACATCTGATCAAAATTTGTTTTCAATTGTCAAATGATCATAGGCTGCCAGGAGAACCTTGGATTTCATTTTGGACACTGTATCTGGGAATCACGCTCTTTTGCCCATCCTGGAAATGCTCAAAGTAACTGGGACATTGTTTATCGTTGGGGCACCGGACAAGCCCTTGGAATTGCCTTCTTTCCCATTGATATTTGGTAAATAAATTAATTACAGATACCTGTTTCAATCGATCTATATATTAGAGCACTTTGAGTTGCAGAGCATATACATAATAAGTGCTTAATTTTTTTATTTTTTTTCTGGGACAGGGAAAAGGTCAGTGAAAGGTGGGATTATAGGAGGAATAAGAGAAACACAAGAAATGTTGGACGTGTGTGGGAAGCACAACATAACGTGTGACATTGAGTTAATCCAACCTGACCAAATCAATGAGGCTATGGATCGCCTTTCTAGGAATGATGTCCGATATCGTTTTGTTATTGATATTGCTGGAAACTCAAACACGGCCAATTAGAGATCACTGCATGCGATCTGGCTGATAACCAGACTAAAAAGTCCACATCAGCTGCTCCTAGTTAAAGAGTTGGTGTGCTAGCTAGCTGTGCTCTCTTCATCACTACTTGTTGTCACCGTTTGTATTGCTGTGTAACTTGTCCAAATTAACAGAAACTTTTCTACATCAAACAGTATTTGATAAGCATGGAGTCTTTGACAGCTAATTGCAGCAAATGCTCTGTATGACATGGTCCCCGTTTATTTTATTGTACGTTACTGCTTTTATTTCTCTGTTATGGATATGTTATGTCTAGTACATGCACACTTGGAGTTAAGGAAACGAGATGTAAAGCACGCACATCAAGTGAGAATCCCAATTTATTAAGTTCCATGAAAGTCACCATACCAGAATTAGCCAAAGCGAAATTCTTGGTCACTTTTGCAGTCACGAGTTCATTGCCGCCGTAATAAACCACCAGAAGCAAAACAATGCCTAGCTTGTGACCCTGTTGAAAAGATGAAACCTGTCTTGTGAATTAGTCGAGGATTAATGATTCTATATTCTATATTTCTGTATATATGAGAATTAATGGGAGTTCTGTCTCCATGGTCAATTGGATCTGCAGGGTGCACCTAGCCAACATATCGACGAGGAGGATAATGTGTGGGAATTAGAACAAGGATATACTTCAACAATTTAAATGCTTGCTAGCCCTAGTGGGGCTAAACATAATACAATCAATCAATCCATGAACACTGGATAGTTTAGGTTGGTGCGGTGGTTGGCTGTGGCCATATTCCAATCAACTACACCGTATCATTCTGGGAGCCACGGCAATAAAAAAAACATTAATTAACCCTTGTCTTGTGATTGTCAGTGACCACAACCATCACGTGCTCTGCACCCGTGTCGTGTCTCCTCTCTCGTTTTGTACAAAGTGATCATATAATCTCACAAAAGATTTCCCGCTTTGTTTGTGTAGTATGCTAAAAAATGCTCAGTACAGCTGGCTCTTCGTATATTGTTGCTTGTCATTTGAATAATTTTTTGTCTATAATGGCTTTGGTTGAATTTTTTTTTTCTCTTTATGCGTGATTATTCCTAGTTAACAATGATATATCTTTTGTGATCAGTATCTAAATTTTTGAATATAAACAGATGATAGGCTGATTATATAAATAATAAAATATGAGAATTTCTTGTAAATAATTGATGGTAAGAGCCAATGAATCGAAAGACTCATGTTTAGTTTGGCGGAGATCATGGAAGTTCTGAAATAAATAGAAAATAATCTACTTTCATCATTAAACAATCGAAAACAGAGAATCTTAAAACTGAAATTCAGAAGAACTGCCGGAAACGGTCATTGTGTCGGTGATTGAGGCATATTTGTAGAATGAATTAGAGACTTGCTGAGAACGTCATCCCCACCAATGAAACCGACCCGGACTTAGATATGGACTTGCTAAGTTCATTCTATTTTTTATTATACTTTTTACCTATAATATCAAATACAACCTCAACACTACGTGAAGAAAAATTACTCGTGTCATATATGTATATATGTAGTTTTTTATTTTATTTTATTAGAACAAATTTTAAAGATTCACCAATGTTAAAGAAAAGCATACCTATAAATATATTTACAGAATATTTACTATTAAAGTCCTAAGATTAAATAGTTGAACATATAATTACCCTATTTTAGTATTTTTTGTGGGGACTCTGTTTAGTATTTAATACATAGATATCATGTTTAAATATTAAAAAACATGATTGTATGATATCCTCGCGAGGAGAATTGCTTGTTGTTCAACTCTTTACGTCACATCTCCAATCATTAGCGGATCTCATGTAGCATAGATATAACTAATTATAGGTGAAAATCTTTTATAACAAATTTTGTCCTAAATACTATTTTATAAATTTAGAATTAATGAAGATATAATAAAATAATAATTATTTATTTATTAATTTATAAAAAAAAATTAAAATAGAGTGTAGACAAAAACTAATTATGAATTAAATAAATGAAATTTGTGGGACCTCACGTTAATATCTTCCTTTAGCGCCATCTGTGTTTCATATCTTCTATACACAAACGCGTTCGCTACCTAAAAAACAAAACTATGGAAAATCTGAAGGATCACATAACATCATATGTGGTTGCGGAAACAAAATTTGTAATCTCAAATAGATCTATTTACGTTTAAAATTTATTTTAATAAATTAAAATAAGTAAGATTAAATACCTAAAAATTTTTGAAGATTAGTCAATCAATAAATTTCGAACAGACGAAGTCTCTATATTATCCACACTGAGAATAAATCCTGCTTTCAATCCTTTGATGATGGCTATGGAATAGTCTGAAGAACCTTTCTTCAAGAGAAAGGAGAAAAAATAATTTTTTTCCTCACCTTCTCACTCTCGTACGGCGTGCCTCAAAACCTATTTTCACTTATTTGGTTTTTCCTCACTTTTTACTTTATAAAGTGACGTATGGGAAGGGAGAAAAGGAAAACAACTCTTGGCTTTTCAACTCCTTGGACAGCGTGTATCCACATAAGGAAAACCAAAAGACCTTTTCTTTGTATCCTTTAGGAAAACATAATTTAATTAATTTTTTTTTTTTGTTTTAAGAATAAAGAAAATAAAACTATTTTATTTTATTTATTTTATTTTGCACAAGAGAGTTTCCAATATCAATTATTCTTTCTGTGCTAGCAGAAAAAATAATAATATGTCATCTATATTATTTAATTAATTATCTTATAATAAATTAAATAATTCCAAACAGGAAATATATCACTCGTAAGTGTGTGACCACATAGGTTCATCACTAAGCCGGTGGTAATCAATTTAATCAATTTCCAATCAAGGTTAGCGTCTAGCAACACCCCTTAACGTCCAGATAGTGTGAAGTAACAGTCTTACTAAGATGGAACCTAAGGACAATGTATTATTACCTTCCATCATTACAGCTCCAGATTATTCTAGGGTATGGTTTAACTGTCAAACCCTAATAGATAATCAACTATGTTACATGTCAATCATTAATGATTGGTGAATGACTTAAGAAACTCCTTTCTATATTCATTCAACTGCCCTGGCCAAGGTCTTAATATAACCATTATGATCAATGACAACATAGAGCTCAAACTCATTACCTAGAGTTGATGGATTCCCTCTTGACTCATCACTAATCACATAAGCACTTAATTATATCCAATGACCATTCAACTAGCATTTTTACACACTAGGTGTCCGGCATCAAAGCATAATAAGTGACCTATTGATTACTATGATGATCTCAGGTCAAAGGAAAAATATACATTTAAATCCTTATGAGAACATCCCATTTGACAGTTCACAGGTAATATTAACCATTGGGAATTCTCAGTTTGGTCAGTTCAATGATCATATCTCCATATGCATCATCTATATATGTAACTTAGTAAATGAGATCTACTAATATCCATCCAATGGATACTATTACATATATATTGATCTAACCGGATCATCAAAGTCCTATTTTAAGGATCCCACGATCAAGAACAGTTTTAGATTAAACCTTAAAGACTTGACTCTCATTATCATAATCTCCATCATGATGACATGTCTATAAATTTAATCAAGGACTTATCATATTAAGATAAAAGCAATAAACATAATATGATAACAAATCATTTGCCAATTTATTAAACAAAGTTAATAATCCAAAACATAAGTGTTCAATCTATTACATAACGATTGGGTCTTGGGCACAATTCCAACAAAATCATCCAAGAATTATACAAGCATAAAACTCTATCTTTAGGACATGGGCTACATATAATATATCAATGGTTTTGCTAGAAGGACTTTGAATTTACTACTACTTCTATGGGCCGTCCACGTTGGAGAACACACCGTGCCAGGGACGCTAACGTGTGAGCAAAGCCATAGTTATCCATTTTGTGGCGGTGCTAACTCCCAACTAGCTCGATTTCTTATCTTTTTATGTTAACTTGTCCCCAAGCCAGAAAATACTACATCTACTCCTATATATATATATAAATATCCATTGTTCTATTCTGATCCTTCTTCATCCCTCTAGAGTACGTATAAGAGTTCTTAAACAAGAATATTTAGATATCTAATTCACCCACCTTTTATGTTTGTTATCAGATGAGAAATATTGATCATTGGCTCAAGTTGATTTCTCCCTCGAGAAAACCTGGCGGCGGTGAGTCTCAGCAATTCTTATCTTAATTGTATTGAAATATTTTTCATCTTAATTTTATATCACAGCTGCTCTTATCTTAATGGATCTTGAAAGCATTATTAGGGCTTTTATTGCTTTTCTTTTTCTTCCCCTTAATTATGAGCTGTTTGATGGGTTTTCAACTTCTGAATTATTCACGTTGAGTAAAATAATCAATCTTGCACCGATCTTCTCTCCATGAAGCTTTTTCTATCTTGTAAGCTGATCATGAGAAATTCATTGTTTTTTTTTTTTTGGTATCCCAGGTACATCACGGAAAGATTATGATGAAGATAACTTTTGCAGCAATCCAAATGTTGATGAAGAATACCTAAAAGCTTTCCGAACAACATCTTACATAGAAATATGTAACAAAGCTCAAGGGCAGCTGGGAAAGACAAATATTAGGAGAGTCTCTTCGTCATCATCTCTCTTTTTGCATCTGACTGAACATTTGCTGGAACCCCGGCAAGAAACCATAACAAAGTTGACAGAAAGCTTAAGCGTGCATCGTCTTCTGGTGGAATACTTTGAAGCCAGCCTAGAAGCATGTCTTTATTGTGACACTATCCTTGAAGGAATCTACCAAATGCGACTTGCTTATCGAAAAATTAAAAGGGTTCTTAAGCTAAGCAAGATGGTGCTTGATCGTACAGATACAGACCAGGCAATCTGCGGAGACCTTGCTTCCTTTACGTTGCAAAGAAATCCATTATCTATTATTACTCCCGGGCAATTCCGGGACATTCACGACCGTTACATGGTTCTTCTTCAAAGACTAAAATCAAAAGGAAGCAAAATTCGACAAAAACTAAAATTTAAGAGAATTTGCAAGAAGGTTGGAAGAATTAGTCTTGTTATTTCGCATAGTGCTCTTGTAATTGCCTTGCTAGTCTTGGCGTTCCACAGTGTAGTCGGCATAGTGGCAGCACCGGCTATAGTGGGTTGCCTACTGGGATTATTCAGGAAAAGAGTCAAGTCGGTTCGGGGAAGGGGAAAGCAGAACACAAGGGCCTCTGAGAGACTTGGTGAGCAGCTTGATTTTGCTGCCAAGGGGGTTTATATACTGATCAATGACTTTGACACGATGAGCAGGATGGTTAGGAGGTTACACGACGAAGTAGAACACTGGAAAGTTGTAGCTGATATGTGTGTTAAGAATGGTAAATGTGAGATATTGAAGCAGGCTTTGAGGGAATTTGATGCTCAAGACTCTAGCTTTCTGGATCAGTTAAAAGAGCTTGAACAACATATCTACTTGTGTTTTCTCACCATAAACAGATCCAGAAGACTTGTTATTGAAGAGATTATGGACAAAGAAAGTTAAATAATTCGATTCCTTTATCTTGCTGATGACTTTTTAGACCTGTGCGATGGTCATGTGAGGATAGATTCTTCACATGTTGATGTGAAGAAGCATCTTTGAAGCTACAAGTGAAGTTTCAGGACATTGAACTTAGCGGTTGTCTCTCCCCTTAAGTGACTGCTTTCATTTTTATGCCTGGGGGAAGACTTCGACAGTGCTGCTTGCTTCCCTTGCCGGGTGATCTGATTTTGACAAGTGCTTATTGATTTCAAGTTGTTTTAATTTCACTACTTTCCCTAACCTTGTCATTTGGAAGTACATCATATGACAAATTTTCAGATTCTTCTATTTGTTTCTCCTTGAATTTTGTAATGCATATATAGTTTCGTATTGTACAATTTGTCAAAAGGGGACTCAACGACCTTTCTATAAATTGAAAATTCACTCCACTCAATAAGGCTTAAGAAAATAGGAAGTCATACCTAAATCAATTATTAACTCGAATCATCGAAAAGTCATTCACTCTAAAAATAAATATATACAATAACAGCGGTCACCGGAGTGGGAATGAAAAGTTATGGTGCTCCTACCCAGATATATTCTCAGTAGCTTCGATGTCATCCAGCTTGCACCATTCAAGGACCATCAAATAAGGAGTCGTACGAGGAAATCATGCAAGCTTTCCCTTGGAAAAGGCAGCATGGTTCCTACAGAAGTCCAAATCCCAGCAATGCATTTAGCAATTCAACAAACTTCCCTCAATTTCTTGTACTCCTCATGGCTCAGAAGTGAATCCTTGGCCTTTAGCCAATCAGCAGGTTTTGGCATGATAATTGCAATATATCCTTCTCTATCAGCCTGAAATATATAACGAAAAAGAAAAATCATAAAACATAAAAGCTGGCAGAAAAAAGAAATAGCAAGTTCACAGCACAAATATTGGCTGGGCGAAGAAATGTCCCATGCAAAAGTGTTTGCTCATAAAATGTTCTTCGCCTATGAATACATAGTATGACAAAATGGTCAACACCCAATCATTTTGGCTATGAACATTGCAGCTTCTAGAGGATCACACTTTGTAGAGATGCACGAAAACAATTGAAAGGCTTTCTGCACACTCACTAGATTTGCCAAAGGTGCACGTACATCAGGAGAAACAGGGCATATTACTCTTTAATGACTTGAATGCATTTTCTACCGCTCTAAAAGGACAGCTTTCTGATTATACTACCAAAAGGAAACCATGTCTCTATCTCTCTCTCTCCCTTTTCCACACATTTGATTTTTTAGATCTTTGCAGTGTGAGATTACAGCAGTTCAGATCAACCTTCATCACCTTAAGCAAGAGATTGCAGCTTAGTTCAGTTTTAGTCAATGATGAAGTCAACTAAAAAATATTCCAATTGCCATCCTACAAGTCCATTTGTCAAATGGACACCAATTTTAGAAGCTCTACTTGTAAATTTGATTTAAAATAAAAAGGACAGAAACACAATCGGCCAATATTCTAAAATGACATAATCAACTTAGATAGGATCCTGTCCTTCTTACCGTCAAATTAAGCAAATCTGGCTTCTTGACTAATTGTTGGTTCACTTCCAAAAGAGAGCCTTTGACGCAACACCTGTGGAAAGTCAATGTAAGCAATTTATACTTTCAAAGAACTGAGAATAAACCCCGAGGACAGCAAAGTGAGAGGACAAAATACATATACATGTACCTATAATATCTTAGTACATATGCAGGTACTAAGAATAAAGTAATTTACCTGACAATATAAGTATCATTGCTGGTAGAAACTTTACATAAAGCAGTGTTGGACTCAAAGTGTTGTGCATTCTGCATAAATATATCTCTTACTTGAATATGACAAGATAGTATACAAAAACTAATAAAATATTCATTTCACGAAACAGAATATTCTGAAAAAGCACAAAGTTTACCAAACAGCGATAATATAGTGTCTGTCTCAGTCAATTTATTAGAATTGAAGTTACCAACTCAATCCATTTCCAAAATGGCACATCTCAGTAATCTATAAAGGTGTTGGCATTAAAAGTCTGGTTTGTTTTTATCATAACCAGTATTATGTCATGTCAACTAACACTTCCAAACTGTAGAATATAGAAGTCACCACAGTAAACTCATTGTTATAATGTCGACCATAACCACTAGTTTGCCACGTTAACTAATACTTCCTAACACTAGCTTGTATTAGTAATAACAGTAAAGCCATTATTGTGATATGTGATCCTAAAAGCATTCTTAAATTTTTCCAAAACATAAAATGGTAGAATGCCTAGATGTACCTTGAATCCAAGGAAAAATAAATGATCTTTGACAGTTGAATTGAATCTATGCATTAAAAAACACCTCATATTAATAGTTTCAAAAGTTTTCCATCAAAACTGGCACTAGCCTTACTTCACATCTTGCGGCCACTACTTCTAACAGGTAGATGTAAAAAACCCTCTCAAGCAAAAGACAATTAAACCTATTCTATCGCCTCAATAACCCTGAATTTTGTTTACACCGGTAATACCTCATAACTTAATCATCTGTGCAACAAATTACCACCAGGTATTGCATTGTGGTTCCTTCTAGTTATGTACAGAGATAGATTAATCACCAACTAGAGAATTGTAGAAGTTTTTCAGAAAAAAGTTATATCACATTATCCACCTAAGAAACATGGAAGAACGAGAGAAAATACACCTTCTTCCGCTTGCCAGTGACCTTAAGCACACTGCGATCAGACTTTCCAACATTGAAATCGACAGATATGATTCCGCCTTTGTCCTTGAAAGCGATATGGGAAGAAGCCAAGCCGACCACACACAAGCTTTTAGGTTACAGTAACAGAGAAAATATTATTGATATACTCCAATTAAAATCTCAAAAGCAAGAACTTTTCAGCAAGTATACCCATTAGCGTGGCGATAAATGTACTGGTCATGTCCTGCCTTCATGAAATCTGTACGTTAAATAACAGATAGATGAAGTAACATCTAGAACCAACAATTACGCTGCTTTTGTTGTTAGAGATTTTTTTTTTTTAAGAAGAAAAAAAAATGAAATTGAGCCATCATCCCGGGAAACATATGAAGAACATAATTAAAAGTTCCAATTTCTATAATTTCTCAGCAACAAAAGTAAGGTTCAGGGTTTATGTATAAACACACACATACAAGTAAGGAAATACCTAAAGCGAAGTAAGTGACGAAATTGGATTCAACAGCAGAAGGAGGAGTAAGAGGAAGATCGCGTACATCAGGTAGTAGAAGTTTCTCTAACTCTTGGTCTTCATCTTCTTGCTCTTGTTGCTGCGGTGGTCCTTGGGTTAAGTTTTCACGCGCTGTGCTTTCTAATTCTAAAGCATCAGTGTCTTCGATGCTCAGAACATTGGTCGACATTTAAATGGAGAAAAAATAAAAATTTGAAGAGCGCAGTATACAAATTGGAAGGTACCTTGGTGACAGGAACTGCCCAGTTTCAGTTTCAAATCGAGCTATCAAGCAGCACCCTAGGACCCCTACGACAGTTTGTACAACATCTGCCTTTGCCTCTCTCTTTTAGCGCCTTCCGTGTGGGAGACTAGAATGGGCCGGTATTCAATAAATTCCGCGAGGGAAAAGCCCAATCAAATCTGTTTTAGAGCTTTACTGTAAGAGCCCATTTCTTAGATTCAATTGGGAAGAATCCATTGAGGGATTAATTTTTTCACCACCTAAAATTATTATTTGCACCACCCTTACACTTTAGGAAATATGTTTTGGGAGTCAAGGAGGTGGTGAGAGTATTAACAAACATAGTGCAAAAAATCAACTCCCGTTCAAAGATTACTGTATGAGCCCATTTCCAGAAAAAAAAAAAAAGTGTCCCTAAGACAGAAGAAAATATTATAGGTTTGAAGAGTTTCATGACATTTTCTGTAAGAGCAATACTGAGATTTACTTGTAATATTAGAAGGAAAAAAATTCCAGCAATGCAAAGTCAAAACGACTTGGATATTTGTCACTAAAGGACCTGAGATTTACTTTCGTTACGGATTGATCAGACCAAATATGGTTGACATTTAAAAAAAAAAACTATGGAACCACAAATCCACAATTACGTTCACTTCAACGAGGAAAGCAGTTACAAGTAGAGTACAATTCAATCTGTCCGAGAATAGCTTGAGATGAAATTAAGGAACATATGGTTGGAGACCCTTGACTTTGATGTTGCTATTCTCTTTATCTTTAATCTTATTCCAGTCCATATATCATCGAACGACTTTGCAGTCAAGCCTGATTTCTTGTCCTCCGGTGATGCTACTCATCTTGATCATGGATTTTACAAAGGCCCTTTCAAACTCCTTTTGGGATCCAGCAAACTTTGAAGCCAATGCTTTTGTTTTGGAGTTAGTGAGCAGAGCTTGATCAGAAGAGAATATGCTCTTGCCCTGGAGGAGTAGCTTGTAGTATGCATTATCGAAGGTAGTGGAGGTTGAATCCAATGGGGCACCTGCACTTCTCACATTGTTTTGAAGGGGACATATTCTTTGTAGGCTAGCAGCAAATGAGGGGTTCATGGAGGGATCAATGTCTTGATTCACGCTGAACTTGTGGATTCTGTTCTGGAAGGATGAACAATGAGCGAACCCAAGGCTGTGACCTCCTGCATATTCCCGTACCCATATCCATATATAATTACTGCCTTTAATTCTGTTGAAATGGAGTTTTCCTACTTTTCTTTTTTCTTTTTCTTTTAATATTAAAAAAAAATACTAAAAACTACCTGAAAGGACTACTAGATCTTCCAAAGAAAGGCCTCTCTGAGAGAAGCTTTGTTGTAGTTGGGAAATATTAAAAGTAGGAGCTGGCAATTGTCTGGTGTCACTGGCCTTTGATATTCTTCCATCTTTTCTTCCTTTGGGAACTTCCCACGTGGGGCCTCCAGACTAATCACAGATGAGATGAGAAAAAGAATAAAACAAGTTATCTAAATAACTAAAGAATATTATAGTATTAATGGCTTAGTGTTATATATTTGTGACTAACCAGAGTAACAGCATCCCTAGCAGCAAGAGCCAAAATATCAGCACAAGATACCAACCCAGGACATTCAGCTTCAACTGCTTTCTTTGCATTGTCAATGACATAAAATGCATGCAGAGAAATGTTAGGAGGCCCATCTTTCTCCGCTTTGTTTTTTCCCTTTGATTCTAGCAGCACAGAGGCATCACAACCCTTTAAAAACGGACAAAAATTCCTAAGTATCAACCACATATGATTTTTTAAATGTTGAGTGATTGAGGTTAATTAATTTAGGACAAGAAGAGAAGGAGGATACCCTTATAAAGCAATCATGAAAATGCATGCGAAGCAGCGCAGCTGGAACGGTTTTGTCATTCAACATGGCTTTATGCACAGTACCTGCGACTATGGACTCTAGTTGAGGGCAAGCATGGTCATAGTAGTTGACGCTTAGTGCACTAACCATAGAAATAGAATCAATTGACGATAACATTATAAGCATCAGTATCGCGATTGCTGCCATTTATATATATTTCAAAGTTCAAAACCCACGAATTCAGTTTCCTTTATTCGTGATTTTTCTCAAACAGTAACATGGGAATACTATTTATAGATGAGGCAATGGCATGTGTAGAAAAGTATGGAGTCGTTAGAAGGATATATATGGTTTAGTTGGTATATTTGGTGACCAATGACACAATTAGTGGAGTAGTGTTGAAGCATATTCTTCAATTGAGAAGGTTGCAATTGTTTAGCAAAAACAAATAATTGTGTTTGTCACTTTCTTTCAGAAGCGACCATTTGTTTTGGATTTTTATGGTTTCTCTTAAAATTGCAGTAATCTCAATCAAAGTTTAGTATCTAAAGCATAGTGAATATTTTGGATTTTGATGAAATTGTGAGAAAAAAAGAAGAAGATAATATTTAAGATAAGACATTACACTTACAGAAAAATTAAGATTAACTTAACTGATAGAAATATAGTTTGTTAAATGATCAGTGACTTTTTCTATAATAGAAAACACTAAAAAAGTTGTAATCAAATAATATTCAGTGGCAAGACTTCAATCGCTGAAGGGAAAAAAAAAAATCAATAGCTAAAGTAAACACTAATTAGAAAGTTTTATTTTAAAAAAAAAATGGTTGAAGATTGAAGAATAGTTAGATGGCTGGACTCAACCAACATAGGGCATAATCTTAGTTAGTTGTTGTAATTACTGGAATTTATCAGGCCTAGAAATTAAGAGAATAATCCAGCCCAAATGAGAAAAGTAGTAAATGTCTATTGTAGAAGAGGCCCAAAGAAACTCATATAGGGTACTAAAATTATGCTTCTAATCATTTTAAGTGTTTAAAGTAAGGCAATATTTAAAAAGCATTTTCTAAGGGAACACTATAATAAGAAGACTCAAATCCTAAGGCATTAGGAAGGGTCACCACGGGAGGCACTCCTGATGAAGTCAAGGTTGAGGAAAGCCCCAAGAGAAGGCATCAAGGAAGGGTTGTTGAGAGAGACAACAACCCCACACCCCACACCACCCCCCCCCCCCCCCCCCCCCCCCCCCCCCCCCCAACAATGAGGTTGAAGCTGGGGAAAGATTCACTTGCCTAAGAATGAGGCATTAGGAGAAGGTTGTTGATGGAGGCACCTCATGATGAAAGATCAGAAGACTAGCTCAAAAGGCTAGAACTAGGATGCATCCTAAGCCAACTCCCAAGGTTCAAAAGAACTTTGTAAGGCTTTAGTAGCATTGAGATCAGAAGTTCTTGTGTGAAGAGGAATTCAGTGCAAGAAGGTAAGTGGTTTGGTTGGCTTTCAGGTAATGAGTAGCCAAAAACAGAAGTTTGTTAAAGTGCCCCTTTAAATGGTCTTTTGAGTTGAATAAGTAGAAGTGTAGGGAACCTTCATGAATGTTATATAGTTACAGAAGCAGGTTATCCCTTAATCTTTTTATTAATTCCCGGACTTACTCTTAAATCTAGTATCAACTTTTCTTAGTTTAGCTTAAGTTTCTAACCCCTTCTAAAAGCTTCCTAATCAGCTATTTTTACCCTTTTTACCCACCTTTTTATCTATGCACATATAATAATACAACAACTTTTCTCCTTAGCATTAAGGGGGACAAGCACTAACCTTGTTTGCCAATAAGAAGGCGCCAACGCCCAAGAAGTATAAACAACAAGAAGCTTGCAGAATGATTGTCGCACAGATCCCAAAATCGTCACCCAATCCAAACGTGACACATTAACCTTAGAAGTGATATATTTTTCTTACCTCATGTGCCCAGCACATGACATCCACGGCCTAGCCCATCATAATCCACTATAAATAGCTATCCTCACATTATCATTTTCAGACTTCAAACAGAATAACCTATTGTTACTCTGCAAAAATCACACCAGCCCCTAAACTTTCGCACGTTCAATCATCATTCTCTCTTTTTGGTCTATTCTTATGTAACGATGAAAAATGGTCCCATAAGGTAATCAAAGGAATGCTCTTGAAAGCAAGATTCTCCTACATAAATGACACTCCTAAGCCTATGGCGTTGCTACTTATCTACTCAGACTGCTTAATTGTTCTCCCAAGCCAAACTCAAAGACCCACTCCATTTTTGTAGGTAACATCTCTATTGACATGTAGAATCCACTCACCCCTTGTAAAAAGGTCAAAACAGTAGCTATGTGCATTCTTCTTTCAAAATATTTTATCTCTTGCAAATTAAACGATCTCAAGTCACTGTCCGCACTGGTTTTGCATGGTCAGACCGGATGATTATGGTTTCAGAACTTTTCTTGGTTCTAATAGCTTGGTTCTACTTGGTATCCATGGAATTTCTCATTCTCTGCTTCCAGAAGCTCTTGATGGAACTAATTAATACATACAACAATGTCTACAAATTAAATTAAAATGCAAATGAAATTTTAGGGGAATAAGTAATTTCTTATTCCCAACTATAAAAACGTACGATATCAGTATTAGACCAAGATATATATAATTTCATTTCAGTACTTGATTTGAACTGCCTTCTTATTAGTATTCTGATGCGATTTGTGCTGCCTTTGAGTTCAGTTCAGTTCAGTTCATGGGTTGGGTCCGAATAAATGCCGGAAGATGGGTGGCGGGCTGCTCTTGTAAAATATAATAAGCACGCCTCTGCCTGCCGTGCTGATTTATAAGCAAAAACCCAAAGCCCAGAACTGTCCCGGTCCCCTCTGCACTAAATTTAGAATTGGAGCCGGCTAGAGAATGTCTGGCCAAATGCCCAGTTTGATGGAACCACGTCTGTGAAAACTCTGGTTTCTCCATCAATGGTTGTAACCCTGAACGACAAAGATTGCCCGTTTAGATACGCATTGGATTGCCAATTAGCTCCCCAATTCCTTGACATAGCCATCCAACCAGTTTTAGAACCTTTAATGGACACTGATTGGATTGATCCAGCCCCTGCCACATTGCTAATCAATACAAGTTCAAAGTAGTCTCTGCCATTGATAGTGAATCTAACCCCTCCGTGTTTCTTGCATGGTACCCTGCACAATTATTGAATCATATTTAGCAACAGAAGCATTCAAAGGTTAGAAGGGGATTAGATTTTAAATCCAAACCAAACCTCTGGAACAAGACAGGGACAATGCCTCCTCTGTAAATGCCAATCTTTTCCCAAGCGGGTTGAGCCATATCGAAATGCTTGAGAGGTGGGTTGCACCAACCTCCATTGTCGTTTGAAAGAGCAAAATTAGGAGGGCAGAAGTTTGTGGCGGTTATGGTTACAGACGTTCCTTTGATGCACCATCTGGGGTCTGCTTGATAATCACATATGATTTTGTAGCACTGCCCACATGAAGCTCCATCATTGAACAAGGCAGTACTCAAAGCAGCAGTTCTAGTCCCATACCCAGTTGAGTACAGATTCCCGTACCCACAAGCACCCCCTGCGGTAGTTATATTCACACGTTAATATTCAAAATCCAGCCTTTAGTTACATAATAATAACGCTAAAACAAGAATAGGGTATATCTTACCCATGGTTCCTGAGGCATCGCTACCCCCATAAAAGGTGGCATGAGCTTTGGTCCATCCAGAAGGTGAGAAAGCGCAGGCATTGATTGTGAAATAGCATAATCCTAACAAGCTGACCAACCAGAAAGTCACTTTGCCCATTTTCTTGCTTTGCTAAATTCAGAATGCTCAAAACCCAAGTGGAGACTTGCGATTGAAGAAGATGAACGATACAAGAACTGAAAATTGTATTTACATTTATTGTCATTTCCAAGTTCGTACATTGTCCCTTTAAATAAGAAGGGCAGACTCAGTAATGAACGATCCCACATGTGAGTTCTGCAAGAAGGGGAAACCTTGAAAATAATTTTAATTACTATCTCTGATAATCCGCAGAGTTCTGACCGTCATTCAATTATTCCCACGTTCCCTTCTCTTGCTCTTCCCTTCATGCCCACATGCCTTTTCCAACACAAGAGCCGTGAATGTACCAAAACCGACAAGCCCATTTGATAGTCTATTTCTTTTTCCTCACTTTTGATTCCATCTTGTCATATGATTGGTTGGTTTGTAGCAGTTTATAGTTAAAATGACAGCTGATCGTCTTATGTAATGGAACAAGTGGCTTAAATCTTATCCTACAGTCACATGCAAATTGTTTGACCCCATATGAGAGCAAATGTTATTTTTATTGTATCCACATGCCCCATTTTGGCATATAGATTGTCACGGCCTGTTATGACCAATAATCGTCGATTATAGATCTGCTGGCTTGGGGAGTTCCAGCCTGGCATCTAAATCTTAGAGAAGAGAAAATTATGAACAAAGTCCTCCCATCGCCCAAGGTTTATACATAAAAGGTTTATAAGTACAAAACTATAGTCATTTTTTATCTAAATAATCTCAAGCTATAGTCTGTCAAAATTAACCAGCACGCTCTCCTACCCTTCAGACATGGATCAAGCCAACTAACAATTTCAACACTAAATTTTCCTAGTAGAGTATGCAGGCAAAATCACCCAACCAATTGGAAATGGCAATTGGCAATTAGGACTGGCAGAAGATGTTCATTGTCGATTTTATTTAAATTCTTCAGATCTCCCACTGTTCTGAGCTAGCGATGCTACTGTGCTATGATAGCGCCGCCATGCAAAACGACGTCGAAGTACATGATGCAGGTCAAAGAAATTGCAATCACATGGTGTAAGCCAGGGCAAATCTATGCTCATCAACAAACCGAAAATTACAAAACCATATTTACGAGCTTAAATGACGTGACTGTTGAAACAGTTTTATGTCCATAACGCTGCATGCCGACTGAGTAAATTGAGTCGAGATGGCCTTCAGTCATTCACTATCACACGATAATCAAGGACGGAAACAAAGAGTAACTATTTCAATACAGTATAGGAGTTACAGAGATATTCCATCTAGAGAAAATATAATACCACATTTAAAAAAAAAAAAAAAAAAGAGGAATAAAAATGGAAGTTCGCACAGATGTAGGAAATTAAGAGATCCTGACTGCAACTGTGAAAAGTAAATCATTTTCAGAAATCATCATCATCCTCCTCTGCAATATGCTTAGCCAGTTCTTGCTCCTGCTGTTGCCTCTCTCTCCTCTTCTCGGCACCTTCCTTTTCCTTGTGTGTGTTTGGTGGGAAACGCAGTGCTCGAACAGCCTCATTGTGCATGTTAAGACAGAAGGCAATGCGGGAATTAAAAGCAAGTTGAGGCTCATTTGTGGAGTAAATATCTCCAGTTTCCTTGGATACCATCCACCCATTAGCATGATCCAATGTAGCATCGATAGCCCCATCACGAATGGCCTTGGCGACAATGCTCTCAGCATCAGCAGTTGGGTTTGCCGAGTTCAACCTCAATTTCTGAGCAACATCGGCTAGCGAGATGCGAGAATAAGATATACTGATGTTGCGTAACCCAGTCCTGATGACATTATGCCGCAGCCGGACAATCAAATTATGAGTTCGATCTGTATTGAAGGTGGTAGCAAACTTCTCTGCAACATTCCTAAACAGCTCCAAGTCACCAATCCGAACAGCCTGAAATTCCACAACATACTCAAAAAAACCTTTAAAAGCAACCTTATTATTTATGATTGGAACAGTCCTGCAATTGATAATGACTACAAATGATAATGATTTAGAAACACTAAGAATCCAAGCAATTTATCAAACCATATGATGCTAAAAATTTGTTGTTTTAGAACCTGCGATGATTAACCGGGGCCCACAAGTTTTCTATTAGAATATTGTTGCCTAGGCCAGAGAGAGGGTAGAAAATATGAAAATTTATTCAAACCATACTTCAATACAATACATCCTGAAACACCCAGCAATAAGAGTGTAAAAAGCCAGCTTTTATCGTGGTAAAATACCTAGTCTACTAGGGAATCAACAGTTGAAAGGTTATCAGATAACATGGCCATGTCGCCTTTTAAGTTAATTATCAAATGATGTTTTTGACCATAGGATGTTTTAAACTCCTCAAATTTCTCACCCAATAAATAGATTATTTTTGCACAGCAAGTTTATAAACTTTTGAAACAACTATTTAGATGATACCAGTAAAATAATCATAAATTATAACATTTTATAACTTTTATTAGCTACAGATTTATCTAGCAGAAATCTTGTATAGTTAATTAATTTCTTAAAATAAAACATTTTTGTAAGATATATTTAGGCATTTCATTTGTTAAAATGAAAATATTCAGAGGGAAAACCGAACAAAAGTAGCATAATATAGCAGAATGATCTGTCTACGTCCTTAAGAATGCCATGAGAAGAGAGAGAATTGAACGTAGAAAGGGCAGAATAAAAGAACAAATAAGCGATGCTACATAGAGACACAGATACAAAGCACGTAGTGGACACAGACAAGGATGAAAAGAAAGACCATGAAAGACATGTTGAATTGTTAAGCCAAAGCACTTCTGTTGTACAAAATCTTGATGCGGTTCTCATGATAAGAAAAAAGGACAAAATCCAGAGAAGTAAATGACCAGCTTGTAGTGATTGAATTGAGCAAGAAGGAAATTGGCTATATCAATGATTTCAAAAAAAAAAAAAAAAAAAAAGATGTATAATATTATAACATCTTAATTGGTAATAAAGACTTACATTTGTAAGCTCAAAGTAAGGTCTCAAAGCTTTCTCCATTCCTTTCTGCATAAAGATGGTCCTCTCAGGTATTTCTCCCAACAACAAACGTACTATTACAGCCCACTTATTACATTGAATTCGAAATCCTTGTGCAGCAACAGGAGCTTTTCGAGCAGCCTGCAGGAGGGACTCTTTGGCATCCGTATACTCCAATTGAATCGTCCGAATTTTCCCAAGGTAGAAGAGATAACGACAAAACTGGAAAAAAAGAATAAAATGAATGGGGACAACTTATCAAGGAAACATGAATTTAGATTCAGCAGTTGAACAACAAAATAACTTAGACTAGGTAAACAATGAAAGTCAGAATCACTGCCAAGGATCAATCCTTACAAAAGAGTTCTCAGCCCAGATATTGAAGGTGGACATAGAACTTATCAAAGTAATTAGAAAATAGACCCCCAGTTTATCCCCAGAATAAGAGAACCACCATACCTGCTGGTTTGAATGTGCTTCAAATCGTGGTGCCTTAGACCTCAACTTCTCTGCCTGGTCATATAGGTTGTAGTGTAGGTAGTTACGAAGTAACAGATTAAGAAGTGTTTCCTGCATGACATCAAATTAGCACAAAATCCTAAGACACTACTCAAAAAAAAAAATAAATAAATAAATAAATCTCTAATTCAGCTGAAACAAACCTGACCCAGCTCATCATGGCGAAGGGTGGCAGTCCGGTGCAACGAAAGGAGGTTGCTGAAAATAGAAGTGCCATTCAATTTGTAATAAGTAACATCTAATTCAGTTATCAATTTCATTAAATGTAATAATGTATCAAACATGTATCTAGCTTCTGCCTCATACTTTATGCATCCAAACATAAATAAGCATCTAACTCACCCCCGAATTTCAGCAAGGTCTCCAGTAAGCTCATAGCTATATGAGTAATAAAAATATAGTCTGGATGCAATAACATCAAGAGTTCTTCTGTTCAGGTTCTTAAGCCGAACAATGCTTGCTGAGGAACAAGCTTTGGCCTAAAATGAAAAATCTAAACTACTTCAGCATAATCAGATCTAAATTAACAAAATCTCATAGTTGGAAAAATATGAAAAGATGTTATGCAACCTCATTGTATCTTTTCTGATCAATCAGAAACAGTAGTACGAGCAAGTAACAGTAGATCTCCAGCTCAGGCAGTAAGTGTTTAGCTGGGGTTTGAACAGAAGATGTAGCTGTATCAACTTCCATTTCATGAACATCCTCCTATGCAGCCAGTGACAAGAAACACCAGTTGAAGAATGAGACATCCATTAAAAGAATAGGTAAAAACAGCATATATTTCACTAGGGCATGTTTGGTAGACAAATCCATTTTTGAATACCTGGATTCATCAATTATGGAAAACATGAATCCTAAGAACCAAAAATCATGAGATTGCTCAAAATCAGCTTCATAAGCCTTGGGATTCTTAATTATGTTTCATAGGATTGCTTAAAAAAATAAATGTGAAACAAAGAAACTAAGAATTCCAACCCCCTCCCCCCTTATGGGATTCCTTTTGCAGGAAACTTCATTAAAAAAGAATCCTAAAAAATGATTCAATATTATATATATATACACCAAACACATGAAATAAACATTTCCTCTACCAAACGCCCCCAGAAGAACTAGAGAAAGAGTCAAAGAGATAATTAAAAAAAAAATTGAAATTTCAACATATTTTTCTACACTAAAAAAGATTATGGATATCCCAACATGGTAAAACCAAAGTATTTCAAAAAAAAAAAAAAAACTACAAATCCAACTACGCTTTTGGAACTAGACACCAAGTGTCAAATGCATAAGCAAAGTTATATGGCCATAGGGCAAAGACAAGGGACATTCATTACACTAGGATGTGAGGTAGGATTATATTAAGAGTTAATATCTATCCCATTAGATGTTTCGTGGAAAAGAATTGGTCTCTTCAGCATACTAGGAATAGAAACAAAAGATTCATTACCAAAGTTAACTAAAGTTACAGATGCTCGACTAGAGCTTGCCCCATCCGTGTATAATAAAAAACTGCTGTCAAACAAAATTATCAAGCAGAATTCTAATTCGGGCAATAAAACATGGCTTTGTAGGCAGAAAATTTTGATCTTCTAGCAGAAGGCCGCCATGAATAACTATCACTGCCTTCAACAATATAAGGCAAAATTGAATAGGCATCCTCATCCACCTCATAATTTGGTTTAAAAGAAAGAACTAAAACCTTTTCATTAGGCGGTATCCTGAATCTAACACCATTTTCAGATGAACACATTTTATGTTACTCAAACCAACAAAACAATCAACAAATTTACCTTGGGAAGAAAGGCAGATAATCTGGCGTGAGCCTCAGAGGCCGGAGTAAGAACAAAATCGAGAAAAGATGAGAGTACCAATGCTGTCAATTTACGCCTCAATGCAATTGTAAGGCGAACAGCACGAGCAATTCTACGAACTTCCTTTGAGTACGAACCGGTCTCAATAAGTGATGCTATCTCCTTCAAATCTGTAAAATCCAAATACACAAAAGAAAGCAAATCGAATGATCTTCTTAGACTGAAGTGAAATCGTTGTGTAAGTGATTTCGCCACACGATACTTACGCTGCAAAGTAGATGGAACAGCTGAAGAAACAGAATGCGAAGGAGTTGGGTGATCTTTCATCTCCACATCCTGGGTCATCTTGAACAAAATCGTCTCCTTCCACTTTCTTTACCTGGGAGTTTCTCAGCCACCAAACAAAGAACAAACGAAAATTCAGGATACAATAACTAGTCAATTAGTCGAATGTCGAAGAGATTAAAATCAAATGGGGTCACTAACAGCAAAGTGAACGCTCACAAACTGGGATCGAATCCGCTGTCGAGAACCTCTAGGGTTTACACTTTTATTCAGCTGACTTCCCACTCCCAGTATTGCACTTTTCTTTCTCTTCAAATTAAAATTAAAATAAAATTAGGAATATTAAGAGTTAATATAATACATAATATAATAATAATAATTTACATATCAAAAAAGTAATATATTTAGTGAGGCCGCTAGCACTCAACGCGTCCTACCGGCGCGTCAACGTTCACTGTTTCGAGTTTCCTTGTATATAATATCTAATCTTGCTTGTGAAATAAACTATGGCTTATCTCTATTGAAAAAAAAAAAAAAATATATATATATATATATATTGAATATTAGATATTTTTAAAAATTAAATATTAGTAAAAACGATTACGTGTTGATATACATTGGACTTAATTAACCTAAAAAGAAATACATTGGACTTAAGCCTATATATATATATTAGGGCAGAAAAATACTTCTAAGTGTTGAATGAATTGAAATTCCATTCAAGTGTTAATTGTTTCCATCCCAAAATGGTGGAATCTAGAGGTTTTTTTTTATCAGATGGAATCTGTAAGGTTTATATATATATATACATATGAATAGAATCCAAAAGTTGAATTTAGTATTAATGTAAGAATCTCAAATAGCTAAGCAATGCAATATCCATATATATAAAGAAATCACTTGTGCCAAGTGTTATAAATATCTGAACATGTTAAGCATTGCAACCCAAGAAACATTTTGAAAAGGAATCAAAACTGACAGATCAGTTCTTTGAACTTCCATTCAATTAAGAACTGAATTTCGTCTTAAATATTTTCTTCATGATCATCTTTAATCTAAGAGCCTCCGTGTTACAATTTTTTCCCCTTTCGCCCTTCCTCAAAATTTGTTACCACGAGTTCATGACAACACACGCACACACAAAAAGCCTAAATCCGACCGAAAATCACCTAAACGTGTCCTGGACATCTCCCATATGCCTCCTGAGAATTAAGAATATACCAAAACAGGACCTTATTGGTCAAATGATTTTTATATTGGTCGATCTCCCGGCTTATCTTCCAAAATAAATTTTGTTTACAATGTTAATTAACTTCTGTACTGTGTTTACCACGATTTGAGCATTTCGTCTGAAAAAACAATATAACTCGCATAATTGTCTTACATATACATTAAATCAAACATTGTCACAACTGCGAAACACCTTCCATTACTAAAAATAAAAGTAAAATCTAACCGGACTGAAAAAGAAACAAAAATTAAAGAATGAGCTTTAGTGCCGAAACAGAACTAAAACTGTTCCAAGCATCTGACCTACATCTACATAAAACGAGCTGCCCTGTGGCAGCAGTCTCAACTATTGTCTATTAGTCTACAGATTCTGTATCAGAAAATCTCCTAGCATAAGATAATAAGATAAAATTGGAGAAGGCATTCCATCGCATGAGTCATGAGCAGTCCAGGAGGCCAGTTGATTTTCTATGCAGCTGCCTGGATCAGCCCATTGGATCTAAAGCCACGACCCCTCCCACGATATCCCCTGCCACGGCCACGACCTACAATAAAACAATTTAATCACACAACACATAGCCATTAAAAGCGTCTATTTTTTTTCATACCCGTCTTACAACTCTTCCCTACATCATTTGCTTCCAGTTTGAGAAAAGATCACGTCTATATTTTGAGATAGAGAATATATATATATATATATAGAGAGAGAGAGAGAGAGAAACCCTGTCAAATAGAATTAATCATCAGATAAAAATAGTATTGGCAGCTGATTTGTTGAACGGAATCAAATAACTCTGCAAAAGATGAATAGTGCATGCAGTCAACCTAGAATGGAATGGACTTTTCGCCTATTAACCTAGATATAAGCATCATCCACATCTCTTCCAAACCATATATGTCCAATGATTTATAAGGAACTAGCCCAGAAAGAAAAATAAGTAAGTCAGAACAAAACCAGCTTAACCAATTCCACCATATCAAGAAAGCAAATAAGCACATAGTGGAACTCAAACGCATACAAAAATATATATAATCGATAAATGAATAAATACATAGTACTAGGCAAGCATTGGATTAAGTACCACGGCCTTGAGGTGGTGCATCTTGATAGTATCCTCCATCCTGCTGCATATCAACCTGGGGCCCATTGTACCCTCCCCTTCCACGACCACGGAAGCCACGTCCTCTACTTCGGCCCCTGCCCCTAGAATGTCCCCTGTTACGATCCCAACCTCCATCCTCATATTCAGCTGAGATAAATCCATTCCCTGAAATAAAAATTTAACAGCCACAAAAAAATGAGTTTCACCATTCTGTCTATCTTTTCTTAGTTTCAGTCTCAGACAACTTAAATTACAGTAAGACCGTAGAATAAAAGTTCATAGAAAAACACTTTGACCAACTAATGATCAGATGCAATCACAAAGCAACCAAACCCTTGTAACAGGAGATTCTTAAAACCGATAGATTATGCTAAGGCATTAATGTAAAATCAGAATCCAACAGGGAGATGAGGAAACCATGCTGATAATGGACTCACCTCGAGGAGTAAATAAATTCAGAAATAATTCATCACAACGAAAACAAATAGCAGACAAATAAAATTTACACTTTTATTTAAAGCATGAACACGGTACTCTTTAAGAACTACCTCTGCCCTTTCCCCTTCCTCGGCCAAAACGACTCCGAACACGGCCATTAGGTGAGCCCTCTGCCCAAAAAAAGAAAAGTGAAAAGGAAAACAAACAAGTGAACAACAAATTCAGGAAAAGAGCACGGGATGTCCTGTCCCTTACCTCCTTCATAATCAAAGTCTGTCGATGCTTTCACCATTTCAGCTGGTAATGGAGGTTGATACCTGAAGGTATAACAAATGAAGAGTGAGACAAAACCTTGTGATTCAAAAGCAGATGATTTATTTATTTGAAAATACAACATTAACACCAACTAAAGCAGTAAATAAGAAGTCCTTAGAAGAAAGGGGGAAAGAAACAAACAAAAATATAAATTCCAATTTAACATATTGTTTCCGCTTGACCAGCCAATGGTTAAAAATTAATCCAATGACTATATAATCCTTGCAACTAGTTCTGTAGTTTTTTCATCCCTTCCATTATACCTATTCATGTTTATTATTTTTATGATGTTATATGAGAGTATTATTACTTATGATATATAATTTTTTTTCCCACAAAAGAAGGAAAATTTAATCAGGCAAGAAAAAATAAAGACCACATTCGGGAGGAAAAGATATCCTCCAAGAAACAAAATACTACACGTGCATTCCATATTCTTATAATTCAATTTCTAGTTTCTTCACTTTTACTAAAATTACTTAACAAGAAAAGTGGCCAGTTATCCAATATTTGATCCAATAATTCAGACAAAAACCTCATCCTCCAACGACTTTGACTTCAGAGACTTCTCAATGCTAATATAATTTAACAGGTAAAAGAAGCATATAAAGAAGGAGAATTATTTCACTTCACTTCACTATAATAAAAACACTATTTTGGGTATTCACGTAATTGATGAGACATATATCCATGTCTGTAAAACAAAAGGAAAACACTTTAGACATTGTCTTAAATAGATCTTAACTATAAACTACATCATGAAAGTAAAAAATACGATACACTTCCAGCAGAATATGATACCGAAAGACATAATAACACACAACAATTTGTATTATGACATTCCAAAACTTATTTTTAAAAAAAATTACCCCACAGATGATGTATCAAGCTCCTGCTTTGAGAGAGTTATTGTGATCATTGACACATGCCTTGTTGTTTCCAAACTGTAAAAAGGCCCCCAAAGGCAATCAGAAAATTAATACATCTATAGACAATTCTCGCTAAAATTAACATTCAAAGACTGCTCTTACGGAAGCAATCCTTCTTCCAGGGGCTCCCATGTATCAGTGATGTCAGTGGATCCAATTTCCGCATTCTGATGAAGACCCACAATTCTTCTCTGAATAACACCACGACCCCAACCCAAAAGGGAAAAACAAATAATCAGATCTAAACTAGACAAAGTAGCAAATAAGATCTAGTGGACAACTAATCTTAAAGGCAAAAGAACCTTGATCAACTCCACGATTGTTACAGTTTTGTTGATAGCTCTCCCCATTGCTTTAAAAACAATTTCATTTGAACCTTTTTCCTGTATAGAAGTGAGCAAGAGAAATTGAGTACGCCAATGCAAGAACAGAGAACTTGTAGAGTAACACAGAAATAATGAGCAACTGAAACTTTTACACTTCAAATTTTCCTAGAACCCGACAACGCTATGGAGAAGAAAGCAACAGACTGTAGACTCTGTCCATTGTTTTGATATTTCATCACATAGGAATAAGTGCCAATAGGAATCAAACCAACCACCTCCCATTCATTATGAACATTGAAGTTTCCATTTCCACCATATTATTTTGGTGTGAGAGGAGGACTAAAACGAATACCATCATTGTCTACCTTTTCCATTTCATTCACTCCGAATTCAAAAAATAAAAATAAGCAAGCTGCTAACTTTCGCTCAATTTGGATTAAGGAACGTAAAGTCTGGTTACAAGCTAAGTTGAACTTTTGCCTGTATCCAAGAGGGTGAAGTTTTGAATAGTTCACGAAATCTTCAAGCAGAGCAACAGGCAGATTATAAGTCTAAAATACGATTATTATTACTCCTATGACATAACACATTAACTGAGGTTCTACATTGCCCAAAAAAAAGAAATAACTCTGGCATCACACTTCACATGAAAGCTTACGCAAAAAGCAAAGAAAAAAAGTAAGAGAAGGAAAATGGTATAAGAGCCAAACAGATAAATCACCTGAAGCAGGCTCATAGCATAAGTAATGTAGTTCCGCATCCTCCCCTGACTCGTAATCCGAATCTCGTTTTCATCAATTGGCGTTTCTGCTCTTGGCTTCTCCACCTTCTGATACCGATCCATCTACACAAACATAAGATATAATGCACAAATTGAGCAACAACATCGTGAGAAAAAGCAGTGGAAAATTGCATACAAAAAAGATGAAGATATAGTTTACGGAAAAAATGGCGGAAAGAAATAAAAAATATAGTTCGTATCTATCAGCTTGGTTAACAAAACAGGAGCTAGGGCGAGATTGATCTGTGCTTTACCACGATTCCTAAGGATAGAGTTTGCTAGCACAACGTAGGAGCCCTCTTCTACGGCTTCGTATCTTCTTTTACGCCCTAACTTGCTAACTGCGATGTGTTCAGCTTATATACCCGAACACCTTCGGCAAACTACCCTAACCAACTCCTTTATCGGGTCCAGTTGCCTGATTATCCAAAATTTGTCTAAGTCCGTTATCTAATTAGGCCTAGGCCCGATCATTCATGGGCCACACCTCCTTTGTGTAAACACTCACTATTAGCCTATAAACATTGATACAGCTTAAGAAATTAAACAAACTAGACCAAAAAGAAAAAAACCAAAAAACAAAACAAAGTAAACAAACTCTCAAGTCAACGATAAATCATGGAAGAACTTAATTTATAAAGGAAAAACAATGTGGATTTAAGTTTGCTAAGTAGTACTACTTTATCGTTTCTTATTGAAAATCTTGAATTTAATATTTTTATCTTTTGCTTTTTTGCGGTGTTAGCGCAGGAGCTTTCCTTAAAAACTACCTTTTTTTTGTGAATGTTTGTTCAGGAGTTTTGGGTTTTGTTTTTTTTGTCCTTTTATTTTTCCATGAACCCGGCCCCAGCCCAGCAACAGATCCATTTCAAGTTCACTAAATTGAAAATTTCCAACATTGTTTTTCTAGAAGCGATCATCGCGATCTGGTCTTCCTCTCAGAAGCGATCATAACGTTTTTAGAATTAGAAGGCACGCCGAAGAGTAGAAAGGGAAAGAAAAGGGTAAATCGCGTCAAAACCAAAAAGCATAACAAAGTGCTTAATAAAGCCTCCACCTTCCAAGTAATTTTTAATATGCCCCTTCAAAATGATTTTTCTCCTCAAATTTTTTTAACAAATTTGATATGAACCATACGAATTTAGATCAAGCTCCGCTACTTTCCAACACATAGATTTCATTTACAAAATAACCACAACAGTTTATTTCCATTGTATCATTCCCTACTGGGAGAGACTGCCAGTATCGTTGCTCATATTTTGCTTCAAATACAACACAAATTTATCAAGGTACATGTTTCACAAGAAGAAATGGAGCGAATCTTCATTTTTAACACTCTTCCTACCAATCAATGGGTCAATGACCTTCCTCCAAGTGTTGTAGTCAACAGCGGATCCAGTATCAGGCAACAAGAATCCATTGACATAGAAAAATGGTGTCCCGTACACGCCCCTTGAGGCAGCATACTGCATATCCAAAAGACACATACCCTTAATCTAAGGTGAAATTTTAAGTCAGAATGAAATAGAAATACACTATTTGTGGCATTTGATTGAAATAAGAGTTGTATTTATTTGTTTTGTCAAGTCTTGAACCAATCAATGAAGAATAAACCATTCAATTTGAAAACAGATGTGACAAATATTTTCAATTCTCAAGAATAAACTAAAAGATACATATCTTAGTCTTACCTTAAATGACACCCTAGTTTGGAGATCAGTTTTGGTGTCATTGAAGCGAGACTTTATTGAATGATAATCGGAGCTGCCAACTACTTCTGTTACAGACTTCGCTATCTGATCAACAATAGCAGCTCTGGACAAGTAATGTGTTTTAGCACCATAGTATTTTTCCTGTTGAATGATACGTGCACCAAATCTAGTCAGCAAGAAACTTAATAACAGTAGAAACTCTTTCAAACCAAATCCTATAAGACTCCTGGTACTAACGAGACTACAGCAAAGCTAAACAGATCATCAGCCCCATCAAATTATTCAATAAAGCTAACTTCTAATACAAGTTACAATTGAAACGCATAACCTAGAAAGAGAAGCTCTCTAGCTCTTAGGAGAGTACAAATCTCAAAGCCGTTAAAATCTCAATGCAGATTACCTCACATGAAAATCTAATGCAAATCCGAAAATCATGGAAGTGACAAACATTTCTTAAATCAACCAGAAGCAGCATTTATGCTTGAGAAGAGAAGAGCCAAAGGTTCAAGTCAACTAGGGTGTTCAACCATTTATAATAAACGCAAATTCATCTTTGCATGAGGAAATACTAACCTGATGTTTGAAGAACCACTCAAGCAAGGGGAATGTAGCAGATCTATTCAGTCCATTCGCAATGTGCAATGCGCGAGAGGCAACAAAAGCATTGTCATGGTAGCTGTTATTACCAAATACAGATAAATCATTTCAAAAGCAACATAACTCACCATATATATAGATACACAATTGAGCTGGATTCAACCATTATTATCGGACCTATACAATCAAAACACTATGAAATCATATGGTAACCAAAAGCTTAACAGAGTCTTCACTACAAAGATTTTTTAAAAAAAAAAAACTATTTGGCAACAGGAATAGCATTAGCACCCAATATATGTCGATACATCTAAGATGATAAATTAGCTAGCAGAAAACTCAGAGCTAATTTTGAAAAACATTTTGTGTTAAATACAACTTTCTACAAAATTCTGATACAAATTTTGATGTCTTCACTTAGATTTTCTTTTTATCCTGTAGTTTGAAAGACAATTAGGAACAGCGAAGTGGGTAAAAGATGTTAATTTTCATTGATGTTAGTCAAAAGGAGGAGGGCCTTATTGTTGATTGATTTAGCAGATATCTACGTGTATTAAATGAGGATTATGAAACAATTTTGTCGACCCAGAATTAGAATTAGAAAGCAATCCATAAAAGAATATCGCTGTGGATGAAATTACACTAATCGGCCTGCAGAAGTCAAGTATTAAGTATTATCCAAGAATTTTGAAAGGGAGAGAATCACTTACGGTAAGGGTAAGAGATGAACGACGAGGGAAACGCGATCGCCATAGTAACTGAGAGCTTTTTTGAGTGGGGGCCATGAGTCTCTGCTATCTGGGCACACTGGATCATAAAAAGCTTCAATCAAAATGGTATCGTAGTTCAACGCCCGATTCTCGTAAACGAAGCCATCCAATTTCGCAGGCGGTATATAATCGGCAAGACCCTTGAAAACAAAACACGAGAACGAAATCAGTAACAGAACTGATTCTAGTGTGACACTCCCGTGCTTTAGTCTCTGCATCTTGTTGGCTCTCCTCTTTCTATTCTCTCCGCATTCAACCAATGTTGGGTGAGTTTCGTGATGAGAAATAGCGCTTTAACCTATACTTTATACATATACTTTATACAATTATTAATAATTAATTAATTAATTTTATTATAGATTATAGATATAGACTTTCTCGCAAGAGATATCCAACTTGGGGCCAGAAATTCACCATAGTCGAAAAATGCATGAAGGACAAACGCAACTGCGTGCTCGCATGATACATTGAACCTAGACGAAATAGTACAACACTTTATGACAAGAAGAATTTGTTGTTTGACTTAATATTTTATTTTATGTCAATAATTTTTATTGTTAATAGAATTATAAAATAATATTTTAATTTCTATAAATATATCAACACATATTAAGATGGAAAATCAAACACTAAATAAGATATTAGCTTGTGCGCCTGAACGACAAGTTGATAAAATTGAAGCCAGTTATTTTTTTTTTAAAAAAAATGAAACCTATTAGCAAAAATAAAAACGGAAAATTGAAAGAAATCTTAACAAAAGCAAATAGACCCAATATAGCACGAAATATGCAAACCTCATAAAAGGCCAAAAAAAAAAAAAAAAGGCAATGGACTTTAGTAACTAAAAAGAAAGTAAATTTCACTCGTTAAGCAAAGTTCCCTCTCTTGATTTCAAGAAAATCATTAGTTTTTTTTTTTTTTTTTATGAAAAGTGGGTGAAGAAAAGGGAAGGAAAGTGAGTTTCATGATTTTCTATTTTTTTCCTTTTTACCTTTTAAAAAATAACATATGAAATAATTTCTTTTTAAAAAATTTAATTTTTTTAATATTGAATATAAAGGTTCAAGTTAAGGAAACAATTTTGTGAAACTAAATTTTTTTTCCTTTTGATGGGATTTAAATTAGAAATAGGATGACAATACAAAATTGAAAGGATCAAACAAAATAGTAAAAAGAAATAAAAAAAAATTATTAATTAAAATACATTTTTTCCTTTAATTATACAATAATTTTATTCCTTTAATTTATTGTCATATTAAATACAAATAAATAATACATTTTTTTTTCTGAATAGACTTATTTTTTCTTTCTTTTTTATTCCCTCGGCTTATTCCTTCTTCCAGTCATTTCTTCCCACTCATGCGAATCAAACGGATTCTAAGACAAACAAAAATTCCTTTCCTCCTCCCCCTTCCCTTCTAAACCCCTCAAATTAACTTCTATGTTGGTTTAATACAGGAACCAATTTTCCTATTAGGGTTTTGTACTTGTATATATCCTACAAACTTTGTAATAATTGAAGGGAAAATATTATGAATACATATATTGAAGTACACTTATTTACATATTTACCGTATCATCTATATTTGTTGTAAACATAAAGCTATCAAAAAAATAAAAATAAAACAAAATTACACAGACAAAAATATATGTATTGGACCATAAATTTAGATGTGTGCCAATTATTAATCTTCCAATTCGGATACATCAACAGATGATTGAGAATCGATACGCTTATTGGATTGCCGCAAATCCAATCTCATCGGAACACTCTAATTTGAGCAGATACATTGTCTTAGATATCAAGTCTGGTGACGTCATTCAATAATTTGTTGCAAGTGATAACTGATTTTTTTTATTTTTTATTTTTTTGCATTGAATAGCAATTTCCATCAGAGTACGTTCCATCCATTTCAGTGTTCAGAGATATACATAGATACAAATATATTATAAAGATATTTTTCTGGGCAGAAGATATTTTCTTAAATTTGGTTAATTTAACAAAATTGAGAATAGTCTGCACATAGGTTGAGCAACTGCTAGTAGATATCTTTCTTACCATTAGGAGGAGTTCCGTAACAAATGTCCTCTTTAAAAAAAATAAAATAAAAACTCTTCTATACGGATGTCATGCTTAATTGACCATAAATGATTAAATGATTTTACACCCCACTCCTTGCCATCTTGGTTCTCCATTAATGTATAAATTAGTACTAATAATAGTAATAAGAAATGGAAACGTGTACAATTATTGCAAGGAAGAAATGGAGCCGGAAGCTTTAAGCTCTTGGCTATTGCGCATCAAAATGGCCATTATTCCCCGGTGAAAATAACTTTTTATGATACGTCAAAACGAACCTGGCCTTTACACTATTGGCAATGGCATAGCATAATAGAATTCAAAATACAGCACCCACAATAAAAGACGAGAGTAAGAAGTCAAATGTGACACAGCACTGACTCATCCCGCACCCGCATCCGCACAATATCTCAAAGGTTCATGCTGTCGTCTTCCTCAAGTCTTGTGATCATCACAAGCTATTGCATCTCTTTCCAACCGTTTCAAATTCATTTCCTTGTCTAGGAAAGCTTAATTTGTATTTGCCCTCCGTTTTTTTATTTCAAACAAAATAAAAACACAAAAGTAATATAATTTATTTTTATGTGAAATTTGATTTTCTTTGTTTTGGTGGTTATTCATTCCTGACACACAATAGCCAATCTCAAAATTTCCCTTTTTAAGCCTCAGCCGAAATAATAAATACCAAACTTAACGACATGACCAGGTGGGACGAATGTGGGCGTCCGCCGTCTCCGCCAGATCTGGCACCATAAAGCCGCCGATTCATCCGTCTCAAATAATATCAATCTCATTGGTAATGGTAACATTCCACTTTCTTGATTCTTTTTTGAAGAAAAAAAATTGAACACATCTGATTTGGTCAAGCTGAAGGACCCCAATCTCACTACATTATTTTATCTTAACCCATTAAGGGAGGGAAAATGAATAATTTCGACAAACTGGGTCCGTAGCACGGGGGGTGGCTGAAGACGAAAACAAGGGCTTTCAACTTTTCAGGCGGGACGATGGTGGCCCACCTGGTTCCTTCCCTCAGTGTTATTTTTTTTTCCCTTAAAAAATGTAACGTGTAAATTAATTAATATTATATATATATATATATATAAAAGCAAGTATATATATGATTTTTTTTTTCTTCTTTCTTCAGTCTATTGTTAGTTTAAGGCTAATGCAGGTTGATCTTGCTTGTTCGAATCATTTATCTGTACATCAGGTCTTCCCCTTTTGCTAGGTAAACCTCCAGAAATCCATCATCGCCCACAGGTCTGAGCTAGCCCACGGGCCCAGTGCTAGCTTTCTCCTTGCGTGGCCTTTCCTGAGTCACAGACCACAATCGAACGTGCATTAAAATTGAATAAAAATAAAATAAAATAATGCCACATAACATGATATATGCATAGATAGATTAGAAGGGGTACCAAAAATGAGGTGTTCGAACCGTCCGATGGTCTTCCTTGTCAGATACGAAACACGATATAGCCAAAAATCGGGTACACAAGAATACATTCATTCGTGCAGATAATCCAAACCAAGTTAAGCCACACTCTCCATCTCTCTCTGTTGTTTTGCATCTAAAAGACTAAACCTAGCCGTTACCCCAATATAATACACGTCACCCTGAGAAGCTCCAAGGACCACCCACCAATATCTCCGTCTCCAGTTCAGAGACTCTCCCATACCACCCTCCTCCTTCTCGGCAAACTTTTCCACAATTCCCCATATCCCTTAATCTGCGCCATGCTGTCGAGTTGGCGCCACCGTCCATCCCCTTCACTAAGCCACCAAAGTCCACCGCCGCATTAATTGGTGTCTCACTCTCCCCCAATTGGTGAAGGGAAATGCTCAATTCAATTCTTTTGGCACTTTTCCTGCCCTGTGTTGGTATGAGCGCCGTCTTCATAGTATATATGTGCCTTCTCTGGTACGCCACTACGCACCAGCCCGATGTTACGCTACCGGTGAAGTCTCTTCCCGAGAAAGGCTTGTCGCCTTCGGAGCTAGAGAAGTTACCGAAAATCACCGGAAAGGAACTGATCATGGGCAACGAATGCGCCGTCTGCCTTGACGAGATCGAGAACGAGCAACCGGCTCGACTAGTTCCCGGTTGCAACCACGGATTCCATGTGGAATGCGCTGACAAATGGCTTTCAAAGCATCCTCTGTGTCCGGTTTGTAGAGCTAAGCTTGATCCTCAGCTTCTCAATTCATCTGAAATTCCATGCTAGCTGAATACTAATGGAATTTAATCATGGTTTATCAGCCCATGTCCACGTTGAGATTGTTGGTGAAAATCATTTTTCTTAGAAAAAAAAATAAAGAAAGAAAGGTGTAGACAATAAGAAATAGTGGTGATGGCGGAGATAAGCCAACATCTTTCTTAGCTTAATTTATTATGTACGGCTATCTGTCGTGTTAGAGTTTGGACAAATGAATGAACCAGAGGAAATGCTCCAATTTCCTTTGTGGGATTATCGCGTTGTATGCTATTTTTGGGGCTGGGGTTAGATGGGGTGAGGCGGCACGGCGCGGCGGGACGGAGGTTGGACGGTCCATACTTTGAGTTCGTGATTTGATTTGAGTCTGTTTCAACTTATATATATATATATATATATATATATATATATTCGTAAAGATGACGTTTAATTCTTAATTAGTTGGTTAACTAAAGTTTGGTGATACAAATGAACATATATATATATATATATATATATGTTTGTGGTTTTCTGATATTACTGTTTAGACGAGGTGGCAACCACCGAAAAGGAAGCGGGCTATTCACGCTAACAGACGTGAAATCCTAAATCCACCGTACGCTTTCTGGGTTCGTTGTAGCGAGTGGATGGATGCGTCATTAGTCAGTTTCATGTACTTTCGATTGTTTCTGAGGGAAAAGAAAGGTGTCACGAAGAGCAAACGAGGTCAAGGTGAATCTCATATTATTTTACACAAAGCAACAACCGGATACCAGCTGTTAGTCCACCCTCGCCGTACTTGTACATCTTTTTTACTCTTGTTTAAACTGAAAAATATCCAAACGCCCCCTTCTGCCAAAATAAAGCAAATAAGAATCCTCCAAATAAAAACAAGAGTTATCAGTTACTTATAATATGGGTGAGTCAGCTGGTATGTCTTTGTGATGAGTTGTGTTATCAAACTCATTGACCGATAGCACATTCATTCATTCGTTCGATTGACTGCACGCCAAGTCATGGGTCTAAACAGTTGTGAACCTGCACGAAATGACCCAGTGGGTCTCCAAGATGCATCGGTGGCTGGCTAGCTGTGCATCAAATCTTGGACAATTTGGTAATTCGGTAAAGCCATTTCCGGCTGCTATGTTTGGAAGCTTGCATATCGGAAAATATTATTTGTACTTGTTGGTGTTTGTTTGTGTACAGTATTAGTTATTTTTAGGATAAATTTATAAATAGAAAAATAAATAACAAATAATTTTTTTTTTAAAAGTAAGTGTAAATAAATAATTGTGACAATAAAGACGTGCGACAATACTTAGGCAGTGGAGTGGTTGAGAGTTGCATCATTGAAGGCGAAAGCACCCGAGTCTACGGGAACCCGATCCATATATCAATTCAACGCGTAACATTCCTTTTAGTGTGACAATTCCCGTTAGTGAAAAATAATTAACGTAATTTACTTTTAATCTTTGTTACACTAATCCTTATTAAGTGCTAAAAATGATTAAGCAAAGCATGATCATGATCTCATAAAGCTGTATATTGCCTGATAGGACAGCGAGAAAGAATGGCTATAAATAAAATTTTATCTGACATTCTTATCCCAATAGTATAAAAAAAGATGTCAGAAAACAGAAGCCAATTATTATCTTTTAAAAAGTTATCCATTATCCTCGTTACGATGAAGAAACCTAATGGGCCACAACAATTATTCGGTCTGTTGTTATTACGAGAATCTCCCGGATCACACTGCTTGCATCAGGCAGATAGAAGCTTCAGGAAAGTCACATCCGATGCATAACATAGAAATATTTGTATCAGGTGCATTAAATATATTATTATTTTCTGTACATCTAACATTATATTAAACGTAGATGAGTATAGTTTAAGCTCAACAAGAGTTGATCTAACATTAATAATAGTTATTTTTCTTATTACTCCTCTTATTGTTAAATACATAATTTTAGTCTTTTATTTTATATTTTAAAAGTTTATAATTTTTTTTATTTTTATACCTTTACTTTATAAGTGTGTATAATTTTAATGATTATTGGGTTTAATAATATTAACTTTTGCCAACTAACTCGGCTAACATAACTTGATGATAATCGAATAAAATTAATTAATTAAATAATGAAGTAGTAATAATAAATATAAAAAAATAAAATAGTCAATAAAATTAAGTCGGAATAATATAAAAAGTTAAAAGAGTAATTATAATAATATTAATAATTTCTTTAACACCGTACAAAAACCTTAAATTACACTGTTTTCGAAGGGAGGGAATATTATTACTTGCGCTCGTGTCGAAGAAAATATTTATTCATTGAATTTAATTTCGAAATATTAGTAATATAGACAACAAGAAGAATAATATATTTATCTCAAGTAAAAAGTAATGTTTATGGTTTAATATTATTTCATCTCATAAAGTAACTTTCGGATAACACATGGTTCATCGTTTATAATTTATAATAATAAATAAATAATAAACTCCTTTGTTACTATGGAAAATTGTTTTTTCGTGGTACATAATTATGTTTTATCGTGTGCACATAATATATATATATATATATAAAAAGTTCTCATAATACTTTTTGACATGCACTAATTGAAAACTCTTTCTAATGCAAATGGAATTTTATATTAAATTATAACACTATAATAACAATAATAATATCTATTCTAATTCACAAAGTGTTGTCCATTTGTTTGTTTTGTAATATTACATAATACCATTAAATCTATTTAATAAATATTGTTGATTATCTCTCTCCTTCACCCACGTTCTCCATTTTTTTCTAATTGACAAAGTATTCTCCATTTGTTAGTTTTGCAATATTACATTTTTTTTAAAAAAATATTTTTATTTAATTATAAATACCATTAAATCTATTTAATAAATATTGTTGATTATCTCTCTCCTTCGGCCACGTTCTCCAGTTTTTTTTTTTTTTTTCTTTGACGACTTCTTTTAAACCCTATACTAATTAACAAAGTGCTGTCAAAATTACTATTTTCATTGTTAGCTTTTTTTACTTTTTAAATTTGAAATTAAAAAAATCCGCATAACTGCCTCTTAAAACTCACACATTTTTTATGACAAAAAAAAAAGCTGACACAGTCTTATTCTTTTTAAATTTCACATAAATCTATTTGGCAATATATTTTTAAAACCAAAATAAATAATTTTAGATAACTAAATTCCGAAACACTTTTTCCCTTTTTTTTTTAATTTCAAATATATCTATTTACATCTTCTAATTTTTAAAACAAACATTTATTTAGATAATCTAATTTTTAAAATTGAAATTAATATATTTAGATAACTATATTTTAAAATTAAAACTTTTTTCCCATCAATTTTCCTTCTCTTTTGTTTTAAATTTTAGATAAATCTTTTCAGATAATTCTTATATTTTAAAACTAAAAGTATTTTACAATCAGTTTTTCTTATCTTTTAAAAAGTTTCAAATAAATCTATCTACTACAACTAACGAGCAGTTTTTGTTATTTGTTTTAAATCTGGAAGTTACCTCAATTTTATTATTTACTCAATTTTTATATTTATTCTATATTTATAATTTTTAATTAAGACTGATTTCCAGCTTTCTTAACCTATTCACGTGACCCTCTTAATTTTATAGAATTTTGGTTTTTTAAATCGAAATTAACTGCTTAGAAATTGAAATCATTAAAAAAAAAAAATCTGTTTTATTAAAACTGTTATCTTTTTTACTTTTCTATTTTAAAAATTAGACTGCATATTGTTCTAGAGAAATATCTGATTCAACAGTATTAATTCAACTATCGAATTATCGGTTCAACGGGATAAATTAAAAAATATTTTAAAATTTTATAATATTCATTAAGATAAAAATAAATCATATATCATATAAATTTAGTAAATATAGAATAAACTCAATTTATTAATACAAGTTTATATGCTTTTTTTAAGAATATGAGTTTATATGATTAATAAAAAAATAACTTAATTCAATTTTTTATAAAACACATGCATGGTAAAAACTAATAAAGGAGATTGTGTAGCTTATCTTTTTGAAAAAAGTAATAATTTAAATAGTTAAAATGTAAAAAGATAAGTTTCGGCACATTTACTTCACGGGTAAACAAAGGAGTATGGGAATAGAACTTAAAGTCCCACATTGCTTTTGTAAGTGGCTAAAGAACTAGCAAAAGCCTATAACAAGGAAACATGTTCATTATTTTTCGTAATTCTCTTGGCATTTTCATTAAAATTGAGAATTTGTCGATTTAAAATTTATTTGTAGTCTTGGTAATTAAATTTAATTTTTAGTTAAAATTTTTTAAAAAATTATCCAAACCATCCGATAAGTTGCTTTCATCTCCATTCGCAATTGCTCTCTTCTGAACTTTGCATCTCCATCAGGTAAGTCTATTTATTTTATTACAAAGTGCTCTCTTTTCTCTGTATATTTTTTTCTTCTCTCTCGATGGCAAGTTCTGTGATTGACGCACAGACGAATTCTTAATCAATATATTCTCTTTTTCTCTTCAATATTAACTAAAAATGGAATGATAAATATCATTTTTGTTTTAATTTGAAAATTTAATTGTGTTAATCATACATTAAAAAGCTCAAGAAACTAATGGGAAGCATAGATGGAACGGCAACGATAGGCTGATTGTCTAGAGAGATGTTATGAATGCAGACGCACACTTATTTCTTTAATTTGAGTTTGAATTATGGGATAATGACGTGGATTGAGACGTTGCATTCGAATTTGAACTTGCAATAGTGGTGGAATTTGAATTGTTGTGTTATTGTTTGAAATGGAAAGCATGGCGTTGTTATCTTGACTAGGAAGGATAAGTACTGAATATTGGTTAATGGAATGGGAGGAAAGACATTTTATGTGATATAAGAGATTTTGAAAGCATATGGGTTATTATATTTTAAAAACATAACTTAATACTTTTTAATCAATATTTTTTATGTGGAAAAATAATCTTAAGCGTTGTATCCTACTCCATCTTAGTGTAGTGTGACATTTAAATGGTTGAAATTGATCATTTTAAAAAAAAAAAAAAATAGATTGAATTTCTATCTATTTAATTTGTATTTCGTTTTGGACAATACAATTCCTCTCAATTTTATGGATTTCTTGAGTTATTTTGAGCATCTTCTGTCTCCTAACGTTATCATTGCTTATAGTTTTCAGTCTCAGAAATTTTGTTTATGAACAAACTTAGAGGATGACTAGAAACAAAAAGCTTATTGGCTTGCTAAATAGTACGAAGCTGTTGATGAGAGAATAATGCAAGTTTTGTAGAAGGCATGATTGTTTGATATGGTTTTGATCTGTTGTTATTTTACTCCCTTAAAATCAACCATTATTGTGCTATTGTGTGCTAAAGATAAGAGGAGGTTTCAAGAGAATTAACTTTGTTCCCTTACATTGTCACTTTGAATTGTGCTTATTTTCCTTTAGAGAATGAAAATTTCAATAGGTTATCTATGTTGATTCACCTTTTTGTAAGGAGGGTTTGAATTAAATGGCCAAATATTTTTTTACCCTTTGGTATGAGGTAAATGTTTGTCTACCAATAATCTCTCTCTCTATATTATTATTTTTCTTCACAGATGCTTCTGAAATTTTGTTTTAAGATTTAAAATAATGTTTTAGAGAATTATTTTTTATCGTCCTAATTAAATCTTTAAGAATTTAATCTCAAAAAATAAATGTTTTACCCGTACTTAGCATATGCATGGTGGCCAGTAATAATATGAACTGAAAAAACGTAAGGTCTTCCTTTAATCATTCTCTTCCATCTTCCATCGCTTACTAATCATATTACTTATCAAACAAATGAAAATGATTTTTTTAAGTAAATAAAAAGATTGTTTAAATTTTTTCTTTGCACTAAAGAATTTCTTACAATGAGATGATATCTCCTTGTCAAGAATCAAATTATTATTAAAATATTTAAGAAATTTAATTATTTATTAATTGTGTTGAAATTTTTATTAGATAAATAAATTAATTTTGGTAACATAGAAATTGTTTTTGTATTGAAAGAAAATGTTTTTAACTAACTCTTTTTTTTTATATATATAAATTTTTCTAGTCTAATTTTCGTTTATACAATTTTGAAATTTCTACACCTAACCCCAAATTGACCAAACTTTTCCGGATATAGAATCGGGTTTGAATGGAAGTCCGAGAGACACATTACATCAGGCCCAATTTACTTAGCGACAAAAAGAAGCTCGCACATAGAATCGATCCCAATGACAGATCGCATTGGGACGATCGACTACCTATGTCTCCGTTGGGCATATTCTCGGCTATCCCCTCTCTGCTAGTTACTGTGTAGTAAGAGTGAAGCTAAAATGGCAGCTACTGCTATTAAGCCTAACGGAGTAGCGCTGAGCGTCGGGCCTTTTCACCTCAGAGGTTACGAGGCGTTCTCAAAGACATGGTCATGGTCATTCCTATTTCAAAAGGAAGAGTCTTTCGACGTGAATACGAAAATGAATTTCACTCCTTTAGATGTTGAAGCTTTCACTGCCGGCAAGGTACAGTCGCCCTATTGCTTAGTCTTTTCTCTATTTGGCCATTGCACAAATTAGGGTTTTTTTTTTGGTGCAAGGGACCATTTTGTATCTTTTAACTTCAAAATCATACCCATTTTATATTAATTCGTTTCATACTTGATTATGTTTTGAGCGGTATAGTGGTGCACATGATTGAATGGGGTTTTCTAGTTCTAATTGGTGAAATACTTGTGGTTTGCAATGAATTTTTTGATGTTTGCCTAAACACTAGATCATTTAGCGTCTTCGTTTCTCTATGACAGTGTAGAACGATGTTAGTTTGACGAGTGGCTGTCTGAAATCTTGAGCTATAAAAACTTCTCCATTTTAAGAAAAGTTACGAAAACTAAGATCAGCTGCAAATGAGTAAATTGATTACGCGGCTCTTGGAAGATAGATGGAAAATAAGTACATCGACTACGTGGGCTCTTGGGGCCAGCAATAATTAGCCATGCAGATGATGGGGTTGCACTCTTGAGGGCCACCAATAAATATATCTTTATCTTTTTAAGAGCAATACTTTTGTCGCATCCTTGAGAGATTGTTTACTTGGTTGCTTATTTTGGTTGATGAGATACAGATATTAATATCATTTTGATGCTATAACAATGATTTATTTGCCTCTTGCTGTTAAGAGAAGGATAATGAATGCATTGGTAAGTCATACCTGCTACCCCTGTGGGAGCGAGGTTTACTTATATAGCAACTTGTCAGTTTCAAGTGATTTTTCCAACCAATTACAGTAATTGATCCTTCATTGATTGGTTTTCTGTTCTTTGCATTATTCTGAGATAACGGCAAAATTATCCTTATTTCTTGTTTCTCTGTTCTTGTTTTTGGCTAAGATTTTTAAATGCTACTTCGGAGCAAAGTCATCTTCCATGTACATTTTCATCAGGTACTTGCAGCGCTGGCTGAAACAATGAAAAAGGAACCAGTTTTGTTGCACCTTGTCTGATGGAAAATGTTTTAGCTGGGATGGTTGTCTCTGCAGTTTCAAGCATCGAGATGGTTCGATTTGTTGATTCAGGGCGCAGAAGCATTCATGAGCGTGCTCCGTCTAGCACGTGCTTCTACTGGCAAGCAGAAGATTATCAAATTTGAGAGCTATTACCATGTTTGTGCTGACACTTTTCTTATTAAGGCAGGTAGTGGAGTTGCCACCTTGAGACTTACTGATTTACCTGGAGTTGCCATTAAGAGTCTTTGATAAAGGAAACAAAGCTGCAGTTATTCCTAAACCTGTTGGTGGAAACTGGTTTTATTACTCCTAAATTTTATTTTCTTAATGTCAGACACAAAACTCCCTAGGACAACAATTCTCTTCTCATCTTTGATGGAGTTATGACTTGAATCTTGATTTTGTTTCTCAGATGGTGGAGCTCAGGAATATTTTGGCCTAACTCCTGACTTCACAGTTGAACTTGTTCAAGGCATATTGGTGCGGGGAAGAAGGCTGGGCATGGAAACGGGATGTTTGGTTTTTTCTTCACAGACGAGTCTGTCTAATAATTTTGCAGATGCTACAAAATGTGACGCAGTTGCTAGATTCTACTGGGGAACGTTGGAGGAAGGTGTTTATTTTGCACCTTCACATTGTGAAACTGGTTTCGCCGGCTTGGCACATACTTTTGATGACATGAAAAAGACGATAGCAGCTGCTACGGCTGTGCTTATTTATACTACCTGTGACTAAACTACTGATTTTACAATTGTAAGCCTCTTTCATATTTTGTTATTATTTGGATTCATCATTTGACTCATAGCATGTATGTACATTTCATGTCATCTTCCTATATATATTTTTTCGGGATGGAGCTCGTAAGTTCTATAAGGAATGATTAGTACTGTTTCGTCACTTTGGGTGAGGGAGTTTCATACCGCTATAATGTGAAGCCAATCATTAAACGTTGATTGAAAATTTGGAATGCACAGACAAATTTCTAACATACATATCTTCTTTCGTTTTTGGTTCAGGTCACATCTTCATGTAAGGAAAGGAACCCGTGTCCGGCACTCTCTCCTCCCGGAAAGGTAAATAAATAAAATAAGAAAAACAGAACAAAAGCAGGTAGAAAAAGAAAAGGGTGAAGTTTAGAGATGAATGGCGTCCGTGTATTAGCCAACCAATTCACACTGTGGGGCTTAACTTCAGAAGATTATAACCTGTCATGAAATTCCCTCTGCTAGTATTGTCCAATAAAGTTCCAAAGGTAGATTGCCGTCTTCCACAAGGTAGCATGGAATAATGACGACTTACAAGTCCACTACCTTAAGCTTTTGAGCCAAAGATTCAGTGACTAACTAATTACAAAATGTTGTCAGAAAATTCTTATATATGCTTTAAGTCCAAAAGTGCATATTTGGATTGGACCGACCGGTTCTTAAAAATATCTATTTATTATGAAGGAAATTGAAAGTAAGATATGTTTGCCAGACAATTTATTCTTTTATTATTTTGCGCCGTATATCCAAATCCATCTCTAGACAGTGTCCTGCATTGTTTGATGCACTTATTGTTTTGCGGTGGCCATATATGGGGAAATTTTTCTGTAAAATGTTGTCTTACTGAAAAAGTCATTGAACACACAAGATTTTCGTGGGCTGAAAAAGAAATAATAATAATGATAACAATAACAAAGCCGTAAACCGAACACACCTAAGATTTATGATTGCAGTTGTACGAAAAAAAAAAAATTTTAATCAAACGTAGTAATAATGGCAATTTTACCTTTGATATTAATCCTCTCATAAATGTGATTATTGTTTTTGTACTGCGTGAAATCGAAACCAAACGGATGAAAGTAACGTGTGTTAGCTAAACTTTATGGTCCGGATGCCAAACCAGACCCTTTTTCTCGCCAACTTATAATAGAGAGCAGTACAAGCGTGTCGCTAAATTAATTCACGGATTCCACGTTTTCTCATGTTCACGTGACACGCGTCCTTTTAAAGATAACCTTGTATGTCACGTACATCTAAAGAGAGAGAAGCGGTCGCATTGGCTACCTTTCACTTCAACAGCAAGAAGGACACGTGGTGTCCAGTATTATGGTATGGCCTTTGGTGGAGCCCACTTCAGATTCGAATGATGGAGTGAAAGAAACCAGATGATTCAGGCAAGCCAACAACTTCCACAAGGCACCATGTGACACTTGCCCTCCTTCTTTTACGCGTGTCCTCATCCGTACACTCACTCTTTCGTATTTTCTTGTGTCTTCGGTCGTTTAGCAGTCCACACTCCTCTGGACTTGGAAAATTGCAAAAGAACCTCATGCTCATATTTTTTTTTTTAACACGACGATCCAATCCTGATTTTCTTTGTATTACTTAAATCTTTACCACTAAACCAGACTTTCGTGCTCATGATTCTATGGAAGCTTAGAAAGACTTTAGTTGGTAAAATTTACTAAAAAAAGTTGTTTAAATATTTTAAATTAAGAAAATGTGAAAGGGCCATAAAGTTGTGGAAGAAAGGCGGAAAGCCAGTTTCAGCTTTACTAGATTGAGAGTCATGTTTTCTTGAACATTAATACTTTGAGTTTTCGATACTAGTTCATGTCACCTTGCTTTTACAAGATTTCATTAAAGTCAAATCGTAACAATAGTAATATTTTATCAGCATTAAACATGTAGATGAATTTAATAAATTGCTATAGTTTTAATTAATGAGGTGCTATTGAAAAAATAACAAATATCTTATTAGTAGTATTAAAAAAGTTAAACACAAAACTAAAATTCAATTCTACACGCAAGCTGTTCTTTTAATTCTATGGGGAGAATATCTTATTTGTGTGAATTGGATGCTAATAGTATATATACCAATGACATAAAAGATATATATGTTAAAGAAATGTTTCTCCAAACCAATAAAGTAAACAAAAAAAAAAAAAAGAAACGGCTTTCAACCAATACAAGGAAATATCCCATCAGGGACCTGTCACATTGACTCACGCTAGATTCTTTTTTTTTTTTTAATCCATACAAATATTTCAACAGCAAATATTTCCCTTTGCAATTTGACAATAAAGAATGTGCATTTTCTAAATATTATTAGCAGTTCATAAAAAATTGAAATTATAAAAATTTAAAAATCATCGTAATGTTAAATATACAAGCCTACAATTGGCCTTCATAAAGTTCAGTGAAGAATAGAAGAAGTTGTGAACGAGCGAAAAAATAGCAAATAATTTTCTGTAACAATTTTAAAAATATTTGTATATCATAAATAAATGAACAATCATCATAATATTAATTATTTGAAATGCTATATAGTAAAATTATTTGTAAGTTTTTGATAAAAAAATATTTGTGCACTTTATTTTTTTGATTTAAAAATTATTTGTAGAGAAGAGAGAGAGGGAATGAAAAAAAAAAACAAAATACTAGAATGAGTAACAGGTGTCAAGTTACAGTAGATATTTGCCTTAACCACGAACTCAAAAGTCTTTTTACGGGTAGCACGGACCTTACCTTGCGATATCGTGCAGTGCCAGTGGAGCATCACTAATTGGCTGGCTTCATTCGGGACCATACAGATGGTGCTTTCAGTTTGCTGACTTCATTCAATAAATCGAGTCACAGAGGAGTAATAACTTATAAGGGAACGACGCAGCATGGTACCTCATGTGGCTGCGGAATAGGTTGCAAATATTCAAGGGGTGCTGCAGATGAATGCAACGTGTGAAGTTGTTGATGTATGATTTATGGATGTAATGATGTGGAAAGAATATGGTTCTAACTTCTAAGGAATATAAGTGTCGGGAAGGAAGGTTAGAGACTTCTGGTCTCTGCTTTCATTCAGCTAGCTAGGCTTATATATATAGAGAGAGAAACTACAGAGAGTGATGAGGACGGAGATGAAACATGGAACTCAACCGCTGGTGAACGGTAACTCTGAGGACTTCTCAAGCTCTAGATTTTCATCTCTGCTAGCCACAAAAGACCGTGATTTTCTTCTCTCTCCAACTGGGGCTCAGGTGCGCTCTTTCTCTCTCTCGCTCTCTCTAATATATTATTTCTGTAAACGTTGAGGAACAATCTTAAACGACAACGTTCATAGGATAAAGAATAGCTGCAAAACATGTACTCCTGCTTGCTACTAGTTGAGTTGAGGTATTTTCTTCATTTTTTAAGTTTATTTTGTGTGAGATGGTGGCTGGTTCGATCTCTCCTATATGGTCAGACTGAAGCATAATAACGTTATCTTGCCCAAACTTGAGCGCCCTTCTGCTCAAGACCGTCTACCTTTTTGGGATTTAGGAGGACAAATTAAAAAACCGAACATCTCCCAGGAAATTATAAGAAAAATATTAAAAAATTCAGGTTTTTTTTTGGGGTTGCTGCTGTGGTGGGTGACCTGATGTGTTTAATTGTATCTCCATAAATACAAGTACGAGTAAAAGTCGCGGGCTATGGCCCAATACTAGCCAGCTAATTTTCTTGGAGGTTCTTATCAGCTTAAAGCAAGTATTTTTAACTAGAAATACCTTGAGAAAAATGCTTCAGGTTTCGTATGCTAATTGGTTCTTCCGAATTATTCATTTCTAGCTGAAAATGACAAAGGTTTGAAGATAGCCTACAAGTACAAGTTCTTTAGTGCCACCTTGAAAGTATTTTGGAACAGTTATTGGTTCAATTTTATCCAACGGGTTTAACTCGTCTAAGAAAATTTTCGAAGAACTTGTACCGATTTTGATCGTTCACCATCAACTTGATAAGCTTATACAATACTATATTTTATGTACCATTTAGGGTCAGACAAGTGAATGAAGCTCGTTTCTTACATAATGGGTCGGCCGTTTCTGCACCCACGAAGCTAACTAGTTAGAAGGAGATTTGAAAATTTGTGCTGTGCTGTCCTGTCCTGTCCAATAAGGGACTTGTCCGCAATCGGCTTTTCATTGGGTGAATTGCTTTCTATCTGTTTCTAAAGTTATTAGTCCATGAATTATATCAGATTGCACTTCTTTTTCTAAATAACTTGCATATTTAGAAACATTGATCATCAACCAGCTGTGCAGTACTGGTTTTCCAATGTCCACGACAGCATTTTTTTTTTTTTTATTTCATAGTTAGAACGAGGAGAGAATATATGTAGAAATTTTAACGTGTGGTCTTTGAGGTGCCAAGCGTTTGCGCTGGGTCTCAAACAATACTCTACTTGCTTTTCTTCTCTTGGTGAGTGATGATATCATGAGCTGCATCGGTGAAGCTCCTTATTATAGCATATCTGCTTAGTTAGACTTAGATGCTAATTAGCATTTCACGAGCTACACATGCCTACTATTTGCCTTTTGCAGTCCTTTTCAATGTGTGAGATCCCGGTATAGTTGTCGTGGACAGCCAAGCTTCCCAATCGAACGGACAAGTGTCGCACTTACAATTCCTTTAGGCTAGCATTAACGTTTTGCGTTTATCCACGTGTCCGATTTCCACCTGCAAACTGTGGGCCATTTCGGTAGCCCATCCCTTTCGTGTATTTTGGATTTGGATAGGATATATAGGAATAGGAACGATTCTGTGTTCTCCATAGTAGAAACCGTGTTCAATGTCTTTTGCACTGCTTCTTTGACGGTGTGATTTAAGCCCTTCATACTTCACAGCGTATAATAATTATAATTATTCTAGCTAGATCTATTTATATTTATTTTTGGAGGGCTGCCAAAAAAATGTGGAATGGAATAAGAATAAAGCGACATACTAATTCAGATAGCTATAATTTGGTGGGTGGTTGTAATTTTGTGGGTGCAGGTGAAAGTTTCTGACCTTGAAGGCAAAGTTGTGGGTCTCTTATTCGCTGCCAACTGGTACCCACCATGCCGGAGCTTCACCCAAATGTTAGCTGGTATGTACGATGAGCTTAAGCGCAATGTCAGAGACTTCGAGATTGTCTATGTATCCTCAGACGAAGACGTCGATGCCTTTAATGGCTTCTACGGACACATGCCATGGCTTGCAGTTCCGTTCTCTGATTTGGAAACAAAGAAATCATTGAGCAGAAAGTATGATGTTGAAGGTATTCCTTGCTTGATTATATTGCAACCTCGCGATAATAAAGAGGATGCTACGCTGCGTGATGGAGTTGAACTCATTTATCGCTATGGAGTCCAAGCTTATCCATTTACTAGCCAGAGGTTGGAGCAGCTTCACAGGGAAAATAGAGAGAGGCATGAGAACCAGACCTTAACTAATTTACTAACAAACCACAATAGACACTATGTTTTGGGTCACCCGGGCCTCCAACAGGTAACCAACATTATAACATATATGTCCACGCTGGTCCTTCTCTTGTTCAAACATTGATTGTAATTATCAATGCTTGACTATTGAATAGCCCGCCCAAGTTACATACAGTACGTAGTGAAGCATGCGTCGCCATTTACTTTAGCTGGCAAGCATATTATTATGTTATGTACTGTACACAAGGTACTGACCTGGTCCTTTTTTTATCCGTGGTGTACACTGTACAGGTACCTGTTACTTCTTTAATGGGTAAAACAATTGGACTCTATTTCTCAGCCCAATGGTGCGTGCCATGCGTGAAATTCACTCCCAAACTGATCTCAATCTACCATAAGATAAAGCAGATGTTGGCTACAAATGGAAATGACGAGGAATTTGAAATTGTGCTAGTCTCTAGTGACCGTGACCAAGCATCTTTTGACTCTTACTTCAGTAGCATGCCTTGGTTGGCATTGCCATTTGGGGACCCAGAGATTAAGAACCTTGTGAGGCATTTTGATGTGCAAGGCATACCATGCTTGGTGATTTTGGGCCCTGATGGAAAAACAATAACAAGACATGGTAGGAACTTGATAAACTTGTACCAGGAAAATGCTTACCCTTTCACTGACGCCAAGGTGAAGCAACTAGAGAAACAATTAGAAGAGGAGGCTAAAGTGCTCCCTAGTGTGGTATATCACGCCGAGCATCGCCACCGCCTGAATTTGGTATCAGATGGGAATGGAGGAGGGCCCTTTATCTGCTGTGTCTGCGATGAACAAGGCTCCAGCTGGGCCTACCAATGTCTCGAATGTGGTTACGAAGCGCACCCAAAGTGTGTCAGAGCTGTGAATCGTGACTCAATCCCAGTCACTAGTTAAGTTACCTACTTCTACTAAACTACTCTAAAGGATTTAATTTCCTGTCAGATAATAATTAATGAATTGGATGCTCTTTGTTGGTAATCCCTCAGTAATTTATCCTAATCTACAATGGGGAATGGAAGTTGGCTTTAGATGTATACATGTGTTTCTTCTACTCGTGGTATTTGCTATATGACTAATCCCGAGTGCAGGAAAAGATGGATAGCAGAAGGGGGAGAGGAGGCTGCTTATTGATGTGAGCTAAGAATCATTGTATATTAGTGCCAGTTTCAATGAAAAGCGATGAACTACAATTTGCCAAGGAATGTCTTCCAATTCTTTTTTGGATATATAATTATTCTTATTATTGGTTTTAAAATAAATATCTTATGATATTACGTGGTGCATTTTTTATACTTCAACTTTCTAAGATATAAAATATAATTATTTTGAATTAAACTTGAAACTTTTTTTTTATTATTATTGGAATTGAAAGTTAGAACAATTAATTATTTATAGACCTATTATCTATACATTAATTATTCATTAATTATATTAGAAACTTCAATTTTTTTTTTTTTTTTATAGACCTATTATCTACACATTAATTATTCATACTAAAAGTATATTAGAAAATTCATTTTAAAAAATAAAGTAAAAATGTTTTATAAAAATAAGTCATTAGGCGTGTCTCTATACAACATGGTGCAAGAAAGGTTTACAAAAATTGAAAGGGTGAGGGTGCAAAGATCAATCCCACGAGCCCCAAAGATATTTCAGGAGCTTAGAAACTTTCTTCTTTTTTTTTCTATCAAAGTGCTTAGATATTTTTGTGCATATTTACTGTTTATAAAAATAAAATTTACCATGAGACGAAATTAAAATAAAAACATTTGAAATTACAACAAATTATTGGGTTTTTTTTTTATCAGAAAATTTGAATAATTCCCTTTAGTCCAAAAAAAAAAAAGTATTGCTATTTTGCTAAATTTTAACGTTTAGCTGTTTGATTACTTAGTAAGTGAGTTGGAAGTTCATATTTCATAAGAAAAAAAAGATTATTTCATCTCATAAATCTCACTGTTAGTGGTCAATATAAACTTCTATTTTAAATGGGATATATGCTATGTGATGGCATGGTAGTTGCTTTTATATTCTTTCTTCACTTTCAGTCGCTATCGGTGATCCCACGTGGATCCACTGTAGTTTTTTTTTATTATTATTACTATTATATAAATATAAATATATACATACTGTGAAATTGTGAATCCAGTGTACTCGAACATACTTGCTGCAATTGTCGATACTGTCATCATGAAGAAGCTTCCTCGCTGCTTCCAGCTCTTGATCTGAATCAACAAGTTACCTTGATCCATTGTCAGATATTGTTATCCATGTTTCAACTTTATTTATTTATATATATATATATACATTTTCATTGGAAAAAGTTATCACAATAATGCGAATTTGTTTTTAAAAAAAAACCGACTATCAACCGTAAACAAGAACTGCAGGAAGACCGGTCCCTAATTAATGGGAAATTAACCAATTAAAGGAACCAATTATTTTATTTTATTTTTATTTTTATAAATCGACCATCAACTCATCAAGCGTGCCTTCCTCGTAGTGGTTCGTCATGCGTTTTAGAGCTTCACACGACTTTGTATTCGCTCGCTCTTAAAGAGTTGGTTGACACTTCGCTCTTATTTTTCTCTGAACTGGCCGATTGAATTCATAATTCAAATCGACTTCTTGAAATTATCTGGTAATCATTGTAACTTATTTCTCTATCTGTTGCATTTCCAGCTGTGGCAATTCTTATCTGAAGAAAATAGATTAAAAAGAAATCACTCTTTAAGTGTTGGATTTCTTAGGCTGGTTCCTTCTTTAAATTATCTGATTTCTTTCAAAGTGCTGAATAATTTTGGTGTATGACATAGGAACTCGAAGATGGAAGTGGCACAGAACTGCGTTGACATGGAGCAGGGGACACTTGAGATCGGCATGGGTAAGTTCTTCATACTGCAGCTAACTTACTGCCAAGGAATTCATTGAATTTAGTTTCCTTGCCCTCTTCTTTCTAGTTTTTAGATTTGAAGTGTCTGCCGTTTTTTTAAGTCGCTTTGAAGTATATCAACAGCTGTCTAACAGCTCGATATGCAAGCAGTGTTATTATTCTTGTCGATCTTGTGATTACTAGATTATAGTTTAGAATATGCGTAAGATTCGAAAGTGATGGGTTTTCTTACTGAAATCAATCAGCAGCCAAATCTCGCATTTGATAATTTCTCGGTAATCCTCAAGCTTTTTCTTTTATTTTGTAATTGTGACTTTTCTAATGTATTGTATTATTTTGTAACTTAAATTTTCAGAATACAGAACTGTGTCTGGTGTTGCTGGCCCATTGGTTATACTTGACAAGGTTAAGGTAAGTTTCGATGCTTCATCCTCTTTCTGCTAGTTTGTCAATTTATCCTCACTCGGAACCCATTTACTTATTATTTTGGAAATAATTCAGGGACCAAAGTATCAGGAAATTGTTAATATTCGTTTGGGAGACGGAACAACGCGACGTGGCCAAGTCTTAGAAGTAGATGGAGAGAAAGCTGTAGTTCAGGTTAACTTTTCCGCTGCTATTGGTGCTTCGTATGGGTGATAGTCTGTGTTCCACTTTTTAGTTTTCATGTGTGTGTGCATAACCTGTTATAATGAATAGATTTTAAACTAGTGAAATTATGACCATTCATAGTGTTTGCTTAGTTGAACATCTATCAATATCTGAACCTCAATTTCCCTTTACCCATTTGTATGGTGGTATTTATATCACATTTTAGCAAGATTACTATATATATCATTTCAATAAAAATACGGATGATTTCGCCAGCGAGGTTGTACTGTCTAATATACTGGTCAATGGACTCCACTGTACTTTCCTATCTAAACTTTTCTAAGCCAAAAAATGAACCTTTTTAGTTTTTCTCAAGGACTGCTAACCATTTGCGGCCGCTGGCTTATCATATAACTTATATTTATTCTCTGAATAGTTAACAGATAGATTGTTATCATCTGATATATTGTTTCCTTTTTCATTCTAATATTTCTTTCAGGTTTTTGAAGGAACATCAGGAATTGACAATAAATTCACAACTGTGCAGTTCACAGGCGAGGTAAAGAGACTTGCTCTTCTCAAAAATTTTAATATAGAAGTATATTGTTGCTACAAGCGTGGTGGAAGCTGGGATTTATATTTTTCATCTTTCTGTGTTAACATCTTTAGACCGTCAGCTGGATGATACAATTATTGAATTTTTATCTTGAAATTCTAGCTGCTTGGTTCTTACTGAAAACATCATATTTCTGTTGCAAAAATTCCCGACGCCTTTGATCACAATGGACGACATATCATTTGAAGAATCTCAATTATTTTTATTTTTTCTGGATATTCTTTTTCCACTCCAGTGTTACTAGGGTTCTAGAAAAGGGCCTGGTCCTTGATGCTGATATGAAATATATTAATCGTTTACGCCATTGTGTCTATCACAAGTTAAGTGTTAATACTTAATAATTCCTATTTTAAGATAGACTGGAAATTTCCTCATATAAGCAGATAAAGCGTTCAGGTTTATCTGCTCTGTCTCTCCCTCCTTCTTTGTACATGTTTATGCATTTGTTTCCAGTTTTTTTTCCAAAAGAAATGTTTCTGATTTTCTTATTTTCCTATAGTTGATAGCTCTGGTTATTGTACAGGTTCTGAAAACACCTGTGTCATTGGACATGCTTGGTCGCATTTTTAATGGCTCCGGAAAACCCATTGACAATGGTCCTCCAATTCTTCCTGAAGCATATCTGGATATTTCAGGTGAGACATTTAAGTAAGATCATGACTTTTAGATTATCAGTAACTGACGATGTAACTTGAATTCATTAGGAAGCTCCATCAACCCTAGTGAGAGAACGTATCCCGAAGAGATGATACAGACTGGTATTTCTACAATTGATGTGATGAACTCCATTGCTCGTGGACAGAAGATACCCCTTTTTTCTGCTGCTGGTCTTCCTCATAATGAAATTGCTGCGCAGATTTGTCGTCAGGCTGGTCTAGTAAAGCGATTAGAAAATTCTGGAAGTCTCATTGAGGTATGGCTGGGGAACCATGTCTTCATAATAATGATTTAATCATTGTCATGATTATTATAGACTGTGATTAGAACTTAAATATGCTGTTTGTTTTGTAAAGCTTTTGGTGGTGTCCAATCTTTTGGTGTATATCATCTGTTGCCTTACTTTTAAAAATTGAAGGCATTTTTGTCCACACATCTCTATTAGTCTGGTTCCTTCGTATTTTAAACTTTCTTGTACGGGTGAAGTGTATATTTCTGTTTTCAGTTCACATGGACCATATTTTCATATGCAGGGCGGTGAAGAGGACAATTTTGCCATCGTGTTTGCAGCTATGGGTGTGAACATGGAGACAGCCCAGTTCTTCAAGCGTGATTTTGAGGAGAATGGATCAATGGAGAGAGTGACCTTGTTTCTGAACCTGGTCAGTATCCATACCGTCTATCTATTGAGACAATTTTATTGAAGAATAAAAGTTTCCAGTGATAAAAGTGACCCTATTCCTAAACTTGCTGTTATTAAATGTTTCCAATGTTGTCAAGATGATCTGTTGTTTAAGGGTTTTACTTTTCTCTGTTTATAATGCAAATTTGCAGGCCAATGATCCCACCATCGAACGGATTATTACTCCTCGAATTGCCCTTACGACTGCAGAGTACTTGGCCTATGAATGTGGGAAACATGTTCTGGTTATATTGACAGATATGAGTTCTTACGCGGATGCCCTTCGAGAGGTAAAGAAATTTTATGTTTTTACCGAAGATTCGAAATTTATACAGTTTCAGTTGTACTGACAACAAATTCCTATGAGTGCAGGTCTCTGCTGCCCGAGAGGAAGTTCCTGGAAGGCGTGGATACCCTGGTTACATGTACACTGATCTTGCAACAATTTATGAGCGTGCCGGTCGTATTGAAGGGCGAAAGGGTTCCATCACACAGATTCCAATATTAACCATGCCTAATGATGGTAAGGATCTCACGCACATATCAAGCATTCTTTCCTATCATGTTATTTTCTCTTTCTGTAGTGATAACTGTTGGGTTCTGTGCTAACTAGATATCACTCATCCTACTCCTGATCTCACTGGTTATATTACTGAGGGTCAGATATACATTGACAGGCAGCTTCACAATAGACAGGTGTGCCCAGTGCAACTAAACATTTTTCTTTTTCCTCGTGAGAGTCTGACTGCTCTTTGGATTCAGATATCATTAGTTGAAATCCTATGTTAGTTATGCATTCTTCTTACATTTATGGTGGGAGTTTCTTTTTCCTCACGTGATTATAAATGAAGCCGTTGATTATATCAGCTAACATTCTGATGTATGAATGGATACTATCGTGTCAAGACTCAACACTTTCGTGGAGAGTCGAATGCATTTTATATTTTAATTCTTGAGAAATGGTGGCTTCGTTTTTGTCGATAAGAATTATGATGATTAAATACTGGTACCAGCGTATATAGATTATTATAATTCTACATACTTTCAATGTAAATTTACTACATGATTTTATTCTGCTTCAGTTGTTTGCAGAGAGAGTTATGTTTAGATTCCTTTGTATTTTTTCAAATTTCTATTATACGCACAATGAGGTCTATTTTTATGATTACTGTCTTACTGAGGTTCCAGTGAGCTGGAATGATCTGTCTTTCTAAAGTAAGTTAATATTTCGTGTTTAGCTTTTACCACTTTCAGTTTATTTCAATTATTTGGAGTCATGGTGTTGTTACTGGATCTTGTAGTCGATGTATTTTGTTTGTTATTGTTTTTTGTTGAGTTTTCTTGAGCACTTGTAAAACTCCTAATGAGGACATGTTTTGGTATTTTTTTTTGCCGCCTTTATCACTGAGCTATTTGTAATTGATTTTTTTTTTTAAAAAAATACATTTTGGCAGATATATCCGCCAATTAATGTTCTTCCATCACTCTCTAGACTTATGAAGGTTAGACTGTTCAAACTGTAAATTCCTAGTTGAAGAGTACATTTTTATATTAATGTTTGATTTTTTCTTCTGGTGACACGTTTCTTTAATCCGTACTCCCTCCATTACTGCAGAGTGCTATCGGTGAGGGGATGACTCGGCGAGATCATGCAGATGTATCAAACCAGGTATGATTGTTGAAGTTGGAGATTAAACACCATTAACTTCTCTCTTGGTCATTTCATAATTGGGTCTCTTTCACTTTCAGCTGTATGCTAATTATGCGATTGGGAAAGATGTCCAGGCAATGAAAGCTGTTGTCGGAGAAGAGGCTCTCTCTTCCGAGGATCTGGTATGCTTTTTTTGTACAGTTACTACAATTTTGCTTTTGAATGCAACGCTTGGTTCGGTTACGTAATATAATCTTACTTTCATTATTTTCATTATAAAATTCCAGCTTTATCTGGAGTTTCTTGATAAATTTGAAAGAAAATTTGTGACACAAGGAGCTTATGATACACGGAACATCTTCCAGTCACTTGATCTGGCATGGACACTTCTCCGTATTTTCCCCCGAGAGCTTTTGCACCGAATCCCAGCAAAAACATTGGATCAGTATTACAGCCGTGACGCGGTGAACTGATTTTTAAGGTTTCCTGACCTCTGTACCTTATATTTTTGCTCTTGATTTTTTTTTTTTTTCAATTATATACTGTGAATTTGTAGAGCAATCATTCTTTCCGTGTTTTTAATCATGCTTTTTGAAGTCGGAGTCAGAGAAGCATAGGCTATGTAATAATTTATACCCAAAAAAAAAAATAGACTGTAATTGTGTCAAATCTAATAATTCCATTACAATGCACTTCCCCTTAAACTCTGAACTTTTGATTCTTTTTACCTTCTGAAATTCTATATTTGCAATCACTTTTTTAAAGAGTAATGTTTGAGAAACCATTTGCTTTTTATTGCCAAATCCTACCTGTGAAGGAATCAGTTGTCTCCTAGGGTGTAAAGCCGCATTGGGTTGAGAATAACTCTTGCTTCTTCTCAGCTGAGAGAAGAAAAGCACCCAAAAATAAATGAAATAAAGTGCAAATATAAACCGAAGCGAACAATTATAAGTTGTAACTTGTTAATAGAACAAAAGCACAATTCAATTTGCTTGGCACCAGAAGTCTCTGGAGATGGGGCTTGCGTTCATCAAGGGGTTGTGCTTTGGTACCAAAACCCGTGAAATTCCGATTGTATCCATAGATTCCTCTCCTACTCCTTCTGGTATCCAAGAAAAGCCCAGCGAAACCCATTATGAGTTCAAACCAAGCCTTCCTCCTGTGCCTACCCAATCTTCACAAACAGGGCCAGTTTTAGGAAAACCCTACATCAATGTAAATTTGATTTACAAAATTGAAAAAGAATTGGGAAGAGGAGCGTCTGGGGTGACTTATCTATGCACAGAGAAGGCGACAGGAAGAAAGTATGCATGCAAGACGATAGCGAGGAGGAAGCTGGTGAAAAGGGAAGACATTGAAGACGTTAGGAGAGAAGTTCTGATTCTGCAGCATCTTTCAGGGCAGCCCAATATTGTGGAATTCAGAGGCGCTTATGAGGACCAGCAGAACGTGCACTTGGTGATGGAGTTGTGTAGCGGCGGTGAGCTCTTTGACCGTATAATTGCCAAGGGGATTTACTCGGAGCGTGAAGCGGCTGCGCTCTTCAGGCAGATTATGAATGTAGTTCATGTTTGCCATTTCATGGGTGTCATGCATCGTGACCTAAAGCCTGAGAATTTCTTGTTGGCCAGCAAGGACGCCAATGCCGCCATTAAAGCGACGGACTTTGGACTCTCCGTCTTTATTCAGCCAGGTTAGACAATTACCAACCTTAATCTTCATTCTGTTTGTTTATTTGTACTGTCTCTTCTCTTTCGCCCTCTTCCCGCTTCATTTGGGTAACGGACATAATGCAAATGCCTAAGGAATAGGAATAGAAAAACAAATTTATGGGGACGGACCCCAAAGGAGTTACGCATCCCATATGCTATTTGATAACCTCCAACTTGTACGTCTGGGGCTATGAAGGTTGGACTCTTAACTCATAATAGTAAGAATGAGTTTTTTTTTTTTTAATGTGTGATGTGTGGTAAGATACTGTAAGTTAACAGGAAAATAATTAAAAAAAATAATATCTTAAAAAGAAATGTCTCAGCAAAATACTCCATTTTTTTTTTCTAATTCCAATTTCAATTCTAATTTTTATTCTCTATGTCAAATGAGACAATAAATCTCAATTTATGGATCAGTTCACATACACAAAGACATAGTAAATCACACTTAGTGGTTTATATATAATTCTTATGTGCTTTTTGTTTATTTTAATGATGTTCGTAATATTAACTTTTAGTGTATTTTTAGTTACTGATGAGCTTGTGGTGAGAGTGTCCCAACAGTATCTTCCGTGGAGTTTTTTCTTTGTGTTAGGCTTTAGCCCTTAGCCTCCCTATATTCAGCCAAAAAAAAAATAGAAAAACTTATTTGATAATCTAAATAATAGATAAACTTAAACTTTTGATTTCCACTTTATAAATTTCCATTTAAAATAATATTTATTAATATTGTCAAACGTGTAATAATTGTCCGGGGTTCTGTTCAAAAAATAAATAAATAGTGTGGGATCTGGGCTTGAATGGAAATTCGCACAAACAGCCAATAAAATCAAACGAAACGTTCACATGAAGCGCATAAGCTAACGAAAATCCTAGCACTTAAAGCACGTAACCGGTCTCTCTCTCTCTCTCCAGCATAGCGTACAGAAGCCAAAAAGCGAAGAATGATGCTCAGGACCATCCAAAGGGGAAAGCAAAGCATAAATCAAAAGGAGCATTTACTTGAGCGATATATAAACTCATAAACTGACGACATGGTTTTGAGTCTTCATAGAAGGCCTCTCTACCAAATTTGCTCAGCTCAACATCCCTGAAACTCCGATAAATATAAACACCAACCTCTCTAAATGGGCCTCTGCTTTAGCAAATCACACAAAAACCCAAACTCATCCTCCTCTTCCTCTGATTCTTCACCCAATCATTACCAACAATTACCGACGAGAACCCACGAAGAACAGCCTCATCGCCCATACCGTGCTGCATACTCAGCACCTTCTTCATACTATCCAAACAAAGGTTCTTCGTCTTCTCAAGTTGTAACCATTTTAGGTAAACCATACACTGACATAAACGTGCTTTATACTCTTGAGAAAGAATTGGGAAGGGGCCAATTTGGAATTACTTATCTTTGCACTGAGAAGGCGACGGGTAGAAAGTACGCATGTAAGTCCATAGCGAGGCGAAAGCTAACACGCAAGAAAGAAATCGATGATGTCAAGAGGGAAATTTTGATCCTACAGCACCTAACGGGTCAACCCAATATAGTGGAATTTAAGGGTGCTTATGAAGATAGACATAACGTGCATTTAGTAATGGAGTTGTGCTCAGGTGGTGAGCTTTTTGATCGAATTATTAGAAGAAGGAATTACTCGGAGAGGGAAGCTGCATCTATTTTCAGGCAAATTGTGAATGTGGTTCATGTTTGTCATTTTATGGGGGTTATGCATAGAGACTTGAAGCCTGAGAATTTCTTGCTGGTTAGTAGGGATGAGAAGTCACCATTAAAAGCCACCGATTTCGGACTCTCTGTCTTCATAGAGGAAGGTTAGTTCAGGATTCATTAATCTTCGATCTCTACTCCCATAATTTTTTTTTTTTAAAAAAAAATTATTCAGGCTGAGTTTATTTCAGAAATTTATTCAATCCCTTGACTTTCAGGCATTTTAGTTTTGATTCAAAACTCCTGCAAACTCTGTTTTCGTCTTCCTTCCTTTGAAGTTTTTCACTCAAAGAATTCAAAATCACAGCGGTAGGGATCAGCATGACCAAGTCAATGATAAAAACTATGTATATGTAGTCAACCAAGTAAACGATCTCTTATGTGCCTATTAAAAAAAATAAAAAGTTCTCTTACTTGAAAATGACAAGTCAACCAAGTAAACGTTCTCCTGTTATAAAATATGAAAAAGTAGAGACAGAAAAGAAATCACGTTGTGGGTGGTAGATTTGAAACCTATATTTAGTGGACCATCATATTGGCTATTAGTAAGTGGAACACGATTAAATCTCTTTGAAAGAAGGGAGATGTGAATTTTTTGCAAAGTATTTCAGAAATAAACGATGGTTGCAATCGCTGCGCCCCAAGGAAATCTATAGAAAGAGAATCAATATGATTTGCTTCTTTTGCTTGATGCATAGTGAGGACCGCCGATGAATTTTAGCTGTCGTATACCATACTAGTTGCCCTCCTCATGAAAGCAATCTCTTTTCCTGAAACTTATATTTACCAGCACTTGCCCCACCCTTGCCCCCCAAAAACGTTTGTTCTATGCTGTCATTATTATCAATCAATAATGTATTTTGGGCAGTGAAAGCGACAAACGTCTTCCTACAGAGAATCATGGAGTTAATGCCATCTCATCATGGTCATGTTTGACCTTTTTACTTTGGCATTGACTGACAGGAAATGCAACAGTTTCCCTGTTTTTTTTTTACCCTTATTCTTTGATTTAATTGTGTTAAGCACCGAGTATTTTCTTCAGGTAAAGTGTACAGGGACATTGTTGGGAGTGCCTACTATGTAGCTCCAGAAGTTTTAAACCGAAATTATGGAAAGGAGATAGATGTCTGGAGTGCCGGGGTTATTCTATACATCCTCCTAAGTGGGGTTCCTCCATTTTGGGCTGGTAAGTAGTATATGTGACTCTGTTTCAGTTTACTTGGTACCAAATAATTCGAATCGCGCAGATGTGGGAGTCCAGCGTTTAGGATTATGTAGTCACTGGAGTGTATTTTTGCGGGTTTTAGTATATGTTTTACAATTTTTCTATAGCTTGATTTACATGGTTTAATTTTTCTATCATGATCCGTTTAATTTTCAGAGAACGAAAAAGGCATCTTTGAAGCTGTTCGGAAAGGAGACTATGATTTGCAAAGCTCACCATGGCCTTCTATTTCAGCTGCTGCAAAGGATCTGATCAGGAAAATGTTGACTTATGACCCTAAGAAACGCATTACAGCAGCTGAAGCTCTTGGTAAGTGTTTAATTGGCAAATGTCTCCGCCCAATTATGTAGTCATTGCTCTCCTATTATAGTTCTATAATTAATTGACCCTGTCAACACTCAATCGCTCAAGAGAAATATCATTTGTTTGTTGACTTAGTTGTATGGCTTATCATAGAGAATTTGGACAGACATCTATGGAGGCTTAATTATATAAAAAATAGTTGAGTGTTTGACAGACTAATGCTATTCACATTATGCATTTGAACCAGAACACCCATGGATGAAGGAAGGTGGTGAAGCATCTGACAAGCCCATAGACAGTGCTGTATTTAAAAGGATGAAACAATTTAGGGCAATGAACAAGATGAAGAAGCTTGCTCTAAAGGTACGTTGAAATTTTTAGTTGTGACAATAGATTCAAATTTTCCTCGGTTTCTTTTACATATATATTTTCTTAAAAAAATGAATGAGTTATGGATATTCATCAAATTTAATTTATCGAGGTAGCCACAATCCATCGTGTGATGAATCAAAGGTTCATTCCATATGGAATATTGTTTTTTTTTTTTAGTCCTAGAATATAAAGCTTTCTGCTGGATCAAGTGATGTAGTCTCTTTTGTTGTTAAGAATTCACTTGCAGGCTATCTCCTTAGTAACATATTGTTTTATTTTTGGAAGGTAATAGCAGAGAGCCTTTCAGAAGAAGAAATTCAGGGCTTGAAACAAATGTTCAACAATATGGACACTGATGGCAGTGGTACTATAACGTTTGAAGAACTCAAAACTGGATTGTCCCGACTGGGATCTAAACTCAGTGAAAATGAAATAAAGCAACTGATGGAAGCAGTATGTATACTGAACCTTTTAACAGTTCACTAACCCGGAATTCATGAAATATTTAAACACTTTCACTTCTTCATAGGAAAATTGTGATGCATATAAAATTCCTTGTCCCCGTTCTTGTTCAGGCTGATGTTGACAGGAGTGGGTCCATTGATTATATTGAATTCATCACTGCCACTATGCATCGGCATAGACTTGAGAGGGAAGAGAACTTGTATAAAGCTTTCCAATACTTTGACAAGGATAACAGCGGGTTAGTTTTCTATTTCATTTATCCTGCAGATCTTGAATGCCTTTTTCCAATTTGACTAGTTAATTCCAATATTTATCCAACTGTCCATGACCTGAACTGCATATTTGCCTGGGATTGAACAGTTTTATAACAAGAGATGAGATTAGACAAGCTATGACTGAATATGGAATGGGTGATGAAGCTACCATAGATGAAGTCATTAATGATGTTGATACTGATAGAGTACGTTAACGTTATATTCTCTTGGCTTCATGTCCTCTTCATTCCCTTTATTTCTTAATTTCTGGTCTCCATGTGACAAATTGGCTTTCATTTGTAGGATGGCAGAATTAATTATGAAGAGTTTAAGGCTATGATGAGAAAGGGTATGCATGATGCTGATGAGAAACAAAAATAAGTTCATTGCTTATCGATGTATAAAAATACAAACGCAGAGGTAAATGGATTTTGCTTGCTGCTGGAAAATCATTCTCGCTTTGGTCAACGTGTGCAGTGCTGTATCGAAATTTTACGGCTTTCTCAAATGAAACTTCTTGTATTTGTACAGTTGTTCTCATAAACGAAGTATAAAGAGAAAAAAAACAAATTTTCTCGTACTATTATTAATTATAATTTTTTAATATTTTAAATTAAATAAAATAAACTTTTATATTTTAATTAAATAATAAAAGTAAATTTTATTAAAGTGTTTTGTTTGTATAGAATGTTAATTTTTATCTTATACTTGTAAAAATTTATTTTGTTTAATTTAAAAAGTAATTTTTTTAAAATTAATAATAATGTGAAAAAAAAATAAAATTTTCTCAAATATAAATATATCAGAATGCCAAAGTTATCATGCCAGAGATTTTTTACTTTCGCGTTTTTGTGTTGTGACATATCAGGGAGTTTGGACAATTATTTTTGCGTAAGACCAAAGGGGAAAAATAAAATTGGTTGCCATCAGAAAACTAAAATATGGGGATTTTACGGATCACGTCTAATTTTTTACATTTATTATATTTTATTAAATATAAAATATGACTTTTTATGATTTAATCTTTAATTTTCAAATAAATTTGAAATTAATTGAGTTGTACTGTACACGTACAGTTTAGATATAAAATATATCCCGTAGCATATAAATGCAGAAAGTATATCACAAAAAATACTTATAACCGTTGATTCCGCTCAGCAATCCGCGGTCTTTATCTCTTGTGCTTTCTCATTTCGCGGAACCGGAAGAGTGAGGACATGCTCCCTCCGCTTCACTCTTCGATTTCGATAGTTTGCCCGCCTTCCACAGCAAAAGCATTTCAAACATCACCTTCTCTCTTCTCCTTCTCCACTCGGAAAACTAAGTTTCCATTTAGATCCAGTTCTAATTTCTCTGTAGACTCCAACTCCGGCGGAGTGCAAGAGCATCTCGCTGTTAAGAGGGCGAATTACGGCGGCGTACGATTGGATGATGCAGTCGAAGTTAAGTCAGGTAAAGTCAGGCTTGATAGTTGGATCTCTTCTCGCATTGGCGGTATCAGTAGAGCTCGCGTTCAATCAAGTATCAGAGCGGGCCTCGTTTATGTAAATGGTCGTCTTGTCGATAAGGTAACGCCTCAGTCTCTCTGTCCATGCTTCCTTGAAGAAAACTGAAAGTTGTTCATTGATTTCACAAGATATTTATTGCGCTCAATCGTTTTTGATCCACCTGCGAAATGTTTGCTCGCATCTCCTTGTTAGAGTGTTAAAAAAGAATTATAAAAACATTCGAATGAGGAAGAGCCGCTTATCCTTCCTTTAATAGTAATTTACTGTTTTTTTTTTACTTAATTATATTAGCTGCTAGAATGCTAACTGCTAGATTTGTTATGATTTTGTTCTTTTTAATTCTTATGTAAATTTCAATTTATAAACAAACGTAGTGGACGTACTCAACTCAAGTGCATTTTACCAGAAGAGAACTCCGATTACTATATCAATTTACATCTTCCAGTCTTGGAATTCCTTTTCTTCTTGTCCTTCTGCCTTTACTCATAAGACTTCCAATGTAGTATTTCCTTGTAATTGGTTAGTTGATGACTCTGAAATGTATTTTGTCTTTCGAAATACGGAAAACATTTCTAGATGCTACTAATTGACCAGTTTTCTTTGTGGAACCTATCTTCTGGTCGGAACTAGATCTATTTTATCTGCGTTCGTAATTGCAATACGAAATTACTGCCGGCATGGAAGCATTAGAAAGAATGTTAAGCTGTTGTCAATCTTTTGCAAATAAAACGTGTATCCTTATTTAACCACAAATTTTTATTTGAAGTGACATGGATTCTTTATTTAACTGATTAGAGACATAAGCTTTTATTTAATAATGCTTGAGCAGGTTTCTTTTAATGTCAAAGCTGGTGATAAGATAACTTGCACAATCGCAGAGCTTCAACAGCTGAAGGCTGAGCCAGAAAATATACCTTTGGATATAGTCTACGAGGATGAGCATGTACTAGTTATTAATAAACCTGCACACATGGTAATTTCAAGCCTGTACTTCTCAGTTTTTGTCAGGATGAAGCATCATTCTTGTATGTGTCACTACTACTTTTATCCAGAACTTAGTATAGTTTCGGGTAATTAATAAAAAATGCTGAGAAGGCATTATCTATGTCGATTGGGGCTAATATACTGATATGGAAAATGCTTTATATGGTTTACGACATAGGTTGTGCATCCGGCACCAGGAAACACATCTGGTACACTTGTCAATGGCATTCTTCACCATTGCAGCCTACCAGATGTTGAATTTTCTAAAGAGGAAACTCTTTCACAAACCGAAGATTCTGATGATGAGTTGAGTAGCTTCTGCGTGCATTCAAATTCTAGTAAAGCATCTGTTCGCCCGGGGATTGTGCACAGATTGGACAAAGGCACAAGTGGATTACTTGTTGTAGCAAAGGTGTACGTTGCCATCTTTTAGAAACTGACTACAAGTGCTAGTCTTAGACAGGAATAGGAATTCTTTTCCTTTTACTTTAAAGGATAAACTAGGGTTTCGTACTCCTTGCTTACACACTTCGATGACAGGATGAGCATTCTCATATCCATTTGTCAGAACAATTCAAGCTAAGAACTATTGAAAGGGTGTATGTTAGTCTTACTACCGGGGTACCCACCCCGCTTGGTGGGCGGGTTGAAGTTCCAGTTGGCCGTGATCTTAATAACCGGCTTCGAATGACTGCTGTAGCTGGATCGGGAAATGCTAGCAAGGCCCGTCATGCTGCTAGTAGGTAATTCTTTGTTCTCTTTCCGCTTTTTCTTTGCTGATTAATATGCCTTGAGATTTGCTTCTTTCCTTCTTGTCATATTTGATTATGGTAAAGTGAAGAAAACATTGATAAGTTATTACTTAAAAAATACACTAGGTATTTGTAAGCATATTATGTTAGTTTTATGACGGCTCTGAATAGGTCTGATCAATTTTTAAATTTGCTGGTTAGTGATCATCTTAGACATAAATGGCTCCGAGATATTCAAGCATTAGGATTTTTGCATCTTTGTCCCAATTGAAAGGAAACAATTGATCATTAAACTAGTTTTTCTCTGTTCTCCGTTAGTGAATGTTTATAAAAAGATGTATTGAGGTTCATAGCAAGCCTTTACAAACAGATTTCAGTGGAGTTTGAGTGGATTTAATGATCAACTTTTTTATAATGCCATCTATGCATTCAAAATTTGTTATTTACTAACGAGAGAAAGCAATTTACAATTGCTTTAACGTGTATCTTCTTTGGATCAACTCCTTTTTTCCCATCTTATGCCCAAAACTCAGGTACAAGGTAATTGAGATTCTGGCCAGGGGTGGCTGCGCGTTGGTTGAATGGAGGTTAGAAACTGGACGCACTCATCAGGTATTTCACGGTTTTTGGCTTTAGAAATCTATATTTATGGTTTAATTATGAGTAAATATCTATTTTAGTTCTTAATACTTAAAATCTTAATGGATTTGGTCCTTCAAACTTGTCAAATTTATTAATTTAATTTTTTACAATTTAAAAAAAGTTAATAAGTAATTTGAATTGTTAAAGATTAAATTGATAAATTTAAAATGTGAAAGATAAAATTAATTCATGTTTTAAATATAAGGAACTAAATTAATAACATTAAAATGTGAGAAGTAAAATAGATATTTACTCTTTAATTTTTTTTTAATTTCTAATATCATCGTGTTTATAGTTTCTTACTAATCAATGGAACTTTAACCTGATTCACTTCCTTAACATAATTAAGGAAATAAATTCAATAGTTAAATGGTAAAAAGAAAAAATACTATGTTTTCATTTACTGACAGAAATAAGGACTTTAGGGTTGAGTTCGTACCTGATTTTCGTTATATAGACGTTCTGCGAAAACTATGACTTGGATATTACATTTTAGCGTGTAACTACTGATCTTTGCCACAAGTTGTGCATGAATAGTCAATATATTGCTCTAATTTGATTATTTTTGTCAGACTACGTCACTTTGTTACACGTTAGCAATTTAACTACTTGTTTCCATGTAAGATTCATACAAGATTTTTTTTTTTAATAAAAAAAATTAATAGTATCAATAATCTGGTTAGGTACATGATTGATGTGAAATGCCTATTCAGTTCCATCACCTGGATCTGATTCAGAAGTAGAATATGTACTGTTGATTAAACTTAATAGGGCATCTATATTTGGAAACGTCACACTTCCAAGGTATTTTGGTAAAGGATAGATATCAAGAATTTAGAATTTTCATCATTAAATAGGGCATCTATATTTTCGCTATTTTTGAGTTACTCAAAACTACCCTAAATGGACTACTCCCAGCAAACTACTAACATCTTGTGTTTCTTGTTTATTGTTTAAGTAGATCCGTGCACACGCCAAGTATCTTGGAGTTCCGCTGTTGGGTGATGAGGTATACGGAGGGACAAAGGGCATGGCATTGTCGTTGCTTCGGCCCAGAACTCCCCCTAGCTTGCATAACGAAATTTCACAAATGGTTTCTAGGCTAGAGAGGCCTTGCCTGCATGCTTTGACTCTTGGGTAAGAGCATAAAAGCAAATCAGCAATGTTAATTGTCATTCGATTCGCGCGAATGATGATAAAAAATTGTTGGTTTTGCTCGTTATTTCGCAGGTTTCAGCATCCGCACAGGGGAGAGAACGTTCACTTTTCATGTCAACCCCCAGTAGACTTCTATGAGATTTTGAACCAGCTTCGTAGAATTGGCAGTGAGAGGATATCTTCGTCATCAGTTCCTTCGTCGGGCAGACAGACACTGTAAGCCCTTCGAACTTCGGAAAGCTAGTTTTGCCTAACCTCTAATAAAATTTTATTTAGACAGGAGTAATTTGTTCTATTATCATTATCATTATTATCATAAAACGACGCCTTTTACGAAAGAAAAATTATCTGATGGTTTGTATTTCGTCAGCCTTTTAAATTTGAACTTTTCATAAAAAAAGAAAAAAGAAAAAATCATTGGCAACCGTTTTATCAAGCTATGTTGCGTTTGATATGGTACAAAACAGTAAAATAGAATTATACAATATAAATATTTAAGTTACAGTATAACTTATCTTGTTCATCATTTATTTATTGATGCTTAGAATATGAATAATAATGTAAAATTTATTAACTATTTTTTATATATTATTTTTTATTTAAAAAGCCACATAATTTTTTTTATGGTCACGATAATAAGGTTTTGATAAGTTATGAAAATTAAAATATATGAAAATTAAAAATTATCAATTTTATTTGTATTTCCAATTAATAGTTAAATTAATTAAAAAAACGTTATACTTATATTTTACAAGATCGAATTATATTTTACGAGAACCAATGTATAACAAAAAATAAAATAAATTTTTATTTATTTTTTAAAAATTCTTATGTATTCGAAATTCATTCTCACTCTTTTATCATTTTCAAGGTAATAAGTTTAAAATAGTCTTAAATCAATATATTTTGTAGTCTTATTCTTTAAATTTAAGTAAATTAAACGCACTCTAATTATATTGAAAAGTTAAGGGCATGTTTAGATGTGATTTTAGTTTTCACATATTAATTTTAAAAGAAAATGTGTTCAGCTAATAGTGTTGTGTTAAGTTAATTTTTAATAATTTACCTTAATTATTGAAACCAAAAAAAGAAATGGTTTCAGTTTTATGCATCCTTTACGCACACATTAGGAAGGTTTATTAGAAGTAATTGAGTTCAAATTTTAAACATTTTTAAGACTTAGTAAAATCCTTACTGATTGGGGTTTACGACTGGATCTAAAATATTTGCCAAAAATATACGATCTGAGATAAACAAAAACTAGGAATCTGGTATACGTGTTTTTATTTTTTTCTCGTTGAGTTATTACAGTAAATGAGAAGAGCGCATGCAAATGTATATGAATGGGACCAAGGGAGATCAACCAATATTTATTTTAACCAGGTAATTGTCTCCTTTAAAAAAATCTCTTTTTAAGGATTTTACCCTGCTAGGTTTTTTCTTTTTTTTTTTTCCGTTGATTTTCCACTATTCACAGGAAAAATAAAAATTAAAATTCATAAAAATTAAAATAATTGTAAATTCATTAAATTTTTAAAATTAAATTTCAGATTTACTTGAACACGGCCGGTTAGCTGTCAATATGGGGTTCAGTTATTTTTCAGACAGAATATTTAGAGTCCGCTGGTCTAATCAAGCTATAATTATATGAAAAACTAAAATTCGGATCTAAATAGTAGGATATTTCCTTTTTCATTACAGATAAAAAATAAAACCGGGAGAGCAAAGAGAATTTACTTACAATATATTTGTGAGAGCTTCGGGAGAGATATCAACCAATTTACTTACAATGCCTAAATCAATGTGAAAATTTTTTACAAAAGTAATTATAAATTCAAAAAAATAAAATAAAAATTATATTTTGAACTGTCTTTCCCCTCTTATGCCCAAAACAAATTAAAAATCAGGAAGTACTGCCTCCATTTGAAGAATTTTTTAGGAAAAAAGTCATTATATTTGAGTATTAATAATATCAAATACAAATTATTAAAAATTACAATTAAGTCAATAAATACCAATAAGATCTTAGAATCATTTATAAAACTATCATATGCAACTTAACACCAAAAGTCTATGCATGTGCAACTTAATAACATATCCAACCTATCACCAAAAGTCTATGCATGTGCAACTTATAACATATCCAACCTATGTCATACTACGATCCAAGTAATGGTATCAAGGCGGATGCTAAAGCAGTAAAAGCAATGGATCAATAAATGGAAAGCAGCAAGAGATGTATCGAACCTATATTAGATCAAATTTGTTATGAACTACTCCGGCAGTAGTACGGAAGAGCCTGTAACATAAATTACCAATGAGATCAGCAAATAGATACAATGAGCAAGCTCCAAATTATTCACATAGGGGGCTCCAATGCCTTTATTTATTTATTTTTTCTCAAACGTTGTTTATTCAATACTTGGCAATTCCTTCAAGCCACTAGAAAAATACTTAAATATTCTTGACCATTTTTCGTTGGAAAACAAAAATTTAAGAGTAAAATAAATTGCTCCATGGCCATCTTTTATATCATTCGCACGATAGAAAGCATAGCAGTTTTTATCTACAAATTTCTTTTGCAAATCAGTATTGACCAAAAGTTAAATTATTCTTTAAAATTATTTATGCCTTATCTAATAGTTTAAGTGCATAATTGATGAGTGCTGTTGGGAACAGAATATTAGAACTTTCATATATAGCAAGCAAAAACACAACCAAATGATCATGTGACCAAAACCCAAGCCACCACTTGTATAAACCAAGGGGAATGAAATAATACTTTCAAATTAATGTTATGTCTGTCAAGAATTTCTCTTAGATGAAAGATTTGGTGAGTAGAAGGGAGAGTCAAGAAGCACCTGTATTGCTTAGACCTTGTACTCCTCAAGATGCATCCACTTTGTTGAAGACCATTTGTTTCCTCTAATAACTGGGCAACCACCTGAAAGTGAAGATAAACAATTAGAACTTACCAACCAAGGTTTGCTTGAAAGAAGAGAAATAGAAAAGTATATACCTACGATGATGCTCTAACTGTTACGTGCATGAACAAAGAAATGGAACATATGACATGGAAAAATATTATATATTTTAAACATGATCAATGCCTTTTGTATGTAAATCTGATCCTAAAAAAAAACACTATTGAACAGTTTCTAACCATGTAAACTCGAAGGGTCTAGCGTGGAATCTGGTCTCACACTCCAAAAAAGCAGTGCATCACCCATTTTTGGTTTCACAGAAAGACCCTTTCTACCGCATTCAGATAATTCATTCCACCATGGTACAGAACTAAAACTAATCTTGGCAGCAGGAAAAACTGTCTCGCCTCCTTCTTCAACATCTGACCTGCATCATGGTAGAAAAAATGACAAGGGAACAATCAAGTATCCATAGACACACATAATCCATCACAAAGCAAATTCGCAACCACAACACACACAGAAGAGCTTACAGATACATAAGAAGAGTGGCAATCCGTTGACCTCCATTCTTAGTGTTGAACTCATCAAGGAAGTAATCATAATGAGGCTCATACTTTTGCCCAACTTCATAGTGGAGAATCTGAAGTCCTTCTCCGTTCTCTGTATATTTTGAATTAATAAGCAGTAAGTAAGGTGGAAACTAATAAAAAAGAGCACAAATAAACAAACATAAACACCAAGTCACTTACCATGAAAAGAAAATAGAAGGAAAGGATGTTTTAAAAATACTGACAAGATTTGGAATTACTTAGACTGAAATGCAGAATACACCAATAAAAGCCGAAACTATTTCCTGAAGTTCATATGCTTTAATAAACATCAAATTAAACTTTCAGGATAGAAGACGACATATGACACAAAAATTTGTAACCTCCATCGGTGAACAACACTGACAAACCTCCCACAGTCTGACTCTATTAAGGCCTTTCTCATATTGAATTCCTACAATCAGCTTCACCAGACTCAATAGACCCTTAAGTTTATAAAATGACCATAAAAATAGATAATGAGATCCAAAGTAGAAAAATACCCTCCGCCAGTGCCCTCTCCACAAGAGGACATAAACAAAGAAAACACGTATTCTCTCACATTTTATCACAAATTGGATCCTGAAAAGAAAAGGAACCCCCCCCCCCCCCCTCTCTCATTCTCCACCTCAACCATGTAATTTCTTTCTCATATTTTCCCATGCACTACTCAATTTCCCAAGTCTAGAGTACATGATTATAATTTAATTTTTGCAAACTTCCATTGCTTTAAAAAAAAAAAAAACACGTTCTTTAGAATAAAATGATTGACACCATAATTTTTGTTGCTAAAATCACAGAGGGCTAAAAACAAATACCTCGTCCTTGGTCCTTATTCTCATTAAAAAGTAGCAACTAAATCCACAGGTAATCAACCAAGTTATAATAAAACTCATCTTATAAGAAGTTGATTCTTCTAAAATATGCAAATATTTCAGAGAATTCCTCCATCAAATTTTGTTTCTAACAATATGACATGCAATTAGTTCAAATACGTAACTATTACAATGTATGAATATATCAAGCTCATAAATTAGCAACAATTAGGCAAAATAGGAAAGAAAAAGGAAAAGAAATCTAAACCAGTATTATTTTAAAACTCATACCTACAGGTATGAAGGTAAAGTCAGCTATTCTTTTCTCAATATCTCGGATAATTTTATCCCGTCCTCTCCTCAAAAACATTCCAGAACTAGTTCGCACTCTGCAGGCAGGGGATGAAGGATAATATAATCGAAATTTGTTGAAAATTTTTATAAAAGATGGGAAAAATGCAAACCTGCTATCTTTACTCTGTCCAGTCTTGCTATCAACAACAGTTGATTTAACCATATAAGGTTTGGCAAGACTGATCAAGTATTCACATTCTTCTTTGGACTGTTCAAAATTGAAAACAGTATTAACATTATTATGTACAGTATATATTCGAAAAGTTTACTGCTGGCAGAATTTAAAGTGAAAGTAGATGGCTCACTCAACATCTTAATTCTTTGAGCAACTTGACCAGCACTAATTCATTGTACGAAGCACACTAATAGAAAAATAGAAAAAAATGGTCTTTGAATAATTGAGAAAGCAGCTTACCAAATACCATATCTGATAAAGGCAGTTATAAGATAAAACATCTTAGTAAGTCAATGATATCTAGAAATTTAGTTCTGTTTCATTGTTTCATAGCCAAAACTATTTTCATAACGTTTCGTAGAAGGTTAGATATTAGCTTTATCCTGAATTGGTACAAACAAAAGTCATTGGCTTAATCAACTAAAAGCTAACCCTATTTTTTCCTGACTTCCCATCCTTGTCTCTATCTCACACCTGCCTCCCCACCTGACCCCCTGCAAGAGAGATACACATTTTTGCTTTTCAGTTGCGTAAACCTGTTCAGGCTCGTTCTCTCTCCTTGTTTGCCTTTTCATTTATTTTTCTTATTCTACCAGCATAAACAGGCTTTCTTTGTAGCCATGCATCATATAGACTGATCTACTTCTGCTTGACACAATGTTAAATTCGGAAATTCTGCTTCAACATAGATTCAGTAATCCCCAAACCGCATCCAAGGCAAATTTTTCCAAGAATATACTCTTAAGCATAGTACTACACTATGACATCTTCATAGTTTCACCTCAATACCCACAGTTAGCAGATCAACAAGAAAAAAGTTGAAAACAGACTTGGCTAGCCAAGAGGAGATATTAGAGATTTAATCTTCCTTTCAAGATTTAACCTCAGAAATGATGATATTCCACTAAATACATACTGAATTTGCTTTAAAAAAAAAAAAAAAAAAACATTACACAAGCTGTAAAACTAAATTTCCTTCAGTTTACTTCACAGATGTTACAAGTGCAATTTGAGGATCTTGTTTGGCATACATGTATGTATAACTAGAAATGCAGAATTATATTTTTAAAAAAACAAATGCTCCAGCAAAGTACTCAAGGAAAACAAATTACCGATGTCAGTAGTTACTTGTCAATGCTTACAGAAATTTCAAGATGCATTAACACCATGTTATATCCAAATGAAATAATGTCTCAGCTACAAATGAAAAGATACATAATCTCCAAAATTTTGAAGAGGCGAAAGAAATAGGCAACAGATCAGCCAGAAATTGACATGGAGCGTTCGGATGCTCACCAGGAAATTGTGATATATGAAAGCTCTAGGCTCCCAAGAGAGAACCTGGGTCCACTGCCCGCTTCTTTCTCCCAAACCGTCACCTCTTGCAGAAAGAGCATTTATAATAACTCATTCAATTAAAGAAATCACATTCGAAAATCTTCAATAACTTTCTACTCCATAAAAATCAACTTGCTTCGAGAATTTAGTATGAATGATAGAGAAATACCTTTCAACGGTTTTGCGCCTGAAGGCACTGAGATCAGTGGGCGGAGAATCGTCGGTACTAATCGGAAGGGAAACCATTCCGAGGGCGAGGAGCATTAGAAGGACGACGCTGAGCATGAAAAGCATGGATAAAACCAGTGTGAAAGTCGACCATTTCTTCCCCTGTATCCTTCCATACTTTACCTTCGCCATTCTCGAAACCCTAACAAAAGAACGATTACTCTAGAAACCAAAAAACCTCCGATCGTTACAGCTCCATTTCTAGTCTCTCTACGCTCTACCTATGAACTTCTCAGCGTCAACTTGTTAATCTAATAACGCAAGACCTGTATCGCCTTAAATATTTATAACAAATTTTAAGAAGAAAAACCCAAATAGGTAACAGATGTGCATAGTGTGTGATCAGCGGAGATCGAAGGAATGGACTCGCTTATTTAATTACCTGTTTTGCCAAAATCCCTGTGTTACTCAGTGAAACCCTTGCTCACAGTTCCCTCCAATAAAAAGCTAAAACCCATGACGTGCTAGCTCCAGCTCAGCCACGAAAGCAGAGACGTTATCCCAACAAAAGACATTGCCTTCGGTTAGACTTTTGCCAACCCCATGACCGAGCGGTGCGGCCGGGCTCAATTTGGGTTGGTTGACCCCAGTATCGTTTCGGACTTGCCTTGGCCTTTCTTTAGTCAGTTCTCATAAATCCTCAATTTGGATCGCGTAGGGTGCTTTTATTTTTAATCTCAACAAAATTCGCAAGTTTTATACTAAAAAGAAATTAAAAATTAAAGTTATTCCTTTGTTATAGAATTTGAATTTGAAAATAAAACTTATTGGTTAATGAAAAATTAATAATGTATATAATTAGGTGAAGATAATTGCGTATCAAAAAAAATGCAACCTTGCTTGAATTCTTCATAGGTTAGTGTCAGTTACTTAAAATTATTATAAGATTTTACAAATCCGTATATATATTATGATTAGATGAAACAACATAGTTAAGTAACATATGACTTTTTTTTTTTTTTAACGTAACATGATGTTTAATTACTTGGACAACAACATCTTAGGAATGCCAGAGAAAAGAGAGGATTGGAAGTCACAAAAGTTACTAAAAACCAATAGTCAGAAGTCAAAACATGGCACCAGTTTGCAGTTTTGTCCATCTCTATTTTCCCACCGAAATCATCCATCTGGCAGAGAAATTGAAGTGTCCACAAACTTCTAAGTTCACATTTTCAAGTGATATATTTCTTCAAGCCAAGTAGCTAGAACAAGTATCTAGAACCAATCACCAAAATAACGGGAAACAAAATAAAAACTGATTTTTATAAGCCACGAGTTATATCCAATGATCAGATCAAATCTTAAACGAGTCATACATGGAGAAAACCAAGTACTCAAACGATTTTTTACCAAAAATTCAAACCACATTAATTTTAAAATAATTGGATATATCCAAAATTGATTTTCTTCATTCAAAATTTTAATCCTGGAAATAGAATAAATTAAGATAATAATGCCCTGCTGCATCCGGCAACATTTTCTTCTATAGTTTGATTTTTATTTTATTTGGAAAAAAATAGGCTTGCCCATTCTGCACCGATTTTATTTGACCAAATCCTCTCTCTCTATCTCCTACGTATACTTATCTTGACAAATTCAAATATATAAACGCTCTGTAATGTTGTAGTTTCTTTCACACACATATACTAGTATATAAGCATGCTCTCCGATCCGATAAGAATTTGGAATTGTATCGAATTTCAACAATTCAGCTCTAGCAAGTCTCGACTTCATTCATGGAGAAACAGCCCAATCTAAAGAACAAGATCATGAAGATACTACCAAAAGCAGCTGCTGCAATGACCGTCACGTTTCAAAACCTTCCATTCAGTCCAGGCAGGGATCATAATAGAACAGAGAACGCAACCAGGTGGCTCCAACCACCTGGCGGCAAGGGTTTATCAATGATCCCTCCTGAAGCCAGAAGAAAATTCAAAGATGGAAGCATTGATTCCCAAGAACCAACCTCACCAAAAGTTTCCTGTATGGGACAGATCAAGCATAAGAAGAAACAGATGAAAAAGTACAAGAAGTCTATGTCCCTGCCTAAAGAAGTGAAGCCCATTCCCAATGCATCTTCGATTCCCAGAGAGGAAAAGAAGAATACGTCGACGTTTCGAAAGATATACCACGGAACAAAACCAGGGAAGAAATCTGATGCTTCTGTGGATCATGATAAAGAAGGGGTCCCTGATAATGGAAGAGTGCAGCCACCGCCTATGAATCAGATGAAGCGTTTTGCGAGTGGGCGTAACACTTTTGCAAACTTTGACTGGAAGGCCCAGCCCGTAACGCCAGAGGAGATGAACCACCGGGATCATTATTCAGATGAAGAAGAAGAGGAGGAAATTATAATTCCTTTTTCCGCACCCATAGGTGCGGGCGGTGGTACATCTCTGTCTCTGCAACCAAAGAAAGAAATTAATTTATGGAAGAGAAGAACTATGGAACCACCAAGGCCTCTTCACTTGAATTAATCCAGAGAATAGAGCATCCCGATTTTCTTATTCTCTGCAACCAGATTTTCTTATTTGTTCTGATTTCTTGTATAATTTTTACTGTGAAGATAGGTGTAGTAACAGTAATGTGCTTGGCGTGATGCCCATAAGTTTAGTTTTCCATCATTCCATGTGTAAAAGAAACAGGAACGATTAATCTTGAAAGCAGGCGCTGGATTGATCCAAGAAGCCATCGGAAGTCAGCAAATTAGACCACCAATTTCTTGGTCCCAATTAATTTGAGTTAGAATTTTAATGAAATTAACAGGATGTCATCCTGAGATAATTCAAATTCTTAACTAAGATGTATTAAGTCCACTTAAATACTTAAATATGTTAACCTAAAAAAATTATTTAAAAAAGCTCTATTTAGTATGGTGCTCCAATTAGCTCACAGGAGTCAAGTGCCAACAGAAAAATTCCTAACTGATATGAATGTAATATAGAAGAATTAGTTTTTATATCTTTAATGTTCTTATATTTTGCAACCAAAATATTCATATAGCATAGTCGTTTTTTTCGTTAATCTGATGTAGGGTTTAAGGCATAGTTTTAAAATTGTAATATACTATGCTATTATATATAATTGTTCATTGTTTCATTCTTTATATATAGACTACTTACCAGGTCAGTGCTACATGTACACAATATTTAAAAGGAAACCACTTAAGCATGCACTATATTTATATTTTGGTACTTACCAAAGAACATATAGTGTTCATATAGTTATGATACAAGGACCCTGTTTTACTCAAGCCAGCTACCACAATTTAATTGCAAGTTTGCCGTCATGCAAATAGGTATTGACTGTTCAAAGTGGTTTTTAGGACATTTCAAAATTTGTTGTAAACTTCATTCATATGGTCAGAAATCTGGTTTGCATTAATTTCATGATTTTTAGTGAATCGATGATGGCCACACTCAACACTATACCAATTCGGAGCACTTTCGCCAAACAGGGAAGAGAAGAAAAATCAATCGGATTTGGTTTGATAGATGTGAATTGATGAGTATGTATACGTTAATTAATTCATTATTGAAACTCAATATTATTTTAACAAGCCAGTAAATTAGTAGTATATCATTTAGTTTTATTTTTATAAAAAAAAAAAAAAGATTATCCATTAGTAACAAAATGAAAAAAGGAAAAGATACAGTATTTTGTTTGGATAATAAACCGAGATTTTACAGCTTATAAACTACCAATCGTAATTATAAAATATCTTATCCAAATATATATCGGTACGGTATAATTAGACAATTGAAAGAGCTGATCAGTCTGTCTGATCCTAATCAATATGAAGAAAAGAAAAACGAAAGAAAGAAATGATCATCTTAATCTTACACTTCATTAAATCTATATGATACACTTCAAGAAGACAATAACGTGACAACAAATCTTTTTTTTTTTTTTCTTTGGAGAAATATGTTCTTTTAAGTCACTCTTTTTTCTTAAGACCCAAATGTGATTTCTATTACCAAGAGGTAATAACTGAACAACTGAACAGGCAAAAGGACCTCCAACTAAGACTATGTGGAGCAACTAGTAAGTTACACGTACCCCTTGATACCTGAGAATCTCCCCAATAAGTTCTCCCTTGCCCGAACCCACGTACCTTCCACAAATCTCACCGTCTCTGATGAACAAAAACGTAGGCACCTCGACCACGTTCATGTCCTTCAAGAATTGCATGCAGCTATCATTCTCGTCGCCATTCATCCGCGCAAACACCACGCTCTCAGACATTTGCCTTGACAACTTAATCACCGTTGGATACACCTTGACGCAGGGTCCACAATGCTTGAGGCCCACATCAAGAACAACCAGCTTATGATCTGCTTTGTGATCCTCTATCAGCTTCTCCACATCCTCCCTGCTGTGCAGCTGCACCACAGCTGAATGGTTGTCCCCGTAGTACAACACATCCCCAACAAGCCGATCGGGAGCAATAGCTTCCTCTTCGTGGATTTTCTCCATGTTCTTGTAGAAGGTAAAGTGAGGGACTTTTTCGATTTTCTCTCTTTTGCAAAGTTCTCTGGTCTTTTCTGATTCGTCACCCATCACCAGAAGGAAATCGACGTCGTTGCAGGTCCGACTCAGATCGACCATGAAAGGGTACATTTTGCTGCTCTCTAAGCTGTGGCTAGCAGCGTATTCTACAACTACTAGTCTGTTTTTGGCCGATCGAAGGGCTTCGTCGAATTCTTCTACGCTATGGATTTTCTGAACTCTTTCGTCGCTTTGTAATTTCTTAGTACCAGGGGTGGCGGTGGCTTTGGTAATAAAGCGGCTCTTATTAGAAATTTCAATTTTTATTGATGTGCGATTATACGCAGAAAGAAAAGGTACAGAGGAAAAATGAGAGTGACGAGACATGAGCTTTGGGTGGGAGGACAGAGAGAAAGTTGGTTTAAAAACGAAATTAGTGATGGAAGCCATAGATTTGGGTTGTGGGAGGGGAGAGCAAAGAAGATGGTAAGATAGGAATTCAGAGAGGGGAAAGAGACTCAGAGCTAGACGATAAGCAGCTAAGCGAGAAGCTCTCCCTCCTCAGATAACATAGATTAGGAAAGTAGGAGAAGGAAGACTGCTAGGAGTGAAAAATCATATCCACTCGCTTGGGATGTGGTTCTTGTTGTTCGCATGCCCGATATGTTGATTTTTTTTTATTATTTTTGGTTGGGAAGAGGGGGAACCGTCTAATAAAACCCATAGATTTGGATGGAAATAGATTTTTCTTTTGTTCTAATGGTAAACGGAATTGTACTGATTTTTTTTCCCTATCAACATTAATTTATGTACACCAGTTTTGGTACGTTAATGGAGGCAACAATCATCCATGGAAGATATTTCTGAAATTGCGACAATATCTTTTGTCTCTAATACTAGAAATATTCAGAACTTGGATGTGCTTTTCAATCCTTTAAGAAATATCAAGATCCAAGTCTGAACGAGGCTAGTCCAATTTACTTCTTAAAACTGTTTTCTTTTCTGATCGTGTGAACATAAACTGCTAGACTTCATTTGAAATTTTGAGTGGATTGCTTTCTAATTCATTTTAGTTCCTTTGAAATTAAAGTCATCCTTTTTCATCTCCTTATTTCTTAATTTGTCAATCTTATTTAAAATTATTTACCCAAAATATAATATGCATTTCAAACGATAATGAAAGATTTCATTTATGAGTAGAAATAAATTATTTTATTTTGTGATATTTTCTCCAAAATATCCATTTATTTTACTTTGATCTCATATCCATTTATTTAGCTTAACCAATAAATAAGGTGTGTGTATATATTGTACAATGTATACTCAATCTTTTTAATTAAAAATGGTCCTATGATTTAATCAGACATTTTTGTATTACGAGATTAAAATCGATTCTTTCTCCTTGAGTAAATATAAAAACATTTATGTTTCCATAAAAAAATAAAAATTAATCACTTCGTTCACTAGGCCCAATTAAGCCCAACATAGTACGAAGTGCTCTTGCAAGAACAGGCATGCTTTGAATATCTCGTAAAGAGAACCAACACCACTTTACACCCAATCTTTTTCAAGAATCGTAAAAGGTGTTTGGAATAAATTCATAAATAATGAAAAATATAAATTTTAAAATTTATGAATTATAATTTTTTTTTAAAATATATTTATTTGATTTTAAATATTTATAAAAAAAAATTAAAAATTATAATTTCATCCATTTTATGAATTTTTTCAATAAAATTTGTATTAAAAATCTTAAAATGTATTTTTCTTGAGATTATATTTTTAAAAAAGTATAAAAATTTTAAATTAAAAGTTTTAGAATTCAAAATGAATTCTTCTATTAAACAGTGGGTAAAAATATATTTTATTTTTTGCGCCAAACCCAAAAGAAAACATAGCGGTTTGTATGTAAATGATGTTTGGGCTGGACGACAAAATCACACTTAAGCTAAGTCCCAAAAGACGAGAAGAGTACGGTTGATCCGCATCTTCATAAAACGATTGACAGAACAAACAAGCGACAACATCTCTGTAAACCCACGTGACTTTCGTAGGTAATTTTTATTTTTATTTATTTGTTATTTTTAATTATTTATTGTCTCGGACCAAAAAGAAAAAGGAATTATTGTAGACACTAAGCTGGATGGAACCGTTATCTAACAACACCGGGATTAACAAAAGCTATAGGATCTTACCTTCACTTTTTTCATCCCTTTTGATTTTGGGGTGAGGATCGTCACAAAACAAAAGCTACGAGTTTAGCAGCTTGTATATAATATAGGTTAAATTATTCTTTTAATTTTTATAATTTTTAAAAAATTAAATTTTTATTTTTTACCATTAATATTCATTAAATCTCTTTATATTTTTAATGTCTTCTAAGTCTTAGTTAGTTATATTATTTTTTTAATTCTTATAATTTTTTTAAAAATTAAGTTTAAATTTTTATATTTCTAAAATTTATAAAATACTTCTTATAATTTTTTAAAAAATTAACATTTCATCTTTACCGTGTAAAATCTCTTTTTTGTGTAAACTATATGTCTTTCTTATTTTTGTGTTTTGTAATATTTTTTAAATTATACAATTGTAATATTCAAATCTAAAAGATGCAATAAATCAATTTAAATAATTATAAAATTTTAAAAACTGTGTACCTTTAAAATTAAAATAAAATAAATAAATAATCATCCAAATTAAGAAATAGAAAAGATATGACTTTTTCGTAGAGAATAAAAGCACAAATATAAGAAAGACATGAAAGAGTTTGAAAATAAAAAACCATTTGTATTGAAATGTTATTTTTTTAAAAAAATAAATAAATTATTTTATATATTTTAAAAGTATAAAAATTAAATTTTAATTTTAAAAAATAATAAAAACTAAAAAATAATTTAGTTAACAAAGACTTAATAGATATTATTTTGTAAAAATATAAATTCAATTTCTTAAAAGTTATAAAGATTATTTTATAAGTTTTGAAAATATAAAAAGTAAAACTTATTCTTTAAAAAATTATAAGAAACAAAAAATAATTTAATCTATGATATAAATGGAAAAGGCGTGACTTCGATCAAAAAAATAAAAAAGAAGAGGAAAAAGTGATATGGTCAGAAAAGTGCCTTTTTTTTGGTAGAAGATGGGACAAAAAACAAGAAAAGAGAAGTGCCTTTAGTGTAGGGCTAATTTATAATAATAATAAAAATTGCCAAAATAATGTTGTTTCTAAGTTTTTATTTTTTCAAAATTCTATTTTTTTTTTTAATATTTCAGTGTAAAAAATGTTAGTTTGACTAATGATTTTCAAACTCAACATTAGTTGAAGTGGCGAACTTTAAATAGGAAGAGCACAAATCAATTTGGCGCTATTTACACTAAATATTTCTTCTTTGGAATTGCCTAAAATGGCGAAGTTCCATAGAAGTTCGAGCCAGCCAACTAGTTCCAACGAGGAAGTCAATTCATTTGCTCTACTGAATCTCGGTGAGAGAAGATCCATGTATTACAACACAAACTATTGGCAGCAAACGTTTGATCATTGTGGATGCATAGCAGTAAAGTTTGCAAAGAAGAAAGGATTTAAAAGTGTTGAACTCGCTTTGGAAGCAATGAAGAAGCACCTGCGATTTGGGTCGGGAGAGAGGACTGCTGGTCGGAGGAGATGGGAGAAATGGGCCTCCAAGCTACTGCGCGACTGGTTTTTGTAGAAGTGTGCACATAAAGAACACCAGTGAAATTATTTCAGTTTAAAGAATTCGGTGCAATCGACGTTTTTTACACATAATTTTAATTTAGCTGTATTTTGAAAAAAAGTTAGGAAACAACAGTATTTTAATATTTCTATTTAAAAAAACATTTATTATTAGAGAAATTAGCCTTAGTATAACACGATTACTTTTTTTTATTAAAAATTATATTTTATATTACTATTTCTCATGTGTTTGATCATTGATGGACTAATAGACGGTACCCAACAGCTAAACTAATGATGAATATCGAAGATTAAAAGAATGACTACTAAAGGAAACCAATTCACTAAAAAGAAAAAAGATCAAAAAATTATTTTTAAAAAAAAAAGATGATGAAATTCCATTATTGATGGAGGTGTAATCACTCACAAAATCAGGTAGGAGATATTTCATTCATTTAAAAATTACCATATGCTTCTCTTTTGTTGAGCATAGTCTGTTTCTGTATACTTTGTAGCGCTTACCCTCGCAATGTAGCATCTGTTCACACAAAAAAAAAAAAACTGCTACTTCCAGGGCATGCCATCTACGAACATATACGATCAATTTCAATCAAAAGCCACAACTCACAAGAACTACGTAAAAATACGCATTTATAATGATGAATATGGACAGTGATGGAACACAATCGGAAGATGAGAAAACGGCATCCGAGACAAGAGTTCGCTTATGTTATGAGTTGGTGTGACCTTATATCATTTTCTACATTCGATCTCAACAGCAAAAACGGCAGCTAAAAGTTGAGTCAGATTTGTTTCAAATCTATTAAATGTAAATTTAAATCCTACACAATTGTGAATAGGAATTGCATCATGCATTTCGGTTGTATTAAGATTTAGATGAAAAAGGCTGAAACATAAATATCTGTCCAATTAGTGTAATTCTATATTTTTTAACATTCTTTATGCAACTAACTCCACTCAAAGACTCCAAGATAATGTCACGGGGACCATGACCGCAGGACTTAAACAATGACAGGGCCAGGTGTCGTCGTATTTGTGGCCTGTCGTATATTTCCACAAGCCCAACATGACAAAAGCGAAACCAACCAAAAGTAACAGGCATCAGCGCGGGATCCAGATTCTGAATCTGAAAGCGTAAACACAACCAACCTACAGTGAGTCTAAAGTTACTTTTAGTGGTTGCCACCTAAGAAATCGCTAGTCTAGCCATCCATCATGTGAGCTTTGTAGCATTTTTTCCACATTTCATTGTCAAATTATTGATATTGATTTTTTTTCCTCTTGCCTGACCCAGAAAAAATAAATCTTATCGCTAAACAAACAAATATCTCAGCAAGCACGACATCATATACGAGGACGAGATTTCTGGAAGAATTTTTTTTTTTTTTTAGAAAATAAAGGCTCCTACAAACAAGAAAAACGTCAGGTTTCTTCATGCGTGAGAATCAGTCGCCAACCATTTCTTTAAAAAAATAAAATAAAATAAGAATAGGCGTTTTCAATCTTCGCATGGCGGTGGAAAATAAAGTGCTTAACTACTTAACTCCTTATTCCCCAATTCTTACTTTCTCATCCGCAATAAGTACGAACAAAATCCTATCTTTTCTTTTTGGTAAATAAATAACCTCCTCCATGTAACAAGCGCCCAAACAGAAAAATTTAAAACCTAAATTAGAAATATAAAAAACAAAATTACAAGAAGTTCACAGTAATAGTAATTTGAGGATAAAAAGAAAAAAGAAAGAAACGAGTGAAATGCTAACATAACATAGGAGGAAGGAAGGTTGAGGAGCAGAGATGAATGCGAGGCGTTACCTCAACCCCAAGTGTAGCAGTTACTAAGACGATGAAGATGGCGTTTTTTCGGGTTTTCTGCAGAGGATCATGTGCATCGGAGTGAAAATTCCAGTCTCACCCCCTTTAGTCAAATAGTCAGCAGTCTTGAAGAGCATCTCATGGACATCCACCGTTCCTTTTGGTGCTATTCCCAATGCCGCGAGTACAGTGACAAGAATGTGATTCCGCCAGTAGGCGATCCTACCCATCTTTAACCTAGTCCACCATGGCTGCGCTGGGGGTTTAGCTAGATCCCGCTCCTTCACAACCTCAAATCCAACCTTGCGCGCCGTCTCGGCAATATCGGCATAACTTCTGAGGCCAGGCAAAGCATCCCCTCTTTCAATTCCTTGAATAATCTCCACGTGTTCTAGGTTTCCGCCGTTGTACTTGTCAGTTGTCACCCACTCGTATGAAACGTAGAGAGACCCAGGCTTCAGAACTCGAAATACTTCAGCGTATACTTCCTCCAGCTTCGGCGCGTGACAGGTTGCCTCGATTGAGTACGCGCCGTCGAAGCTATTGTCCGGGAATGGCATCTCGAGGAAATTACCGCATACAACATCACACAAGGTATCCAATCCTGCCTTCTTGTTATGCAACTTGGCACGATTTACCTGGTACTCATTGATGGTGATGCCAACGACTTTAGCACGCGAGTGGGCAGCAATAGCACGCATTGGCCCACCAACACCACATCCAACGTCCAGAATTCGCTCACCTGATTTGACATCAATGAGATCTACGGCCATCTCTTCGTGGAGGCGCGTGGCATCGCGGTGTGACTTGCCCGGGATAGATGGCGAGAAGTGAAATGACTGACCCCAACCCCACTCATATATGTCTGTTACCAAATTGTAAAAGGTGTCAACAAAGTCGGGGACTTTCTCGGTGGTTTTGATCTCCTTTGGCCGCCGGAAAAATGACCAGTACTGGTCATACTTGTCTTGCACTTTTTCGGAGGAGATCGAACCTCCAGATAGATCGACGGCGCGTTTTCCTTTTTGTTCGGCAGGACCAAGGATGCAAACAAACCAGTAGAGGCCACCGGCAAGAAGAGCTCCGGTACAGAAGAGAGAAAGAGAGTCCATCACCGAGAGTCCCAGGGAGATATTTCAGGAGGACACAGTTCTCGGTCTATTTGGAGAGCTCAGAGCCGGCTTAATTGTTTAGCATGTTGTTTTATCGTTTGAGTAGGTCCTAGTATCCACGTGCATCGCGTGTGAATCTTGCTTTCCCTGTTTCAACATGTGGACCGTTCAACCATCTGCGATCTAACACAGCTGTAACTTGAACTAATAATTTCACCATTCTATTTTTGTATTAATAAATATACTTTTAGTGATAATTTTCTATTTATATATTTTAACGAGAATATAAATATAATAAAAAATAATGGCATAGAAAAAGGACTAAAATGAATCAGCAAAACGTGAAATTCCAAAAATAATTCGGTCTTACAAATGAATATCATTGTTTTGAAGAACAAAGCAATTACATTATCGCAAAATTCCTTTACATTATATTCTGTATTTTAGTTTTCTGTAATATCATTCATATGATTATTCTAACACTTTTCCTTTTTTGCTTAACAGGATTGCTAAGTGATAATTTATTCGAAAATAGCGCCCTTCCTGTTTTTATCAACATTCAACAAGTCGTCCTTGATGCATTATATATATTTTTTTTCATCACATAACTTTCTTAATACATTAATACATTACTAATTATTATTCAGGTGAATTATATTTTTGAAAATATAAATCACGAGAGATATATAAATTAAATGAAATATCAATTAAACTATAATTTTTTTATGTTTAGCGAAATGAAAATAATTCGAAAGATAACAACTACTGTGAAAGTATTCTAAGAGAATCCAAAAATAAACTAAGATTATTGGTTCAACCATCAATCCATCGTGAGAGATGCTTCCCCTTAGTTGCATCCAAAGTTAAATAAATAATAAAAAAAAAGATAATGAATAGAAAAGCAGTCCAAAAAAATTGTTTGTAGGAAAATGGTTTAGGGAGGAAGGAGGAATTACTTACCTCACAAAGAGAGAGAGAGAGAGAAAAAAAAAAAACGTTATTCTCTACTAGTCAATAATGAGGATGTATGATACAATTATTCCCCCTCATTTGCATTAAAATATTAATTGTTTGGAGATGTAAGATCTGCGAGATCTTTATGGTGCAAATTAGTTAAAAATATTATTATAAAATGGATTCCTACCAATGTTTTTAATTGTTTGGACGCACCTCATGTAAATCAACGTGCAATTGTCGGCTTAGCACAAATCCTTGTTTTCTCTTAAATATTTTTTAAAAAATTAAATTTGATATTAAAATATAAAAATTTCAATTTTATCTTTAAAAATTATATGATTACATTAAACCAAATTTTTAATATCTGTAATCTTTTTAGTATCTTCACAATCAATCCTATGCATAGGCGTGAAATTAATTATTTAAATAATGGGTTTATTTACTATGATAATAAATTTTAAACACTTATTTTTCAAAAAAATTTATTTAAAAGATGGTTTTTATCTATTGGACCATTGAATATTTTTTAAATATTTAATATGAATAAAAAAATTACTTATAAATTAAAATCTTTTATCTAATAATAAAGTGTCAATCAATTATAATTTTTTTATAAATACGATCTATCTTAAGAGTTATTTTAATTTAACAATTAAATATATAAAATTCATATTATATAAAAAGTTATTAAACACAGTAACATGAGATTTACTCTTTAAGAAATTGGATCTCTTCCAATCATTTAATATATATTTTTATTTGTTAATTTTGTGCGGGTAGTTAAATCATTCGAAACTAGAGGGACTCTTTCAATAACCTTATTTTTTAGCAATTACAATTTACCAAAAGCTTATAAGCACGTGAGAATAAGCATTCCCCAAGTTCATTGATAAACTATAGTTTTTTCCACGTGATGAGAAGAGTTGTACAAAAATGCTAAGATGGAAAATATCCCTTAAATAATTTTTTTTAGTTGCATTTTTATTTTCTTTTGCTGAACTGCTGCTGATTTTTTTTTTTTTTTTTAAAAAAACTATATGATGATGCAAGAATTTAAACTTTATGACCGCTTATAAAACACTAATCCATCAAGAATCAATCACAAGAAGTAACTTGGGCGTAACGTCAGCCCAAGGAAAAATTGGGCCTAACAGTTTGTCACAGAGTCAACCCCAGAGACTTTCATCAAGGCCTATATCCAATGGCTCATGTGTTAGTGGGTTTTCCGTCTTTTGATAGAGGGCAGCCCAGTTTTTAAGACGATGAGTTCCGTCGGCAAACCTTAAATAAGACATAAGTGGGGTCCTCTAAGTATATTTTAAAATTTTAATGTTATCTTCAATTGGCATTTTCTTGTGAAAATTTGGCTTGCACGTCTCAAAACGTAACTTGATGTTTCCTTGCTATTTTGCTTCTTCACTTAGAAGCTACGTATCCTTACATTAGTACATCGATTCTTCTAGTTTGATTTGATCCTTTGTTAAAATCCAAAACAAGAAGGAACTGTATGACGTTGTTTCGCAATAAATGGCCAAAAGCCAATAGACCACCATTTTAGTTGGAAGTTTCCTATGTAGTTGCGCATGATCAAAGGGGGTTATTGGTCCGTACATTTTTACTGTCACTTTGTTACTAATCAGTGTTAGACGCGCATGAGCAATCGGGAGACTAAATCATGATTAACTCATCAAGGCTCTATATTATAAGGGGTGTGGAGGCTTTCCATTTAAGATAGTTCTGGCTGTAACTAAGACAAATTCACTGTTCTTTCTAGCCCCTCTTCGCTAGCTCTTGTCAAAAGAAAACTGAGGTCTGAGAGAGAGGCAGTGGCAGCTAGTGAGCGAAGATGGACAAGCTGTATGGATTGAGCCACCTCTTCATGACATTCTTTCTTCATAATTTCTCGTCATTCATGGTGATACCTGCCATCACCGATGTCACAATGGCTGCTCTTTGCCCTGGACAAGATGAATGCTCACTTGCCATTTATCTCACTGGTTTTCAGCAAGCGGTGAGTTCTACATATATATTCATATCATCTTATTCATTCTGCTAATTCCTCAAGTTTGCATTCCTTAATATTGAAGCTTGATGTTATTTTCTCCAGCTAGTAATAATGTTGTGGACTATAGAAAACTTATTTTTGATAAACAATGTACCTACGTTTTAGAGCTAGGATTCAGATTCTTATTATAAATGCCTTTATTACCTGTTATTGGCCCCGCATCATCAACTTCTATTACTCCTAAACGTAGTTAATTCCTCAACTCTTAATATTAGTTAATTCATTACCCACCCTTTCCTCCTAAACGGGAAGTATTATATGAATGACATGACATGAATAGGATATTTTATTCAAAATAATGGTTGAATTATGCATGTGAAATAAAAATTTTATATTAAATATATTTTATCTTTACTTATAAATACAAGTATCATATGACGTTATAAATTATTCATGTTTAAGTTTATAAAAATTATTCTCTTATAGTTGGAAGTTAAGTCTAATTGAAATTTTTTAAAAAAATTTTAAAATTAGTTTAAACTTAAACTAGTCTAGTTTTTAGTTGGTTTTTAACCAATTTGTTAACTAATTTTTTGCTTACATGTAACTGAATTGGTTTACAGTCTAAGCAGTCGAACTGGCCTATTTTAAAACACTGCAAAATAGTATTAGCTCTCAGTACAATGAAAGTTTTATGGCTTCTTCTATACTTTTAGTATTTAAAATATATTATATATATACCTACATATATCCATATTCTGACGTACAAAATATTCTTAGAAGATTTTTTAATATAGTGACAGCCTCGTTGTGAATATATACAACTATTAAGAACAAATTACAATGATTAAAATGTCAATTTAACTAAGCTAGTATTTTTTGTGGTGAAAATTCTGGGTAATATGCTGGTGTTAAGAATTTAAACTTTATACATGAGCAATGTTAGATGACTTATTTCTTTTTATCTACATTGGATGCCTTGTGCTATATATATATATATATATATATATATATATTGTGTTTGGGGCCGGGTGGGGGCCGACTGTCTTAATCTTCCTTTGATCATCTAGAATGCATATGAACTTGAGGAGAGAGAGGGGGAAGGCAAAAATTTTCTCCTGTGTCCAGATTCAAGGTTAAAAATAATTAAAAAATTCAAAACCACCATGTATATTATATAAGTCAAATTTTAAATGACACTTAAAAAGTTGTGGGTGTAAAATAATAGTATGCCACCGATATTAACAATGATAAAAAAAAAAAGATGGTGGAGCTATGAGAGACAAATTAATATATATGCAATTAAGTTTGCAACTTGATAGTTTTGTTAATCAGGGTTGCATATAAAATCTTAAAAATCTAAGGATGTCAGAAAAAAAAAAAAAAACTAAAAATTATTATTATGCTAAATTTTTAATTTTAAAAATTGAGGTGCGCTCCCATGATGCACATGAACTCGACATCCGTTCCTCACTCTCTTACCTTTACGCTAAAGAGAGATTAAATGTTGTATGTGTATCTATATTTACGAAGCTAGAACCCCGTTTGTTAGGAACTAGGAAGCATTACATAGAAAGGCATCAACATGAGAAAATGTCCCAATCATTTTCATCGAAAGAAATTTCCTTCCAGTTTCTTGGGGTGTCGATTATGCTTCGGCTGTTTTAAACCAGCAGCCCACTACTTATCTACTTTTAGCGACACAATGGAATGCTCTTTGAACTTTCCAGGAACTTTCGATGTTTCTGGATTGTATTGACTTACCCGATATCGTACAATTTATTTTTGCATGGGTGTACTTTTTAATTTTACAAAGTGGTAATTGGCAAGTGGGCTGTACATACATATTGAAATTGAAGGCTGACTCTATGTCCGAATAGGGATACAGTTCTCTGTCCCCAGTGTTGTTGAAAATTCTATCTTATAAAGTCGCGATTTGTTAGTTTAAAATAAAATAATAAAAACTAACTAATTATTATTCATAGGATAAATTTTGAAAAAATAAAAGATTTGTCTGGTCCTTATTAGTGGCTATCACTTTTAAGTCCTTTGGGATTTTTAATAATTACATCAATCGACAAAACGTTTTGGTCCATCATGAATAGAATACGAAATTTCTCATCTGGCGCTTTTTCCATCCTATTCCAATCAGACAAGACTCAAGAGTGCCAGTGCCACGAGCATTAAGTTATTTAGAGATAACTATTAATTATTTAAATTATACTCAAAAATGATTTATACTTTATATTGGTTAATTGTTTAGCATGACACTTATAGTCTTAACATGGATTTGTGCTGATTATTTGTTTTTTATGGAATTATTTAGCACAGTTCAGCAAAAAGTAAAATAAAATGAAATAACATGGATTGCACAGTTTTTTTTTTTTTTTTCTTTCAAAACTGTTCATTCACAAGAGTTCACTTCCTTCTTTTTCTTTCTTTGATTCTTTCTCGTTCTTTTTGGTAAAAGCCTTCCGTTAGTCAAGAGTTGTCAAACGTATTGAAAACGAGACCTGCGAATGTGGACAGGAAGGGCCCATTTTACGGGTTGTTATCAAAATTCAATTATAGGCCTGACCCAGATGGGTAGGCAAATCGAGCCCAGAAGGCTTAGGTATATATTTTAATTAGGAGGATGTAGCTCGGCCCACACGCTTTCCCAAATCGATGAAAAAAGAACTTCCTCCTTTTAAGCACAGAAGCTGACATAAGTAGCCAACTAATAAGAGACATATACAAAGCCTCACTTTGGACTAGATTAGACTAAGTCCCTCTCCTGGATCATGATGTTTGATTTCCCCTCACTCCCCATCTGAGCTTAGTTCATTAGCCTCTGAAAGCTTGTGAGGGACGAAGAGATGAGAGATGATATGAAACATACGTTATCAGCGATGAGCCACATCTTCATGACAGTATTTCTTTACAACTTGTCCACACTTATGGTGATTCCGGCCATGACCGATGTTACCATGTCTGCACTCTGTCCCGGTAGAAACAAATGTTCCTTGGCCATTTATCTCACCGGATCCCAACAACTGGTATTCTCTCCCTTAATATCATTTGGTTCATTACACTTCAGTTTCAATAATAGTTCTTACCATCTTCAAATAGTAATCCATGTGACGTCCTTTCCAAAGCGCGGGGCTAGATTTCATGCTCGCAGCTAACTGGGATAACTGCCACAATCACATTTTAGTCAATCATCAACTCTGGTGCTTTTCGTGTACTCATGCACTACGTGCAAGTCATGACTTTCCCCCTCCATCCCTCCTTTGTATTATTAATTTGATTGAGAATAAAAATCTATATATTGTTTAATTTTGTTTGGTTAGATATCTTTGTTCATACTTGACAAAATTCTGTGATTGATGCATGCAGATCATAGGATTGGGAACACTTGTGATGACGCCTCTGTTGGGAAATTTATCAGATAAGTATGGCAGGAAGACTATTCTTACGGTTCCATTGAGTCTCATTATAATTCCCTTAGGTACGTAAGCTCCTTCAAATCTCTTTAATTTATTTGCGTGAGTCTTGCTGGATTCGTTCTCTTGAGTAAGATTTTAGTAATGTGATGTCGTGAGATCCAAACCATTTAGCTTTAATCAAATATATATATATATATATATATATATATATATATATATATATATATATATATATATTTCCCAAATGGCAGAAGGCGTGTTTTTAGAACATGGGCATAAGTTCTGCTGAAACCTTTAGTTTGATAGAAGTCCTTATCTCACATTAAAAAATAAAATAAAAAAAGGAATAAATCAGTCGTCATGGCCCCGTCAATTTCATCTTGATATATTCTGAGACATAGTAATTATAAATATTGTAGTATTGAAATCAAGAAATTAATGCAAGGTGGCTACTAAATATCAAATGATTCTCTCAATAAAAAAGATAGATAGTGATGAATTAATTGAATAAAGTAACTAATGAAAGGAATGCCAATGTCCTAACAAATATATATATTTTGTTAAAGAAAAAAGAAAGTTGAAAAACGAGTTATTGAGACAGCTCAAGTAAAAAAAAAAGCATGAAGTATCACTTATCTATTTATTTTCTATTCACATTTAAAAAAATTATATTTATAAAAAATTAGCAAGATACTTGAATTGACAATAGGTTTCAATATATAGTTATAAATATAGTCACCCCAAATCGAACCTCTTTTTGTTGGTTTATTATGAACGAATATTTCCTGTATTTTTTAAAGCAATGTGATAGCCAAGTGCCCTATTTATGGGTTTTTCAAAACTATAGCTTTAGTAGTGGGTTGGTGGGTCATACTTGCTTTCAAGTTTACATGGAAAGTTGTCTTGTCTTACATCTTTTTGTTGAATGAACTGGTGACAGGCATATTAGCTTATAGCAGGTCCAGAACATTCTTCTTTGTGTATTATGTGTCGAAGACTCTCATTGCCATGGTCTGCGAAGGAAGTGTGCCATGCCTCGCTCTAGCTTATGTGGTAACTAGAACTCGCCTGATAAAAGAAGGTTCTAAATGACCTTACGTTATGAAAACAATTGGACCCATTCCTTTGAAAATCCCCACAAAACCTTACAGCCCAGCCCACATCTATCTCCAACCACAAATTTTAAATCATTTCATCCATTTTTTTTTTAAATAGCATTAACGGCTTTTCTACTTTCCCTCCATTTTCAGGCAGATAATGTTCGAGAAGGGCGTCGAGCTACTGCATTTGGAATCCTTTCAGGGATCGGATCCGCCGCGTTCGTGTGCGGAACCTTGTCCACTCGGTTTCTATCTACTGCCCTAACTTTCCAGGTGCTCACTGCTTACTCTTCTCGAGCTTTCTTTTCTCCGTTATCTGTAGTTGCTTTCTAATTTTGATATCAATTATGTTTTGTTCCACAAGGTTTCGACTCTAGTTGCATTGATAGCAGCGTTGTATATGAGGGTTTTCCTTCGGGATCCAGTCATCGGTGATAATCTTTCTGTTCCGATTCTTTCACAAGGAAAACCCAGGACACCTAAAATTGATGAACAATCCAAAAGAAATACGCCGCTCTTTAAGACAATGCCTTCTTTCGAGGATCTAACCTGCTTGCTCAAAAGCAGGTGGGACCAGTTTCCTTTTTTCATTCCCCATCTCTGAACCCTGCTTTACATTTTCTTATTTTTATGGAAATTAAGGCTACATATTTCTAATTTGCTGTCTCTATCAAGACAGAAATTGTTTTCTCTAAGATAATTATTTCTGTACACTGGAATTTGCAGCTTGACTGTTACCCAAGCAGCAATCGTTGCATTCTTCAGCAATCTTGCAGATGTGGGCCTTCATGGTTCGGTGGCGGTACTTTCTGATTTTCTGCCTCTTGTGCCTATTATGTCGTACTTGGTCTTTTCCCAGTCTCCAGGCTTCCAGTTCGAATTCATAGCATGTAGCCATCACATATATACAGCCCAGTTCAAATTCCGTTTCCTTTATAGCTCTATGGTTCAGATTGTGCTCTAGACATTAAGGGGTCATATACTCATATAAAAATATATTATGCGCAAGTATATGAATCTGTATTCAAATGTAGTATGCAATGAAGCCTTTTTGTGTGCAGTATTTCTTAAAGGCGCAGTTTCATTTTGACAAGAATCAGTTTGCTGACTTGATGGTCATTGCCGGGATTGCGGGGACTGTGTCACAGGTAATTTCTAGATCATGATCCTATTTCAAAGGCAATTTCACCCTGTTTCCAATTTTTGTATTGTTCTCGTATAAACCTCCATCTTCATTGTGGCAAATCTAAAATTGAGTGTGGTTTCAGCTTCTTCTTATGCCCATTTTGGCTCCTGCTCTGGGAGAGGCAAGGCTGCTTTCAATTGGACTCTTCTTTAACTGCGCACATGTAAGCATTTTTATCTCTTTGCAGATGTCACAGATTTAATAATATATCAACTTTGAACTTAATGATATTTGGACTGGAATGCAGGTGTTTGTTTACAGTATAGCATGGTCCTCCTGGGTATGTATTTTGCATCTTCATTACTAATTACAATTTTCTTTCCATTAAGTCTCGTTCAAATTATAGTAATAGGTGTAAAGAATGCTAGTCTCGTTAACTATTGCTGTCATATGTGTTTATCTACTTTCTTTGTTTTTGATGTCTTAAATGACTAACACATCATGAAATCCTATAGGTACCTTATGCTGCTGCCATGTTCTCCATTTTGAGTGTTTTCTCACAGCCATGTGTAAGTTTCTTTCCTCATTTTTTTTCTTTTTGTATCATCCTTTTGATCAATAATTGTTTCTTTTTCTTGGTCCTAAATGAAATACCAGCTCAAGACTTAGTTTGGGTAATTTATTTTGCAATGTACAGTTGCGGAGCATTGTATCTAAACAAGTTGGTCCCTGTGAGCAGGTAGTTTTGTCAAAATACTCGCTTCATTATTTGTATTATTTAGTGGGTTAATATTAGGATCTTGACAATCTTTAACGTACTTAGTTCAATGCATATATTTTTTCCTGCTCCTTACTCCTTTTTTTTGTTATGGCAGTCAAATTCTAATGCCATCTGAGAACAGACAGATGGCATTATACTTTGTATGGTTTTAAGTTTTTGATAGTATTTATGCCAAATATGAGTAAAATTTGCTCAAGGTTTGACGAGGAAAACATAAAACATGAGTTTCACATGTTAAAATATTTTTCCTAATTTCGATAGTTAGCTTGGAACCTGTTATGTGGATTTTGGCTCAGTGATCTTCTTTCAGGGTAAGGCACAAGGTTGCATTTCAGGCATATGTTCATTTGCACATGTCGTTTCCCCTTTGGCTTTCTCTCCTCTGACAGGTCGGTGGGATTTCATTATGACTTATTAGTTCCAGAGTGCCATCAAGATTCAAAACTTTCTAATAACTTTTTCCCCCTTCATTCTCCAGCTCTTTTCCTGTCTGAAAGGGCACCTTTTAATTTTCCTGGCTTCAGTATAATGTGCATTGGATTTGCTTCGGTAAGAGCTTCGCTGTGTCGTAGGTCCTTTTCTCTTTTCTGATTGTTGAGTCAGTTCTACAGTTTTTTCTTGTCTTCTTGGATTGGTGGAGTTAATAGATCGCTGCAGTACATTCCAGCTCAGTTTGCCATTTCACTGCATATGTGGATAGTAAATAGTCTAGACCAGTATATAGGCCTGCTTTTGTTTTGGACTGAGGTGGCCCGTCGGAAAATATAGGACGGAGAACATGCTTGTTTTTCACTTCTTATAGTATTTACTAATTTGAACTTATATTACTCCTGTGTTGTCTGAGTTTTTGAATGAGTTTTCATGGTAAGTATTGCTTGACCTTGCATATGAATATTAGCGTATAAACTGGTCATCTCCGGCTTACACATAATACGATCCTCGTATCAAAGTCAGGTTTTTCATCTTTGCTTTATCCATGAAATCTAGCTAGCAGCTATTATGATCTCTTCGCTCAGAAAAGTTGCTCCACTAAATAGTTTTGTCATATTTCGGTTGCAAAAGTTCTGTTCTTTCTTATGAGGTCTAATATAAAGATTCATGTTAGTTGTACAGTCTTTACCATTACAGACTCGCGTTTTTCACGTTGGTTTTTTATAACCGCAGATGATATCCTTTGTTCAGAGTACAATGATTAGAGTGCCTCCTGCTATATCTAATCAGACAGACAGAAATTGCTTGGAGCCCTAGAAACTTGGCTATTTGGTCAATGTGGAGCTGTTCATCACTTAACTTGTTGCAGCCTTATGTGGTTCGTATAAAAACTGCGGAAACGGTCATTTATACCAGCGTTGCTTTGACGAAGATACAAGCTGTTAAAGGTTATTCCCGGATGTGGAAGTTGATTAGCTTTTGAAAGTTCATACTAGTTTAACAATCTGTTTTTCTCTGTCGGGGTATCGTGAGAAAGATTAGATACCAGTTTTTACCTACCTTCGTGGACACTCTCCCTTATGTTGCCAAATTTCCAGTGTTATTTAGATTTACAAGTTTTTCAATGACATTGATCGCTTTCATAATGGGCTCAGTACTCTTGGATGTTCTCCCTCTCTTCTTTACTATTCATTTCTTCACCGGCAACATACGGCTTTGGGTTTTCGCCGTTGGCTCGTCATCAGATATTTGATGTCATAACCAGAAAATGCTTAGGACTTACAGAGAAAGTGAAAAGAGGAATAGAAGCGAGAACGGAGAAGGATTGAAGACCGCATTTTTTTTCTTTCTTTCACATCTAAAGAAGTTCAACCAACCAAATAAGTAAACCAATAAATAATATTGTATTGTTGCATGGCGGAAGTAAATTCATTATTGTATCTATCGGTAGCAGAAGGATAACAGTTTCTACAATAATAATCTTCAGGTTTCGACATAGCAAAAGTTCCAACGGTTTATCTTTTATGTACATGCCTAGGAAACGATCGTAGATGATGAATGTGTGATTCTTGGATCTGCTAATATCAAACAACGTTCTTTGGCTGGCTCAAGAGATACTGATAGCAATGGGTACATATCAATCTAACATTTATAGGGACGCATGGCCAGGTTTGTATCATAATTCAATATCTGATGTACTCTAATTATAACTATATACAGTCTACTTTCTTTCTTTATGCTTCATAAGAAAGAGAGCTTATGCAAATATCGATTTCAATTCCACCACTCAAAAAGTGGACCTCAATTGCTGTCTATGCAGATAGATATGTGGACATAGAATGTCTTGTGGACGGAGCACATAGGGGCCCCAATGATTTCTTCAAGTAACCTAAAAGTTTGGATTACTTGAAGAGTGTGAATAAGATTGTAGAAGACAACTGGAACAATTACAAAGCTGAGTCGTTTACCCATTAACTGAAGTTGAGTCATTCCAGAGGGGAGGGAGGGATTCGGCTCCCGGACTACACTGCCTAACAGTTTAGTTTCCATGTGAAGTGAAACTTGTGAACACGCGAATCTTAAAGCAGAGGAGAGGGGAAAAAGATGGCTTGCTGGACGTGATGGTATACTATATACGCCATGTTTCGTCATTAGTGGCTTGTGTACCACATGACATGGCTATATTTGATTCTTTTCTCTGCAGATAAGGGACGCTTAATTTATTGGTTCTCAAATGAGTCATCCCACCAAGCCCGACGGCTATTACTTTTCAGCAAAATTCCCAATTACTATTGCTACTCGATTTCAGGTTCGCAGTACGCCCATAGATTATATATATATATATATATTTTCATCAAAATTACAGATATATCTTTATCAAGAAGGAAGGGGCCTGTGCCAAGTTTTCCTGAGTAAATAAATGCAAGTGCTTCAGGTGAAGTAAAGGAATTACATCTAGGCAATATATTGGTTCATCTCATTACATTACCCCATAACAACAACGATTAATTCAGCTCCGCCAGAAAAAAAAAAAAAAAGAATTACATGAGAAAGACGAGATGACCCCTTGCTCCAGACATTTAATTCACAGTTACTTTTCCGACCATACCAGCTCCTTGGTGAGGGGAACAGTAGAAACTGTAGGTTCCTTTTTCACTCAAGGTAACGCTGTAAGTCTCTCCGGGGGCATTGAGAAGGTCTTCTTCGGACATGGAGATCTTTGACGCATCAACACCGCCGGGGATCTCGTCCTCGTCGAAGACAACGTTGTGCGGGAAACCAGCGTTGTTCTTGAATACGATTTTCTCTCCTGAGCTCACGGAGAAAGCATTGGGAACGAAAGCAAGAGATCCATCATCACCGCCAAGCAAGATCTCAACGGCCATGGCATTGCTGGCTAGCATTGCGCTTGCAGCCGTGGCGACAACAGCAACGCCAACATCTCTAAGTGAAGACTTGACGGTGAGCTTTGGCAATGGGGAAGCAGACACCTTTGTAGTGGCATTGACTTTGGCTGAGGCTGTGCCAGTTACCTTAAGGCCGGTGAATGATGGAATTGCAACGGAAGCAGAGGTGACGGTTGCCATATTTAAGAGTTGGAACTTGCGGTCCCGGGACTTGTATTTGCTAAGAGTTGGAGAAAATCAACTGGTAATGATAGAAAGAATGATTTTTTATAGACCGAAAAGACTCAGGCTGTGAGGTGATTCTTGTGTGGTTCAGATTTGTGGAGGAATGTGCGATCTAGATAATGGGATGGGCGTAGAAGTGGGTTATCTGATGAGGATTGTTGTTATTGGTCGGATTGGATGTTTATCCTATGACATGGCTTAGATCTTTTTTCTCCTGTGAGGTGGACGTCAAGAGTTGAGAGTAAACCAAATTTGTGGCAGATGACTTTTGCGCGATGAGCTCACCTCTTGCGGATTTTCCAACTTCAATTGATAAATCATTTGTCCACCTAAAAAAAAAAAATTAGCCATATAAAACGACCAACTTAACCACCCTTAGAAAAATTTAGCCGTGATTTTTTTTTTTTTCAATTTTCCTATCATTATCAAACTTAATCACCCCCAAAGCTAAAAAAAATAAAAAAATTGCTACTCTCAACCATCTAAAACAAAAAGAAAATAGAAAAACACGTTAGTGACAAATAGTTGGGCTTAAGAAGTTTAATTCTTAATCATGTAAATAAAAAATATTTTATTGAGAAAAGTATATCTATTTTAATAATCTTTGTACTTTTAGTACTAAGTTAAAGATACTTATGAAAAGAAAAAGGAAAAACCCTTCTCCCCCTTTTCGTCTGTGTAGTTTTTTTTTACCCCACCAGAGTTACACAACAATTTGATTTGACCCAATAACAATAAAGTTTAAACACGAAGCAATACGTCGTACTTGGGTTAGTGTCCCCTCAGGATTTCTTTTATTAATATTTACTATGACGTTCTTCTTAGTTGCTAAGCATTAATATTACGTTATTGCAGTTGAGCATTTCACCAAGAAAAATTACAGATAACGTAATGATGTGAAACAGTGTTTAAAAGAAACAAGGAAAAGAGACTTTCTCCCTTAAAAAAAGATTCGTAAACTAGACATGGACAGTAATAAAGCTTAGTTCTTTTCCGGGTTGACATACATTTTGGCGAGGGAGAGATTCATGGAACCGGCAAATGCAACGGACATCACCAGTAAAGATACGCAGAAAGAGTGTCAAAGAAAAGAGAAAATACTGAGAGAGAGAAGTCCGAGAACAAAAAAGGGAGCGGAACCTCAAAAATCAAAATTATAAGAATCACGCATTAGCACCAACACAGCTCATGAAGGGATGATGACTGATGAGAACCACAACCACAACTGAAGCTACTATCTTGAAGAAAGAGACAGTCATAGCAGACAAATTGTTCTAAAAGAGAACAATATGCTGGTTGAATCGAATCATATCCTATGCAAATAATAGATTTGTACCGGAGCAATATAGCGAAGAATCGCATAGCAGGTCACTGTTGAGAATAGCAATTCGACAGATTCATGGCTATGCTTATTGATTTAGTGCATGAAGAAAACGCAGATATGCAAAAAGCCAAATTTTCATAAGCTGAAGCTCTAAAAGGAGACTAGGGACAGAACAAATAAAGTACTCCGATTAAAACCAAGAAGCATAACTAAATACTGCTTCCATGTATTACATAATTATTAGCCCTGCACGTTGAGTATGAGTGTTAACTATCAACTAAAAGATATCCCTTTAACTAACCTTATAACTAAAGTTACTTACCGAAGCAAGACAAAAAAAGCATATATATAGACAGTTATATACAGATAAATCCCAGGCAAAGGGAAGGAATGTACTGTGTATGGACGAATCAATTCAGCTTATTATACGGGAAGACATCAGCATCATCATCCAACTCATGCTTAGAGCCCATATTCCAGCTAGTATCTCTGTAATTGAAGCTCTGGTTCACGTAGCACTTCACCTGGTGAAATAGGTTCAAATTATCCACTAACTTATGAAACACGTTACATCCACAGCACAGAAAAACACACACATATCAATGAAATTGTTATATCCATATTCATCCTTCTTATTGACATTCATTAGTGCCATTCAGAAGTTATTGATTTCTTATCATCCTGAAGCAAGGTTCAGGAAACATATCCTCTATTCTTTCGTATGATTGTAGGAATAGAAATCAGTGGTATAGTAGTGAAGGATTGGATCATGTAACCAAAAAAAGTTGTAGGAATAGAAAACTAGTTACCTGGACAAAAACTGTTCCATCCCTATAAGCATGAGGATTGATTGCCCGAGTGGTTCTCTGGCCACAAATGTTGCAAGTGAAGGCAACTCGCATTCGCCTACGCGGTGATTTGGCGAAAAGCGACCAAGGGAAGGTCAAAATCTTTTCTGTACCAGATCCATCCTCTTTGCCAGCAGCAACCGGTGGGCCTTCCATACCCCATCCTCTCCCGGACGCTGCACCTAGCACCAGTCCCATTGCCTCGTCCTGCTCAATTTTCAAAATCCGACCCACCCCCAACCAAAAATATAAAATTAATCCATAATCACAAATTTACCACCAAATTGACAACAATTATCAGCGTTAACTATCTAACTTAACCTTCGACAGAGTCTTATTACTGAAGAGGGGCACGATGCTGGTACTGTTCGAGTCCGATTGGAGATCGGAATCGCCATTATTTTCTGCAAACATTATGAATTTTTTTAAAAAAGAATGGAAAATTGAAATTTTAGCTGCAAAATGGCAAGGAAAAACGTACTTTTGGAACAGATGTGCAAACGGACGAATTTTGGAGAGTCAGTAACCCTCGGAGAGAAGATCGACCTAGAAAAAGAAGACGAAGATAAAATGATAGCAGACGAGCTTATGGCTTCCATGGCCATCAATCGACGACCCAGTAAGTACTCCTGTAAGAAGCTTCCGTTTTCAATAGATTGCTACTCTTTTGGGTATGTGAACTACGTTCATGTAAATGCCTTACCGTTAACAGAAACAGAGTGTCAAACAGATAATTAAGTATCACACAGGTTTAAATTTATTAATAAGAGTTTTGGTGTGTAGAAAAAAAGGACGAAATAGGATAATGAAATCATACTGAATGTATTCATTTTGGATAAATTTAGATATATAAATACGAATTAATCTATTTCAGGTTAGTTTAAATGAATATATTTGAATTTTACTTAAAGTTAGGTTAATTTGAATGTTGAAATTTGAATTTATCTTATTAGGTCAATTTAAATATACACATTTAAATTTATCTGAAATAACTATTTATATATATATATATATATATATATATATAGATTTAAATTGTCAAAGTTTTTTACTCGATAAATATTCCCAAACGAAACACCAGCAATAATAAATATCTGTTGCAATGAAAACCTAACGGAATCGCTACTGTAGAGAGGGAGTGTGATTGTGCCGTGACTTCACCGAAAAACAATGGTGAGTGTGTCAATTGGAAACAAAAAAGAAAATAGAAAGGAATGGGAGTGTACAGAGAGTGGAAGCATGATTCATTGAAGTTGAGGGTCGTCAATAAGTGAAGGGGAGTGTGTAGCTTCAATGTAAATGGGAAGGCGAGGAATGTGGTTGGTTGGATAGATGGGATGGAGAGCTGAGAGGTAATTTTGGAAAATTTTTATTTTTTTAATAAAAAGGCTGAAAAGTAATTAAGAAAAGGCGAAAAATACAATTTTAAAAAAATTTCAGTTCATATGTAGATATGTAGCAAAGTAACTCCCCGTTTATCTTTTTGCGAAAAAAACATAATCAAATGAAATCCATTTAAGATTACTTTAGTCAATTTTAAGGTGATTTTTATGAAATATTATTTATGTATATACTGGGAAAAAAAAAAGAGAATACCCAATGGACATGAATAAATTCCATACATTTGAAAGATAAGTAAAGTTAAATATTTATTTATGTACATATTTTTTCAGTGGAGATTCAGTCTTTTTTACTTTTCAGAGATAAAAATATGAAAATCCTGGCAAGTGATCTCCTCCTGCTCGAAGTGTTCAGCCGTTGGTAGCAATCAAGTGCTATTCCCTTATTACATAGGTATGAGTTGGAGTAGGAGGTACAAGTAAACAAATCAGGCGGCAAAAGTTGTCCAAGTGGAAGGAAACCTATTGGAGGTGAGAGTGGGGAGATATCTGACATTAACATCAAGAGGAAGCAGACGGTACTCAACATCCAGTTGTTTGAATATTTTGATCATCTCTTCAACCAATTGGGTTCTCCTACTCCATCTCTCTTTATTGTCCTGAAAGTTCATTCTGTGTGTTAGCCACACTGACATGTTCAATTTGTTCAAGTCTTGCACATCCCTGATTATCACCATTGGTTCTGGATGCCAGTGTTCATTCTTCCTTTCAATATACCTGCAAATTCAGTAGCTATATAGTTAGCGTTAGTCGCAAAACAGAATGAGTAAAAAAAGACGCATCGCCAATCCTTATATCCACTTACTCTATTATTCTTTCTTTCATAGTAGAAACTTTCTCAATTGGAGTTGAGATGTGGATACAGAAATCAATTATGTCTCCCATATCTGGACTGCGCTGATAATTACTGATGGGTTTGGTAGATAGAACACTATTTGGGTATATAATCTTTTGGTTATCGTACCTCAAGAAAACTGTGGTTAGTATATTCATCTCTTCCACTACCATCTGAGATTCAAAGAGCTAAAGATAATTAGTAATATAAAAAGATACACTGAGAACCTTGAAATAAGATTCTGTGTTTTATCTTACCTGGACTCCATCTACTTCACAACGATCACCAACATCAAATGGGTGCATCACAAACAAGAATATGATTGCTTCAAAAACCGTCTTGCAGGTATTCCCAAACATAAACACCACCAAAAGAACCTGGGAACTTAAGAACACTAGAAAGTGACGAATTGGAACTCCAAGTATGACAAGCCATATTATCAAAATGATGAAAGCTACAAGGATGTTTAATATGTTATGGAGTTCGTCTACAGCAGTTTTTGTGTCATTGAGAGACAATGCAAGCGCTCTTCTCTCTCTGAATGCATTCACCTGAAATTTGAGAACTTACACGATCAGAGAAATAAGCCAGAAATTAACTATCAGTATCTTATAATTATAATTATGTGAACTAACAACAACCAAAATAAATATATTAATACCATCCAATCTCGAAGAGAGGACTTGCTAATGCCATGTTCTGCAGATACTGCTCCTAACAGATCCATTGTCTTCAAAGCTTCATCTTCGCGCATAAATTTCCTCACATCTTCCAGGAAAATGTATCTGCTAATGATAGGATAGTTCATCAAAAAAGAAGGTGAAACAGAACATTAAACAACAATGTTTCCAGGGAGGCTAAAAATGCATGACTATTGCATAGATTAAGAAATTGCTTGGACCGTGTTTTTGCGACATTATGAAAGATTTTCTGGGCAGTTTCTTTTGCCTGGCATTCGCTTCTAATTTTCTGCGAAGACTCATCCTCAATGTCAGAATTTAGTATCTGTTCATCCAGAGTGTTAAACGCCCCATGCCGAATTGTACTGATCATCCTCTTCATGTTCCAGGCTGATATATTTCTCCGGTTCAGCTTATCCAATTGATCAATTGTGATTCCTCCTTGCTGCTTCGATTTCCTAGACGATGACCTTGACCTTGAGAACTTGCTACTTTTCCTGATTGTGGAGTTCCATTGCAGTCCTGCGCTTGTAATAGGAGTTGACGGCCCTGACCCACTGGCCTCAGTTTCATGTTCTATTAATGGAGGACCACAGAGTGTTTCAATGACATACTGCTTGAACAGTGCCTCTCGAATTCGTTGGAAGAATGCTTTGACGTGGAAGGACAAAGCAAGGACCTTAACAAGGAGAGTTTTCAGAAGCCACGTGAGAGTGCCCACGAAAAGGCATATCAGACTCTTGGTTACATAAAGCAGAATATTGTTGTTAATCTTCTTCTTAACCGTATTATTCAAAAGGAAGTGCCATACCAGTAAAACCAGACCCAACCAGATGCAGTTCTTCACAGCGTTCTTCAACCCGTACACAAAATACAGAACCCGTTTCCGCAAGATGAAATTGCGTTCAACGAAAAACACAACCACCTTAATTACCCACCCTGACACCAAACGTCCACAAATTAGTGCCAAAATCATTATCTCCCATTTCCACAGAGGAAGGTCCCAGAGCTTTAGCCTCCCAATGTCAGGAACCCAAAGGTTAGAAACCAAAGCTGCTAGTATCGAAGCAAGACTAATCCATTGGAGTACATAAAATAGACTAAACCTTATTCTCTTGAATTCTTCTGGGAGGTCCTCAACATCGTCCACCTCCACATCTTTATCTTTCTTTCTCTCTGGTTGTCTTCCATTGTTCACTTCATCTGAGCTTGCACATGATTCATGTGGTGGGTCAATTAGCCTTGACTTTGTCCTGTTCAAGTGAGATCTCCATCTGAGTCCTTGAAATGAACCATTTCGACTGAACTTCGGAATTTCTTCTCTTGAATATATAGTCTGTTGGAGCTTTTCCTCCTCCTCAGAATCCTCCTTCCTTTTTGAGGCGTGGGAGTTTTCATGCAAGTAGTCAAGGCCATAGTTACCATCAAAATCAACCACGACTTCTTTTTGGGCCATCTGATTGCTATTTTCTTGACGCAATAGCAGCAGAGGCTCACGTTCTTCTTTTGGTTCTTGTTTGTTTGGTAAAGGAACACGGTTGATTTTCGAATAACTTCTCCAAAAGCTCGGCATAAAGAAATTCGTCGATATGCTTGTAAAGACCAAGCTTATATCAACGAGTTGAGAGGGTGAGATTTGGGAATATTTAAGCAACATTACTTTTTTGGATGCTAAGCTAAAGCTTCTGTAGAAAGTGACGAGGGGATCTAGTGCCGTTGTTGGATAGTATGAACTCTGTTATGTCCTCTCACACATGAAGTGACGGTGACTTAAAAAAAATAAAGAAAGAACAGCGCGCGGAAATGAGAGGAAGTCCGAAGTAGTTCCACCACGGACGACAGAACATCTAATTCTCAACCAAAGTTGATTTGCACCATTTATTCTCTCTGCTCTATTTTCTTTTTTGGCTTTCAACATCTGTCTCTTAATGGTAAATCGCTGTTGCAGGATGGTTTGGTTACTGTTTTACTATTCTTCTAACTTCGGCAAAAAAAAACCCATGCCACAGTTTTGGTTGTCTTCTATAATTCCATTTCTTCTATTTTATCTTCATGTCTTATATAGACTAACATGAATCAATTAAATCATCACTGGATATAAATGGCATTAGACTTTCGTTTGTCTTTTTTCCATTCACTGGTGCATATCTAGTTTTGCATACACCTTGCTCATTCCAATAGCAAGATCTTTTGATATAGAATTCCACATATTTACATGTATGTGCGGCTGTGCGCTCATCACTTGAATAGCTAGCTACTTTTGCTTACAAACATCTGGATCTATGTTCTTTCATATCCAGCCCTTTGCTAATCACCTCCAACTGCGCCTGCAACCTGTTCAGGGATCTAAGTTTAGCGGGAGACAAAATAGCATTGCGAAAGAAAATCGTAACACCAAATGGATTCTGGACTCTGAGCCTCCCCATACCCTGTTGGCCAGACGCTGCAGAAATTCCAGAATTTCTGCGAATTCGGGTCTCAAAGATGGATCTTGGCGCCAGCATTGACGAAGCAATTCCACAAGCTCTGAATGAGTATGCCTTGGAATTTTGGGCCTCAATCCCTGCAATGCAATTCATATAATATTCTCATTATTTTGTAAATTTTCCATATAACCCAATTTTTTGAACTTCAGAGATAACCTACGACGCTACGCTCCATTTAGATATTACAGCACTGCAGTGTTCTTCAGCAACAGCATTTCTCTACTCATGGCAAACAAAATAAGTATACGTGTTTGACCAACCCTTCCATCACATATATACAGAAAATATGAGGTGATAAGCATAAAATCGCCTATTCCGAAGCAAGGAATACCTTCTGTATCACGCCGACTGCTGCTTGCAATGGAGACAAATGTTCATAAGGAAGCTGGTATTTAATCACAAAACATTGATAATGGGCGTGAAGTCAGTGCAAAATAATTGAACGAAGGCAATAAAGAAGAAAGTGTCTGTTGGTTTTCTAAATACTAGCTTCAGTATCAGAAAATATTTCAGTTACTAATAGTAACATCGTACATTAGTTGATTTTCTTAAGGATATTTTGCAGGGCAGTGTGTCAAGGGTCTGGCTATCTTAGGTGCAAAAGTACTGCTCGTATGTTGCTAGGTTCAGTTAGTCCAATCGCAAATGTAAATGATAAGGTGTAGTTGTTCAAAAATTATAGATAGAGTTAATGGATACAAATACAATTTAGACTTTAGGCTTCAAAATGCAATTTCGTTACTTCTTTTTCTCCCTTCTCTTCCGCATGGGAGGAAGAGAAAAGAGAAATAATATGGTTGGGGAATGCAAGGGGGAGGGGTGTTGTTACCTCTCGCGATTTAGGTGAGAGAAAACTAAACAGAGGTAGAAAAGCAGAGCATTACCTTTCCTGTGAGCAGCTCCCATAGAACAATCCCAAAGCTGAAAACATCGGCTTTGTGATCGTATGGCTTATGTTCAATAACCTTCCATGTGTCAAAAAAATCGTAGGTTATAATAAGTAGAATTGAATAGAATAGAATGTAATAAAAGAAAGAAATGTCAATTATTTTAGGTGTCTCATAAAGCCTAAGATAACAGTCCTCGAAACCAAGAACAACATCCTCATGTCAAGACGGAAGGAATACTTGGGGTTTAATGATTTGCTTACTGAAAGTCTTGACAGACATTTTCTTTTAAAAAAAACTGATATCAAGTTTCAACTTTTCATTGTTCACCACATAGAAGCAGTCATCACATTCTGACCTGTCTCCGTTCGTCTTATTTAATCACAAATTGCCGCCTTTCATATCGTTAACTCACTCAATATAGGCAGCCCCATCCATGCCTGTGAGTCGTACAGATTCAATATGCTTTGATGATTCAATTGACAATCATTAGTTAACAGTAATTCCCCTAACAAATAAAATTTCGTGTTGGGGCACTCGATAATTATCACCACCATGACTATAATCATGTGTTAAACACACCTCTGGAGCCATCCACCGATAAGTTCCAGTTTCTGCAGTCATGATACCAGATTGATCTTGCATTCTGGCCACGCCAAAATCAGCAAGCTTAACTACCTGATAGAAACATTTCTAAAATTTAAGGCACACTTGCTTACATAAGCCACAATATAATATTATGTGTGTGTATGTCTACAAACCTTGTGTAGCCGTGTTAAGAAAAGATGGGAAATAATGTACCAGACCAAAACCCTACATACAAGTACTCCATATGGAAACAAGACCCCAAAAATTTGATGATACATAACACAAAATGCAGTTACTCACCCCTTTCTCATCCATCAAAAGATTGGCAGCTTTAAGGTCTCTATGTAAAATATCATTCTGATGCAAATAGTTCATTCCTTCAGAAACATCAATTGCAACTCTGAGCAAGGATGGAAGAGTAAGGCCAGCCTTCTGTTTATGCAGCAAGTCATACATACTTCCACCAGACATATATTCTGAGGAGAAACAAATTATTCAATTTTCGTATTGAAATTGGCAAGATTATTATTGGTTTTGCAATAAAATCTGAAATATAAAATCAACTGCATTCAGAAAGACAAATTTTACCTGTGACGATGCATAAGTTTGGAGGTTTTGTACAGGCACCAACAAACTGGACAATGTTCTTGTGCTGGATTTTACTGCAAGATTCAGCATAGAAACAGGAAATGGCACTAAATCATTAACATTCCCATAAATATGCTGCACGTTAAAGATTTCATTTCTGCAGAAAGGATCACACAAGGAGAGTGACCATTGTTCATCTCTCTACAATCTTGGCTTGGTAGCATTTGGACAATGTACTTAATCTGGATCATTAACAATTGAACAACAAATTTTAGGATTATAATCTGCGTAATATTCCCGTATTATAGTTTTCCATTTTCCATTTGACGATTTAAGAATCCTATCTTTGGACATCAATATGCAGATTGAAAGATTTTGGACCAACCTGCTATCCAGTAAAAGATTCAAATAATACTATGTTAGGCTAATTTATGTGGTGCTGGAAACCGCGACGTTTTGGTTGTGGGAATATGGCGTGGTGTATAGCGTTTTGTTTGTTGATATGCAGTTACTCTGTTAGCAATTGTAATACAGAGAGTGGTATAAATAGTCAATAGGAAGTTAGTTGTACCCATTCTATCAATTTTACACTAAATGAAGAATTGAGTTGTTACGTAATAATATCCCATTTGGACTACTGTATAATACCAGTGAGAGTATCATTAGTGAAAGATTATTGCAATTTACGGAAAAGGAGAAAAGGGAGGGGGGGGGGGGGGGGAAGAGGTAGGGGTGAAGGATTAAACAGATAAGTAAAAGAAGAAGACCATTATATGATGACGGAAGCAGTTGTGATAGAACAAACCTTAGGATATAGACTTCTTGAGCGAATTCCTTCTGTATACTTTCATTCAGATTCTCAGTCTTGAGGACTTTGATAGCCACATCATGATTATTGAAAGTGCCTTTATACCTATGTCAACTATCATGTAAATTAAGATGTACTGACCCACAAACAAATTATGGAGATAAACCGGTAATACTCACAGATCACTGAAAGAACCAGACGCAATCTTTATTTCATATTTCAAACAGCTCGTATCAACTTCCCAGATATCATTTCCCCGATTTATATAATTACAGATGTAGTTGATCCCTGTTTGCTCTTGAACTGCAGTGGGAAGATTGCTACTTTCTTCGAGTGGAGTTTCCTTCTGGATATTGACCCAAAATATATCGAAGTTTCCATACATGCTAATATGTTAGAAGTTGATCTTAGCTCTGCTGATATATTTATAAGGAAAACTGTCACCTTGACAAGTTTAGCAAATTAAGGTCCAACTAAGTAAAATATAGAGGGCCTACCTCATGTTTCTGAATTTTCTCTGTCAGAACATGTTTTAGCTTCTCAGTATCCTACAAATTTCAAACATGAATATTAGTCAGAAGAGCTTTTAATTTATTTCCTTTTCAAAAAGACAGAACGATATAGAGTTCCACAGTACATCGTACAGAAGTTTTGAGTTTATATGCAATTTGTTTTTAGATAAATGTTTGAGCTTCTGCTAATAAAAACTTTAAGAATCCCGTAAGCTAAGCTAAATAGCTAATTTCCTTACCAATCTGTTTCAGATTGATTAAGCAAACATACTGCTATCAAGGAAAAGGGGGGAATACCTCAACTACCCAACCACCAACAACAAAAACATCCAGTGAATAGCCATCCAACGTGGAAAAAGCATGTGCTTCTTGAATGTTCAGCCCAGTCTCAGACAGTAACGAAGTCAACTGTAGTTGAAACACAGTTTCTAAAGTTATTTGTTCTATGCATTCAAGACATAGAATTCTTCTGGTGGAAAAAAGCAAACGAAAAACCAAGGGGAAAAAACAAAAGAAAAAGCTACTCAGATTGTATTTTTCAATTACACCGAGCCATGATCTTGCGGATACACTGATCCTGAATCTTAAATCTTTATTTTCTTGGTTACTTACTCTAGATATAAAATATTCAGTACCCTGCAATATACTTTGCTGAAATTGCTTCAGCAGCTTACAGTCAGACAATCACAATAAAAAATAAGCATCAGAAACTAAAAAAAGCATCAACTGAGAGATTGAAATTTAAATGCATTAGTTCATGCCCGCATTAAAAATGTCAATCACTGTCCAAGGATCATGAGAGCAGCGCCTTTTAGAGCTTGTAGAACTCTCAGAAAAACAGACAATAACTTCATTGCAGATAACTACCATAAGCAATAAGCCATGAAATGAAAGACATAACTTCCTTTTCCTCGTTTAAATATTTTTTTTTGGCCTTCTGCAAACTATGTTCAATTGAGTACCAAGCTTCCGATGCAGACCAAAAGTTTTCTGGCGATATTTTCTGATATTCTACGCCATTTCCAGGTCACTCATAACATCTTCTGCAACATTATAATACCAACAAGGTGGGCATTCCTCTGCTCAACAAAATCAATCTATTTTTGGACCATTCACGTAGAATCATAGGATATAGGGGAAAAAACTGTAAACTCTCTAATAACTAATGAGGAAAATAAAAGGTAGGCAAAGTATGGATTCCACAAGTTAACAAAGAAAATATTTCAACTGCAACAGGAAAAACAATAAAAGCCATCTACCTGACTGAGAAGTTTTGGCTTGTCTATTGTTGAAATCGTGATTTCATGCAATGGGCTGCAATTTTATCGAGTAGCAGAATGCTAAGCCACTAAACAGAAATAAAAATAATTTAAAAAAAAAAAAAGTCCTCATGTTTATTGACATAAGAAAAAGAAAATTGAGAAAGAGATATAATAGTTCGCTAGACAAGTCCAAATATTTTTTAAATAGTAACTTCTAACAATTGGTAAATTAGAGAAAAAAGCGTTATCAAGGAACTCTAGAAACAGCTCAATCATAATATCATTATTTGAAATTTACCAGGAATAATTTGTACAAAAGGGCAGGTTGCTACTTCTGTCTTGAACTTGTAACTGGCTTGTTTCAAGAGCAAGTTGAAGGTTAGCAGACAAACCAAAGGCTGGGGGTGGATGAACGCTGCAAAGTATGAAAATGTGTCAAATTATCATATATCCATCTTATAAACATTATGATCAGAATGTAGAAACAGATAAGGCCCAGTAAATGTTCATGTAATCATGCCTTGTGTTGCCTGGAATATATGAATCTTGAGTACTGACTTCTCTTTGAGAGTTTGAATGAAGAAAAATACTACGGTTCACACCAGAAACATAACGAACCTGCATTAAAGATATATTCTCAATACCTAGCAAATCAATTGAGTAAAGCTCCCATATCCTAGTCAAATGATGAAATAAATTATCTAGGTGCTAATGAATTCAGAGTACAACTTCCTTGTAATGTAACATGAAATATATAGTAAACAAAATAAATTAACATTGCAAAAAGGATGGAAACTCTTTGATGCGCCTGAAAAAATAAGGACAAAATTTTCTATCTCAAACTATGTTCCAAATATCTTTATTAAGCATGAAGTATTATTTTATTATTTTCTTGTCCAAAAAAGATCCTTGTGACAGTATTGGACACAGTTTGAGATAACAAATCTTGTTCTGAAAAAACATTTAGAGCTATCTACTTAGCGAGCTGGTAGTTTCTTCTTTTTCTTCCTCATTTCACTTAAACATTTAGAAGTTCAATTATTAGTAAAGCAGTTTAGGTTTGGGGAACCAATTCAATGAGAGAATGCCTTAATCTATGCCTCCTTGGGTCCGAATGAAAGAGAGAAAAGGGTGGTAGAATAATGCTTCTTTACTTGTACAGAAACTGGTCTAGAGAAATCAGTAGTCATGGAAAGATTACTACACAAATTAACTAAGTTACCAATGGCCTATCAGTCAACTGCAGCATAATAGAGAGAGAGTGGAAGAGTGACCGTTGAAGGAAACAAGTAAGCATTTGGTCTCAAAACTCCATCTACTACAAGTAATCCGATGAATGTTGCTCACATAAATTACCTGCACAAGACGGACTTCAACCGCAGGTCTAGTAGAAGGCGCAAGTGCCATATGAAGTAACCTTTTATGCATAAGAACGTCTTGGGCCCTTTCCACATTCATATCAAGTGCATACCTTGATAGACAAAAACCAAAAGGTCAGTAACAATTAGAAGTCTTCACTCTTCACGCAATATCAACTCCGCCGCTCACCAATAACAACTCCGCCGCTCACCAATAACAACATCTAGCCTAGAAACCAATAGTAAAACCTGTGTAACCGAGCTTTCAAAGGTAGAACTAGGGAAATAAAGGCAGTCAGAAGGGCTACAACAGGTATTCCGAGAAGGGACTGGAAAAGGGATGAAAAACGTAAATAAAATCAATAATTAAAAGGAATAGTTCATGAAACATAATGGAAAGAAAAATGAACAGGAACCAAATAGATCAAAATTCAAAAAATTACGAACAGTTATAAAAGAGTGATGCAGCTAAAAGTTAGAAACACCTCCTTCTCCTCCAACAAACACTTCTTTCTCAATTAAAGTGGACGACTACCTAGTGGGAAGCCGATAGAAATGCGTCCAAAGCTCATCTTCAAAACCAGGTACCGCAGCCTCTGGGACATTCAATTCCCTAAGTCGACTAAGAACTTCATTGTAAACTTCAACCTTTAGCCTCTGTTTTCGATCCTCATTCCACCCAGTATTGAAAGCTCTGCTACTGCAACTCTCTGTATCTCCCATTATCAGATGAACCAAAACCAGACAGCACTTGATTCAAACTTTAAAAACTCAATTAGGAATTAGCGATGATCACTAAAGGGCATATAGCTCAGACTAAAGAGGGAACGATTAAGCAGAAAACTATTAATCAAGATCATCAAAATTCAAAATGAAGAGAAGTGGTAACTAAGCCATGACAGTAGGTGTTTCCTAATTGTATGTTTGGAGCTTAAAACGAACGTTCGTGTACCCACCAGTTACACAAGTCTACGTGGATTCTAACAACGTGACTTGGCTTTGCTTGTATCACCAATCACCTCATGATCACCGCCTGCCTTTTTTATTCGATCATGAAGGAGAAGAAGAAGCATTTTATTTTTATTTTTTTATACAAGATGACGATAAACAGAACAAGTTTTAATCCTTATTATAATATAATTCGTCGATAACATCACCCACCCACCAGACGCCAAAACCACCCGGTGGGCGTCCCTTGTTTGTCTGCTTTCCTACACAATGTATCCATTACATCACAATCAGATGCAACTAATTTAATTTATTTAAATTTGGCTCAGCAATCATTCCTTACTACTTATTGAGGAATCACTAGATAACTCATGCTCCTCGAATAATTTATCCATTGATCGTGGACTCACTCAACACTCAACCTTGTTCTTGCTGTCTTTTTCTTCTTTCTTGTTTCTAATCACGTACTAGTATTAGGACTAGGAAGAGCCACTTACCAAGAGAATCAGAAAGTGGCGACCTCTTTTCCTTTGTTTATTCCTTGCACACTAACACTGCACTTCTCTGTGTGATTAACTTACTCGGCATAGACGAGATATGAATGATGATGACACCTCCACAAGGACCATTCTATTCTATATCCTCAAATAAACAATTATATATGTATGTATTTGTGAATTATTATCACTTTGATTTGATATCAGATCATGGGCAGCTGGCCTTGAACTCTGATACTACACTATTTGGAATAAATAGCATTATTTGATAGTTTCATGCTAGAAGACACATGAAGCCAGGTCTTTGCCAAGAAAGGATTCATAACTGGACCTGGCAGTGACGCTGGCAAATTGCACTACCATATGAGGTTATATATAATAGTAACAGAGAATGTCTTCATTATGCTGAGTGCTGAGTCTGCTGACGCACATGCAGTCATGAAGGCTAAAAAGGTTCTTCTCCAACATCTTAGTAAGTCAGCCTACGTGGGATCAAATACAATACAGTTGAATGGAGTGGTCCCTATGCACGCTACTACCAACACAGCGTGCTCCACTTTTGCAAACAATCAAGGGTTTTTCTCCAAACAGCAATATAGACAAAATGGACACTATATTCGGAATCCAATTCCACCGTCATCCGTAGTCAAAACGTAAGAACTGGTGGGACTACAAGGCCCCTGGTCTCGTCACTAAATTATTCTGATTTGCCCAAACAAAATAGAAAGACTACAAGTGTGAGACAATTGATACATACTTGGTATCTTAAACAGGTTGACACAACATATCTCTCAAAATCCCTGAAACAGTGCGTGTATCTGTTTTTAAATTTCTTGACATTTTTTACTATTTTTTGGCATGCACGTACTAATTTTGGCAGCAGGGTAGATTCTGTTAACGGTATCGACTTTCTCCACTTAATGTGGGTAAAAGTCTATCCTACACCTCCATACACGCAACAAGAAGTTCCTTTTAATTAACATCGCCAAGAGGGAGATTTGGGGTCCATATCAGGAAATGAGCCTCGAATACGTCATCGAATTTTATCTATTTTATTCATCGCTAGTAAACGATGAAATTGGTCAAGGTCTCGCATGCGTCCCCAAGAGGGAGATTTGGGGTCCATATTAGGAAACAATGCCCGTCATCTTCGTCATGGGCCGAGAAAAATTCAAATCTTGACTTGCTTTCCTCTTTGCCCATTCCAATTACCAGGCAAGGAATCAAATACCTAGCAAAGAGATTCTTCTCGCTGGAGAATGTGACATTGTAATCAAGTAAACTCGTTTTCAGCAGTCAGCCTATTCAGCACCCACTCGTGTTCAGTTACTATAATTCTCATTCCTAATCACAGTATTTGGAAAATTGGAAGTTAACTCTCAGTATTTGCATCCCTGACATTCTCTTTCGACTAATGATAATTTTCCATAACACTTTAAGCATTGGACAATACGCATGTTAGCATAAGGGGAAGAGAGAGATCTAAGCTTCATTTATTTGGCTGATTCGCCCACAAAGGCAAAACACTACCGATGAGCTTTATCAGTGCCTAAGTTCTACGGTCGGGTTAAGCTTGATTCTCTCTTCGTACTCCCTCAATTCTCTCCTGTATCTTTCCTTGTCTCTCAAGCCAATGTTCTGGTAAACCTGCACAAGCCAATAAAGGAAAATCAATTTGAATATATAACGTAAAAAAAAAATGCCAAGAAGAGGCGACTGTACCATTTTCTCTTCTGGGCTAAGACCATTCCAAGACTGGCTAATCATTTTGGTAAACTCCCTTTCTCTGTTTGGATACAGGGCCTTGAGCTTATAATGTTTTTCAGCAAAGAAAAAATTATAACCACTTCTATTTGGCTTCGGGTAGTTAGGGTCCGCCCTTCTTCTGTTCCTCCTTCGCCTACGTCGAGATTTGCTATTATATGGTACAATGGCACTACCATATTGCGAATTTGATGAAGAGGGAACTGATCGCTCCGGATGGTAAAGCACACCTCTAAGAACCTCCGAACCCAGTTTCACAGACACCAAGTAACCACAATCAAATTTCCCCTCGATCGTTCCAAGTGCAGAAAAGGATGAAGCATCTGCATCATTAATCAGTACAGCAAAATGATGAAATTTTCTTAATGGGAAAGTTCGCTTCAAGCTTAAATTGCAGAAAATGAAAAGAATACCCAATTCTACCATATCCCCTTGGCATTATTCACTGAATCTTAAAGAGGGAAACTGCAGGCACATTTGATTTTACCATATTTCAGAATTATTCTCCGTTATCAATTGTCAAGTTCACAGTTGCCACAAAAAGATGCACATTACAACAGTTTGCTGAAAATATAATAATAGCAATTCTATAAAATAGCCAAAAGACACTCAATTAAGACATTTGTTCTTCCCAGTTAAAAAGGCATTGATGGATAGAAATGCAACAAAGAGACTATAATTTGTACTGATATAGGATATAAAAAATTCCAAGCAGAAAAGCAGCTGTCTTCAACCACTTAATCATATACGAAATAGACAAAAGCAACTTGTCCACCTTCTTTTACAATTTTACTGTTAAAGGTTTTGAAATTACCTCCAATGTGGGAATCAGGTTGCTTATTCATGGGCTTAGGCGAATATTCCACAATAGCTAATTCAGGTTTCCAAGACTGTTTGCCAACAGAAAATGCATCTGCAGGACGATAGAATATGAGGATGTAACAGCAAAATGGATTAAAATTAGAAGGAAAAAAAAAAAAATTCATTTATATCTAGGCGTCATGTCATGGCTGTGAAAACAAATCCTGACTTAGAGCTCAAGTACCTGATGGACTATACACAGGACCCCGAACCTTGAAGAAGTAAACTTGCTCGTAATGGTATAGAAGATTAAAGTAGTGCTTCCTCAATACATAAGAAGCACTTGTAGTTGTAGGAGAGAATCTGAATACATTACTCAGTTCCCTCCACTTCTTCTCTTCAACTACCTGTGCATGAAAATCCTTAATTGTGTCATTAAAATACACACCAGAATACTAGTAATGAACTTCGAGTACCGTATAACTCAGACAAAGCCCACCTTCTCATAACCACTCCTTCTAGTAACCTCCACGTAAAGAACGTGCAAATCCAGTTCCTTTCCTCCGATTACAGGAATCCTTGAGAACAAGATGTGGCAAAGAAAAAGATGCAAGATTAATATCACACGCACACACAAAATTACATTGTTAATAACTTGATGGTAACCCATAAAATAAATTACCATCGAATTTTCTCTTTTCTATTAAAAAAAAATTGATAATTAATCTGAATGCTGAAATCCCCATAAAAAAATAGAGTCAAAACAAAAAGAAATGAAAAATGCTTACATGAATTTGGTGCCCATAACAAAGTGAAAGCGCCTGAGAGTGTCCCAGAAAACAGTGGGGTCCCTAACCACGTCCTCGTGAGAGGCAAGTGGGGAAGGGTAATGCTTGGACTCGGCGCCGTTCCAATCCTTGTTGTTAGCTACCGGTGACATTCTTTTCCCGGCGAATCCTTATCGTCGGCGGGGAGAACGATTTTTAAGAAAACACAGGGCGAAAATATAAAGAAAGTAGACTAGAAGGTGTTACAATAAAGCGAATGACTGATCAAAGTTGAATGTAATGTACCGAGAGCAAATAAGGTGGCATGATAGTATGATAATTCCAAGGTAAGATAGCAATTAAGGAAGAGAAGGCAGGCAAGGCAAGTCTGACCAAAGCTGAGAATTAAAGATGGTTTGCCGCGTGTTGGGTAACGGTTACACAGAATTGGCTTTTACTGCAATTTCTGTGCGGCTAAGTACACTCTGCATAGTCTCCTGAGGCATATTAATTTTTATGGCAGGCTATTAACATAATTACGCGCCTTGGCTGTCTCTTTTCCCTTCTTGTGTCAATTCATTCCTAGTCTGACATCCCTGCATGCACCCTGTCTCCAAATGTTGACATGCACTTGGGATTTTGGTATATGTAATGTAATAGGCCTCAAACGTATCTTCGGCGCATATCAAATTTATAGGTAGCATCTGAGTTCACTAATCACTTTGCCAGCCTACTAATAGAGCTACAGCGCCCTCGTATACAAAGGAAAAGGTCACGGTATATTTATTCCTGTATAATAATAATTATTATTTTTTAACAAGAGCAGTACTTAAGATACTCCCAGTACCGGTTTGTATTAAAAAATACATTCAACTAAGGGATTCCCATAAAATTGAAATTATAAATAAAATAAAATAACCAAAAGTGTGAGGGAACTCATATTACATCTCTAACACAAAAAGGCTATCCAAAATGTGGACTGGACGAAAATAACGGTTTGTTGCTCTTTTAAAACATTGGTTTAGTGTAGTGGGTCATCCTGTTTGTATTTGTGGGTGGGTCATCTCTATCCATTCCAAAAATGTTTCGGCCGTCCGTGTATAACCTCCACTGGGTGGTTTATGGTTGCTCACCTGGCAAATACACCAATTTCTTTTTTCCCTATCATAAAACGGAATTCCGGTTTACTCAATCTACATAGAAATAACACATGACGTGTATCATTCTCTACACCTATTTTTATATATTTTTTATTTATAATTTTACCTTTAAGATTAATTAACGTATGTAAATTATATATTAAAACATACACAAACAATTGTCCAAATAGGTTTTTCTCCATCAAAAACCCCATGATTCCATGAATTACCATGGATTTGGAAAGTGACTTATTTCCTTTTAGGGATACTAGATACCATGTGATAGGAAAGATGACAATTCAATTGACATTTGCCATTGGATTTCAGCCCGGATTCCAAGAGGCTTTTTTGGAGGTTCCTTCTAATATGGGTCAGATAATCGGCCTTGAAAATTTCCTTGGGCCTCGAATTAGCTTTGATGCATATGAGGGGTTCATTTTTGCACCACCCTTTTTAATACCCCCACCTCCCTCTTCCGAAAATATATTTTAGAAAGTGGAAAATCATTTCTTCTACATTTATGGAATTATAATTCCGAAAATCAAGGATAGTGCAAATATTAATTTGGATGATGCAAAAAATTAACCCCACCAATGAATGAAATCTAGCATGCAAGGAACCAAAAAAAAAAAGGAATGTAAAGCACATTTGCATTCGCTGCTTTCCTCCAATTTATGCTAATTATTCATTAATCATGAATTAAAAATCTCCTTAGATTGGAGAAAAATTATCCTTCTTAGTTTAAAAACTGATTATGTTCAAATAAAAAGAAAGACGTCATTTGGAAATTAATGACATGAAACAGGCAACATTTTACATCATTAATATTCAAACAGTGAATAACTTGATTTATTTTTGAATTAATCAACTATTTGTTTTATCTTTTCGAAACAAATTTCCTCGTATTTTCTTTCTCTACTCTCCAGCAATCGGAATCAAAATCAATTATTAGACAATGATGATAACCAGACTTATGTGCAAGTGATTCAAAATTTTCTTTTTTATTTTGGACGCGGCTTTGAGCTAATAAAGTTTTACGCTCGTACACTTGTCATTTTAGCTATAGCCCAAAAAGATTGTCTATAGAAGAATAAACTAGTTGAGAAAAATATCGAATGCACGCGTTTGTGTTATTTCACTACAATAAGGCATCGTTAACGTCATTGTCATTTGCAGCAGGAGTCAGAAGAACCGCGTTCAATGGTAGCCTATTTCGCAAGCTTTCTGCCTATTATAGTGTAAACCAGAAGCAAGTAGCTCATTATAATTCTATGATCTGAACCGTCCATGAGTATCGCTGACCAATGATCAACGCCATTCTATTCAAGCCTTTGAAATTACTCGAGACTTGATCCGATGCTCAATGCTCATCATCTCGAAGCGTCAGTGGTACGGTCCACCTCTCCGTTCCCTGTTGAATATGAAGATGAATTATGTGTCTTTTTCATTCAAATGCTGATTCCCTTTTCTTTCATATATATATGCCATCCCCACCCATGAACTATGGGCTTTGTGGCAACTACCACTGCAGCGATCAATTCGCTCGCCGCTAAAAATTCATTATTCTCTCTTTACTTTCTCTTTTTGCCATCGTCTGGATATAATTGCATGATTCCATTTAGTGGGCAGTGGAGAATATTCTGTTTTTCATTCTATTAATAGGCCTATCACTCACTCGCCAACTCAGGCTGCGAACGTCAATTGGCTTTGCTACGTTTCTGGTACTCAACTGCTATTCTGGAAAATTTTATCATTGTCGTTCTTTTATGAGATTGAGTGTTGCTTGTAAGATGTTATTATTGATATGAACTTCATCATTATTGTCTAGTTTATTATTTCATTCATAGTGCTAGGGTGCTCTTTGCTGTTGAATTGACAGACTGCATGCGATAAAACAGGTTGTTCTCATGCATATACATAAAAACTTTTCTGAGACCTTTCTTGCCTTAGCTTTTTATTGGTTTGTAGGAAACGTAAGATGTAGTGATGTGCTATTAAAAACAACAGACCTTCATGATCCCTTGACTCAAAGGAAATTATTTCAACAGTTTGTTTTCCCCTTAGCTGTCATTCTTTCCATGAAGCATATGGACTTAAACTATGGGCTATAGAACCACATAATTGTAAATTTGATCTTTGATGCAGATTACTGCACCCGTGGCTGATTCTTTCTTCATTCCAAATCTTTGAGTTGGTATGGGTTACCTAAACAGTGTATGTAAAAATTCCTTCTCTTTCTCTCTCTATTATAGATGAACCTGTGTTTCAGATTTGTCTCATTAACATTTTTCTTTTCTTTTGTGGATAGCAAGATAGCGGTCAAACTGATCAACAGAATAATGCTGGTACGGTTTCGTTTTCTTCTGATATGCTTTCCCATACATTGGCACACTGCACCTAATATAAAAGAAATGGAACGAGACAATTCTTAAGAACGGAAAATTTTATCTGATGCTCAACATTTTGCACCAGAGAATGTTAGAATTAGCGAAGTACTTCATAATTACTGAGGATTTTGGTACATGAACAGCTCGTTTTATGTTCTTTTTATGAGTGTTATGAACTGGAATACGTATGTAAGTTCAGCTATAAGCATATAATCAATTGAAATTTTCATTTCATGATTGTGTTATTTTTATTTGGAGGCTTGCTTTCTTGTACATTATTCCTTGAAAACTACATCAATAACTGCTCAACAAGACATAGTTCAGAACCAAGTACCTGGATATCAGATTAAATGTTATATTCAATACATATATACATATATTTTAATTACTGAAAAGTAGGTCTTTTGATGTTCTGAAAGATATCTGTGGACAAATATGACCAGGTTCGGTTTTACGGGAAGGAAAAGAAATCCTAATCCAGGTAAATGTTTATTACTCTGTTGTCTGTTTATATGCCTATGCATAAGAGGAAGAGGTTCCAAGACAAGAATGAAGCTAAGCTAATAGGATTCGTTACCTTCATGTATATCAAACAGTAACTCATTTAATTACTTAAGCCAGCCGAGGACTGTAAAGTTTAAATCCAGTAGATTTGAACCTCCTAAAAATAAAATTCTATGCAGGCATTCAACTGGGAGTCTCACAAACATGATTGGTGGCGACATTTAGAAGGAAAAGTTTCTGATATAGCAAAATCCGGATTTACGTCAGCATGGCTGCCACCACCAACTCATTCCTTTGCACCTCAAGGTGGGAATTAGACATGAAATTATATGCTCTAAAGTGACGTTTAATTTTTTTCTGCTATAACCCAAACAGATTTCTTTTTCCATAACAAGTGAGGAGGACAACGATGTAGTGTTTCTTATCATTTTCCACTGCCTTACAGGTTACACTCCCCAGAATCTTTACTCACTGAATAGTTCATACGGATCTGAGTATCAGCTAAAAGCTTTGCTTCAAAAAATGAAGCAATACAAAGTCAGAGCAATGGCTGATATAGTTATCAATCATCGTGTTGGCACAACCCAAGGACATGGGGGGATGTATAACCGTTTTGATGGAATTCCATTATCATGGGATGAACGTGCTGTGACATCATGTACCGGTGGACGGGTCAGATACTTGTTTACATTGACTCTGCAACCTACATAAAGATTTGCTCTGATGTATCTTCGCCATTTATGTCAGGGCAATAGAAGCACAGGGGACAATTTCCCTGGGTTTCCAAATATTGACCATAGCCAGGATTTTGTGCGAAAGGATCTCATAGGATGGCTACGGTGGCTACGCACCAATGTAGGCTTCCAGGATTTTCGCTTTGACTTTGCAAAAGGGTAAATCTTATTTTGTGAAGTAGTAGTTATCTCATTGTTTCTTTTGTAGCTACTGATTATTTACACCTCTTAAACTGTCAAATTCTAGTTTTTCCCCGAAATATGTGAAAGAATACATTGAAGGAGCAAAGCCAGTGTTTTCTGTAGGCGAGTACTGGGATTCTTGCAACTATCATGGTTCCAACTTGGACTACAACCAAGGTACAGTACTTATTTCTCAAATATTCATATGGTGAAGTTAATAAATCAAATTACCGTGGTGCGTGAATTAGTAACTAGATTGTTCTTGTGGATCTACCTCTCTTGTGAGCTGAAGACAAACTGGGTATTCTTTCTGGATAGCTCTTTTAACTAGGAAAAAGAAAGAAGAAAAGTTGAAATTGTCAGGGTGGCATGAGAAGTATTTCATTATGTCGTAAGCAGGTGTAACTTCAAAATGACTCTTAATTTTGTTGCTAGAGAAATTCAAGGCATTACGTACACTACAAAGTACTCAGTTCCACAGTCGCTTGCTAAAAGCATGTCTCATTGACCTATTTCGATTTCCAGTTCAGAACTTATTTTTTTCATAAAATAAACTGAAACCAGTTTAGATTCACTGACTGAATTATCCCTAGGTGCATCGTACAATAACCAGAAAAAAGATCTTCCCAAATTGTTTTGCCTTCCGTATGGTTTATATGTTGTCACTGTTTATCCGTTCATTAGCATCTGATATTTGCTCTTATGTGTTATAATTAAGTGCTTGTTCACCTGCAGATAGCCATAGGCAACGGATAATCAATTGGATTGATGGCACAGGACAGCTTTCAACTGCATTTGACTTTACAACAAAAGGGATTCTTCAGGTATTTTCTAGCACGTTCACCTAGAAAATTTAATCAACTCTAGAAGAAATCAACACAATAGTTTTTGTTTTCTCTTTTATTTCCTTAGTAAAGGGTAGTGGGTGAGAATTGGCTACTTTTAACATGGTAGTTAGATGTTGCCATTGATAGAGAAGTTCATTAATATATCTATTTGATTTTCATCTAAGAATTACTATTTTTCATGGAACAGATTTTTTATTTTCCGTTCTTACTTATTCCTTTCATTGTAGGAAGCTGTCAAGGGAGATTTCTGGCAACTACGTGATCCTCAAGGAAAACCACCAGGTGTGATGGGATGGTGGCCTTCAAGGTCAGTTACATTTCTTGAGAACCACGATACGGGCTCCACACAGGTATTGAAATTACTATTGCTAAAATGATGCACCAATATGCTTCCCGCACAATATTAACTCTTCTTTCTAGTCTACATGATGGAAAGCTAGGTAGTATTGGTCCCAAATATATATATATTCAAAAAAATTTCTGGAATTTAAAGCTCATTCCTTGTGCAGATTTTAAAATTACTGAATAAATTTTATGCCTATTTAAGTTGATCAGAATTTTGGCCTCACCATGCAAATATGCCATTCTCCATATATTGGGATATTGCTTTTAGAAATTAAGCTCTTCATTGACTCTTTTATGCAGGCTCATTGGCCCTTCCCCTCAAATCATGTTATGGAGGTATGTATTTTATTCGTCTGGAAATGTAATGACTAACTTAAGAAATATGTCAGAGTTGTCCGTATCATCTGCATAAAGAGTTACCGGTAACACTGCCTTGAAACGAATATAATTATCAGGACTTGCTGAAACTAAACAAATGTAAACCAGCTTTTTGTAAGTTTTACCCACGGAATTAATACAGGTGGTCTTCCGGACTCCGAAGGAAAGGACCCTACCATATCATTCTGATCCAAGTTTTCGGGAGTTAACCGGCTAATCAAAAATGATAATTTTACAAATATTAATTAGATACATAGTGAAGAGTCCCAGGGGCCATCAGAATTACACATTCAAGTATATGGACTTTAATAATTAATTTTTGGAACGATCATTCTTCTATTGACTTGTGGACTTCTGCAGGGGTATGCTTATATTTTGACTCACCCAGGGATGCCGACAGTTTTCTATGACCACTTGTATGATTGGGGTAACTCCATTCATGACCAGATTGTGAAGTTGGTATGCAGCTTAACTAGAACTTATTTATTGCATTGGCCTTGATCAGAAAAAAGTATTCTGTAGTAACATGTTTCACACTTTACCGCAGATTGACATTCGCAAGCATCGAGGTATTCACAGCAGATCATCTATCAGGATTCTGGAGGCCAGGCAAAATCTTTACTCTGCAATCATCGGAGAGAAAGTGTGCATGAAGATTGGGGATGGTTCGTGGTGCCCGTCTGGGAGGGAATGGTCATTGGCAACCTGTGGCCACAGATATGCAGTATGGCACAAACAGTGATAGCCCCCTTTAGCATTATTTTCTCTCTCCAATTTTTCCATTTGTTGGGCCAGGGGATACATGGAAAATTTGGAATTATGCGCCTACTTATGCTTTAGATAGTCATTGAAAATAAGACTTCCTTTCTCTCAGCTAGTACGTCTTGGAAGTCAGTTTTTTTTTTTTTTAAAAAAAAGTGATAACTCCACCCACTTTAAGTAGCTGCTCTTTGTATCTGCAAAAATACATTATATGTTTCAGGTATATCTTATGGATTGTAATGCTCAACTTTCTTGGCAGTGTTTTATAGTCTTCATAAATCGAAGAGCCATCTTCAGTTCTTTTTTAGCAATGATCTCATGTTTAAAGCCTTTAAAAGGACAATATTGGCCAAATTGAAGAATGGTTTACATAATGTTAATCGAAGTAAACCAAATGAAAAAATGACGAGGCTTGAGAATCCTAGGAAAAACTCAGAGCAAACAAGGAGTTTAGTTGGACATTCAAGTTTTCTTTTTAATGCCAAACGGGCAAATACTGTACTCGAGAAAAAGCTCTGAAATTTTGTACATGATTGATTACTCCTTAAAAATTTGTTAAGAATTTTACTAAGATTAAAAAATGTGGAAATAAAGAAAATTGATAAAATTATCTATTTATCTAAAATTAATTATAATTCTATATCTTTAAGTAATAAAACCACAGATTTTCTTTTGGATTAAGTATTATATTTGTCTTTATTTTATGAAGCAGAAGAAATAAATAAGAGAATAGGAAAAGAGAACTCCTAGACACAATTGGATAATATTATACTTATCTTTACTTTTATATTTTTTTGTTTTGAAATTTTATTTAATTTATACTTCATAATTTTAATTAACTTACTTAATATTACTTTTAAAATTTAAATGAATCTACAAATGAAAAGATTATCGAACATTCGAGTAATAAGAATAGCATCATTCAAACAAACCTATTGGCATTAGAAATACAGAAGGGAAAAACTCGAAAAATTAAAGTCTCAGCAGAAAAATTGGAAGTGTGAGAGTCATGGAGAATATTTTTCCTGGGCAAAAGTTGGAAGTACATGATACTATTATGTACGGCACGGCATTAAAAAAAAAAAAAGAAAAAACTATTGTGTACGAATATACAAGTGAGCATGTATGTGTGTTGGAGAGAAAAATAGAGGGAGAAAATTTCAGAATTCAAAGTATCATTTCAGGGAAACTTAGGATAATATAGTGAAAAGTTATATAAATTATAATGATTAATTAATCGTGTTCATTCGGCCCAAAGTATCGGAAGCATTGGTAATAATGAGCATCACTTGCACGGCACATATATAAGCGTATATACAGACTACAAAGGTTTTGAATCTTTTGATCTTTCTTTTTTAAATCATGCCACTGAGATTTGTAATGAACCCTTAAATAGAGAGAGAGAGAGAGAGAGAGTCACATGGGGTTGGAGTTGGAAAGAGACTCACCCACATCAACATCATGCAAATCGTCATAGACCTCATCATTCATGTTTTGAAAACAAGTCCTCAAACGCAGGTACCTTCTTGATTCCCTTATCCTTTACTAGAATACCAAACACGGTTTTCTTTGTTGAATGTTGATTATTTGTGCAACAGCTTGTCCCTTGTAACAGAGAGTCACGTGAGACATACCATGTCAATATCAATCATACACTTACACTTAAAAAATGCCCTCTGCCTCATTTCTCTATACATATCTCTCTATCCGCTTAATCATTCATTCCATGTTTCCACTCATTATCATGACCACTTTCAATACTTTTGTGTTATTCTATCCATATTATCTTTATTATGCTCTGATAATATATTATATATGTATCAATTGTGGGCATTTAACTATAAATAAATACCTTGAAATCATAAATTAAGTATTCCCTTTAACTTCTATGCTTGCTTGCATGCTCACTTTTTCACGGTCACTGGTAGAAAGCTAAAAAACTTGGGTGCTAATCAATTTATTTATTTGTTTTTTTTTTTAAAAAAAGCAAAGTTCTGTGATTCTGGCCATTATATTCGAGTCACATGCACTTGGAAGATCAGATTGTGTATCGCTGCGCATTCTGCTCATGAATCAAAGATTCAAATCAAACCACGTACAGACGTGCATGGTGGTCCGCATGCACCCAAACGCATGGTGCTTGTCACTTCGGGGCCATTATTAATCAACGTAGGTCGCCCACTGAGGGAGTTCGCGCCAATTCAAAGGAAAACCAGTTAATAATTAATTACCAATATTCTACTTCAAGGTTAAACATGTCATTCCAATTTATAATTATCCAAAACTACTTCTGAACAAAACAAAATAAATTAAATACTCAAACAGTATGATATGTATATATTAAGTATAACTTGCTCTAGCAAAAGTCATGTATTTTCTTATTCTACCTTTTTTACTGGTGGAAAGTTTTGATAGAACGATTGATTTTTCAATTGTAAAAATTTTAATTTAACATTTTTAGTGTTTGCATTTATACGAATTTTTTAAAAATAAAATTTCAAAAAATATATTTTTTATAATTTTTTTAATATAAATTTTATTAAAAAAATCTTATGAGAAGGAGTAAGATTTTAAGTCTAGTTCTTTTAAGAATATTCAGAAAAAAATTATAAATATTTAAAGTTAATTAAATATATTTTAAAAATTTTAAAATATGTGTTTCTTATGATTAGATTCAAAAAATAGATTTCTCTAAACACAGTAAGGTTACTTTGATGAATGCCAAATGGGCTAAATCTTAGATTAGGAGACATTATGAAGAATGCTCCGAAGTCCAAAGTGGTAGTCATTCTGTTGTTGTCACTCAGCTGCACCAACCAGCATGATGAGAATTCCCTTTTGAAAAAAAGCAGAAAATACAATGGCATTTTCTTGGAGCATTACGTGAGATCGCAACTCCACTTGGACCATAATCATGAGAAATGGTGGATTCCTCTGCATCGAGTTCTGCAAATTAACCAAAAAAGTCTTCGAGGTCCCCTAGTTCCAACAAAGTGAAGTCATATATATATATATATATGGTCCTAATGGTCTTTTAGGTTAGTTGTTTAATTGCTTTAATTAAATTTCATGAGTTGAGTGCATGCTTTAACAAACTCAAATCATCTTTTGTGATTTGAAAGTAAAAACTCTAGATCTACGGTAAAACGAAGGGTCAAAAAACTTGCTGCAGTATATATGCGACGTATTGGACATGCCCACTAATTGGAGGATATAAAGAATCAAAGCCAGTCCCCACCATTGCACTAGCATAAAAGCTTTTCCATAAAGGTTAGAAAAGGAATAATAAAAGTTGACGCTTACGCTGCATAGAGCGGAGGGAACAAAAGTGTATCAACTTTTCTCAAAGCTTGAACTAAAAAAGGACACAAGAAAGATATTTGTGTGTGTCATCAAGTCAATTTTTTGAAATTTAACAACTTTTGGCCAGCCTTTTCTTCCTTCTTTCTCTTAAGACTTACCCTTGGATAAGTCAAACGGAATCCGATTGACCCTTCAGATAAAGAAAAAAAACAAATTCACCAGCTTCCCTATAACTCATCTCAAACTAGCTAGCCGGTACCTACCTAGCTACAATATTTTTCTCTTTGATGTCGTCTCTCAGTTCCGTTATATACGAAGACACTATTTTAGCTCAACGATGACGATGACATTTAATAAACGCGTTTGGCCAGCAGTAATGAAAAGGAAGATCAGATTAAAAAAATAAAAAAAAAAAGTATATAAATCTCAGAAGCTGATTTTCAGAGCTGGACAAGTGCACTTTCACATTATTGACTTCGTTAAAGTTGGATTAGGGTCCAGGTATGGTACTGTTGTCTTTGATTGATGAATTGAATAGAATTGCAGGTAGAAAGTTTGCTGTTATAGTTGCAGCAGATGCAGAGAAGTGAAAGCATTATTATTTAGACTTGAAAATTACTTGGTTTTTTTTTTTTTTCATCATGAAATTTTACCAAGTAGTACTACGTTCCGGTAGTCATCTGTTAATATCCCTGTGCAAGTGCTTGAAAATTTGCCTTGTCCCAATGTTCAATCATAGCTCTGGCAGTGATTCAGCAGCAGGCCAACTGTTCGGTGAGATCAACAAATCTGATTTGTTCTGTCTTTGAAAATTTTTGAAAATTAATTGGTCATAGACGTTAGTAGGAGGGGTTAGATTGGAGGCAATAAATAAGGGAAACAAATAGGGTTGGTCTCATAAATGCGAATACTAAATGGAAGGGCATAATTATTTTGTGGGAGTTTGTTCTCGTTCGTGTTGTGTTGAATACAGTAAGTAGTATTTGGAGAAGGTAATGTGGTGAGCGTTTCTAAGGAAGGAGCGTGGGTATTTATGGTTGTGGGCGTGATGAGTGCGACGTATCGGTGGACAAAAGGGAAGATTTCACATTCCCTTTCCTTTCCACCGTGTGACTCAGAACTCAATTAATTAATTCAATCACAAAAAAAGGGGTGGGGAACTCCTGTTATTATTATTCAAGACATTGACCTATGTTTATGACTTCTTTATTACAGATCAATTTTAAAAACTAATTATTATTTGTCCATATCCGTAATACAATATGTCAAAAAAGCTATTGAAATTGTTTTTTTCCTTCAACATGGGGGGTTACATAGGATTCCGCACTCAGTGGTGTGGTAGGACCCGTTATGCAAAAGGTCAGCTTGGGTGGCCTTGGTCTTCTACAGTTTTTCTTTTTTACAATAATTGTACATTTAAAAATAATTTTATCATCACTAAAATACAAATTATTAAATTCTTTTAGTCAAACAAGTAAATTAAAAAATAATGAATAATACTTTCAATTAAAACGTATAACCCACTATATCTCTTACTTAAATACATTAATATGTTTCCAAAAATTCATGACTAGATCAATTAATTTTAAGTCATTGTGTCTTGGGTGATAAATTTGGATAGAACTATAAATCGCATGTTACTAACCCCCTGTATATTTCTATATATGATGCAAGCAATATCGATCACACAAACAAAGTTCATCAAATTAAGTAAAAATCAAGAGTTCTATTACTTGTAAATTTGCAATTTTTTATATGAATAAGTCTACAATATTTAAACTTAACAAATCACGTTGAAGTTTCGAATATAGTCGTTTTACAATTAATCTGCAGCTTAAATCTCTCCGGAAAATGGTTAATCATTTTTGTACTTAATGATATGTATAACTAGTGACTTACAAGAGACCAACCGAGTTATCACACTCATAAAAAGCCTATCTGCTCGAACAATCCAAACCCATTCATGAGCTATATATATCCACCCACATCCATTAGTTGCCTTAAACACAACCCTGATGAAAACAAACGTATTTGGCATTTAAGATTTAAATTCTATTGAGATTGATCATGATGTGTGTATTGAACAAATTTAAAACGGTACGTGCTACGTGCGTCAACTATATACATACAGGTATACCAATTGAAAGGGTTTTTTTTTTTTTATTATTATTATTTGCAAATTATGAGAAGAATTGAAGTTGCTAGTTGATATAAATCTTCATTAATATTCATATTTTGTTAAAAAAACGAGGAATAAAATTTTCTCTTTTTTTATAATGTGCATATGCATACAGAACTAATCTAATGTTTGTGTAGCAAGGCATCGATTTTCTTTGCTCTCGCGGAGGACATGGTCGCTCAAGTTCAATTTGGTTATGTTATCCAACAGGTAAGAGCATCCTGCAGTGATTTACAATAATTTGGTTATGTTTCCGTTCAAGTGTGTTTTAGTGTTTTAAAGTTAGTACGTTCTCAGATGATCTTATATAATACCATGTCAAAAATAACTGAAGGAAGCAGAAGCATACATAAACTGCTTCGTTTTATTTTTGAAGTATCAGGTTCGTAAAATCAACTTCCAATTAAAAATTTGACGTTGAGTGATCATCTATTCCATTCCAAGTGTCTAAAATCCGATCAATGTCCCTTGTAAACTCCCTATGACCAGTTTCCACGTGTTATGCATAACTTATAACATCACCGTCTTTGGAGAAAAAACGCTCACATCTCCATTCAAACTTTTTCTCTAGACATGTTTGTAACGATTTTTTTTTTTCTTTTATATAGAAATTTACACTCTTCATCTTTTTTTTTTTTTTTTGGTATAGTCATGTTTCGCAATTTCAAACTAATTATATATGGAGAAATTAAATATTAAATAATATACTATTAATAAAGAAAAGGAAATTACATATCATTAATTCTATATTTGCTCATTTTAGTTAACCGTTCGAGTGAATCAATGGGCCACCTGTACTCCACAAGCGGAGGTAAACATTACCCTTTTGAAATTAGTAATTCTCAGCCTGCTCATCCCATTAAGAGATTGATTTTATCGTCGTAGCCAAGTATTAATTCCATTTCCACTAATAGAGTGCGGAATACTATTAACGCCTCAATCAAAAGCTTTCAACGGTCGAGTAAAAATGGATATAACAATAACTATCTCTTTTTATAATTATTTGTACGGTTGTGTTATGATATATTTCATTAATCAATTTTTAAGGTGAATAATAATAATAATAATAATAATAACAACAACATATTTGTTTTATATTATCTTACTTCTTACTTATCTATATTTATATTTCTATTTAACTTTTAACTAAAATTTAATATACTATTTATTATAATTTTTTTATTTTATCCTTAACCAATAATGTAAATTTTATTATTCTTATTATTTTTCTATTTTTTTTTTTCATTTTTAATTTTTTATAAAATCTTTATCTTTTTATTTATTATTGTTAATAAATATATTAAATATATATATATATATATATATATATATATATATATATATATATATATAAGAATTATTATAAAATATTTTATTATAATTTTAAATATTACTATATTATTAAATAAAAATATTTATATTATTTTTAAATTATAATGTATTACTTTTAAATTTTAAATTTAAAAATTAATTAATTTTATTATTATACAATATATTTTTTAAAAATATTTTTTATTTTTATTAAAATATTACAAATTATATTTCAAATCCTCCACCCTTTTAAATAAGAAATTACTATTATATTTTTTTTTAAAATTTCTAAACACTTTACTCTTTTTAATATATTTAATTTTATTCAATATATAATTATAATATATTTTAAAATAATAAATTATTTATCCTTTCGAACATTTTGATATATAATTAAATTTTTTAAAAAATATATAATTAATTGTGTTAAAATTAATCGGATATTTCGCATAAATACAATCTAGAATAAATCAATATATATATCTAGTCAAGTATATACACTTTATAGGCCAACCAAACTCCCCAAAGCAAATAGAGACAGACAAGTGCGTTCTGTGGGCATCAGAATCGAGGGTGTGAAAGGGATTATAAATGGAGAGAAGGAAAAGATTGATGGAGATAAGAGTGGGTTCAAGAACGAGGGAAGTTGAAGAATAACTATGATGATCCTTTGATCCTACTAAATATGCCTCTCTCAGGACTGAACCATCTAATCTCCCATTGCTTATCAATCTTTTTGATTCTGCAACTACGTTTCCTTCTTCGCTATTTTTCTTTTCTATTAATTAATATAATAATAATAATAATAATTAATTGATTACACCCACTCTCTTTCCCTCCTCCCTTCACCCTTCTCTCTCTTATTAACTGTACTAGCTCCGTCACATCTTAAATAGCAATATCCGCCCTCTCTTTCCAAATCCCTTTCTTCCTCGCTCTCTCCATCCACTCGGAGACTCTGACTCTGTGTGGTGCCGTGTGAAGAATTTCCTTCAATGGTGACTACGATATCAAGACATGGCTTTGTCTTCATGTGGGCTCAACAAAGGGTTGCTCACAGAGTTTCTTGGCATTCTGTCCACCTCCTATCAATGGATCTCTCCTTTTCTCTTCGCCCACGAAACATATGGAGGTGGGCAAACTGCCAACTGAGCTCTGTTGGCTTCTCTTTGTGAAGCCCTCGTGATATATTCACGAAATCCCTCATCATGCTCTGTACTTCTCTCCGAGTTTATGTTCAAGGTATAACAACCCAAGCACACCCCAAGATCCTAGCCTTCACTTCTACCACCAACTTTTCTATGGGATATTTAGTGTATTTTGTTATGAAGAATTTTTCGGATGATACTATTTTTTCCCCCGTAGGATCGAGTATTTGTTAAGGGATCGGGGATGGAGGAAACGGTACCCTAATTGATCTGTTTGTATTTGGATATCTTCTGAATCTTTTTTTACGGCTGCTGCTGTTGCTGTTGGAAACCCTATTTTCTGAATCCTCCCACCTTCCCTGACTCGTGGTTATTTCTTCTTTCTTGTCTGTACTGATACTTTCAATCTTTTGTTCTATTTCAGTGGTTGTTGATGATTTTTCCTCTTGTATTGGGGTTAAAGGTCTTTTTTTTTTTTTTTTTTTCTACTTTGACTTCATTCTAGGGTTTCATAGGGTTTTTCTCACTTTAGCGTAATTTGTTTAGGAAGTTTATTTGAGACAATTTCCTGTTCCTTTCGTTCTTCAAAGCTTCATGGTTTAAAAGCGACAGTATTTGCAGGGGTGAACTTTGTATAGATATGAGAAGGTTATTTTTTTTCCTCTAAAATTTTGGAGTGACATAACATCCATCCAAGAGTTATAACACGGAGACTATATATGGTCATTTCGATCCTTCCATGGAAGGAGATTTCTGTTCCATGGATTCCTGCATGTCTGCCAACATTTGCTTTCAATATTATCTCAGAAACATTATTGGCCGCTTTATTTATTTACTGCAATTTTATTTTTATATTTTTTATTTATTCAGTAACAGTGTAGCGCAGTATCAGAAAGGATGTGACTTCGCAGTTAATTTATGGATGACCCTTTTACGGAGTACGTTTGGACACTCCACGAGACCTCTATATGTAGTAGGCTCATGATTGAAGACTGACATTCAACCCTCTCATACGATACAGAAACTTATGCAGTCTAGTGGCGCGTGACGTAGCACAACCGCTGCACCTGCAAGCTCATTAGCTGTTATCCGCGATGGGTAGTAACGCTTCTTCACGGTTATCCTCTGTTGGTTCTTGCTCTGAATCGAAGGTTTTGCAACAAATGTTTCCTTTAATATTAATTTAGAAGCATTTTTCATAGGCCTGAAGATGGTTATGGTCTATTGCGGTCAATTCAGCATGTTGAGGTGGGAACATGATATGATATATTTGGCTATGGGGATTGGGTCCAGAAAAGCTCTCTGGCAGGTTGTTGTTGCAGCCCATCCCTCAACCTAGCTGGTTGGTTTGGTTCTGCTATGGCCGCCTAGTGCCAAGCAGAGAAAGAGAGTAGTCGTGGGTTCCAGTTTTGAATTTGGGTCAAGTGTACGACACAACAGATTGCTAGGAATTAGCCTTACTAATTAATAGCCATTGGGACCATTCCATTATTTACCACGTAGTATATATCAAAGCTATGATGACAGACATTTCTCCTTCAGTTCTACAAATATCCGAATTTTCTGGCTAACACGTTACACGAACCCTTTCCCCCAGTTTCAATCTTTCTTTTTTTTTATCCTTGTGCCTCAGATGAGGTGCCCGTCACCGTGCAACCTTACAGAAATTTTACCCAGTTGGAAATGCTGATGGGTAACACCCTCTCTCAAAAACAGGAAAAGAAAGAGTCATGTGGGAATAAGGCCTGAAAGAAGAAAATATTGTAGGATTGTCTATTCAGCAGCACAGGCGGTGTTGGGCCACGACCTTTTATTGCTTCCTGTGCTTTCAAAGTTGTTTCTAAAGTTAACAAACGGCTTAAGTTATTAAAGAGGATTTAAATTGTGGTGGTATAGACTTTATGAAAATGTATGTTAATAACTGGTATGCCGAGATACTATTACCTTCCCATCTTGCTTTGGTCTCTACATATCATTTGCTAGGAAATTTATGTAGAGATCGAACTTAATCAGAGTTTTAGATATATATTGGATATTGGATAAACTAGAATTTGAATTTTTCGATTTTGGATATTTGTCGGAAAAAAAACATTTCTTCTAGGTCGTGAGGACTCGGTTGTCTGTCCCAACTTTTGAGCCTTTGTAAACTTTCTTTAAGACCATAAAGCCCAATTTGAGAGTTGAATGGCGCTAAACTAACTGAAATACCTAGAATCTTTTCAACATATAATCTTTACGGCTCAATGAAAAGCTTTCGAAGATCGCAACGCTTTATCCTCAGAGGAAATACTCAATTGATATTTTATCTAATATGAAGAGAAATTGAAGAAAACATTAAGCGGCGAATTAGCACAATATTTTTTTTTGGGTGATTTGAAAAATTAAAAAAAGAAATAATAAATTATTTAATTTTAAAGAGCAACACTATTTATGAAAAAAAAATGAAATGAAATACTCATATTCTGTTTATTACTTTTAATAAAATAAAATGTGATCCATGAAAAAAAAAATATAAGTTGTCTTTGTAACAGGTGCATATATCGGCTCAGAAGTTGAGGACGTAAAAATGTTTTACGTAAAAACCTGAGGCCTCAAAGAAAGAGGAGAGGAGGCGGAGATGTAACGATGTTCTCGCGCGCTCGCCACACAAACGCCATTGTAATGCGCCACTCCCTTTCGGCTTATTTACCGAATTACCAGCCCTAACCATATTCTGTGTGTATTAAGCTTCTATTCTTCGCCGCTACGCAAACCCAAACCCAATCCGCGTCTGTTAATTTCCGAAAGTCGTCATTCCCGGCTCTCTACTTCTACTCCTTGTTGAAGCCCTAGAATGGGTTCTTCTGTGCCTTCGACGAACCTCTGCACTATCCTGCTGTTTGAAGAGACAAGTCTGTCGTCAACGACTGTCATGGCGATAGGGTTGCGGATCCTCATCGCTGGTACTCCAAACAAGATTTGATTCTATGTCATTGGTTAATTTGTTGGCGTTTCTGAGAAATAGTTGTTTAACCTTCGAGATAGATTAATTAAGTACTCCAACATAGAATGTTTTGCATTCTGAATTCAATTTGAGATTTACGATTGAAAAATTTACCGCTAGTTTCGTATGCATTCGTGAGAGATTCAATTAGTTTCTATAGATTCGAAACCTTCGTTAGAGCAAGTTTGAGGCAAATTTCTTGAACTTCTGGACGCTTTTCCTTCCCGGGCTTGAAAATCCTGACGTGGAAGAAGTGAAAGAGTTTACAAAGAATCGGATTAAACTGACGGACACCGTGCTGAAGACATGCGATACCAGGGAGAAACTTCGTTACGATCCACCTTTTAGGTGAGCGAAAAGGTTCTTCTACTTCCACAACTTTGGAGTTCAGCCTCAAGATGTCCTTTACGTGCAGGTTTTGCTCGGCCAATTATATTATGGATGCAGAAACTAATTAAATGTTTTCTTCTCTCTCCCTAAAGGAACTTAAGTTATATAAAGTGCATTTAGCAATCAATATCTTTGTGCTTTTGTGAGCCTTTAGTGAACTTGCACTCATTTATTGTATAGAAAATCTCATTATATTTTGATGCTTCACTATTTACGTACTATTCATATTTATAGGAAGCTATCTATTTAATTCTTCTTGATTTGGCTTAATTAGCACAATTGAAAGGGTTAAGTGGCTGAGTGTTAGAATTTATATTTTATGTCATCTTACTATGACAAATATTTTTCACTAATTATAAAAGGTTCTCGTAGGATGTTTTCTGGCCAAGAAACCCGGAGCTCTATTCTAATGATGTGAAAATTCTAATTTACCGTCACTCTCAAAACCAAGGCATAAGTGACGTACTGTTAATTTTATTCTTTATATAACTGTTGTCGTAGGATGTTTTCACTAATTAGTGTTAAAGAATCTCCAGAAATTTATTCAAACTTATTTTTTTTAAGGGGTAGGCAACCGTATGTCAAGTTGGAAGGAATTGCCATTTATTTGTAGGCCGTACGTTTATTTTCATGACTTTGAAAGTCAATTCATGGTGTTAGGCATAACTGGATTTTTCCTTTGTTGAGTGTAAAAGTGTAACATAAATATTATTTCACCTATATTTTCAAAATTTCCATGAGACTGATCTCTGGTTTTGTTGATTGTGCAGTATGTCCTTCAGTATATTGAAGAAGTGTGACCAGTCAACAAACTTTAATATTTTGACATGTTTACTTCCTAACGGGCTAGAAAGTTTTCGGAATGAAAATTCCCTTCTGCCATTTTTAAGCACATTGATAAATTCGAGTAGATTTAAAAGAACAAACTGCTTGGACCGATGTTCTTGAAGAATCTGAAAAGGACGTACTTGAGTCAGGAAGTGCTATGTCAAGTACGTTTTGTAAGTGAGAGGCTTGAAAACATGTTCCTTTCAGAATCAATTGCCCATCGACATTGGCACAGTTTCTGAAATTTCTGCAAGGCATGAAGATAGTGTAGTTTTTTTGGCTTTACAAGCTTTCTAAGCCGCCTGGTATCATATATCAGCGCAGACTGGAAATAATGGTTCTTGATATGAAGATATTTCGTGAAATTGTTGTCCCTGGGTTTAGACCGCTCTGATTTTTATGTCAATCAGGTAAGTATGATACTTGCTTAAGATGACAAGTCTTTTTTTTTTGGTTGCTTCTAGTTTCAGTTTATAACTTCATAACTCTTGCAAATTGCATTATGCTGCATGAATGGGGGGCATGGCTATCTCTTGGAATATGTGATATTACTGGGCTACTTGTTTGCTCTATTTTCTGATCTTTCCTACACATTTCAGGTCTGGTGTCCAGTGTACCGAGACCCTGAATACTTCGTATCTACTGGTTATACCCAACCCAGATAGTTCTGCGTCGAGGGTGGAAGCAATGGTGGACTTCTTATTGGGGCTTGCATAAATCAGGTCTGATTCACTCAGCTTGTCCTCCCATTTAAATCCACATTTTCCCATTTAATCAGAATTTGATCCCAAGTCCTTTATGTTGTAGTTACGTGTCAGTGTTTGGAATTTTCTGTTGTATTGATTTCCTCGTTTGGTTTTTTATTTTCCTCCATCCAGAGGCCCGATTTTTCTGGTCGTGCACTGTCTCACGTCGGCATTGTCGACATGCAACGATTCCACAAGTTCACCGTAGGTTTGTTATGGCCGGTGGTTTGTAGGGGTTTGTTTCCTTTTTTATGTCGTGTTTTACATAGAGCAGTTGCACAGGTCAGACAAGGAGGTAGAGTTCCAATGGCTAATCGAGTTGACTTCATCCGATCTTGATACTTCATACAGTAATTCATGTTTTGAGATGCGTGTTCTCAGTAATCTGATTAACGCCTAAAGCTTGATTTAGTTGGATGTGCACGAGTTAGGGTACGAAAATTATTGACATTAGTTACTCTAGTAATACACTACATTGTGATCCGTGAAAGTTATCTCTGTCGTTTTATGTCTCCTACTTTATCCTATTTCATCACCCTCCTATCATGTCAATTCGGACCTTGCCCGTCAGGACTCGTTCAGTCTTGTCATCTTCCATTCTTAATCTTGAACTCTTTTTTTTTCTCTTCCTATGTCATTTCAAATTAGTTCTCTTTTTCCCTCAGTTTGAGGCGACCATCCCTTTCTCCTTCCTTTTCTTTTCTGTTCGGGAGGGGGTTTACTCTTCACTCTTCAGTTTGTAGAAGTATGCGTTGCTTTTAATCTCGTGGCAGTTTGGAGCTATCCAATGATATCAAGATTTATCATGCGGTATCTGGTTAAACAAGAAGGTACAGGTTGTTCCCAAAGAATGAGGAATGACTTTTGCATCTTTTGTGCACAAAACTATTAAGTGATCTCTGATATGCAGAGGCAACCCTTAATACTGGCTATTTTAGAGATATCCGAAATTCATCTGCTCTCTGCAATGCAATAATAATTCAATTGCAGTTTCAATTCAGCTGGGGCGTTTAGGGGATTCTCGTTTCCCTTCTAGTTCTTATTGCTATTGCTTTGCTGCAGTGGAGGAGAGTGTTCCGTTTAGGTTTCACAGAAACAATTATTCTTCCTATTTCGTCATACAAATTCTTGTGTCTATGTTTCAGGTACTCCTCCAGAGACTATGGGGACAGCCTTGCCCCAATCAACAATGATGTTGATGTGTTGTTCAGCTGCACTCATTGAAGTGGTTAGTCTTCTCTTACTAATGGGAAATATTGGTGGGGATAAACAACATTAATTAGTCAGGTTACAAAACTACACGAATTAAAGTAACGCGATATGCAGTATATATGCCCGGCCCCACGGTTCGGTTCCTCCAGTTTGTTTGATTCCGCTCTTTCACATTTCCCCCAATATTTTTCCGATCATGCAGTACGTCCTTTGCCCGTGCCTGGAGAAGACTAACCCTATAATTGGTCGCTTTGGCTGGACATGGAGGAACAGGCCTTACGACGTAGAATATCTGAAAATGGCAACAAACCGGTTAAAATTCAGATTGTCTCCCCGCTGGTAAACTCGAGTATTTTTTTCCCTATCAGATAATTAGATAAACGTTCTAAATAATTAGAAATTACAGAAAACCAGTTAATTAAAATAAAATCTTTCATAATCTGAAATCATTATAATATCCCTTGACTTTAAATTATAACTTTTATATTATATTTTCCTTGAATTTCTAGGTAGACATAATAGGATACTTGAGAGGTGTTTCTTATTTTTCTTTTTGAGATAAAAAGTGAAATATATTCAGATTCATTTTTGAAAAACGTTTGGGTAGATTATACTGGGTGAACTGGGCTTTGAACCATAAAGTTGGTGGTTTCTTCGTAATTTTCATTATAATAATTATTGTTGTTTAACGAGGCCCTAAAATAGTTTTACCATGTAAACCCAGGAGAAACATCCGGACAAATATATTAGATTAGACCCAACAAATATATTCGATTAGGCCCAGGAGATGGATTCCAGTGCGGGAGATAGGAAGATCAATGGCTGAGCTTATTCTTAACCCAAAACCATCTTTTTTTCCTAGCGGCACAAAAAGATCAGGGCCAATATTTTAGTTTTCTCTATGCCCCTATTTTTAAAAATGAGTTCTTTAAGCATATGTTAATGAATATTTATATAAGCAAACTAATTAAAACAGACAATGCTATTAAGGTTTTCAGCAAAATTACATAAAATTTTTGCAAATAATGAGTTCCAAGTATACAAAACCTGTAAAGCAAGAAAGGTTTTGCAAAGTTTAAAGAAACCCACCAAACCGTCCTCAAGAGGCTGCTCTTTTTCCCGTTTCAACGGTTCTATGACAGCAATATGAGCATCTGTTTAAAAGCTAGATGCTACTGAAGAAACAAACAACCTCAATTCTAGCACCCAGAAGAAAATCGAAGTCGTGGGGCTAACTACTATATATCTTAATGGCCTCAGGAAGCCGTAACCACTTTTGAACTTTAAAGACAGCTGCTCTAAGGAGCCTATGGGGGTAAGTTCTCCTTCACTTACTAGCAGAAAGCTGCTCAAAAATTGAAGATAAATAATGCCTTTCAAAGCATTATTAACTCTCAAGAGCAAGCAACTCAATACAAGATTATCAGATAACCTCAAGTTAGGAAACAATCCATTTTCACGTTTGTGACATCAAGTTGTACAATTTCAGCTCTACAACCCAAAATTGATCCAACGCTGCAAATGCAAAAATAAACAAATAAAAAAAAAATGACAATACGGTATCCTCTGTTCAAGGAGGTAGCAGCATGCACAAATCACACCTTTGAAGCAGAGGAAAAGACCAGAAATGGAAGAAGCAAAACGTGATATTTCTTTTTTTGAAGCAGGGAAGACAATAGAATATATTGTGACATACCTAGGATGGGTGCGTCCAAGATCCCCATGAACAAATTCTTTGATGTACGTTCCAGCCTGCATTTCATTATGGTAGGTTAGAGTGATATTAGAATCAAATGTGGAAGAAAAGTCGACCTTAAACTAGGTCTCTCTGTTTAAGCCAATCAAAGGCCTCTGTTCATGATATTCAATGGTAGGCAAGGGCTTCCCTGTTATGATCTTTTCATCTTAATGAAGTACTTATCTTAAGCCCCTAAATCTAGCTATCCATTCAAAAAAATATATGCCGCTTACTCTCTTTTTTTTGTACCAATCAAATGTAAAACCATTCAAGCAGGAAGCAGTGAAATCAACAATGTAATCTTACTCTAATGTAACGACAATCAAGCATGATGAACACAATATCACGAATTTCGTGCATGAAAAAGATGAAATAAAAGAATACCTGTGTACATAGATGCAAAAGAAAATATTGGGAACTTCCAGCAATTCTCTCTATTTTCATCCTAAAATTCAAAAAACAGAAAGAGAGGAAATTCTTGGATGTGGTCTTAATTGTGAAAATAGGATATAATATATACAAATAGAGAAAAATCATACCAGTGAATAATCTTTTCACGGTCCAAAGGACTACGGCGATGTAACACCCTTATTGGGGTTCTCTGCAAAATTCTCTGCCCAAAACAAATAAAGCGGAAATTACAAACTAAAATTTGAAGCTGAATATTTATCTTGAGCTACATTAATCCCCATTACAAATGCAGAAGGTTGATAACAAATAGCATGCAGCATAAAAACTCACGACATCCTTAAGCAAAGACACAGACTGCAAATCTTCGTCTTTCAGCGGACGAGAAATCCACACTAGAGCGGCATATTGCTTCTGAGAATTACAATTATAACCATAAGCCTAATCCAGGTAAATACGGGATACAGGAAACCTGTCTGCAGTAAACAATGAACTCATCAAATTAAAAAGAAAATAGTATACCTGTTTCTCTGCTTCTCCCTCACGCATTAGGTCCCATCCATGACTACCAACCATTTTCAGATTTTTCACCCTAACCTGTATGAAAGTTTATTATCATGTATTTTATCATAATGAAATCAATTAAATAACTGACACAGAAAAATTGCTGCCATTCAACAATTACCAATTTATTTTCCAAGTTATTTATTGTTTTCTCTATATCTTTTACAAACAGTTCAGATGGGACTTGTCGTGCATTTTGCACCTCAACAAGAAATGGCCTGCCCGAACCCAACATTCGAACCTGAAAGAATAGTTTTGTATCAGAAAAATTATTTCAGCAATAAATTCCAAATAGGCAGTAAGGGTGGCATATCTCTAGTACATCAATATCCTCCCTGCCAGCAGCATGAAATTTGTAATTATCACCACGGCATGCCTGGATGATGTTTACACCAATAATTTCCTACAATGTTTAGGCACACTATGTTGGTTTTCCACAATCAAAATCAAAAGTAAGAAAAGTAAGAAATACAAGCTATTCAGCCATTTTACGCAGTACCTCAACAGATGCTTCCCCCATTCTTTCATCATCAATTATCCAGCGCGTTTGACTCACATTCCTTGAATACTGCCAGAAGAGTAATAGCATGAATTTCAGTTACACAAGCAAGTAGTTCAATCTTAGTTTATCATTACTTTAAAAGGCATCCGTGGATGCTACAGCCTCAGGTCATACATATCTGCCCATGGCTAATCCAAATAAAGGAAATCATCCTCACAAGGAATTTATATTTTGGGGCAAGCACAATATGTTTAAGTGATATATTACAAAGTGCAGAAGGCATGCATGCATCGACATTGAGTACCATGGCAATACATGCCACGTGCCCTTTTTCTTTCGAAAAGACATCAGTAACAACTTCATTACCTTCAAGTATCTTCCACCAAAATAGACTGGTGTTCTGTAGCAATAGACTGTAAAATGGCAAGGGTCATTTATCTACAGAGCAACAAAGAAAACCAAATAAGAATCAGAATCATATTAATTCTGATAAGACAAGTGTATTAAGTAAAAGTCATCAGTGAGGCAAGAATTTCTTTTCACCATGAAACAGAACAAACATGATTTATTAACTTAAATTGACCCACCATATGAATCAGCAAAAATTATCGTACAGATTAATTCAAAGATTTGAGCAGAGGAAGCATTCTTAATATAACTGGATCAGCATGAGAACAAATCAAATAAATTTTAAACATTTAGCATAAAAAATGAAGAAAATTGAGAGTTACCTTTTGTAGCAAGAATTTACAGCAGTTAGAGGATTCATTTTCTAGCGAATTGCTGAAAGGCCTTTCCCCAACTAGGTTGGGTTCACCCATAATAGGATCCAGACATTGGGTACAAGGAACCAGGGTCTCCTTGACAGATTCTACACTATTATCAGTGCCTACACCGGTCAGCAAACAATCACAGGCTATTTAGGCGAAGAAAGTGAGAAGGAAACAAAATATCAGGAACTTCTACAAGCTCTTAAAACAATCCATGACCAGGGAGAATTTATACGCTCATATAATCCTAAGAATTTGAAAGGACAACAGTAAATAAATAGCCTTCTAGCTTCACCTGCTTATTCTTGTTATTATTGACAGTCCTGAAAAGGCATGTATCCATACTAAAGGTATACGGAAACACACCCAAACTTGTATATATTCTATCTAAAGTATCATCTCTGTACCAGCCTTCCAGAAACAGAACATTTGCCCATAACCTAGTTGACTGCTACAAATTTCTTAATATTATTTTCAGCCACAATGATTTGGTTGTATATTTATATACTGGAACAAGTAAATGGATGTAACACAGGGTTCAACAAATTTTGTGGAAATGTGATTAACTACTGAGGGGAAAAAATTCTGGATTTTGGTGGAAGAAACAATCCAGAATGTACATGGAATAATCCTCATCAACCCTCTTCAGCAGTTTTTTAATGAACTATCCACCTCCTATTGCACAATTTGCTATTCTATTGAAAACTAGTATAATTTGCCACAGATTTTAAATATGAATTTGGCGTTTCCCGGGAATTCACCTTATGTCTAAAATATCTGGATGGCAAAGTAATATACATAAGAATGATTAGTTGAGATGGCTCTTTGCGTATACCCATCATCATAGAGTGAAAAAGTCATCAGTGCAAACAAAGCATACTGTCTGAAGTTACAGTATTTTTATTTATTTATTTTTACTACTCTGTCATAAACATCTTAATAGGAAGACTAGTGAATTCAAATGTGTATATTCTAAAATAATAATGTGTAAAACAATATGACACCAGGAAGATTAAAGCTTTTAAATAGAAGGGAAAACATATAGTTGGCTGGATGACAGATTTTTCCTAAAAAAATTAAATAGCATTTAGTGAACTAACTTAGACATGCCTGTTTTTCTTCTCTTGCAACTCCCTTTATCAACTGAAAACTTGTCAGCCTTTTTTGATGTTGTAGTTTGATTGTATGTCAAACGGATACGGAAAGAGCTCACACTAGTTTTACAATTCTGCAAAATTTCAACACTGTGAAAGGTTATTGGAAGACAAATCAATTTAAATATGGAATCTAGACATGTCTGAACTTGATACATATACGATCAGGTAAGTTCTGATGAGTCATAACTATTTTGCCATTGCAAAAGACATAGATAACACATACATATATAATATAATTTAAAACGTCACTTTTAAGGCTCTAAAAGTCATCCTTACCAGAAGACTTTCAAGAGAATTTACTAGAGAGAGTTTTAAGGCGTCTTTTACAGAAATGGATCCTAAATGTAACTTTTCTTGGAACCAGGGTTCATCTCCATACTTGATTTTCACGTACGACCTAAACAAATGTAACAAGAAAGCATGTCCCACCAACATTAAACACTCGAAGAAGGTAACAGACAATTAGCAGACATCAATACAAGTATATAAAACAATAAAATAATAAGGTTTTTTAAGTGAAGGTGAGAGTGAGGAAAGATTTAAAGCACCGCCGATACTTTTTCAAAATATGATACATCTAACTTGTAAAAGAATCCCAAACTTCAGCATATCACTTTATACATTCTTGAAATGTTCCAAATGGAAGGAAGACAGAAAAACCAAACGAGAGAAGCTGTTTTTTTGAGGGATGATCAAATTTTAGCAAATGTAAAGTGCGAATCAACTCTTACCAAACTGAGCAGTCATTTTCAAGAATATCTGGCGGTATGGAAACTTCGAGGGAAAAGCTATCAATTTGATGGCCCTCTTGTTTAACCGTGTCTGCAATCAAAACAGCCAAATCATGAGAACTATTCTTTTCCACCAGCATTGCTCTGTCATCATTAAATCTGAACTGCAGGATGCCTAAGCAAAGTCTGCAAAGTGTAGCCTCGGGTCTAGATTCCTTGGAACTAAATGAAATTTCACATTTTCTAAAATCACTATCCACCATATCTTTGCCCAAATCTGTTGGCTGTCCAAGTATGGAAATCAACATTGATGTTGACAGTGACAGACATGAATAAATGTGCCCTTGGACCCCAAACAGCCTCAAGATGCAGCGCACACAAATCTGCAACACAGTATGGTACTCAAAGATATGACAATATTCCACCATCACCGATGACATAAATAATAAATTCAAGACTCAGACAGTTTGCATTCTAAAAATACTACTTAAGATTACGGTTAAGATAAACAACACATAAAATTTAGAGAGTAAAGAACAATTTGATCAACTATTTTGGCGTCGCTAACCAAATTAGGCCGCATCAGACTTCTCAGATTATTCAAATCTGTAAGCCTGGCCTATAAACAACGCATAGGAAAAGGTGCCAACTCTAGACATTTATTCATGAGACCTAGATTCCAACACGAAAGCCAAAAACATAGTTGCACTCATAAATCCTCCTCTCATTTTGATCACCATATAAATGAACGCGTATGATAAAGAAATTACAATTGCATCATTACAGTAGCCTTGTAACGCTCATCAACATGCGTATTTTTAAACTTCATATTCACTCGAAAGTTGAATAAACTCTAAAGAACACTAGTTTCTGAATAGCAAACTAGGTTAAAACCCCACACTCTGACACAGTAACTAAATCAATTTTACAGCGTATGAATTTTGACATTGAAACTCGACTTGACGAATAACAGATAAAGTGAAGCAATAAAACGAACCCCGAGGGACAACAACTCCTTCACGGCATCGGAAGGCAAACCGTCGAAAACTTCTTTCGAAAAGCACGAGGCGTCTTTGCCGTCGCAGAGCTGGTTTTCAGCTTCGGAGCCGGTAGGGATAACATTCTCCAACTCCGGTTCCCCGATAGAATTCAAGGCTGCGCTCTCGTCCACCATATGGAAAGCTCTCTCTCTGAGCGTCGATAGCAGTAACTCTAGATCTTATGACGGTTTTGAAATTGAAGAACTAGAGAGGAGAGGCACAAAAGAACGCAAAACAAGTTCACTGAATCAACTGCCACTGGCCTTGCTAGTAGCAAGCAACGAGTCGCTACTTCTCTGCGACTAATAATAACGCGCATATGTAAGTGTGTATATATATTTTGTTTACGCGCCCGCGTTGTCTCCTTTGGAATGAGTTAAAAATTAGAAGTCGCGTTCATTTTAAAAAAAAAAGTCACGAATGCTTTACCTTATCGTAGTGTTATGGGGGATGGAATGATTCGTGATTCGTGCGGAGCGTTTGTTGGGTAAGTTGATTCTCATTGGTTATTAGCTATTTTTTCTAGTGACGAAAGCAATTTACTCGAAAAAAAATGAGAGTAATTTTGTTAAAAATTAAAAATTACCTTTAAAGTTTCAGTTGCTTGTTTCTTAGTAAAATCAAGATATCCACCTTTTGAGTTGAAAATCCAGATATCATTCACATTTTCGAGTTTCCGGTAAACTTTTTTTTTTTTTTTTTTTTTCTTTTGATAAGGGCTATCTATATTAACAACGTTAAGGAGGTTAATCATATAAATGTTAAGTCGAGACTACCTAAAAGATGATCATACATACACATATGAACAAAATAGCTATAATACAAAGAAAGCAGTCATATATGTTGATATAATAACCATGATAAAATAAGTCAAATATTTCATATAATATGTGAGGAATAATATCAGAATCCGTCAATGTTTGGAATCTTTTGTTAAATAACTTGTCGTATGATTTTTGAAAAAAAATAGCTTTAATAAAGTAATAATTCCTTACACAGTATAGTATTTATAACAAAATGGTATATATGGTGGTCTGACATTAGTGCCATCATCAACAATCAACGAAAACTGTGATATGGCAGTTATTATACCCAAGTATCAGATTAACAGCTAAAGCCTAAAGTAACAAATTTAAATGTCATATATAATAAAGAACAAAAAAACAAAATCAGAACAATACGTCGTGGTTTCTCTGTGGTCTCAATCCCTTCCTCCTCGACTCAGCACTTCTACGCTCATGCCATGCCTTCTTCAAGTTTTTTTTTCTCCTTCCTTCCTTTCTCCCTCTTAACAATGGCGTCACTGTCCTCACTCTCCCTCCATATTTTCCTCTTTCTTTTAAGGATGTGTTTGGGAGTTTTAAATATAATAAAAAGAGAGAGGAAAAAAAATTAGATAATTGAGGGTCTAATTTCAAAAGAGAAATTATTTATAAAATTTTCATAATTTTTCTAAATTACTGCTCAAATCATTTTTAAAATTTTCTCAAAATAAAGTGTTTTTTTTTTTTTTTTAAAAAAAAAAGTTATTCATACATCTTCATATACACATATATAATATTTTTTATAATTATAAGAATTAATTAATATTTTAAATAAAAAATAAAATCCTCCCATGCTCCTTTCCCCCTTCTCCTTCCATCCCCTCCAAACTAAACTCGCAAACATAGCATTGGACGCGTTTCATGTTAAAGCAACACTCTGGAGACAGCGCAACTAGTCATGAACTCTGAGGTGATGTTTCATAATTATGAAGCTATAATTAAGGATATTAGAAAGCGTCTATTAATCATGTACTACGTGAAAGCCAACCTCAGAGTCGCCAAAAAACTTCGGCTAGGCTAAAGAGCATGGTAGACATAGCATGATTAGAATAAGATAACTTAAAGATATTTTTGTATAACATAGTGAAGCAGTCAACAGGAGAGTCTACATTATATACATACATATTATTGCATTTATACAATAGATTTTCGGACAAAAGAACCACCTCGTTTCTTAAATACTAAAACAATGAGGTATTATTTCAAGGGGCTACGTGCAGTTATATTCCTTACAGTGGTGATTTAAAACCATGCAGATCAACATAGCCAGAAAGGACTGCCCGGTTTCTTTCTTTCACCTTTGTCCGATATACAACCCTGCAATTATCGAGGAATTAGGGAATGAATTCTCTAGTTATCAATAATGCATTGGAAGAAGGGCAAAGGAATCTTATAGATGTCGTAAATGGGGATTCTACCTCAAGCCTTGTAGCCACATTTCAGTAACTAAAGTTTCGCCCGGGTAGACATGTAGAAGAAAACGACCTGATATGCCTTTTATTAAATCTGGATCTCCTCTGCATATACATTTGATGATCGCCCTAACTGCATATCCAAGGGTGCATAGGCCGTGTAGTATCGGCTGCGAGAACCTTTGGCAATAAGAAAAAAATTAGTCTAGTCCCAATAGCTTAATAAGCTTCGTATCGCGGGATTTCACCAAAAAGACGGAATAGTGAGAAACTGATACATCATAGAAAGAGCTAAACCTTCATTCATTTGAGAAATCCTATTTACTCGCTTCAAACGAAGGTAACACTAGTATAACGAACGTCAAATCACAGTTCATGGCTGAACCAAAAACAAAAATCTCATTCTACAAATTCAACAAGCAGACTCAACTCCGAAGAGAGAGAGAAGGGGGTTAATTATAGTCAGGTTGGAGTTTCAGGTATTTTTAACCGACCTGCTTTCTGAACACAGGATGAGAATACTAACCCGGCGACTTTTGCAATCACTGGGTCTGAATGCAGAGGGTTATAATCACCAGATAGCCTATAAAGCAATGCCTGGAGAAAGCAATAGAGGCTCAGGAAAAATTTAGTAATTCATACAGAAGCATACAGCGGAGACAGTTAAGCATGTCGAATTAAACTATCAACTAAACCATGTTTGTATTCCTTAAGAAAAGGTAAAGACACTAACATCCATGTAATAGGTATGACTTCTATTAAATTAATTTATAGAAACACCTTCACTGATATGCTAGTGTCCATAACTTGCAAGCATCCATAGAAATAAGAGAGATTAACTGAGAAGGCAAACTAAGCCAAGGCATAGAATCTTACAATCAAAGACAAAGAAGCACAAATCTTCTATTTGTTACTTAGGAGTTCCTATTCTAAATTTATTTGTTTACGTGTCGTACTATTCTATTGAATTTCACATTGTTCAGTGAGCTAAACCAATTGGCTTCCTATATTTCTTTACTGCAATCATCAGAGTTGAAAGCAAGATTCTTATGAAGTTGTATCATGAGTTAAATTGAATCGCACAAGTGCATTACATTAAAAACAGAAACATCAACTATCAACCAAATAGTAATGAAATGTTCCTTCAACAAACAATTTCATGGATATAGTAATCAAGGAAAAGGAGTATACAGGGTGCGACACAGTGGACAAGCAGAGGTGGTAATTAAGTTACAAGTCGAAAAGCTGTTGAAATAACCAAGTCTGATATAGAGGAGGGGGCTGAACCTGTACACTAACTATACACCAATGAGGAATCACACGACATGTTATCTGCCGTTTAAGATGTTACACGTTGGTTCGAAATGGAGAAGATAAGGATCTCATAAGTTGCTTCCCGAATAAGATATGGAAAAGATAACAGAAAAAATGGGGGGAATACCGAAATAGCATGAACATGGAGTGTGGTCGATAAACAAGCTGATTCAATAAAATTGAAGAATTATACATACCTGCGATGAGTGAGTTTGATCGTCAAATACGGAAAAGGGTTGACTTTCTGGAATTTTCACTGTTGAAGGCTGCTGAGATGAATAGTTTGAGTAAGAAAATGGGTTAGAAGACTTTGAGAAGCCACCAGCACCACGTAGATAGATAGCCATCCTGCAAGCAATATGCTACTTGAGTATGGTGGCAAGAAATCATTGGATGAGATGTTTTGATAAGTCTTAACCTGTTCATGCATAATAAATCCCCGGACTCTTTCTCATAACTTTTTGTTTCAATCTCCAAAATTGCTGCTTTACCTGAAATTAAAGCAATGAGATCCTTTCTTTAGGAAACTAATCTACAAGTTTCCATAGCTTAGACTCCTTAGAATATATGTTTCCTAAGGAGGAGAAATTCTATAACATAAGTACAAAAGAGCACTAACTAAAAAGAGTTTTTGCAATTCAACCTTTATCATGTAGTCCAGCAAGAGTGAATTTATTATGTATCTGCAAGAACAATAAAATATCATGAGTCCATCTGGAAAGAAGAAAGGAGAAATCACAAAGTATAGACACGTCATACACACAGGCAGGCTGATCATATCATATGGAATGGTGAAAAATATCTATGACTATCTCTAGTGATAAGCTATCTGCTGGTGCTTAATTGCTATAAGAAATAAGATTTATCCCTATTTGATTTGCCAATAAGATCACTCAACCTAACTAACCTGACACGATGGTTCACACACAATAAAGCGAAGACTGAGTCCTAACATGTACGATACAGAAATTTTCATCAGAAATATTACCTGAGCAGAGGAAGGAAATGGCTTGTATATTTCTATGTATTGTTGTCCATGCAGCAGAAGACGTGGATCAAATCTGGTAGAAATGAAGTTTTATTTTTGGTACACTAAAAAGAAAGGGTGAAAAAAAGAAAAAGATAGCAATATGACTTAAAACTAAAGGGGAGTAGAAGAAGCGAAGGAATTATATATTAACCTACTTAATAAATCTTTAGTCTAATATTATATATATTTAAGTTTAACGAAAGATACAGGATGCACATATATTTTGAATGTTATAAGCACTCACTGCAGCCCTGGCAGTCCAGCAGCACTTGGCAATGATTCAAGTGAAAATAGAGCAGCAAACGTGGGCAAGACCTATGAAGAAGGAAACGATGCATGGTCAAGGGGTATCAATAAGTTTTGAGACCATCTCTCATCCTAGAAGTATTTTGCTAGTTTTTTAATGTTAACAGTGACTGCCAAGCATGAGCGAATTATCAAGAATACTACAAACGTCGTCGGTGAAGAAATCTGATATCGTAAACATTGATCAAAAATACCTTAATGAACTTCTGACCGTTTTCATGGTAAACATATTTTAGCTCATCGGCATCCACGGCATCTTGTGCACATGCCCCGACACCTAAAGCATAAATTGCTGCATCCCTGTTCAACATGTGCATTGCTAACATCAATTTCTTAAGTTGTATCCCTTTTTTGAGCAGGCGAATTTCGCATTACACAGAGGTAACTCCACCAATAGAAAAAGCTTCCCATAGTCTTACCTTTCAGTGTAAGAGTATGTGGTCTACAGTCCATTCCGTCCGTGCAATCAAAACGAGAACAAAAATTTTAGACTGAATTTCAGAAAGCCCAAAAGGTAAAGGGTTCTACAGATTCATCAATAATCGATCAGGTATAACTCGTTCTCTTTTTCACAAACCAGAACTTAAATAAATAGACATTTTACAAGTAATTTGTCCACCAAAAGAGTTGCAAAGCGACGTGTGGGCCAGGGAATCTATTCGAATCTCTCTCCTAGTATCTCTTGATTGTTGGTTGAGGAAAACATGTGGTTCCAATCCATACAGGGACTAGATCAAGTAGTACAAGAATATGGAAGAGAGATACCTCAGGGAACTTGTGAGAAAGGATAGGTGTAGGATCGAAATCTGATGCACTCGCCATCAAGGCCCCGTAGTCTGAATTATTCTCTGCCTTGGGAAAGTAACGCTCAATCGTCTGCCTAAAGTGGATTTAATCGATTATCAGGCAACCGCAAAAGTAAAACAGCACTGAGCTGAGACTTGCTGGCTTGGTGGACCAGATTTCAGACTCCAGGCTCTTATAGGATAAGGATCGAGATTCGAGACAATTAGTTGCAGTTGCGTATGAAATTTGCTATGCTCTTTATCTTTCTGTTTTTTTTCTCCCTTGAAGATGAGACAATACAACGTAGGTAGAACCACATAGGTATTGTCAAATGATATCGCGCGGTTCAAGGAAAGACTGGTGCCCCGTGACCCCTTCCCGGTCTAATTATGGCGCTGATAGAGTATGGGAAGGTCACATCTCTAAAATAAACAAGTTACCATGATGAATGACTTAATCTTTTTGTCATTTTCTTTAATTCATAGTAGTTTTTTTTTTTTTTTTTTCTTGGACATAAGTTTCATTTTGTAGCCGATAATAATTAGTTAGGATGGTTGAACATTGAATCACATCGAAATTCGGTAGTTACTATTTAGGTAGCTCCCACCGATGCCAGCATCGCAATTTTGTTGTATACACTGATACTCTTATTTGTCGAATAGTACTGCAGGAGGAAAACAGCATAACATTTTATTACATGTTTTGACTTTTAAGACTTGAATTTATTTTGAGCACTGAGATCATGTAAGGAAGTCATACGCGATAGATCAATCGACATTGAAAAGCCTGAATTTCAACAGATCGCATTAAACTCTTCAACTCTAGGAAAAAACCCATCGCCAAATGCCTTACAATATAATAGCAAAACATGAGAAACTATAAAGGGAATATAATAGTATTTGTTTTCTCTTGAAAAGAATGTGACCCCGAGCTGGGGTCATATAATATTATACACGTTCATTCCATCCAATCACAAATTAGCCAAAGCACCCAAGAATAAATTTAGACGTAAGCATTACTCTTCATATACTAAAGCTAGAATGCCTACCCGGCCCATTAGTGGATCATTTGAAGTTCAAAGGGGTCGTGTGTGCCTCCCTTTTGCCCTACCACAAAGAAGTGCATTCTTTGGGATCGGGTACTCGTCTCTGAGTGAGATTGATGTTGTATAAACGCGTAAATAGAACTGTTGCCCAAGGTATTGTCGCACCCAAAACTCGGACCTCAAGTTCCACATTCCCACATTGTCAAGTGCAACATATATGGCAGTCCAAGACTTTGGATATACCTGCACCAATCAATCAATCAAGAATGCAAAATTGCGTTATCTGCAAATCACTGACTGAACCACAATTGAATACTAACTCGGAATAGAGTTCAATTTGGTTTGGACTTGGGCCAAGTGGCACATATCTCATTCTCACCTGAGTGGTGCAACGTGCAATTGCATCTCGGAGATTGTACGAATTCCTGCTAGATGTTGTCCACTGTCCTCCATCCATGCTGCACGTTTGAAAAGCTTTAACAAGTTAATAAAGCAGAGATAAATTTCTCACTTATGTGTGTATGTATATAGAGTTATATACACACCCAACCACAAAGAAAGAGTAGCCATCGAGATGATAGCTCTGAACAATGTCCTCGTCATTTTGGAAAACAATCTCAACAAATGCTCTATAGTCAGCATGCATTACGGATGTGTCCTGGTATATGCCACCACCAGTGGGCCTGTCAGATATGCTTCCCACACGGAAAACGCCTGAGATTTTGAAATAGTCGGCGACCTTAAGAGGAGTATCTGGGGCAATGTAAGACACGCTGTTGATTGCATATCTTTGCTTGCCATTCACTTGACCAGCTGAACTTGACAGTATGATGGTTTTGGTTGTGTTGATGAGACCGTAATGGTAGGAACCTTGCGGATTAGGCCTTGGTCCACTTGCTGTAAGGTTAGTCCTGTAATAGGCAATGTCAAATATTTGCTATATAAATCTAGATGGAGAGGAATTTAGGTAACTTGATTCAAGTTCTGAGTTCCAATTTCTGTCCAGTGTCATAAAAAGAAAAAAGAAAATTGCAGTGAAGTTGGTTGCTTTTGCTTTCAGTTTCTTGAGGTCCTTATATGATTGATAGAATGTAATACTAGGTTGTGGAGAAGAAAATATATACCTGATAGAACGAGCCTGATTGAGGGACCAGTCGACTTGGATGGTAGGTCCACCAGGAGGTGGACCTGAAACTGGACCTGCAGAGTTGCTGTAGCGAAGAATTCCAGTGGTGGTGAGGACCTGAGAGGTGAATCTCGAGGAAACCACAATGTAGTAGTCCTGAGCAGGCTGATCTGCGGTCACCAGAACTGAATAAGATTGACCAACATGAACGTCCAATGAGGAGTACGTATTTTGAAGTGTGTGTGTTCCTTCCACTTCAACCAGCTTCATTTTGTGGTTTTGAATGCGGAAGTTGAGAGAATTCTCCAACCCCACATTTGATATTCTTAGTCTGTAAGTCTTCCCTGTTGTAAAAATGATCACGGTACATATGGTCATTGCAAAGCAAATGTGAAACAGATTACTCATTTCAAAGTACAAACAAATATGTACAAATTCTGTGCATGATTTTCAAACAAGAAAAGTCATTGAAGAGAGTCTGCAGGGTCCAGTACTCCAGCTGTTGCTATTCAATTATATAATCTTAGGATAAGAAATGCATACCTTGTTCGACATTGAAGGATGCTCCGTTAGGTCCTCGACCATTGATGAGGATTCCATCAGGAAAAGGCAACTTGTTACCATCATCAAGATGGGCTCTCAAAGTCTGAGCATCACAACAGAAATTTGTTATGCTCTATGGTTGGAAGGAACAGGATGATTAAAGTTTCATTAAAACGAGTTATTGCATTTCAACTGACATGCAAAACGAGGTTGTCATTTTTGGAGCAACCCACATAGTACGTGCTACACCAGTCAGCTGAAGGATGAAACTAAGCTAGTTAGTTCTTATAATCAACTAACTATGATGGGCTCAAATATCAGGCTAAGTTCCTGATGGACGCGATTGAATCCATTTGGTTCAAGGGTCCTTCGGTAGTTTGGTCAGTGTAACAGTTTTGGGCTGTTTCTTGAAAAATTAATGCTTTCAATGTGGAAGTGGACTGAACCGAATTCATTAAAATGATATGTCGTAAACTACTTGGAAGTAGTGAAGATACAAAAATATTCTAGAGACAGCTGGAACTGGTTCAGGAAAGGACAACACGACTTGGTAGATTCTCTGTAGGAAGAAGTCAGATTACACGTGCCCACTGATAAAAACTGATTCGGTTACAGTATATGTCGTATTAAAATGAGTGTCTGTACGACTACACATCCGACGAAAAGGTCTTAGGGAAAAAAGTATTCAATTAAGAGTATAATTACTCAAATTTAATTTGTATTTTACAATAAAGTTTACTATTATTTATATCATCGTGTAAGTACAAGAAATAAAATAAAAAATTTCAAATAAATTTTTTTTACGAAGCTAGAGTAATTTACTAATCTTTTTAACAAACATAACAATTTAAACAATAATTCCCACAAATATAAATAATTTTTCTTATTAAATTAAAAGTTAAAAGAAATTTTTACATAATTAAATATTGATTAAATTTTTTATTGAATTTAATTTTTATAAGTAAATAATTTTTTATATCGAATCCCCTGACCCACATAATCGATATGCAAGATGAAGTTTTTTTCTGATGGGTTTTCTTATGAAAAAATCTTTTTGGTGGTTAAAAATTAAAGAAAAAAATATGATAAAAACAAAGGGGGAAAAAAAGCGAAGAGAGAGAACGTGAACAAGTGCGTACGAGAGGGTAGGAGGATCATTCTATATACGTGGGGTATCTGGGGCAAATTAGTTTGAAGACATTGCCAACAAGGAACCAAGAAGGCAGATTGGTTGTAGTTTGAGAAAGGGAAAGTAAATGTTTTGCTGCTCCTGGGCCCTCCTAATCTCACCATGGCCATCGTCACATTCTATTTCTATTTCTATTCTAATTCTAATTTCCAACGGGGAATAAAATTAAAGAGAGAAAAAGGAAAACAAAGATTATATATTTACCGTGTGGTTGGACTTGTACCAGTCTCCAATAAGAACGGTGTAATCGCCGGCGGGATCCGGGAAGGGGACCGGGATTCTTGGCCTGCTAAGTATCCTAATGCCTCCAAAACCACCGGCTGCTTTGTGGAATGCAAGAGATGGGAAGTAATAAAAGCTTCCAATCTGATCCTTCACTTGAAGAATGTAAGTGAAATTCCCGCCCGGTGGGATGGGACATGTGGTGCCGAATACACCATCTTCGTATGAATTCCTTCTCTGTTGCACTCCGTTCCTTTTAGTCAAAATCCAACGGTGAGTTCACACATACTATTTCGACTTGGAAATATAAAAATAATGCAGTCACACCAACTGATTTCATTAAAGTTCAGCCGCAGCCCGACAGCAATTCGCAGCTGATTCTAGGGCTTCTCAATCAAATGCCAATGTCATTTTCCTCTCAATAATAATCAATGATACGATACGAAAAGTGAAAAAAATCGTTACCTCCCTAAATCAAAGTCATTCCATCACGACCAAAAACACAGGACCGTCTTTTTCTTTCTCTCCAAACAGACCTAGAAGTAGTTGTTCGTAATTCATTTACAATGGCCTGATCTCTATTCTCAGTACTGTAGCGGTGGATGACAGCCAAGCAACAACCAAATGGCCCATAACATTAATTAATTTTTGAATCTTAACAGAAACTGAAATGCTAATCATGGCAGATTTCCTCTTCCTGCTTTTTTATATTCATTCTTTTAATGAGATATTATTATTTATTTTATATTTTTAAAAATATTTTTAATATTTTATCTTTTAAATTAAATATATAAAAATTAAATAAGAATTTTTTAAAAATTTATTAACTACCCTTAAAATAAAATATATATATCTTATATTTTCAAATTGACATTTTCTAAACAATATCTTAAAATTTTAAGGGGAGGGAGTATTTTATTTTCCATTAGCAATCCAATATTAGTACTAGTTTAGTTGCTTCTTACTTCTATGCAGAAAGGTAAAATGCTGATCAATCATTGGTCCAGATGATGACTTTCGGGTCAGTGATAATCACTGTTTGCATATATCCATGGGACACGGCGTCTAACATAAATAGTAAATTCCTTCACTCGTTCATAATTACCCACTAACAAAATCTTAAAAAACCACTTTCTTTGAATATGAAAATAGTCAAATACAGGAAAATAATTTATTAGTATTATAACTCGTACTTGTGTGCCAGATCTGGATCCGTGACCGCACAATTGATCCATCACATGCATATTTCAGATCTTGCAGTCATGGTCATATGCCTCAAAATAATAATAAAAAAAAAAGTACTAAAAAAGGAATGTGAAACCAACCAGAGCATCAAATTTTCTTCTCGCCTCAAATCTTAAAGCATCCTTCAGGAGAAGGAAAGCTTTATTTCAAGGGAATTTAAAAAAGGAAGAACTCTTAAACCGGATTGCTTTGATGTGTAATCAATCAATCACAAATAAGGAAAAAAAAAAAGGGAAAATATGGCGGATTGAAGGAGTGCAAAGATCTTGGATGAAGGGAAAAGAGAGTACCAGGAAATGAGAAAGGGTTCATCCAAGCTGTTGAAGACATTGATAATGAGATTGTCATTGGTAACAGAGTGAATGTCTGGACCTGGGAATTGCCCGTTGATTAGTATTCCCTGAAACAAACGCATTACATTGATTTAGATCGAATAATAACAATGATGAAATGGGACTTATATTACATTGATTTAGATCGAATGATTGCATTGATTTATATACACAAATAAGATTGATGAATTGAACAGTATAAATATGCAATGAAAAAGAGTGAGATTTAGGCACACCGTTTGGCGAACTCCAAGTGGGTAAATGTCTCCATAAGTAACATTCCAGGTGAAAAACCTGTAGGGATCTTCAGCCCAAGTAATTGCAAAGAAAGAAACAGTGAGACATAAAAGCAGGGCGCCAGCAGCTGCTCCCGCAATGTTTAGCGGCATTTTTCTCTACTCAATTGAAATCAGAGACTCTGCCTCTCTTTGCTAATGCGTAATATACTCTACTGGCAGTGGAGAGAGAGAGAGAGGAGATAGAGGCTATGATTAGGGTGAGATTGTAGACTTTTAAGTGCGGTACAGAGGTGAGAGGTGTTGTGATGTTTATAGCCGTGAAAGAACGAAAAGGAAGAGAGGGAAAAATGGTAAGAAACGAAACTAGTTTTTTTTTGTCTTCAAAGAGAAAGACGGGTGTCGGTGGTGGGGTCGTCCTCCAAGTGAGCTTACTGGAGGAAGTATTTTGAAGTATGCGTGTTTGTTTGTCTCCCACGTGGGTTGGGTTTTGTTGTTACAAGTGTGGGGGATGGTGGTGGTTTTGTTTTGATGCAGAGCAAACATGTGACGAGTTAAAACACCAAAGGGCCCTTCTTGGCGAATACAGAGCAGATGCAATGCAGTCACGTTGACATTGGCATTCCCACTTTTAATTAATTGCGGCCCTTCTTCAAAGCCGAATCAACGTTTGTTTCATTGTTTCTCGCGCACATAAAAATACCTATGCCGTTATGGTTATGGACACCCGGGCCCGGCAGATCCAACTTCCAACCGGTGTTTACCATACATACAATACAGCTAATAACAGCTCTTTCCATTTCTATTTTATTTTATTTTCTTTTCTTTTGTTTAACACACAAATTACCATATATTACAAAAATAAACTATAAAACTGCTAAATAAGAAAAAGGAGGAAAAGAAGTTACATGAAGATGGTATCAAACCTTTAAGGCCAATACTTCACCGCAAATATTTATTGCTTCTGGAACCCACGAATAAAATCTAGCAACTTGTTCTGCCAAAATTTTAAAAAATAACTTGTCCACATTCATGTAAAGGCCGACAGAAGGATCCATGCTTATCCTTCAAAAATATTTTAGAATAGACGATATAGCAAAACGCATGCAATGTAATGCACTAATGACAAAGTAATCGGACTCCCTATCTAGTCACTATTTTCCAGTAACAGGGCGTAGAATCCTAAAGTAAACAATAATCATCATTGCTGGTCAGATATCAGGTAAAGTTACAAGTTAGAATTAGGGATGGCAATTTCACCATTTGGACCAATATCTCTTGGAAATTCTTTTTCGGGCAAAGATTGGAGACTTGTTATCCTTTGTGGGGTTAGTGGTAAGAGTAAATTTTTTCCCGCAAAGGGACAAGAATTTTACTTTTCGCCCACAAGAACTTGCATAAGTTTAAATTACTAAAATACTCTTATATATTTTAAAAAATATATGATAACACGAGTACTATAATAATTATATATAATAATTCTAAAACACTTCTATCTAGTCTTGTTAAATTATTTATTATGAATAACCATTTATTTTTTAGAGATAAAGTTTATTTTTTTCTTTCCTCACACTTATTGCTACCTTCCGTCAGCCATCATTGCCTTTCTGCCACCCCTTAATAGCTTCACCGTTTTTTCATATACTCTGTTGATACTTAATTTATTTACGTAAGAATTCATTTTTACTGCTTAAATTTATATTCAAAAAATATTTTTAAATATCTTAAGATTCAACCTATGAAATTTTTGATTCAATGCTTCCTGTTTAAAAGTTATCTTGACTCTAGTATTTGTTCGCTAAGAAATTGTTCACCTTTTGCCACCTAGAGCCTTGGTTTCTCTGTTATCTTTCACTTAGAGCATTTACAGCGATTAAACTCACAATCGTTGTATCTTTATTGTTAGGTAGAATTTATTAGCTATGTGATTGATTATGAATCTAAATTATCGTTTATTATTGAGAAAAAATAAATTTACCTTCGAATTTTTTTTTATTTTACATATATTTTCTTTTCATTTGTTATTCGTACATATTAAGTCGTTCAAAGAACAAATTTATTCCTTTTCATTCAACTTATTAAAACTCTAATAATAAAATTAAAGTTACAATGATATATAATTTTGTATAATAATAAAAAAAATAACCATTAAAGATGATCTTAGTAGCTTTCCAACAATGATGGTTTACTATTTTATAAAATTCCCGCGAATCTACACGTTCCTGCGAAAATTGAGGACAAAGGCAAATTTTTCCTCAGACTGCAAACAATAGTAAATTTCTCATCATGGTCGAGGACGGGGGCACCGCTGCCCGCCCCACCCCGCCGTCATTCCTAATCAGAACTCAAAAAGTCAAAAGAATGGAATAGGCATGGGCTTCACTTAATAGACCTTTCCAAATGACAGTCCGAAAATAAAGCCACCCATCAAAAGAGCCAAAAATTAGAATTATAAATAGTACTATAATATAATAATTTCCATCCTTCAAGTCATGCAAATAGAAGCAGGTAGGCAGCAGCAAAGTAACATGCGGTTCTGAAGCGTCAATGGCCATTGTATGGAGATGGAGAGCGGTCCCCCATTTGGCATAAGATCTCGTCTCATTTGCATGTGACATTATTGCCTTAACACGCCATGCCATCTCTTCAATATTTGATACAGTACCTAATTTACCCCCATTAAAAAGGAAGCCATATTCTTCCGATATTCATCTATAAACTATGAAATTATAGAAATAAACAAATAAAACAAGCAGTTAGTTACCTGGCTGGTTAGTGCATCAACAAAGTGTTGAAGTAGATTAAGTCTATTCCAATCCAAATGACTTAAATTTGAAACTTGCAACAGTGTTTACTTCATGCAATGGTACAACACAAATGGAAAAAAGAAATAAAAATCTTTATAGATGAATATATTATTTAATATATAAAGAATAAAATAAAATTCTTAATAAAATAACAAAAATAAACTCTTATAATTTTTAATAAATAAATTTCACTCAATGTAATAAAAACATTAACCCATTTAAAATAATTAAAATGATCATAAAAATAGTTCAATACCACTAAATATTTAACAATATAAGAATAGACCAAACATATACAATATAAAAATCAACCATTCTAAAATTTGTCAAATCCATAGATCACTCTTAAAGCTTTTATTAGGAGAAATTTACCTACTTTCACGTGGAACATTAATTATTAATTAATCTTATACCTAAATGAACGAGAATACTTTTCAACATGGAAATAGAAGTCGACCAAAAAAAATTCAGAGGCTGTCTAGTCCAGATTTATTTAGGTATTACTAAGCTGGATAGGGGGCCCTCCCACCGCAATTAGCGGCCATGTTCCATTCAAACTGTACAGGCAACAGAAGAATGCTGGTTGCTATGGGGTCTTCTTACTTCTTCTTTTTTTCTCTCTCTGAAAATAGCAAGTTACGTGAATAATAACAACAGCCCCTTTTAACAGATGCTAATCCAAAAGTAAATAACTTAATCAATTTTCCACTCATAATCGTAACTGTATTTTGTTAGATAAATAGAAGGATTTTGCAATAAAAAAAAAAAAAACTACTCTTAAATACCAAAACCCATTGAACGTTGAGATCTAAACTTCTCCGGAATGAAAAAGCATGGCTTAAGCAACAACTCCATCCACTCTTCAAGTACATTTAATACAATCCCTGTTACAAATACATACATATAATGTACACGCAGGCTGTCTTGGTACCAAAATACTGCTAATATCGTATTCCTATTCCAAAATATCTAAATCTGAAAGCTTTTTAGAAATTTATTTTAGAATTGGCTTTTAAAAAATCTAGAAAATCTGAAAGTTTTACTAGATATTTTTTATTTCTTGAACTGTTTACGAGCAGGCTCAGACGTCCGACCCAAAAATTCTTAGAATGTGTTAGAAATATGATCCCTAAGCCATCTTATGGCTTGACGGAACCATGTATGATTTACAAAGCTAATACTAAACTATCAAGTTTGGGTTATCACACTTATTCAAAATGCTATCATCAAACTGAAACATATCAAAGAACGCGAACAGAAAACAGAAGTTCTGACCATTTCTTACAAGTAGACTTAGAACGCGAACAGAAAAAAGCACTTGCCGACGACTGGACTTAGACTCATCAGACTGTGCATGAGAAATTTACATTAAAGGAAATAGTGATACCTAGAAGAAAGCCAGAATTCACGGTATCCGCAAACAATCCTCTTGGCCGAAGATAAGGATAGGAGTCTAGAGAAGCTTCGTGGAATAGAGAAGCTACATTAGCGATTCTAGCTCCTCCTCAGGCAATGGATTCGGTACTTCAGCCTCAAAGACCTTACGAACGCTTCAAAGCAGAATTCCCGTCATGGCGAAGAATTGAAAGAAGCTGTCTTTCGCGTTGGCTGGACAGGGGAGGCGGAGCCCGTTGGGGCTGAGGAGGAAGCCATGGAGAAAGAGTCACGCTATTGTCACCGGTATCCTTCGAGATCCCCGAAATTTGCCTTATTTGGATTAGGAGAAAACCGGAGTGGAAAAAAAGCTAAAGAGGAAAAATGAAAAAAAAAAATATATATATATTGTTTTGATAGAAAACAAAAAAGTAGGAAAATTTTACTTTATTTTATATTAATTTTTATAATTTAAAATTATTTCATAATTATAGTCAATCTTATATAATAATATTTTTATTTATTAAATTAACTATTTTTTTCTCTATTTTCTTTTATGTCCAAAGAAAGCATGAGACAACTTTTTCAACAAAACCTCACTAAAAATCCTATTATTTTTTTTTTAATCATCAGTAAAAGCCTGAAAATTTGATAAAAGCAGGTGACTCGTGTTTAGTTAGGCGTCATATTTTAGGATTTTATAAAAATATTAAATTTTATAGGAATAAAATTTTAATGTAAATAAATTTAAAAGTAAATTATTAAAACATATTTTTTGAGCCATTAACACAAATAAATGTTTAAAGTGTATTATCACGGCAAAGTACCCCATTTTTGAGAAAGAAATACAACTTTTTTAAGAGAACAGTTATTTCAGTATTTTTGTTGTATTAATGTCATAATTTATTTGATACGTAGATATAATAGAAATAAAGTATCCTTATTTAATAGAAGGAAATACAAAAAAAATTGACAAAGAACAAGAGAAATTAATGTATTACCTTTGGGGGAAATTTTGAGTACTTATATACACATCTAGTTTATTAGGGAACATTTATTATTTAATCTATTTTGAAAAATTAAATATACAGATAAACAATTAATCATAATAAAATATGATTACTAAAAGTTATAATGTCATAATTAATTAATTAAAAAATATTATACTAAATAAAAATAATTTAATCTAATATTATATATAAATATTCAATAAGGTGTCATAAAAATAAAATAGTATGTACAGATAACATTTCACTTCACAATTCTCTCTTTTTCTTTTTTCTTTTTTGGAGTGCAAATTCTTCTATTAAAAGTTAACTACCAGATATGATTTATAAAATGAATTTTGACAAATAAAAAAAAAAAAAAGTGGAAAAACTAAAAAAGGGAAGTGGAACGCCCAGTGTTTTGATCTCACATATGAAACAATTGTCTCGCGTTAGGTGTCGTATTAAATTTTCACCCGAAAATGTTCTGAAAGCCTTCAAAATGATCCAGATAAACAGAGAATCAGGGACGTCAAATCCCTTGTTTTAGACAGACAGGTTCGCAGTTTGTGACACCATACCGAAACAATGAGGAAGAGAATAAGTTATCCACACAGCTGGAATTAACACTTATCCGGCCCAGGTTCACCATTAACTCGCTCACTTAAATCACGTCGCAACATCTCAACATATTCCTGCAAAACGAATTGGTTTCAAAAGTTTTAAGAAAAGTGATCATGCACGAAACTTTATCTGCAAAAGTTGTCCATATGCTAGGCAGTGCATGAAGCAGCTTAAAGCGAGCACATACTAACAATCAGAGAATACTCACACTGGCAAGGCCGTCATCACAGCATAACTCTTCCAGAAGAGCATTAGAAGTACTTCCACTGCCAGACAGCTGGACAGCATTTTCAGCCACAGCACGGAAAACAACAGCAGGGGGACTCCGGCCCTCAATCGTCCCCGCCATTGGTTGAACGTTTATCTGGAACATGAACAAGACAAGGAAATAGTCGTAAACATAACTACTATTATGGCATTTAGAACTCTAAACCCTAAATCCTAAACTCATTTTTATCTTTATCTTCATCAAGGTATCTAGGATACCAAGGTATCCTGCATCCCTGAGTTAAACGTATACGTTTGGCACACATGTTCAAACTGTGATTTACGTATCCCTAGTTTTGTATTAGTAAACCAGTCAAATTATGGCACGGATATCAAAGATTCCTCCCAAGCATGCAATATCAACAATTGCAGGTATGTTACTCCAGAGACCTCGTAATCTGGCACAGCATCAAGATGTAAAAAGGGCAGGATATTTTAATGATATTTGACAGTTGCCATAAAGGACTATAACTACAACAATACAACGGACCAGAAGGAAAATTATAAAACACGGAAGCGTAGTGAAGCGACCAGACAACCAATGCCTCTCAGATAGCACAAGTATACTAACCTGTAAACTTTGATTATCAGAATTATCAACTCTGCTTGGTCTACTATCTCTGTAGGGTGCCTGGGACTCCGGTTCTGCTGCAGAAAATGACTGAGAAGGGGTTATACTGCCAAGAGCTTCAGATACAATGGGCATCATCTGCTGAAACATCCTAGACAAGTCAATCCCACCACCTTGCCCTCTTTCCATTCCAGCAAATATATTTCCCATGTCCTGACTGCCAACCTGCTGGATAATGTGATTAAAACTATTCCTCATCTGTGGGCTCTGCGTGAACTGCTGCAACATATTCCTAAAGACATCAGGTGACCCAACTCCAGTTTGCTGGGAAACACCTGCCAACAAACCATTCAAAGCGGGGCTATGCAAAACCTGAGACATAACACCAGCCACATCGACCTGGCCATCACCAGAGGCAGAGGATCCTTGGGATGGTCCCTCAGCATTTCTCTGAGTCACTGCAGATCCATGACTTGCAAGAGCTTGCAATATATGCTGACCACCTATTCTAGCTTGTTGATTTTGATCAACAGAACTTGTTGAACCACCATCAGCACCTTTACTTACAGGAGGTTGAAGTCTGGATCGCCTCTGTATTAGAGCAGAAATTCAACTATTTGATAATAATTCTGAGCAATTCAATCCTTGTGATAAAGAGCACCAAGATGTAGAAATATAAATCAAGTCCTCTTAGGTCTCAGGCTGTTTAACAGAATTGAAGTCCTAGGACAGGATATTTTAGAACAACTTTTACTTGCTGGTCAAGTTTTATCAAGGCTATAAAAGGGCCTTCCATTTGTAAAATGATATTAGCTTATTTTTTGCTGCCAATGAATATCATCTTATCAGAATTGACTGACTTTTAAACCCTAGAACCCCTATTTCATTGGACCAACTCCAATCCTTCCCTATCTTTCACATAATGCCATCCCAGGCAGCTGCTGTTCTCCCTCAACATTGCATCACAAGCACCCAAATCCAACATCTAGTCTATGTGAAAGCATGTGACTCTATCAGAAAATCTGGGGTTCTTATACACAAAGATATAACCAACAAGCTTACCTTACGTTCCAAACCAGTCAAACCCAATCCAAGTGGAGCAGCTTTGCCACCTCCATCTAGATCTTGTCTCCCCCCTGCAGATGAAGCAATTTCTTGCCCATTCTCTGACTTTGATATTGTTTCTCCACGTGAAGAATTTACAGAATCCCCATCAAAAGAAGCAGAAATAAAATTTTTGCTTGAAGCATCTCCACCCTCATTGTTACAGGTTTGAGCTGCCTCAAGTTGGGGCTGGTTATAATTGAAAAGGTAACAATAATCAATAAAAAATGACAGTTATAACTTATGAAAACACAGAAAAGGCCACCAGGTTTGAGCACAAATAATACCTCATCCACTCGGCTTTCAGATGTGCGTCTAACCGAAGACAGAGGAGCAGCTCCAGCATTATCAATCTCCATGGTATCTAGCTGTTCATTCCCAGAAGCAGGTCGGGATTCAGCACCAACAGATAAGTCCTGACCAGTTGACTCCACTTGACCTGTTTGGATGCAAAGCAGTTTAGAGAATCAAATCTCATTCAGGCATCTATACATAGAAATAAGATATTGGTAGCCACCTGATAGAACTGTGCTATCTCCTCGCAGATTCCCAGCGAAGTTTCTAAGGCGGGAATTGACTTCAGCTAAAACAGATTGTAATGAAACTGAATCTGAAGGAGGTTGTGAAGTAGAAATACTAAGACCAGTTTGTGAGCCACTGGCAACAGCAACACCAGGAGGGCGTGACGGCACAGCTGCAGCAACAACATTTCTAACAGGTAACACCCTTGTTGATCCTAAATCACCAGATCCAGGACCATTACGTTGTTCACCTTGTGTCGCTTCCCCATTAATTGGCCTTGAACTAATAGCAGAAACAATTGGTGCGAGAGAGGTTCCTGGTAGTAAGCAGCCTTAATGAGTTCCATAGATCAAATATATGAGTGCAACTAATTTAACTTACCAGCATGTATATGGATGTTTATGTTCCTAGGGGCAGTTCCAATACCAATACCACCAAACGTCGCAGGAGATGAAGGAGAAACAGAACCACCAAATAGGGAGTTGGTCTGAAGAGGAAAAGGCTGCAAAAGTACATGAGCATCAGAAGGACAGCCATTTCAAACACTAGACATTCAATCCATAGAGATCGCAAGAAGGAACAACTAAATTTATTCAAATACGCTACAGATTTTAAGAATGAACTTCTGCCTTAAAAAATCCAGAGATATACCAAAAATCTACAGTATATAAAAGAATGACAGAATTAAAGTATGTGAAAAGATCAGACGAGGCAGCACAAAAGCAAGACAACCAAAATAAGACACTCATACGGTGCGACAGAGGTGAACCTGATAGGTCCTATGATCCACTATTTGCAAGTAGGCTCAAAAACAGGCTAAAATCCAGAGAAAATATGAATGCAATGTAATATTTCCAAGCAAGGATTGCACTTAAGGAAGCATAATGCAAAATTAGTTATATGAAACAATTTGGACAAATACACTATCCAACTGACAGTAATCTATCATCATTCTTGTCATCTCTTTATTCATAACTGTTGAACCAACTTGCATGATTGTTAAAGACAATTGTCACAATTTCTTATTATTTTCTTCAAGGCACATCAACATCTACACAATCTTGTTTCTGAGCGCATGAAGCATCAAGCATCCGAAGCAATATAGAACAAACAAAATCAAACATAAATTATTTTCCTAATAGGAAGAGTTAAAACCAGAAATAGTTTTGAAGACTTAGTTAGGGTTCCACAACATGTATTGCCATGAAACCACATAACTAAGTACATCAACTAGGTCTCTTTCAATCATCAATCATCCTTAGATCCTAAATCAATAAATGCTTTAAAATTTGATTTAGCATCACCCTCTATGACAAGAGAGAATAATACACTCAGAATTAAATAACCAAAATGAATGACAAACCTGCACCATTATAGGATTAGGCCCTGATGGTGAAATATAAACTGCTGGCCCAGCATTAACAACAGATTCTGCCTGAAATTTGGATATGATTAAGACAAATTTGTTTCAAAGAATCAACTAAACCAAGTCACAAGGGAAAAGGGGAAAACATACAGCAGACTGTCCCATGCGCAACGTCAAAATTGTACGGCCAAGCTCAAGTAGAAGTGAACCCAAATGCTGCATGGCAATTCCCATTTGCATTGACTCTGACTGTATTTGGCCCCTTACACTAGGATCAGAAGTTGTACCCTCTCTCTCCAAGTGCCCAGCAATATGCTAAAGTCCCAAGAAATTCAAAATAAAACATAATCAGATGATAAGGTAAAACATAACGATAGCAAGGTTGATTCATACTACAAATCACATGCTTAAAGCATCCATCATCATGATAATAATCTTTTGTTCTTGAGAATAAAGATAAACAATATTATAATCCACCCATTGAAGACAGTCTGACTCAGCTTCCGCAAAGAGATTCTTGTATCAAAAAATGAAAAAAAAAAAAAATATATATATATATATATATATATATATATATATATTCATAAGATAAAGGATGGCTTGTAAGAGATGTGGGAAGAAAAAAAAAAGTGTACACTAGAAATTTCAAACATTAAGCTGTCCTCTAGTCTAATCTCAGCTGGATTTTACATGATAACTATCTCTGACCAGCATAATGGGGTAAATGTGTCCCAGTTTCTGAAGCTGACATGATAGATAGCATCGTGAATTTCATCTGTTGTTTTTTCATTTAATCAAAGTCAACTGAAGTCCAAGCCCTTCAGGTATTAGCATATCTTTTAGTTATGGATATAGGTTTAGTCCAATAAAACAAGTCATGCAATGCTACCTAGTACTTGAACCAGCAGCTGAAGGACCTTATGAAAATATTAAATATCCTATATTTTCCGCTTCACCTTTTTATCACAAATCTAGCACAATCAAAATGTCCAGTATTACCAAAGATGTCACAGTTATTGGTCAAATAATCATAGTAGTCAAAAGCAAATTGTGTAGCGGAGTGGCCAGCTCCAAAACCGCTATTGCAGAATTGTGGAGCGGACTACTCCAAAAAAGAGAGAAATAAAAATAAATTAATTAATTAACACATATAATAAATACTTAATGCTCATAAAATAACACATATAATCCTCAACACATAAAACATAAACAGAAAGTCCTGAACAACAATTATTGCTTAACTAGATTCCACCATAGATGGGCTGAAAATGGAAGAAAGTAGGTGGAGGAAGAAGAAAATTGAAGGAAAATGGGGGAGAGGAGAAGAAGTTGTTGGTGGGGTGCCTTATGTTTCTGCCTTAAAAAACCCTAATCTTTTGGGTTTTAATTTCAGAAAATCTGTAAACCCTTAAAAATTTCAGTCAAAACGCATAGCATCATGGTTGCGCTGAGATTGCGCCCATTTCCCACTCCTAGATCATGGCTGCAACACCAGAACGCAACCACACCAGAGGAGCAGTAGCGGGCAGTGCTCAAACCACTCTGCAATCTTGGGATTGCGCACAATAACGCCGCAATTGACTACTATGCTAATAATGTACCAGGTCAAAGAACGACCACAGATTATTCTACAAAATCATTCCGGGCTACCCAGTGCAACTTCCATCCTCATTTTATTTTATTTTTTTCCATATAACTGTTAGCAGTCATCAAAACTTAGACTATCACAACAAATTCCCTTAAATTGAAGAGGATATAAACATGTCTATATCATAAAGAGATCCAAATCTATGAGCAGTGTGTGTTAATTACAGATAGTGCGGCAACAGCATGACCATTGAGGAGCCTTTCTGTTTGACGCAAGACACTGCTTAATGCTTCAGGAGTAGGCAATCCTTGCACATTTGAAGATAATTCCACTTGTTGCTCTCCAGTGTCATTTGAAGATAAATTTGGTTGATAGCCTGCATAAAACAAATTTGATTATTTAAACATGTCCTATCAAACTGAAAGGAAAACATTAATGATTTCGAAATGATCACCATTTTGTGATAATGTCCGCTCCATGCGATTTATAAATTCAGACAGGGTGTGTAGTGAGTCAGGAATTGGCTGAAATGAAGGTAATGTGGAAATAGATGTTAATGAATATGTAAAAAATTACAATTAAGAGGATATTAATAAAAATAAAATAAAAAGTGTATGTTCCTACTGCATTGAGTGAAGGAACAGGTATGGCTCCAGCAGCCAGAGGAATCTGAACAACTTGAGGCAAAGATTGGAATGGACCAGGAAATGTCTGTGCAGACTGTGATTGATTTCCTGCTTGGTTCTGATTTCCCACACGCATTCCTTCAGCTTCATTGACCACAGGAGCTTGACCAGATAGATTTGGCTTCAGAAACACGCCCAGTTAGTGCAAAAGAGAATATTGCAGGAGACAAATAGAAGTACAGTGTTTGCCTACATGAATGAACAGTTCTGTGTTCTACACTATTTCTATTTTAAAAATTATTGACAATAAAATAGCTAACATTATGTGAGGGAGATTCATGGATAAGAAAATTAAAGATCATATCCAAATACCATGTGGCACTAATCACGTAAAAGGTAGCTAGTCATATTTTTAGAAGCCCTCCAAAAAAAAATTGCAAAAATATAATTACTAATGGTTATCCTCTAAAACAGTACTCACCAAAGAAGAAGACTGCATAGCACTATTGATACTATTCGTGCTCTGACCACCAATTCCGATAGAATTCAAAACTGCCCCGATAACCTGAAAATACAATGCAACAATGCTTAACGTCAGGGGCAATACTGATGCAAAAAATTGTCCAACCAAATATGTAAGCGTGTGAACTTCTTGATAAAAAATCAAAGGACCCACCCGAGTAAGGTCTGAAGCAATGCTTTCACCTTGCTCCCCAACATTAAAGGTCCCAAGAACAACACTGTGTGAAATTTGCCCGACGCGATTTCGAGGAGCCCCAGAGGTTGCATCATTGCCTTCAAATTAACAAATTATATTATTGGTCCACTAAAAGAAGAAACTTGTACTACTGAAATGGTTAGGATTTGGAAAAATTATACCTCGGTTACCATTAGTACCAGTTGTCTCAACAGAGCTAGTACCAGAAGCTTGCAACTGATTTGGTTGCCTTTCAACTAAATGCAGTGTATGCCCATTCTCAACATCTATTAATGGTTAAGGAGTATATTATAATGATGAAGATGATCATGATGTGTCAAAGAATATCAGGGTGAGAACAATGAGCATGATGACCAAAAAAACCTCTTGCTCTATTGCAGCCTTTTTTATTCTTATTTCTTGATCATGTTAGACATATATCTTGATAGAGATGTCCGAGTGATTCTATGCAAAGTGTCACTTTTGACAACTTTGGATCAACCAATGATAAGCAGCACAATTATGTTAAGCCTGGGATTATCCAAGGTAAAGACGTAAAATAAGAATGCTACATACAATTGCGCACATCAGGTTTACTTCTTTCAACATCAGGACTCCAATTGCAACACCACCCTTCTCTCAAATTCTTATGAGAAAAACTCCTGACGGAACATACATACAGAAAGCAGCATTCCATCGGTGAGAAGATAAGCTACTCCAGAAAGAATGAAAAACACTTCAATCAGGATTTTAAACGATAAAACATTTTATCACACTTTTGAGTGTTACACTTCAAGCCGTTATTTTCTATTGTTAGGCAATCCATGTCCTATAATGTCAAAGCCGTAAGCCGTATGGAATTCAAGTGAAGAAACGATGCATAAAGTCAATAATGCACTTTACAAGCAAGACAAACAAAACATCAAAATTCCAAGAGATATCATTTAAGCATGAAACCAACGAAAAATTATCTCAAATGTGGATACGATACTCAGAAATGACATGATCATCCTTTAAGACTTTTCCCCTGAAAATCAATCGTTGCTGATTAACTGGAACACCAATTTCGTTCGCTATTTTCTCCTTGAATAATGAAACTGGCATCTGAAATAAGAACAGGTCAAATGTCCGGAAACTACAAGTGGTAGTTGACAGTTTGGCAGTTTGCATAATTACATCTATACTCTAATAACAAAGTGACGGGAAATGAGAAGATTATTCCTCACATTTTTATCCACTTGAAAACTGTAAATCCGGGAATCTAAAGTCTTGATGTTGAGTTGAACAGTTGAATCTGAAGATTCTGCTGAAACATTGCTAGTACTGGCACCTTCATTAGCCATTTTGTTAGGTCAGCCACAAAATCTTGGACAACGGAATTCTCAGAACGGATGCCACCAAAAAGATATCAGGTAGCTGCACCACAATGCAGATGGAGAGGCCACATAAAAAAAAAGAAGGTTAGACACCGGATGATATAATATGAAATTGAAGTGTTACAAATTGTTTGGCCCGACTGCGTATAAATTTTCGATTTTATTAACTTGGAATGTGATTATCTTCATTTTCATTCCTTGAATTTTATGTTCTAAGGAATATATAGAATGCGACTATCTTATGCATCGAGCAACTTTGAAAGGAGACGTAGCAATCATCAAAAGAAATTCCACAGAATGCATTTCCACCCAGCGCCATGCAGATAAGAAAGTGGATGGTATCACTTCTGGCTTTAATCAGCGCGATAGGCACAGATTACAAGGTTTTCGAGTAAGAGGAACTGAGTTCAAGGATGCAATATGAGATTCGTCAAACCCTTCACGTGCATAATTGCACGAAAGGCTGGTCAGACTTGGATAGCACCTTCAACAAATTTAGTATATCTAACCAAAAAAAAAAAAAAAAAGCAACAAGATACAACCATAAATCACGAATGATTAAAAACAAAGAACAATCAAAATCGATGCCAACGGATATGTTACCATGGGAACTACCTTAAATTGAGTGGTAAAAGTAGCCCTCACCAGTGCTTCTGAAAAATAAAAATAAAATAAATAGTAGGAGGGAGGGAGAACAGAAACAAGGGAAAAGGATTAGCGGGAAGGTAAACATCACAGAGATCTGAGTATCGCGGCGTTTGGAAGCCACTAGAGTTTTTTATTATTATTATTATTATTTCTTGGTTTCTGGTGAAACGATGAAGCTGAGAAGGGGCGAAGGGGGAGGAAATAAGCGCTCACCGGAGATACAGGCGATGATCTTTCGGCACACCGATTCGTCGACGACGTCAAGTAAATAGAGAAAAAGAAGAAAAATTTACGCATATATATTACCAAACAAGAGAAAAAAAAAACACAGCCTTGGTGCCGAAGGAAACGAATATCTACGTGGTCTCTACGAGTCATCATGGGCCAGCCGAATCTTTGCCATTGAATAGGGGTTGGGTTTAACATGAATCCTTGCCATGGAAGACGAGTGGCCCAGTTGGTTGTGGAACTCTAAGCACGGCCTTATTGTTGCCCAATCCCGCTATTCTTAAACTGTTCAACTAGCTGAAGGCCGAAGCTATCGCTCCAGATTAAAATACGTCATATCACTTTATTGTTTCATTTTTTAAAAAATATAAAATAATTTTATTATTAATAAGATATTTAAAGTATATTATTTATATATTTCCTATTAAGCAAGAAGAATAAGATAACGTATGAGGAAGTATGAGATAACAGGTTTCGTTTCTCCTATTTAAACCTAAAAAAGAGAACAAAAAAATAAAAATAATTAAGAATAATAACAAATAAAATAAGTTTATATCTTAGTTTGCTCTTGCATTAAAAACCCATGACATTAATATAATTCAATATTGATTGCAATTGAGATAATATATATAGATCGCAATTTCCTTGATCAGGGGTGCTGTGCTGTTTGGATAACCACAATGTAGAAGCAGCTCCTACAATTGCTATTTTTGGTTTGGGCTGTACAGGATTGGCAATATGTACTTTCAGCGTAGTAGTTGCTTTCTTATTTGCCTTTTTGGTTATATGTATGCCAAAACCAATTCCAATTTATCAGTATACTAGGTTGTTAAAGGAAGCAACCTAGACTTCGTAGAGCAACTAGGTTTATAGGCGTGAATATCAACCCTGAAAATTTTGATATTAGTAATGCATTGTTTGTTAAGTAAGCAACATCAATCACTAAGTCAGATCATATATTGGTTTATTATAATATAAAAAATTATTTATGAATGTTTTGATGCATTTGTTTCCCTCGTGTATTAGGGGAAAACGCTATATTCATGTAGTGAAGTTTAAGGACATCATTAAAGCTTTTGATTTGTTGATTGAAGGACATTGTCTTTGATGTGTGGTTTAGATGCATGGACAAATGAGTAAATCTTCACGTAATACATCACACCTGCTGGTGTGTAGTACGCTTTTGACACAAATTTGAGAAAACAAAGATGCTTTCTATTCTACTACAGTACTGCAACTGCAAATGCACTCGATGCACCAGTGAAGTATTGGTTGGTGGGGACAAGAAATTTCCTCGTCGAACCAAAGTGTCGGACTCTGTATACTCCCGAAATAGCGTCCTTTGGTATTTCCCATTCTACACTTGCTAAGCCATGCGAGGAACTATTGTCTATATTCCACTTGAAAAATAAGCTTAAATCGTCGTCATCATAAACGGGAATCCACTTTTCCTCCTCAAGCCTCTCTACCACTGCAAATGTGCCTTCTGTCAAGAGATCATATCTTGGATTGGAGCTCCAGAATGTAGCGGTTGGTCTATCTCCCTTTGTAAAATAGCCCCCTTTTGGAATAGCAATGTCATCCTTCACATCGCCAAAATTTATACCATCTGGAGGTGAGTCTATGAATGGCCCAGGTAAGAGTTTAAGTTGTACGGAAGAAAGATCTGGTGGTGAAGCACCTTGTCCAGTAATTTTCTGACCAGTAGCCATTGCTTCTGCTAGTTTCTTATATTCTTGAATGTATGTTGACAATGTGTGAGGACCGTAGAGCGTTGAAGCTGCCTGAAAATTTCACTGTCATCAGTGATTTTTGTGTAATTCATTTTATTACAAAACTTGGAAGTTGTTTTTCTCTTAGCTAACAAGACTTTGAAAGCTTTACGAGATAGTAACTTGGTATTATCTACCATTGGGCCTTACCTCATACCGCTGGTGCTGGTATTCTTCAAAAGTTGCAACGTACTGTGAGTATGTATTTGTGAGGCCTGCAATAACAACGTGTGTTTCCTCACCGAATTCTCCTTTACTACTACTTATTAATGTCTCCTTGACTGCCTCCCTCAGTCTTCGGCCCGCCATTGTTGTGAACTCTGCAATACTTTAAAAAAGGCTTTAGAGCAAGCCCTTCTTCCTTCTTACTGGTATAAAATCCTGCTTTTTCCATTTAATACAAATTCAAAAGACACAACCAGAGGGGAGGAAACAGACCTCCTGGTACAGAAAGAATGATCAGTTTTCCCAGCCTCAGAATCTGGATTGGAAGAATTGCAGGCTGCATAAATATCCAAAATAGTTGTTAATCGTCAGACTGCTGTGCATCTTGATAAATTTGTGATTTACAGTGATAACTGATGTTTGTCTTACCGCCCATGCATAAGGTTCAAACATTTCACCAGTGCTCAGCAAAACTGGCTTCGGCTTTTGGCACTCTACTTGATAATCTGTTGGTTCTTTCAGAAAATCTCTAGCAATTTTCCAGAACGGACTAATCTACATATATAGAAGGATCCATGATTATTAAGTAAACAATAACTTAGTCCAGATATTCATGAGTTGAGAAAAGTTATTATGTGCTGAAACTGATACATGACTCAAGACACCTACGTACCTCTGTATCACCTTGTTGAAACCCAAACGCACCAGGCCCATCTGTTGTGCCAGCTGCAAAACCAGGACCAAGTGCTGCAGGACAAGTTTTGACGACCTTGTTGCTCTCCAACTTAACATCAATATCAGTAAAATTCAGGTAAACATGGCGATAATCGATCTTCCCGGTCAATTCTTTCGAAGCTGACGTGAACAGATCCACAGCAGTTTTAAGCTGCCTCTCACCTATGATCTTGGTACTTAATATTTCATCTGGGTAGCTATTGCACAGAAAAGAAATATATTGTAAGGCCTTGTGGTCGGATGTAACAGGTTGAGGAAATAAGCATAAACCTAATTTCGAATTATAGTAATTAAACCGCCTTTTTTTTAGTAATTACCCTGGTCCCCTGCCTATACAGAGCTGGTCATTTCCATTGCACGAGGAGCGATTGAAGTCACAGGGTTTTCCACTGTCGATGCAAAATGCTCCGAGCACATTTGGGGTGACATCTCCCACATTTGATTGGCAAAATGCTCCAACGAATAAAGACCCATTATTTTTCCTTACCTTAGATGTTTGGCTAGTTTCTTTAACGCAAGCTTTGCCTCCCGTGGCTTTAATTGCTTGTGCTTTTGTCACCAACTGGTCAATATCTAGATTAACAATCAAATTTGCATTAAATGTTAACATAATCTCTAATCTTGATCAGTTCAATTTTGAAAGCAAATTATAGATTCCAATAATCGTTGCAACCAAATACATGCTTCGTACTAGAGTTATTGATAGTTGGGAAAGAAGGTTTGCTTTGAGAAGAAAACCAATCCTCAAAGAGCCTAGCAGCAACACCCTTGTTGTCCCCGCTAATAAGCTTGTTGTCTCTGCTCATAGAGGTGCCGTGCGTCGCAAACCAGCTGAATGCTCCTATGCTTTTATTACTTGCACCATCCACAAATTTGAGAAGTGTCATTTCTGTGTCAACGTTGGTAGGATATTTAGCTCTCTCCTCCGCTGGGTTTTGCAAATAAGCACTTGGGCTCCTGTTTATTCCGGCATCCTTTACGTCGCCTTTGGAAAGGGAAAAATGGAAAAAAGGAAAAGCAAAACGCATATGCTATCGTCAGAGGTTCACTTCATTTGTAATTCTTGCATAGATACACAATGAAACGCTTACCTTTGTTGATAAAAATGGAACCGGGCTTAAGGTTTTGGTGCGCTTGAATAATGCTCTGTTCTATTGCGTCAACAATGGCATCGAAAGATTGTTGTACGAATCCCAGAGAAGTCACAGTGTAAACCAAGTATTGTAGATAACCACCGGGACCAGCATGTGTATGAATCCCACTGATTGCCACGTTTTCTTGGGTGTATAGACTTTCGAACCTTCAAAAGATAACCAGTGAAATTAATTAAGGATCGATCATGCACGTTAGCACTAATATATAAAACGTTTTATTATTATCATTATTATTATTTTTCTGGTAAGATATTGTAATGCTTGGCTGTAGAGTACCTTGAGTTAAGTCTCTGAAGCACTTTAATAGTCACAAGCTGCGATGCCATCCCCGCATCAAGATTGACAAAAACAAACCTAGGACCTTGAAGAGTCTGAGCCACGATGAATGTTCTAGCTCTTAGGCGAAAGTGAATTCCAGCTGCGTTCTGCTTAATGTTGGCATAACCCATCATGTTCACATCAGCAGCGGGACCCGTCATGTCATAGCTTCCCAGTCCGATTAAGTACTCGCCATGGGTGACTTCTATCCAAGTACAACCACAGATTAAGACCAAAGCGATAATAAGAGGCGTTGGGCGGTGCATTTTGCCAGTCATCTAATTCTGAGGATGAATTCAATCTTCTTATATATATATATATTAACAATTAACAATAAGTTAAAATTTAATTTCTTGGAATCTCATACGGCTCTAGTTAACTAGTTTGTTCTTTCTGCCAATCCGGAGCTTTCCGCACTGGCACAAAGCATATTTTCCTAGGTTACTGCACATATGAAAGTGATTGACAAGGTATGCTTCTGTCTGTACGTACTGTGTATGAAAGCATCTATTGACGTCCACTCAGGTTACATTTCCATGTTACACCATTTCTAGTGAGATGAAGCATTGCACAACCTTATGCAGCATTGCATTTATGGGTTCACTTGAAGGAAGTGAGATGAAGGAGGAAGTGGAAAGAGTTTTATGAACGTCGCATAAAAAAAAACAAAAAAGAGGGTTAGGTTGTAGTATTTAATAAGAAAGAGAAGATTTATAAAAGAAAAGGAAAAAATTATGAAATAAATTAATAAGAGATAAAAAAATATAAGATAATTTATGAATTTTTTTTTAAAAAAAATTTAGAATTATATGGATAAAAAATTATTTAAATTATATAAAGTAAAAAAATAATATAAAAAAAATTAAAATGTGTTACCCTATCTAATTTCATTACTAAAGATGTTCTTGTAGTACTCAAGGATAGTCATACCAGTACCTTGCAGATCTGTCCTTTATCAATGAGTTGTTCATGGGTTATGGTTTATAAAGTTGATCAATCAATTTTAAAGTGGGTATTTATAAAGTAGATCAATCGGTTTTAAATTGGATATAAGTTTACAATGAAATCCGTCAACTTAAACCCTGAATCCCATAGCAGCGACATATTATTGTGGTATGCGTGTATTGCAGTATTGATCAAATGATTCTGCATTGTTCATCAAAAGAAAATAAACAAAGTTTTTGCTTTGTTTAGCCGGTTCCGTTCAGCCTCCAAATATTGAAGGACCGTGTTTCTTTAGATGAAAAGGATAATTCACAAAAGCCTTTTTTTATTAAACAAAAAAAAAAAATCGAATGTTATATAAAACTACATCCAGTAAATTAAAGTGAAGTGAATTGAACAACCAATCTCATCCCAATTCATAAACAATTGAAGTAAAAGGTTGAGGATACGTTGGTCATTTTGGCTGGCGGGCCGAGGGTCCTGACAAGAAGAAAGCATGGCTTAAATGTCCAACTAACTTGTATCTAGAGACTTCTTGGGGGTAACTATAAGATAAACGTGGACCAGTTTATCTTGTATCTAGAGACTTTGAAAGCGGATGGGCAACCGTCAGTTTCTTTGACAGAAGAATAGTATAATATTACATACTCAACAATAAATTATACAGTAATAAATATATCAGCATAAAATTAACCGCAAAAAATTTAAATTTATATAATATATCACACAACTTTACTTCTTTCATATCATGCCACGCCACGCCCATAGACAATAATATGCACATAACATTATAGAGTTTCATCGAAGTCTGCAGGTGGCCCCATGAAAAACAAGCTTTATGGTCTAACTTCACCGAACTAATCAAGTACATATATCATGTCAATATCCATATCTGTAATTAATACCATCTCTGGTGTTAGCAAAAGCTGCAATTCTAAAGCACTAAATAAGTTCTCAAAAACAAATGATCGCTTAAAAAATAGGTTCTCAGGATCTTGTAGAAAGTAATCAGCTTAATTGAGATGCATTTAAAATGTAAATACAACTATATATTGGAATAGAGAATTTCAGCAATTTACACAAACAGATTACACTGAGATAACCTTCTTCTTTTTTGTCTTCAAACATTTTTTTCTTCAAACTTTTAATTAACCAAAAAGAGTAAAAAAAAAAAAGGAAACACAAGGAAAACAAGTAAAAGCAATCACAAAATAAAATCCAAGCACGCCACCATCGGGAGTTTTTGTTAACAACACACGATCCTCAAACTCAATAGTGATCAGAGCTTTCCTTCTCCTTTTCTTTGTCTTCCTCAGTCTTGGGGTGATAACCAGGAAGCTTCTCTTTAATCTTACCTAGCAAACCCTTTTTTTCCTTGGGTTCTCCTTCATGAACCACAGTAGTAGTAGTCTCAGTGGCCGCGTACTCTGATGCCGGCGGTGGTGGAGGAGAGACATGATCCTCTGTCTTTTTGTGTTGTCCAGGTAGCTTTTCCTTGATCTTGTCGAGGAAACCCTTCTTTTCCTCTGGATTAGCTGGATCAACCTCCACTTTCTTTTCCTTCTTCTTTTTCTTCTTCTCCCCGCTTTCTCCTTCCTCCTCGTCACTTGACTGCAAATATATAATCATAATCAACAACAACAAATATGATCAATGAATAATAAACAAATCAAAGCAATGAAATCAGCTGTAGGTTCTAAACTTTAATTTGATGTTTCTTACAGAGCTAGAGCTGCTGTTGGATCGGTGAAGCTTCTCCAAAAGACTCTGTTTCTTCTCTCCTTCCTCTTCTTTCTTTTCCTCGTGTTCAGACACCTTCACCTTCTCAAACTCAGAGGCGACGGTCTCCTCCTCAGCAGACTTCTCCGCCCCCTCTTTTTTCTTCCCCAGGAAATCAAAAACTCCACGGTCCTTGATCTCCGCCTCACCGGTCTCGTACTCATGGCTCTTGTTCTGGTTCTCTTCTGCCATATTTACTCTTTGATCAGATCAGAGATTGATTACCGCCCAAAAAGATAGAATACTTAGTACCTGTCACTGCAAGTAAAGCTGATGTCTTTTGGGTGTAACAAGACTGGAGTGAGCTTTTATAGTATCTAGACTAGAAGGCGCATCTCACGCGATTAAGAATTGCATGAAGCCAAACACATTACTATTTGGGTAGCCGACGTCTGCACTAACTTCAATGTTTGAATCGCGCTCGTCATTTTACGCGCTTCCTAGTGTACACGCTGAACCGTGGCTGCGACTTCGGCTAGATGCAGCGAGTGTGTGTGTATCTGGTGCATCTGCGAAGACGGAAAGCCATGCTTAAAGCCTAAGGATGGGGAACGGAAAAGAGCGACACGCTGTACTGGTCACAATTTAATCGAGCCAATGAAATTATGACACGTGGAAGAAGGACGAACTGGTTGATTGCTTATGGGACCCAAAGGTTGGTCTTGATTGGATAAATTTATCAGGTCGGTGCAGGGTGATGGACAGAGGGGAAACGTGGCAGTTGCGTCTTGGACAAGGAGGGCGTTTGGTTTGGTGCATCATCGATCATGAGGGGGACTTCATTTTTATCCGTTGATGTTGTCGCTTCCGTCTAACAAGTTACTCTTTTTTATTTTTGGTACATCGAATCGAATACGTTACTCTGTTTGAGATGGTCGGTCATGTGTTTCCTCGAAGTCCTTCCTTTTCAATTATAAATTTCACTAAAAAATCAATAGATGGGCTGCGGGGCATGTCTTGTCTGTTCATCGGGCCAGAGTGTATCAATAATAGATGGGCCGAACTATATAGGTCTCTTATTTGGGCCAACATCGTCAATGCGGCCTTGCTTGGGTTCACTAACGAGGCCCGAGATTGGACTGCATCCAGATCCGTTGATCCGGATGGTAATGACAAGTGAAAAATAATAATATAAACTGAAAAGAATTAACAGCGGACTGAAAGAAACACGAACAATTAATTGTATTTGTAGGGAGAAAAAATGAAAATAAACGAATAAGTGAAGATACAGTGAGGGAAGGTCCATCGTCCATGCACAGAAACATAACCAAAAACGAATCGCATGCTGGTGGATTTGTCCTCTGATCAAAATTCATCCTTTGGTTTTCTTTCTCTGGCTCTGCAAGAGGTCCAGGTTCCTGAGAGAGAATAATAGTGTTTCTGTTTTGAGAGGGAAAGAGAGGGAGACAGGCCACCATGATTACGCGATCGAATCTGGCCGAACAGCTCCGTGAGTATCAGATTCGATCCAAGCACGACTGGGCCTCTGTCTCCTTCTTCTCCTCCACTTCTTCTAATATCACGTCTTCAAGGTATGTCAATCGCTGAATTGTTACTTTGTTAAATTCTGAATATTTTCCCGTGATTAATAAAAAAATCTCCACTTACCTTCGTTCTCCTATTAATTTTCTTCTTGTTTCACTTGTTTTCTAATTTTGGTATTTATGCCAACAAATTTATGATGGAAATACGATTGAGATTATAATTTTCCTTTTGAATCACAACTTTGCTTGGACTGGCTTGGGCCTAGGTTAGTTTTGATATTTTTGTTTCAGTGGTTCTTCCGTATCTCATTTTATCTGTTTGTGTCATTAAGCTGTGATTTGTTGTAGATATGATGAGGAAAAATAATACATTAGCAAGCAAGCATGTTGATTCATTTCGTCCGGGTGATTTGAATTATTTGTTCAAACTACATGCAGTTTTGCTGTAGGAAAATGATTAGAAGGTGTACACTTTGTATTTGTCACATCTAATTTAATACGTGTAGAAAATAACGTTGACTGTGTCTCTTAATTCATTCAAAAGGAAAGCACTAAGTTTCGTTTTTGGAAATACCATTTTCTTCAATATTAGGTGGGAGAAACTCTTTGATATGAGTCAATATTGGGCATGCATGATCAAGTTTTTTTGCTTCAGAACTTTTGCCATTGTTAAAGATCCCTTGCTTGGAGACTATAATATCAGTGTGGAACCATCCAATTTCTCTCCAAAATGAGGTGTCTTCTTAACTAGGTTAGGCATCAAGTAACAATCCCTTAGGCAAAGAAAATAAGGTTTTTACTCACATTTGTTTGTTAATCTTGACAGCAGTAATTGGGGTTATACATCAACGTGCTAGTACTAATGGTTACGTTAACAAGCTAAATGCTTGTGCAAAGAGGTCGGTGGTTTCAGTTAGGAATTATATTTGAAGGCTACAAAAGAAATGTAAGGCTAATTGAAATGTCTACCATCTTGGGGACGACTTATGTGTGACTTGATCTGAAAGAAATATATTGATGCTGGACATAGGCTGGAATAAGCTACCAAGTTGTAGAGAAATTCAGGTAAAAGATATTTCAAAGCACAGTAAATAGGGCATGGTCTTCTTCCAAAGGGCTGGCTTCTGGTAAAGCAACCAAGAAATATAGGAACAATATACCGAGAATAAACTTTCATAAAAAGTAATCTCTAAAGAAAGTATTACAAAAGCTTAAATAGACATGATAGCTTATTATACAAAGATTAGGATTAGGAACCCTAATTCTATCCTGTTATTTATCTCTACTTGGCGAAAATACTAATTTAGACTTAGGCTTTCTTATTGTTGGTTTCTTCTGCATCAGACACTGGGTGGCTCTTCTACTTATTTGTTAAACTTGGAAAAGTACTGCATTTTCAACCTTAAAATTTTATCTACACCTAAATTGGGGTGAGTGGGGTTAAGAAGTTTTGACGTACCAGTTTTAGAAGCCAGCATAAATTCTTGCTTGCACAATATGGAGTTCCCTACTAGTTCTTGTAGATGATTTATATGCATAAATATATTTTTGTGTTTTAAGTTTTCTTTTACAAATGGACAAAGGTAAACAGTGATGTTTGGAATTTTATGATGCCTAAGTTCTACCAAATGTTAAGTACACGGAGCAATGTGAATTTCAATCAGATTAACTGTCTTTTCTGCTTGAATTGATTCTTGTTAGCTGCTGTTACTCTAGCATGCTTGTCTTTTCAGACTTCCAGCATTTCTATTGGATTAATTAGTCTCTGTGTTTCAGCGTTTTTAGGATAACATAATATAATGATATTAATCCCTTTTATTTCACTTTTCTTCGATGCAGGGTGGATGTCGTGGTCTTTGTAATATGGGAACTTGTCATTTTAGCTTTCCTGGTTTTTTCAGCAGTCTCTTTGTACTTTAGGCACATCCGGCTTGCTTTTATATTAGTCTGCATCACAGTGCTATTGCTTTTATGCATGAAAATTACAAAGCAAGTAAGACTGGCAAGGAAAAAGAAACGAAGGATGCTTCTTCCCCTGTCGATGTAAAACGGTAGCAAGTCTTGGTCTTTGGCTTTTTACCATTTCTTATTCCCTTCCCCTATTTCTAATGGATTAGCTCTTGGGAATTCTTGAGAATTGCCATATGTTTGGCTTATCTTTCATTGTTGGATCTGTGTAACTCCTGATTCTCCGCGTAAAGCAAGTATATAATTGATTTTTTACATCAATACAAGCTCACAAAATTCTTGTATGAAGATCATTCTTTTGTTGGAGTTGGGGTATTATTTGCTGCAGTTATTGGTAGTGCAATGCCTCTGATCAGACCTGGAAAAAAGAAAAGAAAAAAAAAAAAAAAAAAAAGGTGCCAGGCATCCAAATAATCCCCTGAAGCCCCGTCCTTAGATTTGGAGTGAGCTTAAGCTGTTAATCCCCATCTGCAAGCTTGTTAATGCAAGGGTGAACTTTGATGTATCGTATCCATGGGGTTTGTGCAAAGCGTTTAGCATTCCGCAATTGGAAGGAACCTGGGATTACAAAGGGTGTGGGAAAGTAGACTCTTTCCTTGACTTAGTAGATTTGGTAAGATGGATACCGTGGCCTTATGCAATTAGTACTTGCCTTAAGTAATTATCCTAAAGTCTTATCCACTTTTAATTAATCATTTTAGTCATCAAACAAACAAACACAAAAAATTTTACTCGTTAAAGGGGGAACCCAACATTGCTTGATTATATTTCAATAGCGGGAATTAATTTAAAGAGAAAGACAACTGGGAAGTATTCACCTAGCTCAGCTGCTTGTTCCATGGACGACACTCAACAAACTGACCCGTATCCTCAATAAATCTACATGCACCATGTCTCCAGATCTTCCAAGAACAAGAGTGACAACGATCTCGTTCCTGATCGTAGATATTAAAATGGTGAAAAGATGGATCATCTGGCCACCAAAAACTGCAAAAGAACAAGGTTGTTCTTGTGAAAAAGTTTGGACGGAATGAAAAATTGAAGCTTTGTTGATAATGGAGTGTGTGGACTCCCAGATCGTCATCCTTGGATTGGCAATGAAGATTGAGATCTATTGTACCTCGAGGTTCATCTAAAATATTGATGATTACAACGTGCACTTGGTAATATGGAAAAATTGGTACTTGCGGTTCAACACTCCCTGAACCTGCACCTGCACCAAGTATTGCTAATAGCACAGGAAATAGTACAGCATATTTGTTCAACGATGAAGCCGTCGCTGAACGAACAGGTTGATACAGAAGAGTTATACCAAACTGCCCCTTTAATAGTATGTGAAAATGGAATCACCTTAATTAATGACATCAGATGCTTTTATTTTAAAAAAATTATTTGCACAAGTCGATGGTATTGGTATTAATTGCAATGCTACGTCTTAAGGTGGACATAAGGTAAGCAAAAGTCTCGTAAGACAAACACAACAAAAAGCCCTGAGCTTCATAATAAAGAGTTTCTTTTAAAAAAAAAATGATTAAAAGACCACATATCAGGCGTATCTTTTCCGTCATCATAATCTCACTAATTGGCCAGTTGAGCTATAGATCAGTGAGTCATATGATAAGACTTTTTCACAATAAGAGAACATTGTGTTTGAGCCACTCTGAGGGTCTCAAAGTGAGCCATACACAAAGTTAAACCATAGGAGTGCTCTAACAATAATGCTCTTGGAGTAAAGATGATCTTATCTTATCAAATTCGAGTAAAATAAAATTATATAATTAAATGATGTCATGACGCGTTCTTGTGCACTCTTGTGAGTAAGAAAAAAAAAAATGAAAAGTAATGGAATGACGAATATGATTATGGCTTTTAATGCTTCATGACGATTGAAATTGAATAGGAGGGAGAAGATCGATGGAAATGCCAAACCGAAGCCATCAATTCGTGCATTCATTTTTGTATTTTTTTATGTGAAGATTTTTCTCTTCTTTATATAGAAGTTTTAAAAAGATTATCATATTACCTTTTTTTTTTGGTGCTGAGAAAATTTAAATCTAGGTGAGAATGAATTTGGCTAAAGAGATAGTGACTATGAAGTCAATTTTATTTTTCAAAAAATTATATTAGTGAATATATAATTTAGTTTTAAAAATTTGTATAATAATACTAATTAAAAAGTTATTGTTCATTTTAGGCAAAAATTAATGACAAAGCCCTTTAAAGCCCTGCTTTAACAAAAGAACAGTAAAAGGGTTGACTATTTTCATTCTAGTCAGCACGTACTTGATTACAGAATCATCTCTTTTGTTGCATTAAGAGAATTTTATCTGGAAAATGCATACATACAATCTACTCTCTGAAAACAAAAAAGAAAAATTTACAAAATATGAATTACAAAGCAGCTCCAAATTATTATGGGACAACAAGTGAAGTGAGACTGAGATGGTGAGAAGCAGGGAGTGGTTGTAGGCAGTGGGAAGATCCGAAGGAAGCGACGAGAAGGGCATTCTCAAGGTCCAAAGACGCAATTTTACGAAGCAAGGACACAACATATTCCATGAAGGCTGCGTCGCATGGCAATGTGATTGGACCATCAGTTGGCAGCCCAAACACTTGCTCTGACATCCTAAATAGCTCTCTGAAAATGTTGCTACTCAAATAACCCAATGGTATCACGAATCGTCTCTTATCCATGCTATACGCCACAAAATGACCTTTCTCTGCTACTTTAAGTTTATGGCTTACTTTGGGTAATGAGATTTCTCCTCTCTCTATTCCAGCCATTCTTTGCCACTTTCTCGCCATAGCAATTAATCTTTTCAAGCTAACCATGGCTAAGCTAACTTAGCTTCTCAATACACAGAGGGTAGGCGAGAGTTTGCAGGGTGCACGCATGCTTGATTTGGAATGATGTGTCAGGTATGATATATATATATATATATATATATATATATATACACGAGCTTCATTAGCCACAGAACTTGTAGTTTCAATCAAAACCATGTGCTGATTGGACGGAAGACATGGTTTTGAACGTGGGCTATTTTTGGATTTTAATGAGAATCAATGATGAATCAGTTGGTGGGGGGCCAAAGTTATGCACCTTAATTAATTATTAATTTTATGCATCACTACCAATAATTTGGGCGGTCGAGCGAGTGTGTTCCAGAAATCTTGCTAGCAGAAACTTAACTAGCTATTATAGTCGTGCTTGATACTGACCGAAGGCAAACCTTTAAAAGGAATCCCATCCCAAACATATTGCTGTTTCTTGAGTTAATGCTGCGTATTACTGCTTCTTGGTGAGATTCCAAAATTCAAATGAACCAGATTAAGGATAAAGCTTAAAAGGAGTGCTATTTGGATGGTGACCAATTTATGGACAGATGGATGGATGGAGTAGACCACTAGCCTGGAATTGCAAATGCATTAAATGAAGCATTGATGTTACTAATTTGTCGATCCATATTAATATTCATTGAGGATATATGATCAGAAGAATAGTCGCCCTAATAAAAGATGCAAGCGATGTTTGGTTTCACTTTCACTAATCAAAAGGAGATGGAATACACGTGCTACTTGCATATAAAAATATGTTCTTCTAACGGCAAAATTCGAAATTTTCTGCAGTGGGCAATGAATTATTCAGTCTTTCCAAAACATACAAGGTGGTTTTATCATGTGCTATTTTGCGAACAGACAATTTTAAATGTTGGCACACAAATCTACCATTTTTTTTAAATAAAAAAGGATTTTTTTTCCCCACATGATGCTATTGAAATATCCACTTATTTGTAGTAGCCAAAAAAAAAAACCACAAGGTGATCACATCACTTGCCAGCCCACCAGTCCTCGCTGGGGTTTTCATTGTTTTTTTTTTTTCGTTCCAGGCTGGTTTATGCTGGCAGCCAATTCTTTTCGCCACATATCTTGTTAAATTAGTAATAATCTTTTCTTTTTCTTTGTTTTAAAAAATACTATAATAATATGTATTGAATATTACTATCAAATCATTAAATATGGATTACTTGATATTTAATATAATATTAAATATTAATTGTCCAAAAATATGTATTTCATACTCTATGAAAGGAAACAACGTAATAATATTATATACTTTATTTACAATCTCCGTTCAGAATCTAATGAGACCGTATAAAGTGAAGTTGTTGGATAAGCTACCGTCCCAACTTCTCCATTTTGTGGGCTAAATTATAATGGAAAGTGAAAAAAAATCAATTTAGAAATTAAAAGTCTCACCAAAAATTATTAGAGTAAATTAAATCTTTTCGAGCTTTATGGTTTATGCTGCGTCATTTAGTTCGCGGCCGGTGCTTATTTATATTCATACAATGTTTTATTCCCCACTCGCGTAAAGAGTTTTTTTTTTTATCAAACACTAATGTAATATGTAAAGCGTTAAATAGCTATACGAATAATTTGTAGCAAGAAAGAAACATAATCACGAGCCTGCCAAATAGGCCACCATTACTTATGATTGTTGTTGGCATTCCTTTTAGAAAAAATTGGGAACTAAAAAATGTTACAAGAATACATGTACTTATCTCAACTCTCTTTTGTTTTGAGTGTTTTTTTTTTTTTAATCATCTGAAAAAAAATGTATAAAAAAAAAGAAACACTTTTTTCTCAAAATATCACGGAACCTTGGCATAACCATACCTACAAATGTAGTCAAGTCACTTTCTACTTTCGGCTAGGTGGAGATCAGAGCTAGAGCTATTCTCCCATCCCCTCAATCACTAGTAGGATAGGAACTTTAAAGCACCGATTGCCACTTGCCATCCCGTTGAGTCACAAGAAGAATGAAAATCTTCTTACACTACAAAAATCACAACCGACCAAGGGATATCTCCCCATTATAATTCAAGAAGAATGACAACGCCAACTCTACTTTCCACTAATCCCGTCAATTTTAAAGTTCAAGGAAAAATAAAATAATTGAGGAAGAGAAAGGAAGGTCTTTTGCTGATTTGCATCGTCCTAGCCCTACTTCATTTTTTGCTCCCTTTGGTTGGAAAAATTAACTTAGAAATAAGAAATGAGAGAAGGAATATAAAAAGGAATACTAAGAAATTGTATTAACAAAATGTTGTTTGGTAAGATGAATTATTAAAAAAAGTTTTTGATAATATCAAAGTTACTAAAATACCCTTGATAACAAAAACATATATTAAAAAAACCAGCAAAACATGCCATTATAAACAGACACCAATCAGAAAAAAGAAACAGGCGACTATTAATTAAAAAATAAGGATGCTCACCCTCGATGACCGACGACAACAAAGGGTTGAAAGGGGGCACGGGACAGCCACCGACAGCTGTTGACCGTGAAGAACGGCGGCTGGGCAGCTGGTAGAGGAGGGCTCCTAGTGTTGACGGTGAAGGGTTCCTCAAACTGGGGCATTTTCATTGAGAATAGGAAGAATTGATGAAGGTAATTTTGAGATAAGAGGTTGAATTCCATGGAATGTTTTAAATTCCTTGGCTACCGGGAGGAATCCAAAAACGTCATTTTGATGGAAAAAGAAATTCCTATTCCCTCGTTTGAATTGTGTCCAAACAACCGGGATGTTAGAGAATTAAAGTTTGACAACGAATAAAAATTAATTTGCATGATAAAAAGATACTTTTTTTTTTTTTGCAAATATTTTAAAAATTAATGTACCTTTACAAATAGTTTTAAAAAAATGCCTATTTCTGTACATTTGATTAGAATAACTAGAGGAGAAGGCACAACTTAAAATACTTGGGAACCCGCATTTATTTCGCACGTTTACAAGGTTTGCATTTTCTGCTTTTACAAATTGACGGTCGAAGTCGAACGAACAGAAAACACGGTGAACATTTATTATATAAACAAAAATGCAAGAAGGAAATTACATAGAAACCAGTCGAGGAATCACCATATCTTAAAATGATTTTAGGATTAAGTACGAAATCATCAAATTTTAGATGTGGCAAGCTTGATGAGATCTTTCCTAAGAATTTTGCCGGATGCATTCTTGGGTATCGTGGATATAAATGCGACCCTTCGAATTCTTTTGTAAGGAGCAACCTGCATACAATGCAAGGTAGATTTTGTTAATGACGACATTTACATAGCTCGGATTCTAGTTCTGGGGATTCAATTAAAAAAAGAAACAGGGCTCCAGACTCACCTGTCTTGCCACAAAATCCATAACTTGTTTCTCTGATATATTACTTCCGGCTTTTCTCACCACATATGCCATTGGATACTGCCCAGCCTCCTTATCTGGATACCTGACATACAATACATAATAATACTCAGTTCAGTTCTTCCATTCCATATATAGTCTAAAGAGTAAGGTAGACAGAGTCTCATATCACATAAAATGTCTTCACTTACGGTATAACAGCAGCATCTGAAATTTCTGGATGGGTTAGTAATAAAGCCTCAAGTTCTGCTGGTGGGACCTATAACACACCGACAAACAAAATCAACAGTTCATGCATGTTCCACTTTTATTAGATACAGTGTTTTAAAGAATTAAGACAATTTTAGGAAATTTTCCAAGCGAGAATCTCTTGTTTACCTGATATCCCTTGTATTTGATAAGCTCCTTCAACCTATCAACAACGAAAATGTATCCATCATCATCAATGTAGCAGATATCCCCTGTTCTTAACCATCCCTCTGAATCAAGGGTCGACGATGTTGCTTCCTCGTTACTGAAATAACCTGCCATCACCGACAAAAAAAAAAAAAATTGTCAGAAACTGGGAACTGAGGCCAATAGATCAGACAAAGATGTGTATAAACTATGAACTATGAACTTTTTTTAAGAATGGGATCACAAGCATCAGCCTGGCATACCTTTCATGATGGTGGGCCCTCTCAACCAGAGCTCACCGGTCCGATTAACCGGTAACGCCTCCCCTGAGTCGGGGTCCACAATCTTGGCCTCCGTGCTCGGGGACAACAACCCAGCCGTACCGTACCTCCTACTCTCCTCCAAGGAGTCGGTTGAAGCCCCAACCCCTGTTGATTCGGTCAATCCATAACCCTGAAGAATTGTAACTTTGGGGTATTTCTCCACAAAGCCCTCTATCACCTCTTTACTCAGTGGGGCCCCGCCAGACAACACCGAGTGCAGCGAACTCAAATCGTATTTGCCCCTGATTTCATCAGCGCCGTTCAGCATAGCCACCAGAATGGGAGGCACCAGTGGCAGGTACGTGGCGCGATACTTGTGGATCGCTGAAAGCATATCGTGCATCTCGAACTTGGACAGCACCACGATTGTTGATCCCGCAGCCAGAAGGCCCGTTGCGAACGCCACTAGACCGTATATATGAAACATAGGAACAGTGCAGATGAAGGTCTGCTCCTCTTCCAAACGGAACCGACCCAAAACTATTTGCACCATAGCCATCAGATTCCTGTGCGAGGAAACCACTCCTTTACTGGGACCCGTCGTACCCGATGAGTAAAGCAGTGTTGCAGTATCTTCTTGGTCAACTCGATCCTTGAGTCGGCTCGCCCTGGGTTCTTTCCTCATCATCTCCCCAAGTGTAGTCACAATTCTAGATTCAGTAACTGGGGTATTCACATTGTCACCCATCAGAATGATTGGTAGATCAGCTGATGTTGCTATGATTTTGGGAACCAGTGGGCCAATTGTGAAGGCGAGGACAGCCTTGGAATCGGAGATTTGCTTGGCGATTTCACGAGGTGTGTTGAGGGGGTTGGTGGTGGTGATTATAGCTCCCAGGGACATGACGGCAAGGCACACCACTGGAAAGTAGATGGAGTTTGGAGAGAGAAGGAGGACAACATGACCCTTATGGATGCCCATGTCGGAGAGAGAGGTGGCGACGGCATCGACGGCTCCCCAGAGCTGCTGGAAAGTGAAGTTGTGCCCTGTGGCGGCGTCGATGAAAGCAATCCTGCCATGGTGAGGACGGGAGGCGATGAAGGTGGTGACGTCTAGGGATTGATTTTGAGGAAGCGGGATAGGCCTGCGCTTGCTGTAAAAGATTGAATTGGATTTGCTGAAGCCACTCCTTGAGTCAACCATGGATTCACCACAGTGCTCCATCACTTTGACTCACTGATCCCTCTGTACTGATACTGGCTTGTGCTACTCTTTCTTTCTCTCCGAGTCTTCTCCGTCTCTGACCGCTAAACGCAAACGAAACGAAACAATGCTTATAATTTGTATTTAATTTAATTTATTTTGTCATGTGAAAATGGACATTAAAAATCGGACTCGCGAGAAAAGTTGACTTGGACTGTACACGGTATTTGGCCGGAGACGTTATGGTTATGTCATGCGATAGGAGAAATCTACTGACACGTCTGCGCTTACGTTGCATACTTTTACTTTCTTCGCGAGGATTTCATATTTTATTGTACTTTGGCCGCCAGCGCATCGCTGAAAAGAAGACAACATTTTATGTCATACCATTAATCTCATTTTAGTGTAAAACTGTTGAATATTTGACAATACGTTATGTATTAATACAGATTTTACTAATTAAGATTAAAACTTTTGATTAAATTTTTAATATAATTATATTCTCGAAATTAAAATATATGTTGTTTATTTTATATTAAATAGTCGTTTTAATTGAAATATATAATTTTAAAAAAAATATCTATTAATTTTTTTTTTAAAAATAACATTTTAAATTTAAAACTCTAAGAAAGGGTGTTGTAATATAAAACGGAAAATTTAATTAAACTAAAATGATTTTTCACTAATTTTGATCATCAAAATTTAATTTTAATAATTATTGTAATATTATTTTATAGTAAAGAGACAAATTGTCTAAGATGTTTTCCATATAAAGAACGTGAGAAGCATGTGAAGAATGAGATTTAGGTTCAATGACTTTTTGGTAAAAAAACTTAACCTAACTTCTCTCATTCTAAACATTATATTAATCTAACAAACAAAAATGGTCATTAAAAAAATTTGAAATCGATTAAAGTAGAGAAAACTAAGCTGATTGAATTAGGTGAAATAATTTAAATATTTCTTTAAAATTTTTATTAAAATTAAATAAAATAAAAAAATCAATTTATTTTATTAAATAAACTTCTTGACATTTTTCAAATTTTCTGTGCATAGTCCAAAAAGAGAAGAGCTATGTATAAATTTATTTGTATAAACATATTTTTACACATTTTTTATATATATTTTTTTATTTTTATTCTTACAATTTTATCACTACCCAACAACTTAAATAGATAAAATGTACGGAACGGCGTACATCGAGAGAGGTAACAAGTAGCATTTTCCGTCCAGTTTCTGACTGGCCGATAAAGAACGTAGGATGTGTTCAGTAATTCCGTTTTTTAAGGTTTTTAAGGTTTTGGGTATTGTACAGGGCAAAGAAAGATAGTCCTATGGTGTTGACAATCTGCCGAAGCTTTTTTTTGTTTTTCCTGTTGTAGTTTCAAGAACCGAAAATGGATCTCATGCAGTACAGTCGCTCTATGTGATTCAATTCAGAAACATACTTTAACTTATTCTGACTGAGTTTAACCTTTTTTATGTTGTGCACCAGGCTGGTGTCTAAAAATTTTAGGGACTCGGATTGCAGTGGATGACAGACGTTTTATATGTGACAAATCAGACCGTTTGCACCATTGCAGAAAATTTAAATTTTAATTTTAAAGCCTAAGAAAGAAACTCATCGATTCTCGTATCATTTTCTTTTTCTGTTAAGCTTTTTGAGATGGGAAATCAAAGCTAAATTCATACATCTTCTACTGCTAGAAAGTATAAAAAATTCAAACTATAAAACAACTGGAAAAACAAATAAAAATAGAAGTTGCAAAGGTGATGAGAGAAAAATGATGAAATAATATAACATGAAAACTTGGAAACGATAAGAATTGGGTGTTGGATATTATCTATTATAATTTTTTATTAATAACAATTTAATAGGCATATCGCACTTAGAAAATTCATTTCAAATGAATATAAAGGTGCAAGAGAAAAGAGAAAATATACTTACATATGAGAGAACTCAAAAAATAAAATAAAATAATATATATTAAGTTAGTTTTTTATCTGAAAATGTTAAGTTATTTATGATAAATAGTTAGACTAACGTAAGTATTGTTTGTTAAAAAGTTATAAAAATATTTCAAAAATAACACTAAGAATAGTAATATTTATATTCAACATAAATCATTCTTTGTACTTCAATTCATAACTTTTGATATTAGTTGGGCTTAATAATACAATCAACAAAGCAATTACATAATGTAGCATTTTTACTAGTCATTAAAAAAACTTTTGTGGGGGCCTAAGGCAGCTGCCTAGTGCTTCACATGGCTCTGGTCTTGTAGGGCTGGAGCCACCCTTGGGTGGGTCATGATGATCGTGGCCACGGACATTCATCAGGTACCTTCACATTTTTTGTTAAGTAACTTTTGGTGACACAACTCTTTCAAATTTCATATTTACTAAGAGATTGTGGGGTTATTAATTTTATTGATTTCCCCTTTACTAAAATACATAGGGTACTCATAATCATAGCCTTGGTCTTTGGCCAAATTATAAGTATAATAGAATATTCCGACTTGTAATCCTTCTCAAAATTCTTGTGCATAGCTGGCAAATTAAGAAACTAGGGAGTGAAATTGTGTAGAGTAGGATTTACTAGATGCTATATCACATTTTTCTTTTGATTTCTTGCAGCCATTAGATTGCAAGATTGGGAGCAAGGGATGAATTGTTTTCGGAGCAGGGTCTGTTATTCTACCGTTAATGCAAAAAAAATAAAAATGTCTTGTTTCCTTCAATAAAAGAATAGATCTTTTGTTGATTATAGCTCTGTTTCAACACTTTATACTGTAGTCTAAACTTAGGCGGTGATTATGGTCGTTTGGATAAGTTGTTCGTATCATTTGTATTTTTGCCAGAGTGATTTTTAAGAGTTAGCTTAATCTCAACTTGAGAGTAACTTATGTTTATTTTGTTGAACTTCCTGGAATGGTTGTTTAACCCTTGTGATTTTATTTAGATTGAATGGATCGTCCAGGTCAACTCTGTTTCTTACTGTAATCATTAATATAAAAATTTGGAAAATCATCGAATACGTATTATTTTGCTTTCTCACCCAGTTGCTATTTCTAGATTTTCTTGTACATACAGAGTCACAAGTATACAGCTAATTTTTTTCAATCAGCATTAGCTATATATATATATATGTCATTAATGGACGGCAAGAGGAAAACTGTTATGCTTGTTGCAACGTAAGTATGCTAAGAAGCAAAACCCTGGTGTGGATTAAGCGTCTGAACATGCACTCAAACTCAAGCTCAAGATGTTCAATTGCAATGCGAACCCCTTCTAACCTCTTGTTTGCACTCTGAAGCACCACGACGTCGTATATGTCATCCATCGTCATGGTTCGGCCGCTTACACCCACAAGCTTTGACGCCGCAGACTTTTTACCTGATTTATGATCCAACCACGGCCGGGAAACTAGCGGTACTAGTGATTCAACAATGCAGGTGCTGGTCATTCTTACTCTCAGAACGTCCGCAACCAACATCAGATTTTGCTCTGTTATTGCGAGGTCAGAAATCATGGTTTTGCTCTTCATTCTCTTGAGACAGTTCAGGCACTTGACTGTCTCTTTCTTTAGCTTCTTCCTATAGCAAATGTAAGCAGTAATTTTGTCCCCAATGTCAGATTCGCCATTAATGCTTGCTCTGCGTAATGTAAACCGAAGGTCTTGAAGGTGTTCTTTTACCAGCAAAAGAACATCCTTTGAGAGTCCACAGACATCTAACATTCTGAGGATGCCTCTGACACCTCGTTAACCCACTTTCCTTGTCGCTGATGAACGAGAGCTTGTTGAGCTATTGGAGAGTGAAGGAGGTCATTTGCGGAATTATGCAAGTCTCTAAGTGCATCAAAATCAAGGGGTGCCATATATCTCTCAAATTGGATGAAGCAAACAAAACAAAGAATTCAACAGATTGGTTCGGTCAACAATTAATGATCTTGAAGGGTTTTGCATAAAATGTATAAGCGCTGCAAGAAACTTGGTAGCTAGGCTTCCAGTGCCTTGAGCCATTTGAAACGGCTATATATATATATATATATAATATAGTACAGCTTAAAAACAGCTTGTCCTGAGTAGATCCCAGATCTAGAGAAAACGACAATGAAGTATCCTTCCTGTGGTACGGAATATGGATCATGGTAACAGCTTATAGACCAATTTGACTTCCCTTTTCTAGAGATCGATTTTACAACTTAGGACGGGATATTGTTGTCGGATACTGTAGGGTAGTACTATGCACGAGAGGGGTTGCCATGTTGCATGCCAACCTGTGCTTAATTACGTACGAGCAGACGAAATGAGAAAACAAGGAACTTGGAACATATATATATATATATATATATATATATATGCAAAATTAAAAAATGAAGATGACAACATTTCCATTTTCCTCTAAACTTGGGTTACGGTCACAACTCTGCTATGCTTTTGTTTTCAGAATCTTCGACATCGAATCTTGATGCTAGCATCCAAAATCCCCTCAGAATCTTCCAAGAAATTTTTGAGAAAGTTCTCTATTAATTTCCCCCTTTTACCAATCCAACAAGCATAAATTTATATCATAATTATTTACATAAATATAAAAGGTTCATATTAAAAATATTTCATAGAATTATATTGCATTAACATTTTCTTCACACCGTGCAAGTTCAAAGTTTAGACTAGAAGCCAGACCAATGAATTATTCAAATTTAATGTTAATTGATCCACTAGAGTTACTCTTGTACTGTTCTAGTCCCTCTTACCTCGGCGTTCTTTAATTTCTAATCCTTTCAAGTCAATATATATGGCAAATTGTCAATTTCTTTTTTCATTTTTTTTTTCAAAATAATAGAAATGTAAAATACGGATTCTTTGCACCTAAAACTTTTTCCATGTCAAACTCCAATAGGTCAGGGAATATTGATCTTTTTCACTTTAATATGAACCTGTTACGTGGCGGAACATATACCAATACAATGCACCATAAAATTCAGGAATTAAGCCGTGTTGAGAACTTCGTACCTAAAAATCAAAGAATAAATAGAAGAATATTCTATGTTAGCTTCTATGAAAATAATTAAATAAACTTAAGATAAATGAGAAAAATATGTCGTTTTTTCAACAAAAGCTGCTGATTAGCACTTTGACCATATAATTATGACCATGACCTCATGGCTGGCATTTATGAGTTAGCATCTTAATAATATACCCAACGAAGAGAGAGAACCTACTATTCCAACGTTAATTCATATCACAATGCCAGCAAACCTAAATATTCCAAAGAGAAAAAGTTGCAGATAGCTTTTGAAAGTTGAAACTCAATTATGTGAATTTAAACTTCAAAACAAGAGACAAAGAAGAGAACTTTTAAATTGAATTAATACAAATTTGCATGCGATGTGATCTCGAATTCTCAAGAATGTTAAAGAGATGCCAACCACAGGAGAGGCAGGGAATGATGGCAGATTTTCCTAAGCTAACCGTCTCCACATAGCGAGGTCGATTTGTCAACGAAGCCTTAGCTTTTATAAATTCTATTTAATTGGTAGCTAGAGACTCTTAAGAGTCAATTTGTGGACCAATGCCATAATTGGAGTTGGGAATCCAATCCAAGAGGGTCATCGCTCGTCTTTTTCTTTAATTTCTGCTATTTGCTGACCATTTGGAAAGTTGTACACGCAAAAGCCAACTGCATTCATGTTTCAACCAAAACGGTTATTTTCACATCCTGTTTATATGTTCTATTCCAAGGACACCATATCTGACTACGCAAATTAAAGGTACGTACTGTCAAAAGCTTTAAGCTAACCAAGATGATTTTTGCCTTTGGCTCTATTTCTCTCTCACACCCACACAAGTGAAATGATTATATCAAAGAAGAGTTTGGATTATGTCGTTTTCCCCTAAAAAGATTAATCCAAGTACAATCATATTCACTGAGAGAAACCATGAAAACTTAAGACGAGGCATTCGATAATCGGAATATTTAAATATTTTCTCTATTTAAAGAAACTTTAATTAAAATTTTATTATGGGTTACATCGTGTGATTGCGTGGGTATGACAAGACCTGTATCTAACAATACGATGAAATTATTAGTATATATATATATATATATATTATTCGAAATTAAATTTGTGGAAAACAACTAATTGCTATGAGAAGTTATCCATTCCTAGCTAGCTAAAACCAATTTATACGACAAGAGAGAAGTTGAATAGTATAAGGGCTTTCAGGTTGGGACACGTAGCCAGCTATGATCGATAGCTTAACTATTCAGTAACTAATTCTTGATTCTTCATAGTTTGTGGTTTGGATTGAAACTTTCACCTTGAAAAGTTGAGTCAACATACATTATATATATATATATATCTTCAAATTCTAGGGAAGTGTCTCTTTGGTTCAACATGTATAGGTTTCACGTGAGTTATCAAGAAATACTACACTTATCCATTTAGGGCATTAATTATTTTCCATCAATAATATTCTGAGTTCTCGTGATTTACGCAGATATGTATAATATCGCGCTGTTCTCTCTCTCTAGATATATATGATTAATTTTCGTTGGGAAGTGTATTTTTTATTTTCTTTCCACTGAAACGTTTGCGAAGAACCATCCATGTATGTTCTTACTTCATATCAGAGTACCGAGTCCATCGATCAAATGAATTGGGACATGTGTACTTACCTACTTAATAAATAGTCTGTCATAAGGAAAGAAGAAGAAAATGATAGCCTGGTTGATTAGAATTTTACAATTTTTTAAAGGAAAAAAAGGTTTTCAACAGAAAATTTTTTCATGGAAAATAATTCCCTTGGGATTTCAAAAAATCTAAATGAATATATATATATTTTTTGTTTTTCCTATTTTTACCGTTGAAAACAAACTTATAAATACTCCAAGATACTCCGCGCAGAAACTGTTTGATAAAAAAGACATCCATTTGTTTCAGAAAACTAGTGGAATCTTGTGGGATTAATTAACACGAGGGTGGTAATTTAACGGACACGTGTCTAGATAGGATTCCGTAGATGAGTGTAATATTCGCGTGGAGGGTCTATAAAGCGTCTGGTGGTTGTTTCGGACCTTGGCAGGCAGGCATCATGAAGCATAACATTAGTACGTGTTGGCAGTTGTTGTAATAAGGGAGAAATAGAATAACGAAATAAAATATTAAGACAAGAGAGACAGGAAAGAAAGAAGATGGATGAGGAGAGATTAAGGATGAAATCAAAATTCAAGAGTGTTTGCGTGTTCTGTGGAAGCAGTACAGGCAACAGAACTTGCTACAGGGAAGCTGCCATTCAACTTGGCCGAGAGCTGGTTTATATCTAAATATATAGATATATCCTCCTAGCTAATTAATTAAATTCACTCATATCTTATTTCTCATTTCTTCAATTTATTTATTTATTTTTCAAAGGTCTCTAGGAGTCTGGATCTTGTTTATGGAGGAGGAAGTGTTGGGCTAATGGGTCTTGTTTCCCAAGAAGTGCATCTTGGCGGCGGACATGTTCTCGGGTACGTACAAGTTCGATTCTTAATTTTCAAGATTCTTAAACTCTCCGCTTGTTATCTTTGCTTGATCTTCCTGATATTTGATTTATTAAACTTTGGTGCTTTTGATCCACAGAATCATTCCCAAAACTCTTATGCGCCGAGAGGTAGAGAATCCACTAGTGTTTTCTTTTATTGTCACCTTGGATAATATTATATGTATATTTCATGTTTTGGTTGAGCAGATTACCGGGGAAACAATGGGGGAGGTCAGGGCTGTGGCTAGCATGCACCAAAGAAAAGCCGAGATGGCACGCCATTCTGACTGTTTCATCGCACTTCCAGGTCTCTCTCTTTCACTTTCTCACCAACGAATTGGATACTCATAGTATATACATAACACAATTAGTGGGATGCATGGTTACCCTTACTTTATTCTAAAAGTACTGAATTTTCCATTATCATTAATTAATTAGGTGGGTATGGAACCTTGGAAGAGTTACTGGAAGTCGTAACATGGGCCCAGCTCGGAATCCATGACAAACCAGTAAAGAAATTACTTTGACTCTTCCACCTATAACTGTGCTATGTTTTGGTTTTCTTTTCCCAAGAAACACTAGTAGAAGAAAGAAATAATAATTAAGAAAACAGAATTGATATGATACATGCAGGTGGGTCTGCTGAATGTTGAAGGATACTACAATCACCTCCTCACCTTCATAGACAAAGCAGTGGAGGATGGTTTTATCAAGCCTTCTCAGCGCACTATTTTTGTCTCTGCTCCAAACGCAGCGGAACTTGTTGAGAAATTAGAGGTTCATAATCATAATCTCCTTCCTTTTTTCAATTCCCAGTCTTAGTCATGATGTATCCTTATTCCTTCATCTCTTTTTGTTTTAGGAATACGAGCCTCTGCACCATGGAATAGTGTCTAAGGCCAAATGGGAGGAAGAGCAAGTGGAGCTGAATTCTTATTTGCAGATTGATATGGCTCGCTAATCCTATCAGAAAGAAAAAAGGAAAACAAGAAAAGTTCATTAGTTAAAGACTCGTCTTAATTAGTCTTAGGATTAGTGACGCAGGATTGTTGTCAGAATCTTTCCTTTTCTTTTACGTTTTTATTTTACTGCATGTGGAATGAAAGAGAAGGTTGAATTCCCTCGCAGCAAAAGTAAAACGATAATGTTTGTCTTTTTGTCTGAAGGAAATTGGTAAGTCCTTCGACTGTCCGAGGATAGATCAATTCGTTAAGAGTCTTTTCTTAACACTGTAAGACGCTAGTATTCTCGTGGGATCGAGTCCAATTCATTCCCTCCCCAATACACATAAATGTGTTCTCCTCTCATTTATGACAAAAAAAAAAAAAAAATTCATTCTCCGCAAAGAAAACAAGTAAAGAAAATTGTCTGAAAGTTCTCCAGCTTCTTCGGGGATATATATGTGATTTCACAACTGCGTCCTACATTGTTGGACGTAAGAACCATCAAATTGGTAATTAAGGGAGACTAGCATCAACGTAGTGAATGGGTTGGAGGCACATGATAGATGACAAGGATCACTTTTGTAACCTTTCTAAGCTGAAGCTTTGCTTCTCCCTGTCGTCTCAGACTAAGCTTTTATTCCCATCTATCTTGTTATTGAGGTTTTGGTTGCACCACGTAGAATCATTTATGATATATATATAATCCGTGCCATGTCTGAAATTCAAAGTCTAAACATTAATTGGTTTCAGTTTAAGGTGACGTTAATTAGGTGGAAGGGGATCACTGTTGCTGCTGGTACAATGAGGACGGCAATGTGGTCTGAAAATTCGCAGAAGGTACTGTTTGGGATAAACCCATAGGACGAGGTTACAGCAAACTATGATGGCAGATTGCAAAAGTTGACCCCTCAGCTCATATCATCACTTGTGTTGTCAATTCGCTGGATGCCAGAAAGTATGCATGCTATTGCTATTACTTGACAGTGATCCAAACGAGATCCATTCAAGTCAAAAAAATATGTTGTAATTTAATCTTCATCCCACAAAACTGACAAATTTAAACTATATCACATTAAAACTGACTAAAATTTGACGTTGGTTCAATTTGATTTAATGGTTCAAAAAATTTAAAACCACCGTAAATTAAATCTGACAATATATATATATATATATATATATATTCAAACAGCTACAAATTATGATTTCAAATCACTTCAACCCACCTCAAACTACCAACAAAATTTGATTTAGCCATGGCGTTACCTTTCTTTATTTGCAATGCAACCTCACTCACTGGTTTCTTTTTTTGTCTCTTCCTAGAATGAATTATGGAAGTGAGTTCTCTGAAGCGATCGTTATTGTGGATCATGCAGTATAGCCCAACTCTCTTTTTTTTTTTTTGCAACCATGTGGCCGGGATAAGCAATTGCCAAGAAAGGCCACGTTTAGCCCTAATAAACCGAAGAAAAATCTCCTGTTTCATAGTGCCGTGCCGTATGATATTTTGCTGATTAGAAGCAAGGGCAAAATAATCGGATTCAACGGAGGCCACGTAGAAGAGACAATAGCCACACCCAAATTTATGGCATGGGTTAAAGCAGCTTGTTTCTTCCGTCTAATGAAATCTTAAGACAAAATCTTACAATTTCACATTAGAAGGACCACAATGTATATATGCAGTACTGACTGATCACTTTGGAGAATTAGACTGAAATTTAGTTAGTTCTCATTTTTTACTTTGCCTTCCACGGTGGTAACAGATACATCGGCCCAACACAGCATTCTAGTTCTAGACTAGATAGCAGGATTCTATTCTTAGCTCACCAGACAGACACAGACACAGACACAGACACAGGAGATAGGAGCATCAAAAATATGGCTTTCGCCACCTACGCTTTACTTTCTTCAAACTTCGTTGGAAGTAAAGTTCTACTTGCTCCTCCAACCCCCAAAACAAGTAAATCATCAGCTCCTCTGCCATTCTTTCTAAAGAGAAGGTTTATAAATGCTCAAAACATTTTCAACAGAAAGCCTAATCCTGAAGAATTGAAATCCATACCATCCCAAGCAACTTTGGCTGCCTTAATCTTCTCTTCTATCACCCCTCAAGCTCTAGCCGCCGACGTTTCCTCGCCAACCCCTCCCCCGGTAATTGAAGCTCAACCCACCAAACCCAGCCCCTCAAATTCCTCACCCTTCTCTCAGAACCTCCTTCTTACAGCCCCAAAACCCCAAAGTCAGACTTCTGATCTCCCCGAAGGTAACCAATGGCGTTACAGCGAGTTTTTGAATGCAGTGAAGAAGGGCAAGGTCGAGAGAGTGAGGTTCAGCAAAGATGGTTCTGCCCTTCAACTCACCGCCGTCGATGGCCGCCGAGCCACAGTAATTGTACCCAATGACCCAGACCTTATCGACATTTTAGCTATGAACGGTGTCGATATCTCGGTCTCAGAAGGCGATTCGGGTAATGGGTTGTTTAATTTTATTGGCAATTTGCTATTCCCATTACTTGCATTTGCCGGATTGTTCTTACTGTTCCGCCGAGCTCAAGGCGGACCTGGTGGGCCTGGAGGGCTTGGCGGACCCATGGATTTCGGAAGATCAAAGTCGAAATTCCAAGAAGTTCCGGAAACTGGTGTGACTTTCGCTGATGTGGCCGGAGCTGACCAAGCGAAATTGGAATTGCAAGAGGTGGTTGATTTCCTGAAAAATCCTGATAAATACACTGCCCTGGGTGCTAAGATTCCCAAAGGATGCCTTCTGGTAGGACCACCGGGTACTGGGAAGACCCTTTTGGCCAGAGCAGTGGCCGGGGAGGCTGGAGTGCCATTCTTTTCATGTGCAGCTTCTGAGTTTGTGGAATTGTTCGTGGGAGTTGGTGCATCTAGAGTGCGGGATTTGTTTGATAAAGCAAAATCAAAGGCTCCATGCATTGTATTTATAGATGAGATTGATGCAGTAGGAAGGCAGAGAGGGGCGGGTCTCGGAGGAGGGAATGATGAAAGGGAACAGACTATTAACCAGCTTTTGACGGAGATGGATGGATTTTCTGGCAATTCCGGTGTCATTGTTTTGGCTGCAACTAACAGACCAGATGTTCTCGATTCAGCATTGCTTAGACCGGGGAGGTTCGACAGACAAGTGACTGTAGACAGACCTGATGTTGCGGGTAGAGTTAAAATTCTTCAGGTGAGCGCCATGAATTGAGCATTGCAATTTACTCTAATCCACACCTTGTTTGATGACTATGTAGTTAAATTCATAAGGTTAGCTGATTGTTTCCTCTTAATGCACATGATGTTTGCTTACTTTTGGATCACCGTAGTGTATTATTACTCTAATCCACACCTTGTTCGATGGCATTTGCGGAATGAGTGCGTGACTCAGATTTCTATATCTAAATCAAATAGTTTACGTTCTCTTTATCAGGTTCATTCTAGAGGAAAAGCACTAGCAAAAGATGTGGACTTTGAAAAAATTGCAAGAAGAACCCCAGGATTCACGGGAGCTGATTTACAAAATCTGATGAATGAAGCAGCTATACTTGCAGCGAGGCGAGACCTTAAGGAAATAAGTAAAGATGAGATATCTGATGCGCTTGAAAGAATTATTGCTGGACCAGAAAAGAAAAATGCTGTAGTCTCAGATGAGAAGAAGAAATTAGTCGCCTATCATGGTATGTATTGTTATTGTGGGTTATAATAGAGGTTCCCAAGTTTCCTAGATGTGTCTGTCCATGTTAATATTAGGTCGTTAACAGTTTATTTGCTTATTGAATTTCAGAGGCTGGTCATGCCTTAGTAGGAGCATTGATGCCCGAATATGATCCTGTAGCCAAGATATCAATCATTCCTCGTGGCCAAGCTGGTGGTCTCACATTTTTTGCTCCCAGTGAAGAGAGGCTTGAATCTGGACTGTACAGTAGAAGCTACTTGGAAAATCAGATGGCAGTTGCTTTGGGTGGAAGGTATGTAGACCATAAGATCCAAGATACACATTCCCTTTTTGTTGACTTAAGATTTAGGAATCCGTTTTTTATTGTGCGTGATCAATGCAGGGTTGCTGAAGAGGTCATTTTTGGCGAGGAGAATGTCACCACTGGAGCTTCAAATGATTTCATGCAAGTTTCACGAGTGGCAAGGCAGATGGTGGAGAGATTTGGATTCAGCAAGAAAATTGGACAAGTTGCCATTGGTGGACCTGGTGGAAATCCATTCTTGGGCCAACAGGTAAGCAAGCTGTTTTTGAATTGAATATCGGTTCATTTTTGACTGCGGGTGTTAACATATTATTTTGGGACATCTACCTTTTAATATATTCCAATCCAATTGCAGATGTCAACGCAGAAAGATTACTCCATGGCTACAGCTGATATAGTGGATGCAGAGGTTAGGGAGCTGGTAGAAAGAGCCTACACAAGGGCAAAGCAAATTACTACAACCCACATTGACATCCTTCACAAGCTTGCTCAGCTTCTCATAGAAAAAGAGACGGTAGATGGTGAAGAGTTCATGAGCCTATTTATTGATGGAAAAGCTGAATTGTATGTAGCGTAAAATTATACTTCAGCAATAGAACAATGTCTGTACCATAACAGATGCAGAGGTATGTACACAGTAAGAATCAATTAAATACTTTCATCAAATTCAGAAGAAAAAATGTCAAAAACACATTTGTGCGAAGCAAATACTGTTCTCCCTCCCTCTATGTTACACCTTGGAAAAAGATCCACTCCCAAATTACATCATACAGACAATTTGGCTCTAAAACAGATTCCATAATTAAATCTCACGATATAATGGAGTTTCTCATCAAGACCCTTTACCGCCCCGTTGCCTTTTCTCTTCCAGGCCAGCTGCCTCGTTTAGCATGTCAGCTGCATCCTTCTGCATGTTTAATTTGGAAAGAGCAACTGCCTGCATGTAAAATGCTGTGGACCAGTCAGGATAGACGCATTGTGCTTGCATTGCATCTCGCAAAGCAGCATCTGGTTGATCACAGAGGAGATGGCACAGACTTCTCCGTGCATAGACAGTTGGAGAGACCATAGTACCGACATCAATGAACTGCATATTTGAATAGTGTTCCCATGATTCAAGTAGACGATATTAGAATTACTTTTCCTGCCTTTTAGGCACGAGATATTAACGGTCTTGTTAAGATCAATAATATAAACTGGATTCTAATGGTATGAAAAGCACGTCGTTTGAATACTTTTATATGCTCAACACCTACCTGGGAATAACAGTCAATTGCTGTTTTGAAATCCTTGTCACGGAACGCCAAGTCACCACGCTTTCTTGCCTCCAACATATCTCTCATTTGCTGGGTCCATTCTTGGAACGACAACTAAGAAGCCGTTTGAAAGAGAATATCAGTATGAAATTCGAATTTATTAAGTATCGCAAAACTTACATCTCTTCAATCAGATACCTCATTAGTCCCTTCATCATCTCTGTAGTGTGTCATCACCAAAATCTGATGGATAGCTGTAAGGTCCATTCGAGAACAAGCATCGCCCATTGGAGAAAGAGGATGCTGTGGAGTAGGAGGCGCTTCTTCATGCTTCGGAATTCCAAGCATTACATGTGATGGAATCTGACAGCAAAAAGGACCTTCAATTATTGTCTCCTTTTAGTTAGCGAAACATTCCTACAACCACAGGCAATAATTCATAACTACATTTTAAACACACCAAAGGTTCCCTTTTAGCCAGTGGAGATAACCCCCCCCCAAAAAAAAAAATTCCGGGAAGCATTCACACTCTCAACAGAATCATTCCTTCACAATGCTTTTCCTTTTGTTCTTATGCTTATGTTACTCAAGTTTTAAAGGTCCTTCTCTCGCTAAAAATTTTGTATGCGTGTAAGAAAGGCCACATGCATATCTCTATTGGACCAGGCAATACATACTTTATAAAAAGTATGGCTGCCGTGCAAGATACTAAATTTGTGTTGGGAAAAACATCCTTTGGGTGATATTGCTAATCTCTCATAATGATCACGTGAGACAAAAACAGCACATTGGAAATGAGAAAAGCAGCAGTATAAGCTCACATCAGGTTTATTCTGTAATGGTGAAAGTGTCGTAACAAGGTCCCTGGTCTTGGGCCGCTCCCTAGGTTCGTACTGCAAACATTGTGAAGCAAGATCAAGAACCACAGTTGCCTCTTCTGTTGAAAAGTTACCCTCCAAATGTGAATCCATTAGGAGAAGGATATTTTTTCCCCTTATCATGTCAAGAGCCTGCATGGATCAAGACTAACAGTTAAATTATGAGAAAATAAACTCTCAAAACAAAGAATTATTAAGACTGCAGAGGTAATTATTGTTAATTACTATACTTACATGAGTAGGGGGAATATGCTTGCCGCTTAGAAGATCCAACAACACAGTCCCAAAGCTGAAGATGACACTTTCCGGAGTCACTCTCCCTACAAAAATACATACATCATAGCTGACTCATCAGAAGTTGCCAAAACAACCATCCTATTCAAGGAAAACGTAATAAAGCAGAAAAGCCTTCCCTCGAATATGGAAAATAAGATGAATAAATGTAATTGAGCAGCAAAATTCTTTAGAAGGCTGACGAATCAATTATTCAGGGATACAACCTTCACAGATTTCTATATCAAATAATGTCTCCAAATGTCTTGATAGATGAAAAATGGGTATATTCAAAATCCTAGGCTCCTGTATCTCATATGTTGATTGATATATATCATTTGTTGGACAGTGGACAGCTTTAGATAATGAAAACTCTAGATTGGTCATTCAACCGTTAAATAGGACAAAAACACCAAAAAATGTTATTGTCACAGAAGAAATAAAGATACCATTTCTTAGATACTCGGGAGGTGTGTAAGCAAGATTTGTGCTATAACTTTTCCCATCCCTACTATTCTTCATCAAGCCAAAGCATGAAAGCCGAGGATCGCCATTCTGCCAAAGGATCAAGAACAAATGTTGACTATAGATATCGATCCATACGTCAAACAGTATAGATTAGAGATAATAATAACTACCAACCTCAAAAGAGTAGAGAAATAAAGTTGTCATACAATACCTCATCAAAGAGAACTCTGTAAGCATTCAAGTCATGGTACAATGGACGGCCTTCAGTACTACAATAATCTAATGCTTCGGCCATGTATAGGGCAACTCTTAACCGCATGGCCCACTCGATTGTCTGGTTCTCCCCTGTCATAGACATGAAAACATTAAGTTACAGAAATTAAACCAGTGATAACAGCTGCCGTTCCAATAATAGCAGTGTTGATGAGGAATTAAAAGAAGGGGAGGAGGGAGACATAAATGCATCAGATACGAACTTGAAAACAACCCTCGCATCAAGAAACAACTTTTATAAATCAAAGATACATAGCAAGGTAATTTTTCTTGACGCCCAATAGAAAAGAAGAGCATAATCCTTACCCTAGTAAAACAAATATACCATAAAAAGTCAAGATATTCACTCAAAGATAAAGAAAGCTCCATCAGAAGATAAGGCATAGAGCATTGTTGAATATGGTATATGGTATTAATATATAAATTGTGAAGGTAAAGATGCTTGTCCAAGTAAAAGGGGTAAAGAGGGCATGAAAGAGATAAACAATGACATATATAGAAGAGAAAAAGAAAGGATAATAGTTAAGATGAAAGGTTAGCAGCAAATACATCATTGGATAGATCAATATGATAAAAGTAATTCAATTAATTTTAGTTTAGTATTTTATCTATCAAACCAGGCTTATTCTTGCAAATGTTTAGGGTCAAAACTGATTTTGATGACCTTCCTCATTGCACACATAACATTTCCGGAACAAGAATTACTTTGCTGTGACACCAACGCTAATGTTCATTAAAACCGAATCCCTTGAAACTTATCAACCAATCAACAGCTATAAGTTTTATCTATAGACAAAACCTCTTCCAAAAATGCTAGCAATGCCTCTAGGACAAAAGTTGAAAGAGAGATGAAAATTAAGAGAATAAAAACCGATAAAGAAGACACACAATGAAATAGATGTTTAGCAAGTGTGTCATTGGGCATGTACTCGGCAACAAGAAGTCTCTCATCGCCATCACAGCAATAGCCAATCAAATTGGCAAGCCTTTGGTGTCTTAATTTCCCAACTCCCCAAGCTTCATCCTGGAAGAACAAGGTTGAGATAGTCAATAAAATCAACAAACAAATATAAAATTCGATGCCCGGAATAGATTAAAACTTGAAAAATGGTAATATTCATACAGCGAACTGCTTTGGGTCGGGCCAGGCCAATTTGGTAAATTTCTTAACAGCAATCCAACGACGGTTGTGGTTCTGGAGGCGTCCTTTGTAAACGACATTGGGGGCTTTTTCTCCGCTCTCGGAGACGATGTGATCAGGGCTGAAGTTGTTGGTGGCGGCTTTAAGGTCATCGAGGGAGAACTCGGAGAAAACCAGTACGTCTCCGGCGGAAGCGGCAACGCCGGCATCGGCTCCGTTGGACGAAGAAGCATGGTTGTTATTCTGGTAATGATGATTAGAGCCTTTGGAAAGGGAAGAGTGGCAGCAGCCCATTAGTTGATGGTTGACTCAATTAACCCGACTCCGCCAGCAAATAGCGTCAACCATACAACATGAAATAAGAATCCTTTAAAGGGAGAAGGAGAGATAGCAAAGAGAAAAGAGGAGAAAAGAAATGGGGTTAAGGTTAGTGCCACAAGTCACCACCAAGCCAACTCATTCCGTCTTGACTATTGAGTCTGAGTACACACCACACCCGTGTGTGTTTGCGTGTGTATGTGAGAGAGATCTAAGGAGGGATTCGGAGCTGCAGCTTTCTTTTTCTCCTCATTGAGTTCTCCCTCGTCTCGTCCTCCTCTTTCTGAGCTGACAAAACTTCCCTGTCGCTCTCTCTTCTGCTTTACAGGATTTGTCTGGATAATTTTGTCATTACATTTAAGTCATTGCACCTCTGTCATAAATCCTAGTTTTTTTTTTTTTTTTTTTTCTTTTCACTTTAGTTCATTTATTTGTTTTCTTTAGTGTGTTAACACGCTGTAAATAGCCACCTAAATTAATACCAAATAATAAAAAAAAAGACATTGAAATTAAATAGTGGAAGCACTTATGTTTACTCGCTGCCAAAATGGCAAGTACGTTTACTCATATTGACTTCAAACGTCATTAGAAAAAATGGGACAAAAAATTGACTTCAAGCAATTCGTAGCCCAGTTGAACCCTCATTTTCAAGTTATTTTTTAGAGACGTAGGATACTAATGACATCGTCGCAGCTTGTCAGCTTGTGTTTACAGGGTTTAGTGTTCTGAATTAGGTTCTTCAGACTATTAGAAGCAATTAGCAATGGACACTGCATAGGCAAGAAACAAAGATCCACTGTATATCATAGTATAATCAGCAACATAAGCTTAAATGATTCAATGTCGTATATCTATAATTAATATCTGTGGAGAAGATCACTGAGATATACTGTGCTGTCGAATTCTCTCAATACATATTCTTGTTCAATGAGTTGACAAAGTTCTTCATATGCGCGAGCAGTGTTGGCAGTGAACCTCTCCATGGCAGCAAAAATATGTTTCAGACCTGATTGCAGGTTAACACCATCATAAAGTTCAACATGGTTCAGTTGCACAGCATCCCTTGATAGTAAAGTATCAATCTCTTCTCTGGTGATTGAAACCATCTTTCTCTCTCAAGTTTGCATCACTTTGTGCTTTTCTTGCTCCTGCCTCTCCAAGTTTTTCAATTTTCTCTCTAATTCCTTGTCCACCGTTGATTTTTGCTGCAAGTCTAAAATCTCTTTTAACCCAATCATGAATCCATTAAAGGCTTCAATTACATCCTTCTCTGAGAGTTTATCCACCACTCGCGACCATTTGTTACAGACCACAAACACAGGTGGTGCACTAAATTTACCAGGAGAGAATGGTGCTGTGCCATCAGATATTTCTTCAGGTTCACGCAGTAAACATCTCATTAGCCAACCATTCAAGGCCTTGACATGAGACTTTTGGGCGTAAATCCAATCTGAAAAGCTTGAATTGTAGTTGTGCATCTCCGCCTTGAGTTTAATTGCTGTATCAAGATGAGTAATGCTAAGCTTTCTGTTGAATGATGAGGCATCTCAACATTTGGCTTCAGCAATTGCTTGATACTGGCATTTGTAACATTCTAGCATATCTTTCCATACTCCAAGGAACCTTTTCGACAGATGGACAAAAATTGAAGAGAGCGCAAACCAACGATAAAGAAGTCAATTATGACAAGGGAAAACAATGGAGAATTCAATCATGATTGTCGTTAATTAAACTTAGATTTAGCTGTGACTTCATACCTGGGAATAAACTTGTTGATCTGCGGCCATAACTCTTCTTCCCTCAATTTAGTTATGGTATTAGATAGCTTGTCAACTACTTGGATCGAAATCTTCATTTTTGTGGATAGAATAATTATGAAAGTTTTAATAGAATCAATTTTCAGCACCCTTTCTATACATGCGTCTCAACTGTCTACACTTCTTCTCATGCAGTATCCGCAATTTCTCCTCAGATTGAAAAATAAAAGGTCTCCTTCAATTCAGATAAAATAACAACTTGTTTAAACACGATGATATAGCAAATCAATTTGATGTTGATTGTCTCCCATTATTCTGATTTCTGAAATTTTGTAACTATCTGAGTTTTGGCATTTTATCAGTTGCAGATGCATTATCAGAACTTCTTATACAGTATCTAATACACACAAGCATGTTCAAGAAATTGGGATATTTGGTGGACAAGTGATTCTTATGATGTCAGTTCTTCACATTGTCCTTGCTAAGGCAAATTCTCAAAATTGAACGGTTATGCAAAGAAATGGATTTGCTGTTATTTATTTTTTCTTTGAAATCGTTTGGAATTCCTTATACATTTTTGGCTTAAAATTTGATTATGCATGTGTTTCATATGTGATAAAATTTGAAACTTGATTGATTATTCACGGTGTCGCTTGACTTGAAGAAAACGGAGCTAAAAAACAGCTTGTACCTTGACTTCGTCCTACAGCTTCTTCTCCCACATACATAATTTCTTCAGAGTACAAGACAGATTCCCATAACTCAGGCCCCTGTCTTGATCTACTTCTGTATACGAAGATCCCATTCTCCGAGCAAGAAGAGATGAGGATTCCATGCTTTCAACTGCCGAGGAAATGGACGGAGTAAACACATGTATCATCTTGCAAGAAACTGATTTTTTTAAATATATATATATATATATATATATATATATATATATGGCATTTTTTGTTACTTCCATTAATCAATCACAAAGACAGTAGAACTCGTGGAATTCAAAAATGGACTAGTGATGTCAAACAAAGAAAGCATGGTCAGCCAGAGTAACAGTATGACTTTCCTACCTGGATTAACGGCTATTTTGCGATGGTAACGGAGTTTTCCAACGTCCATCAATTCCAAAATTGAGTTTCCCGAATCTGATTCTCTCTCGAATAGAATCTGAATTCATCACCTCAGAGACACCTTTCTCTCTCGGGGAATTCACTTTTGCCTATGCCAAGTTGATAGTATTCTTTGAATCTGCTGGCTTGTTATCCTCAGAATCACGTTCTGTCGTATTTTTCCCTTGTCCATTTTGTTCTCTATTCACTTTATTTTGATCGCATTTGGATCCATCCGCACCACTACCGCCAGCATTTTATTATTCCTTTCCTTTTCCTTAGCTTCCTTTGCGTCTCGACTGGGACACGAAAGATTAAGGCAAATCTCAACTCGGCCCAAGACCAATTAAACTTGAGGGAAAGGATAAAAATTAAAGAAAGAAATGGTAAGTCCCACATCGATTAGGAATTAAAAAAAAGTGCAATAAGGAAAAAGTAATATCCTGTTAAAAATATTTTAAAACAACTGTATTCAGCCTTTTCTACACTTATATAGACACCTCTCTTTTCATCGTCTCCATCAACCAACGTGAACGTCTCCTTTTTATCATTTTCCAACATAGGGCGATCGCTGCTTCGAGCCCAAGTATTTAGGGTGAGCGTCCGTCGGTAATAGTCGGTTTTGATTATATTTTTAATTAATTGACATTAATCGATTGTATAATTTTATCAAATCAATAATTAATTGATTATATTTTAAAATTGACAGTTTAATTTTAGTCAGTTAAGCGGTCAGTTAATAGTTAATCGACAGTAATTTTTTTAAAAAAAAAAGTTTTTTTTTATTTTAGTGTTGTGTCTACTTTGAATATATATTTAATTATTTCACCGTAAATTAAGAATGTAACCATTAGATAAGTTAAAATAATTTTTTTTAAAAGTATCTATGACATCTTACAAAGAATCATATAAGTAAAAACAAAAATACATAAATAACAAACCTAAAAATATATAAAGATATTTATGGAAACTAACTTCTTTCGGTTCCAAACATATGCACAAATGCTTGGATAAGGCAAAATTAACATCAAATGTCTATACATAATAAAAGTAACATTTTTTTTTAATTTCTTTACTAGAAAATTACTATTTTTAATAAACATATTTACACAAGACTAAATTACATATCAAATTAATAGTATATAATTATTTTTATACATCAAGATGACACAGTATTTGAGTGATTTAATCAATCAATAAAATAATTGAATCACTAATTAACATGGTATATGAAAACATTAAAGTTTATAATATTTTAGTCGGTTGGTTCGATTTTCATTGTTAGGAAAAATACAAAACCAAAACCGACCGACATTAATCGATTTTTTCAAATTTCAAAATCGTAACCGACCGACTAAATCGATACTAACCAACAGATTAAACCGATTTGCTTTCGGTTCAGTCAGTTTTAGTTAGTTAATTGAATTTTGCTTACCCTTACAAGTATCCACTCGAATTTGGTAGAGGTGGAGAAAAAGGAGGAGAAATTTACACATATATACCACAAAAAATAGATTATTATCAATATATACTACTTTTTTAGATATCGCATTACGATAATGTGATATCCGAGTAATATCACATTACCATAGAGATATTCGAATAAAAAATTAATTAAATTATTTATTTTTATTTTTTATAAATAAAATATTTAAAAAATTATAAATTTTTTTAAACACATATATACCATTACAAAAATTATTGCCAATACATATGACTTTTATAAATATTTACTAATATATATTACCTTTAATAAAATTACATCACCCTATTACAAATTTATTTAATTTAATTTAAATTTATTTTATTTATAATTTAATTTTATTTAATTTAAAGTTTGGACTGATCATATCATAAGTATTCACAACAAACATAATTGGATATTCAAAAATTCTATTTCTCCCAAAACAAATTACAAAACTGTGTGCCTTGCGAAGAAATTAGAACAATATTAACGTTAAGGCTCTGCTTTCTCAAAGATATTTGATCACACAATCTAAGGACAGGATTAGTAAATATGTATAAAAGTAGTATGTATTAGTAATAATTTTTGAGATAGTGTATGTGTTTAAAAAAATTTATAATTTTTTTTAATATTTTATTTATCAAAAATAAAAATAAATAATTTAATTAATTTTTTATTTAAATATTACATTACCATAATGCGATATTACTCAAGTATCGCATTACCGTAATACGATATTTTAAAAAGTGATATATATTAGTAAATATTTTTAAAAGTTATATATTTTGGTAATATTAATTTTTTTTGGTACGTGTGTGTAAATTTATAAAAAAGGAAAACCACGTTATCAGGAGCTGAGGATACAATATCGTGGTTCAGAAAATCATAATGACTCCGGTTAAAATCTTTCTCTATATCCTCGGCTTCTGAATCAAAGTGCAATTGGATTTGTGAATGGGAGTCAGAGCTGAAGGAGGAACCAGTGGGTGGAGAAGACGATTTGGCGAGCTGAGAATTGGGGTTGCTGGTTGGGGGATTATGAGAATGAGAATAATCAGCGACACCGTTTTGAATTTCACAAAAGAAAGAGCGGAGAGCAGGTCCTAGTGTTTCCAGGGACTCCATGTGGGCCACGTGTGCATCGGCAAGGGCATAGCTTTGTTGGAGAGCAGCGGTCACGGCACAGAGCCACCGCCGGGAGACGATCCAATCTTGAGGTGTTGCAACCCATTATTCCGGCAGCGATGATGAAAGGCTGAACTGAGCTTCAGGAATGAGCATGCATGTTTGGAAACGAGAAGAAGGAAGAATCGTTGCTCCTAGTTCTCACTAACTAGTCAATTAACGTTTTTCCTGATTCATTTGTGACATTGTAATTCAAATGAAGGATATGTCAGTCATCTGATCTGCGTTTATTGATTTGATATAATTATGCTATTATGGTAAAATTATTTGGCTGACGGAATGGCTTTGTTATTTTACAACCCCAAATTATTTCAGCTAGAAATAGAAGCGTAGCTATGATAACATATGAATGGACCGCGGTATTTAAGTGCCACAGTGATCATAAATGGCGGGTAGTGTACTGTCACACAACGTCTCTTTGTTTTTCTTTTTTTCCTTTTCATTGGTGGTCCTCGATTTATTGTTAATATCCCAACTTTTTGATCCATCGTAGTTGATAAGGAAGGTGAATGAATGGATCCAAATGTTATCATTTGGTTTCATTAGATTCAAAGTGATTTATAACGAAGAAGAATATATAGTTGGTTAGTACACTATGGACTGGAGGCAATATGATAAAAAGTAAGTTGGAGGAAGGATGGGAATTAATATGAAAAGGTTTGATGTGCATGCTCTTTGTCTTTCTTTGCCATGATGGGAAATTAAATCTGTCTAATGTCTATATCTCAAAAGGAGGTTTCGTGAAATTCCAACCCACTGGATTTTGTTTCGGGTGCCATATCCTCTTTCCACGAAAAGTCTGCTTCGGTTTTAAGCCCTGTGAAATAAACACGAGGGTGGCCATTTTTGAGCTGAAGCGTAGTTGTACTTAGCTACAGAACCTGTCAAATTAATGGCTCAAACGTGGAAATGGAATACCTGCCCCACAAAAAGAAACGACATACTGCAAATCAATGACAGGACAAAGAGTACTTGGGAAATTAATTAAACCATGCAACTACAGGCTAAAACGTACGTGCGTAGGATTGTGTTTATAATAAATTAGATTTTTGACATCAATATTCATAACCTCTTTATGTTCATAAATTAAATTGTTTACGTAAACTTTAAGATTTCATGAATGTTGGTCAAACTCCAAACAGGGGAGGAATTTGAGATTTAAACTGTGGCGAGCACATGTTTATAGAGAATACAGTTACAACTAACATAGAGAGGAACCACGTCCACGAGCTTGTGTGATTGAGGAATGGGAGGCCCCAGAAGTTGCTAAAAGTTGTATGTGATTGTGAGCGAAGATCAGCTGTCTATGCCGGTGGAGGTTTTAGCTTTGCTGACACAAGTTGGGGAACAAGAGAAAGGAGGACCAATGATTCAAAGTATTATATGGTTCGGTTAATGCCTTTAAAATGATATATATATATATATATATATATATATAACAATTCATGATGAATGAATGATATATTGAGAATAATTCTAGTTTTTACAGAATATTATTCTACAAATTAATCATAGCAACAAAACAACAAAATCCTATAAATCAAGAGAAAATATACACGTAACAACAATAAAATGTATAGGTGATCAAATGAGATTGACTCAGTTAACAAATATTAATTTGTTTTATTTGCGAGATTTAATTTTCAATCCCACTATAATTATGCCATTTCTAATAAGCAATTTACAAGTACTATATATGATAATAGCCTTTTAAATGAAATAACAACTAACCTCTTCAACCCTAAATTCTTTGCTAACAATAAAGTAATAAAACGGCTAGCTAGCCTCATAACGTTTAGAATTTGTCCAACAAATCATGTGTTCTAATTGTTGTTCGGTTGGAAATGTTTGGACAACGTGCTATCCATTATCTTATTTCGGATTTGGCTTTTCCTCTAATCATATCCTTTAGTTGTCATTATGCTGCATGTTTGGCAGTTATGTTCGGCCACCGTGAACGAGCCAATCGGCCATGCATGTGCTTCCCCCAAAAAATATATCTTCCAGTTTTTCTTTTTGAACTATGAACCTTTTACGTCATCTATTTTTTGTTGGAAAATTTATTTTTCGTAAAATATTAAATATTATTTTTATTCCTCGTGTTTCTCTTATTTTGTCAAATTAGATAATATAATATTTATTCATCTTTAGAATTGAAGACAAGGGCGTTCTGTTTGTTTCTTTTTTCTAAGAAAGCATAGTTGAACTTAACAATTTGATCGAGAAAATATGCACTCAAGTGTCAGAAATGTAAGTTTTAATTTGGAGATGAGTTATCATTCAGATCAATCTGGTGACAATGAAAAGCTAGCAAACTATTTATATCTATAATTTTTTATGTATGGATATTATGAAAAAGATGAGACTACTGTACACTATTAAATTAACTTGAATCTATGTATGTTTACATGGCGGACATTTCTCATCGATGTAACAAACATGATCAGGAAAAAGATAGCTACTGTGTGAGAGTGAGTGTGTTGAGCAGTGCCACCCGGGAATTGATCAAAGCCCTAAACACTCTCTCGCTAACAGTTTCTATGCCACAGATACAGCTCTCGAGATCCTGCATTCTCTTCAACGCTGCTCTCACCTCTTCATCTCTGGCCTTGTTTAAATTCGACAACCCTTCCAGCCCACCTTGCTGAAATTCCTCAATACCTTGAAGCTCCTTCTTCACTCTCTTGCCTGTCCTTGACGACTTGACTAATTGCCTCCACGATAACTTCCTCGACGCCAAAGACATTGCAATCCCATTAAATAGAGCAATGGAAACCGACACCGTTACACTAATAACATCTCCAATGACACCTGCCAGTTCGGCATCTCCAAGGGACACCAACGTGGGCGACGACAGATCTGAAACAATATGACGTGAATGTAATTGGCTGATACATCGGATGTCACAGACCAGCTTTTCCATTTGGTTGGCTATCTTGTTTTTAGCCTTCACGTACAAAACCACCTTTGGATCATCTCGCTTCCTCGTAGCCATCTGAGCAGCTGAATGCTCCTCTTTTAAAGCCAAAATGGATGTTTGGAATATCCCGTAAATGTCAACAAAGCGCAAGAAATCTTCTAGAAGCTTCTCAACCCACTGTGGCTGGCGGCGGAGGGATTCCTGTGTCTGAGGAAGCTGGAGGATATCGTGGAGGTAATCGTGTATGTCTTTGAGAAGGGTCAAGCCATGGCATAGATTCGAGTAGGTTTGTTGATGCAACTTTGAGGTAGAAACCCAAGTGGTGAGGTCGTTGATCTCATCCTTGATCTGAGAGATCAATGGGTGAGATCTGCAGGGAAGACTGATGGATCTTATGTGGTGGGATATGGCTGGTTTCTGTGATGGACGGCTGGGAGTTTTGTTTGGGAAAGAAAGGGACCTCCGGAAAACGCCTACCATATTCTTTGCTCTTTCTTTCTTCTTCGTTTCAATCTAGAATGGCTAACTAAGCAAGTGGTGAGACTCGATCGAGTGGAGTGTGTTTTCTCCTGTGAAGGGATTACAGTTGGCATATAAATATAAATAGAAAGAGAAAGAGATGAAGGCATTAAACACACACGAGGGTTGAGAGATGGCCTGGCGGAACAGCAAGTGGATCCGCGAATAAATCCAGCTGTTATGTGAGCTCGATCATGTGGATAATTGGGATTCCTTTTCCTGCGGAGGGAAGACTATCGAAAGGGACACGCTGGCTTTTCTTCTCATTCATGTTTTATAAACTGCCAAATTTTACATCGTGGAGCTTGTATTGTGTTCAACCATGCGGACTTGACTTGCAATTGCATTCCAGTCACCGCAAATGGAGTGATCAGTTTTCATTTGATGAATTATGAAAAATAAATTTACCCTTTTCTCATTCACAAGATCGATCCAAATCTTTACGACTAGTCAAGTTGGTTCTAGGACCATATATTGACCTAATTTCCTATAATTACGACTAGTCAGTAACACACTTGCCTGCTCGTCAATCTGTGCAACTCTTTTTATCAGAAAATAATAAATATTACAGGTTGCAATAATTAAATGATTCATCTGCCATCAATAAAATGAAAAATTGTTTTCTCGACATCACCTGCAGATGAGATGCACATGTCGTAATTGTTCTCGCTTTTTTCTTTTATTCTTTCATGGCACCTAACTAATAATTAAGCGTTACTCTTTTAGGTAGCTGTCCCTAGGATGCGTTTGGTTCAATGAAGGAAAGGGGAGGGATTTTAAATTTTAATGGAAGGGAAGAGAAAGGAGGGATTTTAACGAGGGGCGAGACTTTTTTTTATTTGGTAAAAAAAAATTTGAAAATAAAAGTAAATTTATTATTATAATTTTATAAGTAAAAAAATTTTAAAAAAATAATATAATAATTACACATTTGAAGGAGAAAAAAATATGATAATAATATTTTATTTTTTATTTGTTCTCTTTTAACTTAATTACCTTAACAAGGCGATGTTCCTAAAATTACCTAAGACAACAAGCTAACTTTGTGCAAGATCAAAAAATAAACAAACGCATCAACCCAACTGTAAGGATGACAATTTTTTCTAATGGACAAAAACCCAAGGAAATTTCCTATTTAAGGCAAGGATGGGAGGAGAATTTCTTCTATGAAATAAGGATAAGAGAGAATTTTTTTCTAGAGAAATTTAAGAACGAAGATTATACTCTTCGTTTCATAGGAATTTCAAATTAATAAAAATATTAAATTACATGAATTATTTTTTTAATATTAAATTAATTTTATTTAATTAAAATATTATTTTTTATATAAAACTAATTTTTAATATTTCCTGAGACTCGCGGCTCCTTGACTCTCCCCAGAAATTGGAGGTGGGAATTATTTTTTTTTCGATATTATAAACAAAGATAAAAATGAAAAAAAAAAAAAAAAAAAAAAAAAAAAAAAAAAAAAACTCTCTGGAAAAAGAATCGGAGACGGAAACCGTATTACTCACCCCGCTCCGCCTCGTTGTCATTGCATATTATGCTTAATTTTCTCAAGACTCGTCTCATCTCAAACAAGGCTGGCATTTCTCTAGTTTTTTAATTGACAGCGCGTGTGGGCTGTAATGACACGGATTGCCGTCTCTTCTCTTGGAACTCGAAAACTTTGGTTGACGGGAATTCGAGGAAGATCATACTACATATTACACAGTTTGATTGGTATTACGCGTAATGAAGAATTCTAGAAAATATTCTGAAAATCTTCCATAAAGTCATAGATAAACTACACAATCACTTCAAATTTAAAGCGTCAGCCTTAATTCATGGGTTTATGTTCGAATTCAGCCCAAGTTTTTTTTTATTATTTTTTATAAATGACATTCCACCATGTCAAGGTCCATATAACACAATGCAGCGGTTAATTGCTTATGCTGCCGTTTATTGACTGAGCAAGAAAATGCCTAGCAAGATCAAGGGGAGGTGTCAGTGTTAAGTTACTTTTAAGATTATAAGTTGAAATATATATATATATATATATATTCTATCTCTTCATCTTAATTATGATTAAAAAAAACAAAAAGTGTGTTGCGTAAAAATACATTCAAAAGTGAGGGATAAAAATTATTTTTTAATTCTTATTATAAAACACCGTTTAAAAAGTTTTAATAGTTTTTATTATAAAATATTTTGTAATTTTAACGAACTATTTATTTTTTATTTTTAAAATTTACCTTTAATAAATAATTTAATTATCTTTATTATTGATGATTTATTGATAAAAAAAATGATATTAAATAAGAGTAAATTTATAATGATATAATTTAAAAAAAAAATAAATAAAATTAACTAATTTTATTAATATACATAATTTAGTTATGTATGTCTTATAATAAATAAATGCATAGAGAATATATTTTATAATAATACATTGCACCGGTTATTGATACATGCTATTTGATATTGAGAGATGAGATACCTTTGTATGGTATTGGGCCAAATGATAGCCTGGACGAATTCACTACAGAGACCTTCCCTAAACAGAAAACGCCGAACCAATCAAATGTATGGGCCGTGCCCCGTTTGTTTGTTAGTTTTTCTTGTCTTTTCTTGTTTTTCCAGACACGCCTCGTTTAATGTTTTTGATAAAAAAAAGTTTAAGAAAAAAGCAAAGTAGATATGGCCAGTTTTGAGGAAGAAAAGGAAATTGCAGACTTAGGGTTAGTTTGGTTTAGCTGTATTTTTTTATTTAAATTTAAAAATATGTTTGATTAATAAATTAAAAGTGTTTTTATAAAAATATTTTTAAATTGACCTAAAAATTAAAAACCAAAAAAAAGTTATTTTTAATATTTTTGAAAAATGGTTAATGGTAATTTTTTTAATTTTGAATTTTTATTTTTTCAAAAAATTAATAGTTCAATAAAATTTATTAAAAATAATTATAAGATATTAAGTAAATATAAAAATAAGTGAAAATGAAATAAATAAGTGTATTTTAAAAAATAAAAATGTCAAAATAAAGAGATATTTTAAAAATAAAAATAAGAAATGAAAATAAAAAGCAAACAAACCCTTATCAATGGAAAAGGAGCATATCATAGATCGTCGGGGGCAAAGTGAGCGGTGACGAAAGGTAGCGATCAATGGAAAGGGAGGGTGAGAAGTTGAAACTGGGAGAAGAACCGCAAATCTCAGAGACGTTGAACCACTCACACAGGGTGCCTATGGCGGTGACATGTAAGATACAAGAAGAGATCTGATTTCTTTGTTCAACTGTTTATGTTGGGCTTACGTCGAGCAATAGATTAACGGAAACCGAAAACATCAGTAAAACCACCACCAAGTGCCCAGCTCAAGCATAAACCTGGGGGACCCACATATAGATATCAGTGGCCAATCTTATATCCAGTAACAATTATACGTACTATTATTTTATAATTACACTCCATATCACCTTTCCTTTGTATAGTCTATTTTTTTCAGGTAGCATTATTTTTCGCGCGTGCTTCTCCCACCTTGTCCGTGTTGTCTTCATCAGACATGTGTACATTTAGTTCCTTAAATAAATGATTGATATTGATGATTGGGTGAGCCAAATTTGTCATCTCAGAATTACGTTGTGTGTTATTTTTTGTGCAGTGCATGCCTTAATTTTTTCAGGAAATGCTATCATACACTAGTAGGAATTTATATATAGTTTGCTGATTCATTGTGATAATTATTTTGTTCACTCATTGTGCGTATCAATTATAAAATTTATATCGATAAAATTAAATATAAATAAGAGAAATAGAAAGCAAAAGAAACCAAAAAAGAAAAAAAAATGTAGGTATGACACCACCGAACAATATCTACTGTTTGAAATATCCTGTGCAAAGAGATATCAAAACTACCCAAAGCTATTTATCAGTAAGATTCCAACAAGAAAAACTATTTACCAGTAAATTAAAAACTAACATATGGGTAAATTTTGATCTTTAAAACAAAAAACACAAAAAAAAAAAAAAACGAATGAAGCTTCTCATTTCCCACTTAGTCATTAACAACCTCTAATATTTGGCACCATTAACGATCAGTCAACGGGGCCATAGATATTGGCCAAATTCTTGAAATTTCAACATGCATATAATTTTAAGATAAAAAAAAATTCACAACAATTACTGTGGCTTCCCTCAGTAATTTCAACGTGCATATAATTTTTAAGATAAAATTTGCTGGTGAATGTTGACCACTCACTTTATATCTTTTTCACAAAAATTGTTGTGGCTTCCATCGGTTTATACATGTTGATAATTACTAACGAGCCCGTCTTTACAAAAAAAGAAATTCTAGCTAGCTTGGTGGGTATGGACCAGCATTTTGGACGAAAACAAGAAGGAGTGCAAATTTCAATTAGAACGCCTCAGAGCCAGTCGCTCATACCAAATGGAGAAAACAGTGAAGTAAGTTGTGGCGTAAAAAAAAAGCGACAACTTATTTATTATTAATTAATTGACAAATATATGAGGTTTAGATTTGTTAAAACTTGAGATGGAAGCAACGTCATCTTAATTACCAATCCAGCTACTCACTCAGCGACGCCTCACCCAATTCCTAATTTCCAACCACTCATTTTTTACAAGCTAGCGTTTAAGATTGAATCTTAATGCATGTATGTAGGTATGGTCCAGCACCCATTAGAATTAGAATTAGAATGGTTGTGTCTGCCACGATAATGCTTTACATTATTAGCAGAAACCATATCTTGATTAAGTAGTAATGAAAATTACTATTGTTATTTCATACTTACTATGTATGCTTTTTGATGATGTTACATTGCATAATCGTCATGTTTTGATATTGATATTTTACGAAAGCATTCAACTCAAAAATTCTATTGATACGTCGAAGCGCTTTAGTCAGAATTAAAGATGAGTTATTCTTCTTAAACCTAAAGTATTTAGCTTCTATCAGTGCATGTTTCTTCAAGACTTCTAGACGTCTGCCTAAATGTGATCGTGCAAACATTAATTCTCCTAAGATTGTACTTTTATTAAATAAGCCTATACCAACTACCTAGTACCAACCAACTAGCCTTTAGGTGGGTACAGTTGAGCCGTCTTGGCCGAACATATTCAATTTACAAAGAAATTTATCTCCTTAACAAGTAACAATCCTCTTCGTTAACCTATAGCAGAGGCTCGAGTAAACTCAACATACAAGAGCCGTCTTTGCAGTTCGCATGCTCACCAAACATGTACATTTATCATCCGTTTTCTGTTTATCCATATAGATACAAAAACATTATAATGAAATAAAATTATGTTTTCTCATTCTCAAGTATTTTTTTTTCAATTATTAAAATTGTAAATTATTAATAACTACCCTATAATGTACTCCCTGTACTCAAAGAAAAGAAGAAAGTCCCTTCACGTGTGGACGAAAGCCAATTTACAAATGTCCTCAAGCGGCGGTGAGTCCCACGTGTTAGTACGTTTTCTCATTTGTTTGAATTCCTTTATGCAGCCGTCGAAATTGATAGACCGGGTTCGCTTCCTGGCTGCAGATAATTTCTTTCCGGCAAGTCGGTCAAATATCTTTTCCCAACCATTTTCCCAGCCTTCATGAGCATCGCAGAGCTCAAGGGTCCCATTCTCCCAATTGGTCCAACTCCAGCCTTTGTCAAGGGACATCATGGCCTCGTCGACGCACTTTCCTTTACAAACCGGCGTGCATGGTCTGCATTTGGCTCCACTCAGTGGACCTCGGCTTGACATCGCAGCCACCGGCACACCGTACCGGCTCATAGGGAAATCGTATTTGCGCTCTGTGACGATGCAGAAAGGGAGGCGCTTTGTCAGGTAGTCTACGCCTTGGGTCGTCAGCTGGGCTTTAAAAGCAGCTTCTGAGTTGAGACTATGAAATCCTGCGGAATCTAGCTGAGGAATCAGGGAGAGACGAGACAGAGCCACCCCTGACGTTCTCAAATCCCCAATGCCCAGCCTGTCGTTCAGCCCACCGTATGAGGATCCGGGTGGGACCACGTACCGACCCGGAACAAAGTTTTGCGGATGCAGCGGAGCATTCCAGTATCCATCCACTCGTGTTCGGACAATCCAGTCGTATGTGAAATTGTTTTTCTGCTGATGCCAACTTATCATCCTCAGGCATCCTTCGACGAGGTTGAAATATTGAATAAGCCCCTGAAAGCAAAAACATAAGTTAGATTAAAACTATATTTTTAATAGAATACAATAATGCAATAAAAGGTGTTCTATCGTCCGTCCAATTAACAACAAGGATCCGTATACGCCGAGCATATTGATGTACGGAATAATTTAATACTTTTCCATTTCCATAAAGGATTATTTTACATTCCACTTCACTCGAGGGGTTACTTGCAGAAGTTCCATGTATTCGTGGCCAACACTGATGAGACGAAGCAACCGAAGTTAGGAGCTGAGTTGTGTGGTTAGGAAAAGCCATGTCCTCATGTATCTTAACCCCACAACCAACCACATTCAAATCATTTCCCAAATCAAAAGTAAGAATCGAGTTAAGGCTACTGCCTTACCGTGCTCTATCAAAATACAAATCTCATTCAAAAATGTTTCCACGGTCTTTGAGCCAGCAAAATTGCTGGTAAAGATGACAGGGGAGGGGATCCCGTTGGATTGCCGAACCAAACATGTGCAAAAAGATTATTGACCCAAATTAGACAACAACTTGTTCCAGTGGAGAGCAGTAAACATTTAGTATTTTTTTTTTATTAAGCGAATAAAGAAGAAAAAAGATAGAATCCCAACGAAACAAATTAATCTTCATAGGAATGTGCACGCGGTTGGCCGACGGCTACAATAGGACTCAGAAATCCCATGATGAATTACGAGTATAAAAGGAAAAGGAAAATTATTTTGAAGAGAGCAAAGAGAAACATGAAACCTGGATGCCGTTGGGCGAGTCATTCGACGTGAGGACTCGAACCTGAGACTCGGTCTCCGGCAAGGGTTGAGGGGTGAATATTCGAACAGAAGCAATTCTGGGTGCATTCTTCAACAGAGAGAACTTGAATGCGTCTGGGTCTAGTGGGCTGTGCAAGAAAAGATCTGAATTGGGATACTCCTTGAGTATCATCTCTAATATGGAGGGTCCGGTAAGTTCGAACTTCCTAGCCCCTCCCACCAGACACACCGCTATTCTCGACTGAAGCAACTCATTCTTCCACTCCTTCCACCTTGGATTTTCTGTATCGTCGCTCGCAAACAACCTGGGTGTATGTCTGATAATAAAGTGTTGAACCGAGTAAAAAGAAGAAAATGAGTTTAAAGGTGCAGAACAGATAAAGAAGAAGACCAACAAAGAGAGGGGAGGGACTATTAACAAAAGTGATCGCCAATCAAGATCAGAAACCCGTTTCGTAAAGGTCATGGTAAATTTATTTGGGCTCTTTGGCATCTCTTGCTTTTCTCTCGTCATGCCAATTTCGGGCAAACACTAAATTAAGCCGGGCTCTTGCGTTGAGTAGCTTCTCCGACGGAGAACTTCATATAGCATAAAAGCTGCTCATGAGTCTCAGAACAGAGATGGCAGCTGGGAGAGGAAAAGAAATAAGGAATTTAAGAGAGCAGTACTTTTTGGATTAGGCAGTATCTAATTATGAAGCTGGCAGGTATGACACGGTAATTTGGCATGACGAGACGTCGCTGAGAGACTCTTTGAGTAGAGCGAACAAAATGGAAAGTTGCTACAATGCTTCTCCGTGAAGTCAGTCGCACCAAATGAATAACATGCGTTAGTCATTCTTCTTTATTATTATTAAAATAATCTTGTATCTTACCACCACATTATGCACAATTTTAAAGGTAAAATACATATTATTTTTTATGCTTTCTTAATTAAATATATATATATAAAATAATTTTGAAAAATCTTTAAATTTTAAAACTACAATAATTTGGAACAAAAGACTTTAAAACTACAAAATTTACCGCATTTTCGCAATATGTTGTGATTGACTAAATCTAAACGATATTCTCATGTGCAGCATGTTCACAATATTTTAATAGCTTTATAACGTGGTTTACAGTCACATAATCTAAATTTTTAGTTTTTTTTTTTCTTTATCGGGGAAAAAAAAAAAAAGCAAAGGAGAAATTATACTTCATTTCAAAACCACACTGTCAACCGCTAGATATAGTTCAGTAACAAATAATTTAAATAACATGTAAGAGATTTAAGATTGATTTTCTTTTGTGACTAAGAAAACCATATAATTTGAATTATTTTTCTCATTAAATTTTTTTAGTTCAAATCTTTTTAATTGTAAATACAGTTGTAACAAATTAAAAGGTTAAATTTATTATTATTTGATGATAATGAAGTCCATGGCACCTAATTATTTTGATTTGTGATTTAGTATTAATAGTTTTTTATGGTGGTACGGAGTACTTATGAAATATATTTCGATTTTTTTTTTTCGAATTAACGCCACATGCATAAAAGTCTGAAGTTTTATACCGCACCAATCACTAATCAATACATCCACCCTTATGAGCCATAAATAAACTAGATCTATTAATAAAAGAAAAATGTCACAATGTATATTGCTAGTATATATCTACTTGCACATGCACACTTATTATTGTAGTAGTTATTTATAGTGATAAATTAAAATAAAAATAAAAAAAGTGAGTATTCAATTACAACTATAATCCCAAGAATTATTCGAGTAAAAGAAGATGAAGTGTTTTATATGACTTGTTAAGTTTGAGTTCTCACTTTCTCTTTAGAATGAGATGGCTATTTGCATCTATTGTTACTATAGCAAAACTGATGTAATAAATACTGTTAACAGTTAACACGTCGCCCTCTCTTTCTTCAAAGTGCGGAACTAATACTAGGATGGGACAATAAACACAATAGATATAGTCGGGGAAGGGATTACCAGTTTATTGGGTGAATTAGAGCATCGATCGATCCACATGTTATTGATAAAATCAAGGAAGGCAAGGCCCAACGGGATAGAGAATCGATGCTGTATGTCTTTGTTTCAAGTTTGTTGCGGTGGCAGATTGATCAGGATGTATAGTTGATCGGCCTGTCAATATTGGAAAGGACCACTTCTACAACACGACGCCTTCCTTTCACCTTTTGCTTTTTCGTCGAGATAATATTCTGTCGTTCTATCCTTTGCCAGCTACCAAACGACGCGTGCTGTACATTTATTATTTTTCTTTTGATGTCGTCAAAATTTAAGAAGCAGTAATTAAAACAAGTTAAAAAGTACTATAAAAGTTTGGCTCATGTAATTGTTTTATTGACTTGCTCTCAAACTTCAATTATTAAGCATTAAGTCTAAGTTTCTCAAAACTAATGAGAACATTTATTGATTTTATCTTAAAGCATTGAAGGAGTTTGTTAATATATCATATAAATTAAATTATCTCCATTAAAAAATGATTTTTTAAAAGAAAAAAAAAAGATTTTTGGCCATCAAAAATTACTTTTTTGGTATAAAAAAAGTTTAAAATAAAGAGAAGGTCTGAGAAAAAGAGAGAGAGAGGGAGAGGTTAAATACAAAGTTTTTAAAATGAAATATGATGATTAATAATTTTAAAATTCATTTTTTGAATTAAGATAATTTATTCTATATTATATTTAAAAATTATGTGATATCAATAAACAATATATATATATATATATATATATATATATATATATATATATATATATATATATATATATATATATATATATATATATATAAAAGTGACTCCCTATCTCTAAAAGTATTTGCAACTCCTACATGATTATTGATTCATACATAGTTTGTGGGATTCGAGTGTAGGTTTTCTCCTTGATACTCGAGAGGCACAATTTTGGAGTTGCGTGTACTTCCTCCTAAGCGTTAATTGGAAGTTGCTCTTTACGTTAACGTTACGTGAGTCAACCAAGTATGTGGGCCGTATTATTTCCGCATAATTGATGATTCGATAAAAGTGAAGGAGTACAGTCCATTGCTTAGGTTTAAACAAAGTTGAGTATTAATGCTTCAAACTACAACTACTGTTTTTGCTATGGATATAAATATAAGCCTATACTTCCTCCATCCCAATTTTTGTTTGCATTTTAAACTTGTTACACATAAATTAAAAAATTATGAATCAAATAGTATATCAACCACAATGTCTTTATTTAATTTATTTTAAATTAAATATAATTAATAAATTATTTTTAATTAAATAAGAATATAATAATAATAATAATAAGTATTATTATTATTATTGTTATTATTATTCTTGTTCTTATTCTTATTCTTGTTTTTATTGTTGTTATTCTTGTTGTTTCTATTTTTGTTGTTGTTATTATTATTATTATTAGAGTGATATATAATATATCCTTAGAATCATTATAAATTACAAAAAAAAATAAAATCAACGAACTAAAGTAAATAATAATAGCTGTATGATTTTTTTTTTTGTTTTGTCTTTTTCTTTTTAAAACTATGTCTTAAATAGTATATACTAGATTGAATAGTCAATTTTAACATAGTAAATTATATATTTCTTTTTAAAAAGTTAATTGAATGTTAAAATAAATAAATAAAATATTTGAAAAATAAATAATTTATTATTTTAAAATGTGTAAATATTATGTATATATACATATATATATATATATATATATATATATATATATATATATATATATATATATATATATATATATAAAAGATAAAAGTAAGAGTAAATACCTATTTTAGTCCCTCACACTTGAAACTCTTATCAATTTGGTCCCTCACATTTAAATTTATCAATTTGGTCCCTTACATTTAAAACCCTAATTAATCCTTTAAATTTATCAATATTTTTGAAGTGTAAGGGATTAAATTGAGGTTTTAAATGTGAGTGACTAAATTGATAAGCTTAAAGTGTAAGGGACCAAATTGATAAGAGTTTCAAGTGTGATAGACCAAAATAGATATTTAATCTAAAAGTAAATATGTTAATGAAAAAATAAAGTATTAAGAAATTAAAAAAAATAGTAAAACCTTTTACTCTAGATTCTGATTTGAAATATAATTTATAATTATATTAATAAATTTTAATAAAATATATTGTATTAGTTTTTAAATTTAAAAATAATAAAATAATTCAACAAATAATAATATAAAATTAATATAATATAATTATTTATATTTTAATAATATATTAATTTAAAATTATAATAAACATTTATAGTAATAATAAATGAAAAGGTAAAAATTTTGTTAGAGTAAATAAAAAATAAAAAGTGAGTGAATAAAGAGTAATAATAAAATTTATATCCTTAATTAAGGGTAAAATTTAAAAGCTGTGATAAAAATTATAATGTGTTAAATTACAATAAAGAGTCGAAGAAATAATATACAATAAGAGGATTACATATTTAACTTTAAAAACATAATCCTCACCCTCCTCACTCTTTTCCAACTTACGTCACCCTCATCCCAACAACAAAAATCTCCAATTTCGCATCTTCATCCGTTTTTCACATTCAGTTGTCTGTGAAGACATTGTTTTCTAGCTGCAAAAATCCCCAATTGTAGTATTGGATGCTCGCTGTCAGAACATAATTCTAGATTTTGTAAAATTCAGAAGTATAAAATTTCATACCTTTGTATTTGATAAAATCTGGAATTGTACTGAAACAATTATAAATTCTGTAAAATTTGGAACTATTTCGACACAGTCCAAATTTAGTGTTCAAAATTATAAAATCCAGATGTCAAAACTACTTTCAAAATTAAAAAATAAAATAAAATTGGGATATGGGAAACCTAGAATAAAAAAAAGAAGAAGCACATACTTGTAACAAAACCTTCTCTGTTTCTGAGTTGAGACAAGAAGATGAATGCAGCAAGTTTCTACGCCCAAAAATCCAACAAATGGAGCTCTCTTTCAGGTGCAATGGTGAAGATTGGTGAGGAAATTTGTTAGAGATGGAAGGGAGAGGGAGTGATGGGACGGGCATTTATTATTATTTTGGAGGGTATTTTTGTCATTTGTGTTAAAAGAGAAGGGGTTAGAGTCGAAATTATGAGGGTGTAAAAAGAAATGGTCATGACCGTTGCAGTCGTGTAAGAAGTCCCTTGCAGGCGAATCCATTGAGAAAGCCCGGAAAGACATATGTTATTGTCGTTTCGGTTTAACTCTCTCTGCACCTGTAGTTTGCATTGAAGTGGAATACCAGATTCAACTCCCGGCAAGGGTAGCAATGCAAGGAGGATCGTCGGGCATCGGATATGGACTAAAATATCAGGTCAAATCAAATTCACAAAACCCTAACCAATTCTCTCACGCAAATTCCCGTAACCTTTATACTTCAAATTCTCATTAAGCTTGCTTTCTTTTAATGCATAGGCTCGATGCATATCAGATGTAAAGGCAGACACAGATCACACCAGCTTCCTCGCCGGCACTCTCAGTCTCAAAGAAGAAAATGAGGTATGTATGCATTTGATTCATTACGTCTATTCACGTATCTTCCACTGTGAGTGTTAAGAATTTCGAGTGAACTACTGTCTTCTAGGTCCATCTGATTCGGCTTTCGTCTAGTGGAAATGAACTGTTCTGCGAAGGCTTGTTTTCGCACCCGAACGAGATCTGGGATCTTGCATCCTGTCCGTTTGATCAGCGGATTTTCTCAACCGTCTATTCTACTGGTAATTGATGCCTCTCATTCTGTGCCCTTGTGTGTGTATGTGCCAGTGAGACGCAAATCAGATTTGAGTCTTTTATATCATAAGAGACTTCAAATGTTATATATATATTATATCATCCACCAATAAGTAAGCTTGTTATGGGGATATTTCTGTTAATGGCAGCAAATTTTGATAGCCATTTTGTCAAGGAATATTGCAATCAGAGATTAAAATGAAAAAAGAAAAAAAAAAAAAAAAACGTAACAGCTTTTCTACCTTTATTAAGTGCATTATGAATATTGCAATGAATATAGTCCTATCAACCACTTCTGACGAATCATAATGTGCGAATTCATTAAGGTGAATCATATGGAGCAGCAATATGGCAGATTCCTGAGTTATACGGGGAGTTAAATTCCCCTCAACTGGAGAAAATTACGTCTCTTGATACTAATGCTGGTAAGACCAAATGGTGAGTTTGTATTGTTCTTTGCTCTGTCGCAACACACCGGCTTTTATGCTTTCATGTTTTACTTCATGTGCTGTTTCAGTATGTTAGTGAGCTATATAGCTTTCTATATAATTATCAAAAGATGCAGATATATTGTTGTAGGAAAAAAGAAAGAAGTAAAAATGATGGCATGAGGGCAATTTAACTGCTTGTATTCAGCACCCAAACTGAAGTTAGAAAATGGTGAATATAATGCTTTTTAAGCAAAGAGCACATGATTACTCGTTATCTGGAGAAACTTTTTGGTGATGGCCCCAGAAAATACGCTTCTGTCATCCTTAATATTTCTGTTTGCTATATATGCTTATCGTGCAATTCAAAATTGATAACTGGAGTTTGTTCTTTTGCTCCTTTACTAAATATTCACCACTAAACAGCATTCTCTGGTGGCCATCTGGACGGCATGATAAGTTGATCAGCATCGATGAGGAAAGTCTTTTCTTATGGAGCTTAGATGTTTCCAAGAAAACTGCTCAGGTATGAAGTTCACAATGAAGTTTATGCAGTTAATGACGTGCATTCATGAAAAAATATGCATATGCATATATATATAGATACAATACAGTACAGCCATGATGATCTAAGTCATTAGTAGCAGCACTACCATCTATTTCAAATATTGAGTGCTTATAGGTAAGAGGAAGAAAACATAGTGACATGGAGAGATTAAACTGTAAAAATAAACTTTTATAGTTGCTCTAGGAATTCAAAATTATACAGCAAAACACTTCCCCTTCTTTATTTGTTATGTATAATCAATTAATCAATCTATTCTTTGTAATCTTTTCGGTACTAAGTATATGAAAAGCTTTTTTATATAAATTTGTTACCAAAAGAGTATCATATTGTATTAATAACGTGTCATTAAATAGTGAGGTTACTGAATATGAGGCATTGAGGAAGAAAAAGGTCAATAGTTTCCTCCAAAAAACTGTGGTTTTCCAGGTCAAGATAGGCACAAACTAAAGTGAATTTTACATATTGAACAAAATGGATTGTTATTGATCATTTATAAGAGAGATTATTTGTATGGAGCTTTTGACATCTATATCAAAATCTCAATTTGGGTGCAAGTAAAATTTTAAACGCCCCTTGAAGTTATATGAGAACTTATATTGTATGTGATTGAGAATTTTAGGACTTGAGATGTAGCAGTACCTTCAGACTTCAATAAACATCACTCTATCAGCATATCACATTCCATTTACTAGGTGATTTACAGTGGTTTCTGTTTCTGATTGCTATGGACTTCATGTTGATACTGACTTGGAATCCTCCCACCCCTAAAAAAAAAAAAAAATCTAGGTTCAATCACACAATTCAGCTGGAATGCTGCACAATTTATCTGGAGGTGCATGGGATCCACATGACGTGAATTCTGTTGCAGCGACTCTGGAATCATCCATCCAGTTTTGGGATCTTCGAACAATGAAGTATGTATACATTCATAAACTTCATGCATTCTCATGCTGATTTATTATAGCCGATGACATGAAAATCTGTCACCTAGACAAGTGGACATGATCATGGATTGTCTTGTGTTTGAGGTATCTAGTTAAATGTTCTCTGGCTGATTGAAACTTATTTTTGTCTTATTGAGTTTTGGTGGCCAAAGCAGTTGCGACAGTGGTGTTCCTTCTGCTTGGTAAACTTGTCTTATTTGAGGTTGGCCCGTGGGGGAGGAATTACTTGCTCCCTGGCAACCAAGTAGCTGTAGTATGAACTGGCACCCTGTCTCCCCTGGTTGCTTTTATGCATTACTAGAGATAGATTCACAACATCCTTGGAATTTGTGATTTATTCTTCCCATTCATAACTACTGTGTTCATTCATATTTTTTGTTGTTTCTAATACTAGGATTATCTCAATTACAGGAAGACAGCTTCAATTGAGTGTGCACATGTACGGAATGTTGATTATTACTGTAAAAGGAAGCACATAATTGTAAGTGTTGAACCTTGTGATCCTTTTTTCTACATGCATTCACTTAAGTAGTTATATATCTGTGTGTGAGTCTGTCTTGTTGTGGGAGGTGTGTACTTTTTGCTAACATTCACAATTGTAGATGCAAAAGATAATCTATTTTGCATTGTTCTTTGTTGTATTGGGATTACATGATATTGCTATGTTTGCATTACTTGATTTTTCTCTCTAACTATTTCATTGGGTTTGCAGTAAAAAGATCTCTTTAATATTTAGTAGTTATAACAGTGATCAACTATATGATGGAAACTCTGGTCTATTTGAGTTGTTTTAAACCAACGATGTTTCCTTTTTCCTATTTATACATCAGTACTGAAATTCATGATTTTCTTTGAGAATTGTTTTTCAAAAGCAAAGAAAGACAGCAAACACTAGGAATCCAGGTCTTATAGTGTCCTAAAACTAGTTCTATGCATTTGGTAAACCAGATTCATAATTTAGTTCACTATTATATTTAGTATGCAAGTATGTACATTTCTTGTTTTTAGTGTTGCTGAAAGTTGTTTGACAACTGCTAATGACTATCTTTTGAAATGGTAGTACACAACTACTTTTATGATCCCTGGGATTAAATTGCTATGCTCTTACAGGTTAGTGCAGAACATGAGTCTGGGATGCACATTTGGGATCTAAGGAAGGCAAAAGTTCCTATCCAAGAGCTTCCTGGACATACACATTGGTACCTGTCATGTGTAGTTACAATGTTGATTTTCTTAAAACTATATATCCCTAACTGGCTAGCTCATGAACTATGTCATATTCTTCTTCCCATTGGCGAGAAAAAGAAAAAGAGGAAAAAAAAAAAAAGGGAAGGGATGGAGGGTGGGAAGGAAATGTAGAGAGATAAAGAACCATGCTATAATTAATGTTCCACATATGTTAGTTTCAGTCATGTTTTCATCATCATATTATTTATTTTTTTTTATCGGATAAGAAAGTAATCCTATATGGAAGTAGAAATATTGTTTGATATTGTTTTTCAGATATCTGATTGGTAATCTTTATCACTTGTATTAACAGGACATGGACTGTCAAGTGCAACCCTGAGCATGATGGCTTGATCCTGGTCTGTAATTCTCTCTAACACATAATACGTGCATGAACTACTTGTGGATATTATTTTTTCGGTTTTGAGATGTTGGATGATTATGTTTTAAATGTGGCTACTTTTAAGCGTGATTTATGACAACCCCCCCCCCCCCCCCTCTCTCTCTCTCTCTCATGGAATGTGGATATTACAGAGTGCTGGTACAGATTCAACTGTTAACTTGTGGCTTGCTTCTTCATCAAGCAACGATGAGTTAAAAACTGAAAGGTCATTTTCTTGTCTACCACATTCTAATGTTTTTTATGACATTCTATTTTCTGATCCATGTATGCTTACATTTTGGCAGCCAAGTGGATTCACCTACCCCGTGGGTTGATCCATTACTTAATTCATACACTGATTATGAAGACAGCATATATGGTAAGAACTTCAAGTTTTGATTCTCGACTTTTGTAAACTTTCACAAACCAATATTTGCTCCTTGTCACAGGTCTTGCATGGAGTTCTCGTGAACCATGGATCTTTGCATCATTATCCTATGATGGAAGGGTAAGCCCATAAGGAAAAGTTTTCTCAGAATTCTTGATAAGAAGCACTAAATTCCAAAACAAAATAAATAGAAGATGAAATTCTTGACAATGCCTGCATAGCCTAGTTTGATTATTATTTTTTTAGTAGTTTTGTTATGTTGTTGATGATAGCTTTATACATGATACAACAACTAATCAATTATTGTCCTAATCTGAGGCGATATCATGGGAACATTGATCCCATGCTTCAAGTGCGTCATCTTTCTAGTAATTCTCTATTGTGTTCTCTGATTGGTTCTCATTATGCATCAAAGAGTTTTCCTCTTAGCTAAGTTAGCATGTATTTATTTAAAAATTTTAATGAATAAAATTTTTCTGTTTTGATTATGTGGTAGACACACAAAAGTCAGTAGCTGTGGTATCGTTGGTGATCTTATGTTGCCCTTCGGCTAGAACACTGAATTTGAAGATTTTCTGAAAGCAGACACTAATGTAAACATGCATATCATATTACTGTTTTGCCTCATTAACTTGCTATTTCTTTTTAAATCAGGTTGTTGTAGAAACAGTTAAGCCTTTCATCTCCAAAAAGTGAAGTTCAAAACACACCGCCTTTTTACTGCAGTTTGTCATCTTGGTCTATGGACCAGAATAATTCCATGCGTCTCTTTCAGTTGGTTCCGTTGAGATACCTAATGACTCAGGTAAGACATAAAGCATTACATCATGTTACTGTGGTGGAGTTGATGTGGCTAATCAAGTTAGATGTGGAGATCCCCTAGTTTATTTTTTGGGGTTGGCTTCCCTTTCTACCCTTATTCTTTGGTTAGAATCCATAATAGGCAACTTGAGTGTTCCTGTAAAGCTATGGAGCTATTCGTACTTCTTAAAATCATCTTCCGTTCAATCAGTTGCTTGGTTGTGACAACCCTTCTCTGCTTTTACAGTGTTGCCTTCTTTTTTCTTTTATTGTATCAATTTAATTTAATGTAACCGGAGAAGGAGACGTGTGCTTGACGAAATTCGGTGCGTGCATATATTTTATGGCAAATAGAGGGTAATGGTTTGCTTTTGCTAGTTCTGAATGTTCAGAATCAGTTGCCAGCATAAAAAACTAACATGGTAGTGCAACTGAGTTGCCCATTGGACTGACAAGTGGGGAGGCGAGATAAATATATTCCATGTCGGGCTGAGTAGTTATAACCTATCAGTACTTGTTTAACGGGAAAATAACTCCGTGCCAGTAGTTATTTGCCATCCCAGCATCAGAACTAATCAAATTATTTATTTATTCATTTTGATTCGAACAGGATGATTTGGTAACTTGTGACGGGGGCATGGTCTTCGGTATTTAAATTTAAAATTTACTCTCGAATTATCATATTCATATATTACCAAAGGGAACCCGGATTGAATAATTCATTAAGATTGTTGTAGTAATTCCACACGTATCACATGTCTAGTTTGAAGGTCCGCGTAAAGGAAAATGAAGTAACTAAGGATTTGTGCGCACTAGTCGCTTCGAGTTTAGTTGTCAAATTTTCCAGTGATTCATTTTTTTTTTGGGGGGGCCACTTCCAAAGTTCAGTCCACTTGTGATGTATGAACCTTAGGTGAATGAAGGGAACTGTTTTAAAGCTTATCCAAACACGCAATGCTAATGCTATTTCTACTGCTAGCACATAGGGATGTGGTGTTAGAATCCTCGTTGAAGATCAATTCGATTAAGTTAGTTAACTGCCTGGCTACGTAACAAGCTCAATCACCATGCATTTTCTGCCACGTTCTTTGTCACACGTCAGCGCCCGTGTTTTCCAAGTCAGCTTTATCCACAATTTTTTCTCCTCCTGGTAAAGGACATGGTCAACAGGTGTTTTGACGTCTCCTCGTGGCATATTTTCTGACACGTGTCGATATTAAATTAAAGGGTGAGATTTACGTGGTGTAGATAAGGCCGTGGAGACTTAAGGGGACTTTCGTTTTTCGATTAAATTCCACGTCCGCATCCTCTGTGTCCACATCACCTCTCACTGCCACGTTATCTCGCGTAGATTATCGAGTTTGATTTGAGGCGTCTCTAGTCACACCATGGAAATAATGTATTAAGGCTGTTCGTTCCTTATTTCAGAATTGCAATATAGACGACTCTATCGCTGGGTTGAATATAATAGTAATAACATTTGAACTAATAAAAGTAATTTAGATTTTATTTATATACACACTAGCCATGCTTTAAATTTTATAAAATGATAATTAACTTTTGAAATCACAATCATTGGCAAAAGGTATTCAAGAAATTGGGTGGGGCGGGGGGGTTGTGATCTGGTGCAAACGAGATGGATCTAGATTCATTGGCAAAAGGTATTTGAGCTAGATGGATCTAATCTAGAGGCTAATCGGATTAAGGGAAGAAGTACAATTTTTGAAGGGAGTCAGAAAACCGCAACTAATATCCTCAAACCTCTATGAAAATTGAACCGTTTAGGAATTTCAACACCTTAAAGAATTTGGAGAAATTCATCAGAGACCCAGATTTGGTCTTCTCTCTTGTTTGAAATTGAAATTGTTGATATAAAAAATTAGTATAATTAGGCCCGTGGCTGCATAGTGCAACATGAGATGATAGACTTATTTACTTTTGCAATTGTTATGATATTATATGAATATCATGTACTTTATGTTTTGTTAAATATAAAATATTAATTAATTTAGTTCTAAAATAAACTTAAAATAATTATATATATATATATATATATATATATATATATATATATATATATTATACATGAATTATTTTATTTAATTTTATTTTTGTGAAAATTTTAGATCAAAGAAGAGTACAAATAATAATGGTTGAACATTTAACACGTGGCATCCAAAAAATGGAATAAAGGATACAAAAATGATCGTGGGACCCCTACGCTGACGTGTATATGATTATAAGTAAATGTTGAGATTCACGGCCATGGATCTGATCTGATCTCACCCATCCACAACACATCTCCTCACTCATCCGTATCCATCGCAGTCGCTTGTTTGCAGTTATCACCCTTTCTTCTTAAACTCACTCATTGTCGCTCTAACTCTATTCACCACCGTCTAATGTCTCAAAAACAAATGTTGTTTGTTCCTATATTCTCTCTCCGTAATTGCATTGATCTGTTTTTCAAATTTTTAAATATTTCGTATTAATAAATTAAATTAACATTTTTTCTTTTTATAGAAGTTAAATATATAAGTTCCAAAGAAGTCGAAGTAGAAGTAGAAGTCGAACTCGAACTCCTTGAGCTTGAGGTTTCTCTTGGTCATTTTTCTCATCATCTGTACTCCATATTTATTTCTGTTCCTCTCTACAAACAATTATAAATAAGAAAAACCCTTTCCTAAAGTGTTGTAAATGTGATTTAGAATAAATGGCGGCGAGTTCTAGAGGCTTGCCTACTCAGTTCAATCTCAAGCGATTGAATCCAATGCTATTGGATCAAACAAAGCGTAGAAAGTTGTGGTTGGAAACTGATCTAGTTCGATCGATAAGAATAACCTGCTCTTCTTCCGACTCAGTTACTCCCATTCGGAGCTCCACGAGCTCTGCAGGTAATTGTGGAGACGAGAAGGAACAATGGCGACGTTTCAATCTGAAGAAAAGTCCGCACACTCAGAGAGTTGGAGTTCAAGCCTCCGGTGTAGTGCCTTTTGCTTCTCCACGGTACGTCTATGGCAATGTTGATATTCCTTGCCTCAATGTTCCATGAAATTGTTATAGCTGACTAGAACTGTATACTTCTGCTGCTTCATGTATTTGAAAATTGTAATGTGCGACTATTCTGATGTGGTTCATGGATAAGAAATGTTTTGATTATAATAGACAATATTATTGGATTTATGACCATATATATGTATATATATATATATATATATATATATATATATATATATATATATATATGCGTATTCCTCTCTGCTCAAGAACATGTTCCTATGCTAGTTAGTTATAACCTACCCTGCCTTTCATTTTGGCACAAACAAAATCAACTTCACCAAACGCTATTTGAGGTTATATTTATTACATTGTAGGCATTGGGATTGTTCTAGGTTTCTCACACACGACAACAATCAAAGATGTTCTTCTCCCGTTTAATTCCTCGTGGAGTGTATAACAGCGACGAATCCTAAGTCCCTAAGATATTTAGAGTTAATAAAAAGGAAAGCTGTTCTTATGTGTTTCTTTGAAGCAATGAGACTCTGCATGACTATAGGAACGAATCGATTAATATAAACATCTGCTCGATTGAAAACTTTATGATCCAGTTCAAGTATCTCTTCTGAAACAGTTTGCTAAAACTCCTAGGTATTCATGTTCCTACACTGAGGAGATATTGAAGTATAACCTTATCTTCATCTTGTGCAATAATTGTCCATTATTTACACCTAATGTGACTTGCTACTGCTGAATTTCCTTCTAAGGGATGGTGTTGCTTTAAATCATAGTGGCCGCAGGTCCTTTATGCAACAAGAAAAATTCTATCCTCGCTGTACCCCAAGAAATTCTGGTCCACAGTCACGTGATACACCGCCAAAAAGAGGTAATTTATGGCTGATGTCATTTAACAGTTTATAACTGTAGCATAGATTTTATGCTGAAGATTAACTAAAAATCCCTCTCTTCTCCATTTGTCAACGTACGGATGTAAAATACCATGCTTGTTTGTGTTCACTGGTTCCTTCACAGACACTGGCATAGCAAATGAGAAGGACTGGGGTATCAGCTTGTTGAATGAAAATATAAATGAGTCTGGCACTAATGAAGATGGGAGTACCTGGTACAGGGAAAGTGGGGAGGAACTGGGGGAAAATGGATACAGATGTAGGTGGACAAGGATGGGTGGTCAATGCCGTGATGGTTCCTCAGAATGGAAAGAAACGGTAAAAGTAATTTTATAATATTATTGAATATAAACTGGCACTGTTGATCGTACAGTCAAGCTGGGGGAAGCAGTTTTTGTTCTAGTAACGTTTCTTAGAAAAGCTATATTATGATTTATCTCTACTTTTTACATGCTGAATGATTAAATATCATCCCATTCAATACCTCTCGGTTCAATTAGGCAACAATAAAGTAGAAAAAGTTCTAAATTTAGATCACAAAGAGCACTCAGCATTTAATCTTTAAGCATCTTGGAGCTTTGGTTATCTTTTGTCTTTTTTAACTTCCCTTCTATAAGGACAAAAAATTACTGGAATTTCACATATGTCAGATTGAAAATTTAAGTAGATTGGATCATTTGTTGAACAGTATGCCAAGTCTCAGACCAAATGTAGTTACATGCACTGGGTAGATGATCTAGTGTACTTTAGGAAATGCCAAGTGTAATCTGCATTCAAATGTACTTTTGGATCTGCTATTGTAATTTGAAACTGACACTTGAAGCATCCCATCAATTTGGATCAATTTGATGTCCCAGGTTTATGGCCCCATGCTGTCTTGTAGTCAAGAAAATTAGGGGTGCTCATCTAAGTGCCAAGGGCAATTTCTATTTGTCCTTGAATTATTACCTCATTGGAGTGTCACAAATGTACAGACGTTAGATTGAAATAGCAGCATTTATCAATAACACAATCAGTCAATTTTTACCAGTACAAGTGAAATCTTAATTAGGAAAATATCTTAGAAGTTCTTTTATCATCGAGACCTCTCTTGTCAGCTTTTCTTGCAGCTTCTTTCATCTCCATCTAACTATTTATTTATTTTGTCATCTTTATACACTTCTGAGCAATTTGAGGAAACCTGCGAATAGATCAGTAAGGTTTCTTCTGTCTTCTATGATTCATTCTGTGGGTAGTCAATTGCCATATAAGTTTCACTTTACCCAAGCTATTTTTGGATTGACGTAGAATATAGATATCATCATTCTGCCTCTATTGTCTGATACTTGTTCATATATTTTGCGTATGCTTCATTGATATTTCCTATGACCTCATCAAGTATGGTTAGAGGTGAATTCTTTTGAAAGTATGTGAGGTTAATACTTTTTTGTATCCTCATCGTTTATCTTCCTGGGTGGGTTCATATTAAATATTTGAAATTAACATTGTTTATAACTTCACCAGTATCATCCCAGGTGGATTCATTTAATTGGCTTTATTGATCTAATTGACAGTGGTGGGAGAAGAGTGATTGGACTGGATATAAGGAGCTAGGTATGTTACTTCCCTGCACCTAGGTTGGAACGGTTTATCATAGTTTCCTCTACATAAATGTGTTCCTTCATCTGGTTCCAATATTTGAGGTTTAACTTTTTGTTCCTGGAGTTTAATTTATTGTTCTTGTCATGTCTTTCTCCGTGATGAGTTGCCTATGTAGCGTACTTTGTGTGCAGTATCCTGATTATTTACAATTATTTGCAGTGTTGCTACTTGAAAGCTTTCAAAATTCATATTGATAATGGTGAAAATAGCCAATAATAATCGTGGTAACAAAAAAATGTATTATCAACCGTCATTTTCATATATAATGTTGGTAAATTCAACTAATACTTTTTGGCATTGGCAATTGGTTCTCATGCTGCATATACTAATTACTTTTGGTTTATTGGTTCAAGAAATACCAGGTCCAATAGGCTGTAGCAACAATTTTTATTGACCTTTTGTACAAACTAAATGTTGTCCTAAAGTGGTTTCGTTTTGATCAGTTCTATATCTGCTCGCAGGTGTGGAGAAATCTGGTAGAAATGCTGAGGGGGATTCATGGTGGGAAACATGGGAAGAAAATCTTCATCAAGATGAATGGAGGTCATTACTTCTTTTGTTATCTGCTTGTTGTAAGTATGCAAAGCTTTAACTTCTTTACACAGTTAGTATGGCATGTTTGAAATTGCAGTAACATCGCAAGAATCGAAAGGAGTGCACAAAAACAAGCAAAGTCTGGTACTGAAAATGCTGGCTGGTACGAGAAATGGTAAGTTGGTATTGTATTTTACATCAAATATTCTTATTCTATATGCATTATTTATTACTCAAATGCATTTAGCGTAATGGCTGTGTTTAATTTGGGCAGGTGGGAAAAATGCGATGCTAAAGGCTGGACTGAGAAAGGGGCATATAAATATGGTAGACTAAATGAACAGTCATGGTGGGAACAGTGGGGAGAGAATTACGATGGAAGAGGATCTGTTGTCAAATGGTTCTTTACTAATTTTCATTCCAAAATGAGTTCTCTTTAACCTCATTTTCAGCAGTTTCATTATTACCATATATTTTTCAGCATTGCTTGATTTTTTAAAGACATTAGCAATTAAAAGGGTAATGATTAGAATTGAATATTCTATTTAAGTGCTATAGCACGAATGTAATTTGGTTCTTGTAGTATCAATTGTTTTCAGTGCCTTTATATTTGTGTGCCTGTCTCTAATTGTTCGTCCGGTACGTATATGCTGCCAAATTGAAATGACGGATGATTGTTTATTTGATTTTGTAAGTATAATTATATAGCCCTTGCAGGACTGTAGAACCAAAACCATTATATGGATCAAGAAGCACTTAATGGTGATAGTTTTAATCAGGACTGGAGTACTGTTGTGATTTGCATTCTAGTTTTCACATTCTTGTTTATTTTAATAATTTATTTTAATGATGTTCTGACTCTATATGACTGAAATGTTTTTGTTCATTTGATTTTGGGGAGAAGGGGATTGGATGTCGGGTCCTCAATTTTCAGATAGAGTTGATTTTTATTTCATTCTGAAATTTCGTCTAATTCTTCAGGACAGATAAATGGGCCGAAACTGAACTTGGAACAAAATGGGGGGACAAGTGGGAGGAGAAGTTCTTCAAAGGCATTGGTTCACGTCACGGGGAAACATGGCACGTATCTTCAAGTAGTGAACGTATGTTATTCCTATAATAATTCTAGTTTACATATAATGTCTACCATTCAATTCATTTCATGTTTGCTTCTATTTTGTTCTATTGCAGCAAACAATGTCCGTACTTTTTTCATTCCACATTGCTCTTATAGAATGTCTTGCAAATGTTTATTTCTCTCTTTCTCTTTATAAAGAGCACTTGATGTCAGCTTGCAATTTAAGGTGGTACTCAAAATACATATCCTCCATTCTATAGTCCAACCTAATACTCATCTTTAACGATGTTTCTTTTGGTGCATCTTCATAGCGATGGAATTCTGCCTCCAAGGAAAGTGCCCAAACCATTTTTAAGGCCAGCTTAAATTTTGGTTTCTACCTGAAGTTATTTGCTTCGATCTCAAGTCATCTGTTGCAATCTCTATGGCTCTAACTGTAGGTTTATGGTGGCTGAACTGTGATCTTATAATGAATCTATAGTTATGGACAGAATAATTCATATTTTTTGTCCAGTTGGTCATAATCACTGATCTATCGAGATGCAAATGGCACTGAAATGGCCCTCTGGCTTCTTATAGAATGCATTATCATTCTTAAGGATATGCTCATGTATACTCATTTATTCTGGAGAGCAGAATATACAACCATGAGGGTTGTCTTTAATTCCGCTCCCCACCTTTCTTATGTCAGTTTATGTTCCGAAGGTGTAACAGCTGCAAAGGATACTTTACTTCTCTTTCTCTGGTTGTGTCTGCCTCTTTTTTTCTTTTTTTTTTTCTTCAATGCTTAAGATGTGTGATTGATACTCGGTTTTCACTATCTAAATCTGATGCTATTAAGAATTTATTTCATGATTTTACTAGGTTGGTCAAGAACTTGGGGAGAAGAACACTTTGGAAACGGGTAAAGAATCAAAAACTAATTCAGTATCATTTGATTGTTTAGCTATATTTGCTTTGATCATAGACTATTACCGAATGTATTTCGATGATTTGAAGATTAATGAGTGGAGATATAATTTTTACGCACTCCTACTTTTATGATTTTTTTTTTTTTCATCTCCTCTTGGCGTTATAACTGAGATGGGTTTTACTTTGTATCAGAAAAGTGCATAAATACGGACAAAGCACAACCGGTGAAAGCTGGGATATTGTTGTGGATGAGGAAACTTATTATGAGTAAGAACTTTTTTTTATGGGTCGACTGATGGCCTTGTTGCCTTCATTCAAAAAAAAAAAAGTGATCTTGTTGTGATAGGAATCTGACTATGAGTTTCTGGATGAAGGGCTGAACCTCATTATGGATGGGCGGATGTAGTGGGTGATTCAACCCAATTACTTTCCATCGAGCCTCGGGAGAGGCCACCTGGTGTTTTCCCCAACTTGAACTTCGGGCCATCTCTGTCACCTCCATCCGATGACCCACCACCACCTTCAGGGTATGATGACCCGCGGGAAGAATAGCCTCCTTCAGAATGACGTGTTCATTTTCAGGTTTTATTTTTCATTTCGTTCAGAATGTTAGAAAAACCCTATTTTAATTCGTGTAACTCCATTTTTAGAAGAATACTGTGGATCAATCTAATTTATTCATTCTTTAAGTTTGTTGTCACATGTCATAATAATATTGCACACAGGACTACATCCGGAGATCCAGAAAAATAAAATAAAAATAAAAATTAGTTGCACACAAAAATTCAGAGTTTTAAATATACAAGCTCTGCAGAAATTAAGGGACGTGACGTGGTAATTTTCCTTGGGGACTCTACTAGTTTTAGTAATGAATGCACGTTTTTTCAGTCAGCTTACAAGACGTGTCCATCATAGCGCCTATGTAATCTTTCGGTACAAGGGGCTAGTTGTCTTGTTGCATTTAAAAAGTAAAAATCAGTTAACAAAAAAAGAGTATCAGTCAACTACGTCAGCCTCGCGAAGAAAGATCAGCGACATAAGGGGAGAGGGAAAGGAAAGAAACCTAGCAACTGTGATAAACTCTCATAATCATGCATATGGCTACAAATATCCACAACTCTCACCCCCATTTCTGGCTTCTGATCTTGTAACTATTTACAGATTCGATTAGGAGTTCCAATGCCCTCCAACTTCAACCTGAAACCATAATGTGCTTAGTAATGTATTTTCGAGAAACGTCTTACTGCAGTCACTCATATCATATTTCAGGCTGTGTCAAGATGTACTCGATTTTTTCTATTTCCCACGAACGTGAGGTTTTGGCTGCAGCAGCCGCGGGTATCAGAGAACCACAATGAAAAGAGTCAGAAGGTAAAGCAGCACTGAGGCCGTTTCATTAATCTGAAAGAATTTCATCCAACTCAGGGTCCTCAGAGTTCAGAGTTTCATAGTCTGAACTTGTTTCGTTGAACATACCTTTCTCTTGGAGTTCATTCTGCTCTTCATCATCATCATCATCCATATCAGGCCAGTCAGGCTCATCATCAACATTCATGTCATCAGTTATTACGTTTCTTTTAATCATGGCATTGTCCTTCCCATATTTTCTAGGTCCAGAAATTTTCACCACTTTGGCCTTAGGATCCTCACATATGCAAGCAGACGGATTCTCATGAAACCCACCTCTACCTGGTCTAGCCTCCTTTGGCTCCCCCATGAAGCCTCTTTGGAAACGACCAACGCTAGAAGCAAAGTCTTCCCACGTCATATCACTTCGGTTCAAGAATAATCGGTAAAGTTTCTTGGCATTGGGACGAATAGTAGGTTTATGCCCAAAGTATCTCCTACAGGAAAGCTCTCAGAAAGTTAATCAGCAGGTATGGGTTAAGGTGAGTAAACGAAAAGTACGGAGAAGCTAATGAAAGACTACATACCTTCTCCCAGCTAATATCTTAGCCATATTACCATTGTTATTCGTCACAAATAAATCACTTTCATCACAGACAATGAAGTCAAGTGCAGCCATGCGAGAAGAAAATGAAGAAAATGGTTCCAACTCTTCCTTGGTAGCAATGCTCTCTTTTGAATGGAAGTTAGGAAATAATGATTTGAGAGCTGCCAGTGTTTCTTCCCCTCCATATACTTCCCCAGATGCAACGTAAATATGAACGTCACTACCATATCCTAATGCTCTGAGCATGAGACCAACTTCTCCGGGGGTTAATGGGCATCTTCCTTGCCTCCTTGCCTTATCAGGATTGCCCGACTGCATGACAAATAAAAATGTCGCTCAAAGTATTCAGTAGGTCAATTATTTAGCTTTTCTAAACGAAAAGGACAGAAAAGATATATTTTCCATTGAGATTTGAATCAATCTTTCATATGCAAATAAAGTTGGGCAAAATCATTCTCCTTAAAACAATCTGAATTTTCTTACCCTCTTACCATCTATGAAGCATGGACTTTGACATGAACTAGCGGACACTGATTATGTAAAAAATGTATGACACTAGGATGTTGCTGTATGCATATATATATGTAGGTGAAAAAAAAATGTTCATATGTTAAAACATCCCAGAAGTTTATCCAACGAAAACATCCTGTTAGCTTTGCATTCCCAAATAATTATAGTTATAACATTACATAACCGAATACCCATGTCATTGGATGTAAGGTGGTGTATGCACTCAAGCATATGAAGAGGCTACTAGAAATTAAATATGAGTTTTTTATTAAAAAGAAAAATCCAATCCTTATCTCCAAATTGATCATAGTTTAGAATCTTACATGTAATGTCTTCCATCTCCTCCTTATTGCACCCAGTTCTTGCCGCTCCTTTTCTCCACCACCATAATCACATCCAGAAAACGCAAGCATATCAGGTTCAAATCTGAAAGAAGAAAATCCGGTTAGAATTACAAACTACCTTAATTATAATTCCATCTAAATAATTGCATCTTAGATGTAGAAGTCATCCATGATATAATGAACATAAGCTTCACTCACATAATCATAGCAACCAAATAAAATCCAGATATGGATTGAATCCCAAAATTCAAAACCATTTTATAATTGAGCCTTGGAGCATGTGAAGACAAATGAAGCTAGAATCATGGTATTAACAACTAAGTAAAAATTAGATTGTATATGTTACAAGAAGCTTCGTCCCATATTATATCATCTGATGGCTGGTACAATTTAGAAAGCCCACTGCAAACTAGGAACCATATCCAGCATGTTGGCACTTTTCTTGATATGTGCTTTCACAAAACGTTTCATGCATATATCCACAGAATGCTGGATTTATGAATGAAGTTTGCAACACTGACATAAAGATATCCACAATGGCTAGCCTAATTCAGTATCTGATTTCAGATTATAAAAATTTAAATTGCCCAACCTCAATCACTACTATTCAATTTAATATAACTGGGATCGATTTAGCTATCCTCCATGCCATTAGTTGGTTAACTGGTACAATATGGGTCTTGAAACACCGCCAGTTTAAGTTTCAAAAGAGTAGCTTATGCTGCACTATACACGGTATTACAGGTTGAGAGGAAGTGAACATCACCTTGTATAGGTTTCTCAGGGTTTCAAGACATGGGCCCCACAAGTATGCCAAGCTCCTGCCAGCCCTATCATTTCCTCTTCCCAAAATTTACCAGATTAAAAAAGAACCCTAGAAAACTACGTAAATAAAATATTGGTCCCCTTCATCCATCCAATAACAATACTTGCTTACATCCTTTAGTTAAAACTGTAATTGTGAATTAAACTGATCCTTCTTAGATAAATGATTGCAGCATACTGAAGAGGACAACGACATTATGCAATCATGCCTTTCAAGTATAAGTAATAGCTATACCAGCAGAAATGTAAATATGCATCTATTATGGCAGGCGCAGCGTAAGAATTGAACCAGCTTTGACATAAATGTTTATCGACACTACACTAGTATACAAGCTAGTGTTACTTGAAAACGGGGACTTGCAGAGTTGTGTGAAACCATATTCTTGAGTTTTCATGGTGATCTCGTAGACAAATATAATTGATAAATGTATGACTATGCGAATTGAACAAGGCAGATAATGATATGACAGAGGACCAGAAAAGCAATCAGAGTACCTCAGGTGGAGTGCAATATAATGCTTGCTTTTCATCCTCATTCGATTGACCAATTTTTCACCCATTGCTAGAATTGGTTTGGTGAATCTTAAAGCATGATAGTTAACTCTACATCTTAACTTCTGATAATCTGTATCCAACCTGTTTGCAAGCCTGTAGTCATACTTTGTGAGCCTAACAGCCTGCCATAGAATGAAGAAAATTGAGTATCTTATCTGGATAATCAAATATGCAAACATACTAAACATAAACAAACACATAATAAGAACTTAAAGTTTAACTGTAAATTAATAACTAAATTGACGATAATACCTGTTCCACAACAATTCTGGACCTTAATCTATTGGGATTTAGAGTCCTCGTACTACTAAAACCTGTACAATAGACTTTGCACGACTCATAATGACAGAAAAAATTGTCCACTTGAGGTCTATCATGATGGTCTGGCCAGTATCATACAAGGTATCAGAATACCCGTGAAACTAAAAACGAAAGAAAGCCACACTAGACTGGCAAAGAAACTTCCTAACACCAGTGACATATTAAGAAAATCTAATTCCCTACCACCTGTTTGTCTCTTTTTGTGTTGACTTTTTTAAAATTACATCCACTAAAGCATAATAATAGCATTTTTTTTTTTTACGGACAAGTCGCCTACATTGATGAGCTAGAAGGGGAAAAAGGCAACTCAATCAAGCCTAATGATTCTTATGAGCTATCTTCCAAGCAACAAATAAAAATAAAACTAATGGAAGATAACTTCAGCTGTTTAATAGGCCATCTAATAAGTTTTACATTATATTAACATCAGAAGTTTTAGAAAATTGAAAACTCACATGCTTTTTCAGGAGTACAGGTAATATGCGACGTATATAACATCTTTCATTACACTTCCTTGGAACACGCATTGTGTAGGGAGATAATGTTTTCCCTTTCCCTCCCTTTCTCGGGAGATGCTTGATAATTTTGACATCTTTTGACAGAAATGAGATAAACCAATCAACATCAAAGATCTCTGAGAAGTTGCTGCAGAAAGTGAAGTATCACAATATTTCAAAATTTAAGATACTCATCAGCAGTAGTGGTACCAAATTTGGATATCTAAAACAAAACACAATAGCAGAATTACAGAAAAAGGTTGGAGAATATATGCTCCACTGGTAACTGACCTAGAATCTTTCCAGAATGAGTTACGATCCAAGGTTGGAACAACAAGAGTTGCATTTAGAATTCGGGCAGCAACAACAGCATCCGTAATCTGCCAATTGAAGAAATAGAAATGCTCGTAACTATAGAAGCATATGAAGATAGAGTGCAATAAAGAAGCATCACCAACAGTGATCAATAAAGTTGGTTTCTTTTAGAAAAACGTCACTTAACGAAAAGTTCTAACAGATTTTTATATTCGATGGTTTGCACCAAACAGTTTACTGTGGCCAATGTAAACCAGCTGTTCCATTGGTTCTGCTCCACATTAATTTTTCATTGGAAAAGGGGTAGATAGGTTCTGTTCAAAAGAAGGATTATAGTAATCACAAATATGAAGCCAATGACATTTCAACCAGATATTAACCCCAGAAGAAAGAAAGGAGGAAAAGACAAATTCATGATAATAGATGCGATACCAAAAATTATGAGGCACAAGTGCCTCAAAGCCCCTGGAAACAGTGACATTCATCATTTCAATTGTTCCAAGTCTTGCATCTGATATCAGGGTTTGTAAGAAGTCAAAGGTTTCAAACAAGATTCTGGGGTCTATGAGCAAGAGACCGAAATAAAAACATGCTGGGAGTATCCTTACACCCACACCTCAGTATAGAGAAAATGCTTCATGATTCTTTGGCTAATATGTGGTTTGAACTTCTATATATTACTTCCTTTCTCATTACATGCTACACCGCTTACAACAAGAACAGCAATTGATTGGATATGGGCACTTCTATCTATTGCACAATCTAATTCGGCGTTTGTAAGATTTGTTTACCTTGAGATTTTTCTTTTTCTAGCTCCACCAATTTTACTAAGACTATATCATCATTTAAGTATTTGAATAAAAGAATTCGAACAAAAAAAAAAAATTGATGAAGAAAAAATAACCATGCACAAGTCCGAAGATTACCCCCGTTCTTTGTTGATTCAGACCTCCACTTGTTGCAATCATCAAATATCGATTAGGATGTGTAATCACTTCAGCTTCTGCCATATGAAAAGCATAGTGTTCTATTGTGATTATGTATAGAATCGAATCTAAGTATAATTTTTAGGCGATCGGAAGACAGAGACAATTTGTCTAAATTTGAAATTGGAAGTTTTACATTGCAAAACTTCAGTACTGAACTGATCAGACATATTGCAATGAGTTACGCACTTGGAAACTTGTTGCTAGCATTGCTGCAGCCGTGGAAGAACTCAGCATTTCTAGAACTCCAGAGATCGCGATCAAACGCTCCTCCATTTGTCTGTTGATTAAATTAAACCCAAACCACAAAAATGAAATGAAGATTGAAGAAAAAAAACTTATATCAATTAGCAAACAAAGATGTAGAATGTAGCTAGGTAAACAAAAAAAGTTAGGAACCCTAACCGGAATGCGGAATAGAGGTACTCCAATCGCATCATCCGCTTCAATGTTAAACTAGACAAGAATACCAGTCAATACAGATCAGATACTTAATCAATATCAATTATATTTGCATCAGCTTGTGGCAAACAAATGGAGAGACGGAAAGAGTACCGAAGAGTGGCGGCGGCTCCGGTGAAGATGATGATCAGTATCGGTGGGAGAAGGAGCTAGAAAGGAAAGGAGAGCGAAGAGGAAAAGCAGAGCAGCAGCGATGGCAGAAATGATCGGAATCATTAACCGGAATCGCTGGTAATAGTGGTTACGCCGCCGTTGAAATGCCATTAGGGCGGTGGCGGTGGCGACAACAAGCGTGCTTGCTAGCTCGCTCTGTGCTCACAACTGACAGACAGAGCAATTAGCAAATAATATAGAAATGGAAGAACTTAATTAATGGAAAAGAAAGAGTAGCAGTTAGATAATTTATTTCTTATTTATTTATTTTTACCAATCTTATCTCTTCAAACTCCATCACGCATGAATGACTTTGACTCCAATATTGGCTGGCTGATGCCCGAGGGAGGAGGGGCTAGGCTTCCTCTAGAAAATGCATAACATAACGATAAAGCAATAAAGTAACGGTCAGCGCGACAAGCTAAAAGAAAAGATAAAGGCCTAGTTGCAATATGGGGCTGCCTCTGACAGTTTTCCTTGTTTTACACTCTTCTTCCATGGAAATGGAAATTGGACCTCGTCTCTTATCCACCATAAATTGACCCTCCTCTAGCTCCATCTGCTTCTGTTTCTTCTCGATTCTTCATTTTTTTTTTCTTTATTGTTACTGTATCTCAAAATCAATACAAGTTTGTTCAGAAAACCAACTTATTAGTTATTAGGCAAATGCGAGTGCGCTTGACAATGGTAATTGATACGAGTGCGCTTGACACAAAGTAAAAAAAATCCGTTACGGACTGAGTTTTATCCTCGTGTGACATTCAATCTTGTACGTCAGTTTACCAAATTCTTTTTCCTTGATTTCTTCTAGCATGCATTCAATCCAATATATCATGTAAAATCCATAAATTAATGGAATTTATAAAATAATTATTAGCAAAATTGATTGTTCCTATTTGCATATATAATATAATCACAAGATAATAATAATAATAATGATAATGAAAATGAAGTCACAGGTTATTTGTTTTAGACACATGAAATATTATATTTTGAGGGTGTGTTAAATTCTAATTTTATAAATCTGAATTCTAAAATTTCAACAGATAGAGTTTTAGAGGAGGTGTTGTGAATAATAATGTGTTTCAATCAAAAATCAGGGAGACTAATAGGGAAGGTGTTTCTAGTCTCTAAAAATTATTCCTCAACCAAGATCCCCACTGAGAGTTTGTTCTGGTGCCTCATGAAACTATGCATGGAGAATGAAACTACCAATGTCCAACTCTTTTCTTGTTTGCAGTAAAGCGGGTGTCTTTTTTTATAGTCTGTGTTTCATCACTTTATTGTCTCATTTTTTCACTAATTGTAATTGATTAAAAAAAAAATTATGTAAGACAGTAAACCAAGAACCAAATAGAACAATAAATTTCAATACTCTCCGCGCACGTTGCCGTAGGTTTGCCGTCTGGATCCCGTTTCTTGTTTCATAATATAGATCCATAGATGGGAATCACATCCTAACAATATATATATTTTTTTTTTCAAATAAAACTTGCCCGCACGTGGCTCGTGTAAAGCACGTGTACACCTCATCCCTACAAAGTGGGAACCCCAAACCCAGCCCACGCCCAGGGTGAGAACTGAGAAGGGAGAAAAAACGTGCTTCAGTCTCACTCTACGCTTTCGCTTGGACATCGGGTTTCTGGTACTTGGCCTCCATTGATGGAAGCAGTTAGAGATTAAATTGAAATAATTAGTGACCTGATTACAGCGGCGTCTTTTCTTTTCGATTTTTTTTTTCTTTTTTCGAGTAAGCTGTGATGTATTCTTTGACGGTAAAACCCTCCTTCATACGTCAATTACCGGTTAGTTCTTCTGCTACTTCATCATCTTCAACAATCCATGTGTCCTTCCGAACTCGGTCGGCCTCATCAATTTGCTTGCCAAGAAATTTGAAGCATAAAGGAAGGTTCGCTTTGAGAGTTCATGCATATGATTCCTCCAAAAATGGTAGTTCCAATGCTTCTGGCGAATCTAAGCCCCAGCCCCCCAATGGCGCTCTGGTACCATTTCTCTTCTCCTCTTTATCTTCACAATAATGTAGATGAACACATTCGCGGTTTCCTATATCATTTATATTTCTGTCTGTATTATCTGATGTTAACTTAGAATTTCCTTAGTATATATGAAGGAAACGATGAAAATGAGCTGCATCCTGTTTTCAACGTTCTCCCACTTTAACAAATATCGTGTGAAAGTGGAAAATATTTATTTCCTATCTCTTCATTTGTTTTTGTTTGTTGGTTTGTTTTTTTTTAAAAAAAAAAAATTGATAAACCTCTTCATACCAAGCGCTACCTAGAATAATTAAATGACCTTAAATGTTATGCCTTGGATTATAATTAATTAGCTCCAAACAATTGCTTAATATGTTACTCTTGGAAGAATCGTCCCGACCAGATTGCGCGTGTAATCTCTGATTTTTTTAATTTTTTTTTCAATTTATCCCATTATTAGATTGAAATGGTGTGATATCTGTGGGAATTTCTGCTGAAGCATGTTATGTGAAATGTTCAAGTTTTTCTCAATGGTTTGTTTTGGTAGATGAAAATTAGGGCAACTATATTTTTGAAAAAAGTATCAACCTCCATCTAAGTAGTTATCTTTTGTGGTGTGCATGATTATACACCTTGATATACCAGTCAAAGAGCAGGAGGGAAATCTTACTGGAATATGTCAAGAACGTGCAGCCAGAATTTATGGAATTGTTTGTGAAACGTGCACCTCAACAGGTATGATATTGTCTTACAACTTTACTGATGCACTGTGATGACATAGCGCTGATCGGTGTTATATGATTGCCCTGCACAAATGAGTCAGTTTTTCACTCTATATACTCTTGGTGAATGAAGATCTCTGATAATGTTAGGTTGTGGATGCGATGCGACAAACTGTGACAAATATGATTGGAACACTGCCCCCTCAATTTTTTGCAGTAACAGTGACCACCGTAAGTTTCTAATGAGTTTCTCTTGTTGCTTTCTTAGTGATTACTATCATTTTGTTATTATAAGCAGTGCTTGCAAGCTATTGGAGTCTTGTTTACTTGTATTTTTGGTTGGATAGCTATTACAGTGGGTGCTTTGACTTGATGTATCTTTTTAGACTTCATTTTGCTTGATGTATTATTTCCTCAAATTTGTCAGATCAACCACTCTATCCCCTTTTATATGCTCGATTTTTAAGTTTGACTAAAAATTACAAAAAAAAAAAAAAAAGAGTATAATTTTGTAAACAAACCCTTTCTGGCAGTTGTTTGCACTGTAAGCCCATTTCCTTCCCATCAAATGTCAATCATGGCAGTTCAAAATAAATTTTAGTATTCCATTCATTAGGGTTCCTTTGTACTTTACTTCTTTGGTTACCGATGCAATTTCTTGCAAAATATTATCTATCCTACTGACTACTTCATGGCAGAAAAATTTTGTTTATTTATTTCCAGTGCAGTGTGCCCAAGTGGCCAAGCATTATTAAGTCATGAAGCTATGTTGAACTAAAGTTGATCTTCTGTCTTATTCGCTTTGTTCATCTTTCTTATCATCATCTAATTGCTTGACTTTCATTTAGGTAGCCGAAAATCTTGCTCAGCTCATGTACAGTGTCATGATGACTGGATACATGTTCAGGAATGCACAATACCGTTTGGAATTGCAGCAAAGTTTGGAGCAGGTTGCTCTTCCTGAGGTGCAGGATGAAAAGGTAAATAATTTCTCTTCCTTGACTTGTAACTGTCTTTGTGGTTACTTTGGCACCCATGTTATATTTGTACTCATCGGGGGACAAATATTATGACGTTAATGTTCCAATTGTCACCCTTATCCAGCTTGCTTTTTGGAGAAGTTTGGTATGCTAAAATGCATTGGAAATTTTTCATTATGTGTGGAGCATCAAAACAAGTAGAATATCTTTGCATCTGCCTTCTGAATTCTGACTGCTCTAGGTGGTTTGTTAGCTTGCTTTATGCCCTATATTGCCTCAAATAATGATGCTTTTATTCTGTTAATGTGAATATTTAATCTCATGTAGCTTTCTATAGACCAATGGACCATATGAAACAACTTATGATAGTCTTTTTCTTGCCCGTAGTTGGTCTTAAATTGTAGTTTCATTTTTTGGATGATTCTATTAGAGCATAGCAGAGAGTCTCAAGTGCACCCCGTTTAGATGTTTCTATGTTTGTGGAAGTATAGTAAGTGTCCTTCCTAACTTGGATGTAAGACGATAGGCTTTTGAGGTCCTTCTGCATCTGACAAACTGTAAAGATTGTTGAGTTGGATAAATAAACTGAAGTACATGTATTGAAATCTCCAAGTTCTCCTTTACATGTGTTGATATTGAAAAACTACGAGTTGGCAGATATACAAGCTTTTATGAGAAACGAGCATTTATATGGAGTTTGTAGAGATTAGAAACCTGCATACGGTTGTGTTGAGCAGTGTCTTCAGATTTAAATCGATCTTTTATATTTAGAGTTCCCCCATTGGTGACATAATTTTCATCTACTAGAATGTTCTTGTGATTTTGTTCTGGCCAACCTAAAGAGAAAATTTTCATAATAACTGAAATAAATATTCAGTTTTCAGCTTTTAGTTTTTCTGTTGGTACTATAATATCCCAAAATTTTGCAGGAAACGCCAGATTATGCACCTGGTACACAGAAGAATGTTTCAGGAGAAGTCATTCGATGGAATAATGTTTCTGGCCCAGAGAGGATAGATGCTAAAAAGTATATTGAAATACTTGAAGCGGAGATTGAGGAGCTGAATCGTCAAGTTAGCGGACAAGCTGGCAATGCACAAAATGAACTGCTAGAATATTTGAAGTCTCTTGAGCCTCACAATTTGAAGGTAAAGTGTACTTCCCTTTTTGTCCAATTTAAGGTATTTCTGTTGCCGTTATGCAAAAATGAGTGTTGACTACTGAGCATAAGGTTCTACACAACATTTATACTATATTTATTATAGGGGTATTCCGCATTATATGGATTGGTATGCACTTAATTTTCTAAATCAATATTGATATCTACAATTGTTGATTCAGTATTGAATATTGTGAAATTGCACTTTGCTCAGAATGAGGTATTGGTTGGGCGGTAGTCATGGCTGAAGTGGCTACGCATTATCTCTTTAGCTTAGGTACACTATATAATGGAACATTGCTTCAATAACCTTGGTATGACAGTCCCGTCCAGGATATTTAACTTAATGAATCTAAGTTTTCCTCTCAACCTCTGCAAGTAGAAGTATTATATATATATATTAAATATGTTAATATAATAACTCTTTATTCTGTTTGTAGGATCTGACTAGTAGTGCTGGGGAGGATGTTGTGCTTGCAATGAATACGTTCATAAAGCGCCTACTGGCTGTTTCAGATCCTAGCCAAATGAAGGTTTGCTGTTGCAGTTTTCTCCCTTTTTCTCATTCAGCTTCATATAACAGAGAACTTTTTCTCCTTGTTATCTATTGTGTTAATTCTTTTCAAATCCTACTGCCGTTTTGGGATAAACTAGTTAAAGGTGGGATACTCTTGTGAAAATGGAATTGGAATTCTTTTTTATTTCAAAATAGAGAAGTCGCTCAAATGTGCACATTTCACTGATATCGCCCTAGTTTTAACTAATTGAACTTAGGTAATTTCTAGTTCGATTGACAGGGTCAACCAACAGAAATATCGTCGAACCGATGATTCAATTATGTCATATCATATGATATCCATTATTGGTTTTTTGAAAAAATTAAATTTATGAATTGGTTTTATGGATATGATGATTCTTTTCGTGGTGAGGACGATTACTTTGCTTATTGGTTTTTAATCATTTGAGATTTTTAGCTAACACTATGTCAATGCTGGTGGTTTTTTAGACAAGCGTGACTGAGACAAGCGCATCGGAACTTGCGAAACTACTTTGCTGGCTTATGGTTGTTGGTTACAGCATTCGCAATATCGAAGTTCGTTATGACATGGAACGCGTACTGGGCGTTCCTCCAAAGTTACCAGAACTACCGCCTGGTGAAATTGTTTAACAAGTCTGTCTTGGCCAGTTAGAGACGCTCCGAACGCCCCTCTTTTTTCTTTTTATAAAACAAGCCCCTCATAGATTTTTTTTTATTCTTAAGTTCGCTACTGAGGTTTTTTTTGGAATCCGCGTCTCTTAATAGTTTTATAATAATTACATTTACAATTATACACGTTTGCAAGACGCCCAAGTTGGTTAACTTGATTTCATTTTAAATAATTATTATCTTTAAAGCTTGCAGCCTTGAAATGCTGTGAATGTGAATTTTCCCAGAGAGCAAAAAAGGCTTGGCTTGTTCGCGTGATGGAAATTTATGTTCTGAAGGTGCAGAGGAGTCAGACCAAAAATTATTATAAAAATAAATTGCCAGATGTTCAATTCTAGTATTAGTGGTTGTCAACTATAATTAGTAGCATAGCATTGTCAATCCAACTCTCCTTTGAAACATGGTATTGTCCAAAGTCCGCAATAAGGAGATAAAATGCTTCAAATATCGTAACCGGGGGCCCCCAAACCCAGTCAACCCGAAGGATGTCGGTCCGGAGATTGAGAATTGAGTACACAACCGGAGCGTGATTTTAATGAAATGCTTTAATATTTTTAGTTTCCTTTATTATACTTATTGAGAAAATTATTGTTATCTTAAGAATCAAATCGTAATTGAATATTTAAGCAGACAACCTCTAAAAATATAATTGTCAACTATTTAAACTAACGAAAACATTACAAGAAAATATGAGTGTTAGCCACTTTAGATATTCTTTTTATCAAAGAAATTTTATGTGTGTGTGTGGGGAATCTCTAAAAAGATCAAACATTCGTTTTATCACATATTTTTTCAATTTTTAATGAAAAAAAAAAAAGAAGAAAAATCCAACCTGCAGAGTGCAGATGCACGGTAAATGCTTGGTATTTTGTTATTCGTTAACTACCTCTACCTGTCGACCTGTCGACCTTAGCCTCCAATGACTAGTAATAATATCCTTCGTCCTCCTCTAGTCGCTGCTCTCCCTTTCTCTCCTCAGGCCCTCTTCGTCAGTCACTGGTAAGGTAAGTGCTCAATCACACATAACATGTTTGTTCTGCCACCACAGCTCAGCACTCGATTCCCTTCCCTCTGCATCAATTGTTTCCCAATCTACCGCCACCACCACCACCATGTCTTTCGACCACCGCTATCCGCCGTGAATTCTGCTGCTGCTGCTAACGCCTTAACCACTTCCTCCACTACCGTCTCTGCGGAGCTCTCTTTCTCATCCTCGTTACCTCTCGATGACGACCCTGATGACCTTCTTTCCCTCCAAAATCGTCACTATGACTTCACGCCCCTCCTTCGTTTTCTCTCCAATTCACCCACCTATGCCACGATGCCATTACCCAGCACCGAGCCCGAGGCTCAGTTGGACTCGGTTTCTCCAACTTCACTTGACCCAGTAGAGTTTGAGCTCGCTGAAGCTTACCGAGCGGTCCCAGCCTCACTCTGGCATCAACTCCTCAAATCTCTCTGTTCCACTTCTACCTCTATTGGATTAGAATATGCTCTTGTTTCTTGGCTCGAGAAACACAATCTCTGTTTCTCGTACGAATTGCTTTACTCGATTCTCATTCACGCTCTTGGCCGCTCCGAAAAGCTTTACGAGGCATTCCTGCTTTCTCAGCGAAAAGCGCTCACTCCTTTGACGTACAATGCCTTGATTGGTGCTTGTGCTCGCAACGGTGACCTTGAAAAGGCTCTAAATTTGATGTCCAGGATGCGCAGTGATGGTTTCCAACCAGATTTTGTGAATTACAGTTCCATAATTCAATCTCTTACTCGCTCTAACAGAATTGATTCGCCCATATTGCAGAAGCTTTATAGAGAGATTGAAAGTGATAAAATTGAGCTTGATGGGCATCTCCTGAATGATATAATACTGGGTTTCTCAAAAGCTGGTGACCCTAGCCAGGCTCTGCATTTTCTAGCCATTGCTCAAGGTAATGGCTTGAATACGAAATCTGCAACTTTCGTTGCTGTCATATCAGCATTGGCAAATTTAGGTAGGACTGCTGAAGCCGAAGCTATCTTTGAGGAGATTAAAGAAAGTGGTTTGGAACCCAGAACACGAGCTTATAATGCACTCCTCAAGGGATATGTAAAAGCGGGTTCTTTGAAAGATGCAGAATTTATTGTGTCTGAAATGGAGAAAAGTGGAGTGCTTCCGGATGAACACACTTACAGTCTCTTAGTTGATGCATATGCGCATGCAGGCAGATGGGAAAGTGCTAGAATTGTGTTGAAAGAAATGGAAGCAAGCAATTTACAACCTAATTCCTATATTTATAGCAGAATTTTAGCAAGTTACCGAGACAGAGGGGAGTGGCAAAAATCATTTCAAGTTCTCAAGGATATGAAGAGTAGTGGGGTACAACCTGACAGGCACTTTTACAATGTGATGATTGATACTTTTGGGAAATATAATTGTCTTGAACATGCAATGGCTACATTTGAAAGGATGCTCTCAGAGGGGATTCAACCTGACACTGTTACATGGAATACGCTGATAGATTGTCATTGTAAGTCAGGGCGCCATGATAGAGCTGAGGAGTTGTTCCAGGAAATGCAGGAGAGTGGGTACTCGCCTTGCGTCATGACTTATAACATCATGATTAATTCTATGGGGGAACAGGAGAGATGGGACGAAGTAAATAGCTTGTTAACCGAAATGCGGAGTCTGGGATTACTGCCTAATGTAGTGACGTATACAACTCTCATTGATATATATGGAAAGTCAGGAAGGTTCAGTGACGCAATAGAGTGCCTAGAGGTCATGAAGTCTACGGGATTCAAACCAACTTCAACCATGTATAACGCCTTAATCAATGCCTATGCTCAAAGAGTATGTTATCACTTTTTATACTCTATGAATTCTAGCTTGCAGATAACTGAAGGTTTACTAGTTTACTGCTCCATATATGCCAGTATGCTTACTGCTTTATAAGCAGGTATAATTTGTTATTCGAAAGTGACATGTTCAGAGAAAACGATTTAGGAAATACATGTTAACACATTACTGCCATTATTTAATTTATTTAGATTTTGTAATTGATATCTACTTAACAAAACCATGATTTGTCAAAACTTTCCCTCGTATTGATATCGACTTATTTTGGAATCGGGTTGAGCATTGCTGCTAAAGATTGTTCTAAAACTTTGTTACATTCTTGCACTGACTGATATCAAGCACAAACTATTGAAAGAGGTCCAACCGTCCAAATGCAGTAGAAGTTTGTCCAGAATTTCTTAAATGAGTGCATTGGCTAAGTAATAGTTTTGCTTTGATGTTCCGATGTTGGCAGGGCATGTCTGAACAAGCAGTACATGCATTCAGGGTGATGACAGCAGAGGGTTTGACGCCCAGTATTTTAGCTCTCAATTCATTAATTAATGCATTTGGCGAGGATAGAAGAGATGCGGAAGCCTTTGCTGTACTACAGTACATGAAAGAAAATGTATGTTGCTTTCGTATGTTATCGTTATTGGGCTTTTTTTTTTTTTTTACAAATCGTGTAAGATTTCCTTTTTTGCTCTTTGTCCAAGTAATAAACCTCACGTTTTACTTGCCGGTTTTGTTCATATTAACTGCAGGACTTGAAACCGGATGTAGTTACATATACTACACTTATGAAAGCTTTGATTCGTGTTGATAAGGTCCACAAGGTACATGATAGATACGACCAGTCAGCTTAACTGCCTTCCATGTTCTCAGGGTCGTTGGGTCTTATATTTCATCCATGCTTACCTGGGATATTGCACTAGTTTTGATGGCTTATAGGGAATTTTATCAATAAATTGAGCAGGATCTAGTCCTTTTTCATTTTTTTTTTCAGAGCTAAATATCATCCATTGTTTGGACAATTGTATGATTTTTCAGGTTCCAGCTGTTTATGAAGAAATGATTATGTCTGGATGCACTCCTGACAGAAAAGCTAGAGCAATGCTACGGTCTGCTCTTAGATACATGAAGCAGACACTGAGATCATAATTGTCAAGCATATATATACAGCCAAAACATAGTCAATTTTGCTCTCCAGGTCTACCTGGTTATCAATTTGAGGTTAGTTTAACATTTAGCGACTCTACTTACAAAGAACATGCCACGCATACAAAGCCATTGCTTTTATCTTTGAAGGGAAATGCGTTATTCTCTTGGTAATTATACAGGATAGCCATCTTACTGAGAGTGTAAAACGAGAGTTTGTGTTCCTGCTTGCCAGCCAAACTCCTGCAAACCTACTAGATGCATTTGTCAACCATAGTGGCAGTCAAATTAAAACAAGTAGATATGATATGATCGATAAAGGTTGTTACAGAAAGTGTAACTGCTAGATGGAGACCTCTCTTTCTTTCTCCTTGCAATGTTTAGAATTTGGAAATAACAAGTTTGAACTGATTATGGCAGTTAAAAACAATTGGAAGAATCAGATCCTTTATTGCATTTATTTTGGATTATATAGATAATTTAAGATAATAATATCATGCTCGCTGAACATTTGCTTTTTCTTTCTGGTATAGATGGAGTTGCAGAAGCAGGTGTGTGGCATTTCATCTGCAACTCCGAGGGTTTCTGAACGAAAAATGAAAATGCAGAGATGGAGGTATGAGAATGCCAGAGGACACAAAGTCTTACCCAAAAAAGAACTTTCCTTGAAGAAAACAGACATAGATGCTATGATTCTTTTCAACCACTGAAGAAGCGCATGGAATATTATTTGCTTCCCATATTATTATACTCTACTTCATATCTATATGTAGCATTGATGTGCTATAGGGGGAATGCAAGTTGAATTTCCATGTTATAAGTGCAATGTTGTCTATTAATACATTTCGGATATAAGTTTTTTAGAGAAAGAAAAAGACGAATCCCCGTTATAGTACGTAACAATTGCACTCGTAATGTTTTAACAAGGATATCCTTCTCTTTTTCTTTTACTCCAACAGACTAGTGCTTGGCGGGTTAGCACAACACAACAAAGAATCAAATTACGGCTTGGGAAGAAAAAGTGCCTTACATAGTAATACAAACAATTTAACTTAACACATTTTCTTCAAAATTGATTATACAATTTCTCCGCCGCCCCACTTGAGATAAAATTTTAAAGGGGCATGGCAGAAACAATTGGTCTACTGCTCTTGCTTTTCGAAATTCTGGAACAGAACATGAACATTAGCAATACTGAAGATAACAAGAAGAGCCTGAAATATGTTCTTATCTCTTGCATCCCAAGTTCAAGCACCTCCATCTTCTTTCCATATCTATTTCTCCTCTCCATCAAATACCCATCTAAATATTCATCTATTGATACCCACTTATCCAACTTGGAGAAGGACGCTTTGGAAGGAAGCTCACCAAGCTGGTATGGTCCCAACTTGAAAATTGTAAAGAATGCTGCTGCCCAGTCATTGAGGACTCTCTGAAATTCAAAATAACAATATTTGGAATTAGAACCATCATTTTCACACTTCTATAAAATTTACTTCCACTCTCAAATGTGCTCTGATCAGTGAAAATTCTTGAGATCAAAGGAAGAGGAAAGCATATAAATTAATTTACAAGGGATTTGGCGATCCATTCTAAGTGGTTATGAATTATATACATTGTAGCTAGAGAGGTCAGTGGGATTAAACATTTGAAAACAATCGTTCGATGAGGCTGTTCCATCTCCATATATCTGCCAGTCAATGCAAGACGTAAGCACTTCACCAAGTGAAATAAGCTAACACAATTTAGCGAAGTATCCAATTGACAAACCTCAAAGGTGAAAGCCATGGGGACCCTTGCAATGTCATACATGTAATCTGTTGCTGTTCCATGCGCCAAATACCTGGCATTTAGGAAGTTCTAAACTTAGTTAGGCCATAATTGCCACCTCAAGACCTGCTAACTTGAGGCAATTGAGCAGATAATATATTTAGTACTTTTAGAATTTACGGTGTTCTTATGAAATTTTTCATCACTATAAGGACGGTGTTAATCTAAAACTAACAATATCCAATTAGTAACAGCAGTATCATACCATCCAGAACATTTGCATCTTCTGTCTTTCTTAACACACCACACCCCTATGAACATTTGCATCATGGGTTGGCGAATGGAGAGGGAAGTGGAACTTTATATTTTTTCCTCTCCATTTCCTCCTCCTTATTTTTGCCGGAAATTGCCAAGTAAGAAAGGCAACTAGGCATGGTTATAAGTTGTAAGAGCTTTCCACAAAATGAATCCACTGACTCCCAAAATTCTGACAACTACCTATGAAGTCAGAGCTGAAAAAGGCCTTATGATTGCACCCAGCAATTATCCCAAGCTTCCTATTTAAATCCCTAAAAGCTGGACTTAAAATATCAATTAATAAGAGATCAATCCTTATTATGAACCACATATTTACATTTTGCACTAGAGTCTGCATCTTATGGATTCTCTGATTGTAAAAACCCAATCTCAACAGAAAACGATCCTTGCAGGTCAAGCTATATGATCAGCAGTTCGCACACAAAATAATTCAAATTGATATAGGAGATTTGGGAAAGAGAAAACTGAACTGGCATATTTTTCTCAACTTGTCATGATATTCACCAAAATGAATAAGGCGCAGGGATAAAAGACAGGAGAAAACAGACAGACATAAGCCACATAAAACCATTTTGCCAATGAAATGTATTTAGAAATTTCATAGAAATCAACTAACCCTACAGAACCGCCACCAGATCCAATCATGCAACGCTTTTGGCAATGAAGGTGGTTTACTTCTTCAAGCAACAACTTCATCCGCTCCAATGGCAGTCCATCAGGGGTTGTATTTTTATGATCATATGGCATGAAAAGAGCCTGGAAGGGGGAAAAAAGTAATGAGACCAAAACGATGTGTCTAACTTCTTATAAACGCACACAAAAACTTGTATACACAATACATGAGCCAATTTACCTGATTAAATTAATAATAACCATAGTCACCAGGAAGCATTAACGTAACAGTTTTCTTCTTTTACTTTCAAATCTTGTCCCAAGATAAATAACTACACTACAGCTTTGACATTCCAAAAAAAAAAAGACAATGCTATTAAGTTAAGAACATAGTAAACAGGTGAAGTACAATCAATCAGGTATGCCTATCCTAATATTCTTATAACATTAACACCTATATACTGATTACATGTTGTTCTTTGTTTCCAATCACAATGTTGACTCAGTTGCATGAAAAGATGATGGGTTTTAGTGGAGTCTTAAGCAGAACTCTACTTGTGACGTGGTCCGCAACTTCAATATTGGTTGAAATTTTATGCTCCCTAAAATAACAATAAGATTTTGAAGAAACCAGAAAGTAACAAGTACTGAATTACTCTCGGAATTTCAATTTCAAGTTCTGTTTCCTAAGCGGGTCATGATGTGCAAATGCTGAATTCAAAACATACATGAATAAGAATTATGAGGAAAAAAGTAAATTTGTTTTTCAGCGATGTGTGACAGAAGAATGAACAAGACTTACCTCCATTCCTGAGTGCACATTAATCCATACATGTGGATCAAATGATATAGCAAGTTTCCGCATGATTTGAGTTTCAGGCTCACTAAAAGGAGCTGTTCCGGGATTCTCCTCATATGGATCATAATCCTAATGATTTGAGCAACAACAAAAACGAGAAAGAGAAGAGTTACAATTGATGGTCAAGCTAGAGATCAACAGATAGATTGGCAGAAACACATGAAGACAAAGAAGAAGACAGGAATTTAATCTGCTCAAAGCAGTGCCACATTACGTGCTACCACAACCTATAAATTTACAAGGTGTAAGTGGATAATTGAAATATTAAAGGTAATATAGCATAAATAGATTGATGACACATACCTTCTCCTTCTTCCCCCAATCTACACTCCAATTCCTGTTGAGATCAACTCCTCTACCTGCCATATTGCAAACTCAAAATTTTCAATATCTTAAAACTAGCTTAAAAGCCCTTCAAAATATTCTAAAGGAAAATTTAAAACCATTTCTTCTCTCACAGAGATCTCCCGCTTCAACAAGTTTCCGGCCATTCAAATTTTCCATTGGAACCACCTGATAAATAATAGACATTAGACATCAGTACCATCAGGATAGAACAAAAAAATTCTGAATATCCAATTTTTATATTTACAAAATTTGATTTATTAATGCTGTGATCTAGCTCAGCCAAATCTTTTCTTTCTAAACTAACTTCAAGATATATACATCAAAAGGTTCTTGAGTTGATTCAAGTTTCTAGCATGAAAAAGTTAAGTGTGTAAAATATTTAAGCACATAAAAATCATGAAATAACATAATCTCCACACGCAAAATATTTATATCAGTCAAAGACTTATACACATTCATAGAAGTTATTAAAAGTAAATAAAAGACTGACTTGCGGAATAGAAAATGGAACATGGTAGGCCTGAAAACCATACAATATGGGAGGATAGGATAGGGTTTTGTTATTTTTTACAAATTAATTCATGAGAATTTACAGCAGAATATGGCTTTTCTAATCTAGTATCTTGAAAATCAAAGCCTAGTTCCATTTTAGATTTCAATGTTATCACATACTTATGATAATACTTCTACAGTTACCTTCTAAATAATACAAATTCCAAGAACGTTTTCATGAAAGAATATGCATGCAACATACAAACACATTAATTCCAGTCAGAAAAAAAAAAAAATTATCACAACTTTCTTTCGTTTTATAGGTAAGTTACAGCTCCAGGGATTTTTAATCAACATCTCGCACTCCTGATATTATTAAAGGTCATGGGTCCCATGATTACGTGTCACCTTCAAAGGTAATTAGAAATAATTCTGGCAATACTTTGTGTTAATTTACATGCAAAAATAATTGGCCACGTGTCTGACAATTTTTTGACTTACCTTTATGACAAGCTTGTCAAGCATACTGTTTGAGGAAGCTCGATCCATGTTGGGTAAAAATTGTTCTTCACTTAGAATAGACAAAATCCTTAAAGCAAGTTCTGAGGTAATCAGCTCCCTTCCATGCTGCCCAAAACTCTGGAAGACAAGGAATCATCTGTCAAAATACCAGAATAACCAATTTGAGATAACTATCCACTACATGTCAAATTATAGCTTCTATTAAAAATATATCACACAGGTTTTATTTTATTATCACAATTGTCAGCCCAGTTTGGGTATTTAACACTAGGGAAACAAAGTTGAGCCCAAATATCCAATAGTTTGTAATATGAATATCTTGGTCAAATAAAAGCATATGTGAGTAATCCCAATAATGTGGAAAACTTACAAGAAGGATGCGAAACTTTGACCTCTCATCAGTCTCTTCTCTTCCCTGACAATAAGTAACCACGGTAACCCCAGCACTATAGCCTTTATTTCCAGCTTGCATTGTCTCCATCTGGTTAGAAACCTCAAAGATAAGAGTATGATTCTAGCATAGTGACTCATCCTAGAAGTCTAGAATCTAGATGCATCATAAAATGACCCACAGTGAGTTTATCCAGGTGACGATGGACCAAAGCCTTGATCTCTTCCATCAGAGTACCACTGCAATATCCCACAAAAGCGATGAAACTGGCAAATCAGCCTAAACATGTTTGGGGAAGCCTCAAGATGGTTTTCATGGTGAATTAAGAGCCTTACCAAAAAGAGATATGCACAATATAGAAATATAATTAAATGAGATTTCAGCTAACTGACTAACCAGAAAACGAAAAAACAGAAAACATATCCCAGGGAAGGTAAACATTAAGGATATTCTACTAGAAAAACCAAGTGAGAAGTGACATATGAATTGATAAGAGAGTGGAAAAAATCTTATGAGAATATGGGAAGCGAAAAATTCATAAAATCAACAATATTTGCAACGAATGGTGCACCAGAACAAAAAAAGTAACAGAACTATCCTTCAATTTCGAAGCTAATGCGATCTGCGTCCTAAAAATAAAATAAAAAAAAGCAGAAAAATAAACTAGGAAGTCACTATTGACTCTGATGACTCACAGGATATATAAAATGATCGAATTGAAAAATTCGAATTCGAATCCAATCTAAGCAATTCTCAGGTGAAAGAGATGAAGCATGATCATAAATTAGCCATATGGAATAGTTAACGAGAGAATATGACGGTTACACAGGAATTACCTAGAATGGTAGAGATCGTAGTTGATTGGGGTGAGTGAATGTTGAGTGATATTATCTGTTTGGGCATTAACCAAGACAATAACTTGCGAACAAGCAACGAAGCAGATGATGATCGATAACAAAATGGATGAAATAGGAAAAAAATGACCCATGCCAAGACCAATTATAGGAACAAGGATTCTTTTTTGTGTTTTTTCTCGTTTTCATTTCATCATTCTTCTGTTCTTCGTGTCTAATTGAACTTGTGGAAGAATATAATAATCAGAATCACAAGACTTCTATGTGTCGCCGTATCTGAGGTTTATATTTTTCTGACATTATTATTTTTTTACATTGCAATTTACAACAAAGAGATTCTAAGCTTGGCTTCCTGCAGATTTAAATCTCTCGTCAAGTCATCGTTGATATTTGTCGTTTATCTTTTTTTTTTTTCTTATCGCTTTTAATTGAAGTGTATAGCCATTATCAAATCTAATTAATTCTAACTATCGGCAAATTTATTCCTTCTGTAATTATAACCACAATTATATATTTTAAATAATTATTTAAATTAAAATTAAAGATTTTATAACAAAATGTAAGAAAGTTCTTTTAGACTGAGAGGCGAAGGAACTTTTAGATCCGACATATAAGCATGGGAATTTTATTTTCTTTCAAAAAAAAATCATATAAATGACATATTGAAAGAAATACTATAGAATTTGGATGTTTAATAAATAGGTACGATTCCATATTGATTCTGAGTCGTGTTTCTTATCATTATTTTATTTACTTATTTATCAACGTGGAATTACAACATAAAATTGTATAGCCAACACATATATATATTCATGCTATTAAAAAGCATTTGATCTGACATTTAAAAATAGAACATTGATTATTTTGATTCAGAAACACATATTAGGATCTAGAAAATGACTTTACTTATTGGAATATTGTTTAACATGGTATAACAAGACGTATAGTCCTTGGTCGATGCAGCCATCGTGTAAATAATTATGTTTCGCCTGCCAAAATATAGGGTTGGTGACACAAGTGACATGGGACCTTTTAAATATACTATATAGTATACATATCAATTTCTTGCATTCTAGAACCTAGGAGCACACTCACTATGGCATTAATCCTCGACTTAAAAAGGGAACTTTTTTTTTTAAAAAAAAAAAAAAATCTTTAAAACGTCTCCTGTTCGTTAGTCTTTTTTTAAAAAAAAAAATTTGGAATGAAAATCTTTTCATGATGACACCTAGTCTACTGTTATAACCCAATTGCTTTGGACCGTCAGATCCAAAATATGACCGTTGGAGACGCTCCTGCTTCGCTAATTCAAACCGACGTCTGTTTTCGAATCTAATAAAACGAAAAAAGGTAGAGGAAAAGTGCTATTGTTATATTTCGATTCCCAAAACAGTTCCTCTCTACCGTCCTTCTCCTTCATCGATCAATCCGAACAGCACCAGTGATTTTTCTTCTTGAAGATCTCAATCAGCCATGTACTCAGTATCCAAGTTGAAATCGGATCGCAAGCCTCCTCTGGCTAAATCTCCGACGCGGCTCCGACCTCGCCGAGTCATTCGATCATCAACCTCGAGCTCTATTCAGACTCCACCAGGTTTGTCTGGAAAAAATCATCCATGTCATCAGATTCTGGTGAAATTTATCTATTTATAATTGTAAAAAACTCATCTTTGTCTTGCGTGTTTGAAATAGGTTCTTTGACAAAATCCCATAAACCAATCCGCTCAAGGGACATAGAAGAATCCGAACTTCGACCTGAATACCAAACAATTTCTTGCGAATTACGGGCTTTGGCGAAGATGGTTCGGGACGAATTGGGGAGGGGGGATCTTGATAATATTGGTTTCAATAATTCTGTCAGCGTAAATTCGGGGGCTCTCTTTGAGAGAGGAAAGTTTTACGATGAGTACTCCGCTAGAAGGAACGAGAGGCTCAAGAGAAAGAAGGGGGTGGCAGCGGATGAGGATGTTGGTAAGCCCCTTTACAATCTTGGTGTTACTGTGGATTCTGCCAAGAAGAGCAGTTCGAGGAAACTTGAGAGCTTGAGGAAATCTGTTTCGGCGGCATATTCAATGGAGCGGACCGAGACTCCAAGATACATGCTTCGAAGCATGACTAAGGAAAATAAAAAGCCTCCTCTCCCTGGAAGCCTGGACAAGTCTAATGTCGGCGGGGAAAAGAAAACCGGTGCACGAAAAGCTCGCAGAATCTGAAACAAGAGTTTTTTTTTTTTTTAACTGCGCAGTGCTAGATTTAGATTTAATTTGATCTGTGGCTGGAATGAATCTGGTTTCTGTTATGTCGAAGTGTTGCTGTCTAATGGCTTACTTTTACAATCAATTAATTTCACTCCCTTCCGGTGAAAAAGTTCAAAATTTGGCAGCCAGTATTCATTATTTGAGATGAAATTGCCATTGATTTGAGAAAATAAATAATTTTTTTTCATTTAATAAAATATAATTAAAATTTTAGTTGTAAGATGTATAACCCAAGATACAATTTCTTAATCTTAATTATTTTGTTGAGATAAAATTATAAATAAAAATTTAAAAATACAGAAAAGAAATTATATAAAAAGTGAATATAGTACATGTAGACATACGACTCCTCAAAATTAATAAGCTGCCATAAAATCTTCGTATAATCCATTAATCGTAATCACAATACACGAGGTTATGGCAATGTTCTTATTTATATTACAGCACTCAAGTGAAAAGGTGGTATGAGCTTTGAAGAGCAGCGTTCCTTTACAATTTACATGGATTATTCCCTTCGATTATCCGAACACCTGCTTGCAACAGACGATATTCTTCAGTTGTCACATGTTCCTTCACTAATTTCTTCTGCTTCTGCATCTTCATCTTCTAATTTGGCCCGGGCAACTTCACTTTCGTCGAGATTGGTCACATCCTCTTCTCCCCCTACCAAATCACCGTCGCCCTTTTCTCCTTGGCTCTCTTCTACTCTATAATATACCTTCACAGTTTTATAAATCGAAATTTAGCAATTGTAGAAGAAGAAAAAGGATAGCTATGTATTAAAATCCAATTTTTCTAATATTTATCAAAATGACCAATTGACCATCCAAAGTCGAAACCCATTAGTAACTCAAAAATAATATTGAAAAAAAAAAAAAAACTCATGGGTTGAAATTCATCGTTGCAATGAAACAACCAGATATGAAACCATAAAGGACAAACCATGATAAACGACGCTTTAAAGGGTTTCAGGAAAGCATACCGCACAAGCACGAGCGGGTGAGAGGACTTTGAAGGAATTAGGACGATTATTAAAATTTGTTTCAGGAACTCCTGGGATTCCTTCTGGGGATGTGAAGTGATCTACATCGTGACCCACCTAGCAGATGAAAATGGGCAATCATGTTATTTTAGTCTTAAAGGGAAAAAAAAGTAAGGAATGCACTTATTCAGGCACCAAAGAATAATATCAAATTAACAGTCCATTGGAACTCTAGGTCCCAGCACTTAGATAACTGTCCACTCCCTTTTGCTCCTCTTTGTCCTTCACTAGAAGAATACTGGCTACAAGGGCAGTCTACGTGTTTCTTTTCACACTGCTCTTTGTATAAAAACATAAAATGATTGGTGGTTCCAAAGACTTAATCAGCATCTCTTATAAACCAATAAATCATTATACGATCTACTATCAAATGTAATCAGTTCCTTACTCTTCCACGTCCTCCAAATTCCCAAGCATCACTGTCAAGAGCAACTCTATATTTCCCAGGTAAGTCACAACCAACTTTATACCTGTATAGTCAACATTTCAGCCAAAAATACTGTTGTTATTTTGCCATTAAAAAGAAGAGAGAGGCACACGCAAGGCTACAAGGATAGATTCCCATGCACAAATAAAATAATACACGGCATACCCTTCATAGGTATTTTCTGGATGAAAATTGAACACAAATACCAGATCCCCGCGCTCAAAGACTATCACCTGTAAAATCAGAATGGGAAAAAAATTAAATAAAATAAAATCACTGGCGTTGGAGAAACATGATTGCGATTATGTTCATGAACCAGATGTTTTGTTTGCTTGAACGAATCTTTTTTAAAACAGCCATACTAACGTAATCGCGAAAATGATCTGATTAACAAACAACACAGTAATTCAAATAAGAAACATGCTTAAGCCGTTTTGGGGGTAATGGCACCTTGTTTTCTTCGTCTGTGCTGCTCACAATCTGTTTTGTTGACTCGAGGAATGAAAATTTATCATCAAGCAAGTTCATAGCTCTATCAAAGGCATTCATGAACTGCACAAGTTCCAAAAGGAAATAAAAGGTGAAGATTTCTTGAAAGTTTATACATAAAAAAAAATCACCAAACTGCAAGATGAAAGAGAATAAACAGAATCTCAGAAAATCAGGAAATATAGGAGTCTTTGTCCATTGCACAAAACGTGCAGTGTCACCATATTTGTTTCTTATGATATTTTATTATGGGGAAGATAAAAAAAAAAAAAAAAAAACAACTTATTTCAAGTCTAAACTTGTCATCATGGGATGGTAGTGAACAATTAAAATTTTCAGTGATGTAAATAAATATGGGATTTGTTAGGATAAGATATTACCTTATATCTCAAATGGTCTGTGTCTACCAGATTCCACTGACGCCTACACTTCTCATAACTCCACCCATTGCCTTCTCTCGGGAAGTCAATCCACTCCGGATGGCCAAACTATAAAATCAGTCAATAATATAACTTAACACATGATAATACAAGAAGTCCTCCACAACAAGAGTGACATGCATGAACATCTTCAGAGATACCGATCCCTCAAAACAACAGTTGAAGACATGAGTTACCTCCAGAAAACCTTTTTTCAGTGACTCGTTATGCTGGCTTACCACCCACACACTATCGTGGGCTAATTTGTAAACAACCTCCCTCCAACCCCCCGTGCCCCCCACCCATACAAAAGTCCTCACCATATCAATTTAGATGTACATGGACAAACAATAAAACCATTTTGGAACCACTTCTTTCCCAAGATTGATGAAAATTAGATTTCATTTAATGCAAAATATGCAGGACTAACAGCAGCAGTTTTGATGGTAGAAGCATGGAAAAGTGTGCATACCTCATTACCCATGAAATTAAGGTAGCCCTCCCCACCTAATGCCATAGTTATGAAGTGTATCATCTGTTAAAGATAGAGATAACATGAGTACAACAAATACTAAAGCCAAAATAAATATGTCCTGCAGCAGCAAGTTTTTCAGCAAAACAAAAGGACAGAATAACAACTGAAAAAAAAAAATTACAATCTCGTAAATAACCTTGTGAAGAGCAATCCCTCGTTCAATGGCAGGAGAAGCATCAGTCAGGCAAGACATGCCAGAATATATTTCTTTATCCATAAGGAAAAATGCTATAGTCTTGTCCCCAACAATGGCCTACACAAGATAAAAATTGAAAGGAAAAAAAAATGATGACAGAATGAAATAATGTTGTATTCTTAATTAGTTGTCATATATAGCTTCCATTGTTTTGCTGCTCATAAAATTGATTTTGCCTGATCTTATGATGATCCCCTTTTAAAGGTGGTCAAATTTACAAGCACTAAAAAAGCTCATACCTGGTCATGACTTTCAGCATAAGATACACACTTCTCTGTGTATCTCCTATTTGTAAGACTACAAGAAATTTCATTCATTGACCATTCCTCATCTTTCTTGTTCTTCAAGTAGTCAATCCATTTGTCAGCGATGGCCATGGCAAGACGATAGTCAAAACCAATGCCCCCCTCAGATACTGGTCGACCAAGTCCAGGCATACCAGAAACATCTTCATCAATAACAGTTGCATCTGGGAAAATGTTATGGATCAGAGAATTAGCCAGCATCAGATAGACAACAGCATCCACATCTGTTGCTTCACTAAAATATTCATTATAATCCCCTGTAAATACCATGTTGATCCCATGGTGATGATACAGCATGGATGTTACTCCATCAAATCGAAAACCATCAAATTTGAACTCCTCAAGCCACCACCTTAAATTAGATAAAAGGAAACGAAGAACTTCCCAATTGGCATAATTGAAGAGTCTACTATCCCATAATTTATGATAGCCTCTATCTCCGGTGTGGAAGTAAGAATCTTGTGAACTTTGACCAACATCAAAGCCATTGAGTCCATCAGTAATATTATTACTTGCATGGCTGTGGACAACATCCATCAATACCCGTAAACCCAAGCTATGGGCCTTATCTATCAGGTATTTAAGATCCTCAGGGGTACCAGATCTACTACTCACAGCAAAAAAATTTGTTACATGATAACCAAAAGATGCATAATAGGAATGCTCCATAACAGCCATCAACTGGACTGTGTTATAGTTATTTGCTTGAATACGGGGCAAAATATCATCTGCAAATTCTCTGTAAGAATTGATGCGGGGTTCAGAGCTACTCATACCCACATGAGCCTCGTATATTCTTGGGGCTTTAGGCTTTGGTGGACGAGGATATTTAAACTGATATCTGTAGTATGAAGAAAAGGGTAAACAAACAGCTCAAATTCATTCAAATTGAGTAAAAATTGAAATGTCAGGAAAACACAGATGCAAAATGGATTAAGGACGGGTGGAATCTAGCATAATGTGCAATGCCATAGACATTCTATCTCTTTTACAAGCTAAACCCTACAAAACAGAATCTTCTATAATGAGACAAATTTGCAATAAAGAAAGCCATTAAAAAATGTTTAGATAACTGTCAGATTAGTAACTACGGTGGATATAATTGCAGTTCTTTTTTTAGCAAGGATCCTCCAGATATAATGTTTTGTTCTTGCTTGAAGATCATAAGACATATATATTCTACACATCTAAATAACAAGACCTTTCGGAAGGTGGTGGATCCCAGTAAACACCATCATATGCTGCAGCAAATCTTGTAGGATCAACAGTCGCATATCTAATCCAAGCAGGAATGCGATCAACCCAAACTCCATTACCATGTCTGAATCGAAATTTGACTCTTGAATTGTGAGGTATAGCTGGATTTCCACCAGAATCAGGGATCTTAATACTCCAAACACCAAACTGATTCTTTTCCATCCTGTGGTTCGAACCATCCCATCCATTAAAATCCCCTATAACTTGTGCTTCCCTGCATTGTAATAGATGTAACATATAAAAACAACCAAATAAAAACAATGACAAACAGAGCTGATTTCTTAGTATCCTCAGAGGAAACTTACTGAACAGCAGGTGCCCACTCACAGTATACAATACCACCTTCTACTCTGTTAAATCCAAATTTCAAATAACCTAACAGAATGAAGGGGGAGGGGCAAAGAAAAGGTAACATTAATTAGAATATGTGACTAATATCAATCTAATGAATTACAGAGATAGTGACTAATATCAATCTCATGTGGGTAAAAGGAGATCAATTCACTTGAAAGGCAATTTAGCAGAGTTCATTTAGAAGAAGCTGATATGTCCAACATAACCATTCTGATTGCCCACGCAAATTCTAATATGCTAAGTGGCCTAGTACATGCCAATTTATTAACTATTGGCACTAATGGCGAAGCATCAATTGAATATGCCTGGCATCGTCATGCCCAGCAAGTAGTACAGTTATATACAGCACATTTGAGTAGTTATCTCAATATTGTATGAACAGACAGGAAGGAAACAAAAGTGTAGCGAAACAAATAGTTATGATCACCTTGTGCAAATTCCTCAAGGCCTCCTTCATATTTTTCAATAAGCATTTTTTGATCTACATATCTCTTCACTCTATATCTGAAGTGATCTTTATATGGTTCTAGGCCCGGATCAACATGCAAGATGCCAATATTTTCTATGTCTTCATCAATGGATGACATTGTTGACTGATCTCCCGTCATAACTGCTGCGGTCTTGGAACTGAACCTCACCTAGTTGAAGGAAAACATGCTCAAACAACTTATATGCAAGTAGTATGTTAATGTATGTAGATTGCAGATATTTATGAACCCCCTCCCCCAACACCTCTTTTACTTGCAAGGAGGATTGTTGTCATAAAATTAGATAACAATTCTTCTCAAGTATATGAATAACTGACCATAATAAACTCCAAAAGTTTCTTATCAGTTTCATTACTTGACAAAAAGAAAAATGAGGAAATTTAATACAATTGGGATAAAATAAATATTGGTATCTCGTCTCCAATATGCAAGTAACAAGTATCAAAGTGTAGGAATCCTGATCTTCGAGATAAAACCAAATCCACCAAAGTTTACCACTGAACAAATATAAGGAACCAATCTCGAATTGTATCCTGACATCATGCACCATATTCATGATCTCTACATGCAGCTTTAGAACACCAAGTTCGCATCAAAGTTTCTTGAGAAATCTGTGACCCTGGTCCACTAATTTAATTAACAATGTGAAACATAGTAAAATATACCCTCTTGTACATTGATCTTTTTGATGCAAAACCAAATCCATTGCATCTATTTGGTTGCTGAGAGCCAAAAGTCAAGCCTACTGCCTGTTGGTTGGCATGCTGCTGCTTATTCCTCAACTTCTGTCAAGAAGATAAATAGAAAATTAAATAGCATTAGATATAAATACAAAATTTATGAATTATCAACATAATATCCGAGTATTCTGTAGCAACAAATATTCTTCGGTTGAAGATGGTCGAAGAGGGAAAAACATGCAGAGCGTGAAGGGAGTTTAGTACATCCAGCAAAAGGAAACAAAGCATCCTTTGTCATGGAAACCAAAATTATGCAAGATGTTGGCAGCTAAGTTCTTTTCCTAGACGGTTACAGAGCCTGTTACCGATGGAGTGACAACTGTGATTTATTCACTTGTCACTACAGACAAGTCAATCTAGTTAACTAAACACTGAAATCATGAAGAGAAAAAAAAAAAAAATATATATATATATATATACACACACACACACACACACACACACACACAGATATAGAAGGGCTATGGAGAAATTTAGTGATGAATCAGTCATAACTATGATTAACTCAAAACCACAGTGCGAGAACATTATCAAATGTCTACAAAAGAAGAGCAACTAGAGTGAAAACGATAAGATTCTCGAGTTGAAATTACCAGGGTGCAGCCATTGCTTAAGGAAGGTAGTAAAAAACCCGAAGCAGTTACAGGATGAAGAGCACCCAAAGAATTGATCATCTCTTCAAACTCAGATTCAAGCTCACTGACATAGAGTCTCCAATTCCATCCAGCAGAGCAAGGGATTAATGAGTTTTAGGGGAACTTATCTCGGATCAGAGCCGTTGACTGGCATTTGAGCTGCACATGATTTATGTCCATGTGTCCGCAGTTGAATGAACTGCCCATCTTCCATTGCTACAGCGTAAAGGTACAATTAGAAACTAAAACTAAAACAACCGAAGCACGAAACGTATACACTTTATCACGTGTCAAAGCAACGGACGAGAAATTTCCAATTTCTTTTTCCTTAAAATATATGCAAAGATTTCAAGTGAGTAATTCAACCAAGAACACTGGCAAAAAAATTTCCAATAGTTCTCGTTATAAATGCTAAAATACAATTTGCGTTTTTCTTTTTTCTTTTTTTTTTTTTTATATATATAGGCTAAAACAGCCCAAAGCAGAAAGACGAAAACACAGATTTAGTAAGAAGGATTCGTATTCAAAATTTAATAAACTCAAATTTAAATCTTAAAATATATTTAATATTTAATAATAAGTTCGAATAAGTTTTTTAATTAAAAAATAAAGTAAATATCATACTTGAAACTCTTATCAATTTGGTCTTTCACACTTTAAATTTATTAATTTGATCTTTTATATTTAAATCCCTAATTAAATTCGTCCATTACATTTGAAACCTTAATCAAATTTTTAAGGGACAAAATTAATAAAAAAATTGAAGTGTGAAGGATTAAATTGATAAGTTTTACAAGTTTAAGAGACTAAATTGATTAAGATTTTAAGTGTGAGGGACCAAAATAATAAAAAAAAAAAAAAAAGCTAAACAACCAAAATTTGAATGCAGATATTCTGCAGTCGACCATTTAACGGCTGTCATTGCCTCTTAGTTGTCCCTCACCATCTCAGCCGCACGTTCAACCAAGACTAAAAGGGGACAAGGTTCATCCACATTCACATTCCTAAAGTTTGGGGTACAAGGAATCTCCGTTTCATCAGCAAACCTAAATACAATTTTCGTCCCCTCTTCGTTTTGATGTTATACTTTGTGCTTCCGACCTCATTTTTTTTCTCCTTTTTAGGAAAATGTTATACCTATAATATAAGTAAAATATATACAAATTAAATGTGATCAAATTTACCAATTAATAAAAATTCAGATTAAAAAACTTTTACAAAAAATATTTAAGCATAATCTCTTTTTTTTTTTTAAAAAAAATAAATCTAGGGTATTATAGTAAATAAATTATTATTATTAATAATAATAATAAAAGCTCTGCGGTATGGTATGGAGAACCAAGTTCATCAATTCTGCTAATTGTTTACTTTACATCTTTACTGGTCTTGTATAACACCATTTTGTTAATGGTGATTCAAAGACAAATAAATGAAACAATGGAATAATTCTATAAATGCACTTGTTTGATTAGGTTGAAATGTGAAAAAATTATGTTTTGGTTCAAATATCAGAGGAAAATACTATTTAATTTAGATTTTGATAAATTAAATTTATAATCTGATATTATGTATGTATGTTGGTGCTGGGTAGTTTTCTTTTTGTGTTTTAAATCTGAAATTCGCAGATATTAAAGCAACCAAATACATGAAGCAAACTGAGTGAGCCACAATGTTGGCTTCATGGTCCAGCTAAACTTATCATCCAGAATAAGTCCTAACATGTTCTGCATCTCCCTCTTTCATCTATGCCGCGCCATGGGAATCCCTCATATCATTTCCTTCTACTTCATGCTGCTGCCTACTTTATGTTGTTTCTTTCTGCGTTGGAACATAATGACATATTTAACGAAATAATTACATGAAACGTTATTTATATTTAAAACTACGCAATCATTTTCTCTTAAAATTTAAAACCTTCACGTTATTAGTCAGAAAAAAAAAATTCACATTATTTATATCAAACTATATATTTTTTTAAATAGGAATTCTATCAAACTAGTTGATGACACTTGAAATGCATAATAATAACTTAGAAAGACGACATTCATAATTAAAAACTATATTTTTAGTAAAACATATTTATAAAATTAATCAAATAAGCTCAAATAAAAAAATTAATCTAAGAAAAATCGTTCAGATTATTCCCAAAAAAAAAAAAACTCTTATTCAATAATTATTAATTTATTTGATACTCACCTGTCACAACATAACGCGATTTAAACAAGACAATCCCGCCTTTTTTAATTTTTTTTTTTTATTCGTAGCACGTTTTGGGTAACCCCACTATCCTGCTTTCCGTTTACTTTACGCCGTCATTCTGGAATAAATAGGGTTCACGGAGATAGTTGCTGTCGATTAGGGTTTTGCGCAGAGGTAAGTGAAGCCATGAGCAGGAGTTTGGGAATACCAGTGAAGCTACTACACGAGGCCTCGGGTCACGTAGTGACTGTGGAGCTCAAGAGCGGAGAACTCTATCGAGGAAGCATGATCGAGTGCGAAGACAACTGGAACTGTCAACTGGAGAACATTACCTATACTGCCAAGGTACGAGCAGTCTGTAATCTTATTCCTGCATCTGATCTCTTCATTGTTATGATTTTGAGTTTAATTTTCGTTCTGTTCTTGATATTGTGCTGGAACTCAGATGCTGCGCTAGATTAGCCAATGTTGAACCAACTAATTTATAATCGCAGTTTCCTGAATCATATAACTCCACAGGCATACACTTCTCTGTGGGAACTTATTCTGAATATTTGTTGTCGATCCTCTCTCCCGCTGGATGTGAAATTAAACGAAATACTATTACTAAATTGGAGGCGAGATTCAATCAAGTTTGGACTGATTGAAACAATTGAAGTGAAATCTTGGTTAGTTGGGTTATCTAGCATACAACGAGCAGACTCCAATTTTAGCTATAAATAGTTCGGTTATTAAGTTTACTTCGGTTTAAGTTGTAAAGGAATCAAGCAAACAAGTATCGACGATATGGATATGTTAGTCTCTTGTGGCCATGTTAATGTGGAGTGGAGCCAAGGAATTGAAAAACTTCGCAATATGAGTGCCCAAACTGGTGTAATTCCTGTGATCTGAAGTTCAGTTATAATTTCTTGTTAAATAGTGTTAGTTCTTTTCAAATTTGAGAAGAGTAAAATGCGCAAGTAAATTTATGATTATCTATGAGACTATGAATGCCAATGGAGTAAAGAAAACACGATATGAAATATTGTTCTCCATCCTAGAGTGTAGAGAACATGTCATTTCATACATACTACATATTTATTCTTTTAAACCAGCAGAGGTGGTAACTGGTACCTGCCATTGTGGCCTCAGATGGTAATGCATATGCACAACTCTTGACAAAAATGTTAGCCAATGAACTTATTTCTCTTCTCAACTTCGATTTTGGTCCTAGCATTTCGAAAGAAGATTGAGGGGATTTTCTACCAAAGGACTGTGCACAAGTTTAGAGAATAGAAAATAAGAGATTTGAAGGGGCATTTGTTACATGTTGAAACTTAATGGATCCATTTGGCTGGTAGCTGGAAAATTTATGCTGGTCAGCAGCTTTTTCCTGGGGTAATTAGCACGTATTTCATCCTAGACCTGTCCCTTGCATTAGTGCAAGCCTTGTTTTTACCTAATTGCGGCTTATCCATTTTTCCTTTCATATACTAATAAGGATGTACTGATACTAAATATGGGAGGGCGCCTTGAAAGTGGGATTAGTAATCTTTTGGATGTTTTAGAGGAATTTCTATGTCTCCACATTCAATTATATTTGTATTCGTTAACATCTATCCTGAACTTAAGATTTGATGTTGATAATGGCCAAATTTTACTCAGGATGGAAAAACGTCACAACTGGAACATGTTTTCATTCGAGGCAGCAAAGTCAGGTAGAATCATGCGTTAATTGTTAACTTTATATTCCAAATAAGTATTTTACTTTCTGTGTGGAAAGTGATTTGAGACTATTTGGATTTTAATAGGTTTATGGTCATACCAGACATGTTGAAGAATGCTCCTATGTTCAAGCGTTTGGATGCTAGAATCAAGGTTTCTCTTTAATTTGTTTATTTTTATTTTCAAGTTATTATACTAACTACTCCCTTTTTGCTATGCTTTACTTTTGTAACTTTTGTTTTCTGATTTTCTTGAAGGGCAAGGGTGCATCACTTGGAGTTGGTAGGGGCAGAGCAGTTGCAATGAGAGCAAAGGTACCTATTTTTAATTTTTGCTGATTTTAATATATAATCGTATTTTAAACCACAAGCTAGCAAAATTAGACATAAATTCTCAAATCTTGCTGTCAGTCGCTTCAATTTACTGCTAGTTGATCTGTTAAAATGACAAACGTGAGTTGACCAAGAACATTGATTGTATAGGCTCAAGCTGCTGGCCGTGGAGCAGCACCTGGTAGAGGCGTTGTACCACCCGTGCGGAGGTGATCAACGCTGGACATGGTCGCATACCTCTGCCCTTGATATTCAGATTCTGAGGATGCCCCTTTTGTATGTGGATGAAAACAAAGAGGAATGGCTTATCTGGACTCCACAGATTGGTCTCTTTATGCATGTATTAAATGTTGATGATTCTGTAGAAATTTACCAATGTTTCATATTTCTTGCATAACAAGGACCACTCCGCATTCTCCTTCCAGGGTTATAACGAAAGATGCCATATGGATGCTTTCCGCGAAGTGCACAGATGCACTTAAATCACCGCTTCTCATATACATCAGATTGAAATGTTTGGTAATGTATTACGGTATGTGGTAGGTAAAATTGCAGTTAAAACTTTGCATACAACGGCAAACATGCAGTAATGGCAACATCCAGCACAGAACACGATATAAAAAGACGTGGTTCAGTTACTTACATGTACATTATTGGGTTAGTCGTAACTCGTGACCCAAGATTACAGATTATGAATGAAAGTAAAGCGTGCACGTCAACTAGAATGAGCAGAGTGAGGAGAATAACCCATGCTCTAAAGGAAGTAGCCATATAGTTCCAAGTAGCAAATGCTGAAGTTCCAAGGATTAGTGGCATCTGTAGTTGGTCCAGTGAGAATAACCCGAAAAAACCTAAAAGGAAGCAGAGCATTTGCCCCCATTATGGGCCAAGATGCAAACTGACCGGGCTTGCACACTCTCCCATCATTTTCATGTACTCTTAAGTTCGCCCAGGTCTTCCCGTCCAGTGAAGCCTGACATTTTCAGACGAAACTAGGTAGTTATATACTTCATGATTTTCATTAGAGTTAAATATTATTTTCAACTTTTACATCACCTCAAATTTTTATTAATTTAATTTTTTTAATATTTTCTGAATATTTAAATTATGATAAGTTTGAAAAAAGAAATTAATATTTTTAAAGTGAAAAAATTAAATTAATAAAAAAATTTAAATTTAAATAATTAAATTGATAAACTTAAAATATGAGAGGTTAAAATAATATTTAAATTTTACTAAATATAAAGAATTTTTTCAGAAAAAAATAAAATAAAATAGCCCTTAGAAGAAGGAATGCCTACCTGAAAATTCCAACATCTCACGAAGGCTGTGGATCCATCCTGCCTCAGTGTGTAGTAGTTGCACATAAGCTGCATCAAGCAATCTTCCATTGCATTAGAATGCTAATTCGGTATATTGTCTAGAGATATTTTCTTTGTTAGGTGGTTGAGGTTGAAGGATCTAATGAAAATTTTCAAATGGCAGTAATGTCGTAGCATAAATAGAAATCATGAAACTCGGCCTCCCTAATTTTGATGTTAAGACATTAAGTTAGTGCTTAAACCAGTTAACTGTAATAAACGGGAGATAAACTAGGAACTTGAATGCTTTCTCCCATGTCAGCCCGGACTGTATAAAGCAATATGCTAACTTTTGGGCTTCATTACTAATAAATATGGCCAAGTGGTCGTTGTTTCAGGAAAAAATGGCATGCCCTCTGCAATGAATGCACCGGTGATAGCTTTCTTGGATAATTTAGTACAAGTCTCTTCTCAAACACCCTCTAATCCTTGTTGGGATAACTAGTTTCCAATTCATCTTAAGTAACCCTTTATAATCAGAAACGAAAGCCTATGGCCTGTTCCATTATTTTATTTAGTATTTCTTCTAAATATATCCACTTATCTAGGTCAAATGAAGTGAATGCTCTACATGCCTATGCCCTACTACAATATAATCGAATTGAAACATAATACCTGATGATCTTGGCCAAGGTCAACCATCCACCAGGCACACTCATGTCCATTTTCCATTCGAGGCCCTGCAAAAGAGGTTCCCTATGACAGGCAAGTAAAGTTTGAGTACCATTTGGATAAACTCCAAGTTAAACTCAACAGTCAATTTCAGAAAATCATTTCACATACCTGGTAAGTTCTTGAGACCAAAACCTTAGGATCAGTGTATCTTGAATGGGGACCGCTAGCCATAATAGTAAGTGTCTGCCATATGCAAGTTTTTAGGGAAGAGCTAGTATAACAGTTCATTGACCTATCAAGAATATAAATATCTAATTGAAAATCAAAACAATTGAAGAAAATAATGTACGCCATCTACCTTTGCCAATACGGGATTAACCCACCGATGTTCACCATATGATGTGCCGGCAAAGTACAGAACTCCATTGCTATCCCCATCACATATGTACTGACACTCCTTGTAACTAGACCGCCTATGTTGGAATCTAACACTGCAATGAAAGCCAATGTGAGCCAACTTCCGATAGACATGCTTATTTTTCATAAGGTAGGAATAAGGTAGTGATCTAAATAATTGAACCCTATCTTGTAAAGCTTGAATTCAACTTCTAGACACGTAAGCAAACAGATGTAGCGTCTACAAAGGGATACTATTCCCTTCGCCATGGAGTCTACTATTTTTACCTAATGACAAGAAAACATAATTGAAGAACAGAGAGCATAGCATATTTTGCTTTTAAAAATAAATAAATAAAAGAGACAAATTATTGAAAAAAAAAAAGTCGCCAAATAAAATATCATTTCATGAAAAAATTATGGGAGAATATTTTCATACAGAAGCATTCTTTTCTCCCGAGTTTAGGATAGTCTTTTTCTTTGTATCATCTATTTCTTTAAACTGCTTCCTGAAATTATAGATTGGGAACTCAATCCATTGCAAAACTCAATGCGGGAAGACAGCTCCTTGTAGCATATATCTACTTTATTTTTGGATTTGCATAAAGGAGATAAAGGATGAGAGCCTAATATACCTCTATACTGCCGTACTGGAATCATGCCCATAATTTTGTGGGCTAGAACCTGAATAAACCTGGGACTAATGAATTTGAATACTATATAGTAAAGAATTGAGTTTAAATTCTTTTACCAACCAAATGAACAAACGCTGGCCATCGAAGTGGACCACAATCTAAATCTTGAAAACTACTCAACTAAGATGCAATGCATGAAAGAAATACCCCTAATGCAGAAGCCAAGGAGTCAAACTAAGCCAAGGAAAAAATAACTTACTTCTCTTCATTTTTTGTCCTTGCTGGTCCACATTCAATAAAATTAATTGCTTCATCAACCTGTAACAAGAAGTATAAAAGAAAAAACAAAGAAATAAAATTTCTGAGAGCACTTTTTGCATATTGTCTGAAACGATTATCAGGAAGAAGACTTACCAGACTCCGCAAGACAGGAATATGCCTGCTAATGTTGCTATTCTGCAACTGCACCAACAATTACAGCGCTTTAGTCAGACTGAGCAAACTCTGTTCTTGTAAATTTCCCATACATGTCTATATCCAGAGCATACGAACCTTTTTAAGCAATGAAGATGGCAGTAGCGGAAATCGCACAAAGGGAAGCAAGTCGTTAACTAACTGAAGCCTCTCGCCAAAAACGAGTTCAGGTCTTGACTTTATCATCAACTCATCCAACACCTCCCACCCGAATAACTCTTTTGCCTTCATGCCAAAGACTAGGATTGCATCAAGAACTTTCTCTTCAGATGTTACTGCCAGATCCGGATGCTGCAAAATCCAAATATAAATAAAGAAATGATAATTCAAATGAGCTAAAATACTGGAAGATCTCACTATGGTAGGTCATCTAAATTAAATTATATCTAACCTAATCTAAGGTAGATTTTATGATATTGCATAGAATACAAAGAATTGTTTTTGGTGGAATCCATGCATCCAACCTCACTTAGTAAGATAAGGTCTTTTGTTGTTGTTATACAAAGAATTTGGTGTCTCAAATGTGTGAAATAAGATCTACAGTTCTAAATATTAAAACGAGCAACTCACTAACTCTGGTACAGTCCAGAGTGCAGGAACCCACTTAATCCCTTTTTACCTCTTTAACGCAATATTTAAAACATAATTCCAACTTTTCTTTGTTCTTTTTTGTCCATCCACTAGTTTGACCCAACTCATGTGGCTTTTGCAGAGGACGCGTTCCGGTTTTAGTTGTAAACTTGTAATCATGGGATATGCAGGTCTGTTTAGAAGATATTATGTGTAAACATATGTATCTATCTCAAGCTTAAATTAACCATCAAATTCCATATTTTGAGCAACTTAGTGAAAAACAAACCTGAATGATATTGCTAAAAACTGTCTCTTCTAACAGGGTGAAGTCGGTACTTGTACTGGTACAATAGTCAAAGTTCATAGAAATTTTCCTCTGGCATGTTTCTTTAATAAGTCTACATGATGGGATCGGTGAAACCACTTGGAGGAGTGGACATAATGAGTCCTGCAACAAAGTCCAACAGTTAGCTTCAAAAGCTACAGCAATATTAGTTGCCAAAAGTGCCTGCCTCCTCTTCCATTAAACTTGTGAATAATTGAAAAACTCTGTTGTATGACCTTCATCCACTAGAAGAACTCCATCCCTGCATATAATATGTAGATGAGATGTATTAATATCTTATAATTCATTATTATGAAATGGATCTCTTTGTTTTCAGAAGTCCGAAACCGCAAGTCTCTTCTCCCGTCAGTTAATGCAAGTGGCGTTTTGTAATAAGGTCAACAGAATTAAGATGTCAACTTCCTAGAAAAACTAAATAATATGGAGAGTTTACTAAACTACCTCTGAGAGGCATCCTAACAGTATTTTGCAGCATTCTTGATGAAGAACAGTCACTCCAAATTGGTCAGCTAACAAAAGCAATTGGAGCAAGAAAGCACCAGAATCTACAATAACTGCGTCACTTAGTTCACCACTGTATATAAACTTAAGCATTGCTCCGAAAGCTTCTGGTGGCACATCCCTTATAGTAACCTCTGATGAAATGCTTTCACTCATTCCATTGGTGAACATCTGGCAGTTTAAGAGGATCTTTAAACAATGGCTCCAATGTGAATGGTGCCAAAAGATACAAAATGTCCATGAAAATAAATATCAGATAAATTTCACCAGCATAAAGATAAAATTTGAATCATTGACAAGCATAAGATCCAACATGCTAACTGGCATTGCAATTACAGTGTTGGATAATAACACCATGCATGGAGATATTATCTGGTGAACCTCATTACCCCAGAAATTAAATTAAGAGGTAAATTTCAAAAAACAGCCAGCCTACAGCATCCAAGTTCAAAAGCTATGCATGTTGGATGCTTCTTCTCAACGTTGAACATGAAAACTACGCTATATACTTTCCAAATTAGTTCACTATAAATCCCATATTCCTTAGACCTCAAATTGTTTACATTACTATTAATATTAATATTACCCAAGATATTTCTGACCCCACCCATTGTAGGAAGATTTAGACTCCATAAATTAAATTAAGAGGTACCATTAAAACAACAGCCAGCCTATAGCATCCAAGTTCTAAAGCTGTGCAGGTTGGATAATTCATCTCAATGTTGGAACTGAGAACTGTGTTATATAACTTTCAAATTTGTCCATCATAAATTCCATATTCCTTAGACCTCATATCGTTTGAAAAGGTATTTCAGACTCCACCCATCTAAGAAAATTTAGTTTTGGAAGATTTGCAGAATTTTCTTCAAGCTTTGAAATGATTTTAACTCCATCTCTTATAAATGTATCCACATAATATAATTCATCTAAGAATGCTCAGATACAGAAATCTTGCTCTATAAATTGCGCAGAATCTTCTTTTAAAAATTTCCAATGTATGCTTTCTAAAAGAAATGGATGACCACCAAGATAACAGGTTATGAAGTCAGCTCACCTTGGCAAAGGGGATACTCCATGAACTGAGAATAATTTTATGCACTTGGGCAACAAGGCCATAACCTTCAATGTACATGTTTACATCACTGTACTCGCCAGTTGACTGCAATTGTTTCAGTCTCTGAATTCCAATGGGAAGTGAAGGCAAAGTTGTACAACGAGGCCAGGTGCTTGGATATGATAACTCCACATTGTTGCCTGATTCAAACAACTTCCTGTTTAGCTTAATCCGTTCCATAGTCTCTTCACATTGCTTCACTAATGGCATAACTTCAAACTGTAGGCTTACAGCCCTCAAGGAACCAAGTTGTTCCTGTGGGATCTACATTATACGAAGACACGATCACTGTAAAGATATAAACGTCTCTATATACGAGTTAGATCTGTAACAATGGTTAAGCTAACTAATTAAGTGTATGAACTTGAGAAAGTTACAAGCTTATCATGGTGCAATGGGTCTCATATAAAGTAATCAGCAAAAAGCTAAATGGGGGGAATAGTCCCATAAAATAGCATGCAACAAAGTAAAACTCTGGACAAAGCTCAGAACCAGTCCTGGGAATCATACAGATACCGAAAAAATTTACATCAAAGTCTTAGTAACGATTGAAACCTTTTCACGTCACAACTAAGCGGTGATCTCCCAACTTACAGCAACATCAAATCTATGGTCTCTACATGTCCAATAATGTCAACACTAATGCTAAGTTTAGAGAACAGGCTGATTTCTGACAAGGCTTTCTAAATAGTCCTTCCTTTTCTTCTTCCTTTTTTGTTTAAAGCATACAATCTCCATGTGTGATGTGCCAAATCAGAGACGGCAGATTCAGAGATAATTGTTACTTGTTAGAAGAGAATATGCATACCTGGGTCCAGCCAGTATAGACGTACTGAAGCAATGCATGGAAAATTGGGTAAGTTACTGTAGGCAACGAGATAACGTACGACGCTGAGCTTAAAGGAAAATTCCCAGATGAGGCTAAAATTGCCTTGTGAGCAGGTACAGGTCTTTCCTCCACTCCAACGATGAATAACATGTCAGATAATTCCCAACTCTCGAGAAAATTTTTCAACCCCCAGTTCTCATAATCCATCAGTTCATCTCCCAAGTCCTCACCGCCCTCCTCTTCAACTTGATATTCACCAAAATCAACATGCTTCCACAGGGACATATTATTGTGTAGTAATGACAAAACGTTGACATTTCTATAGCTAACATGTTTATCCCAGCTGCTGAGCCCAATATACCGAACATTACAATTTGGATTAGAATCGAGCCATTGGAAGACGATATCCTGAAAGGAGTATTTCCCTTTGCCGATGCAGATCAACCCATCATAGATACTGATCCAATAACTCTGGAATGATGAAGAGCAACAAAGTCCAACGCCTGCTATATCGACGACAGTTTTTCCGTCAACCTCAATTCTCAATCGTCGATTCCTATGACTACCCAATATGACAGTATAGTGAGGACAACTGTCTCTTTTATAATGGTAGTGCCGGCTTCCCACATTCTCCCGGAAAACCAGCGTGACATCATTGCGAGCAAAAGCTTCAAAAGACACACAACCCCGACCTGCTTCTCGGAATTTCAAATCCTCTCGCCATGCACACTGGAATGGCGCCACAGTGAGAAACTCCTCCTTCTTTTCTATCATTTCTTCTAGCCGAGTGACCCGGTAGTTTACACAACTAAAACAAGTAAACGAACACTATCTATAACGAATTTGTTTTCCCGCAGAGACAAGCACCACCTAAGGAAATGGACAAGTTTAGATTGTGTCAAAGCCCACGGAAAGCAACTTCAGAAAATTTTCCAACAACTGATTGAGACGACTTTATGATTGATCTAAGTTAGTATGCAGCGAAGTGAAGATTGAGGGAAGAGTATTTTTATCCAAACAGTAAGGTTAATTTGTATTTGTGACTAATCAGTTGAGCTACTAATCAATCCCACAATCTTTTTCGGGGAACAGACGAAAACATCACTATCCCAAGGTAGCCAGAAATTTCTAGAAGTCTTCTGAATTTGAGAGCAAAAATCTAAACCCACGAGGCACTAGAGACGATTAGTATCAACCTGAAACTCACTCTCAATCCCACACCACATTCGAAAAGAAAAAATGATTTGATCAGATAAATAACAGAAGACCAATCGGCACCAACCCCAAATAAATAAACATCTTGCTTGTCATTTTGTGTGTATCTTGTCATGATTGGGATATCTATGGGACCAATCCTCGTCAGCAGATCACTCAGAGAACCAAAACAAACATGGATATTTCTACCGATTGCAAACCAATTTGACGAAACAAGAGGAATTGCAGAGAATACACAAAAATTTTATCAAACATAAAGATATTATATATTGTTGAAAAAGTTATTAGAAAATTACCTCACCGCCAGTAAAACGATGAATTCATCATTTATCTGTCATGGTGTTGTTGGTGAGCTGCTGTTTTCCTTTTAATGGCCGCAAACCGTCTTAAGAAACATGGCAGAACACACGTGACTCTGTTCATCAGGATCTGGGCGCTTTCTATTTACGCTCCCAGTTTATTAGTTTAATTCCTTGAGCATTGTACAAGCGAGGGTAGCTCGGTGGCTAAATGGTTAAGATTTATTTCATACTATCATAAGCTATTAGCATTATCATATTATTTGATCTAAATTCAATCTCTTCCTATTTATCTATAATAAAAATAAAATAATTCCTTGAGCATCAATCTGTTGGAGAGGCCATGTCCATTTTACTGCAACATTCTTAAAAAAATCAAACTTATTTATCACTTATGTAAATAAATATTAAATATTTTTTAATATATTTCCCATTCAGAACCCGAGGCTGTTAGCCCCATAGCTCATGGGTGTTTCTTTCCAAATTTTCATCTTGTCGTTGATCCTTGAGATCTTCACCTCAAGTTTAAAATAGAATTAATTTTACCCAAATACTAAATTCATTATGATTGTTTCTCCTCTATATACTTTCTTACAGATTTTAAATGATGATAAATTTTATAAAATTTAATTTATTTTTGATAGCTTAACAAAAAAAATTTATGCATGCTGTAAAAGATTAAATTCATTTAAAAAAATAAATATTTACATCTTTTGACAACTTAAAGTAATTTCACCAATTTAATAAATCACGTTTGAGTATAGTCTTGATCATATATATTTATTTAACTATATGTGTAAATCATACATGTTAATTTTTTTAAAAAAATAAAATTGTTTATATTTATTTATATAATTTATTATATTATGTTGAATAGCTTAATAATTTATTTATAATTTTTCTTCTGAAAAGTGACCACACACCAATTCCTTTTTTATTCGGGATTATTAATTTTCATGAAGTTTTGAGTTTAAGAAATATGAAATACGTCAAATTTTTCATGTAATAAAAAAAAAATGATGTTTCGTAATCATGATCTATATGATTTATATATTTTTTTTATCGGATGATTATATATTTTGAGACTTTATAAATGAATGGATAATTTTATGGGATTCATCTCTTTTTTTTTTTTTTTATGTAATGAAATTTATCTTTTAACTCTTTCATTTATATAATATAATTGTCAGGTTTAAATTTAAATTCAGTTCATGTTTTGAGAAATAAAAAATAATTAGTTTTATCATGGAAATCCTATGATCTGGAACCGTTCATTTAATGAATATACTCTGCTTGGCTTTGGCCTCATGGATAGGGAACAAAATTATTGATGCTTTGTAGCGGGCAAAATGACATGTCTAACGTTTCACGATATCTACTCATAAAGTCGGTTAACATTCTGTTTTCTTCTTTAGAAATATATCTTGATGATGCTCTGCCCTGCCCAAAAACTAGACAAACTCTGGCTCACCTGTCTGTCACTAGCACCAAACCATGCCCTAAAGTGGTGCGGGAAAAATAGGTTTCATCTTTCTAAAAAAGACCCTAGTTCAGACGTCGAGAATAAAGAGGAACTACAGGCTTTGGTTAAGGATCTATCTATTGGTTAAAAAGGAGAAAGATTTGAAGAGTCAAGACAAATGTTGACTACAACTGACGACGTTACTTGTTTCTGTGGATGTGGCGACGATTTTCTCTTCTCCTTTTGCCAAATCTTTGTGGTTTGACATGCAAAAACAAAATCAATTGTGGGCCCAAAAAGAAAGGCTGGTGGCTAGGCTCACCCACACTCTAATCTTATGGGCCGCACAAATCGTATTTCGTGCTTTCACACTCCCCGTCGTTCTTCGTAAAATTCCAAAAAGGCACTTCGGCCACAGTGATAGTGGGGATAAGCACACCATTCAAGGACTTTTGAACACGTGGCATCTTAGCAATGATCCATGTCATACCTTTTCGCAAGTGGCCCTAATAAGTTAGGCGAAAGATACCAAAATCAAGATGAAGAACCATGAAGGCATTGCATTCCTATATTTATTATCCGGTTCCACGCCAAAATATAGTCACGAAATTTATTATATTCACAAGTAACATTGATGCAATAGTTTTAAAATAACTATTGTTGGAACACCAATTTAAAATTTTTTCTAGGTGAACACTAATTTGGAATATTGATCCTTCATCAAAACATAACTATATGAAATGTTCATAGTAGTCTCTAAAATGTATGAATTAACATAACAAATAATATTTTTTGTAAGATTATATTAAAATATTTTAAAAAAAATCATGTATAGAAATTGTGTAATATCGAAATTTTAATTTTTTTTTTTAAAGCAATCTACCTATTCAATGAAACAAATTGACAAACACAAATATATTATCCACTAACAGCATTTGTACCAAACCCCACTCAGAGAAAGGGCATTTTTTTTTTTTTTATTGGAGAGAAAAAGAGTATTCTAAAGAAAAACATTATAGGAACTTCTATCATGATAATAAAAAAATGGACATTAATACCTAAAATAGAGTTTAAAATTGTCTTCGTATTAAATTTACAATAATTTAAAATATATGTAATTGTTGATAGAAAAAATATATATAAGGCAACGTTACAATTACCATCCATAGAGAGAGAGTGTAGGCTTTATAAATTGGCAGATTAAGCGCCAAGAGTATCGATTGCCTCACGAAATAGCTTCCATCTCCGTCCCTGTTTCATCCTCATCTTTCCCACACACTGCGGCAATCCAGCGCCATGGATCCCTACAAGGTAGAGCAATAATCTATTGTCTATTGTTCAATTTTATTACTGATAATGATAATGATTACCGTGTCTTTGTTTAGATTTATTTCTTCATTTTTTTTTTCGCTTGTATTGGATATCGCAAATCTGTTAATTTCTAAGAAAAAATTCGATACCCTTCTTCTCTCTTCTCTATTCGCAATTTTCAAAGTCTTGGGTGCACTTTTGCCATCTCAAGTTACTCTTTATTTCCTCTAATTTATTTCCTGGGTTTCAACATTTTTGGTTTCCTCCGTTTTGTATGTTGTTATAACTTATCCTGGCTTGTTTTTGGATATTGAGAGATTAAATCATCGATATCATCCTAGCCAGGTCTTGCAGATGCTTGTGTGGATTATTATTCCGGTTGACTGTTCAGTTTTAACGATAATAATGCGGCCACCCGTCTTGTAGCGTGTTAATTAGGCAGTTTTTTTTTTTTTTTTTTTTTTTCTCTCTCTCTCTCTCTCTTAAATGCTTCCTGTATATGTCTTAGCAAAGAAGCGAGTATCAATGTTTTTAGGATAAAAATTTTAGCTATGTTGGGTTCATGAGTTACTATTGATTTGAATCATGTTTGTTGACTATTTTTCACTCTGTTTTATGTCTTGTAGCACCGGCCATCAAGTGCTTTCAATTCTCCCTTCTGGACTACTAATTCCGGTGCCCCAGTTTGGAACAATAACTCATCCCTAACAATTGGATCCAGAGGTATTAATTTACTTGTATGAGTAACAATTTTTTATAAAGGAGAACAATGAATAAATGGTTGTCGGGATATGAATCACATGATTCATTGATGGTCTATTGCTCTGTTAACCATTAGTACTACTAATGGTGAGTAACGCATTTCAGTGGCCTTGTGCTGGTCAAGTATAATCATGGTGAGTAATCAGTCTCATAGGTATTGTAGTATCATCAGAATATTGTTTTTAGGAGTGATAGCGTGTTTTATTGGTTTATCAGTCGAGAGAATGGAATTATTGTCCAGAAATATAAGTGAAAGGAGTATGGCGTGGTTAGTGAGTCTCATTTTATCCGGTGTCTTGCTCCACAGTTTAAGAACCCACAAAGAAGATGTATGGTTGAAGTGTTGAACATATGATTTTTACAGTCTAGTCACATTGGTGATTTCAATTTCCAAGGATTTAGGATGCAACACCATAGGTTGACTTCTGATTTGTTTATGCTTCGGAATTTTTCTTGTGCATAAAGTAGTTATTCTTTTATATTTCTTATCTCTGTTGGTGAATGTTTGCTATGATTATTCATGGAGAAAACGTTTCTCAGAGTGAATTTGGCCAAATATTTTTTTAGTATATTTCTTTTACCCCTCTTCTTGTAGGTCCCATTCTATTGGAAGATTATCATCTGGTGGAGAAGCTTGCAAACTTTGATAGGGAACGGATCCCTGAACGGGTTGTCCATGCTAGGGGAGCCAGTGCCAAGGGTTTTTTTGAAGTGACACATGACATTTCTCACCTTACATGTGCTGATTTCCTTCGAGCCCCTGGAGTTCAGACACCTGTTATTGTCCGTTTCTCAACTGTTATTCATGAGCGTGGTAGCCCTGAAACTCTGAGGGATCCACGAGGTTTTGCTGTGAAATTTTACACCAGAGAGGTAAGGGTTTGCTTTTCATCCTAGGCGGCTGTGACATCTTATCTGTATGCGATGAATGCATATACTTTTCAACCATTGATGTGGAAATGGTTTTCTTTTGGCTCAACCATGGGGATTTATGAGTCTACAGCACAAGTTTGTTGTGATGACTAAATATAATTACTGTGCCGATTGAAATCTCTCTGCGCTCTCCTCCTCTTATATCTAGAGCAACTATATATGACCTGGCTGTTTTGCAAGTATATATGATATTATTCTTACCTTGTGAACTCAGGGAAACTTTGATCTTGTGGGAAACAATTTTCCTGTCTTTTTCATCCGCGATGGAATGAAATTCCCAGACATGGTCCATGCTCTCAAACCCAATCCTAAATCTCACATCCAGGAGAACTGGAGGATCCTCGACTTCTTCTCCCACCATCCTGAAAGTCTGCACATGTTCACCTTTTTATTTGATGATGTTGGTGTCCCACAAGATTATAGGCATATGGAAGGTTCAGGTGTTAACACATATACCCTAATCAACAAGGCTGGGAAAGCACACTATGTGAAATTTCACTGGAAGCCAACTTGTGAAGTCAAGTGTTTGTTGGAGGAAGAGGCCATTAGGGTTGGAGGAGCCAACCACAGTCATGCCACTCAAGATCTTTATGATTCGATTGCAGCTGGAAACTACCCTGAGTGGAAACTCTACATTCAGACTATTGATCCTGACCAAGAAGACAGATTTGACTTTGACCCACTTGATGTCACCAAGACTTGGCCTGAGGACATTTTGCCCCTACAGCCAGTTGGCCGATTGGTCTTGAATAAGAACATTGATAACTTCTTTGCTGAGAATGAACAACTTGCATTTTGCCCTGCAATTGTGGTTCCTGGAGTGTACTACTCTGATGATAAGTTGCTCCAAACTCGTATCTTTTCTTATGCTGATACACAGAGGCACAGACTTGGCCCAAATTATCTGCAGCTTCCTGCCAATGCTCCCAAATGCTCTCATCACAACAATCACCACGAGGGTTTTATGAATTTCATGCACAGGGATGAAGAGGTACATTGGTAAATTGATATATATATATATATATTTCGATAGCTCTTTTATTTATTTATTTTTGCTACAAATGAGCGCAATGTGCTGGGCATGGGGAAGGGATACCCAGAATATGAACTTTTGATGGTTTTGTTATTAGTATAAAAGGATGGTTCTCGTTTAACTACCTAGCTAGTGCAACAACATTTTTCCAATTCATGTTTATTGTATCTTAATTAGACATTGCAACTTATGTTCTCGCTGTCAATACTTCTTCTAATGAAATCTATGCTGTTAGGTCAATTACTTCCCTTCGAGGTTTGATCCTGTTCGTCATGCAGAAAGGTCCCCCATTCCTCCTCGTATCTACACTGGTAGGCGTGAAAAGGTAGTGCAGTTTTAATTAATTGCATAGTATGGAACATCCTTGGACATTGAATCCATCAGCCATGCGATACAATTTAAAGCGCATTTGTTTATTGTCTTTGTAACTATATTAGTTTAGGGTTCGAACCAGATTTTCTGACACATTGAACGCTATAAAACAACATTTTTCATTTGATGTTCTTCTAATTTAGATGGTGGTCAAGCATAATAACATTGTTGAGCGGAGAAAAATATGAAAAGTTATTAAGTAAATTAGACTAAAATAACCAGACTTCAAGGGAAAGTAAAATGCTTCTATGTTAGTCGAGCCTCAATTAAGGAATGGTAAATGGTTAAATGATTTTTATATTCAGCATCAAAGTTGCTTGTCTTAGGGCAAGAATGTGTAATTGACTTCTGTTTGATGCAGTGCGTAATTGAGAAGGAGAACAACTTCAAGCAACCTGGAGAGAGATACCGATCCTGGGCACCTGACAGGTTCATGCTGTCAAATAAAGTTTGATGTCTAACATTTGAGGTTTTTAACAAAATTATTTTGTTGCAGGCAAGATAGATTTGTCCGCCGATGGGTTGAGGCCTTATCTGATCCGCGTGTCACCCATGAGATCCGCAGCATCTGGATATCTTACTGGTCTCAGGTCAGTCTTGCTATACCTTTGGTAATTCAGCAATTTGTCACGAAGGCGTAAAATAGATACATACGCACTTACGTTGTTTAATGTTATTGGGCGCACAGGCTGACCGATCTCTTGGTCAGAAGATAGCATCACATCTGAACATGAGACCGAGCATCTAAACGTGTCATCAAGAATTGCAGAGTTTGATATGATGTCAATGAATTGGAAGGTTTAAATTATTATTATTATTTGTATCCGTGTATGCAACTTCTTGACCTCTTTTTAATTAATTAATTAATAAATAAATGACATTTGTGCGTGCTTTCTTGTTTATTGCCGATGGCATTGTCATGTGGTTAGGAAAAATGGTAATCATATTATCACGACACGGGCTAGTTGGGTGAATCTTGACCAAACTTAATATTGCTGTGGTCAGCACCAACCAAGTGCCTTGATGTTAGACAATTTTAATATTCCTAGGGAAGCCACAAGATAAAATAGTTCGTTGTTTTTCAAGAACAGCTGTTCCCACTCTCACTTGCTAGTATCATTTGAGTGTGAACTGCAATGATTGATTTTGTGTTGGTTTTAATCCGTCACGGAATGAAGAAAAAGAACAATGAAAGTGGAAAATGACCAGCTTGGCCTCATCGGCAACTATTAATAGTATTGTCCCCCTCTTAATTTTCAGGACATAATCGTATTCGTACAAACAATGGAGCAAGTTTAGATCAATGGTATGATGCGTCTGTCCCCTTCAAATCTTCAATACAAATATTTAATTATAATGCTGCTTTTATTATTTTACGTTTGTTTTAGTCATAGATTGTTGGACTAGTACGAGGCATACTATGTCTATGTATGTATCCAAACGTGCAAATCAAGTGAATTCAACACAACCGCCCTGGAAAAAGCCTACCCTGCATATAACTAGACATGTTGATATTTTTAGTACTTTAAGATAAAGATTAGATAGATAAATATCATATAAGTTGATGCTCAAATAAACTGCACTGCACTGCAGCCTCTCCTTTTTCAAGTAATAATAAACTGGAGATTCATTCAACTTTCAAGAGGGCAGAGAGCGGTGCCCATTGAACCAACGCGTCACCATCATGGCATATATGTTCAAAGATTCCTATTAATAGTTTTTAGACACACAACACGACAAGGACAAAGCCAGCGATATTTCTTGAATTCTATTTTTAGGCCACGAAGGAAACCACTAAACCGTTTGCATGACAACATCTTTTTGTATTTTATTATTCTTCTTGAAATTACAATTTGCTCAAATTTATTGATTTATGTATCTCATTAAATTTATTCTGTTCAAAAGATTAAAAAATAAATAAAGTGTATGTTTGCATATATTATTGAATACATTTCAAGATATCCTACGTTTAAATTGAACATTAAAACATGACAAGATGTTTAAAAGTCTAAACTGGACCCTACTTTCAAAAAGGAAAAAGACAAAAATCTAAACTGGAGAAACTTAGTTGGTATTCCTTTTTTTTTTTCTCCGTTAAGGCAGTGTTTGGTTTGAGAGGTTTGGAGGTGAGTGCAAGGATTTTGAGAAGATCACCTTATTTAGGTGTTTAAGTTGAAGGAAAAGAGAGACAAAATTAAAAATAAAATTATTACATTTTTCTTTTAAAATATAAAAATTTAGAAAAATTTTATGCAATTATTATTTTTACTTGTCACATTATATCTCTCACTTCTTCTTTTTTTTTTTTTATATTTATAAAGTATAATAATAATTTTTTTTATTTTTTCTTCCCTTCCCTTTCATTAAAATCTTTCTCTTTCCCTCTATTAAACCAAACACTCCCTAACATAGGATGATAAATTTCAAAGTTATGAAAAAATACATAGCCACTTGGTTTTCACTATTTGAATCAATTCCATCCATCATTTTGAAAATTATGATTTCAATCAAAAAAAAAAAAAAAATATGATCACCACTATGTCACTCAAACATAATGTCAGCTAGTTAAACTCTGTGTCTAATGAAAAAATAAAAGATCCCATAAGTATCGCTATACTAATAACTTGTGAAAGATCCTCTCGTATGAAAATAAATAAACTATACTAAATTGGTTTAATACATGTTGTCCAAGAAATCAACGAGACACTAATAAAATATTGATTCAATAAAAAGTAAATTCAGCTTTAATATTTTAAATAAAATTTTGTTTTATGTTCAAAAATTATAAAATAAAAATATAAAAGAAAAATGACGAGGCTAAAAGTTGATGTGATGGGAAGTAGCAATAAAAAAAGAAAAAAATTGTTGCGGCCAGCGCAACACAATACGCAAATCACACCATATTCACATTCACATTCACATAATTAATTATTTCTTCTGTTTCTGTCAATCGCAATTGCATGACGGAATCAATATGAGAGCCGTACAGCCATAAACAAAATGCGGAATTCCCCATTCCCTCCCTACTTCGTTGACATTTTTAATCATTATTTGTTGGTAATAAATTATCATTATTACTTAATAGTATTTGAGAGAATCACCGCTTAATATCTTAAATAAATACCGTCAAATTCACTGTTTATATTTAATTTAATAGAATAGAATAGAAAGTCAGGCTGTGATAACAATTACCATGCTTATACGATTAATGTTTAATGCATGCATAATAATAATAATAGTATATGATCAATAACCTATTTAACTTTATAATTACCATCCATATCAATAATAATGACATTACTACTACTACTACTGAAAAAAAATTCTGTTAGTATTATGAAATAAACAGTAATAGATCACACTAATCAATGGTTGAAAATTCATGGCCTTTCCAAGCAAACAAGAAGTTTGGAGACTAGAGCGGAGCGTGAACCAGAAATTCTCTTTGATAGCAACCCAACACAAAAAGGGAAATTGCTGAGCAAAGCATCCAACTTAACTTGTGGCTCCATCTTTCTTTCTGCAACTCCAAATGCAAGTGCAAGTGTAAGGATTCTGATTCCATGGATTAAATAGATAAATACATAATAGAATAAGAATATTCAACAAAGCAACATCTATCTATCCATCAATATTCAATAAATAAAATAGCGTCAGCAAGAGATGATGGCTTGGCTGCCCTTGATATTGAATTTGTATTCTTATGTTCTCAGCTCAGCCCATGCTCATGCTCGGGCTGGTTGACTTCCCTTGTAGATTTCCGATGCCAAATGGCGGGTTCTGGGGGGTCACACTTACACCGATAATTTAAGAGCAAAGCAGAGAGAGTATAGTATCTTCTCTTTCAATTTGGAATCATCGGAGGCATAGATTACTACACTCAACTCAACCACACCGGGGATTATCTCCAAGGTATTTACTATTTATTTCTTCCTCTTTATTTTCTTTTTTTCCCCTTCCTCTTCCATCCTTCTACTTTCCTTAAAACACTACCGCTTCTTTTCCATTTTTTATTTGGCTGCGGTCCGCAACATTATATTATATTATAAAACTAAACTATGACATAATAAATAAAATAACAAATAATTAATAATAAACCACCACCCCCACCCCACTTGGGTATCTTCAAGAATCTTTACTGGGCAAAGCTATTCCTATTCATTTTCTCTCTTTGTGGTTGAGCTGGATTCCTTGTTCAAGTTTTCTTCGAGGTTAATCTGGCTTCTCTCTTTTCCAACACAGCAAATATTATTAGACAATTTGTTAAAAGAGGAACTTATTTTGGAAGTGGAATCTTGAACATTACTTCAGTAAAGTGTATATTGACTGTCATATCATTTTGATGGTGCGACTCTTTCACTTTTGATCTTGCTTCGTGAAATTTTATCCAAGCTTTCCTTAAGGAATTTATTCTATTCTATAAGGAAAGAATTGGGATTGGCTTCTGTTTGTAATTTATCAATGATTCTGCTCTGCTCTGCTCTGCTACCTTGACTCGCATCGAATTTGTAGGAGAAAAAGGAATGACCTAATCATGCTGTTGTATTTTGTTCCTCTGATATTTTTCCTTGGCATTAATATTGATAATCCCTCCCTCACGCATGTTGATCTTTCGATGTCTTTACTGATGATCTTTGACAACTTTGGACAGGGCAAGGTTCCAAGGCTGAAGACTGTAACTGCTTGAAGCAGCAAACCACCCAAACTAGATCTGTTTAGGACCTGAAATTTCAGCAACTAAGAAGAGGAGGTGTGGTTTAGAAGAAGAAGAAGCACCATCATGGGAGATGGTGCCATGTCGCCTGGTGCCTTGCTGGAAGCTCCACCTGAATCGTCCATGGATTTCAACTACATGGATGAACTTTTCTTAGATGGATGCTGGTTGGAAACCACAGCAGAAGGATCTGATTTCCTGCTGCAAAGTCCTTCTAATTGTAATCCCCTATTTGACCCTTCATTTTCATGGCCTATCATGGAAACTAATGGAGGTTTGAGCGTAAGCCCATCTCTCAATGGAAATCAAGAAGAAAGGCAAAGTCCCTTGTTTAATGAATCCCGGGAAACTCCTTCCAATGCTAAACCGGTTGGAAAAGACATAATTAATATTGGAGGAAGTTGTAGTCAGTCTGAATTTCATTCGGTTGAAGGTTCTGAAGTAGTCAGAAGATGGTGGATTCAACCCACACCCACGTCTAATCTAGGCCCTGCATCTTCAGTAACGGAGAGACTAATTAGGGCACTTGTGTATATCAAGGAAATGAGTAGAGACAAAGATGTGCTTGTCCAAATATGGGTGCCAGTTAATGGAGGGGATAGGGAGATTCTAACAACTAATGACCTTCCTTTCTCGCTTGGAAGCACCAGTCAAAATCTTGCGAAATACAGAGAAATCTCTGAGAAATATCACTTTTCAGCTGAGGACGACTCAAAGGAGTTGGCGGCAGGACTGCCTGGTCGGGTTTTTAGGGGCAAGGTTCCTGAGTGGACTCCCGATGTTCGATTTTTCAGGAGTGATGAATACCCACGAGTTGACCATGCTCAAGAGTATGATGTGCGTGGAACTTTAGCTCTTCCTGTCTTTGAGAAAGGCAGTAGGAATTGCTTGGGTGTCATTGAGGTTGTCATGACTACCCAGCAAATCAAGTATCGTTCCCAACTTGAAAGTGTTTGCAAAGCACTTGAGGTTTTTCTCTTCTCTTCTCTTCTCTTTGCTTATTGATTTCTAATAAATATATTTTGCATGTTTTCAATATCTATCTACTATTTTAATCATAAATATGGCATGCGGCTTCTCATTTTCCAAACAGCATTCTTATCGGTCAAATAGAAAAAGCTCATCCAAACTTGAATTTATCTCAGTTCAAAGACTTGAGGAAAGTTGTTAACTTGCATTGCAGGCTGTTGATCTTAGAAGTTCTGGAATTTCAAGCATTCAGAATGTGAAGGTAAAAGGAGAATAATGTTAACGATGATTTTATTGAACTTACAATCTCAATTTCCTCATGAAAATTGGTTTCTCACTTCAGGAGGCATGCAACAAGTCCTACGAAGCTGTATTACCCGAGATCCAGGAGGTGTTAAGATCTGCATGTGAAATCTACAAGTTACCTTTAGCTCAAACCTGGGTGCCATGCATCCGACAAAGCAAAGAGGGCTGCCGGCACTCAAATGATAATTATTTACGCTGCGTTTCTCCCGTGGATCATGCTTGCTATGTCGGTGATCCCAGTGTACAGGCTTTTCATGAGGCTTGCTCCGAGCATCACCTGTTAAAAGGTCAAGGCGTTGTCGGAGGAGCTTTTATGAGCAATCAACCATGCTTCTCAGCTGACATAACCTCTATGGGCAAGACAGAATATCCGCTGTCTCACCATGCAAGGATGTTTCGATTGCGGGCTGCTGTTGCTATACGTCTGCGAAGCATCCATTGTAGTGGAGATGATTTTGTGCTAGAGTTTTTCTTGCCCCTGGATTGCGTTGACGGTGAAGAACACAAGAAGATGCTTACTTCTTTGTCCATGATTATACAGAGGGTTTGCCATAGCTTACGGGTCATAACCAACAAGGAATTGGAGGAGGAGACTAGGTTATCAGTTGATGAAGTGATTGTGCCTGCAGAGAGTGTATCTGCTAGAACTGCTACTTGGACGGATCTCCAACGGAGCGGGACGGTTGCCTCATTGTGCGCTGCACAAAAATCAAGTGAAACATTTGCTAGAAAATTTTCTGACTTAAGCCAGCAGCAGCAGCAACAACAACAACACTCACACTCTGCTTTTGATGAGGGTAGCTTGTCAAGTTGGGGAACGGGTAAAACGGGGGAAAAAAGACGGACTAAAGCAGAGAAAACTATCACCTTGCAAGTTCTTCGGCAAAACTTTGCTGGAAGCCTAAAAGATGCTGCCAAAAATATAGGGGGTAAGTTTTATATCATCGAAGCATGTTTCCATATCATATTTTTTCCCAGCATATGCCAACTCCAAAATTCTGCTTGTTTTACTCAAAATACTGGATTTGGTAATTCAGTTTGCTTGCATAGTCTATCAGAAATCTTTGACTGAAACCATCCTCAAATTAATTCTTCCAGTTTGTACAACAACTTTGAAAAGGATCTGCCGTCAACATGGGATAAAGCGTTGGCCTTCCCGAAAGATAAAAAAGGTGGGTCACTCCTTACAAAAACTCCAACTTGTGATCGATTCAGTTCAAGGTGGCTCTGGTGCTTTTCAAATAGATTCGTTCTACTCAAACTTTGCGGAACTAGCAACTCCAAATTTGACAGGAACCAGCCTGTTGTCAGCTGCAAAGCAAAATGATAGCCATAATGCAAATCCATCAGCCACAGAGGCCGAACCTGGAATGTTAAGCCCATCAAAATCACCCTCTTCTTCAGGCTCAGGCTCAGGCAGTCAGAGTTCCTTTTCAAGCCATTCCTTTTCCAGCATTTCGGAGCAGCGTCACCTCACACTCAAACAGAATGTTGCCAGTAGCAAAGATCAAGATTGCAGTGGTGGTGGTGTGTTGAAGAGAGTAAGAAGTGAAGCAAAGCTAAAAGGGTCAAGTCTAGATGGAGCAATGCACTTGCCAAGATCACAAAGTCAGGAAGCACTTGGTCAACACCCAAAAGTTGAGTTTCTCCAGCCACGCACTCACCAAGTGGCTCAAAATCAAAAGGAGGATCCTTTCAGAGTAAAAGTGACATATGGAGATGAGAAAAGTCGGTTTCGGATGCCAAAGAATTGTGCTTATGAAGATCTATTGGGAGAAATTTCTAAACGATTTAACATCGATGATATGAGCAAATTCGATATTAAGTATTTGGATGATGACTCTGAGTGGGTATTACTAACATGTGCTGCTGACTTGGAGGAGTGCATTGATGTTTGTCAGAGCCGTACAATCAAACTCTCTCTCCATGTTTCTAATCATCGTATGGGAAGACAAGTTCATTAGATGTTAACGGCGCTTCATGATTGTAAACTACAAGGTAGGGCGGTTTGTCAAGTATGTCAGTTAGTGTTTAACATATGGGGGTTTCTAGTTTAGGACGATTCTTTATATAAATGCAAATCATTATTATTATTATTATTATTTTGATAAAGTAACTACGTATATGCATTGCATGTATAAATTGTACAGACATTCCAATAAATTCCATTCCGATCCACGATCATTGTGTTACGTATGCCATGACGTGACATCTTAGATCTTGAGGAGTTCAAAGTCAAAACAAATTGTATTTGATAAATATCATTCAATTATTAAATGTAAGTTTTTCACACTCATAGTGTTAAGATATACAATTGGTGGTACATGTTAGTGAGCAAAAAGTTATGTAATTAACGCAAATGCGTAATAATTGATTATTATTTTTTATAAAAAAATTATTAATTATTCAACACCGCATCAAACAGAATTTAATTTAAATTTAAATTTAAATCATCATAACAGTAATAAATTTCTTTTTATCAAATTAACTTTAATACAATCATATTTTTAAGTTTTAATCTTAAAACTCATTGAATCCCTCTATTTTATTTGTCAGTCAGGTATCATGCTACAACATTTTTTTTTTGTTGGGAGGGGGAGGGGGGGATTTTGTTGAATTCAGTTGACAGCTATGGCGTTTCAACTACGAGTTTAGAAAGGCAATAACTCTAACATTTCCATTTATATTTTTATCTTTTGTTTAGAAAAACTTAGAACGCCATGTTTCGTTGATTATTGTTACCAGAGCAGCACGCACTTGGCTATTATTTCCTCTACTTGGGGCGATCACTTTTTTCTTTTTGATGGTGGGGTTGCGATGTTTCGGTATTTACCTAATAAATTAGTTAGTGGCTTTAACGGTCTCGAGGGTTATCCCCTCTAATCATTATTATATTAACTAATAATGTTAATGTTTCATTATTCATTTATGAAGTAAATATATTATCTCATTTAATATTTAATATATAATGAGTTTAAATAAATGAAGTTATTTATTATATAATATTATTAAAATAATTACAATAAATAAAGAAACATAGAATAGACCAATATATTTTTTTGTTAGAATTTTTTTTCTTAAAAAAAATTGGGTACTTAAAAGGTAGCGTATATTCTTTTTATAAATATTTTTTCCCCAGACCTCTCAATACACGGTATGAATCAAATACCTCTATCAGAAAATATCAAATATTAATTAGCATTAATCCATATATATAAGTATAATTAAGAAAAAGAAACGAGAGGATGAGAAGCTGAGAAGGGTAATTGTTAGGAAATGTAGAATAATTAAAATAAAAAAGAATCCTGTCGCATCTCTCATAACTATGGCAGTAAGGCGGCTTAGAATTGAATACTACAATGAAGACCTTCACCTTCTATTGGTCCCCTATCCTTCAGTTGAAGTGCATAAATCCATCATTTTAATTATTCTCTTTCAACAAGAATGCTTAAATGGATGCAAGTGTTAACGGGCAAAATTGGTATGAATTTTCTATTTACTTACTACCCCTAAAACATTCTATGCTTTACAGATGCTGTTTAAATACTCCGTATGTCAGGGAAGATGACCACCCCAAGCATGTAAAGTGAGATCATATCTGTGAAGAAGTCGACGACTGATCTTCTCTCTGCTCAACGAGCACACATCTTGAAGGTGGACCAAAGATGCTCAACACCACCTACAGCAAAATAAAAATAAAAAGCTGTGTCCAGTTTCAAGACAAAAATAAAACTAACCAACAAGCATGCGTATGCTATGCTGTATGGACTCGAAAAAAATTTATCACTATAATGCCTGCTACCTATGTTCAAGAAAATCTAAGCTTCAATTTAACTTTAGACAAAAACTATGAAAATAAATTATTAAAAGAAAATAATGTTTTCTCCCCTTGTTGCTGAAAGATATAATTACTATTTATTAGAAATGTTGGTGTCGGTCTATGGGCAATTCTGGTTGGCATTACTTTACATTGACTGTAGAGATGTCGGTCAATGTGAAACTGTGGCATCTGATGGAGGCTACCAAAATCATGATTTTAAATTTGCGTAGCTTAACCATTAAACAACAAAATTTCCTAGCTTCTCAGTGCATGGTCTTGCCGCCTAAAAGAAGTTGCTGTCAGTAAATTTCCCAGAGAGATCTTACCCCACCAAATACAAAAAATCTCAAACAGGGACAGAATATCTCTTAAATTGTAGCTCAACCAAGCTGCTCTGCAGCTTATTGTTCTTCCAGTTAATGCATTATCATAATCAAAACTAAAAAGGAAGAAAAGAACAACTGACCGGCAAGAATACAAGCCCGTGCAAGAAACCGAGAAGCACCAAAGCCAGGTACATTTGAAAGTAATAAATCTGTAAAACACAGCAGTTATAGTAAAGATCCTTATTTACGCTTCATACTCTGACCATGAACAAAGGATAAACTATCAGAATACCACAAAAACTTCTGTTCTTGAAAAGCAAAGAACAATAACTCCAACCAGCTTTGTTAGTGTGATCCCACTGCAATCACATAATGAAATGGATCAAGGTCAGATTAGGTAACATGTGCAAAATAAAACCAAAAGAATTCTGCTCTTTATGATTTTGAGCATTTTATTGACTAGGGAACAATGTGTCTCCCTCAACAGAATTAACAGCTCCACCAGAAAGAGCAGCATCAAAAGTACGACTTCTTTTTGTCTGTGTATGCAAATCAAGAAATTTGACAGTAGATTTTTGTCAGTATAAAATCACCTGAAGACTGAAGCTCCCATTGTACCTAGAGCCTCCTTAGCACGTAATTCTCTGTCTCCCCTTGTTACCTGAAATATATATATATATATATCATGCAAGACACTAGGTAATATGAACTTGATAAAAACTAGGAGGAAGCAGAATTGATGACCTGTGGCATTACCGTTCATAAAGTATAACAGTTTTGTTAATATTACTCACTTCAAAAATCATAAAAAATTACTAGTAGTTATTTTGGACATCTATTTTCTCTTTAGAACACTGGAGAAAGATGAAAGATCATATAGAGAAGAGAAAAAAGACGAAGTAGAAACATTTCCCCACATTAAATTCTACTGAAATCGAGGAACACACATATATATATAAGAAAAAGCATAGTTATACTAACAGTGAAAGCATGAGTCATATGCACACAAAATTCAACAGCAATGCCCACTGACATAACAAGGTTGACAACAGAGACAGCATTCAACTGGATGTTCAGAATTGCCATCACACCCTGCAAAGCATCATGGTTTAAGTAAATGAATTAGATAAATATAAATTCTTAGGATCAAGCACCAATAAAATATAGAAAAATACATATAACTGTACTTAATGACATTTGTGTACTTCAATTTGCAAGAAAGTGAATACGTCAAAAAGGAGGAAAATACCATAACATCAACGACAATCATTGCCAATACCAACAAAATGATTGCTGAACTCCATAAACTACATAAAAAGTTGAAAGCAATCAAGGATCAAAATATGACTTCATTTGATAAAAAAAGATAACTGATTAATAAAACAGTGGGAAATGGCTAAAATAAATTAATGCTCACCTACAAGTGATAACCAAACACACGATAAATACTGCACCTGTTACATGAATATACGATCAATTAATATTTTTCAAGCTCAAAATCTACGCGAATAATGAGTAAATATGAAGTTGGCCTATTCTTGTCAAATGTTTCAGCCTATCATAAGTTGTGAACCTCTGTTGTACTCACGAGCACAAGGTATTGGATTATTTAGAATTTTTATACAGTTCTATGTGTTGTATTTGCTACCCCCCCCCAAAAAAAAAAAAAAAAAAAGAAGTTTATGAAGAGCAGCCAGATCCTTCCTATGAAAGAAACATTTCAACAGAAAATGTGCAGAATCTTGACAGGGCCAGATCAATAGTGACAATAGAAAGTACATTCATATTTTAAGTTCAAGGTCTCAATAGTCAATACAAACCAATAGCTATGGCAAGATTGATCAGTGCAGTCCTCCAGATATCAAGGTATTGCTCAAAAAACATATAAAACACTGAATATGGGAAGATTTCAATCTGCAACAGAAAAAATTATATGCATATATCAGCTTAGACATAGTGAAACGAAAAGAATCTAATAACAATATTCTCAAAGAGTAGCAGTGCGGCCTGATAAATTACCTTCAAAGAATCAGAAACTCTTGAACTGAACTCTCGAGCGGCCCTCATGGAATTAACATAGTCAATCTAAAGTGCTTTCACAGTTAATATTTGGACTCTGATATTATTATAATAATACAGCAAATAACGTAGTAATACTACCTGCTTGTTGAGTGGAGTATGATATGTACGGAATGAAGAAGCTTGAATAATACCATTCTCATAGCCTGATGAGTAAAAATGTAATCAGATCATATCAATGGCATACATTACATACTGTGGAACTCAATACTGGTTGAGGAAATACACATGCCTAAGTTGACTTAAAAAGTGAATTTGGACACCAAGAAAGCATATCTTTAACCAATACAGACCTTTCAGTTCAACACTACTAGTGTAAGCCCCGTGACCACCTTTTGCACAGTCAGCAGAAGGTAGAGCATTAAGAAACCATGGCAATTTCTCCCTAAATTGAGTTGTAGATGGACGATCATTATTGAGATCTGAGTGACGAAAACACTGCAGAATCCAAAATATGTTAGTGATTAAGGCCTCAAAATGGAACTACAAACTGCTCTAACTCGTAGTCTACTAAAGAATAAGACTTTCAATCAGCAGACATTTGTCCAATGCACAAAGTGTGGATTACCGTTGTGCAATCTTTACATACTCCAACTTCACGACAAGAACCTTCATCATGGGCACAGCAGGGTGGCTGGGGAAGAATATATTTCATTAGAATCAACAACCAAAAAAATCATCTCGTACGTCTCCTGCATAATAAAATTTTGTCCTCTCCATTTTCCCCTGACTCTAATGAATTTTAACAACCAAAAAATGTCCTCCCTATCTAAACTCATTTCTTTGCCACCAATTAATTCTTCTTTAATTTATTAGAAATAAATAGACAAAAGGGCATAAATTTACAACAGAATTGGGATTTATTTAGACATGAATAATTTTGGTTTATTATCGTGTGGACCAGACCTGATCATCAGGGGGACAATAGCTCCCATTTATGAATTTTCTGCAGCATCCAAATGCTTCTGGAGACATCCAAACTAGAAAATCATCAAGCCATGAAGCAGCTGGCTTGGCAATGTAACTCGACTCTGGCACTAGGGATGCTTTCGCAATCTAAAGAGTTCAAAAATAACATCTATATCATGAGGTATTTGAGTCACCATGGAGAAAAAAACAAACTAATGCTAACAAGCAGAGTAGCAGACAATAACCCTAGGCACGCTTCCAGCAAACCAACCGATGCATCGTAAATGCAAACTGTATATCTCATTACAAACAGCTGGATTTGTCAACTTAGATATGGAATGACAAATAAAATGCATGGCAAGGAGTCCAATATATAGATCAATGCATAAACTAACAGTTTACCTCATTTAACAGGGAGTCCGAAGTGCATTGGCTGATGGAGCACAACAGATTTGTGTGCCTTGATTCTGAGCTGAGGTGTGGAACATCAGAATGAATCATTCTCAACGTTAGAAGTACTAAGAAGACATTTGTTCACTTTTAGAGATGTAGTACATTCAGCAGATTTTGAAATCTCGGTGCCAAAAAACTAATAAATATTTACAGAAGAGACAAAGAAGAGAACTTTATGATGCTTTGATCAGGTGAAATAATTTCCATTTAATCCCACTCAACCAAGAATAATGTGATTTGTAAAGCACAACTTACTATAGTTCATACTAATTAATTTTTTAGGTAAAAGTTCTACTTTAATAACTTGTTTTAGGCCTATGAAAGTGAAAGAAAGGTGCACTACAGATGACCAGAATCATTTTGAGATGACACTCCTACTGACTTATTACGGAATCAAGTATATAATATTACAGTTTCAAAAATTATCGATGTTACTAGAAAAATATATTGCCTCAAGATATGCATGTTGGCAAAAGGACTAAATTTTGGTGCAATTCTATATCAACATCCGACAGTACTAGGAATTTCATTATTTTAGAAGGCAAATCCCTAATGCATGCCCACATATGACAAATAAAACACTGGGAAAATAAATTTGCTAAAACTCATAAATGGGGAAGCAGAAGAGAACATGATAACACTAATAAACCTGTAATTATAGTTCTTCACAACAAAATATAAAGGCGGTCCAATTCTGAGATATTCTGAAACATTATTGAAATATCCCTGCAAGAAGACAGATACATAGCTTGAAGACATGCATATAAAATAAACAGAGCATAGAACAAATAAGAGGCAGAGTCAAAATATCAAACCTGTAGATATGAATCCCGTGGAAGAACTATTTTCTGCTCTAAACCAGGTTCGATTCTAGTACATAATGCCTATGAGGTTCAGACAATAGAGAGGGGGAAGATGTATTAGAAGCACAAATAGAGAAGTTTTAATTAATTTCATAACATATTATAGGAATAAATCCAAAACTTACAATGCTAGCCAATGCAAATGCCAAAAAAATAGCAATGACAACTATTTTGACTCCCCAAATACTTAGAATGGGTGCATGAACCTCCTGAAAGGAACAAGCGAATAAAATAAGAGACCGAATGCAAGATAAGGAGCGTTGTCAACAAAGCCAGAAAAAAAAAAAAAAAAAACCAGTCTAACACAGTTGTTCGACAAAAGATACCACTTAATTTGAGAAGCATGCAAAAGTGACCACAACAATAACAGCTGAAAATGTTGACAGGAAAAATGGACACTCGTGCAGAAGTGACTAAACATACTTCAAAAAATTAAAAGCTTTTCAACAAGAAGCACTTAACAGGAACATGAAAAGTTTTAGCAACATAGACTGGGGTCTTCAACAGAGTTCAAGCTTTTCCAATCACAAGATCTTCCATTTTATAGTAACTAAATTTTCAGTTATAGTCAGATCATATACTTCCAACAAGGTGCTCCACAAAATTGTAAACCACATTTTTCAGCCTTATTCATATACACAAAGTACCAAATTATGATGGATAAAAATAATTCTACTTACCTTCATGTATCGAGCCAATAAACCAGGTTTTCTCTGGTCAGTACCTAAAGTTTCAAAAACAGAAACGTTAAATAGAAATCATGTAAACTTTATCATAAGAATGAAAAGGATACAGACATAAAACATACAGGTGCCATCATTAACCTTAATTTTCAAAATCTTTCTTATACCTATATCAGTGTCGGCATGCATTGAAGAGACTTTTATGCAAGGAAAACAATCAACTCTCTTATCCTCCGCTCGCAAAAAGTCAAGAACTATCAGAGCTACAAAAGCAGTAACTTGCAGAAGAAAGTCCAAAAGAACAGCCAATGCTGTCCAAGAAAGCACAGAAGAAGGTGAAGATTACATTGAAATAAAAAGAAATGGCCAATACTGTCTCAATGGTATAGAAGTCCAAGAGGATAAGAACTTACCTGCAAACATAGAGAACACACGGCATGCTGGCATAGGAATAAAACTTCCAACTGCAAATGCTAAAACCTCGGCTACACTAGCTAATGTTATGGATGGTCCAACTTCCACAAGTGCATTGCTTATTCTTCCTTCCAAAGGCAACTCCACTTGTTGCCTCTTTACAGCATGAACTAATATGCACATATTATCCACCCCAACCTAACACAGCAATAGACAAAGTATGGTGAATAAATAATTATATATATATATATATATATATATATATGTCTATCTAATGTCTGTAGCCATGGAATCAGTGGATTAGTTGTCATCACACATTGCCTTATTGCACAATAGTAAATTTTTATTATCAATTTCTTTCAATTATACAACACAAATTGTAATCCAGCCTAGGAGCATTATTGTCTTCACAGCAGTTCCTGTATCTTTAATGTCGTTCCTCTGGCTTGAACAAGACAGTTTCATATTCTAGAACAAGAACCACAAAACTGTAAGGGCAGATAACTTCCCACTTCTGACTTACTCATTAACAGTGGTTAATAACTTAATATTTTGACTGAATATATTGTATGAGTAATCCAATGGCACCATCTCTTTTGGCATCTTTTGATGGGTTTAATTCTAGGTTGACTGAATATTATGCTGTCTGAGCAAATCCAAAGAAATTAGTATTTGAATTTGATATGTATAGCACATACAATAAACTTAAAAAGAAAAAAGAAGAAATTTTTTTTTTTAAGTTATTATTGATGAAAGTCAAATGATACAAGGGAATAGTGATTTCCCAGGAAAAAAAAAAACATTCAATAGCCATAGAACACCATCGCTGCCACCTCCACTATAAGCAAAAACATGAGTTACAATTATATGACAGGGGGTAAAGTTATCATACAGAATTCCTGTTGAAGCTCATGTCTTTGTGACTTGAAGCTTTGCCTTAGAAACCATTTTCTTTACATGACACCATCATAAAATATTTGTAGCACTAGTTGGAACATCTGAGAGGTATATAAGCAGAAGAAAACTTACCGCTAGAACAAGAAATGGAATAACTTCCATGATGATCAGTGTAGATTTTACACCAACAGCACTAAAAAATCCAACTGATCCAAGGACAGACAGCATAACAAGCATTACTCCAGAAAGGCCAAGCAATACCTGTGACCCAAATCTCATACAATTAGATATGTGCATTTAAAAAAAAAAAAAATATCTACCTCCACATAATAAGTGCTAAAGATCAGAATAACAGAAACCAAGGATAGCATAAAGGGGTTTAAAAAAAAAAAAAAAAAAAAAGTTCAGTACTAAGGTTTGAACTACACCTTAGATGAAATATAGAAAGAAGAGGCATGTGGCGTATCCCCTAAAGTAAGGGATATATAAGCAAACATCACTAGATAGCTTATCTGCAATAAAATGATGAGAAGAATAACACAATTATATTCATTTAAACAGAAAACACCTAGCAAATTTTCTGAACATAAGCAAAATATACCCCATTTACAGAATTTTGTAATTATGTATAGGGCTAAATATTTTGGACTTTGGGGATCTTTTTGATATTTATATAGGACAAGCAGTATGATCCACCCACAGTTAGAAAACAGAAAGGTAACTTTACCAATATAGTAATGGCATCAGCAGTACTTTCTCTTTTTAGTTCTTCCTCAATGGAGCTTTCAGATGAAAAAGAAAGTGTCAAATTTTTAGACCGCACCATTGGTAACAGCTCATCCTATCACAAAGGGTATATCAAGTAATGAATTTGGAATAGATAGAACCAATAAGAATATTGAGAAAAAAGCTTTTAGCCACCACAAATTCAATGAAACAAACGCCAGAATACACATGATCATGTCTTAAGTTGACTAGGTCCAAAGGACTAGTGTCAAAGGGAATTTATGGCTCATACAGGGAAAGTTCAGTGCAGTTACATCAGTACAAGATCCAAACCTTCATCAACTGAATATAGGTCTTCTCCCAAGCAACTGCCTTGGAAGTTTCATTCCCCTCTTCATCAATAGCATTATTTACCGGATAAGTTATGATAAATGCAGAAGCCTGTCTTGAATAAACAGTAGTATAGTTATTACATGATTGAAAAAAATCAAATTATCTTACTCACAACCTCAAGAAGTGGAGAAAGTACCTCAGAATAATTGTTACCAGAGAAACCCCCTAATACAGTGCTTGGATCAAGTGGACCTTTAAATGCAGTCATACATGTGTCTGCTGAAGAATAATGCTGAATGAAAAAAAAATATATATATATAAAGTAAGCAGGTCATTTACAAACGTATATATATATACATGTCACAGTGCATGAGGAAAACTGTCCCTTCATATGTCTCTAAAGAATGAGAAATAGAAAACCACAAATCATCCAGACTTATAAATACAGGATCCCTTCAGATGGATTTGTTGTAAAGTGGGCAATAAAGTTCAAGCAATAAACTGCAGTCACTCCCATCCAGTAACCACACCCCCACTCCCCCTGTAAAAGATGTCAACCTCGGAAACCAAGGTATTTTCTACCAGACAGATAACGTTTTCAAAATATGGCCATTCATATCTACCAGAAGGTATTTATGCTTTCAACAAAAAGAACTTTCACTGCACTAAATTAGCGAGTAGAACAAATACAAATTACAAAGGTATTTCACTTGCAAGCAAGGTTCTAAATTTTTAACCCCTCAAACCATAAAGAGCACAAGCACATAGAACATGAAATCATTTATCAAATAAAACTGTTCTGTCAGGTAGCATATCTTGGATATTGTTCTCCATTTAAACATCTATAACTACTATCAACTTGAAGAAAATCAATAATTAATACCTCAAAGCAGTAATTTAGATGTTCAACTCCCCCATAATTATCAAAATTTTTGGGATCCATTTTGAAGTACTGTTAACCAGGAAAAGAAAATAAGGAAAAACAAGTTAATCATGAGAAATTAGAAACAGCATATTTGCTACAATAACGATCATAAAACTTCAAAGTCTGCTTGCCACAAACAAATAAGTGTACCTGCAAGACACTTTGAGTGGCACAATCTTCATCTAACGGCTTCATACAGATATCATCCAGAGACACCATCAGCCCAGAATAATTAGCTCGAATTGCATCAACCTAACAGAAACGCCTTCAGTCCAATATAGCCATAAAAAGTATTTACCAGTAGTATTACTGGGTAGAATGCAAACCTTTTTTTGTATTTCAAAAAGAAACTTAATGTTGTCCTCTGACACAATTCGTGGTGACATACCACTCACAGGATCGGGAAATGTTGCCAATATGAGCTGCAAAAGGAAAAGGATGTTGCCAGTCTATGAAAGTTAATGAGATTAAGAAATCATGCTTATATTTAATGATATCTTGCGTAAGCACTTTTGTAGACTAGTGTTGATATAATAGGAAGTTCAAAGTAATATCAGCATTACACTGAAAAAAGAAAGGAAAAACCCCTTCATGAGGACTACAAAAGTACAACTGATATATCTTAATGTTGGTCAAAGAATATATACTAATAGGGTAAAGGTCTGATTCGTGTGTGTGTGTGTGTTGGGGTGTTTTGGGGTGGGGTATGTCCTGCATCTTAGCATGCCTAAGACATAAAACCATCATACACAACTTGATAGGTTCATGTAAGAACCTGTTCAATTCTGTAAAAGGGAGCAAGATGGCTGTCGAAAAACTGCTTCTCTTGTGCAGCTTTACTCCCAGGCCCTACCCAAAGCTGAAAAGTGCACGAATATTTCAAAATCTCAGAGCTCATGTAGCAGTAACATATCAACCAAAGAAAACAAAAATGAATACAGCCCTGTCAATAGTCAAAATTAAAAAATAGGTGGGTGTTCTATACAAAGACAAACCATGTTCAAACTATGTCAGAAAATCAGATGGTCAAAAACAGAAAGAGCCTTTATTCTAATAGTTCTGAAACTAGAAAGACCAGTAAACTGAGAAGAAAAATGAGTAGAGATATTAAAGTTAAAATAAATGTATGGAAAATTCATGCTACACGCACAAAGAGTACCAAAAGTCATTGAACTGCAAACAGACAACGATATTCTCTAAACTAGAGATAAAGTGAATTGCTGATAAGCTTCACAAACGAGATGACTGGTTTGGTATCATATATGAAAGTTGAATGCACCCACATCATACAAAGGATGCCAAAATCTTGTTCTGAGAGATACAAGCAACCATGTTTGAACATGCTATGGAACTAAACAGAACAGTTTAAACTAGAGAGAATTCAGAGAAGCAATTATGCTGCAATGTATACCTTCTCTGGCCGTGTCTCAACCTCAAATCGGATAAGACCAAGACAAAGTAGAAGAACTATAGCCAACGATGAAGACAAAACCATTATTGGATTTCTAGCCACATAAGATCCGTATATCCTGATGGCATTTGCAGGAAGGTCAGAAATTATTCTGTAAGGGCTGACAAGCACTTAATAGAATAGGCAGTGACCTGTAAAAATTTGACATGTAACCTTGCACCGCTGAGAGCTGGACCCCATTTCTGATTTGTGGAGCATCTTCAAGCATCTTGTAATCAACAAAACCAATCAACCAAAACTCATTACAAAACAAGCATGCTTAAGGAAGATGGTCCTCAAAGATGTACTCAATCATCAAATAGAAAATTATTATATACCCGCATGGGGAGGTTCTCATCCTTTTGCATATTAACAGAATGCAGCATATCGCTAGTAATGATGCTAGGCACTGATTTTGTTCTAGATGACGGATTTCTTTCTCTCAATCGATGATATAATCCCCAACCCAAAAATACAGTAATCAGTATGATGTATAAAACTGCCAAAATCATGTCAGCACATTTCACCTACAAATCATGTTATCAGAGAAGATTCAGAAGAAGCAGTAGACTTGAACCACATTTTTTGCACCAACAAACTGCAAATGAAAAGGCACCTGGAAGAAATAAAACCATTATTATATGTTTGCTCACCGTTAAAGACCCAACTCTAATGGAGCAGGAATCCCTCCTATGGGTGATAGCGGGTGCTGTTTTGGAGCATGCTGATGATGAAGGACAATCACCACAAGAACATCCAAGAGAAATATCACCACATGAATAAGTTGAAACATTCATAGGTTTCATGTCTGATGACTCAGTAGGATTTGGCAGGAATGTAATTTTATATGGTGAACCAGGTACATTAAGGCCAGCTTTTCGACCAATAAAAGCAAACCACTCTGCCAAAAGCAACCTCACTATAAGCAACATATACATAACAATACACTAAGAATAGTTAATTATATATAACAAATTCTTATCAAAATGAAACTTTACATTTGCAACCTCACTACTTATCATGAGTAACATAACATCAAAGATGCATACTTTCTTCTGAATAGGCAACAATAAAAGATTAGCAGCTTCTGTTGAAGAGAGACAATCAAGCAATGTATCACAACTATCCAATTGCCTTGAAAAATAAAATATGGAAAATATTACCAAATTACATGGTTTCCTTTTTTAGAAAATGGCAAGCAAAATTTGATTCCATGAAGGCATATATTCTTTCAGTTACAATAACAGATTAACTGCTATCAGAACAAGGAAAACCAAGCACTCTGATGCATACATCTTTTTCTCACCCTTTTGCTGTTGTAAATGCCACTTTACGTGTAACAATCAGAAGACTAATGTGCGAGATGTCCCATAGACATGTTATCTTTCCAAATCACCTTCTAAACACCATATTAAGAGCATGAATAATACATAACATTATATATTTCAATAATTCGATTTACTCCTCAAATTCCAAACAGTTAATTTGATATGTTTATGTTTATCTGTGCTGACACAGCAAGAAATCATAGATACGAGCATAGGGGACTAAGGGGAGAGGAGTAATATTTGGTTAGACCTTTCAAAGAATCCATATACCTTTAAAATTTTGAGCACCAGCACCAATAAATTCTATAGCACGAGAATTTGTGGTGCCAAACTTCACATCCTTGCAGGACTCATATAACCCTTCACCAAAAGTATCAATCACATAGAAATCAATTCCATCCACTGTCCTATTACCACCAACCTGAAAATTGTGAAATTGGAGTAATGAGTAAAACTTTCCCCATAAAATATTGCTGTATCAACTTCTAATTTGAACCCAAGATAACAGCAACAAAATTGGTGCTTTTCCTTTATTCAGATTTGATACTTCTATTTAAAAAAAAAAAGAAAGAATTATCTCTAATAGAAAGCTCTGTAGCTGAAAATCTGTTACAGCTGCATTATGATGTTGCCAATAGCTGTTAGGACAATTCAATTTATGAGGAAAACAATTAAAACATATTTTAGACGAATTTCTTGATGTGATAATGGAAAGACTATTCATTAGTGGACAAATCAAATGGTTCACTTAGAGAAATTTATACATACTCAAAAGTATGAAAAAGAAAACCATTTCCAAATAATTGATGAATAACAAAATTGCATGATCAATATTCATAATAAGGGCACAACGGTATAGAGCAAGAAGATTAAGTGAAATAAAAGAACGCCCTAGACCTCTTACCAGAGCAACTGAAGTCACGTTGATAAATAAACTCTGATTAGGAGAGCACGTAAGCTCACAGAACAGGTTCAAAAAGTTTCTTAAGCAAGCCGGACAACCTACAAGAAAAGGAATTGCCTGCCAGAAAATACAATGTATTAAAAGCCTATCTGCAAAATTTATTAAAGCAGGAAAAATTGAAAGAGAAGCAAAATGTAAAGACAAATCAAGGCAAACCATTGATACTCGTTATATTATGGTCCACGACATCTTTTTCAAATAAAGTTGCATGATTAATTCAAATTTTAAGCACACGAGAACGAAAAGCATGAGCATTCTGCATCAAAAATTCACCTGTTGGACTTGAGTCCGTAATGTGTCAAACTGAGCTTCTGTACAACAAACATTGCCTGTAATTGTTGGACACAAACTTTGGATCTTTGATGAAAGCAAATCATCTGGCTGGGAAAAACAAGAATTCATGAAATCATGACAACCTGGAAAGCTTTAAAAGTTCAACCGCGAAGATGCATCTATTGCACTAATGACAGCAGAGATTAAGGTTAATAATGCAAAATTATGCCATGAGACAGATGACTTACCACAAAATGGAAACAAAAAATGAACTACTGAAATGGAAAGTACCGTATTTTAAAATATTAGCTGCTGAGAATGATAAATGCCCGTCAAATATACCTTCACAGCTGGAGACCCATATGGACAGTTCAGTACTTTTCCATCACTGCGTTTGCCACAGATGTCATACATTGCACAGTAATCCTCGGAATGCCTTCCCCTGAGTTAAAGAAAAGGGAACTGAAAATTTCTACTTTATAGATAACATGAAGATATGAATCATTTCTGAGCAGAATTGGAGAGTTCGAACTCGGTATTACTTAATTCTTTTTTCTTTTTTTTTTCCTTTAACCCCAAGTGTACTTCTGATTGACAAATGCAACGTTCGGCATTCAAACAACCCAACCCAGAGAAACAAGAAGAGACACAGCATAGTGGAACACAAACTATTTCTTCTCATAATGTCACTGGCCTGCTAAGAATAAGACTCACCCCTGAATTGAGGCATTGGATGTCAAAAGCAGCCTTGTTTCCAAATTCTCTGCTTCTATTGTAGATAAAATCAGACAAACCTGCAAGTGTATGAATCGAAGAAGTTTAGAAAGCTAGCTACACGAGTTATATAATACCTTGCATTCTATTCTGCCAGCTTCAGCACCAAGATATAGGCTGAGCCAGATGAATTGAACCAAGTTACTAAAGTAAAAGTTTCATTTCAACTAATACGCAAGGGACTAAAGAAACGTCCTGTCAGAAGTTTTTTAGTTAGAATCCGATAATCAAATTGATTCCTCTGTAACCAAACAAAGTAAGAAAACATAACCAAAAAAAAAATGGCATCCGCTGAGAAGGAGAAGCACTAAGCTGCAAACGTGGACGTAGAACTTGAATTTTGAAGAGATAAAATGACGCTATAGTAAGAATCAGCGCGTCGGATGTAAATATGAGACGTGAAAAATGATTAGCAAGAAAAAGCAGAGGAGCAAAAGGCGCAGAGCCATTGCCTGTAACAGAAAATTGAAACTGATAAACCCTAGACGAAGGTCCATTCTCCAGCTCGTCGGAGTTCTCCTTCTCCGGTATTTGGGGTGCGTTGTCTATGTGTTTTGTGCTTTGTGCGCGAGAGAGACAAGAGGCAACCGTTACAGGACGTAGTTGTATTCTTTAACTGTACAGCACTAGGAGCTCAGCTCAGCATGGACTTGGAGAGTCAAAAAAGCACATTTATACTTACTCCGCCTCTCGAGAGACAGGGTGATAGTGATTTTCAAGGGCAAACTATTTCGTTTATTTACGGAAACGCCCCTGCTTTCGGTTTATTTTAATTTTTGACTGAAATGCATTATTCCATTTGATGAGATAAATGGCAGCATTCAAGTGATACTTGTAAAAGAAGATATGATTGTTGTACAATTGAATTGAATTGAACTGAACAAGTATAGCATGGTAATAAAAGTAAAATAAGAAGAATTGAACTGCATAATCCGATAGTGATAGAGGAGAAAGTCAAATGTATTTAAGAAAAATGGAAAGTCGTAATCGGATAGTTTCATCATTTTGTATTGACTTTTTGGTTTTATTTTATGCATTTCAAAAGATCATGAAATATGTCAGTTTCCTAGTCCTATTCCAGCGATAGACAGACACGACACGAGTGCATAAAATTAAGTAACCAACTTCCCGCAATCAACATTTCTGTTTTTAGATATGCCATAACTATTTCTTTTATGTTAAAAAAAACTCAACTCTTCCAACCAAACTAGTAATATAAATCTAAATTCTTTTTAATTACAAAACAATAATCATGGTCAGTCTAGTGCTGATGATTTGTATCAAGTCTAAATTTTAAATGAAATTGCTAGAGTTACGTTTATATATATACTCACATTTGATATATTCTTTTCTGAATTTTAAATTTTATTATTACAAATAACTATGCAAAGTGTATAATAAAATATATACAGCATATCATGATGAGCTATTATGCCGCATGTATATATTGTGAGGATGGGCAATTTTGTAAAAGTGCAAATAGTATTTTTTAAACAAGAAAAGAGGAATTTAATTTGATGGAGGGATCAATGATTAAATGTGCTAGATAGGAGTTGAGAGAGAGAAGTGAGTGGGGCTAATGATGACGAGTGTGACGGTGGGGGCCACCAAGCAAGGAAAGAGGGTTCGAGTTCTATATGTGGGACTCGCCCCGTCATGCCATACACTTAAATTTATTGTTGAGATTTATTTTAATTGAATGAGTCGATAAAAGCCAGTGGCAGCGATGATGGACCATGGAGATGGCATGGCGTAGGTAGCATGGCTTTGCCTTGTATGATTATTTTTTAAAAATAATAATAAAAAGAAATTATGAATTCGGACCCATTGATGGCCATAATTGCGAGTCATGATCGCCCTTGGCTACACGCCTCGAATCGATCTGATTCTGCATAAAACCACGCTCTCCTCTCATGTTCCCTTTCCATTCTGAAAGTCAAACAAAAAAGTGCTCATGCCAATTACTCCATCTGTACCTTAATACAAGCAAAGCAACTGACTATTAAATGATTCAGCCGGACCATAATCATAATAATAATAAATCTCTAACGTTGAATTTTCTTTTTTTATGTGAAATTGAATTGAATTGAAAGAAAAATATGTTGACCGTCATTTTTAGTCATCTAAAACAATCACGTTATAGATTTTTTTTTTATAAAAAAAAAAAAAAAAAAACACAAAGTTATGGCTGCTATGTTATTTAGGAACAAGTCATCGTTTATTGTTTAATAATGACAATTTTTTTTCATATTTTATTCTAAATTTCATTTCATCATATTTGTATTGAAAAAAATTATTAATACTTTAATTTTTTATAAGAAAAATTATTAATATTTAAAAATATAATAAAACAAAATTTGGAGAAAAATGACATTAATTATCTCTTAGTGTTGTTGTCTGTATAAAAAGATTCAAAAGAAATAAATGCTGGGGCCGGGTACTGACGAAATGTAGAAACTGAATGCCCAACCAAAAGTAAAACTGATAGAAAATGTACGAGTTGGATTTGATAAGATAAAAGGGCGCAAATTTCAGCAAGACTGGGATACTGATATATCTACACATCCACATCACCGTGACCGTCACCGTCACCGTCACCATCGTTCTGGTGTTTCTTTCTGCACTTTCCTTTATCTTTCTAAAAAATATGAAAATTGACTCTCGTTTTTTTTTTTGCAAATTATATTTTGGGATAATAATTTGATCTTCTTCGATTTTTGGCACAAACGCGAGATAACATTGAACGAGTTTTTTAAACCAAACTAGATTTTGTACTTTTGATGTATTGATTTTATTTTAGACTTAGACAAATAACTGCGATATTTTGGAAAATGGATTTGGGAGGACTGGACAGTAAGGGTGGAAAAGTTTAAATGGTAGTAATTGAAAGAAGAATAATAATAATACGATATGGTGTGGGAATTAGATCATTATGGTAATATGATTAGCGTGCGAAATGCAAGCCGGCGAAGAAGAAGAAGCATCCGCATCCGCATCCGCATCCGCATTTACACGCTGGACTAATCGAGTATATGCGAAGCACTCCATCCAAAAAAGCATGCACGGCATGGATCTAGACAGCTAGCTAGGTTGGAATGGAATTAATATAATCTCATCTCCGCGTTTTACATCATTGAGTTTGGCACATAATTCAATTTTCATGCTCTATGAGCGGGTAACGGACAATAATTCATTCATTCTGCTTTAACGTTTACAAATTAGAAGACAAGACTGAATTCTCAATCTAAAACCACCTAACCAATCATTGTCGCCCGGCCCAGCCCAAGTGTTGAGGACACGACATGTTTGGTGACCATCTGTTGCTGCAGCTTCCCAAAATCCAAACCCCGTATTTCACCAACACATCAATGGCGAGGGAAGGAAATACCTAACCTAACTAACAAAAAAACACGGTTAATTCTGAGCGAGGAGTTGGGTTTTACTTACTTGTCCCGACAATTAACAAAGCCACCAAAGTCCAAAGTCCAAACTAACAACCACCCACTTTAAATGAGTAATTTGTGCAATTACAAGACACAAGAAGAAGAAGAAGAAATCCAACCTCTGCCTCTACCAGACAAAACAACTCACAGCGAGTGGCTTAATTAGAAGCACCGTCGCTCTAACTATTTGGACAATTTCTCCACCACAAGATTCCCAACATTAATTTTAAGCTAGCTAGCACCATTCAATTCACTATTACTAACTACTACTACTCCTTGTCCCGGAAAACGAGCTAATTAATCAATGAAGCTTTTCCCGTATTCTCGAAGGAACGACGCTCGCCTCGTGCTTTCTTGCCTACCATATAATATAATTGATTCCTAAACAATGGCCAATATATACTAATGGACAACATTAAGAGGAAATCAAGATTTGGGTAAGAACTCGGACGTTGGAGTGATTCCACAAAGTCATCTCGTATAAATTACTTGTAGTTTGTGTGCATTGCAAGAAAACACATGTTCCAAAATTCTCGTGACTCTGCAAATTGTTACGGTTATAGACTTACAGTTGTAGCTGCTTCGGTAACGTTAACTTAATAATACCCTTGGACCGGGAATAACTTGCGACAAATCATTATTCGGTTAAAAAGTTGTGAAGCAAGCAAGCATATGCCTAAGATATTTAATTTTTCAAAGTCAAATGAAAAACGATTATTATTACTTAAATTAACACCTAGGAGGACTGGCATACATCTAAGGATATTTATACAATGTACGGTGACTACAGAGCGGAAGCAGGCAGTGGAAAGAAAATTAATAAAGATATTGTGAATTTAAACAAGGAATGTAAAATCTGGTCTAAGATGGTAAGGCATAGGTGGAAGTGGAATGGGAACGCTCCGTCTGAGACTGAGTCTGAGTCTGATGCACTACGCTGGCCTTCTTGTTGGACTTAGTCTTAGAGTTAGGTTTGTATTTAATTTGATTTGCCTTGTCTAAGACTTCCAAGACCTCTTCCATGGATGGTCGACGCTTTGGGTCTGATTCCAAACACTTGGGTATGAGCTGGGCTACTTGAAATGCAGCTGCTATTGGATAACGTTCGCCCAGCCCTGGGTCCATTATCTTTTTGAGCTTCCTTTTTGTGCTCAAGGATGGCTTGCAGTAATCCACCAAATTCTGTTCTCCCGAAGGTCGATTGGGGTCCAGTGCTGCTAAGCCCGTCAACACTTCCAGCAGTACAACCCCAAATCCATACACGTCGCTTTTCACATACAGATGACCTGTAGCTATGTACTCGGGTGCCGCGTAACCGTATGTTCCCATCACCCGCGTCGTTACGTGGGATTTGTCGCTGGCGGGGCCAAGCTTTGCCAATCCAAAATCTGAAAGCTTTGCATTGTAAGCCTAATAATAGGAGGCCAAAATTTAATCATTACAATCCTTTAATTAATCTAATTGTGAGAAATTAAACAAAACCAAAAAAAAAAAAGTTACCCACCCCATCGAGCAAGATGTTAGAGGACTTGAAGTCTCGATAGATGACGGACTTCTCTGAATTATGCAAGAAAGCAAGCCCTCGAGCAGCTCCTATGGCTATTTTGAGCCTTATGTCCCACGCAAGTGGCTCCGGACCTCCTAATTAATTATATGTTTTAAACAACTGCTGGTATATGATAGGAAGATGATGAGAAAGGTACGTACTTCTGAAGAGGTGGTTTTCCAAGCTGCCCTTCTGCATGTATTCGTATACAAGGAGGAATTGATTTTCCTCCGAGCAGTAGCCAAGCAGTTTAACCAGGTTTGGATGAGAGAACTTGCCCAAGAATTGGACTTCACTCTGCACGTACGACATCGTATATAGTCAGACTGACATATAGATTAGATACTGAGGTGAGGTAATTAATTGCATTTACCTCCCATTCTTCCATTCCTTGGAGGCTATCGGGATTAGATTTCTTAACCGCGACGGGGATGCCAACGCCAACTCTGGAAGGCTTGTAGGTTTTGTCGTCAATCCAACCCTTGAAGACACGGCCAAAACCACCCTCGCCCAGCACCGTGTCTGGTCTAAAATTTCTAGTCGCACTCTTCAACTCATCCAGAGTGAACACTTTAAGGTTTGGCGTCACGATTTTTCCTGTACTCCCATATGCATGTTCCCTCGTCACTTTTTGTTCCGCCACTTCCTTCCCGTTAACGTTATCCTTGTCTCTGCCCGATGACGACCACCTTTCTGCGCGTTCATTCGCGTAATTAAACAATATTATTAAATCTTACAAACAAACAGATAAAGAATTAATTGAATACCTGCAGAATTGGGTACCGATGGTTTGGTGCCGCGAAGGCTAATCTTATCAAGACAGTTTCCCATGGTGATTTTATCGATCAGTGACTTAAAACCATATATGGGTATGGATACCCACTAAACAAACAAGAGGCAGACGCAGCAACGCCGAGGCTAAACTTTCCGTATATATACACAGTGTAGCATGGAATTATCTCCGAGAGTTCCACGAAAGTTAGAGGAAACTGCAAAGAAATAGCATAGGCAGAGGCAAAGGGAAAATAAACAATGACAGTGCTATTAGTTAGACAAGGTTTCAGTCTGACTTTTTCTTTAATCGGTAATATTAATTTCTGTCTCTGGATCTTGACTTGTTGCGAGTATTGTATAACTATATTTTCTTATTTCTTATAATACCTTTATATTTGAAACCTTAGGATCGACTACGTTCTCACTCTTGGGTGTTAATTTGTTTGTCTCCCATACAACGACTTGCTAAGAAGAAGAAGAAGAATTAAACTTAATGCGTAGCATCCAAGTCAACGGAAGCGTCACCGTTACTAAACCCCACAAATTGAATTTTATGGAATACGTCCCAATATTAAATTTAACGCTCGAATATCTCCGTAACTCTGTGGTGGAGTTAATAATTATTCATATCCATACAATCTTACATTTGATCCTTGACCACAGCTCGGGGTCAATGGGGTTGGGACTCCACTTTGATCATGTTACTACTATTTCAATCACACCAATTGTGAGAATTTGAAAATAAAAGAAAGCAAGTACGGATCTAGTTTGAATCATTTTTCTAATAAACGTTTTTATGTAATTGGTCGTTTCTTTGTGCCCTGGGCTGTTTACCCTCGTTTATCCGACCAATTTTTTTAAAAAGATCTCCACCTTTTAAATAAAATAAAAATATTTTAATAAAATTTACTTTATTTTTAATTTAAAATGTAAACATTATTTTATTTATTTTAAAACATAAAATTTCTTTTTAAAATTAAAATGAAAGGATAAAAAATAAATAAATTTCTCATTGCAGAAACAGACAAGCAGTCATGTGTTAAACGACATGGCTGAAAAGAAAAAAAAAAAATATGGATGTGGGGGAAGTATACACATATAAATGGTTCAGGTACACAGCTCCCTAGGCATGCATTCAGGGACACTTCGAGATCTTGTCATCATCACGTGTGAACAACCGAATATATGTATATAGAGAAATATAGATTATGCGGTTGCTGCAGGATGTGTTACTCTTATTCCCGAGTCAATATAGATACATATAATAATAATAATTAAGAATTTTCTTTTATTATATTATATGGTATGCTATGTATATAATTTGGTTTATAAGTTGTGAGACTGGAAAGTGATGCTCTTTTTGTTCATAGTGGACTGAAAACAAAATTGGGTAGATTCATTAAATTTGCTTAGCAGAGGCAGAGGATCTGTATGGTTATTCATAAGAAATATCCAATACCAAAACGTCAAGTCAACATAATCTGATCCTGGTTAATTGTATGAGGATAGGAACCAAATCAACTTAAGATTTCATTACTAAGTCGTTAATTTTTCAACTATCATCTTTCTTAGCTAGCTAGCTAGGCAAATTTGAACATATTTTTCTACACTTACTTTTTATTTTAATTAAAAAATAAAATGTGGAATAGAAATATAATTAGAAGGAAGGTGTTGATTTGTAGTGACGTGCACGGCAAAGATGAATACGATGTGATATGATATATTCAGGATCGGGAGTCAAGACCAGAGACCCCAGTGGAATTGAGTATTACATAATATTGAACTACGCAGATTGTCACCCGTAACAAATAGGACAAGAACCTCAAAAAGCGTATATACACATATAATAAGTGAACCGTACGGAGGTAGAATTATTGTCATTTAGGGGATTAGACGAGCACGAGTCTTGTACTCACGAGGAATTAAATTTATATTTAATAAATTTGATTTGATATAACTAAGTTCAACTCAATTAGCACGATGTACTATAAATATTATCTTTTTCCAATCCGCGTTATGGTGGGTGGTTCTTTGGTGGGCGGCCGACGATGATCTTCTCCCATCCATCCATAATATTCATTCACATTGAAGAGTTTTCTTTCGAATAAAGGCAAGGCAGTTTCCTCAATTTACGTATACATACAATACAAATACAATTCAAAGCAAGCATTTTACTTCCTTTTTCTTTATAATAAATAAATTTACAAAGAAGCAGCAAGAATACAAGATCCCATGCTCGCTCGCCCTTCTCTAATACGGTAGTCAGAACCAAGAGTCGATAGACACACCTCACCTATAAACAACCCCACAGAACATGAATATGATAATTAGAAGACCGGAAGAAACATCACCTATTTATTTACTTCGTATCAGTGCTTTGACCGACACTCACTCGCTAAAAGTAAAAAACGCCAGGCCAGCTCCTTGAAAATTTGGACCAATCACATAATGATGATTTGGGCTTGCTCGGGAAAGGAAAACCATGCTATGCTCATTTTTCTGTGTCTCGTCTCACTTCTTTCCACATGCAACTCAGAGATGTGCCCCATCCCCGTGTATGTATAAGCCTAAACATGAATGATTTTTCATTACAGAGTTCAATTAGCAATGAAATGAAATTTCAAAATAAGTTGGTAGCTTGGAGCGATGACGAAACCTGTACTCAATTTTAGACGGAAGGTGAACTCAATCTAGACTCTGAAAACTTTTTTGTCTCCAGGTGTGGAGGTGATTGTGATGGTGGACTGCGTAAACCACCTTCTTTGACACAGCGCTGAGAGGCCAGGTACTCCAGTGCAACAACAATATCACTAATCAGTGGACGAAAATTTGGTTGCTCCTGGAGGCACATGGCAGTTACGGCAACTGCGTGATGCAAACAGCGCAACGGGAAGCGTCCTTGCAGAAGAGGATCAACCATTTGTACAAACTTTCTCCGGTCCTTTAAAAACTGGCGAGACTGGCAGTGGGAAAAATTTGTAAGAACAAAAATAAGTCTTAAAAAAGAAGAAGCTTAGCTGAATACACATAGACATAAAATTCAATGCAAGAATTATCATTGGGGTCCCTAGGACTCATCATATCACGAGCTTGTGCTTTTTTAAGGAAACAGTCTACTTTCTATTTTTCACATTTACCACAATAAAACCAAATATAGGAACTCGAGTCTCAATATACTGTCAGAGAGACGTTTCTAAACGGAAGTGTTTAAATGGAAAACAGTGACGATATATACTCAATGAAGTGGGGAAGGGGAATTTCTTTAGGAGAAAGGAAAAAAGAAAGAACATTTACCCACGAAACCAAGTTTTGCTCCCCTGGTCTCCTACTGACATCTATAGCCCTACGTCCAGTGATCAACTCCAACAAGACCACACCAAAGCTGTAGATATCAGACTTAAGCGTTAATTTGCCACTCATGGCATACTCTGGGGCGCAGTAGCCATATGTTCCCATCACCCTTGTTGAAACATGAGTGTTGTCTCCAACTGGTCCAAGTTTGGCAAGCCCAAAATCTGAGAGTTTTGTGTTGAAGTCATTGTCTAATAAGATATTCGCAGATTTCAGGTCACGATAGATAACAGGAGGGTTTGCTTTACAATGGAGATACTCGAGGCCCCTAGCAGCACCAACAGCAATTTTCATCCGAGTAGACCAACTTAGTGGCTCTTTCTCTGGGTTCAGATCTGAAGAAGGAAAATCGTCTCATTGATCTTGTGAATTAGATTAATAGGAAACAAATTTGGGGATTCCTGTCTGCACAACTTATTCAAACTAATCGTTGTTGTTGTTGTTGTTTTTTTTTTTTTTTTCTTTCTTTTTTTATAATAAAGTTTACATAAAATTGTACTCAAGAAAAGAGAGAGAAGACCTAAGCATATAGAGATTATACGGTAATTCCCCATCAAGAAGTTTCTCCAAATCAGAGGCAAGCAATTTACATTCATACTTTACCATCCGTCAACTCATGCAAAACCTACTTTGGTTCAGAAACATCAAAATTCAAATTAAATCTGAGCAACAAATCAGAATATACTTATTCCCAACGTAAAACAGGACACAAGTATCCTCAACCTCAAATGAAAATATGCTTGCAAGATTATAAACTATTGAGTAAATAGTGAGCATGCAACTTGCATGGTTTTATACGCTCTTAATATTTATTCTTAAAAGCAAATATTACTAAATATTGAAAAGTGGAAAAGGTAAAGACACCTCAGATATTTGAGGTTTAAGCTCAGTATAGCACCCTGCTGCTAGGATCAGAATTTATGTTACATGTTAAGCACTGAACTGGAAAACCACCAAGTCACATTACATCACTGAAGCTGTTATAGCAAAATATCAAAAGGTAAATAACCTCAGTATGCTGAAACAAATATCCTTAAATGGAAACATCTAAACTATAGGGAGATTAGCAGTTACGTAGGATAAAATATGCAGAAACAAAATTCTGAAAGAGAAAAGTTCAGAAACTACAGAAATAAGTCAACAATAAGATTACCAAAAAGATGATCTTCTAGGCTTCCCATGGGCATGTATTCGTAAACCAGGAGCCTTTGATCTCCATCAGTGCAGTAGCCAATCAAGGTAACAAGATTAGAATGGTGTAGGAGGCTCAACATGAGAACCTCCACTATAAATTCCTGAAAACCTTGATGACCATCGTGATTTAATTGTTTAACAGCAACAACCTGTAAATAAAGAAGGAGGCAAAACATATAAAAAATCAGAAAGTTCTACCTCGTCGATTGAGGCATGAAAATTGCCATAATCCTCTCTTACATATATTAAAATTAGCGCATAAAAAAACAGCTGAAAAAGTAATATTATTTTGGCCGTTAATTGCTAGTCTCATCCCATGAATTGAACAACGTGAATAAAACACAGAAATCATACTTGCCTGGCCAGTTTCCAGACGACCCTTGTAAACCCTTCCAAAACCCCCCTCCCCAATCAAATTCACTTCCTTAAAACCCCTGGTTGCAGCTGCAAGTTCACGAAATGTGAAACTACGGGCCCCACTGCTTTTAGGACTGTTACCACTCTTCCCATTTCCTTCTAACGAATCCCCCGTTCTTCCATCCCCTGCACAAATAACAACACACAAAGCACTATAAAGTCCAAATTAGGAAGCCATTAAAAATGGGGTTCGTAGAATCCGAGTTTACTTCCAATATAGGCTTTAAAAATCCTTACCACCATTATTGGCATAGGCCTTCGCCTTCCCGCTGCCTATAACATTCATAATAAACACCAAAATTTAAGGGGAAAAGAAGGGCAATGAAGAAATTCAGTATCAAAATTGGCAAAAATAAAGGAAGAGGAAACACGAAGATAAAGTAGATCGAGTACCATTATCAATTTCAACTTTGCTGACATCCTTTCGGCTCGAACTGATGCAAAAGAAGCAGCTCATCTCCCTACGAGAGAGAATTTGGTATGGAAAAAGCAGCAAGTCTTCGTTTTAAATAATTGAATCACCAAAACAGAGGCAGAAAAACCAGAGGAAAGAAAACAAAAGGCGGAAAAACGAAAAATCTCTAACCCTAGTCAGAGAGAGAGGATTTTCGATGATCTCTCCCTCCGTACAAGGGAGATCACCCAAGCATAATTAAACAGTATGAAAACCCTTTGGATCAAACGCGGTATAATCGTTTCTTTTAAATCTGGCCGAGGCCGAATGAAAATCTAGAATAATATGCTTCGAAATTTGTGGTGTATTTTTGAGGGAGATGAAGTTCATGAAAACGGAAAACAATTTACGCGTGGAACAGAATATGCATGTGTAGATGAGATCGATTGCGTAGACTACTGCTTCAAACTAAAATTGGAAAAACAAGACTAATTTAGCGGCACACTTAGCGGAACAGACTAACTCTAACTCTTTTTTTTTTTTTTTTTCATATTCATCCTCCGGATACAGCCGTGTGTTGTATTTTTTATCTCGAATTATTATTTTATTTATTTAAATTTAAAATATTTATTCATTCCCACTTTGGTTTCATTAATGACTGTGAATGATTGTATTGGTGCAAGTCGCTCTCCATCCTCCTCAGCCTCTACTCTAATCTATTCATTTCCTTCTCTCTACTCTGAATTTAAACGTTGCTGTCCTGTCCCGGCATGTCTCACGGTTTTACGTCTTTGCCCTCGATATCCAGCCGGTTTTACGATCTTGACACTACTTTACCACGACAAGATTTGGATTTCAATTTTCAAGTTTAAACTCGCTGTTCCCTTGCATTGCTCAGGTCGAAAATCTTCAACAACAACCCTGCCCCCATTTTTTATTTTATTCCGCTGCTCTAGTTCTTTATTCCCTACTACGCGACTAACATGATTACTAATTATTAATTATTAATTCCTACCCAAAAAAATAATATTAATATATTAATAAACAAATAATTATTTTTAACAATGCACTGACCCAAAAAAAATGAAGTTTTATCATTTTTAAAATGATTAGTGTAATTTTTTAAATTTTTATAAGAAATAGTTAATGATTCAATTAAATTTATTGAAAATGCAGAGTCCAACAAATATATTTTAAAAAAATGGAGACATGTTTTTATTTCTGAAAATAAAAAATAGGCTGAATTCAATAAATTTTTTTTCAAATAAAAATACATATAAATATTTCTTAAATGAAACAGGCTCTAAAATGAGTTTCAATTGTCAAAAGTAAGAAATTAAAGATGTATTAAAATATTGCGAAAAAATTTGGCTCTAATAAATTTAAATTCTATTAATCAATAACTTACTTACAAAAGCGTATAAAACTTGTGTCGCAGCTTTATTTCTTTGAAAACTTTTATCAAAAAAAAAATAAAATTGCAGGAAGAAATATATATGGATAAGTACAGGATAAGGGGGAAATTGTAGCGTGAGGCGTGGTTAGAGTATGGATGAGGCAGAGCTGAGTTTGCACGCATATATAGGTGGGACAAGACTTGGACAAAGTATGAAAGAAGACAATGACAAAAAGGAGTTTGCGCGTAAAAACCGTCATCGTCAAACAAGTACCTTGTATACAAAAAGGTTTTTTTGTTTGTTGAATAATTTTTTTAATCGATAATAAAATACTACTATTTAAATAATTGGAATTTATATATAATTTTAAAATTGACCAAATTAATTGTCGATGATGATAAAAAATCAAATACATTTTTAAAAGGCTAAGTAATATTAAAAAAAACTTTACAATTATTGTCTCTTTGTTTATTGTGCCATCTATGCATTTTTTTTTTAATTTGCTATATTGTCAGTGCATCCATGATATATTCATCCCATGTTACTTGCCTGGCCATATTCCAAAATTGAGTTTAAAACTTGGATTCTATTCATTTACATGAACATCTTAGATATATGCCAAATGGATGTTACGCATGTGACTGACTACAAGGTGCCCCGCATTACAAGTTTGTTATAACGACATTTTATTAACTTCTAGAATCTTGGGACGAGGATGTCGCTTCGACTCCAATAGCGATCTTTTACAATGACTTATAAGGTTGTCTACAATTTTTTCTTTTTCACATCTCTTTTTTTTTAATATACATATATAATTTTACGTTTATAAATAATTAAAAAATAAATACAATTATCCATCCACAAAAAAGATATACATGTAACCAGCGGAGACCGCACATGTACACCTGTTCATGGGAGTGTGAAAGGTACGCAGACTCTTTTTAATTTTTGATGTATTCCGGAACTTTTTTTGCTTAAATTTTCTTCACTTTTAGGCTTTAGCCCTTTTTTTTTTTTTTTTTCTCTTTTTATTGGTAGGCGTCAGCTTTTTGAAGACAGAACTATATATATTTTCATTTTAATTAATAGATATGCACATTAAGTAATATAACTTTTAATAAGTATTTACATATATGATATGTTTATCATTAGGTATTAAATAATTAGTCATAAAAACATAAACAATCAATGAATCTAGTGATGGCCGAAAAAGAGAAAAGAAACTCACGATAGGCGAAGTCATGAGTGGGCTCTGGTCTTAGAAAGAGGGAAGTGTAGTTGTAGAATGGGCTTTAGACACTGGACCTCCGGCCTGATCCAATAATCCAGAGAACAGCATAGAGAGAGAATTGACGAAGGGAAGAAAGAAAGCACAGAGAAAACACAAATTGGCATATGCCAGGATTTAGGCAGCCAATAGAAAGAGAGCGCAAGGATACCTGACATGGCATTAAATTTAAAATCCCGCCTAAACCCCTGGTTGATTTCATTTCGTGCGCAATTGAATTTCAATTTCCCCTAAAGGCTAAATATCTCCGCCTTAGGGCGTCTGAAACCCTAATCTTACATCATCATATCTTACAACTTCTCCAGCTCCAGCCTCTCCGTCGCTTCTCTCCCTTTTCGAAGCCCTAATTTCAATTCGCCCCGCTGGTATGTATTTCCTTGCAATTTTCTACCTATTTCTTTACGATTTACGCAGCAAAGCTGATCGGATTGTGCAATCAGTGCAGTTTTCGTCATGAAAGGTGGAAAATCCAAGGCCGAATCTAAGAAAGCCGATGCCAAGTAAGTTTTTTTTTTTTCGATTTTGGCCCTACTATGTAATTATTTATTATCGTTTAAGGGATTAAATTTTCTTTTTTGGGGCTTGCATCAGAAGCACTCAGATCTTAGATCTGAGAATTGATAATGGTCACTTTGGTCCTCCTCGGTTTCCTGGTAATGGTTTTGACTATGATAAAATCTCTGGCAGGCTTGCTGTGAATAAGAGAGGTGGCCCCGCCACTAAAGCGGGCAGGAAGATTAGTAAGGGGAAGGCCGCCAAAGACCCCAACAAGCCAAAGAGACCCCCCAGTGCTTTCTTCGTTTTCATGTAATTATATCTTTAACTCTGCAATTGGAATTTCCGATGTGCTCTGTTCTGTTTCCACTGAATATAGTTCTGGTCAAAACTTTTACCACACACACCAAGTTATATAACATTAATTTTTTTTTCTTCTTCTAAGTCTATTTAAGAGCAACTATATCAAATAGGATAGATAGTTGATACTTTTTACTTGTTGGTCCACAAAGCTAAGTATCTTGTATAATCATCGTTCCTGTGTAACTTGTTCGATCGTGACGATTTTTCTAAATATTTTATGATTAAAGGGAGGAATTCCGGAAGCAGTTCAACAAGGAACATCCTGACAACAAATCTGTGTCTGCTGTAAGTCTATTGATATGCTTTTTACTTGTCGGTTTGTGTGATGTTACTGTTATTAAAAAATTTTCATTTAATCTATCATAGGTTGGCAAAGCTGCTGGAGCAAAATGGAAGTCCTTGTCTGATGCTGTATGTCATGTGCTGTTTAAAGGTTCATAAATTGTGTTTTGGTGATATTATTTATTGATGTTGAAGTGAATGCCTCTACTTTTAGGAGAAAGCACCATATGCAGCTAAGGCCGAGAAGCGGAAGGCCGAGTATGAGAAGAGTATGAAAGCATATAACAAGAGACAGGTGCAATTTTATGAATAACTTATTACGTAAGAGGCTTAATATTTCTCAGTGCTTTGAGTAATTCAGGTTATCTCTTTTGATTCGTGTCAGGCTGAAGGTCCCAATGCTGCCGAGGAAGACGAATCTGAGAAATCAATGTCAGAGGTGAATGATGAAGATGAAGGAGACGAAGACGGCAGTGGCGAGGTTTGCTTAAATCTTTAGTGTAGATATGCTCTTTGCTGGCCTCGATGTTTCTGATCTTGTTCATTGATTGGATTTTATGCTGTTGTGCAGGAAGATGATGATGAGTAGGAAATGGACCGAGTATAGCAGCCACTTAGCTCTTCTGAAGATTTGATCATCCTCTGTTGATGGTCTGGTCATTTCATGATAGACATATTTTCTGCTTCCGAAATATATTATGCTGCTCCCTCAGTTAATTTGTTTTGCTCTTTCAGAAAGTCGATGATTAAGGGAGTTTACTTCTATTTGTACTTCTAAATTCAAGTGTTTAGATAAGGGCATTTATCTTTTGTAGAGCTTTTAGTTTGATTTAGTTCTAATGAAATCCGGTTACTTCTGTATCAATATAATCGGCCTTTCGTTCCTCTGCATGTTGTGTTATTGGTTGTATATATTTGATGGATGTTTCTTTTCGTGGGTTAAGTTTCTCGATCTGCTTAGTTTAGATTTTTCCTCTGGTATAAGTCCGGTGATTGATGCTCCCAGTTGTTACGCATTTTCAGCTGTTTTCATCTACATGCTTGTTAACTTTATCGAAAATATCCCTCGAGAGTTGCCATGCGTTCAAGTGTTTTTGTTTTGTCTTCTTTCATTGTATCATTGTTTGTTTATGGTAGATGGGTGTTGGAACGTACTGTTAGGGTGCTACATCAAATTTCATAGTTTTGCATCATTTTATTTATGTTATCAGCACAGTATGAGTAATTGTGGCGATTGGATTCAGTTTTACATTTTATATGGCATTAATCTTTTTTGCAACAATTTTGTCCGTGGACCTTAATCTGGGTAAACCTTACTCGTTCTCTTTAACTTTATAGCTCAGAGTTGGGTACTTAAGTTTTGCTCCCTTATGATATCTGCTGCTTCTTAACGTTAATGCCGCATAGCTCTTGAGCCGTTAAAAACCCTGTCTCTAATGATTTGCATGTAGAGAGATTGATGATCTTAATGTCATTAAGCGTATTAAGCGTTTGTGTTGCCGTTTCTCTCTACGCCAAGTTTGTTTTATTTCTTAGATTTGATTTGATATTACGTATGAAGTGGAAGGAGAGAAGGTTCTATGCCCCTCTGGTACTACTAGCCCGGTATGAAACCGCAGGATCGTGTGCCATTGAATCTTATTGGGAGAATGGATAAAGCTAAAAGTAAGCGGTGCCGTTCGATCATTGCCATTAAATTTGGTCGTCTACACTTGTATCGTAAATCCATAATCAATCTCTAGCAACAATAGAAGCAAACTTAATTCGTGTGTTGAGGGATTCAAGGGCAGCCGAAGCTGAGAGCCTATTCCAACCGCAGCTTTATCTGTGAACTTGCGACTTGACTTGCCTCTGTGAGGTCAATTGATGGAGATAAAACTTGTCTTCCTTGTTTTACTAGATTTTAATTGGTTAATTATTACATAGTTGTAGAATCATAGTATTATTTCAATTGTCCTTAATTTATTGTCATTTAAGGTTTTGATAGAAAAATAATATGGGTGTTATAATTTTATTAAGTTATTTTTAATAATAAATAGTTTCGCAGTTTCTTTTAAGTATTGTTGAAGGTAGAAATGAAAAAAATTGTCTATATTAATGATGCATTAATATTGTGGTTTAAAACTATGTCGGGTAATTTATAGTCTCAAAGCGAATCAAATTGGGACAACAATACGCTTGCCAACATGACTTTTGTTTGTTTCTCTCTATAAGGAAAATTTTCAAATAGTTTTGAACCAGCAACAGAAAATCACAGGATTGTATGAACGTGGACACTGTCTTCGCCGCCAACTTATGCTGTCATGATTTTGCTCATCTTTCACCCCACTTCTATTAAGTAGACAGGCGTTGATTTGATGTCCTTGGATTCTCGGCATAGTTTTCGAAGAAAAGTCGACAAGAAAACCGGGTCATTCTTCTTCTTACTAAACCTGACTCTGTCAACTTCTTTGACTGATTTAAGTTTTCTGGAGTTGGTCCCTGCAACTGCAATTGGCATCTAACGGTTATCGTCTCGTCTCAGCTTGCTCCTCTTCATCTCAACCGTTCATGCTAAGACTAAGGGACAAGGACGGTTGGGATGGAGAGGGGCAGGCTGAGGCGCGACGACAGTCGTTGAATGCCGACTGCTGGGGCTGACTACAGACGCCCAATTGTAAAACATCCAAATTCTTCTTTGACTAGGGTTTTTCTATCTTGATTCTTGTAGAAGCATAGGGTTTCTGATGTTTGATTTTTTACTAAAATTACTATTACTATTTACAAAAATGAGATGTCAAAAAAATTATATTTTATTAAAAATAATTTTAAAGCCTATAATTGTAAATGTATATAATCCCATTCCCCTTTCCCTAATTTGACGTTCTGTCTCGCTTTGGGGTCTCAATTGGGTCCAACTAATCTTATCATTTTTTTGCCCTTTTTCTTTTGGGTGCTATTTAACCCATTTTCTTTTCCTTTTTTGCTTTTCGGTGAGTAGGACCCATATCTACCTAAAGACCACCAAAAAAAAAAAGTTATTTATTGAAGACAGACAATATTCATCTCTTTTTTGCCCTCAACATTTGGGAAGATAATATAAAAAAATTTGAGTGAGTGAATTATGTGTGTATGTTTTGACGTCGTCTTCGCCGCCCTTACTTTTGGTTCCTTCTTGCAAAGTCCAATTTTTTAAAATAATAAATAGGGTACAAGTCTAGAAGGGCGCCATGCTTGACACGAATGAAGACTACGCGCCTTGCGTACGCGTGGGAAAAGAGGTAGGTAATGGATCGTTGATACTAAGTCTAAGGTTGCCATGTCATGTCGCGAGACTCGCGGAATGCAATCACTTTGACGCCAAGCTGCGCCGTTAACGTCGCACACAAAAACAAAGCTATAATGCATACCGGCCGATCCTTGCGAATGTGAATTCATTCATTCATTCTGCTTTCTCTGATTCTAGTCATAAATTGGCAAACGAAGAATTGAAGGAATGGAGTGGCAAATTGAGGAGCAAGAACAGAGCCCAAATGCAAATGGAGGGCTATACGTTAAAGTGATGACCGACGAACAAATGGAGGTGCTGAGGCAACAGATCTCCGTGTACGCCACCATATGTGAGCAGCTCGTCGAGATGCACAAGGCCATCACTGCGCAACAGGACCTTGCAGTAGGTAGGAATGGAATGGATGAATTTATCTTTGTTTTAATTTTGAATAAATTGATTTGATTAATGAATCGATCAGGAGTAGGACTGAGGCTGGGTAACTCCTACTGCGATCCACTGATGGTATCTTGTGGTTCTGGACACAAGATAACTGCGAGGCAGCGTTGGACTCCAACAGCCGTGCAGCTTGAGATACTGGAGCGTATTTTTGAGCAAGGCAATGGGACTCCCAGCAAACAAAAGATCAAAGAGATAACCACTGAGCTGGGGCAACACGGCCACATTTCTGAGACTAATGTCTACAATTGGTTCCAGAACAGAAGAGCTCGTTCAAAACGGAAACAAATAGCTTCCGAGCCCAATATCATTGTAGAGTCAGAACAAGAGTCTGAGTCTCCCAAAGAGAAAAGCCTGTCCTTGGAGAAAAGGGCCAGAGATGCATACTTGCACGGTCCTGACATAGGTCTCATTCCTTTTTCCCCTGCAATATTCATTCAACTTAACTCTTGATTCGCATCGCATGCTAATGATTGGGTTGGCTTAAGTGCAGGATTTGAGCAATTGGCGACGAGTAAGATGGAGTTTGGTGGCTGCTATTTTCAAGGAGAATTACAAGATATGGGTTTGGGTGGTCAAAGCCCCAATTCGCTGATTGCGTTGCTTGATTCCATATAGTTAGTTAGTTAGTTGAATACAACACAAAGATTAGTTGATGATGCTGGGACATTACATTACATTTCTGTGCAAATTAAATGTTTTCATGTGCTGGAACTGGAAACTTATATATTTGTTGTATGATTCTCCCTCTTTGATTGAATAACAAAGATTTCAAGTCTGTAATGTAATGACGTCTACGTGGAGGGGATGACCCAAAACCAAGGTATTGCAAGCAACTTACAGTTCTCTTGTGTTCTTAATTAGGTCTAGAACTAGAAGGATCTACTGCTTCCTCGGTGGTTTGACTTGAGGATAAAAGTTACATACTTCTGATAAGGATCAATCAAAATCAATTTTTTATGGATATGAAATGAAATAATTTTATCCTTTCTTTCAAGGTACTATTATTGTCCTTTCATTCTATTCTTTTAATATATACTAAACAAATAGATGAACTTTCCTACTCTTTTTAATTCTCACTTCATTTCCATTTCCATTTTCTATTTCTATTAAGATTCATTTCACTTAGCCAAACAGCCTAATACTACAAAAATACACTCACCCTACATTTTTTACATTTATCTCACTCAAAAGTTATAAGTAGACATTATTTAATGATAAATTATCTCACTTTTATATTTTCTTGTTAAAACGCTAACAAATATAAAGTAATTTTATTTTTGAAAAAAACAAGTAGATGTGTTCATTGATTTTTTTTTATATAATTTAATTTAATCAACAAAATTTAACATAATTGATAAATAATGAAATTATTTTAAATAATATAGATAAAAATAATTGTATCTAGTGCAGTGATTTCTTTATCTCGTGTCTCTAATATAATACCTCTTGTGCAAATTAAAAATATATTTTTTAAAAAAAAAAAAAATTTCTCCTGAATGTAAACAAGAACAGTCAAAATAACAAGCCAAATCCATACACAAGCCCAAGAAGTTGTTCTTCGGCAATTATATTTTTATGAAAAGAAAGCGTAGACGTAATAATATCATTGTAGAAAAGGAACCTATATAGCAAGTGAAATGTAAAAAAGACAAAAAAGTTTAGAGATGATTATTATTTAGACTAACTAGAGATTTTAATTTACTCCTCTCAAAAAATATTTAACTTACTTATGCATATTAATTTTATTTTAAACATTATTTATTTGAATAATAAATTACTAATAACTTTCACCAAAAATAAACTAGTAATGTTACTTAATTACATTTCGATAAAAAAATAGAGATAAATAGCAGATAAATATTAAAAAGTTTGTGTCTTATGTTAAAAAATAAAACATATTTTTTAATTTTAAAGAATAATTAATAATAATTTTTTAAACAATATTTTTATTTAAAATTTTATTTTGATGATTTTTTTTATTAATTTAAGAGATAAAATATTAAATATGACGGTATTAATCACTTAATTATATTATTGGAAAGATATAAAGAAAGTAATATTTTTTTTTTTATAATTTTGAAGAATTGGAATATAAAAAAAAAAAAAAGAGATAAAAAATAGTGAAGTATTTCACTAGTATACACGCTTCTCTTTCCTTCATCATTCATTCTCCAACTTAAAATTGCTGTTGAGGCACGCAGCTTCTGTTGTTGCGGTTGTGGGGAAGGGGCATGACAAACCAAATCTGAAGCAAAATTGCCACTAAAGGAAAGAAAATCTGCGAATTCACAACGTAACATCTGAAAGTATTTTTCCGGTTCTAAAAGCCAACGAACCATTCGTCAACTCCTCTCGCAGCAAATCCATACCCATCCTTTACTCATTTGGTCGACTACGTACTGGAGGGTTTCTTGTTTTGGGCAAATTGCTTCATATTTGTACTTTCGTGGGATTCTGAATTCTAAATTGTTTGGTTCTGGTGCGATCTAATCTGAGCAGCTAAATAATACACTTGTCGGAGATATATTATAGAATGGCGGGGCCGAATATGGATCAGTTCGAAGGTTATTTCAGGAGAGCAGATTTTGATGGGGATGGCAGAATAAGTGGAGCTGAAGCTGTCGCTTTCTTTCAGGGATCCAATTTGCCTAAGAACGTTCTTGCCCAGGTTACTTTCTAACTTGCGAATTATTTTTGGCATCAGTTTTATTTATTGCCCTTTTACTAGTTATAGAATTAGCATCGTGGATTCGTTTTTGTTAAAATATTGTAGACTCATGTTTCTCAACATGACAAAGGCTGAAACTACATCTGGTCTGAATTATCGAACTGTGTATAGTAGAGATGCCGTCTCGCCTTTTGGAATACCGTTGAAGTTGAAATAGTCATATCCTCGGATAAGTTGATGAAGGTGGATTTTTAAATTCCAACTGATCTTTTTTCATGTCGATCATGATTGTTCAAACAACCAGGCAAAAGGAGAAGGATGGCTGGCCATCATGATTGAGACTGGCTAGTTTGTTGTTAGGCGGGAGTAGTCTTTTATTTTTTTGTATCAATACGAGCTTTAAGAGTTCATTACTATTTAGGTTGGTTGTCTGAGCATAGGCACTCAGTTGCTGCTTGATACAATTGGAACTGAATGTATCAGGAATGTCAATGTTCAGATCCTTAGTTACTGTCTCCAACTTTATTTGTTCGCTTTTGAAGGTTGTATCCTGTATCTGGCTGGATGGTTGAAAGCGATTTCAACTATGCCACAGAAGGCAGGACATTTTGTCTTTCTCATTCTGTTCACAGACTTTCCTGTATTTCATATTGGACAGTTGGATGAATCTATAAATTTGATTAAGCATGATGCTTTTTTTCCCCCATCCTTTTGTTAGCATACTGCTTCTCGGTTTGGTTAATTCCTTTTCAAAATTTTGTTATACGAGCTACAGATATGGATGCATGCTGATCAGGCCAAAACTGGTTTCCTTGGGCGGGCAGAGTTTTATAATGCTCTCAAATTAGTAACCGTGGCACAGAGTAAGAGAGATTTAACACCTGATATAGTGAAGGCAGCATTATATGGTCCAGCTGCAGCTAAGATCCCTGCACCAAAGATTAATCTTGCTGCTATAGCTCCATCACAACCTAACCCTGTGGCTACTGCTTCTGCTCCATTGGTGGGTGCAACTGCACCAACATCATCTCAAACTTTTCCTTATAGAGGACAGGGATTGTCAGGTTCAATTGTCAACCAGATTCCTTCCCAGCAAAATCTGACCATGAGACCACCTCAACCTGTTGCAAGTAGTGCTTCCCGTCCACTACAGGATATTGCTGGTCCAGATCTTTCTAGAGGGGTTAACATGGCAGGTCACAATATGTCAAACTCAAGCCTATCAAATGAATGGAATAGTGGAAGGACTCGTTCAGTTCCTCCTATGTCTGGAGGTATACCTCCAACAGTGCCCTCATCCACGTCAACATCTCAAGCTCCATTCTCAGTGATGTCCCAACCAACAACTATGAACACTAAAGCATTATCTGGAAATGGATTCCCTTCCAATTCAGGCTTTGGCAATGATGTATACTCTACTGCCTCATCTACACCAAAACAAGAACCTACTGGGCAGCATTATTCTGCTAGCAGCCCACCTGCATCTTCAGTCATAGTTCCAATTTCCAGTGGTGTCCAACCTGCTAATAAGCACAGTGCCCTTGATTCATTACAGAATGCTTTCGCAATGCAGCCACTAAGCAGTCAGCTTCAGAGGCCACAGTCACCATCAAACCCTAACCAACAGATTTTGACACCGGCTTCTTCTTCATTTCCATCATCTGGGATATCAATTGTACCTGGAAATAGTAGCTCTGATAGTTCACAGCCTCCTTGGCCAAAAATGAAACCATCTGATGTGCAGAAGTATACAAAGGTGTTTATCGAGGTAGACACTGATAGGGATGGAAAGATCACTGGCGAGCAGGCTCGAAGTCTATTTTTAAGTTGGAGATTACCAATAGGTAAATATTTTTATCCCTCCAAGTTTCCAACTGTTAAATGCACTGTTTATGGATTTTGGTAAAGTGATGAGTTAACTGATCCTTTTACTGTGTTACAAGTAATGGGTGGTACTGTAATTTGCTAGATGACGGGTAATTACACGTTGGATCAAGTCCATATTATAGAAATAAATTACTTTTATGAAGCAAAAGAACTGTCAATTCTGAACCCTCATGTTTCATCTTAGATGAATGCTGTATTTTTCTAGCTTTGGCATGAATTGGGAATAATGAGCATCTATAATTTATGGTGTTCCTCAAACTATACACCCAACATTAGTTAGTTGAAATCTTGGTATTGTTGATTAAGTTCCCAACTTCTGGCTAATAGATACTAAATGCGCTCACAGGAGCTTGTTATACCATTAAGATAATGGTGTTAGTGTGTTTAATTGCTTATTACCCCCCTCCCCCCCTTTCTGGATATTTTTAGGTACCCGTCTGTTTTCTGCCTATTGGAACTTTTTGGAACATATTTCTGGGAGACTTCATATTATTTCTCCAATCACAACTGCCTAATAATATCTTTCTGGCCTTTCTGCAGAGGTCTTAAAGAAGGTGTGGGACTTATCTGATCAGGATAATGACAGCATGCTTTCTTTTAAGGAGTTTTGCTTTGCTCTCTATTTGATGGAGCGGTACAGGGAAGGTCATGCTCTTCCACCTTCTCTTCCAGGTAATGTTATGTTTGATGAGACACTGCTGTCCATGACAGGTCATCCAAAAATTATGCAAGGAAATGCATCTTGGGGTGTAGGTCCAGGTGATTTTTCACAATACTTTTGGCATTTTACAATTTCTTCTCCTTTTTTCTCATATAGTGTCTCTTGATGAAATTTTTGCTCTTCATTTGTAATTAGGTTTTCAGCAACAACCAGTGATACCAGGTGCCCGGCCAGTGGCACCTGTAGCTGGTTTGAGGCCACCAGCACAAGGAACTTCTCCCCGGCCTGATGGTACTATGCCACCCAGTCATCCAAAGTCAGGAGCACCTTTGTTGGAGGATTCCTTTTTGAATAAAACTGATAATGGTGAACAGAATATATTAAAATCAAAGTCTCAGGAGGCAACAACTGCTGGGGAAAAGGTATTTGCTTTTCCTTTGTTCCCCTCTCATTGTTTTATGGATCAAACTTGATGTTAAAACGTGCATTATTACTAAAAAAAAATTATAACAAAACATTCTGAGATTCAACTTAGGATTTGTATCCTTTATAGAAAATGGTAATCTAAATATTTTAGTTAGAAATAGTTTTAAAGATTATGTCTTTGAATGAAAACATATTATCTTTCTTATTAAAAGGATAAATTTTTTTGCTGTCATAGGCTGAGGAAACAGAGAATGTGATCTTGGATTCAAAAGAAAAGATTGAGTTCTACCGCAACAAAATGCAGGAACTAGTGAGTAGCTTATATCTTGTTCCCATCTTTTATTTTGATTTTTGACATATTTAAGGTTTAATTGCTTCCCACGTTTATGCACACACACACACATATTTTGATACTTAAAACCTTTTGATGACTTTTGTCCTTTTTTTTTTTTTAATGTGTTTTTGGTTACTCTTCAACCAGGTTCTGTATAAAAGTAGATGTGATAATCGACTAAATGAGATTACAGAAAGGGCATCTGCAGACAAACGCGAGGTATGTTATTTTTCCTGAAGATATGATAGAAGTTTAAGATGTGAATAGACTTGGGTTCTCAATTGATGGTAGCTTGCAGGCAGAGTCACTGGCCAAAAAATATGAAGAGAAGTACAAACAGGTAGCAGAGATAGCTTCCAAATTGTCTATTGAAGAGGCTAAATTTCGTGATATACAGGTAATAAGAAACTCTTGATTCTTATGTGTTGAATAGATCTTTGTAATGGTTGAGGGAGCTATTGACATATTTAGATACAGTATTTTATACGTAGGAAACATTTTCTGGTTCTGAGAGGTGTTTGTATGTGTGCCTCCCATTATGTTGATAAGCTTTGGATCATGTTAAGGAGAAAGGATTCTTACTTCTCAATCTCTTCAGAGTCTCCTCCTTTTCTTTGTAAATATATGTGATATGAGTATTCATGTTGGGTGAAGAACTTAATATGTCATCCTTATTTTTTTTTTAACTTGGTACTTAAAATGCAGTAAATCAAATGAAATCACATAGAACTTGATTTGGAGAAAATGTGTGTTACACAAGCTGCCTTTCTCTTACAGCTGAAATTTAGGATGCAGCCTTATCACAAACTTCAATCTTCGACCAAAATATGGGCCTTTTCTTTTTCTTCCCAATTTCCCTCAGAAGTTCATAGATTATCAGTTGTTGATGATTTAACTGGGTATTAGGAGTTATTTTTATTTTGGGAATCAACCCAAGATAAATGGTCCTTTTGTATTCTATCAAATAACTTGGTTATTTTTTCACTCCTGCTGTGTGTTTTTCCCCCTTCTCCTTACATTTCAAACTTCAGTGCGTCATTTATGCATTAGTTAGTACATCTATAGGAAAGAAAGATGGAGTTGCAGCAGGCTATTGTCAAAATGGAACAAGGAGGCAGTACAGATGGTATTCTTCAGGTGAATAGAACCACTGAAATAAGATGTACATTTAATGTTGTCTGTTACTAATTTTTGCTACCTCATTAGGTCCGTGCTGATCGTATACAGTCAAATGTTGAGGAGTTATTAAGGGCTTTAGCTGAACGGTGCAAGAAACACAGCATAGATGTCAAGTCAATTACAATGGTTGAGCTTCCGATTGGTAACTAAAATCTCTTCTCTCTATATCACTAGTGGCTTAATGTTAAATTAATGTGGTTTAATTCCATTTTCTCTTCATGTGATATGCGAATTTTTTTTTCTTGTTCCCTATGTTATTTCATGTTAATCAAGCTGTACGAGCCTCACCACATTCTCCCCCCCCCCCCCCCCCCCCCCCCCCACAAAAAAAAAAAAAAAGAAATTAGTGTATGCCTCTTTTAACATCCAATTTTTCTTAATGGATTTGTGCTAATATTAAAAGAGTTGCTTATCAACTGAGTGCTAAACTATTTACATTTTTAATTTTTACCTCTACTTATGATTAGTAAAATTGAATTGCTTTTTGAGAAAAAAAACTCTTTTTTCCGTGGTGCTGTTTATATACACTACAATATTGGCCTTGCACCCTCTTCTTGGATTGTGGAATCAGGAGGGTGTCTTACATAGATTACTTTATGAAGCTGGACATTGCTATATTTGAGTGTTTTCTTTGTTTCTAACTAAAATTGGGATCATGCATGATTGGGAATTATAAGGTTGGCAACCTGGAATTCCTGAGGGAGCAGCTGATTGGGATGAAGATTGGGATAAATTTGAAGATGAAGGTACGCCTTATTCCTACAAGCCAGGATTCTTTATGTTCACTTTTTCCATGAAGTAATTTCCTTCAACTACTTACTACCAGGATTTGTCAATGATCTCACTGTTGATGTTAAAAATGTCTCATCAAAGCCAAAAGCCACATTTGTTGAACAACATTTGACTGATGATAATTCAAACCATGGCTCATCAATGAATACAAATGGAAAACAAGAAAATTCTGTAAGTAGTGGTGATTACACCCCTGATGGTGAATCTGCTCACACACACAGCGAAGATGACTTAAGAAGAAGCCCTCATGATAGTCCGGCTGGAAGAACAGCTGTAGATAGCCCCTCTCAGGAATTTTCCAATGTTCATTTTGGAAAAAGTTCTGAAACAGATGCTGAAATACACAGGTAATTCTTTTTCTCTATTTTGGTTTTGGTGGGGCTTTCGCGGAGAGGATATGAATGATTTTTTTTTTCTCTCACTGCCAAATGTCAGTTAGTAGTTGATTTGTGTATTTTGGCATCATTTTTTTCTTTTTTGGGGGGCCGGGGAGGGGGGGTGTTCTCTCTTTATCCGTGCTTAGCTCTATCTGTAGTGCATTTGATAACTTGATAACTGTGATGTTATTAATCTCTGCCAACAGAAGTTTTGATGAATCATCGTGGGGTGCCTTTGACAATAATGATGATGTGGACTCAGTCTGGGGTTTTAACGGTGTTAATACCAAGGTAATTCCCATATACTTGGCCGTTCTTTAATTTGGCTTCTGAACAACGATAGTCAAATTTAATCTAGCACTAGTACAAGTTTGATACTCGATCTATGTTATTAGACCCTAACTTTGATAAGCAGAAAAATTTCTTTTATCGAATACAAAGAATAAATATTTGCTTAGAATTTCATGATACGAATATAACGCTGTCGTATCCGGAATCTGTGTGACAATAATTAATGTATGGCTGATAGATTTTTGATACTTGGCTCTATACTGTAGGACTCTGATCTGGAGAGGCCGAGAGATATCTTTAAATCTGGTGATTTTGGTATTAACCCAGTTAAAACGGGATCTACACATACAGATGGCACGTTTCAGACTAAAAGCCCATTCACCTTCGATGATTCGGTGCCTGGGACTCCGCTTTCAAAGTTTGGAAACTCTCCAAGGTATAGTGAGGCAGGGGATCACTTCTTTGATAACATGTCAAGGTTTGATTCATTCAGCAAGCATGACAGTGGATATTCTCCCCAACCTGAGAGGCTTATGAGATTTGACTCCGTTAGTAGCAACAGAGACTTTGGCTACAACCATGAGAAATTGACAAGGTTTGATTCCATGAGTAGCAGCAAAGATTTTGGCTATAGTCGTGAAATGCTCTCAAGGTTTGATTCCATAAATAGCAGCAAAGATTTTGGTTATGGTCGTGAGAAGCACACAAGGTTTGACTCGATAAGTAGCAGCAAGGATTTCGGCCACAGCGGTGGATTCTCTTTTGACGACTCCGATCCATTTGGCTCTTCTGGCCCGTTTAAGGTCTCTTCAGATGGTCAGTCTCCAAAGAAAGGTTCTGATAATTGGAGTGCATTCTAGCATTTTATTTTAATCAAAAACTTAATTCCTTGTTTTTCTATCCTTCACATTCGCGATAGCTAATTTGTTTGTGTATAGCAAGAGGAGTGGCCCAGACGGTTGAGGTTGAATGGTGTGGGGTACGGCGCTGATGTATTAGTTCAAAGAAAATTTTAATTTTGATATTATTTTTCTGTTATTGTTTTGGCCATGGGGGAGATGAATTTGATCTACTGTCGTTGTGTTGTGTATGTATAATGATAATGATGCTCCTACGTTGAAGCAATTTCTTTGTTATTCGAATTATTTTGCCATATTTAATTAATGTTGCTTGAGAAAACCAAATATATAATATGTACGGCCAAGACATGAGGGAGTGAAGGTTTTTATTTTATTACCTTTTCATCCATTTTTATTTCTCTACTCTTGATTGATGATAGATACAGCAAAGATGACCGACCGATATTCTCATAAACAGATGAGTAAAATGAAATCAAATTAAACATTCTAAAGACAATGTTTGGCTCTTCAAACACAGTATGTTTCATCCAGGCAACAACCCTAACAAAACATCATCATATCATCGTCTTGTGTTTTTTCGTCTTTTCCTATCAAAATTATGCAATTGCTTTTCTATTTAATAAGTATAATCTTTAAAATTAATAAAGGATGATTTTCGACACTTCTGGCATTGATTAGCCAAGCTGGATTTTGAAAGAGTGGTGGGGTCAGCGGCGGGTGTGGTGGGTCCACTCAGTCACCTTCTCTCTACATCTACTACTCGACTCGCGTTGAGTCAACCTTACCTTGTCTCTGTTTCTCAGTTGGGACTTGCCTTCCCCTTCCTAATTTGCTTGTTTTGAGTGCTCTGCTCCATCGTCCTCGCAATTGAATTTACACATCTCTTCTTACCTTTCCTCCTTCTCATGTCTTCCAAATACCATATATGTAATTGTAGTCTAATCAACTTTGGCGGAGGAATTCATTGACACAGAGTCAGAGAGGCTTCTTGTAATTGTCAAAGTAGAAACTAGGGTTTTCGTTTACAGCTATTTCCTATCAACTTGGATAAAGGTACGTTTCTTCTTCATCACCTAACTAACTCCCTTGTTTTTGCTTGATAATTCTCTATACCTCTTGTTTAATTTGAGCTCAATTATGCAAGCATAGCTCGTAATACTCTTCTCTACACCTTTCTGAACGCACGATATATTCCAAAGCCTGGAGATCTTCGTAACTTGATTCTTAATTATAAATACTGGACGACTATAACTTTTTTAATTTTTTTGGATGAATTAATAAATAGACAGCAACGATCTGAGAGGTTTTGACTTGCTTTGCTTCACAACTTAAGTATTTGAGAATTCATCTTTTGCAGATATTGTTTGTTAACCAAAGCATGAATTTGATTACATCAAACTTTCTTGACTCTTTCATTAGAGCATTAGTCTTGAACTACGATTCATTTAAGTTTTGCCGATTATCTTAATGCCGTATTGTTTGTGACAACAGGTGACGGGATAAGATAAGATGGCTTCAAGCTGGGATGCAAGTAATGATCCTGGCAGCCAGTCAGATGAGAGCTATCATTTTGAGAGGTTTCACATTGAGCCTATTTATGATTCCTTCGTATGTCCTCTAACAAAGCAAGTTATGCGCGACCCTGTTACGTTAGAAAATGGGCAGACTTTCGAACGTGAAGCAATTGAAAAGTGGTTCAAGGAATGCAAGGAGAGTGGACGCAAACCCGTTTGCCCTTTGACATTAAAAGAATTAAGAAGCACCGAACTGAATCCCAGTATAGCGTTGCGTAACACCATTGAAGAGTGGACTGCCAGGAATGAAGCTGCACAGCTGGACATGGCTCAGCGATCATTAAATATAGGGAGTCCGGAAAATGAAACTCTGCAGGCTTTACGGTACGTCCAACACATCTGCCAAAGAGGTCAGTCCAACAAGCGTGTTGTTCGTAATGCTGGTCTTATACCTATGATTGTTGACATGTTGAAGAGCAGCAGCCGAAAGGTTCGTTCTAGAGCTTTGGAAACCCTTAGAACTGTGGTGGAGGAAGATGATGAGAATAAGGTTGTCGCAGGTTTGCTTTTTTTTTTTTTTTTTTGTGGTTTCTAGATTGATTGATATGTTCAGCATGTATTCCGTTGGAGCTGCTTGTTAATAGTTTCTCTTTGCTCCCAAGGAAATTTTGGCTGAGGGGGATATTGTGCGCACTATAGTGAAGTTCCTTTCCCATGAACTTTCTAAAGAAAGAGAGGAAGCTGTCTCTTTGCTTTATGAACTCTCAAAATCTGAAACCCTGTGTGAGAAGATTGGTTCAATCAATGGAGCTATTCTTATATTAGTTGGAATGACAAGCAGCAAATCGGAAGACCTCTCCACTGTTGAAAAGGCTGACAAAACACTGGAGAATCTGGAGAAGTGTGAGAATAATGTACGGCAGATGGCTGAAAATGGTAGACTGCAGGCTCTTCTGAACCAGCTTCTTGAAGGTGCTTATACTCCTTCTGAATTTGTCTCAAACTGTGCCCCTCCTCCTAGACTAATTTATGGACCATTTGGTGAATTCTCACATAAGCGTAGTTCCGCTTGCTGGGCCGTCAGATGTTGTTTTGAAAATAGCTTGCATGAATTTTCCTTCTTATCTAGTCTGACAATTCCAGTGATCATGTGAAATGAGCAACATAATTTTTCTAAAAAAAAATTCGAAGAAATTTCGTATTGAAGATTGACAATGATAATCTGTGTACTTATCTTTAAGTTCTTCTTTTATGACTCTTCAATTTGTCTTCTCTTTTTTTCTTTGTTGTCGTTGAGGGGAAAGATAGAAGAGGGGGGGGGGGGGGGGGGGGGGGGTGTTTTGTTGTTGAAGTTGAAGTGTACGCAGTTGTGGTAAGAATTATTGATATTTGGTCTCCTTTTCCTGTGGAGTATGCTGATTTTCCAGCGGTAACTGATGACTGGAGAAAGACCACAAATTTTATGAATGGAATCTCAAGAAAATTATAGAGAATTTAATCCTAAATAACTTGTATTGTGGAGGAAAATTAAATCGTTTTGTATTTTAAGTAATTTATTTGCATTATTGATCTTAAGTACTTGGGAGTAAGACTTCTCGATTTTTCTGCGTATATTCATATTCTTTAACATCAATCGATTATCTTCCTTTTGGAATGTGTGCAGGTCCACCAGAAATCAAACTGTCCATGGCTGGATACCTAGGTGAGCTGGCTTTGAACAATGATGTAAAAGTCCTTGTTGCTAGAACTGTCGGTTCATCTCTGATCGATATCATGAAAAGTGGTAATTTGCAGTCAAGAGAAGCTGCTCTGAAAGCTCTAAATCAGATATCATCATGTGAATCTAGTGCTAAGGTTTTGATAGAGGCTGGAATACTTTCCCCGCTTGTCAAGGACCTTTTTGCAGTGGGTCCTAATCCCCTTCCCATGAGACTGAAAGAGGTCTCTGCCACAATCCTTGCCAATCTTGTCTACTCAGGAGTTGACTTTGATTCCATTCCAGTTGGACCTGATCACCAAACTCTGGTTTCAGAGGACATAGTTCATAATTTACTCCATCTCATTAGCAACACTGGTCCAGCTATTGAGTGCAAACTTCTCCAAGTTCTTGTTGGACTTACAAGTTCTCAAACTACTGTTCCAAGTGTTGTTGCTGCTATCAAAAGCTCTGGTGCCACTATCAGTCTGGTTCAATTCATTGAGGCTCCACAGAAAGATCTGCGCGTAGCTTCCATAAAACTTCTTCAGAATCTGTCCCCACACATGGATCAGGAACTAGCAGATGCACTGCGCGGTTCAGTTGGACAGCTTGGTAGTCTAATTAAAGTCATATCTGAAAGTGTAGGAATCACTGAAGAACAAGCAGCAGCTGTTGGCCTTCTAGCTGATCTACCTGAGAGGGATTTGGGCCTCACAAGACAGATGCTAGATGAAGGTGCCTTTCAGCTGGTCATCTCCAGAGTTATTAGTATCAGGCAGGGGGAGATCAGAGGCAACCGCTTTGTGACACCATTTCATGAAGGGCTAGTGAAAATTCTTGCAAGAGTTACCTATGCCTTGACTGATGAACCTGGTGCCATTGCATTCTGTCGTGAGAACAGTCTTGCTGCACTCTTTATCGAATTGCTTCAGTCCAATGGACTGGATAATATACAGATGGTTTCTGCGAGAGCTTTGGAGAATTTATCACAAGAATCTAAAAATTTAACAACATTGCCTGAGGTGTCATCGCCGGGTCTTTGCGCTTCAATTTTCCCGTGCTTGAGTAAACAACCTGTTATAACAGGGTTATGTAAGGTCCATCGAGGAATATGTTCATTAAGAGAAACGTTTTGCCTCTTGGAAGGGCAGGCAGTGAGTAAGTTGGTAGCGCTACTAGACCATGCAAATGTGAATGTGGTTGAGGCAGCACTTGCAGCCTTATGTACTGTGTTAGATGATGGAGTCGATATTGGGCAGGGGGTAATGGTGTTGTGTGACGCAGAGGGAATCAAGCCTATACTTGACGTGTTACTTGAGAAACGGTCAGACAATCTGAGAAGAAGAGCAGTTTGGGCAGTTGAGAGACTATTGCGCACTGAGGATATAGCCTATGAAGTTTCCGGAGATCAAAATGTGAGCACTGCACTCGTCGACGCCTTCCAGCATGGCGACTATCGAACTCGCCAGATTGCCGAGCGTGCTCTCAAGCACGTTGATAAGATACCAAACTTTTCAGGCATCTTTCCCAACATGGGATAGGTTGATAGTTCAAGTTGCACACCAAATATCCTATCCAAAGCTGTTCATTTGTACATCATGATTGTCACTATTTTGCATTCCCATTCCGTGACATAAGTTATTTGTTGAAGAAATATATGCTCTTCCATTATATCTTTATGCACACTTCAAAATTATATTATTTTATGCATTATGAACTCTAATTTAAATCTTACAGAATGAGTAAATTTAATTAAAAATTGCAAGGTACGTGAGAACTGGTTAGATAGATGCCAAGTCAGGAAAATATTCAACTTTATGATTGATTGGTGTCAAACGAATCAAATATGAAGGTACATGAGAAACCTGAAAACTTAATAAAAGAAAAATAAGCAGAAGAACAGCCCCGCGTATAACTGACTAGCTAACTACACGCAGAAAATAAAATAAAATAGAATAAAAGAAGGACTTACATTACAGGCCATATCATATCCCGAAATAACCTTAGCAAAGCAAAGAACTGATATTCATTCACACAAGTGCGTAATGCAAAGAAGGGACTTCAAAGGTGTACAACTGCCATTGATTTGGTCAAGCATGAAGAAGCATCCAGTTCATGATTTCTTGAAATATGGCTCCACTTAGACATATCAGACACATTGCATACTGTGAAGAAATTCAGCACCTGACCAAATATTTTGAACATTTCTACCCCAAAAATAAGGTTTCTGTCTGCCACGAAAACTGCATTCCAGTCCATTGGAGCATCAGGATGCACTGAGACTTGGGTCCAATTAAGACACATGAGATCTAACTCCCATAATTTTCGAACAGCCTTGTTTCGCCGCCCAATTTGACCATCCCCTTCACACCATGACACTGAAAGCATGAAAAGACGGCCATTAGAAGATACAAGTTTAGGGTAGTATTCATGTACGCGAGGTGGGAATGGAGTTGTTTGAATTGAAATCCAAAAACCTCGTTCTATGTCATATGCTGCAAGTTTGTCGGTTTCAGAGTAAACATAAAACATCCTGCCACAAACAACCCCAGAACAAGCAACCCCAAAATCTAAAGGTAATCTCTGGATTTCAGTCCATTTATTTGACACGGAATCATAAATTTCTCCAGAATCCAGAGGCTCATCCCACGGTCCAACACCTCCAACAGCTATCAAGACAAATCTTTTACTACATTTTGAGGTTGACTGATCACTTTTTTGTTTAGTGAACTTGTATGACTTTCGACTGGGTAAAGATGAAGCCTCATTCTCATTGAAAGCAGATCTGCACTGACGTCTCACTGAAAGCTTATGAGGATCCTCATAGACATCAGAAACGCCACCAATCCTTGTTCTGGGGAAACGTCTATCCTGCCGGCTTTGATGACCATGACTCGTTGAATAATCTAGACTGACTTCAGAAACTCCAAGTATAGGAATTGATCTAGCGTATTTCATAGATGATATTTTACGCCAAGATCTTGTCAAGGGACTAAACATCAGCACCCCTTTGTGTGTCTTAAATGAGTTTCTATCCACCTTTCCGAAGTTAGTCAAGCTAGAACATCCTCCAACAATGAATATATCATCCTGCATACTTGCAACAGAGAACATGAACCTTCCTTGGAGCAAATTAGCATCTATTTTATGCCATTGATTAAGAGAAACATCCAATGCATGAATCTCACCAGAGCAGAAGCCATCTTTAACAGCACCAAACAGAAATAACCATGGATATGAACCTTCCCGTCTCATTTGAAGGAATCTAGGAGTGGTAGTCAAGAACTTCCATTTCTTACACACAAGGCGAGCATTCATGAGACTCGTCAAGGGGAGCCGTACCAAGCACATTTCAAGAATGTCATCTGGAAGAAAGATATGCATTCTACTGTTCCTTACTGATTCTTCAAGTTCAGAATCCTTTCTGTTGTGTTTTCTCCAGAACCTTTCCTTCATCCCATATGGGAAGCAATCTACAGTAGTTTCTTCAGGACCACAAATTGGTTTATATCCCTTGCTTTCTTCACTGGCACTGGACCTCCTTCTACTGCTTGAATCCCCAAATTCATCACTAGTGTCAGCACCTACCTTGCAGCCCCCACCTCTACTGTACAGAGTTAGGCATCTCAAAGAAAGTCCCTTTGCAGTGTTATCTTCTTCCCCTCGACCTTTATTATTCTTTTTCCTCAACTTCTGACTGACGCTCCTCACAAGTCGCTTTGATACGCTCAAACCCTCAAAATCTTGACAAATTGATTCGTCTCCCCCCAAACTATCAGAAAGCATTATGCTCACTAGTTTTGCATAAGCTCCATTGTTATCTTGTAATTTGCATTTAGATTTATCCACAAACTCACCTTCTAGGATTCATCTAAAGAAACAAAACACAATAAATTAGATTTGAGCATAATCAAAGAATAGAAACATAGCATGAAGCTGGCATTCAAGAAGACCAGCAAAGAGCATTGCGCCTGAACCGATTGCCATATAATTTATCCACAGCGTATCCATTCCTAACCTCGATAGCCAAACAGGGAAAAGAAAAACTTGGAGCAAAGTTTCGAAGAATTATTGAGGCGAAAAGGAGTGAGGGCAAAAAGTAGAATTTTCCTCACAATAGTGATAACTGAATCCAGATCCTGAACGAATCGAATATCAAAATGAAAAGAGAAGAATAAAACACCCAAGGAAAGGTCTGGAGAGGAACTGACAAATCGGAGAAGAAATTCCGGTGAAACATGCAAATAATAAGTGGGCAGCATATAAATTTCTGGTTTCACTGCTCAGATGGGAATCTAAAAACAGAAGCACCCATCACAGGTTTAGAGTGCACGAACGATAAGTGCTTTTACAGGGATCTGTAAATAGTGAGCAAAGCCGAATGCATTGCAATTTGCAACGTAACCCGCAACAGAAAGAGAAAAACTTACATTGCACATCAGATGATGATTCTGAAACAAAGCGATGATATTGATACGTCAAGAATAACGGAGAGAGAGATTTGTTGGTAAGAAAAAAAAAAGCAAATTTGTGCGTCTGATTGGTCGGGAATGGAATTTCAATTTAGGAAAGCGAATCAACCGGAGCACTGATTAAAAAGCAAAGCAACCCATCCATCTATCAGCTTCGGGCTTCGGCTCCTTCCTTCCTTCCTGCTTTCCCATTCTTTATTCTATTTTTTTTTTCTTTTTTCTTTTTGGCAGCATTATTAAATTAATACAGTCTATTTGTTTATTTATTTTGTTATTACATTACATTCTACCAAATTTATAACGTGGTTGGCTTCACGGATACGAAATGAAATCACCAATCACCAACTAAATTGAGAAAGTTTTACTTTCCATTATAGGAGTAATTATAATTATAAAGAAGACGAAAAAAAAAAACTTAATAATAATGGGCAACTCGTTTACTCACCGAATGTAAAATTTACCGTGGATTGTTGTACGGTACGGAGAAGAGGATGATTATTGTAATTTGTGAGAAGCGAAATCTCAAATTTAATTCGATGATATGAATAATTTTAATTGCAATTATATTATAATTATGAATGAATGAGGGTTCCGAGCTAGACTAGGCTTCGATTCACACAATGTAAATAATCTCCACTACTCGGCATTCGCTTCGTTTCCAAAACCCTAATTGGGCTCTCTTGGATCTTTTTAATGATAAGATTGAGCCCAAATCAAGTCGAAAGAAGCCTTATAAAACCCTCTGTCCTGGAACTAGATCTTGGATCCATTCCAGGTCAGTGTGAGGAGAAGAAGAAGAAGATGGCTGCCTCCATCTCCACGGCATGTCTCCTTATGCTCATCATATTCCTCAAAATCTTTTCAGTAATTAATGCCATCGATGACAAATGTGCAGCTTGTAAAGCGGTGGCGGTAACCTTATTTCCTTTTACGGCTTTTCCATTTCTCTGTCTTACCAAAACATGATCGCTGTTCGCTCCTCTTGTCTTGTCTTTTGATTTGATTTTATAATGCCTTGCCTGGTTAAATTTAATATCGGCCATCGCATTTAGATCATATATTATATTCAAGCTGAAGCTATAGCTCTGTCCAATATAGAATAGCTTTATAACATCTATGCAACATAGATATAGATATAGTCAGCGCATTCATATATTCATTTCTGACAATCTCCCTTCAATGGTTTGCACCTTGCAGCAAGAGCTTGAGCATCAACTTTCGAATGTAAGAACATAAATTTAAAATCATCATCTCAACCGTGTCATGTCTTCAATCGGCTCATCAATGCAGTTATCCGGTTGACACTAATCCTTGTAGTAACATTATATTTTCTCCAGGAAAGGCCACGAAATCATTTGGATATGAGGCATCGCTTGGACTCTAAGGGCCAGCGTAAAGGAAAGGTAATTGATTACAGGTATGGCTTCAAGATTGTTTTTTAGATGGAAGGGTTTGTTGAATTTGTGGTAAAGAATTGACAACTGAAGCCTTCATTTCATTTCATTTTCAGAATTCAATTTGACATCTGAAACAATTGGCGATTTCTTCAATCAATTATAAATTTATATGTGTATGTTGATTATTCAAAGAAAAAGTATTTGATGTTATTACTCTTTTGACCGGTATTTGATTCCTATGTTACCGCGCTACTTATGCAGAGTTAGCGAGCTAAGGGTCGTTGAACTACTTGATGGCCTTTGCGAAAAGATGCAAGACTACACCCTGAAGAAGGTGGTTTAGTTATTTTCTTCATGTTGGTTTGTTTTCAGTTCTCCATCCATTTTTTCTTCTAATTCATTGTTGCAAGAGCATCTGGAATCTGGTTTACCGTACTGTTTTCTATTTACTTAAACATGTGCAGAGGTCTCGAACATAAGTGATGTTAGTTACTAGTTAGCGACTTGAAAATATATATATGTGTGTGTGTACTAGGGTTGCTAATGTGGCAGGTAAATGCATAACATGACTTCTTTTGCGGCCGATTGTTGTCTTATTTATTTCACAACGTATTTAAATATGCTGAGTTTAGTGTCACTGATATTCTATCTAATTCTGCAGATAAATTCAAACAGATATGAGTGGTTCAAAGTGGATAGCTGGGATAACCTCACATCAAGTATGCTCTCTATTTCACATGCTTTGATTGATCACTCTTGATTTAATGCAATTTCTCCCTCTGCTTGCTGACTAAAGCATATATTCACAGAACTGTGAGTTAATTAATATTTCTGCCTTAAGACACATTTAAGTGGCAAAGGAGGGAAGATCATACTTAAAAGGCAACAAAAGTAAAAAAATTTCTTTTACTGTGTTAGGACATGATTAACTTATTCTCTCACTTTGCAGTACAGTCTGTTCTAGTATTTGGGGACTTTACGATATTCAATATAACATGCTATGTGAGGACATGATTAAAATGACAGGATACTAACCTTATGTATAGGAGTTTTTTTTTTTCAATGATTGACGTGTCATGTATAAAGGAGAGAAGCATAAATTATCTTAAATGCTTTGAGGAGTCTGATTGGTTTACCTCCGAGAAACTGGAAAGACAGCTTTAATTTCATTCTTCAAACTTTTTTAGAATCTTTGATTCTTGAGGTTTTCCTAAGGTCATTCTTAAATTTGTTGGGTATAGTCGAATGTCTGGTTTTTGAGGTTCATAATGTATTAGGGTGAAATATTTTAATTCCATACTCAGTATTGTTTGTACTACATTATATCTAAAAAATCGTTGAATTATTTAAGTTTGGTATCCTTCTTGCAGCATTTAGAACTCTTTTGTGTACATATTTTCCTTTGGAGGTTTCAATAATTCTCAAGTTTTCTGAACAAGCATTCTATTCTTCTTTTGATAGATAAGCAAGAAGCTCGTGCATATTCAAAAGATATATCTTCTTATTGCGGAAGGTAACTGATCAACTCATGCTTTAACCGTACCTGTTCTTCTTATGACCTGAGATCCTTATGTTGTCTATCCCTAACCTTTTGTGTGTATATGACCAGATTACTAGAACAAACGGAAGATGAGGTAAGCTCCATGTTATCTCCGTCTATATGCATCATATAATGATGACGAGTTATTTCTAATATGCCAATTCTTGCAGTTGGCTGAATTGATAAAGAAAGGATCTGTTCAAGTGGGGGATGTGAGCAAAGTTCTTTGTCAAGATTTGAGCAAGCACTGCAAACAGATAAGGTAGCTTCAAAAATAATCATAGGAGTTTACGTTTATCATACCTTGGTAGTTCACAGCATTGGTTGACGTACATTGCTCAACTACGATGGATTTTTGAGTGGCCAACCTAGTTTTATTGTTTATGATCACTGCTTTGATCAGGTGACGTATTCTCCCTACTGATGGTGATAGAGATTGAATTATATTATAGGTGAGGTGACGTATTTAAGATGGTTGAGTGCGAGCTGTTGCTAATGTTCTCAAATATTATCTTTTAAATGAATCCTACATATATTTCACATTCAGGATCTGTCTAACGATCTACAGTGTTTGAAATTACTATATATGAAGGTTGCTAAAAGTAGCGATATTTCATGCAGTGCTTCACATCAGACGGAGGATGATGATGGGGATAGCGGAGAGCTCTAAAACCCTCGATATTAGGGTGGCTGGAAATATATTTACGACAACTGAAGATGATGTCATTTTTAAACAAAGCTGAAATGACTTTTGATTTATCATATGCAACATATTTTCCTTCACTGAATGTTGTGGTTCGAATTCAACAAAGTAATCACCTGTCTAGATATTACGATTTCTGAACATGTTAAACCTTCTAGATTAAGTGTGCCACTCAGGACTCAGATAGTCGGCCTCTGGAGCATATATGCGCTTCATGTTATTGAAGTCTGTTGTACGTTGATATTATTAGTGTGCTTCGCACACATATTCCATTTATGAGTAACGTATTTAGCCAAAAAATCCATCTACTATAAATTAATTTGGCATAAGCACTCTACACCTCAACTAGTGTTAAGTTTTGAAAGACCGTAATAAAATGGGGTGAGAACAAAATAAAAATTCTCGGTAACTTTTTATTGCCCTGAATATGGCTTATATAGCATAGCCATAAATAAAGGGAAGTAGAATAGAAGCAAATAGGGGGGAGGAGATACCCAGCTAGCGTGACGAGAATAAATTTACAGAGATGAGGCAACTAGTCTAATCTAAAGAATGATCCATGATCATGAGTTAGAGTCGAGTACACCCTTAAGTAGATTGAGTCCCTCAGCTGATATACTCCTTCTAACTCGAGATTGAGGCATTTCTATCCGAGGAGGAGGATCTGGGGAGAAACAAACAACAACAACTGTTAAATTATCACAAGTGTTGCGCTTCAGGGCCTCTCTGACGAGCTCTCTTGAACAGCGTTCTGGATCATTATGCAGCATCAATTCTTTCCTTGCCATGGTCACAGCACATTGGTTGCTCATAACATCCCACAGACCATCACAGCCCATAATCAAGAACTCATCATCCTCAGTGAGGTAGGCTTCCTGCAACTCCGGTTCCGCGCTTAAAGGGCAGGCGGAACCTTTGGGACCCTTCATGTGCCAGTCTCCCAGGGCACGGGCAACAGATAGTTGCCCATTCAGGTATCCATCGTACACTACTCCACCAAGTTTCTCAATTCTTAGCCTTTCTGACATGCAATTGGGTTTGTGGTCTTTCGACATCTCAAAAGCTCTACCTCGCCTCCCCAATACAGCTCGACAATCCCCAGCATTGGCAACTATCAGACTCCTGTACAACAGAAAAAAAAAAATTCCAAAAATTGAAGGGGCATTTAAATGACTGACTATTCACGGACTTGAATCCAGTAACAGTGAATCTCAATTTGAGACATTTGAAGCCTACTACCTTCCAAATACAAGAGCAGTTAAAGCAGTGGTGCCAGAAGAGATATCAAGCGAACTAGAATCAGCAAATGCATAATCAGCTTTCAGAAAGGCATTTTTAATTGCCTTCTCCACACAAGTTGGGAAATGGGAGTCCTCAACTATGAATCTTAAGATGTTGTTTCTTATAAATGCAGCCGCGTCTGTTCCTCCATGACCATCAAACACCTGTAGAGTGATGAAATATGTCATTTACTGAACCTAACATTTAAAGAGTCTGAATCTCACTCTATTAGCTAAAAAACTTGTAGATAATGAAAAAACAATTATCCCAAAATTCCTCTGGTTTTAATGCGGTGTGACTCATTATTTTCTGACATCTTTTTTAATTATCCACAATCAAAGCCTATTTGTCCTCATTAACGACAATAGGTAAATGCAAATTTTGATGTAAGCTAAAAATCAGCCATATTCAGCTCATAAATATTACGCTTACAGAAGCCAGAAAGATTAGATATCACACAATGCTTTACCGAACATAACTTCCTGATTCGAACACAACACACAAATGCTTAAAAAATCCCAATTGAAGCCAGATATTAATGGAAGATAAGGCAACTTAAGTATTAAGCACATTAATGGCAATGCGGATGAATTAATGGAGGTGTAGAACATACTAACCCCATAAAATGCTCCAGGAGAAGGAATATCAGAAGTTGACCCTAGATGTTCAATAAGATTATCTATACATAAGTGCTCATCTTCCATATACTGTTTAGGTCCTCTTTCAGCGCAACTTCCTGAGCGAAAGATGGGTAGAAACTCAGCCTTCTCGTCAGATGATGACTTATTTCCAACAATCCTCGCGTCCAAACACTTCAAATTAAGAAAAAAAAAAAAAAAAATCGAGAAACAGACTAATTAGATAACCAATACTTCCCAAAATACCATGGCATAGAGAGGTAACTAAAATTATAATAAAGACTCAGCTGCAGCTGAAAAGAATATGAAATCTTAATGTTTAAGAACAGATTAATTTTCTGCGATGAATAATAAAGTATCGATATAAGAACAGCAAACAAATGTTGCCAGTAACAAGCGGTAGTCATGTCAGTAATAGTCTAATAGAGAGAGATAAAAACAGAACATGCTTGCATGAGCCTTAGAAGTTGTTTAAAAGTTAAAATAATCACCGTATTAAAATATTAAGGATGAAAAAATAATAAACGACCCAAGCCAATAAAAGATCAGATCAGATACGGTTAATAAACTTACCAAATCCGCTGCAGCCAGCAACCTTGTGGAGCTAATGCTATGTCTCATGACCGAGAGGTGCCGTGGGGGTTTACCATTTGTCATTTGTTTCAGTTTGCTGGAATCCCTTGAGCTCTCATCTTCAGTGACGCATAAGTTATCTTTGTTGTAACTGCCTTCTAATACCGTAAATGGAGGAGAAAAATCCATACCCGCAGCCATAATCAGTTCTAAATCATATAGTAATTTATTATCACTAAAAGAACAAACACAAGATTGTATTTCCCTGAATTTTGTGCTGAATCACACTCTCATTGTCAAGCCATGAACTAATCAGTGTGAACACCAGACCTTAACCAAGCAACCCCTTCCGCCAAAATCTATGATATCAAATTCCCAATTGGTGTGCGGTCGTTGAATGCTTCGATCCTAAAGTTGAATTAAATCAAAAGTCATCAACTGCAGTGCACCGGGAACATAAATCTTTCAGATTTCAAGCAATCCTGGATGGACAATTCCAACTCTAGCAAGTCGGACAACGTGTCTTGATCTCGATGTACCAAAGGCCCGTGAGAAAGTAAGAGAATTACCAAGTAATCACTAGATTCAATCTTATAAAATCGATAATTCCAAATGTCGTACACCAGGGAACTAAAAGATCAATCGAGAGAGCAATTATTCAGTTAGGATTCAGATGTCACCGGTTCAAAGGAAAAAGTTGTTTTACTTGGGTCTTATCAAGCAACCATCGTTCGGAAAGAGCAGGGTTGGATATTCCAAGTTGGACAAAAACCCCCGATAAAATAATATAAGGATGTTAATTATCCACAAAAATCCAAATCGAATTTCAAGATATACACAGCAAATGAGCACTCGAAGTTGAAGCAAGCATTCACATGAAGGAATAAGCTAACAGAAAATCAGAAGGCGACAATCTAACCCGAGACTGTCTGAAATTATCTCGAAAAAACTGTGGCGATCGTGGAAACCAATAAATATGTTCCAACAATTGCAGAAACCAGGGATCCTTATAGAGAGAATTAAGGAATTCTCACGAATAAACGACGAAGACGAAGACGACGACGACGACGACGACTATCGTTATGCTTTGCTTTTCTTTCCCTGCTCGTCAAATTATCGGAGAAAACCTAAAAAGGATGATGTTTCAAAGCGAGGGAGAGCCCAAAGAGAGAACCAAAATGTTTGTTTATTGGAAAGATAAAGAGAAAAGGGGAAAACGAGGGACGATTGAGAGAGAGAGAGTCGTAACTTGTTGGCATACGATTGGGCACCGGCGATTCCAGGTAATATGGTTGGGTTCTGAGTGCGGTTCTAGTCTTCTAGACGCGGGAGATACCGACACGTGGATGGTGGATGTTCTGACAGAATGGATTTGCTTCCCAGCCGTTTGATGGTACACGGACGGACGGTGGAGACAAAGGCGCGAGAGGTTCGGTTGGTTTAGGGCCGTTAAAAGTTAAAGACAAAGAGAATGGCCTCGGATTCTCATATGACGGAATACATCCATCTCCTTAGAATTGGCAGTTCTCTGATCGTTTGTTGTTTGCCTTGCCTAATTAACAAAGAAGGCCCATACGAATAATGGATTTGGATTCTCATAGGAGATCCGATCCAAGAGGCAAGTCCAGTCCAGTGAACGTGAAAAGAACAAAACACGTGTGTGGGTGTGGATGAAAAAGAAAGGTTGAATTTGTGATCATAATAATAATAATTGAAATTGATTGGGCGGTGGCATCTATCAATCCCCTACCGGCTGCTTTGTTGTTTTCTTCCTCCCAATGGAATGGAATCTCGCAAACACGCTGTTTTTCTTCCCTGCTTTCCATTTATTTACAGAGCAGTAAATATAAAGCTATTTACATGAGACCAATTGCCAAATTGCAAGAATCTTTAATCATAGATTGTGGTAGCCATGCCCCCGAGTAAAACTAGCTTTTCGTTGTAACCCATGAAAACTGCTTCTTTAAAAATTTGTGACCAATCAATCTTATCCTATTCTTCTTGCAAAGTCAGTTTAGTTATTTGGTTTTTAACTTTTTATTATTTATTTATTAAAAAGTTAAAGACAAAGAGAACCCAGAAAGCCGCTTTGCTCAAAATACAATAATGGCATCCATTAAGAATATCAGTATAATTCCAAAGCAAGAAATCAAATATAGTTTTATATATCTATGAACGGGAGGGTATCACTAAACTTAATTTTATTTTTTAAAAATTTTATTTAAACTATTTTTTATATTTTTTTAAAATTATTTTTTTATACAATTTTATTATTTATATAGTGTATTTAATATATAAATTACTGATCTTTTGTAACATTATTATTATTATTATTATTATTATTATTATTATTATTAACTTTTTAACATGATACCTATTAAAAATATATATGCCATGAAATTTATTATTTTTTAAATTATTTTTATATATATTTTAAATCATTTTTTATATCTTTAAAAATATGTTTAAATTTATTACTTACACGGTTTACATAATATATTATTGATTTTTGTAGTAATGTTATTATCACTAACTTTTTAATAAAATATTTATTAAAAATACGTAAACCATATTTTTATCATTTTTTAGCCACGAGTACTAAAAATTTATAGAATTTATTATTTATACAAAATACTTAATAGCATAATGTTACTTTTTTTACACCCCTAAAATATATATTAGAGTTTATTACTTATACGCTGCACTTAATAATATGATTTATATTTTATGGATTTTTTTTAACAAAATATCTATTAAAAATAATTTCTTCAATCTTAAATCATTGACTTTAAAATTTATAAAATTTATTATTTACACAAATATTATCATTCATCATTAATAATATAAAAAAACGAACACTATCATTTCATTATTAATAGTATAAATAAGAGTTTTAAAAGTAATAAATTTAACATCGTTACACATATAAAATATATATTTGTACCTTCTTTCGCGTATGTATGAACACAAAACATATTTTACATGTGAGAAAAATTTTGTAGTATAGTATAGTAGAGTAAGAGAAGGGTACCCCACTAACGATGATAATGATAATAATTAACACGTACGGGTTAGTGGTAAGACAATTGGAATTTGGAAGAAAGAAAGGCAGAGAGAGGTTTATGGTTGGACTTGGTTCTCTTCTCTGCAAAAACCCAACACAAGCAAGAACAAGATATGAGGAAGCAAATCCACATTTACAGTTGACGTGTCCAGTCCAAAATGGAATGTCGACACGACCAAATCCAAATCAAACCAACATCATCATCAACAAATTGTAGCCTAAGATCAACATTATATATTATATTAGAGTAAATAAATAAACCTGTGTCTTGTCTCCTCCAACTCCAAATTGAAATTTCAGATTCTTGACAGCTTTCTGTCTCTTTCTTTCCGCCAAGGTAAAGTTCTTCCTGATGTATTGTTTCTTGTGCACGTGATTGCCATTTCCATCTCAGCTCCTACTAGCATTTCAATAGATTCTCCTTTTCCCTTTCCTCTTTTTTCCCGCCGTTTAGATTTACCTTTCTATTTTCACGCGGGGAATTCATGTTTCCTAACTTAATTTCTTTAATTCGTCTCCCTTAATGGAAGAGCTCCAGTTAGTCGGTGGTCGTTTGTTTCCAGTAAGCCTCTCAATAAAAATTCAGAAAGCTCATCCAGGTTTTGATACTTGGCTGAAAAGCTGAGAAATAGTGAACAGGAACAATTTTGTAGGTAAAAAAAAAAAACCTGCAAAGAAACGGTGCAGTATTTGCCTGTTTTTGATTCCCTGGTTTTCAACTGAATGAATGTCATTGATTCATTCTAACAAGTCCTTGGCTTTTCGGTTCTCCGTTTCTAGAAGTGGTTTGATATAATTGGTCAATTTTCGTCAGTATTCATTGTTGTTTTGATAGCTGTAATTTGACTTTTGATGCTTTTCGGAAGCTTCAATTATCCAGAGATTGTTTCCCAGAAGCAGCAAAAATGCAGGCCTCGGCATATAGGATGAATTTGTTTGGATTTGTCTGTGGGCGTGGTTTGCTCCTGTTGCTGCTTCTGTTTTGGGGACTCTCTGTGTCTCCATTTTATGTATTGTGTGAGAATATCAATATCTCAAGACCCGCCGTTGCGCATATCGGAGCTATCTTCACCTTTGATTCTACAATTGGGAAAGTGGCTAAAATTGCCATGGAAGAAGCAGTGAAGGATGTAAATTCCAATGCTAGCATTTTACGTGGAACCAAACTGGCTCTCTCTACGCAGAATTCCAATTGCAGTGGTTTTGTCGGCATGGTTCAAGGTAATCCCATTAATCTATTTCTGCTGTACATACCTCAATTCACTTATATGGTATAGATTGATTAATTGACTAACTGCAGCTTTGCGATTCATGGAGACTGATGTCGTTGCAATAATAGGCCCACAATCTTCCGTTGTTGCCCACATAATTTCCCATATTGCAAACGAACTCCAAGTTCCTCTTTTGTCATTTGCAGCAACAGACCCTACGCTCTCTTCTCTTCAGTTCCCATATTTTGTGAGAACAACCCAGAGTGATTTGTTCCAAATGAGTGCTGTTGCCGAAATTGTTGATTATTACGGTTGGAAAGACATTATTGCTATATTTGTGGATGATGAGTATGGAAGAAATGGTGTGTCGGCCTTAGATGATCAACTAGCAGGCAAGCGGTGTAGAATCTCGCACAAGGCAGGAATAAAGTCAGGCCCTGGAGTCGATCGTGGTGAAATAATGGATCTACTAGTGAAGATTGCACTAATGCAGTCTCGGGTCATTGTTGTCCATGTTAACGTTGATTCTGGATTTATGATTTTCAACGTGGCACATTATCTTGGCATGTTGGGCAATGGCTATGTCTGGATAGCCACAGACTGGCTCTCTTCTGTTCTAGATTCCACCTCCCTATCTTCTCAGATGATGGATTCTCTGCAGGGAGTTGTTGTTCTGCGTCAACATACACCTGATTCAGATAGAAAAAGAGCATTTTTCTCTAGATGGAATAAGTTAACGGGTGGCGGTGCTTCTTTGGGTTTACATCCTTATGGCCTCTATGCTTATGATTCTATTTGGCTGGTTGCACATGCTCTCGATGCATTTTTCAACCAGGGCGGGACCATTTCATTTTCTAATGATTCGAGGATCCAAGGTGCCGCCAAAGGCAATCTCAACCTCGAGGCCATGAGCATTTTTGACGATGGGCAGCTTCTATTGAACAAGATACTGGAGAGTAATTTCGTTGGTTTGACAGGTCGCATGAAATTCGATTCTGACAAATCTCTTGTTCGTCCTGCATATGATATTATTAACGTGGTCGGGACAGGGTTTCGTAGGGTGGGTTACTGGTGTAATTATTCTGGTCTATCAGTTGTCCCTCCCGAAACATTGTATACTAGGCCACCTAATCGATCCAGTGCAAACCAGCAACTGCACAGTGTAATATGGCCGGGAGACACATTATCAAAGCCCCGCGGATGGGTTTTCCCCAGTAATGGAAAACAATTGAGAATTGGTGTGCCTATCCGAGTCAGTTACCGCGAATTTGTATCGCCAATTCGAGGAACTGATATGTTTAAAGGCTTCTGCATTGATGTGTTCACGGCAGCCGTAAACTTGTTGCCATACGCTGTTCCCTTTCACTTTGTCCCATTTGGAGATGGTCATCAAAACCCAAGCTACACACAACTTATCAATTTGATCACTGCAGGTGTAAGTACTATATATATATATGCATCAGCCTTCTTTTGTTTGTTTTGTTTTATATATGTTTTCATTATTTCATTTACTCCTACTCCTACTCGTCTGCAGTATTTGGACGGTGCGGTCGGTGACATCGCCATTGTCACAAATCGAACCAAGATTGTAGATTTTACACAGCCTTATGCTGCATCTGGACTTGTCGTGGTGGCACCATTTAAAAAAATCAACTCTGGGGGTTGGTCTTTCCTGCGGCCTTTTACTCCTCTTATGTGGATTGTCACTCTTTCTTTCTTCTTTTTCGTTGGGATAGTTGTATGGAGTCTGGAGCATAGAATAAATGATGAGTTCAGGGGCCCACCCAAACAACAAATCATAACCATTTTATGGTCAGTTCTTTAACATCAGACACGCTAGCTGTTACAATTCAGTCTTACATGTATATCTATCTTACTTGAACTGAGTGTATAACCTCGAGTGTATTCCGTTTCTCCTGCAGGTTTAGCTTGTCGACACTATTTTTTGCTCACAGTAAGTGGTACTTTTGTTTAGGGAGGGAACAGCATAAGGAAGCATCATCTCCATTCCTTGTTCATTAATTTCTTTCTTCGCCCTTGTGCAGGAGAAAATACCATGAGTACTCTTGGTCGCTTGGTCCTACTATTATGGCTGTTTGTGGTTTTGATAATCAACTCAAGCTACACGGCAAGTTTAACATCAATATTGACCGTGCAGCAACTGTCTTCTCCTATAACTGGAATAGATAGCTTAAAAAGCAGCGATGAACCTATAGGGTACCAAGTGGGTTCATTTGCAGAACGTTATTTGAGCGAAGACATCGGAATCTCTAAATCTAGGCTTGTTCCTCTGGGATCTCCCGAAGCATATGCTAAGGCACTCCAACTTGGTCCTAAAAATGGAGGCGTTGCTGCTGTTGTTGACGAACGACCCTACGTGGAGATCTTCTTATCAACCCAGTGCACATTCAGGGTAGTAGGGCGGGAGTTCACCAGAAGTGGCTGGGGGTTTGTGAGTATAGTATCTCTTTGAAAATACCAGTTTGAGTTTATTAATTAATCATAATACTAATTATCTTTCTCAATATGCATGCTAGGCATTCCCTCGGGATTCCCCTTTGGCTGTTGATTTGTCAACTACAATTCTACAACTTTCCGAAAATGGTGATCTGCAGCGGATTCACGATAAGTGGCTCATACGAAGTGGGTGCAGTTTAGATAATGCCGAAATCGAATCAGATCGGCTTCAACTTAAAAGCTTCTGGGGTCTCTATCTCATTTGTGGGATAGCTTGCTTTCTTGCTCTTTTTATATACTTTCTGCAGATTATGCTGCGGTTACGGCATTCTGCTCCTACACAACCTGCTCCCAATGTTAGCTCACGTTTCCATAGATTTCTTTCGTTAATTGACGAGAAAGAAGACCAATCAAAGAGTGGAAGAAGAAAAAGGGCTCAAGTTGAAGGATCGGAAGAGCATTTGGGTAGGCTTCCCAAGAGAATGCAAACAGAGACGAGTGCTTCCTTTCGACTCCAACAGTTAATTGATTAATTAGTATAGTACACCCACCTCTCCTTTTACAGAATACGCCCTTTCTATTTCTACGACAAATCCCAATTGAAGTATTTCAAGATATATAACTTGAAGATATATTACATCATCGTACGTTGATTTATCACGTGTTAACTGTTGAGGAAATCATTTGAATTGCCTGGTATTAATGGAATAAGATACGAAACCCGGCGAAGTCTATCCGCGAATGTTTGAATATTTTTTTTACCTTACCTTGCTGGCATGAAAGAAATTGTCAAAACCTTTACCCGGGAAAAAGCCCGTGATCGTGGACATGACATATTCTTTTTCATCATTTCCTCTTGACTTTGTTGTCCAACTTTCGCTGTGTGATTTATTGTGCTATTGTTTGGTGTCTCCATCGTCTTTTCATAGAAAAGAAAGGCGCATTGAAATTGAGCTTGAGGGCCCTCTGCTGTCTGAAGCAGGGCAGGGCTGCAATATTCGAAATTGTTGCTACATAGTTAGAAAATAAAATGACTGACTCTTCAATCATCAAGATTCGCACTTGACGGAGAGACATACCGTCCCAGCCAGCTAGTTTTCAATTTGGGATCGATAACCTAAAAAACAATAACAAATTAGGAGCTGAGCTGCCAACCATCATTCTCCCAGTTGTTGCTTACTGTTGAGGATATCGACATGTCCCATAGCCTGATCAGACAGATACAGATTAAACAAAATAACCAAGTTAAATTATGTGAATGTATTGAAGATTAGATGAATAGTAGAAGAAAAGAAAAGCATTGAGATGCGAGGAGGATAACTAAACAATTCCAATTAATTAATTTTTGTCGATGAACGAAAGAAGTAGAAATAGAAGTAAGTAAAAAACCTTAAGAACTTGAACTTGAACTTACTTGGATCGCTAAAAGTGACAATTGCAGTACCCTTGAAGTGGCAATTCCAGTAGTTCCTGCCATGCATCTGGTAGTATGCATTCATGGCATAAGATGCATGTGCAAGTAGCTTGTTTGGCTGGAAACAATCCCCGCTCTCGTAAATCTCTCTGCAATCCACTCCACCAGGCCCACAACAAAAATCCAAGACAGCTTGAAGCACCTTATCATCTGCATGGGGCTTGGCGACGCACCAAACCGATGGACCCCTTGCTAATCCTTTCTCACTCAACTGATCGCCGCTGCAGAAGTCGCAGCTCAGATCCACATCGTAGACCTTAGACCCATCCTCGTTGAATAATCCAAAGTTCCTCTCAGTTGCATCCCCTGGTTTCTTGTTCTCGTTGAAGAGGGCAAACACAAATATGTCAATGTGGTCGTTGGGCTTCATTGGCGTCCCCTTATTAGACGCTGCTCGCTCAATCAATCTAGTGTTGTAAGTCTTGGCATTCTGAGGTGTAGCGGCAGCGATAGCATCACCCTTGGATGGCCACCCGGATTCAGATACCGTAATCTTTATGCTTCGATTCCCATACCCAAGACCACCGATAGCCGACCTAACTGCATCAATCTGTGCATCCAACATGTTGTTGTACACATAGCCCTTGGGATCATGGACTCCGGTACCGTTGCCCAGCAATGCATACTCCAAATCAACGCCGCCCGGATTGTCCCGGTAAGCGAAGTATGGGTAGGCGTTGATCATGAAGGGGGCGCCCGTGTCAGCCAGGAAAGCAACAATGGCGGTCATGGTCGGTACAAGATTTAAGGCGAAAGTCGAAGAGGAAGGCGGAAAGGAAGAAGCAAGAACAGCCATGCTATGGGGAGTGGTGACTTTGATTTTGCGGTCAAGAGCATGAGCAGCGAGGACCGAATGTAAGTTTTGCATGGCTTGGAACAGGGCATTTTGGTCGTAGTCAGCAGACGTGGTTAAATACTCGTTACCTACGGCAATGGCTACAATGGAAGTGGCAGGGATAAAGGGCAATATACGCGCAGACACCCAGTGTTGGGCTGCGTTAGAGTCGGCGCCGATGTTAGCGACAAGGTTGTTTTCGAGGGAGACGATGAGGTCGATGCCGGTGTTGGAGAAGGCTTGCAGGATTTGAGGATTGGAGTCATAGATTTTGACCTTGTCAATGAGTGTGGACTGGAGAAGCCGAGCTACTTCCTTTGGGGATGGTAGGTTACTCCCAAGAGTGCCGTAGTTAATGCCTACGCCCGAAACTGAAAGCCACGGAAATGGAACGAGCAGCAAGAGCAATTGCAAGACCAACAGCAACGTCATTGCCGATTGCTATGCTATGGTGCTGGCCAGCTCTGCTCTATTTCTATGGTCCGGTCTTGTCTTACAAGGGATATAGATATAGATAGAAATGATTTCTACCTAAAAATAATAATAATAAAAATGAAATTTGAATTTGTCCGTTTAGTTTAGCCCAACACCAATAAGTGGGGGCTACCACGGCTCTTTCAACTTTTGCTCGACAGTGAGTCCGTCATTTCTGCTCCAAGGCAGTGACTGAGATTGAGATTTTCTTTCTTGAAAACTCACTCGTGGATGGCGGAAGCATGAAATTTGAAACACGGGACAATGAGCCGCGTTAATTATGGTGTGTGACCGTGTTCAGATTGAGCTTTGATTAATTAATTTATAATCCAATGTTCGTAGAAATAGAACTAGAAATATACGTACTAGAATAATGGAAGCGATATTATATAATTATACAGTGAGTCAAAATTAATCAAATACTAATCGTTCTCGTTCTCCCGAGCCGGCGTTACTAACTCCTTCTAGTATTTAGTATTGTAAGAAAGAATGAATGAGTGAAACACTTGTCCGAATTGGAAGAAAAATCCAATCAATTCATTAATAATAACACTCATTATATGATTAATTAACATTCGTTTTAAAATGAATTAGTTGTGATGTCCAACTCAACTCAATTCTAATGGCCGGCTTAAACTAAAATTTTTGCCACGACAGCATGCAGTGTAGATGTTTGTTTGTGCTTGGAAACACTAGAAAGTCGATTGAAATGAAGAAGAAGCTATAGATTACACTATTTATTTATTTATTTATTCATTCATCGAAACCAACGCCAACGCCAACGCCGTTGCAATTTATATAAGAGAGAAAGGATAGATAGATATTGAGATAGGAATGGCCGGGGTTGGAGACAGAAGCTTGAAGGAAACACCGACGTGGGCAGTTGCTGCAGTTTGCACTGTCTTTGTGATTATATCTGTCATCATAGAACATGTCATTCATTCACTTGCAAAGGTATCTGTCTCTCTACTGCTTCTGCTTCATTCGACGTCATTAATATTATTAACTCGATCCGCTGATACAGTGGTTTCAGAAACGACACAAGAAGGCCATGAGCGAAGCCTTGGAGAAAATCAGAGCCGGTACCAAACCAATTAATTACTACACTCTCTCTCTCTATGTATAATTATTTTAACTATGCATGTGCTTTGGCTTGCAGAATTAATGCTATTAGGATTCTTGTCTCTACTACTCACTTTTGGTACCAAATATGTTGCCAAGATATGCATCCCTCCTAAATATGGCGATACCATGCTTCCCTGCATAAACCAACGGCAAGATAGGAGGAGAAAATTACTAGTTTCTAATTATCGACCGCATCGATTTTTGGCGGAAGAGCCCTCATCCGATTATTGCTCCACTAATGTGACTCATACACGCCGTCAATTAATTAATTAATTAATTAATTTCTACTAACTTTTAACTTGTAGTATTTCTTTTGCCAAACTAGGGTAAAATTCCTTTGATCTCTCAGTCTGGGGTCCACCAATTGCATATGTTTGTATTTCTGCTCGCTGTTTTTCACATTCTCTACAGCGTCATTACCATGGCACTGGCCCAATTAAAAGTAAGTCGTCGACTGCGTACCAGAAATTATAGTTAAGAATTAATGTATTTTATTTGTAAGGCTTGGAGAATTGATTTTCGACTATTATTATTATATAAAAGTTCATCTTAATTTGAACGGCCTGCCGGCCTCGTTTTAGGAGAATGCTTCTGAGAAGTGTTAATTATAATAATGATTTGTGGCAGATGAAGAAATGGAAGGCTTGGGAAGCCGAAACATCCTCCTTAGAATATCAATTTTCAAATGGTAATTAATAATTATCCTTCAAAAGGAAAAAAAAATAAAAATATTAGTGAAGTGATTTATTATAATGCGGTGGTGGCATGTAGATCCTGCGAGATTCAGGTTTGCGCGTCAAACATCCTTTGTTAGGCGACACTCGGGTATTTCTAGGATGCCAGGGATTCGATGGATGGTAAGTTTCGTCGCCTTAATTATTGATTAATAACAAAATACCAATCAATTAAGCATAAGCATGCCCATGATTTATAAATAATAATCTTGTATTTCTAATCCACATATACAATTTGTGTTGTGTTGTGTAGGTGGCATTCTTCAGGCAATTCTTCGCTTCGGTGTCCAAGGTGGATTATATTACTATGCGCCACGGATTTATTAATGTAGGTACAGTTTTAGTATATATATGTTTTCCTTTCTTCATTCTATTTGGTCACGTTACATCAACTGTGTGCAGGCACATTTTGGTCCAAATAGCAAATTTGACTTCCATAAATACATCAAACGATCGATGGAGGACGATTTTAAAGTAGTCGTGGGTATCAGGTCAGGTCCATATCCTAAGGCTTGGAATTGAAATGCCAAACAAGTGTTTTTTTTTAATCAAGTTCCCGTTTTGCAGCATTCCATTATGGGTCTTCGCTATCATCTTTCAGCTTCTGAATGTTTACCGTACGTAATTTTCTCTTTCTTTCTTTCGTGGTTTCCTGTGGATAGCATAACTAGTGATTTTATGGATTGGATGCAGAATGGTACACACTTACTTGGCTGTCGTTAGCACCGCTCGTCGTAAGAATAATACGCACTCCCGATCCTTGTTTAATTAATTTCCCGATAAATGATTAATTGCATGGCTGCACGCAGATACTTTTGTTGGTGGGAACAAAGCTGGAACTCATAATCATGGAAATGGCCCAAGAAATCCAAGATCGAACTACGGTTGTGAGAGGAGCTCCCGTGGTTGAGCCAAACAACAAATATTTCTGGTTCAATCGACCTCACTGGATTCTCCTCTTGATACATTTTACCTTATTCCAGGTAATAAATTAATACATACTAATTCAACACGAAATGGCCTTGTTGATTAATATAATATAATATATTTGTGCAGAATGCGTTCCAAATGGCCTACTTCTTGTGGATTTGCGTAAGTAACCAGTACTAGTACTAGTTTTGATTTTCGTTTCTATATGAGTTAATGGACTGATACTTATTAATGGCACGGCAGTACGAGTTTGGGATCAAATCTTGCTTCCACGAAAATCTGGCATTGATATTGACAAGGGTTGTGGCAGGGGTGGCCTTACAAATCCTATGCAGCTACATTACATTTCCTCTGTATGCCCTGGTAACGCAGATGGGATCTCACATGAAGAAAACAATATTCGAAGAGCAAACGGCCAAGGCTTTAAAGAAATGGCAAAAGGCAGCGAGGGACAAGACCAAGTTAAGGAAAGGAGCAGGAGCAGGATCAGGATCAGGATCAGGATCAGTTTCAGTTTCGGGGTATATGAGTAGTGGTGAAACCACACCAAGCCAAGGCACATCTCCCCTGCATTTGCTTCACAAACACAAGACCACTAGCACTCAATCTCAATCTCAATCTCAATCTCAATCTCAAGCTCCTGACTCCGAAACCATTCCATATTCTCCGAGGTCATACCACTCTGAAACCGATCTCTCTGACAATGACCTTGAAATTCCACCGCATCATATTCATAATCATAATATTAATATTGATTTCTCCTTCGTTAAGCCTAATTAACTTAGATAGTGACACCTATTTGTATTTATATATAGCCAGTCTGCTCAATGAAATTAATTCACCTATCAAGTCAGTAATGTTATTTGTAATTTTTATACAATTTTATTTTCTCTATTTTTTTTAATCGCTTCAAATATATACAACCAAATTTTACACTTAATATTTCCCCCATCAAATGCATTGATCTTATATTCTCAAAAAACCTTATCTGACTGTCAACTTCAAATGAAATTCGATAACCACTCGTTGTTCAATTTCAACTAACCAATATTCGCCTTGCCTTGGGGACAATCAATAATTAACTTGTTTTTTTTCCCCCAAATATGTCATCTATATTTCTTATAATAGATTATTAAAAATGATTACTTAAAGCTTATCATCTAAGAATCTTCTCCAAAATAACAATCCCCTGATCACCCAAAAATGAAAAAAAAAAAAATATAATTCGGACAAAAATTCTCAGTTCAAGCTGAACAACACACAGTAATATCTCCAAAATTTAATAACAAGGGGCGGCTCATATTTGCTAAGCATCTTTTCAAGTCAAAAGAAGTTATTTAATAACAACTTGGTACAAGCACCAAAACCACGTCGTCTAATCTAATCTTATTTTATTCAAATTCGGCGATGTATAAAATACGACAACGAATTCATCTAAATTATCTCTTGACTTTTTCTTTTAATCAGTCAATGCTACGTTTTAAATTATTACAACAATTTTTTTAACAAAATTATTATTGGTTATAATAATAATGATGATAATAATAATAATAATAATAATACTGTTTCATAATTTTGATACTTACTTAAATATGTGATAAGTGACATATATACACAACAATTAGTTTCATATAACTTATTTTGTTTTTTTAAATGAATGATATATAACTTCTTTGTATTTGCATATGCAAATCAGGAAAAAAAAAAAGAAGAAGTATGCAGTTAGCAGTTATACAATTTTCTTTTTTTTTTTAAAAAAAAATTGATACAGCACAAAGAGATTTTGAATAGCATATGGAAGATAATGTGAGAATTTGAATTATTATTTTAATTAATAAATGAAATCCTTATAATTTTTTTTAATAAATACAAATAAAGAAAAAATATATTTTTTTTTTTTTAAAAAAAGAAAAGTCTCCGACTGGCCAGTTGAACTATCACATGGTGGTTCTGGTTTGGTCAGTGAGTAGAGTAAAAGACTGAAAGTGGAAGAGTGTTGTTTGATAAAACAGCGAATTAAATCAAAAATGGTCCACCTTAGTCTATAGTATATTATACTATATACTCTGTCTCGCCTTCCATTCCGGACTCTCCCCCTCTCTGTTCGTTGAATTGTACTTCACAAACCCTAGAATTCGTCATCAACTTAATGCTCCTCTCACAAACCGGTTTCTTTTACCTGGATGGACTTTGAAATCTCAAAGAACAACTTTTATGTCAGGATTTATTGTGAATTTCTGTTAGAATAGAGGTAAAGGGACTGTTTATATTGTTTTTAGGACCCTTTTTAGCTTTGACCTGTAAATGGGTTTTTGAATTTTATTTACTAGTCCGTGTGGAGTGTTCTTGGTCATGGCCAGGCGGCATGGATGGGAGCTCCCCTTTCACACTTTTCAGGTACATTGCAATTTTGTTCCCTTCCATTTCATATTATCTTTCACAACCCTCTGAGTTCAAGTTTTCAACTTGGCTTACTCAGTGCCATCTCTTTCATACGCTTTTTGACTTTTTAATCCTATTTTTCTCTTTTCCCATACGCAAATGCATAAATCCTTTACTCTTTAGTTTGTTATTACTCGCCAGTGCATTAATTTCTTCATTTTTCTGTTCCGTTCAACATTCTTTTCATCTTTCATACAATGCGTATCGGTTTGTTTTTCCTATAAATTACTAAACATATGTAGGTTTTGGCGGAATCAGTGACGTGCGTTTATGTTATAGTTTATTGTATGTTTATATTCAACCCCCTTTTCATCACTTCCTGGACGAAGGGATTTCTGAACTCAATTTACCAGTTGCAAAAGAAGGAATTTTTGTTTATAGAGGGGGAAAAAACCATTAGTTCCTTTAACATACATTGGTTGTATCCATGATTCAATCAGTCGGGAGTATAGAGAATGCAAAAGTTTATTTCTGTGCAAATTGGTATCCCTTCATTTCTGTTCAATAAATCTCTGGATAGCCGGGTGAAGAAGAAACTATAATTATATTCTTTAAATTTTTATTTTTTTTTTGGGAAGTGGGAGCTTCACTTTCATCATGATTTGTTTCTTTACCTTCCAATTGTACACGGAATTATTTGGTTGTTTTCAGTTTATCAATACAATAATATCCTAATTTTCTGAAAGAAAAGTCTGAGGATAAACATGAAGATTGAGTGACATAGTTTATGATGAAACTAAAATATAATGATTTTGAAATAAAACTCTTAAGCTGGGTAGATGTGATTGGATTTTAGCAAGGCTGCCATTATTTTATGTGATGCTTTATAATTGAACAGTTGGACGATCTTCACTAGTAAACGGCATTAACAGCTTTAATGCTCATATACCTTTTTCTTCTAAATATGGACAGGTTGTGGCAATAACAGTTTTTTTCTTGTTATCCGTTGCATATTATGCCTTCTTTGCTCCTTTTCTTGGAGAAGACATCTTTGAATTTGTGGCTTTTGGTGTTTATTCTTTCCTGGTAAGCAATATTCTGACTCTTTAATGAAGATAATTCATCTAAACTCTGGATGCAGTCTTCCTTCGTTGTCTTATGGTTAATTTTCAATTTCAGGCTCTCTCTGTGTTTATTCTTTATGTTCGATGCACCGCCATTGATCCTGCTGATCCTGGAATTCTACTTGATGCCAACAAGATACCTAGGCATAAATCACAAACTGATGAAGAGTTATCTGGTTAGTGACTGAGTGCTACTGGAGTCTGTTAATAACTTAATATAATTTTGAGGTATTAAATTCTTTTCAAAGATAAAAAGTCAGATTTACTGACTGCACTGAGAAGTTTTCAACTTGTATTGTCCTCATTATTCAGTTGTGCAATCCATATAGCTAATCTCACTTAGTGGGATAAGGCTTATGATTGTTGTACTCATTATTCAATCACTTTCTTTCTTACCTCTTTTGGCTTATGCAAACATATTGTCCTATGGCTTTTTTTTTTTCCTTCTAATTTGACAATGATACTCTATCATCATTCTTGTGGGATATACTGACAATTATTGATGATGACCTCCTATTCCTTTAATATAATTTACAATGGAATTTGATAGTTTTTTAGTCAATTAGAATTTGCATCTTGTATTGTAGAACCTGGCAAAATAGGATTAAGGGGTGAAGAAATACTTAACCAGCATGGTTCAAATTGGTGCTCAAAACTTGGAGGTTGCTTTTGTGGTTTTCTTTTCAAAGAAGATTGCTGCAGTGATGAAGATATTCTACAGCAACAATATGGAGAGGAGGATGCTTTATACTGTACTTTGTGCAATGCTGAGGTCCAGTATTGTTCCTAAAAAAAAACTATGATCTTGTCATGGAACTTTTGTGGAGATTCATTTTATATTAAAGTTCTCATATGGTTACTTGTTGGTTATAATCTGCAGGTGCGGAAGTTCAGTAAGCATTGTAGAAGTTGTGATAAATGTGTTGATGGATTTGATCATCATTGTCGGGTAAGTTTGGTTTCTAAGCCCAACCAAACGTGCGTTTTTTTTTTTTTTTGGGGGGGGAGGAGATTGTGCTTAGTTGCTTAGAATAAGGTCATATTTGAACTTTTAACAGCTTATTTTTTCAACTGTTAAAATCATTTTTGAAAAGTCAGTCAGGAACCCAAATTGCCCCATCAATCTTCCAATAAAGAGGCAATGAGGTTCCTTTTATTTGACCCGTTCCAAAGTGTACCTGATTACATGTATTAAATGTTTTCTACTTGAGATGTCCCTCCTTGGTTATCTTTCACCCTGGATTGTTTATTTAACTGCAGTTTCCTTAATTTACATTCTTAATAAAGTCATTATAAATGTCTTCATCTTATTGTTCAGTGGTTGAACAACTGTGTTGGAAGGAAGAACTACATCTCATTTGTGTGCCTTATGGCAATAAGCCTTGTTTGGGTAAGTGGAATGAAACATACTTTAAATCTTGTTTTCATTAGGTCCATAGAAAATGCTTACCACATATGATTCTGTAGTTATCTCTCTTAAATCGCATTGGTCTTACAGCTTATAGTTGAGTGTGGAGTTGGGATTGCTGTACTTGTCCGATGCTTCGTTGATAAAAAAGGTACAGAAAATCAGATAGCTGAAAAACTTGGAGTTGGGTTCTCTCGGGCCCCATTTGCTACTATAGTGGTACGCGTTCTCTCTCTGTTTTACATTTTAATTAAATATGATTTTTTAGACCTGCATGGCTACGTCTTTAGATTATAGTGATAGACTGGATATCCGTCATATGCAAGCCATTGAAGTTATACTTTTTCAAAATTTGAAATGTTTGACAGGCTATCTGCACGGCCGTTTCTTTCCTAGCTATTGTGCCTTTGGGAGAACTATTCTTTTTCCATATCATCCTGATTCGAAAGGTATTTTCTTTTTTGAATATTTTCTAGCTGCTGAGATTTGTATGTTGTAAGCTTTAATTTCTGTTAGCAGGGTATAACAACATATGAGTACGTTGTTGCCATGAGAGCCCAAAGCGAACCACCTGGACCTTCTGTGGATGGGGGTGAGCAGCAAAGTCTACCTTCTTCTCCTACCAGTTCAGCTGTGACAGCGATAAGTGGAAAAAGCTCCCTCGGAATGAACTTGCAAATGAAAGGTGCTTGGTGTACGCCTCCAAGAATCTTTATGGATCACCAGGATGAAATTATACCACATTTGGAGGCAGGGCGGGTACCATCGACTGTGGATCCTGATGCAATACACAAGGGGAAAAGACCGAGCCAGCGTGCCGTGCGAATCAGTGCTTGGAAACTTGCAAAATTGGATTCTAACGAGGCAGTTAAGGCAGGTGCCAAAGCAAGGGCATCATCATCTGTGCTTCGTCCAATCAGTTCTCGAGCCGAGGCTGATAACTTATCCAGTGGTAGAAGCAGTCCAATAGGCAGTCAGGAGGAAGGTAAAAGTGCTACAGCAGGGACATCGAGGTTATCTCCTTCCTCCAAGAGCTCATATCCACCTAGTCAGCACAGTATGAGTAACTTAAGCAGTCCTCAACTCTCTAACTTAACTCCTTCGCCAATGCAAGTTTCCAACAGAGACCATTTCAATCCCATCTATCAGCAGTCTCCTCGGCCTGTGACTGCGAGAGAAAATACAAGAGGGTCAGTGTTTTGGGATCAGGAAGCTGGGCGATTTGTCTCTTCATCTTCTAATTCTAGAGCTCATCATGGAACGGAGTTATTGTACACAGGTCGTTCTATATTTTTTGGCAGTCCTGTTGTGAATGATGTGGCAGCTAGATCAACAAATACCACTTGGCTACCTGCACCGGATTTCCGACAACCTAGACTACAAAACCACAGGGACAGGGCTGCGGGTGCCCAGCTGCCCGTCTTTGTTCCACCCCATTCCCACTAAAACTACTTCCCTTTAGTTTTCGCCAATTTCTCTATTTTTTTTTTCAGAACGTATTATCTTCATCTTCCGGACATCTAATTTCCGATTCCTTCCCGTCTGTATGAGGATTCTTTATCCATTCCCTCTGTCTGTACAGCTCAGGCTTTTATTTCTTATAATTTACTTATATAAAACTGCAACTTCTAAAATTATTATTAATTCTGCCCAAGCCAATCCAGGGGCATCTGACAATTTGATCCCCTCGTGCTACTTAGGATCTCAGCAAAGTGGACGAGTTACAATGCCCTTTCTGTTCGTTGGGTATTAGGATTTAAAATCTATTCTATGGTTTTTTAATTTTCAACTTAGACAATTTAAGTGCCTCGCAAGTTTTGTTCTTATAAAGTTCAAGATCGAATTACGTAAGACCAACTATCAGTTGTCGTTGTATTATAGTGGTGAATATTCCAGCCTGTCACTCGTTATTTTGTCGTTGTGTTTTCTTTGATTCATTGTGGAGCCGATTTTCATTTTTAACAAAGTCTTAATTATTATTATTAATAAACAATAATAGTTAGCGGATGGCAAGGGAGAAATGAGAGGAGACATAGATGGGTAAAATCCAAATGCAAGCGGGAGATGTTCCCTCCCTACATTTGCGGTTGAATACCGTTAGAATGGGAATGGAAAAGAAGAAGCACCTTGTCTGTCTCTGCTTCTGCGTAGCTGGTTCTTAAAATGTTTTGCGTACGTTTAATGCGCCTGTGAAGATTTTTTTTGTTTTTTTTCCTTTTTAATAATGTCGGGAGGTGGAGACGCAGGCGGCAGGCAGCTTGATAAGACGCCTACATGGGCAGTCGCTTTGGTTTGCGCAATTATTGTTTTAATTTCTATAATATTGGAGAAAGTTATACATAGATGTGCAAAGGTAAGCTAATGAATTTTCCTATCTGTATTTTGCATCGTAATGAGAATGTGATCTACCTATTTAACAAGGGATGGATCCCTTTTGATAAATGATTGCCAATGACTATTTAACTAGTTTCCGGTGTTTTTATGTTTAACGCCAAATATCGATGATGTGCTGTTTGCAGATGTTTGAAGAGAGACAGAAGAAAGCTTTGCTAGAAGCACTTGAAAAGATTAAAGGCGGTAAGTAATGTAACGCCCTTTCTCTTATTAGTCTATGATATATTTTACGGTATTGAATGGTGTTGCGCATTCTTTCTGCAGAGCTTATGGTTTTGGGATTTATCTCTTTACTCTTAACATTTGGGCAAAACTACATTTCTCGCGTGTGTATTCCCACAAAGTATGCCAATACAATGTTACCCTGTAAAAACAAACATGAAGGTCATGCAACCCACAGTGGGACAGAGCAGGCAGCCAATAAGGGTGAGGGTGAACATCATCGCAGGCTTCTATCATACGAACGTAGGATTCTAGGTGGCGGCGGCGGCAAAGGTCCGGCGTGCAAAGAGGTAATCAAGCTTTATCTGTTTCGCCAAGTCTTGAATGCCCAAGCTAGATGAGTGTCTTTGGGATTGAAAGATTGTTATTTTGTAGGGCCACGAGCCACTTATATCAGTGGACGGCTTACATCAGTTACACATCTTCATATTCTTCTTGGCTGTCTTCCATGTCATATACAGTGCCATAACGATGATGCTCGGAAGATTAAAGGTTGGTAGCATACGATTTTTTTGAGATATTCATTTAAGGTGCTGAAGTGGATTTGGATGCTCTGGGAAAATTCCAGAATACTTTTTGCTCTTCCTATCCAATTTATTCTCTCTTTCTTTCTTGTGGTAGATTCGTGGATGGAAGGATTGGGAACGGGAAACTCTAACGGAACAAGAAGCCATGAATGGTATGACATAAAGAACAATTTTCTATTTACACCATATATCTGCAAATCTTTTGCACCTCCAAATCCAATGCTGAATTGGGTGTGTACTGACACGTTACGTTCAGATCCTGGAAGATTCAGGCTTACTCACGAGACATCATTTGTGAGGGATCACAACAGTTTCTGGACTAAAACGCCAGTTTCTTTTTATTTTGTAAGCAGTTATCACTGACTTTTCTCTTTCCAATCCTAGGCTCTTAATTTGTTTCTCTGAACTGAGAAGAGAAGTTGAAGTACCATTAGTGTACGAAACAAACTTTATTATTTTGTCAGTTTCACGTGTTTTATAATAACACGTGAATGAATGACCAATTTGCAGGTATGCTTCTTTCGACAATTTTTCAGATCTGTTCGTAGGGCTGACTACTTGACCATGAGACATGGATTTGTGTCTGTTAGTTCTCACCTAAAGCAGAAACACGACTGACTGTGTTATGTTAATGATCTGTTTCATTAACAAATGTTCCACTCTGTTGGTGTAGGTCCATTTAGCACCCGGAAGTAAGTTTGACTTTCAAAAGTATATAAAGAGGTCCCTAGAAGATGACTTTAAGGTAGTTGTCGGAATAAGGTAATTTTGCCAAATTCGCTGCTGCTTCAAAACTCTTTACTTCATTGGCTTTTTGTATTTATAACTTGTTCATAATGGATGTACTTGATTTTGGCAGTCCAATCCTTTGGGGATCAGTGGTGTTGTTCTTGCTGGTTAATGTTGATGGTTTGTCCTTCTTTCTTGGTCACGAGTAATTGGAATTCCAATTCAAGAACAAGATGATTTTTTAACTAAACTCTTTTCAGGATGGCATGCCATGTTTTGGGTTTCCATAATGCCACTAGGGGTAAGTAAGTAAGTATATATGTATTGTTGTACCATATTGAAATAAGAAGAGGACTGACTAAAAATTGGACGAAAGGTTATTCTAGCTGTGGGAACGAAGCTTCAAGCAATTATAACCCGAATGGCCCTTGACATAAAGGAAAGGCATGCCGTAGTGCAGGGGATCCCTCTGGTGCAAGTGTCCGACGAGTATTTTTGGTTTGAATGGCCTCAGCTAGTTCTTTACCTCATCCATTTTGTTCTCTTTCAGAATGCGTTCGAGCTGACACATTTCATGTGGATATGGGTAATGAACTAACTAACTGTTCCCACTTTGTTCCTCAATTGCTATAATTGGATTTTAAACGTAAACGCACGGTTCCTCCCTCTTGGTGCAGTACGAGTTTGGCTTGAAATCTTGTTTTCATCAGGATTTTCTTCTTATGGTTGTCAGGGTTACTCTTGGGTAAGTCATTTGTCCTTAGACTTGTCTTGAATGTTCCTATCCCATTAACAATAAATGCTGAATTTTAATTCTGTAGAATCGGAGCTCAAATTGTGTGTAGCTATGTCACACTTCCACTTTATGCCCTCGTTACTCAGGTGCAGTCGTATAGTATATATATTTTTTGGTCTGGGTAATTTAAAACGAAAAGCTAGCTAATTGGTTTTGTCGTGTTATTATATATATACCAGATGGGATCGACGATGAAAAGGTCAATATTTGATGAACAAACGTCCAAGGCCCTGAAGCAGTGGCACAAGAATGCTCTGAAGAAGAAAAATTCTCGAGGAAGATCTCCAAGTCGAACTCTGGGCCTGGGGGAAGAGCATTCGCCGGAGCATTCCCCAAAACACGCAAGCTCAAAATCAAACCCTCAACCGAGTGCCACCGTGGATCTCTCGGAGCATGAGACCCTCTGAGTGGGCCATCGCCATGAACATTAATTAATTATATATAAATATAAGTCCGAAAAAGATAATGACAAAGATCCATACTTGACAAAGTAAGTGTACATTATTTTAGAGATTGTTTCCTCCAAACACACTAGACGAAGCAGAAATAGTGTGCTCGGCTAGCTAGCTTGCTAATGCATACATTAATTGTTTAGTTGTAATTAATATATATATATATATTATATAGTAATACGAGCAGTGCAATATCCTGCCGTGTATGTATGTTTCTCATCACAGTGTCCGCACGTGACAATTGACCTGCCATAAGGAAGAATTAGATAGGGAAGGGAAGGAGTGGTGGTGCGTCCTGGTTACGGTTACCCACAGCAACGATGATGTTAAACAAATGGGGCGTAGATTATGGTATTCCCGTTCCTGGATTGATTCGTTCAAATCCCAAAGTGGAGCTACAGCTACAGCTACAGGGTTCAGTTTTTCTATCTAGAAGGTCGACGGCGCTTCTAATCTCATCGTTACCTCTAACTCTAAGCTCCTCCGTGTGGCTCTCTTCGCCGTCGCCGGCGCACTCCAGGGAGAGGCGCAATAAGAAGACCATTCCAATTGAAGACTACGTCACTTCCAGTTAGTTACTTTCTCTATCGATCCCAATTCCTTCGCATTAACAGATAAATGAGTTAATTAGGGGCATGAATCGCATACTTTAATTTTTAATTGTTTGCTTACTGCCCCGAGTTACGTTGATATTATATTATGTCATCTAAAATAAGAGCGAAATTCATTCGTGTCGGTGGAGTGGACTTGTACTTTATTATAACACAATAGAAGTGAAAGGACAGGAGAGGACCGCAGGTAGGAATAGATTAGGAAATTACACATTATCAATAACTATTGTGGGTTGAATGAATTTAAATATACATAACTGGAGCTTCTCAGATACTTGCTCAGCCACTACTATCTGTGATATTTGATTCAGCCGATGGATTGAAATACTATGATTTGGTTGTGGGAAAGGGTCCTATAGCCGAAAAAGGATCGACTGTTCAGGTTTGCAAGCACGAGATGCTATTTTCTTTCTTTTTTTCCATATTCTCTCGTTTGCTCTAAACTTTCTTTTCACTCTCGCTCAAGGTACACTTTGATTGCATTTATCGCGGAATTACAGCTGTATCAAGTCGAGAATCAAAACTCCTAGCCGGAAATCGTATAATTGCCCAGGTTCTTAACTTCACTTGCCTTGCAATTCGCGCTTGCCTAGAAAAGAAAATAGCTTACGTATGCTTTGTGGTCTAAAAAGCCATATGAGTTCACGGTGGGAGCTCCTCCGGGAAAAGAACGGAAGCGTGACTTTGTCGACAACCCAAATGGTCTATTCTCTGCACAAGCAGCGCCGAAACCACCGCCTGCTATGTATTCATTAACTCAAGGGATGAGAGTAGGTGGAAAGGTGATGGAACCATCTATCCTTGTTGCTTCGCTCCGTCTTCGTCTTAGCATCGTCTTCATCCTTGTTTTCTTCCTTGCAGCGAACTATTATAGTTCCTCCAGAATATGGATACGGGCGAAAGGGAATGAATGAGATTCCGGTAAAGTAAAGACTTTCTTCTTTCGCACCAATAACGTTTGACTCAATCAACCTTGGCTACAAAATACTATCCGTGTCCTTTTGTTTTGTTGCAGCCTGCAGCTACATTTGAACTAAATGTGGAGCTTCTGCAAGTCTTACCCCCCGAAAAGTAGATACATCTTTTAATTTCTCTTTCGATTGCCAAACAACTTGGTATCCCACGGACATTGATTATATTTTCGTGTCTACCCATTCATTCTGTACCCAATAAAATAAAATGCAAATTCATGAGATTCCACAAAATATCATTCAACTTTGCTCATATAATTCCTTTTCTTGAATTCTCAACTGTGCTAATTTTTTTTAACCTACTAAGTCAGTCTATAATTAAAAAATAAAATAAAAAGTGTATGATTGAATGACATAAGTTTTTAAGGGATGTTGGACAAAGATGCAACTGCTTGATATTTTTTTTTTATCTAAACTGCCTGATAATTTTTGGCCATTACGTCACACTTTTTAAAAAATGTTTAGTGTATAACTTTTAAAATATGTGTTGCTGAATGTAATTTTTCTTAAAGTTAATATATTTATTTCCGTACCAAAGAAAATTTAACGATGAGTGTGGTGACTGGTGAATGCTATCTACGACGTCGTTTTATTGGTAAAGAGCTTAAAAGACTGAAGAGTGGTCAATAGACTCAATAATACCAGGAGCAATGAGTCCGCGAATTTGAGCAACGGTGCAATCTGATCTGAATGAGCTGAAGCGGTAACGGCAGCAGCAGACAAAGACAACGGAAATGAGGTTTGATCTGTTTCTCTTAACAGTGGCCATTCTCTCCGCGCCTGTGCTATCGGATCTCGTTCTCCCCAAGGTTGAGCGTCGCGTAAGTCACTTCCCTCTCATCTAATTTTTCCCCTTTTTTTTATTTTATATTTGACTTGACTCCACCTCTTTGTGTATCTCTATATCTTACGGTTCTTACCCATTTAGGTTTTAGGTTTAGGGTTCTTCTAACTTGATTGTTCTCGACATTGGTTTCTAAGCTTTCTCAGACCCAATCAGATCTTGAATTTCTCATTTTGTGAGAATTCCTAATGACTCACAAACTACTTTTTAGTTAGCTTTCCTTTGCTGATGCGAGCTTTCATTCCAACTAATTTTACACGTTTTGAACAACTATTCTATCCACACCAGAAGTTATCAATGTGTTCTTTTTGAGATTGCGAATTTTATTTCCTGAGATATACTATTTTATGCATATATATCATTTGGATTAAGTTGTCTCAAGACGGAGTCAAAACAACCAAAGGCTTGGCATGCATTTCCTTTTTGTATCTTGCCCGCTTCTCACAATCTTTTCTCCAATGCTTTGCAGATTGATTTGACATCACAGATTGTTCGCATCGCCACATCACTAAAGGTAATCCAATAACATTTTATAACATTATTCTCTGTATTTATTTTTCTGGAGACTGGTGGTGCATGTCTCCAAACATGGTAACTTACCTCTATTGGTTCTTCCCATCAACTCTATTACGTCTTAACTAAAAGCCTCAAGGTAAGATGCAACCTAGGTTCAAGGGTGAAATTCAACTTTATTATCTCTATTGATCTGTGATTCTGAATCTTCTTCTTCTCCTTCTACATTGAAGAAATCTAAATTCAAGTTCATTATAATGTGAAAGAGAAACTGCAGTAAAAGTCCCTTGCATATATAAATGCTTTTAGCATACTAACTTCCCTTCTCTTGTTTTGAATTTTCTTCTCTTAGTCTTGATCATGCTCTCTTTACTGCCAATTTATTAGGTGGAGAATGCAGGATCTGATCCAGTGTCTGAGGTATTGTTAGCCTTCCCTGATCGCCAGGCAAATAACTTGGCATACTTGTCAGCAACCCTATATGAAGGGAAAGGGAAAGGGAAAACATCTGCTGGTAGTTTACCTGTTGAGCTTGTTCACCCTAAAGATATACCTCCTTCCTTGACGATTTATTCAGTATCTTTACCAAAGGCACTTGGGAAAGGAGATAGTTTGATGTTAGATGTGTTGGCCGTTTTCACCCATACATTGCAACCATTTCCAGAGAAAATTACTCAGGCTGATATCCAACTTGTACTGTTTCAAGAAAGTGCAGACTATATTTCTCCTTACGCAGTCAAAGTTCAATCACTCACTGTTAAGTTGCCTGATGCAAGAATAGAATCTTATACGAGACTCGAAAGTACAAAAGTTCATGGTTCTGAAATAAAATATGGTCCTTATGAGAATCTCCCTCCATTTTCCTACTCACCCATAGTTATTCACTTTGAGAGTAATCAGCCCTTTGCTGTTGCTAAAGAGTTGGTGCGGGAGATTGAGATTTCTCATTGGGGCAATGTACAGGTGACAGAGCATTACAATCTTGTTAATGATGGTGCTCAGAGCAAGGGAGAATTTTCTAGGTCACATTTTTGCAACTCTGAATTTGCTGGTTGCTATATTAGCTGTCTATGTAATAACAGTTCATTTTCTGCTGCAGACTTGACTATCAGGCTAGACCATATGTAAGAGGTGCATCAGCCTTTAGGCGTCTTGTTGCAAAGTTGCCACCGGGAGCTCATTCTGTATATTACAGGGATGAGATTGGCAACATTTCCACTTCTAGTTTATGGGGTGACTCGAAAAAGGTGCATATTTTAATTTATGCTCACTTTTTAGAATGAAGCATTTTGCTAAAGTGTGCCAAAAATTCTCTTTACAATCACAGACAGAACTGGAGATTGAACCTAGATATCCAATGTTCGGTGGCTGGAAAACTGCTTTTACCATTGGATATGGCTTGCCACTTCAGGACTTCTTATTTGAATTGAATGGAAAACGATTCCTTGATATTTCTTTTGGTTCCCCTATGAATGAGTTGGTGATTGACAGTCTCTTTGTGAAGGTAACTGAGATGATAATGTCGTTTTAATATATATTTTATTCCTTTTTATATACTTTTGTTAATTGGGATGCAAAATTGCAGCGGGGAGTGTATTAATGTGACTTGTGCATTGTCCCATTTCACTTTTGCCTTATTGGCGAAAGAAAAAAAAAATGCAGGGGGAACATGAATTTCTCTTTCCACGTTATGCACCTTTGCATATGAATATAAACTTGCATCAATTTTATTTTATTTTTTCACTATTATGCATCACTTGATATCACATGTTCATTTACGACTTACTGTTTGCAATTTGTATTTATGTTTCATATAGAGTTAAAAGTGTGATTTACAATCACCCTGTGAATTATATTTAAGATGTCTTGGGCTGACTGGTGCTTGCAAGTGACAGGTTGTTCTGCCAGAGGGCTCCAGAGAGATTTCTGTATCTGTTCCATTTCATGTGAAACAACGACAGGAGGTTTGCTATTCCAAGTCCTGTTGTCACATTTCCATTTTCATTTCCATGTTTAAGTTTTCAAGTCCTTCCATGTGATCCCTTGCAGACAAAGTTTTCCCACTTGGATGTTGTTGGTAGGCCTGTTGTTGTGCTGGAGAAGAATAATGTTGTGCCTGAGCATAATGAACACTTTCAGGTATTATTGTGGCATCATTTGAAATATCATAAGAGAACAACACATCACAGAACGTAGTATTATGATTCACTAAGGTCTTCTTATCTTTGAGAAATATTAGCAATGTTCATATTTTGATAATTATGAGATAAATTTGTTCTACATGGAAGGTTCTTAAAATTTGCTCTAAGTAAAAAAAGAAAAAAAAAAAAAAAAATCAGTATCTGAATTTTCTTTAGATCATATTATTGGATTATGGGTGGTCACTGTTGGTTTAATATCTGAGGATTTTTCATTTTCTTTTATGGAGCTTAATTTCATTGTTGGATATGTATACTATCTCTGGAAACAAAACGTAGGGGTGATAAAGAGAGAGCTACATATGATAAAAGAAAAAAAGAAAGGATATCATAATTATGTTATATCATTTGTTTTTGATGCAGTACTGTGTTCGGGTGTACAAAATACTGATGACCATTGCTTATATTACAGGTTTATTACAAGTTCTGCAGTCTTTCTATGCTAAGGGAGCCCCTGATGTTGATTTCTGGATTTTTCCTTCTGTTTGTTGCATGCATTGCTTACATGCATGCAGATTTGTCAATCTCCAAGTCTTCTGCATCTTATTTGGCAAAGCTCCAGTGGGAAGAGGTAATTAAATTGTTGTGTGATGCAGAAATTTTTTATTTGCAATTAAGTGAAGTACTTAGTGGTAGACTTGGTGTTTCATTATTCAGGTACAAGCAACCATTCAGCAGATCCATAATGTCATTAGTCGTTGCCTGGCAATGCATGAGAAGCTAGAAGCATCTTTACGCGATCTTTCGAGGACAGGAGATGTTCAAGCTTGTAAAGCAACTCGAAAATCAGTTGATAGCATGTTGAAAGAGCTCTCTAAAGAGTTGAAGCTATTAGTGGCATTCTTGCAATCTTCTCCCCAAGCAACCCAAATATTACCCAAGGTTAGGTTTGCAATGCTTTCTTCTATGTATTCTTGATTCATGGTGTCTATAATTTATTCTGTTGCTTATAGGTGGAGGAGCTTATTGCGAAGGAGAGAGATTTGCAAGAGAGGCTAATGGCGAAACACTCGACAGTTGTGGACTGCTACGAGAAGAAGTTGGGGGGACGAGAAATTGAGAATCGGATTGCTTCACATCAGCAGAAAATTACAATTTTGAGGCAGGAGATTGATGATATTATGGAGTTTATTGACGAGATATGATAAAAATGCACTCCAAGTTTTTCGTTATGTAGGTCAGAACAGCTGAAGTACGAGGGAAATTCTATCGCAATTTGGATCCGAGAGATTGAGTCGTAAATCTTATGATTTGAGCACTTAATAGTAATAATATGCAAGGCATGGGATTGTAGTAGGCGTGTCATCTTTTAATTGAATTTTTGGAAGTTCTAGAGATATGATAGTGTATATATATATATATGCATCTTTATTTTATATCTGATGTAAAATATGAAGTAATAAGCAGAAAACAAAAAATGGGAACTTGAACCCGACGTGAATCGAACACGCATGTATGTGTTAGCTCCATTCCATGCCTCCTCCGCTTACCTTCCTTCAAGTTGATGGTACTGTTTTCTCAGCCCTGCAGCAATAGGAAAATCATTCATTCATTAAAATGCCTTTTCCTTGTCGCTCTTTACTCCGTGTTGTCTGATCAGCACGTAATGTAAGTTTACGATTTGGTTATATGTGTTGTGTTTTATTCATTTTCTATCTGTCTTTTAAGTTTACCAATAGAAAACAAAAATAAAAAATAAATCTTAGTCAGGTCAGGAGTGTTGCAGTAAGTTAAAAACTGAAGCAAAATTGCGATATAATCTCATTTCTTCAAAGATACAATTGGTTTCTACCCAATACATACCACACCATACCATACCATACCACTGTATGCTTAATTCCATTCATGAGTTGTGATACAGAGCTTTAGCATTCAGCAAGACGAAATCCAGTAATAGATAATTTGTGCGATTATTATCTGTGTAAAATACAAAAATCATTTAGTAAAAGAATAATAATTCTAAATTTGGTGGGTGGGAGTAAGAAGAAGATTTTTTATGTATGAATGAATGTACGTATGAGTCACTGACTCACTCGTTCTTGGAAGTGGCAGCTTGTCTTGCACCAACAGCAAAGAATTCGGTAATGACCTCTAGAGGCATGCCTTTGGTTTCTGGAACCTTCAAAAACACGAATATCCAGGAGATCACACAGACCACAGCATAAATGCCGAAGACACCGGCGAGTCCCAGGGAACTGAGCATGACAGGCAGTGTGTAAGTGACGATGATGTCTCCAATCCAGAACACCAACGCGCATATAGCAATGCAGAGCCCACGGACCCTCGTTGGAAATATCTCTGAGCATAGGATGTTTGGGATTGGCCCATACGCCATCACAAAGCAACAGAAATATACCACTACGCATGCTGTTGAGATTACTGCATCCACTGTTGTTCCCAACCCCACTAGCTTTCCAATCACCAAAATTATCAGTGCCACTATCAGCACTGGAATCGTACACAGTAAGAGTTGCCTGCAATAAATGATAAGATGCCACTTTCATTAAAGCAAAATTACGCAACACAAGGGAGAAAAAAAAAAAAAGGAAATGGAAAAGGAAAGAATACCTTCTGCCCGAGATATCCATAAACCTCATGGCCAAACCTATACATGGAAGCATCAACAAGGTTGTCAATGCACTGATAAGGAATGATGCAGATTCTGAACCAAGGCCTATGTCTTCAAGAAGAACTTCTACTCCTGCCTCTTCGAGGATTTGAGGGGTGTAATATAGAACCCCATTTATCCCAGAAAACTGCACCCGTATTTAGAATTAGAATTAGGTGGGTGGTAATCAATTACAAGACCAGAAGAATAAATTTCTACCTATTCCAAACATAAAATGGAAGCAAGTTAAGAGAAAACAAGAATTATACATCATTCGTCTGCCACTTTTTATGTATGGTGATCGCATTTTCTTTATAGAAATCTAATAGATAAGAACATGGGCATCGTTTCTCTATTAGACGGCCAATGCCAAGCACTAATAATTGATCACCACTATGTTAACTCTCGAGTGCTTGCAAAACAAATAAGTCCATGACAAAGCAGAAGAAAGGTTTGAGAGTCACAAGGTAGCACCATTGATATCAAAATGTTCCTTCGTCCCCGACCAAAACAAAAACAAGAATGAAAAAAAATGATAAGGTGGTGAACTTAGTGGGAATGATGAAAGAGAAGACAAGGGTATAAGAACTAAATGGTAACCTTGTAGGATTGCATGTAATAAACTAAGCACAGATTACCTGCTGAAGTATTTGTATTCCAATCCCGACAAACAATGCATGCTTAACCCCTGGTTCAAGAAGAGCTTTCCAAATTGGCCCCTTTGAAGCAGTCTCGGATGGATGAAGCATTGCAGGGCCTACTGGTTGCTGATCAATAAGGTGCTTGGAGTAAAGAGCAGGTTGGCTGACCAAGGCAGCAGCCTGGACAAATTCACCTTCTGCAGGGACTTCACCAGGAATTGATGCAAGGGATCCACGTCGAGATCCAGGAACACCCTCCTGGTGCAAATAAATTCTTTGAAAACCTCCTTGCCTTTTTCCATCCTCACCTTCTCTCTCAGACCATTTCCATGCCAGTTGCCAGCCACCGCCAATGCCTGTACTGCCAACTGCCTCACCTGATCCTTGCATAAGACTACTGTGACGCCTCATGCTGCTAAAGATACTGCCATGGGAAGGTGGAGGGGGCATGTCCTTTTCAAGGCTCGTAGTTTGACGTGAGATTAAGGGACTATGCAAATTGTCATCAGAGTCCCCAGCAGCACCATCTGATGCATAGTCCTCACCTTCTCTTTGTAGGCTCTCTTCATCCCACTGTTCATTTTTAACTTGATGCTCAGCTGTGCTGAACATGCTTCCAAAATTTGGAAAAAGCATGCTTCTTGTACTTCCTGTCTCAGGGAGCTTCTCATGAACACTACCAAACAAAGTCACAAGAGGGTCCATGAGAGGCATGCTTTGGTTTGCAATGCTTCCCTGCCGAGATGCAAGAAAAAGAGAACTCTGGCCAGCCACAGGTTTTGCAACCCAAGAGAGACCTGCTTGGGATCCATACAATCGGAATTTATCTTTCTGACCATCAGTCACTCCATCGGCAGGTCCTATCACGTATTCTTCTATAGATGTTTCACCTCCAATCCCAAGACCCTCAACCAGCAGTGCCATCTCACCTATGGTCAAAAGATCATTGTGCAAGCTTTCACGAATGATGGATCATGACAACAAAATAAGTGAAGAGAAAATTGCACAGAATTAATCGATTCCCGCTGTAAATACTTGGTGTGAATGTGATCAAAATTTATACAAACTGATATTTTCATTTCACATTCAGTTTTCAACTGAATAATCGAGAAATGGTCATTTTATAGTATTAAACTATAACAGTATAAGTTCCCTAACATTTTCATGATGTCAAACCAGATAATTTACATGTCTGTAAATAAAAAATATAGATATATAAAATTAGGTGTCAGTCATTGAGTCCGTTTGATCAACATGCCAACTAAGTTTATCATATCAAGATACACTAGCAGCTAAGTTTATTTAAGCATTTGAAAAAGATTTAGATATAAAATAGACCTGAAACATCTTCCCTGCCACGTAATCTTTGGAGAACCTTTTTAGCTTCAAGCATCTTTCCTTTGCTCACCAGCCACCGAGGAGACTCAGGCAAGAAAAATATTGTTAACACAAAATAGATGAGAGAAGGAATAGAAAGAACCCCAAGCATTAGTTTCCAGCTAGGCGAGGATGTCATTGACATCCCAAAAACCATACAATATGATAAGAACATTCCTCCAGAACCAGTAAATTGTGGAAGTGTGTTTAGCGATCCCCTTATATCAGATGGGGCAGTTTCAGATATATAGACAGGGACAAGAGTAACAGCAAGGCCAATTCCAAACCCGTCTATTAGCCTTGCTAGGCATAACACGTACACATTAGGGGACCAGAACATCACCAAGCCACCTAAGAAATAAAGCATAGATGAGATTATCAACATAGGACGTCGACCGAGCCAATCTGATATGGGACCAGAGCATGTTGTGATTAACGTTGCCCCAATCAGGGACATGGCCACTACAAGCCCCTCCACAGTAGTTTCCAAAGCAAGATCCTTCTTAATGTAAACAATGGCACCTGAAAGCAAACAGGAACAATGAACCCTTGGCTTTGCCTAAAGAAAGATATTCACAAACACAACTTATTGATTTCAAAAGGGGATTTTTCTGGTCCGTACTACTTGATATGTGTCGAATTAGCAGCTTTTAGATTGGACTTGGAATCATCTCTTTGAGGCTGCTCTGATATGAGCAGGTTGAGAGATGACTGAGAAGCACAGCTGTTAAGGACACGGACACGGACACGGACACACTACTGTCAAGTGTAAATTTAAACTATGTAGAATGTTAGAAGTGGCTTGGTATTGCTTCATTTAACTTATAGATAGGAAGAAAAATAAAAGATTCAAAGGAACGAGTTAGGTAGAGGCTCATTTGTGTGACGAAATAAGGGAGGTAGACAGGTAAATTTGTGGCTTTTCAATCTGAAATACAAGGTTTTGTTTTAGTATTAGACTGGGATGGCATGTTTTTACAGCGTGCGATCCATCAGTAGTCTAGATGCTATATTTTGTTGCTAAAGAACATTCCTGATACAGTTAAATTAAATTAAAAGGAAATTTGATTAGGAAATAACTATGAAAAGATGAAATTAGAACACTTGTAAGCCGCTGAATCAGTTTAGAGAAATTGATGGGGAAAGGAAATGAAAGATGAAGGGGATTGAGTGAGTACCGGCAATTGTAGCATTATCCCATCCTTGCAGAAAATTACCGATTGAAGCGGCTATAGCCACTAGCACGTCTCCTTTCATCTTTATTACAAATCAATTGATCAACCTCTCCTCTCTCTCCCCACTCAGTCCCAGAGTACGAGTAACCCGATAGATAGATGGCTGCTACCTGCCCAAACAAAAGGGATCAATTCTAGTGCGTAATTCAGCTTGGACTTGGACTTGGACTATCTATCCTCGTCTCGTAAGTGAAAATTACGAGTAGAAAAACAAGCAAGGAGTTGAATTGGTATCAACATACCTGAGAGCTGAAACTGTTACAAGAGATGGTGTTAACGCTTATACTCTAACTAAGCTCAAGCTTATCTTAGTCTCTTCAGAGCCAGAGGGAGTGTGAGACTAAAAGGCTCTTGTTTGGAAGAGAGAACAGTGGTAAATAGTGGTCTAGATCAATAAAGACAGCACTGAGATACAACTACGTCAGAACCTAATCGTTGCCCTTACAGAAAAAGGAAAAACAAAAACAAAAAAGGGTTAAAAAAAAAATCAGTGAATTATGAAACAGTGAACTGGCTGGTTGGGTTTGATTGGAATCTGTGGGTATGCGGACAAAATGAGCTCTCCATCCATCCAGATCAGAGTAAATAAGCTAATCGCATAAATCCAATGCAGTCAGAGATATGAACGAGGTCTTTGACTTGACACTTTACACGAACAACAACCACTATTCAACGTCGCTGAATTTTGGTTCAGAAAACATTTCAAATTCAACCCCCAAAGTTCTTTCGCCATAATTTTGCCAACATCAAAATATCACCTTTGGGAGCGAGTATTTAACACAGACGAGATAAAATTGTTAGTTACGATACAAGCAAAAGTTTTTTATGATTCTGGAACCAAGGAATGATTATGACATTGTTTTTGTTTTGTTGGGACCACAAAGAAAAGACTTTGGGTTGTTTGGTTTTCAATTCCAAGTCCGGGGCGGAGCAGTAGGCACCGACTTTTCTATATTCTAAGCATAAGCATGAGCATAAGCAATTGGGACAATTTTTACTCTACTCTTTCATGATATTTATTTCCACGATTGGCATCTTGGAAAGAAAGGACAAATTTGACCTTTCTCTTTAATGCGCGTGACACCGGGGTGTCTCCCTCGTATTCGCGTGCTCTCTCAGGCCAGGTTGGTTCTGTTTCCTTTTAACCCAGTGGCTCCAGCCGTAAGTTGTAATCCTATTTGAAAATATATACATATATATATCCTTTCATTAAATAATTAATTTAATGATTCAAAACTAAAGAATGGCATGCCATCTCGTGGCAAAATGGTGACGCTGGGGACCTGAAATTTTTGGAGATGTTGTTCAATACAATGCTATTATTATTTATATAGAGTGTAAAATGTGGGAGTGATATCAAGAATTGCTTTCATTAGCATGGGAAATAGGAATTTGGAAATGTACCTTGCAAATCCAATCAATCTGGATGGGGGTAGATGTGCAACGTGCAACGTGCAACGTGCAGCATCAACTTCTGATTAGTCTATGTTCTGTTCTGCCCCTTTTCCACACTTTACCGCATTGCATACTAATACTAACTAAGATCCACCATTTACGTTTGATTATACTCTTAACTCTAGGGCCCCTTTCCCATGTGCCATGTGCATGTGCTTCTTGTCTCGACCAAAAGTCACGCGACATGCCATTGCCAACGTCACTCTACATCTACTTTTATCCAACGCTCAAAACCTAACATATCACTTAACTACGCAACATTACACTACACAACTCCCAACTGTTACTTCTAATATTAATTCATCAACGCATTCAGTCACGGCGATGCTCCTCGTTGCCTTCAAATGTATTCACATCACCTCACCTCATTAACGTAAACTATTTTATTCAATAACTCCCCCGTACTCCAATATTATTACTTTTATTTTATCAATCAATAAATAAATATAACGCGAATAAATATTTCTTTCTTCCTCCATCATAAGATGTGTCATTTTTTTTATTAGTCAATAATTAAATATTTGTAAGCATTATTAATCAATAAAAAAAAATAATAGTCACATGGGCCCATAGTATACAGTACGACATCCACTCCAGTCCACGGCGCATTATTTATGTCATTGTAATTGTAAGCTCGATAAACTGGAGTAATTTATAAATATGATGATTATGTCACACCACACTAGCACTGGCACCGGCTAGCAAACAATCATACTCAAAAATACAAAACAAATAAATTATAAGGCAACACCCACGACAGACGGAGGCAGGCCCATCACACAAACGGCTCACGCATCCGCATCCCCTTCCACGTCTGCAAATGAAAACTTTTTTGTTGGGCTTAGCCCAAGTGAAGAGACCTGAGACTGAGGAATCGGGATTTCTCAAACAAGATTCATCTTTTCTTTTGAGCAAATGGCGCGAGTTTAATTAAATTATCAAGGCCGAGCGAATGAGGCAGGCAGTCATATACATGATCCATGGTCAATATATCCCGGAATTTGCTTGTTTCTTGTTTCTTACAGCATTATTCCGCATCGATCCATCTCTACTGGAATCAGTATCAAAAGGAACATCTATAATTAATTAAGTGCAATGGTAAATGAATCGAGAGCTAGCACCAGATAGATACGTACGTTCAACTTCAAGAAAACATATCAGAATTTTTTTTTTAAAGAATTAACTCTTGCCCCGTACGGCTGCAGGAATTCCACCTGTATCTAGCTTATATATATATAAACTAATGCATGCCTTTTTCTTTGTTATTTATATTATATTATATGTGGAAATTTAGAATTTGTAACTGTGTACTGTATATAATTCTGTTGAAAATCACTCCTTTTTATCCTCTTTATGTGTATGAGCTATACATATACATATATATAGGGTAGACAATTCATTACCTTATACATTAATTAGTATGTTGGCCACATAATTAAGGCATGTGATTTTACGCTTTAATGTAAAGTCATCTAAAAGAACCTACCTTAAAGACTCAGTATATATATTATAGAAAGGTAGAAAGCAATGAATTGAAAAATCCAAACATGCAAACTTGACTTGAAAGCGAGATATATATATATCGATCCATTACATACATCTGCATATATATAAAGCGTCCCCCTCTCCCCATTCATCCACATCAATTATCAAAATCACTTCTCTTGTTATTGATCTTCAACACCGGCTAGCATAGCATGGGTTTGTCCAAAACACTTGTGGTTCTGGCCTGCTGCATTTCCTTTTGTGTGTTTGCAGCTTTTGGGCATGATTTATCCATCGTAGGATATTCGCCGGAGGACTTGAAGTCCATGGATAAGCTGATTGACCTGTTTGAATCGTGGATGTCCAAACATGGCAAGATTTATGAAAGCATTGAGGAGAAGTTACGGAGGTTCGACATTTTCAAGGACAACCTCAAGCACATAGACGAGACAAATAGGAAGACCAAAAACTACTGGCTTGGCCTCAACGAGTTTGCTGATTTGAGCCACCAAGAGTTTAAGAATAAGTACCTGGGCCTCAAACCCCAATTAATGTCTACGACAGAGGAGTTCACTTACAGAGATCACGTTGTTGATTTGCCCAAGTCTGTGGATTGGAGGAAGAAAGGTGCTGTTAGTCCTGTCAAGAACCAAGGCTCATGCGGTAATTAATTTAATTGGTTCTATTAATTAATTAATTTCACATGATCACGTATATATATATATATATATAAATATATATGGTGTGGTACGCTTGCACTGCAGGTAGCTGTTGGGCATTTTCAACAGTTGCGGCGGTTGAGGGAATAAACCAGATAGTGACAGGAAATTTAACATCTCTGTCCGAGCAAGAGTTGATTGATTGCGACACAAGTTACAATAATGGGTGCAATGGGGGTCTGATGGACTATGCATTTGCCTATATAGTCGCTAAAGGCGGGATTCACAAGGAGGAAGACTATCCTTACATGATGGAGGAAGGCACGTGTGAGATGAGAAAGGTAATTAATTAATTAATTGTCAGTTGAAATTAAAACAAACAGTAGGATTCATTCAATAATTAATATATACCATAATGAATTCTTGTCCTTCAGGAAAAATCTGAGGTGGTGACCATTAGTGGTTACCATGACGTGCCAGCCAACAATGAGCAGATCCTGTTGAAGGCACTTGCCAACCAACCCCTTAGTGTGGCCATAGAGGCTTCAGGCAGAGATTTCCAGTTCTACAGCGGGGTATGTATATGTTAAAAAGTCTAGCTAGCAAGCTCTTAATTTGATTAATCATTAATCAGGCTATGTGTATAGGGTGTCTTCGATGGTCATTGCGGAAGCGAACTTGATCACGGTGTGGCTGCTGTTGGATATGGGACATCCAAAGGATTGGATTATATCATCGTAAAAAATTCATGGGGCCCAAAGTGGGGTGAGAAAGGCTACATAAGGATGCGAAGGAACATTAAAGGCAAGCCAGAAGGTCTCTGCGGAATTTACAAGATGGCTTCCTATCCCACCAAGAACAAATAATTGTTTCGTTTCATTTCTATTAATCGATTGTCTCTCGTAATATCTATCCATCCACGTACCAATTATTTCCCATGTATCTTTTTCCTTTGAATTCAAGCAAAGCAATGCAATGGGACTAGTTTGATTTGGTTTACTCTATATATCGGAAACAGCAGTTAATCAATTATGTTACGAATGAGATGAGACAAAGTAGAGTGATCGAGCAGTGTCATGTCACGGCGAAAGAGTTGAAAAATTAACATCTCAGTCAGACTCAGACTCAGTTGCGATCCAGATTTATTAATTGAAGTGCTGTCAAGAAAAAAACAAAAGGAGAAATAGAATAAATGATGCGAAAAATATTTGAAGATGCACTAGAGTAGAGTATTGTCTTGTGTGGGTGTGGGTGTGGGTGTGGGTTGTAAAGATTAAACAAAAGACACAGGCAAACTGCGATAATATTATTGAAAATAACTTGGAGCTTATAAAGCCATACAACTCTAACTGAAATGAGAAAAAACAACCCATTAAAATGCATATCATACTTTGTGGTAACATCTAGAAAGAGTAAAATAATCCTAAAAAATAGAACTTTATTTAACAAACATTTGAAACAGTCGGAGTAACTACTTGAACATGGGTGTGGATGGTCGACACGACAGTCCAAAGCGAAAGTTATTCCATTGTGTCCTGCGTATGCATCCCGATTCCTGCCTCAATATATCTATCTCTGTCTTCTATACCAAACTTGCCGCTTTGGCTCTCTCTGTCGCGTATCTTTTTCTTTTCTCTTTTGCCCTTTTTCCTTCTACTGCCATCCATCTGCTTCGGTACTCCACGGCGATAACATTAACGAGCAAGTATCACTCGCAAGTAAAGAATTATTAATATTATTGCACTTTCTTTACCCGCCAAAAAGAAAAAGGGGAAATAATCCAGATTTTGAATCAATTAATTAATTATATTATATTATATTATTTGAGTGTTTGGGTGGATCTGTAATTCCCCGACCCCGACCCCGACCCCGAGATCCCAAAGCCAAAGGGGTCCGGTTCAGAGTAGAAAAGCAAGGTCGGAGTTGGACCCGTCAAAGCCAATGATTAGATTTGAATTTGATTTCAAAGGCTGACATCACAGTCGCAGACACATTGGCCAATGCAAATCGCGATGTCAATTAGTAGCAGAGACCGTTTGCCGATTCCAACTTTAATAAATTGCTTCCTTCCTTAGAGGCGGCCTTTATCCATCGCCATCGCCATCATAATCATAATATTAATTTGTTGGTACTATAAATATAATTATGTATATGCACACAAGAGAAGAGAAGACAAGTAGCTTTGCCAATAGCCTCTCTGCCGATCATAATATAAACTCCAATATTCAAGCTTAATTCTTGCGAGAGCCGAATCAATCAATCAATCAATATCCGCTAACTCAAACTGTACGTTTGCATTGCAGCTCCTTGGATCCATCCATCGCATTTATCTTTCATCTCAATTGCAACTTTGGAGGCGAGGCGATCATCTCTCCATCTATCTTCATGGAGGTAATTAAACACACACACACACATATATATATATATATATATAACAGCGTTTTAGTTGATTCAATTGAATGATCTGGTTTACTTGATTAATTTTCAGAAAGTGGAGTTGAAGGTGGAGATGGTAGGGATACACGAGAAACGAGTAAGGAAATGCCTGTCAAAATTAAAAGGAATAGAGAAAGTAGAGGTGGATTCCAAGAGGGACAAGGTAGTAGTAACGGTGAACAAGAACGTCCACGTCCACCAGCAGCAGCACAACAAAATTGTAAAAGCAGTAAGGAGAGTGGGTCTTAAGGCTGATTTCTGGTCTCCTCACCACGATCTCCTCCATGCTTACGCCACCACATCCGCACCCTTCTCCTTCGCATTCCACTCTTTCCATTTCCAATTCTAATCTATTCAACCCTACATACTCAATGAAGGACTCACCCTACACATACCAATATATTAAATTAATTATATCATTCTTCTTCTTGTACTCTCTTATTCTTTCAATTATATTATCATTATCATTATCGTCTGTGTGATCTGTAATTACTCTCCCACTCTTCTGTACTTTGCAATTTCCCAGTGCCAGTGCCATTGCCAACAACTAAATTTAATCCTAATTTATCACCGTGCTTTAATCTCTTGCGCATTACCATCGTCTTTGACAATGTGGTTGCATGCATTCTTCCCTCTTTATAATGTGGGCCTGGGCCTCGACTTATGGGCTTGCTCCCTATCCGTCGTTCCCGGTCACAATTCTAATTGAAAAAATTACTAGAAGGACACGAGATACTGATGGATCCCAATATAATAATCTTATTAAATTAAATCATTGGTCTGACCGATGGATCCGAATAATCCCGCTGTCTGTGCCCACGGTATTTTGAGTTTTGATTGATGAAAATAAATACTGGATACTCGCCCTTTTTTTTAAGTTATTGAAATTGAAATAAATACTGCAATTATTATTAATGGCTCTCTTTATTTTAGTATCTGCTCTTCCATTATTTGATGGATCCCCTCCCATTCCCATGTGTCACTCACTGCATTCCAGCTACGTTGTCCCCTATATTTTTATTTTATTATATATTCACTGGAATTGGATTGCTTCTGCTACTAGCATGGCACTGGCACTGGCTTGTTTGAATTTGGGTTGAATTGAATTGAATCGAATAATCGAATCTGGTAAAGATGCACGTAAGCGAGAACGAAGGCATTGGGAACAACACCTTCGTCGTCACTGGCGGACTTGGATTTGTAGGCTCTGCTCTCTGCTTGGAGCTTCTCCGCAGAGGTGCCAGACAGGTTCGAGCCTTTGATACTCGCTCAACTTCTCCCTCGTCCAACCTTCTCAAGAACAAGGGTGTGCGCTTCGTCCGAGGTTCGCCTTCTCTCCTTCTTCTATTTATTATCCATCAGTTATTTTTAATTTTCATTTTCAAATGATTGCCGATTTCCACTCCTTTCAATTTCGCTCGATTTTCATTATTAGGGTTTATATTCTTAGTCCCCATTTATTTTTCGTGTATAATTCCGTTTCCGCAATAAAATTAATCTTTTGCATTTGCAATGCTCCATAACTATTAGTATTTGTTGCTGCTGATCGACAATTTATCTAGTACGCGACGCACGTTTTAAATCTCTAAGACTAAGAAATTGCTTTTAATTTCCTTTTCTCATTCTCCGTGAGCCTTTTGTTTTGGGCCCCTTTCTAACCCTAAGCTAAGTATAATGTATACGTTTATATAATATTGTGAACCATCAGGAGATGTTGTCAGCAAAGATGATGTTAAAAGGGCCCTTGATGGTGCGGATTGCGTGTTCCACCTTGCCTCATATGGTATGTCTGGGAAAGAGATGCTCCAATTAGGTCGGGTTGATGATGTGAATATAAATGGCACTTGCCACATTTTGGACGCTTGCCTTGACCTTCACATCACAAGGCTTGTCTATGTTAGCACATACAATGTTGTATTTGGTGGAAAAGAGATCTTGAACGGAGACGAGACTTTACCTTATTTCCCAATTGATGATCATGTTGATCCATATGGACGAAGCAAATCAATTGCTGAACAGTTGGTTCTCAAGAATAATGGCCGTCCTTTTAAGTAAGTTTTTTCTATACTTTAGCAAGCAACTGTCTGAGTTTGATTGTGTCTGGTAGAACCAAGTCATTCCCGTTCCAGCCATACTGTGTCTTTAATCACTTTTTCTTTTAACCTACTTATTAATCTGCTTTCGTATTAGCTTATGCGCTATAGCAGATATACTTGAATCCTAATAATAAATGATTGAAAAATTATGTCATACAATGATATTCTGCAATAAAGGAACAAGAACGGAAGATGTCTTTATACTTGTGCGGTGCGCCCAGCTGCAATCTATGGACCAGGTGAAGAGAGACACCTTCCAAGAATCATAACCTTGGCAAAGTTGGGTCTGTTGCTGTTCAGAATTGGTGATCAAAGTGTAAAATCAGATTGGGTTTATGTGGATAACCTTGTGCTTGCTCTTATACTGGCTAGTATGGGACTTTTGGATTGCAACCCTGAAAAAGGAAAACACCATATAGCTGCTGGCCAGGCCTACTTTATATCTGATGGTAATAATCGGTCTTCTCATGTTTCTAATGACCAGTTATGCTGAATTCTATAAAACGAGAATTGATACCTCTTTTTAACAGGTTCTCCAGTCAATAGTTTTGAATTCCTTCAACCTCTACTCCGAAATTTGGATTATGAACTACCCAAGACTTCGTTAGCTGTTGATCATGCTCTTGTCATCGGGAAGATTTTCTGGGGAGTCTATACAATCTTATACCGGTGGCTGAATAGCTGGTGGCTTCCTCAGCCATTCATCCTTCCTGCCGAAGTATACAAGGTCAGTCCTTTCTTTCTTGCTGAATGGCTGGGCACTTGTATATGCTTCTAGGATCGCTTGCTTAAAGTAAATTATACCTTGAATAATCTAATCGCAGTTGAGAAAATTCGTCTTGCCTCTTATGTTCTGCTATTGTTAACGTGGTCTACCTAGCTACGTTTTTTACATGAATGGCTGGGCACAGAAATCATGATTAGCATTCTAGTTCAAATGCTATAATATATACTTTTCATGTTATGCTTTGATAGGTGGGGGTTACCCATTATTTCTCTTATCTTAAAGCTAAAGAGGAGATTGGCTATGTTCCCATGTTGACCCCTCGAGAGGGGATGGCTTCAACCATCTCTTACTGGCAAGAGAGGAAAAGGAAAACTCTTGATGGGCCTACGATCTACATCTGGTTGTTTTCTGTCTTTGGAATGATCTCCCTATTTTGTGCTGCTTTCTTGCCCGATATAGGACTTGTGCCGATTCTGAGAGCTATGAGTCTTTTCTGCTTTCGGTCAATGTGGATGACAAGGCTGGTGTTTTATGTTGCTGTATTTTTGCATATCGCCGAGGCCTTTTATGCTTGGCGCCTGGCTAAAAGAGTTGATCCTCTTAATGCAAGGGGTTGGTTCTGGCAGACTTTTGCCCTTGGCTTCTTTTCGTTGCGTTTTCTTTTGAAGAGAGCAAGGAAGTAGAAGCCAGCCAGGAGGACAGGACAAGACACACCCTTCTTATTCTCTCGCAAGTGGAAACCAAGTGAAAATTTACCAAATATTCAAGTAGGGGACTTTTTAATTGCAAAAAGAAAGATTGAATAACAGCGCCGAGAAAGGTGGAAGGAAAATATAAAATATTAAGTATTTCGATTCGTCTTGTTTTATTATCTTGTTAAAATTAATGTTTAATCATACTAATAGTTTCACCCAAAGTTTTAATATAATATAATTAAAACTAAAATTAAATCTTATTATGATGTTTCGAAAACCTATCTTACTATGAAATAGAGTTGTCAGGATTCATAATCAAACGGACTAATTGATAGAGATAGTTTGATTACAGAAGGTTAACAACAAACAACAGCTAGCTAATACATCACTAGACAAACTAGTGACAAGCTTATCCTAAATACTTGCTACTTTATCACATCTAAACCTCTCTGACTCAATTAAATACAGAAGACTATCGAGATCAAGTAGTGGCCTTTCTCAGGTCAGGTTGATGTTAAACTTGGAAGGCACACTGCATATCGTATCCCTTGCAATAATATTACACATAGCTAATGTTACAAATGTGTCCCTTGAATGCTTGATGGAGCTAAAGACACATCTACAAACCTACTACACAAATTAGTTTAGTGAAACAAAAGAAAAAAAAAAAAAGGCGTTTTATTTCCATGTCATGCTTGTAAGGCCTTGTGGGTTACTGTTAATGCAGACTCCAGTGCTCTGATTAAGTGGGCTCCCAGGGCCACCTGATGACTCACGTGAAGGAGAGCTGCTTTGCCCTGCAACTGCAAGACCACTACTTGGGGCGGATAAAATTTCCATTGGGTTTCCTGACTTACAACCATCAGCGATGAAACTCCCTACTATTACCTGCAATAGATTGAAATTTAAATGCCAAAACTAAATCTTATTGTTGAAACATATGTTCAAAGAAAAATTGAGAATACATGCAATGCAAACAACATGACTAGTATTAGTATTTGCACTGCTCCCACAGGACAGGATTCCCTCGAGAGTGCCACCATACCAATTTCCACATCCAAATGTTTCTGTATATATTGCCTAAATGAAAAAGTAATGCAACACAGTAATATCCTATCAAGTGTAATTGGCTAGATATATCTATCGTATGATGCTTCAAATAAAAGAAAAAGAATAGATAGAAAGAACATGAAGACACAAACTAAGTAAATGTACCTGAACAGGGGAAGCCGCAGTCAAAAGCCCTGCCACACCACCGCCCAAAACACGACCATCTGGTCCAGATAAGGACACGCTTAATCCACCAGTTCTACTCCGCTGACCACCATTTTCAGATAGAAGAAAGGATCCAGAAAGTGATAGGATCTCAAACCGACCCTAATAAAACAAAAAAAAAAAAATTAAAATCAGGTGAATACATTTGACTTGTTTAATATGGTGTAATAACCGTCAGATGAAAGAGAAGTTGCTAGCACATTTGGGGACCTCGTAAGTCACAGTTCCACCAGATGTGGCAGGTTGGCGTAGTGTCACATTAGATATGGCTCCGTTTGCTGACAAGATGCAAACTGCCCTTGGACCATGCTGGGAAAATGACATAATTTTTGATGACACATCCTGAATGAATATCAAAATTAATCGTCTAAGTGAACTGAAACAGAACAGTTGACAGATAATATTCAGGCATTTGGTCCTTCCAGTAACCAATATCATAAATATAACTGAGTGGATCTTGCAATCATCCTTTATACTAGTATTCATTCATAATTTTAATAATGAAGGGCCAACACATGTCTCCTTCCTCCCAGTGAAGTGCAATTGGAAATACACTTCAATTTACATTACAGCCAGCCAAGGGAAAAATCCGTTTTTCTTATTCACCCCACACAGATTTGATTGATATGACAAGAGCAATTCAAAAAATATGTATGGGTAACATTATAACTACTAATGCAAGTATAATTTGGACTACATGAACTTAAGTTCCCAACAACTCAAGTATAGATATATTAATAACTTAATGTGATCAAGCAAATACCTCTCCAGCTTTCACAGTGATAACATGGGGAGTAAACCCAACTCGGGTTGATCCTGAAGAAAGAATTACCATCATAAATAAACTTACAGCAGCAATGATAAGCGCAATTTGAATCCATCCCTGAATTTCCATACATAAGAAGAACGTGGCAACATAGACGGATTAATGTATTATTCTTGAGCGTGTATCCAAGTACCCATGTAGACTAGAGAATACGCAGATGATTTAATTGGTGTGCTTATCTTTGCTGCAGCGTGAATGTCATGAAATATATTTATAGTCTGGGTTTTGAATTCAGACAAATACGAATATTATGATAGGATTTGTGAGTTTACTGTTTCATTATTAGGAAATATGAAAAAGAAATGAAAGAAGCCGGAGGTTGTTGGTGTTAATAAGAGACTAGAGAGAATAACAATACATGGAAACTGTGGCAAACAGGGCAAGGGCAAGGACAGGGGCAAAAAGGTAATTATGAGGAAAACGCAGATGCTAAATTCTAGCATAAGAAACAGACATATTTTATCTTCCAAAAAAATCATTGGGTTTAAGCAGTCAGCAAAATGTAGTAACACAGACGAAATGAAATAATCAAATTAATGCCAAAGGGGAAAGAATGAATGAATTAATAAAATAAAAAGCAAGATCAAACAGCTCAGCTCTGCAGAAAATACCTTGAGACTCTAATTGTTGCTTCTTACTATTACTAGAACCAGGGGGTCTGCCTCTGGGTTTCTTGAAGGAAGGGGGTGAGGAAGGTGGCGGAGAAGGAGAAAATGCTCCACTTGCACAGGACTGGTTAACGGTCACATTGCCCAATGCCATGCTGCCATCTGGCCCATATTTCCTTGGCCTCCCTCTCTTCCTTTTCAACGGTTCACTACCCATATTCACGTTACTTCCCTGTGGTTGCGCCTGGGAGACCGTTGAACCACCTTCACCCCCGCTTCCGGTAACTGAGGACTGATAGGTTTGCAATGGCGATGGCGATGGTGCTGAAACGGGCTTATAGACAGCTGTGCCATCAGAACCATAGGCTAAGCGCATGTTTTGCACCACCGCAACAGGCACTGGCTGTGAATGTGACGGAAGCACCGCGGCTTTCTGCAGGCCCACCGTGAATGGTTGTGGCTCTCTACTGGTAGTAGTAGTAGAAGTCATCACCCCTGTCTCAGACCCTGACATGTTTGGTTTTTCTGCTACAAGTAGTCACTCTCGGACCCCATACAATCACTAAAATCAAAAAACCCAACTCATCGTTGTAAATTATCACAACCCTTAAACCTCAGTTCAACACAGATCTTCTCTTTGTGGAACTACACTCGCCAAACAATCACACATTCTGCACATGCTTCAACATCACATAATCATAGATACAACAATTTCACCCTCTAACTACGTACACTTCCAGGATTATACATTCTAGCCCCACAACTTATTCTTTTTCACCCAAAGCATAAAATGCAGTAAACACAAAGGGGAATAACCCTGATAAGAGAGATGCTGGCGCAGGGTAAAACTTCCAAATCAACTATAAACCCAACCCACAGACATACAGATTTCACTTTACAAACTTGACGAAGATCATGAAAATATATTTAGGAAAAAAAAAAACGCTAACAACAAACAAAAATCAACATTAGACTTCAATATACAATTTTCTTAAATTTTTTTTTTTTAGAAAAAATTGTCGCGGCAAGGAAAACGAGAAAATTCATTGAAAATTAACGAAAAACAGAAAATATCCCAAAAAATTCTTTTTAACTCACCGATAATTTAGGGAAGAATGCAGGGATTCAAACTGAGGAGAGGATGAAATTCTAGGGTTTCGGAGCGAAAACGCAAAGGTGCTCGCGGGGCTTTTCCTGAGAGAAAGGTGAGAAATCTAAATATTTAGTTATTTCTATTTATTTTTAAAAAATAGCCTTTACCATTATTTTGTGCCCTCCGAAAAAAAAATGTAAGTAAAAAAGTTGGACAAATTTACTTTCTCACTAAAAATAATAAATTACTGGCATTTACTTGGACCAACGCTTTCATTGATTACTCGGTTGTCTTTTTGAAAAACCATTTCTTATCCGCTTGAATTACACTTACTGAAACTCGCCGAAATTAACTGCCAGCTGTCTGGTTAATTTGTGACTTCCGAGTTGGATGTCAACTAGCGAAAGCAACATGTACAGAGAGTGACGTCCATGTAATGTTCTGTCTCTAAACAAATTTAGTTCATATTAAATTTTTTTATTAATGTAATTTTTTATACTTTTAATTTTATAAATTTGATCTTTCACACTTAAAATTTTAATTAATTTAATTTTTTACACTTAAAATACTAATCAATTTAATCATTTAAACTTGTAAAATTTATCAATTTAATCTCTTATACTTCAAAAATATTGATAAATTTAATAGACGAAATTAATAAAAAATTTAAAGTGTAAAGAACTAAATTGATAAATTTAAAATGTGAATAATAAAATTAATTAAGATTTCAAATGTAAAGGACAAATTTAATTAAAGTTTTAAATGTACGAGACTAAATTGATAAATTTAAAGTGTAAAAGATACATTGATAAGAGTTTTAAATGAAAATGAAAAAAATAAATATTTACTCTAAATTTTCTCTCAATGGTACTGCATTTTAATCTTTTTTACCTCAAAATAATTTTTATCTTTTTTAAATGTAAAAAAAAAAACTTGTAATCCTACATTTACCGCTAGAAAATTTTATTTTGCTGCCCCGACTCTCAAAATTTTCCAAAAATCTAGACTTCCTTTCCTGCCTATGAAAATGGAAAGGAGAAAGAAGGAAAACCGATTGCAAATTCTAGTAAATTGGATTTGGAGCTAAAACAGAACAGAACCCATTCATATAGATTCATAAAAAGCCAGGATTCTCGTAAAGTCGAACCCTATGAGCAATCAATATGTGTGTGAAAGATGACTTCTTCTCAATATCAACGTTCCTCCTACAGTGAGAGAAATATGATAACTGAGCAATGTTTGTCCGCTGAATTCCCAGCCAAAGCAAACTAAAAAAGTGCAGGAATTGAAAATAATATATAAAATGAGACTTAAAAGTTCATGTTTTATTGAAGCTCATCAATCTGTTTTAACATTCTCCTCTATGCACTCTCCCGTTTTTGGCGCAGATCGTCTGTGAAATAGAAGAGTAAGCTGATCAACCAAAAACATATTCCTCATCTGCTCCAACTGTTGCCATTCTTAGTCTAGATCTCCAAAATGGACAAGCTGTCTTGGATTTTTTACATCTGCAGGATTCAAATATTTAGCAAAAAATTCTAAACAGCGTTAGTGCAGACACTATCAACATTAAAGCATGACAGACCTGAACTTCAATAATTCCAGAAATTGCCTTTTCCACCTCTAACACTTCCTTCTCAGGTTTTGCATTTGCATGCAAGCAAGCAAGCTCTTTCAAAGTCGGAAGTAGTGACGCCATCAGATACAAAGTAGGCATCTGCATCAAAAACAAATCCACCAAGCTGCGAAGAAGTATGTGTCTACGATTCAATTCTCTACTTCCTTTTAAGTGAATAAAGTCCTAACAATCGTGATTCCATTTATTTATCATTATCACCTCGCAATATTGTATTCCTTGGAAGTGGTCCATGGTTTATTATAGTTTCATTGTAAATCTAAGGCAGAGCTGTCACGGCAGCTTGAGCAGCGGCTAGTGCAACCTCTACCCCAGCCAAAGCCGACAGAAAAGCAGGATATTTTGAGATCATTCTTCATTTGTCTTGAACCTTGTTAGATGTATTATAACCAGGACAAAACTACGTGCTCAATACTACTTATGCTCATCAGTACTCTGAGACGTAAAATAATACCACGCCAATACTGACTGGTGTCATTTTGAATCAGTTCAAAATTCACTCAAACTGTTGGTTCGATTTGGTTTGGGAATTTCAAAAAATTTCAAACTGCCATAACCAAACCGAACCAAATTTCAAAATATACTGACTGTCGCTCTTTTTAGGCAAAACTGCACCAAATTGAACTAATGAAAACCCCTACTAAAACCTACATTAATCCAACTAAAGGAGGTCTCAGCCTCAAGGGAAAGAGATATATAACCAAGTTCCTCCTCCCTGTTCCTCTCCCCCTCATTCCCAACTATGAATTACACATCAGCAATTCCATATGCTTCAGACAAATCGAACTTGGTAAATCAACGAAGTTACCTAAAAATTATAAGATCCTAAAGGCGATCGATCCCATTTTCATTGTTGTCAACTTTGATATAAGCCAAAAAAATACCTGAGCCATAATAGGATTGCTTGCATCTGCAAGGTGTTAGACGCATTCTTTTACTTTGCTCCCCTGAGCCAATGATTTCCAATCTGCATTCACGATCAGCCAGTCCCTCTGGTTGATTACATCTGTCATGGCTAGCACCAGCATCTTGGTTAAGGAGTAATTCCTCCCCAGAAGGAAGCTTAATAAATGAGCAATGCATTCCTTCTCACTTCGACCACCAACATGCTGAGCAATTCTCCTCCAGTCATCACCATAATGCATAATGGCTTCCACAAGATGCAAAGTTTCCTTATCTGTCCAATTTGCCTTTGTCTCCTCACTTATCTCCACTCGTCTAAAATCTGAAGAGCTTACACCAACCCAGTAATTTCCATGAACATAACATCTCGCACAAAGAGTCAAGACATACTGTGTAACAAAAAAGAGAAACAGAAAATTAGCACAACTTTCTGCTAGATCAAGGACTAAGAAACGCAAAAGCACAAGCATTGAAGAAATATTTATGGGAGATTATCAGCAAAAATTGAAGGATACCACAAAAATTGGTTAAAAGGGAGGAGTAATGGAAACATTCTCTATGATTTTCTCTTCTGCCTGACCAAATAACTAACGACTATGGAAATTTTTAACACCTGAACAGTTAATCCTGTCTAACAGCATAACATGCAGGTATGGTAACCACCATTTGACACCAGGATACAAGACACAGAGTAAATTGTGGGAAGATGCTTCGACAAGATGTTGCCTTTCAAGCATAAATATAGAACTACCATGAAAGGAAAGGAAGAGTTTGTCAAACCACTTAAAAGATCAAACAGGCAGTCATGCATATTTCACCAAGACATTATGCACGTGTGCAAAGTCGCCAAAACAAGTCAGTACGTCTTTGGGATAAAGTTAGGACAACTTAGTATTCAGGAGAAGAAATAAGAAGGGGAGTCTTCGCACGAGCATCACAATGATGATTCAACCAGGATGCACCACCAGCTGCACGAGTGTAAGTTTGAGTTTTATCCACCAAAACCTGCCTCTCTTTAGTGGGCGGGTAGATAGAGTGCTTATATAGTCGAGATAAAATTCTATCAAATAAGCAAGCAATTGTACAGGCCGCTTTGCAACCACTGCAGATTCTCTTGGAGTTGTCTCTGATTGGAGCTGATGGTTCAATGGGATTACCAGTAGGTTCGGTCGGCCCACCACGCTTGCTCTCCTCATCTTCCCACATGAAGGGTTGGTTCAAAACTGAGGCTGGTTGGTAATTGATCAAACCCCATGCTTCCAGGAAATCTAAGATACTACGGATAGAACCCACATCACCCACAAGCGTTTTCCTCACATCCGTCAAGGTAATCTTTCTGGAAGGATTATCCCTGAATTGCTTCACAATTGAATTCCTAAAGTACTTGTAAATCCTAAGGTTCTTAGAAGGTAAACCAGAATTGATAAACTCTGGCAAATGCCGGACCTCACATTCATGTATATCATTCCATGAAAACCATCAATTTTGGTCACGGATAGAATGTAAATGCAAAAACGACTAAACCGGAGTGGCTGGGAACAAGGATAACATTAGCATCCGAGGAAGACGGAGTCTCGGGCGGCCGGCGAGTTATGGAGAAAGTAGTTGCACGAGAAACATCTCTAGAATCGGAGAATGGGGTCTCCGGCTTAACCGATACAGTGGAACAGGGGTTTCAGCAAACGTAGACGGAGCTTGACTGCCAGTGCCCGTGGCCATGAGTATGATTTTATCGCTCTTGTAGAGTTAGAGAATGCAGCCAGCAACACAGAGAAGCGAAACGCAGAGCATTATTTCAGTTGCAGGAGACGGGAATCAGTTGATTTTCTCGGATGTCGCCTCCCGTTTCGAAAACCAGCGTCGTTTACCTGGACCAACTCGGACGGCGTTTACCTCCCCACAACGCAGGCTGCCTTCCACACAATAATCTGCTCTATGTGACGTAATTTTTTTTTTTTTTAATATTAGCTTAGAAAATTTTAAATCTGCAAGATAAAAAACTAATAAATGCTTAAAATGGATAAACATGGCCAAAAAATGAAAAAGAAAATAGACCTTAAATTCACTCCAGCCACTGGTAGATGAACATTATTACAAAACTAAAAGATAAAAAAAGTCTAACTAATTCTTTATCTAATTTATATTTTATCCTCGAGTTTTCAAAAAATGTATTTAACTTTTTCAATTGTGAACTTAATCTTCAATTTCTAACTATTATTAAATATTTAATGGAAATAAATTACATGTACCTCACATGATCCGATTAAAAACTTAATCACAAATAATTATAAATAATGTTAATAAAAAAATGACAGACCTATCCGTTTAGGACAATAAATCGAGTTGTTAGAAATTGAAGAAACCTCAAAGTAAGTGTCAAAGGTGGCAAAAAATCTCAATCTCCTCTTGGCTGAAAAATGGATGGAAAATATAAACTATTGCAATTTTATTTTTTTTAAATAAAAGAATACAATAACATATATGAATCCAAATTAAAAGCTTTTTAAAAGAGTATTGATTTTTTTTTTTTTTTTTTGGGGGGGGGGGGGGGGGGGGGGGGAAGTGGGAATCGCAGGTCCATGTAATCAGCCATAATGATCAAAAGCTATATGTTTAAGCCTCTTCATGTAAAACTGCGGCAATCACTAGTCCTCCGGATTGCAAGTCATTTGACAATGTGAAATCGCAGGTCCTCCTCTCAATTGATAGAGTGAATTTGGGGAAAATTTCAAAAGCCAAATTTGTGCTTTATCAACAATTATATGTATTTTATTTATAATTTTAAATATTTTAATTAAGTCACTTGAAATGTATGTAATTTATTTTTGTTAAATATTTAACCCTACTTAAAAATTAAGAATTAAGTGCATAATTAAAAAAATTGAAAGAGTTAAATACACTTTTTAAGTTTACATTATATAAAACTTTAAAAAAGTTAGTTATACTTTTCCTTAAAACATTGATTACGCACAGCAAATTTGATATGGGGCCCATAATTTTATTTTTATAATCAATTAATTCAATTATTCATCATCTTACACCATTGCTTCTTCCGTGCAAGTTCCTTGACTTCCCTTTCAAAGCATAATCGATTTACAAGAGTGTAAACCATTGCGATTTCTAATGGAATATACTGTTTTGAAGGCAGGTTCTTGAATTATAAAATTACACTCTCGTTGCTGGTATAACCTCTTATAAACTACTATGCACAGAAATAAATAACATTTAATTTATTTTTATTTTTTTTGGTATGTTCAGAGAGAGAGAGAGAGAAAGAGGAGGGGGGACACATTCAATGTGATGGACCCATCCATCCATCGTCACACACCAACACTGATAACTATCTACAAACCCAAATGCTGGATAAGACTACAAAGAATCATATTTTGATTCGGACACGATCTTTCTTTTTTACACAAACTTATTCTTACATGGCTGCCAGAAACCTATTCCAGCACCCGTTGATCCAATACTACCTCCACTCTTCCCGAGTGCCAGTAGTATAATGTGGGATACACTAGCATTAACATCCAAATTGAAAAGCAGCCCCTGCATCTTCCACTTTTCCTTCTCCACCATCTGGAGCGACTCAGACACAACTTCTTGGTGAGCATGACTATATATGACCTGCATATCATAAAATGTTATGAGAATAGCAGTTTCTTTGCAATTAATCTAACAGAAGATATCCACTTTCAACCATCCTGTGACATAAGTATGAAATGATTCAATTCCCACAACCTCATTATTCTAATTTCTCAAAATAAGATGAGCATAATTTTGACATAAAATATTGGGACATGAGTTAACAGTACCTCTAGAATGCAAAATAAATAACTTGCAAGGCTAGATTGGAGGCCCGCCACTCAAGTAGCAGTTCCACTGCTCTTAGTCCTGCTGCAAACTAAGGAAACCTGCAACAGAATACAATCAAATCATCGCCCTTGCTGGAAGCAGACAGGTAGTAAGATGCAAGTTGAAGAACCCACCTTAATCAGCCCCTCACCCAACTGTTTGGTCAGGACCGCTACCTTGCATAAACTGCGGAGAAGGAGCAGGAACAATGAATTGGGGTTGACCTGGAACTGGTGCAGCAATTCCTAACAAAACCAACACATTTGCTAATCGCATCAATCTAGATAGCTGTTAGCCTGATGAAATTCTTGTCATTATTCAGCATTACACGAGTGTTTTGATACCTCTATCTTGCTATTTTATGATCTTCCTCTACCTATCCATCATCCACATTCAAACACCCCCAAGTTACCCCATTTATCAACAACTCTCACACTTCTATCAGAACGTTATTATACTGCAAGTATCCTGGGCATAGCTCTGAGTTCTTAAACCGTAATTGGCAAATGCCCACATTGCCAATACCTCCATTTGTGTAATACTTTCCTACAGCTTTGCATTGCTCACCATCCATTAGAGACCCCAATCTGCTAGTCAACAACTCTTCATATTCAGTTTTATAACAGAACATTATTTATGTACTTCAAGCTTTCTGTGTAATTTGGGGTTCTTGAACTAAAATTACCTACTTTGGCAGTAATTTGTGCATTCTTTCCATGGGACAAAATACAAACAAGACAAAAATCTAGGCATTATTGGCATATGAATGCTTGTTAAACTTCATAATTCCATGACTAAATGATTTCCAGTGACTTCTAAGTCCTAGATTTAGGAACATCCATTTCACATGAAGACCCGAAAAAACAAAAAAAACGGATATTGATGATGTATCTCATACATCAAATTTGGATCTTGTGCACTTTGAATCACACCAAAAAAAAATGAAGGTAGCGTGAACTGAATTCAAGTACAATGCATGTGCAATATAGGCAACAGAACTACACAACCTAAATAACAAATAACAAGTGCTTAGGGAAGACAAATGTACCACTAGGATATGGTGCTTGAATGGTAGGCATAGGTGATGTTGTCATGGCATTAACATTGGATCCACCATAGGAAACAATCTGATGACCTGGTACAGCATAACCCTGCATTGCAGTATAAGCATGACCACTAGGAATAGCTTGACTGAATTGCCCATAAGGATAAGGAGTTGCATTCACAGTCCCAGGCATTCCATATATCTGAAGATACTGTTGACCCAGAAATGGGTTATACAAACCCTATTAGACAAGGCACCAAAGTTGAATAAGTCAGCACTTCAAAAACAACACTAAAAATTCTTCCTTAACTTAATAGAAATATTAATATGACCTGCGGATAGATGTATTCAGGTCCATATGTCGTATACCTGCAAAGATAAAACAACCATAGATAATGTTGAAAAGATCACCTCTATAGCATGATTCTGGAGTAATACATCCTGATGCACATTGCAAATGTAGTTAGGAACACCTCACGCACATGAAGATAAACATACAAACACTATTTACATTTAAGAGATCCAGATTTTTCAATTAATAATGGACAATTAATGACCCAAACTCCCATGATATTCCTCCCTAGTTAACCACTAGCATTATAACTCTTGCCTGTTCATTAACAATGAGCTGGGGCACATATCTTCCAGCAACAACCAAATTTTGCATCCCTGCAATTACCAATCACAACATGTCACATCACTGTACTTTGGCCAAATCAACCCTCATTTTTAATGGAATCATTAAATATTTGCATAGTACAAAGACCTTAACGATGCTGCATGTTGTGATTGGCATATTTAGATTCCCACGGAAAAAGTAATAAACAGGGTTAAACCAGTTGTTGCATGGATATGTACCCAGTTGACCAAAGAAGTTACGGTAATTTAACAGTCAGCCCTACATATAATAAAGAATGACAATGATACATATAAATAAAAGATGGACATAATGCAAAGAAAAACATAAATGAATCAAGTAAAAAATAAGCAAGAAAATCATTGGCAAAGAAGAAATCTTTGGATCAAAGGTTTAGAATATTGCGCAAGCATGCTACTCACCCATAAGGAGGATAAACCAACCCTTGTTGATAGCTGTAAGAAAGTGGCTGATGGTAGCCAAAATTTCCAACATAAGCACCTCGAGCTGGTTGCAAACTTCCAACGTAAGGGGAGGGGGGTCTCAAACGGCCTGTAAAAGACAAAAAAAAAAAGGTGCAACAGATAAATAACTGATATGGAAAGGGTATGTTGGACTGCTTACATGGTTAAAAATGTAGCAGACAGAGTATATCAAAGACAGAGGATAACTATTTATCAGGCAAAATGGTCAATTGTACAAGCGAAGTGAACAGGATTTCAAAAAAGTTTAAACACAGCTGGAACTCGACCAGCAGCTATATTAAGATTCATAAGCTTCTTAAAGTATAAGAAAGGGAACTGTAATAGATCACTGATTGGACACTTTCATCTTAATATAGATGACAGGCATGTTAAAGTTTGATTCCAATCCCCTCCATGCTCCAAATAAACGACCAACATCAAATTTACCGTATCTTGATTTCTGATAAATTTGTGGTATGAGCATTATATATGCACACTGAATATGATCAGATCTGCCCAATTATAGCCATGCTGAAGTGTAGTGTAGAAGAAAGACAGCTTCTATGGACATTAAATGGTGCGTAAAGCTGATTCCTAGTAGGAAATAAAGCAAGGTTGCGTTATCAATTCAGAATGGGGAGGATTAGGTATAATACCATGAGGCAGAGGAAGCCGTGGGCGCCCAAGTGAAGCGAGGTTACAATTTGCCCTCCGACCATCAATGATTGGAGTTGGATCAACACAGGCTCTCCTAGCAGCCTCAGGATCCCGGAAAGTCACCTATACCCTCCATGCAAGTCAGAATAGAAACCAAGTCATTTTAAAGTCAATTCATGTATACCGATATTTTACATAATAATACGACCAATGGTTACCTTCCTTATGAATTATTAGAAACATGCAATCAGACATTTGAACAAAATCTAACAATGTTTGATTAGACAAGTTGATAGGTAAATTTTAGAATATTAGCAAGGGTTGTGATTATGATGATGATGGTCATTATGGGTGGTCAAAATTCCATGTCTCTTATACGTATCATGTATAGGCGGTGATTATGTATATCTATAATGATCAGCATGTACATCGAAACAATCTCAAATGCAGTTCCAGTTTCAGTAAATTTTAATAAATAAATAAATAAAATACTCACGAAACCATAGCCTTTGGATCGCCCGGTATTCTTATCGGTGATTACAACGGCCTCCAGAATCTCGCCAAACTGCTCGAAGTAGCGTCGCATAGTTTCGCTTTGAGTTTCCCACGCCAAACCCCCAACAAAGACTTTGGTATAAGTAGTATCACCGAAAGGAGAGTTCAATAATTGAAAGCCAGAACTTGAACTCGATCCTGGGCTTGGACCCTGAATCGGCGGGTATGCCATGAATCACACTCCTCCCACAACAAACAGAGAGAAAGGTTGGTAGTCTTATGGAAAAAGATTAAACGCCAGCAGCAGCGCATAGACACGTAGGCACATCCCACAAGAGACGCGGATACGAAGAGAAGGGAGGAAAAAGAAAACAAACCTTGAGATTAAGATTATGAAGAAATATACTAGGAATCCGTCGAAATTCTGAGATTCGGACAACAGAGAATATAAGGTTTTAAAGTGACAAAAAGGAGATGGAAGGGTACAGCGATCAGGACTAAAATAAAAAAATAAAAAAGAGAGAAAACCCTAGAATTGAGATAGGGATGGGACGGGGCGAAAGGAATTCGTAAAGTCGGTGGTGGTATTGGATGGAAAAGGGGGAAGAGGAAGAGGACGATGACGATGAAGTGAAAAGGTGGTGGTGTAAAAGAATCGGGGATACTTTGTAGTACTAGTTGTAGTATTATACAAGAGAAAAATGAAAATCAGTACTTCTTCATTGTTTTGTTGTTGTGGATAGGCGGAGGCGGAAATAGAAAGGAGATAAATACTCAGCAAGAGATCGAAATCGAAGCTGCAGCTGCAGATTCATTTCTTATGTTATTTTCAGTGAAGAGCAGAGCCGGCCGGCCCAAGAGAGAGAAAGAGAATGAGTTGTGATGCTATGTGTTACTGTTATGATATAGAGAGGAAAAGTAGACCCGAGACTTTCTATTTTTCTCAGACGTAGCGGAGGACAGCCTGAAATGGTGGTCACTTGGGACCCACGCCCCTCTCCAAAATTTCTTTCCTGTTTTTATTTTTACTATTATATTACAATAACAATAAAAAATCTTGGTTTTAAATTTTGTTCAATAATAGTATTTGAATTATTATCTTTATTGAATCAAAGCATTTCACTACCCACTGTTAGTACCACTATCTAGCAATAAATAAAAACATTAAAAAAAATAATAAGCTAATAAAATTAAGCCACTCTAAAATTTTATGATTGGTTAACGTTTTTGTTTGATAGTTTGGAATGATGTTAATGTAATTAGAGTTTATTTTTTATTGTTATTTACTTTTCAAGTGTTCTATTTAGAACAAATTAAATTTGAGCTACAAAATTTGTTTTATCAATTAAATAAATGGAATTTGAACTCACTAAAGTTGATTAGCGGAGCCTTGTTCGGCTATACAGAAAATCCCAGACAATGAGGAAACAAAGTTAAGAAAGACCCCCTGCACTACACCGGTGCCGAGCTCGCAACATTAGCATTCGAATTTCGGAAAAATTAATTGCAATTGAGGTCTGGTCTGAATGGCGAGCAGCTGGAGAAGAACACTGGGGAACGTGAGGTCCTTCGTAAGCAATTCCATGGGAGGTGTTAGAGGAGGAAGCAACCTGGCTTCGTGGATCGTGGCCGGATCCTTAGCCTATTTCCTTTGGATTAAGCCCTCCCAAGATCTTAAGCGTGAACAGGAGGTTCGTTTATTTACTTTAAATGCATTCGTTAGATAGATCGTCAATTTATCCCATCCCTTGCATTCGTTGGATCGTCAATTGATCTGATGTTTATCACTAATTCATAGGAAAAGGCTGCTCTTGCTGCTTCAGATCCTTATAAGTATGTTGAGAAACGAAAACCCATTCCTGATCCTCAGGTTAGTGTCTTTTAACCCATCTTCGAATCTAGACTCACTAGGATATTGAAATTTGAATCCCGATTCTTGGGGTGTATGATTTATTTATTTATTTTTGGCCCTCTCCAGGAAACAGGTTTGATATATGGGAACAAAAACAAGAATAAAGCAAGTAAGCCCGATGATTAACCTTTTAGTTTAGGCATTAAGTACTTGTAACTTGTCTGCGTTGCGTAGTTCTTTATGGACCTTTACTTGGAGTTACAGTGCTTGATAGATACTGGAAGAGTTTATCGCTGTACTAACTTGGGTGGAATATTCTTCTATCGAGATAGTTTCATAGCATGCAATAAACGAATGAAGTGACTTGGGGCATCTTATATGCTGATACGATACACCATCTGAATGTATATATATGTGTTGTGATTAAGATTAATCTCCTGGTCCTGGTTTTGTTGTACCGTAAAAGTATGAAAGCTCACAAAATGGTTTATGCTGCCTTATGGCTGCATATTTGACTATATTAACGTTCTTGATATTTCCTATTCTCCTGTTTTTGGGACATTGACAGTGTTCTTTGTTGCATTTAGTATCTTCTTGGCACGAATAGAAATGGAACTAATCAACGGTGAGGAGTCTGAGGACTGATGATAGAATTCACTTGAGGCATATATTATCTGCATACATGTGGAGCTTCCACTACTTTTCCCTTGATTTCATCTCTTCAATTTTGTCCCTACTTTGTTGGATTAATGATACTAACAACACCATCACATACTGACTCAGTAAATTAACATGTCTCAATATGGTGATGTTTTACATAGCAGCAGTGTTTCGCCCATAAAATTAACTCAGACCTAATATTGATATATTATTCATTTTTGAGATCCGAGGTATTTAATATAGCAGCCTCTTTTGGAAGGCAGATATCAGTTACATGCCTCACATCAGTAGCTTTTTGCATCAAATTCATTAGGGCTTTAAACTTGTTAATTTTTTTTTTCTTGAAGTCCCGTGTGTATGATGAAAATGTTGTTATGAAACTGGCAATTGATGATGATTCCACGGTTTCTCTTAGGATTTTACGCTCATGGCTTTGAAAAATACCTTTTAGTTGTACCAGGAGACTCTTGTTTTATGGGACCTCCATCTGCAGTTCCTAATTGATCTGGTTTTATCCCGCGATATTCTTTCGTATTTGCTGCACTGTTCTTCAACCGTGGTTATGCAGGCAGTCGACTACCTTTTTGTCCACTTTGATGGATAGCTCGTAGCTGTGCTTTGTTACTGTTGCCCTTTAATGCTTGATTAATGCATGTATTAAAATGGGCATCCTTCGCTTCGCGAGGTAAGCTGCTAGTCAATTGCAGCGATTCTGAAGAAATTTCTAAATTCCTTTTGGTCCTTGATTGACATTTTAGGACTAAAGAGTTGAGAGAATAATATTAGCTATTCACCGGAGTTCAGCAGTTTTTTTTAGTGAAAAATTATATTAAGTATCAATTAATTTTGTTTAAACTGAACAAGATTATAATAACAATAAAATTCTCTTTATTTTTATGAAATTTTAATGTATTTTTATTTTTAAAGTTATAATTGAATTAAAACAATTTCTATTAACTGATATATTTTGATTTCTCATGTTTTCGGTTAGTATTTGTGGATCTGTGATTCTTTTGTGAGATGTGAGTTGCTGTGGGCTATCTAAAAAGTGTAATTGATTTCGAGAAGCAAATCGCAACATATTTCTAAGCCATCAAGATCATACTTTTTAATTTTTTGGTGTCATCAAGATGAGAAAACATACTCAGTTAGAATAGCGCTAGTTAAGTGAATCGCCTTATTTGAGAGATTAAGGATTCGTTTGATACACAGTACAAGCAAAACAGCACAGCACAAGTAGTTAAGTTATTGGATAATTTTTAGTTCTGTTTACTGTTTGTTAGTTAATGTACAGGACAAAAAAATTTGTATTGTTTACTATTTAATTAACTTAAGTATTGGATAGAATAATGTAAAATTTACTGTAATACCCTCTGTATTATACAATATTTGTTATTAAAAAATTTTATTTTTAAATTTTATAAAATTAGAATTGTAAAAAAAAAAAAAAATTAATCCAAATATTGCATATGTTCATTTTGCACAATAAAAAAAAAATTGAAGAGTTAAGTTAAATTTGTCTTTTTATGTTTTTGTACTATGGACAAAATTTTTGTCCCTTGATTTTTTTAAGGACAAAAAATAGAAAATTTGTCCAGTATCTCAGAATGTTTTTGTCCAGTACTATTGTCTTTTTTAAAATCAAACAGAGTACAAAATTTCTTATCTTGTCCAGTCTATCATTTTAAAGCGAATCAAACAGACCCTAAGGTATTGCAAACCCCAAGATATTTGAACATAACAATGATCCAAACCTAAAACAATCTAAGATAACACGATTCTGACAATTATCCTCTGCTTCAAACAGTTCAATACCCCAAGATATTTGAACACAACAATGATCTAAACCTAAAACAATCTAAGATAACACGATTCTGACAATTATCCTCTGCTTCAAACAATTCAATACATAGCGTTGCGTCGAACTTTAACGCCTTGCTGCTCCGTTGTTGACTTGACACGACCCTCAACTAGTTTCAAGCGGCACACCAGAGAGGAAGACCAAACAGAACGGACTGGCCATAAACGAAAGGGGCTGTCTTCTATAGCTACGGTTGGTTTTGTTGGTGCCATTTTACCCAAATGAAGGTTGAGGTTCCACTTTCCAATTTCAGGACGCGTGAACAAAGTTTTACTGTTTCATGGGTTAATAGTAAATAGAGTAAACACAAAAGGGAAACTGAAGAAATTAACTTGCATTAGTAAAGTTAGGTAGTCCAATGCAACAGAGCTAGCTAGACTACTTCCAAATATTAACATAGCCGTGTCCACAAAAGTTAAAATTACTTTTGAGAGTCCACCCAGTTGAAAGAAAAAATTTCACATAGCTCCCTGCTGGAAAGGAACACGTACAAAAAGTCGACCATGAAGGCTAACAATAGCTGATGTCTGAAGTGGATCAATCCTTGCAGGCAAGCTCACAACCTGAAAACCACACATCATGGTCAAGCACTTTCAGTGAGTAAGCTCAATGAACACAGCCATAACTTGTATGCTCTACTGATGCTGTCGCTACAATTACACATTTATAAAACACTACAATATAATTAGAATATATTATTGAACATAATGTCCCGATAACATATCAAAAACTACGGTAAGAAAAGATAAGATTTACCTTCTTAAAGGGTGTTATTCCCCATGGATTGTCAACATGCTCTGGCTGACCTGTTATAACAAGACGTCCAGCTGGATCTGATTGCACTCGTACCTGGATCCATAAATACCATGACACCCACAAACATCATAAACCTAGTAGCGGTGAAAAACAGAAGTGACAACTGGTGTCGAAAACATGGTCAAAATCTTCTCGGGCAAATTGGTTTCATGAATATGGTTGACATTTCCCATTTTTATCAGAAAAAGATACATTAGAAAATAGCCATTATAGCTATGGAACAAGCTTCCTTGTTTCTGAAATTACATAGAACCCCGTTTAATTACAATTTAAAGAAAGAAAATAGGGGAGGTTATATTATGCTACAACAACAAAGCCTTACTTTATGTTAAAGCTAAATAAAAAGAGAGGTATGTGTAACTTATAAAATAATAAAAGGGTGTTTCTGTTATTCTAAATCGTATATGAAGGGAGGTCTGTCCATTTTCATCAATACACTTTTTGAGGTTGCCGTTTAGTGATTAATGTCTTTTGGATGATCAAGCACTCAACAATAAAAACCTGCATCTCTTTCATTCAATAAAATTAAATATACATATATCATTAAGTCTTGCCTGCATAAAGATAAATCAAGAACAAATATAAGTTGGAGGAAAAGATGTTACCTCTTCACGCAAAAGCCCAGGAACTAGGGCATACACCTCGAAACAGTCCCTCTGGACATGGACACAGAAGCCAATCAAAGTTTTAAAATTAATCACTAAAACTTATACGTAGATATAGAAAGATAGGTAGATCTAAAGGCAAAATTCAACCAGTATGAAATGTAGGATGGTAATGAATTAGTTGAAGAATAAAACCCATCAGACTTACAGTTTCCCGCACATTGATCTTCACCCAATCAGCTGGAGGTCCAATATCCATAACTGCTGTGACCAGTCTACGAGATGAAAATCATTTAGCCTTGATTTTATGGAAAATACAAGTTGAATGAAGTCTCAAAGTGCATATGTATGTCTTTTGCCTTAACGGAGGGTTATCTAAATGGTTAAATTGATTGACGAATCAATGATAACAAAGAGTATCTTCAATGATAGTAAGAGAATGTGAATAAAATGTACCAAAATAAATAATTAAATATGATTTCGTATATATATATTTTTCTATTCTTTACCACAAAGCCTTCGAAAAGAAAGCATGAAGACTTTAGAAACCCTAAGAGGGCCTGCAAGGACTTGAATAAGATATGAACGGAAAGGTGCCATTGAAAGCTATTAACTGCTCTGGTTAGTACCTTGATAGAATGGATTAATTGTGCAGTAGCAATTTGTCACAGCAAAAATACTTTGCTGAATATCTGTAATTAGTATGAATGTGAAGAGGGCTTCATATGGAAGAATATTTCCAAAATAAGTCCCCTTAGTATATCCAGAAATATACTTTGCATGTTTTAAGTTTTAATTCACAGATGGAAAAGCCAACAACGTTAGGGAGATCATGAATGCATGCATGTAGGTATGTATAGGTCAATTAACATAAAAAACCAGTCATCTTAACTGCTTATCTCCATCGATATTTGCAGCTCTCTCAGCATGCTCCAGGACAGACAGTGCTCTCTGTTTATTAATCATACCTAATTCATTGAAGCGTGAAGAAATGATGTTGCAGTTAATATAAAGCAACTTCTGACAACATTTGTAATTAACATACCAATACTTTTGAGGTTCTTTTCACGCTTTGGTGCATAATTTATGCTCTTTTCCTGTGCAAGAAAACACAAAATGTCAATTCCTGTCCTTCTGAGAAATCATTACTCCTAAATATCCATGCATAGACATACACAGAAATTATTATAAGAAGAATATTATGATAAGAACAATGAGTTAAATGTCCTAACAGACCTTAATAATTGGCCCAGCAACCTCACCATATCCTAAAAGACGCTGAGCATGCCAACCTTGCATTGCACGTGCTGCCGCATCCCTTCGTGCCCTGCCTGATCCAGGAGTCTGGTATACACTAGTCTGCGGAAGAAACTCAGATGTTCATATGCAAGCACAAGCATAGGGTAGAGAAACATCGTCACGTCTCATCTACTCCAAAGTAGTTCATATACTCAATAGGAGTTGATTATCCTCTCTTCACTAGCATTGACTGTTTCCAGATACAAATTTACTCTACAAACATGTCGAGAATCCCCTTCATAGAAACCGTACATGAATACTTATGATGCAACTGGTTAGGAACGTTTTCTTTACATCCTCTTTCTCAGCTCAAAGCTAAAACCAATGGACAGAAATATCAAATAAATCTTTTAATCCCAGGAAGCAAGCGTCTGTTCATAGTTATTACCAGGCCATTAGTAGATATATCTTTCTCTTTTGCCTTCAGTTAAAGCTATTAGGAAGATGGAAATTTAGGCTTTCCTTTAGTTGCTAGGCTTATGTTGTGACTGCAGTGTGCAGGTCCTGTCTTATTAAAGATTAGATCTACTTAACTATAAGGCATTTTCTGGCGTTTATAAAATGTATTCATTCTACTATGATTCAAAAATCTATACCCTTGCATTCAGTTAGATCTAATACAATTTCCAATAATGACAAATTTGTGTGCCAAGTTTCTTCAGCTTCCTTTTCTTCTTCTCTCTTGTGGTACAGTTCAAACGTTATCATTTACTGGCCAGTAACAGCTCCATCAATTTCCATTCCGCTAATTATAACCAACAAAAAACTCACAACGCCGGAATAACTTCTTTACCTTGCACATAACCATAAAAACCCATTGCATCAAATTTCTAGCAATAAATTTCCTCAAATCCAGTCAGTATTTTTTCTTCTAGACCTCACATTTAACCACCGTACCCATAGATTCCTAAATCCATTCTAAAGCATCTAAAGTCCCAATTGCAACTTCTATATATCTAGCAAAATAAGTGTAAATACTAAATATATTTAAAACAAAAAAGAGCCCAATACATGCTCAAAACTGACCTATCCCACAAGACAAACAAAAACAATAGATGTTCTCATATGATGAAAACAATATTTACCTCCTTTTCAACACTTGAAGATTGACGGAATGACCCAATGGGGAGCTGTAGCTCCCCAATCTCCCTCTTATGTCTTTCATATTCTAAGATTGCCTGTAAAATTTGAAAAAATTTGAGGAACAAAAGACTCTGACAGTTCATGCAAGTGGCTGATCAAATGAAGAAAAAATCACGCTAGACAAAAGGCAAGGCAAAAAGGCAGATACTAATGGAAACTTGTATTGCTTTCAGTTTCATTGGTGTCCATGCATCCAGTACAAAAACAACTGATTCACCTTATGCAATGGGGAAATGTAGAGAGAATTCCAGATCTACTTATTTTCTCTTACATTTAGAAGGAGGAAAACGAAGTATGCATCAATTTAAATTCACACAGAAGCACATATCACCATTTCGGGTTTGTCAAATTGATCAATAATTGAATGAGAATAGAAGTTCATGAAGAATAAACATTTTACCTTCTCATAAAAAATCCTAAACGTCCAAGAGACTGTAGTGCAAGTCCTGATTGAGAGAGGGATCAATTTCAATAACAAGTAAAGGGCTATTGAAATTAAAATGAGTACTAGAAGAAGTATGATCTTTAATATCATAAAAAGTAGAACATTTATGCTGACAACTGTCAATTATAAGTATGTCACAGAACACCAAAATAAAAAACATATGTGAGGACATCCATTTTCTTAAGTACTATAAAACAGTAATATATCTAGTCATACTTTGGGGGGTGGAAAGACTCTCCTACTTGCCGCCACAACTTGGATGCAGTTACCTACATATCGCCAGGTAAGCTAATATGTGTTATTTATTGGTAACGAGTAACTGACAAAGAATTCCAAAATATTTTCACAGCAACGCATCTTACTTCGAAATATTGAAAAGTTAAAACGCACACAAAAGCATATGGATACAGGTGCATTGTATGATCAAAATATTAAATAAGCTTCAAGTCTGTAGAACTTATAAGCACCAAATAAAGCACTATGGATCAATAAAGCTGTACTCCAGTATTTTTCTTTCCTCACAAAAGAAAAAAGGTCAAAAGACCTCACCGTTAGAAAAGTAAAACATTCTATACCAAAGGTCCGAGCTTTAACTGTCTAGTCTCCAAAAGTTGGATAGTTGCTATTTGAGCTCAGCCCACATACATTTCCCAAAAAGAGAGTTTATCAGATAAATCCTAAACGATCAGCTTTTTATATTCTTGGATAAAATAAATCAATATCTCCTCAAATAATAAATAAGTTACAATGGGTAACATTTGATAGAGTCTGTTCAAAAACTTTAGTGCTTGAATATAAATAAAAAATATATATTTTTTACTTAAATATTATCCATCTCAACTACATGACAGATATTACTGCAAAGAAAATGTCATACCGGTTGTTCAACACGTGAGAGGCTAAAGTGCATAACAAGAACAAATATTGATGAAAAACTTCAGCTGGAGAGTTTTCTAATACGACCAACTATACACAAAGCATGCCTTGAATCACATTGATTTTCCCAGAATTATTTTATGATAAGCTGAAACATCATTTAACTTGACAATCACCCACTCCCTTGACTAAATTGAGACAAACATTTGCACCTATAATACAACTTCCTGCATAAACCAGAATCCACATGCCCTTATCCATGCACATTTTGTCAACATTTTTTGTTTTCTTTAAAGGTAATTACTAATTATTAACTGAGGAACTTTCTTTACAATTTAGACGTTACTATTATTGCCCATGCAAAATATACTAAGAATAAGAGATATTATGTAGACTTCAACATATATTAAAAGCAAGACAGGGTGCTAAGTCTTATTTTCATTAGACAATTAAACTATGTATAAGAATATTCAAACGAGAACAGCTAGAATTCAATTCTTAAATCAATGCCCATCAGATTGAATGTTCCAACATTAAAATTGCTAAGGCTGGTCCCTGCAGCGGAATTATCTAATCGTTACTTTTATGAGTGGCATACCTAAGTATCAAACCTCATGATGCAACTCAAAAGTGGTAAAATATGTGAATATTATACTCATATTTGCAGCCATGCTAGACTGCCAGTCTATAGTGACACCAATATTTCCTATGTTACTTGGATCTGAATAATTCTTCTTAAGATCACAAACACTTAAAAAAACTATAGTCTCATAAATAATCAACTGAAGTGACTACTAAATGAAGATGACCAGCGTAAGCCAGTGCCTTCACCTGCATCTCTGCATATTACAAGGTTAAAAGGAAGATCTAATCAAAACTAAGAACGTTCTGGACCATGTATGGAAAAGGCCATAGCACAATAAAGGCCAAAAAATTAAATTCTCACGTAGCTGCTCCCATTTTTACTTTGTTAAGACTGTCCATCCGACCCAAGATAACAGCTTTTCTGACACATGTTTATAAGGACTCCCTGCCTTCGTCACATGTTTCAAATACTATGTCATCAACACAACCATAAAACAGGAAGCAGGCATTCCCATTGCTACTTTGAATGTTTCCGACCATGTTTACATTCAGATTCATCAATAACACTCCTTTCCAATTACAAATTACATGCACAGGATTAAACTTCTGAAATCCTTGAGTTTGAAATCCTCAATACTTATCTAAGACAGTTGTAAAAAACTTTAGAAGGCTAGGAACAAGTAGATGGTAAATAACATAAGAAAAAGTACAAATCATCCATAATAATGCAGGCAGGCGAATGCATACCAGATCATATCCACCTAGTTTGATGACAGCTCTCCATAACCTACAGCCCATGGAAAAGTACTCAGCGACAACATTGAAGCAACAATTCAGAACTATTCATCAAGTAGTATGCTAAAAAGTATGGTTTAACTAGCCTTAGAATGCTTGTAGCCATGGGGCCACCACCAGCCCATTACCAGGGGGAACACTTACTTGAGGCAGTTTAGTGGCTCTCCATAGAATTTAGGGGGTTTAAATTCCATTGCCCTCTCCCTGTAGAAACTCGCCAACTCCTTCATAAATGCTGCTCGTTCTTCAGGCATACCAGCTTCATCATATCCAGTCATCTGCAGAATAAACGTGGATTAATTATATCTCCTTGAGGAAACATTTCTTGTTTCAAAGACTTGCTGCTATATTCAATTTATATATTCAAATGTTTTAAAAAATAGGTCTGTTTTCTTAGCACAAGTACCTGAGTATCATTTAGCACGTTCTTCATTTCTCTGACATTCTTTTCTTCAGCCTTTGGAATCAACGATTCCTCGTGTGAATGGGACCTGACATCTTTAAGTTGTTTCTGGTTATAGATTTTGTCACTAACGCTTTTGGTTTCGGGCATTTGACTAGGACTAGAATAACTATCAACATTATCCGGTGGGTTACTATCATTGGCGTCATCAACCATAACTTGATCTTCTTGATGAGAATGGGTAGCTGACTTAACATTCTTGTGGTCGTTGGCCTCCTGATGAAGGGATTCGCCATTCTGATCCTTTTCCAAGGAAGTAGAATGTTGCTGTTGAAAAGTGGCGTCAACAAGTTCGACATCCAAATGGTCATGGGAATTCTGCCCCAGTCTCTCACTATCATCCATTCACTTGCTTATAGTGATCCTAAAATCTACGCACTTTATTATATAACATCAGGTATTAGAGCCTTTTTTGTTTTCTAGATAAAACAAGCAGCAATATGAACTAAACGAAATGCACAGTGGAACCTCAGCCAGAAAAGAAGGCATATACCGTTTAATGCAGAATTCTGCAACAAGTTTTTCTTTTTTCGTTTAATAAGAACGGTGCTTAATAGGCGATGAACAAGGGAAAACCTTACAGGGAAATGGTATTGTACATGGAAGTTTGCCGTGCAGGGAATATGCAAAAATGGAGAACACGGTGATCAAAGAAATTTCATAGACGAAAAAGGGGGAAACTTTGAGGAAGGAAGTGATAGATGTAGGGTTTTGGCTTCAACAATGCAGGTGATTTCATGTGCAGAGATAGAGAGACAACATATATAGTAGCAGTAACAAGTTCAAAAAATGCGAATGGGGTTTCTGTGGAGTGTGCGTGGACACAACAAGAGGAACAATGAGTAGGGTGGGGAACAACAAATTACGCCATCACTTCTAAATCTATATATATATATATATATAATAAAAATTAGAAAGACGAATCCCAGATCGCATTAACGCCTGAAGGACCGACGGCAGGCAACAAATGATGGGCGGTTAGACGCAGTAGCTCTCCCTCCTCTCTCTTTTCTCTTCTCTACTCAGCATACTTCCGTCAGCTGAACTATTTGATTATTTATACTCTCTGTTTTATAACGCTTACTAATTCAGCAAGGGAAAGGAAGAGAAAAAAAAAGCGACCCTAAGCTACCCCGTTCTCGATGGAGTAATGTGGCTGTCAGCGGGGAAAAAAAAATTAGTCAATTTATATAAATTAATTTATAAGTAGATAACTCAATTAATAAATTTTGGTGTATACAACAAATTTAAACCCTATCAATGTCACTTAGAGTTGAGAGGGAAGTCATGAATAATGTGGCTAGGTACGCTTATATATCTATATTTATTCTTCTACTTTATTATATATTTTTTCTTTCTATTTTTTTATAATTTTAGTCTAGAAACAAACAAGTATAAAAATAATACTTTAAGATACTTGGAGAAGTCCTATGTATACCTAATTTTATTTTTTTAAAAAGACTATGCATACCTTAAATTAATTCCGTGATATGACTGAGTATCATATAGGTTGTCTGTAGTTAGAAACTACTGGGGATGCCAAAAGAATTCCCCTCATTTGATAATCGATAATAGGTATAAGCAGAAATAGAGAGAATTTCTTTCCCACGTAGAATAGGGTGTCCCACCTAAGTAATGCTGACAACTTTTTCCTCACCATACCAACAGTAATCATAAACTTTTTCCTCACCACTATAGGTTTCTCTCAAGTACAGGAAATCACTTATCTATTCTACATTTATTTTATGTACAGGAACGAACCATATATCCTTTAGTTGTTTGGGCAGGCAAAGCATAGCATAGCATATTTTTCTTTGAATTGGCTTCGCTTGCGCAATGAGCGAAGGAAAACTCCCAATTCTTGAATTCTACTTAAATCCCTGCTCACATTCAACAATGATCGTACAATTCCGACAAGGACAATTAACATTGGATGAACGTTTTTCAAAAAGATTGAAATTGCATCAAATGATTCTAAACACAGGTTTTTATATGATTAAGAAAATGATCGAGGAAAGCAATTAAAAAACAGTACTGAATCATCATCAATAGATGATTATTATAAATGCTGCTATCGCAGCGCAGCATTGATCTACATCATAATTTCTCTTCCTCCTAAAGGTACGTCTTGTCTAAATCATCGAAGTAAGGATGTTCCATGGCTTTCTTCGCAGAAATCCGCTTGGAAGGCTCATACTGTAGCATTTGCTGAAAGTTACAACAAAAATGAAAAGACAATAATTAAACTTACCTCCAAAATAAATAAAAAAGAAAATCAGAAACAGCGGGGAGCCGCCAACTTACAGACAACAGATCCAGTCCAAGCTCATCCAAATTAGGAACGGCCGTTGACAGATTTTGAGGGCTCCACTGCGGGTACTCGTGCCAATTCATTAATTTACTAACGCCTGGCCATACCTCTTCATTTGGAGTTCCCAATAACCTGCACGACAAAGGCAAAATTACTAAGCAAAGCATCTCATTTCCTGTACGGTTTGAAAGTGGGGGGGGAAAAATGATGTTTTAACCTGAATATATGCAGGAGTTGTTGCAGCTCAGAATCACCAGGAAAGAGTGCTTGCTTGGTGACAAGTTCAGCTAAAATTAAGATCAGCAAAAATAAATAAAACCCTCCAGATTGACGATCAAACATTTTAAAGGATCTGAAACCGAAACGCATACCAAATATGCAGCCAACAGACCAAATATCCACCGCCATTGAGTAATGAGTAGCTCCCAAGAGGACTTCAGGAGCTCTGTACCAGAGGGTTAGTATCTGAAACATAAATCAAACACAAGTTTATTGTGATATTGAATAGAATTACAGGTCATACATACTGAGGAGGAAGAATTACAGGTCATCCAAAAATGGAGATTGAACAAAAGCGTTACCTCGTGAGTGTATTTTTTGATTGGCACAGTAAATGCTCGAGCAAGTCCAAGATCAGCTATTTTAAGCATCATTGTTTTTCGGTCCATCAGGAGGTTATGAGGCTTCAAATCTCTGAATTGAATAAACATGTCAAAGGAGTAGCGACCATTGAAGTAATTAACTTTACTTACTATATACACACACAAAGCTGAAAGAGAAGAGAAAGAAAGGGAGAGATTACAAGAAAAGCTCACCTGTGCAAGATTCCATGACCATGGCAAAAGGCCACGCCCTTGCAGAGTTGGAACATCAAGCTCTGCATTAGAGAATACCCAAAACTCAATTTCAATTAATGAACAAGGAGTCCGTCAAAGTCAAAAATAAAAGAGCACACAAATTTGAAAAATAATAGTAAAACATAATACGTTGATGGTTTTGGAAGGGATGTTTTCCCCAGTCTGACGGAAACTCCGAATGAATTTTTTGAGATCAGTGTCCATGAACTCGAACACCAAGTAGAGCACTGTCTTCCCTTCCTTGTTCTGACCTTGTTTTACATCCATCAATCTGTTTCAAGGCATGAGATATCAAACATGTAAATGCAGAATGGATGAACAACAGATTAAATCAAGATATGATACGAGGCACAGCCGCTAGAATAAAGAAAAACATGGAATCCACCGTTATACTGTACAAAGCATTCATAAACCGACTAATCCCAAAACGTTATCAGTATAAAGTCCAAGATCGAGAATCAAGAAAAAGAAGAACAAACGGATTTCAAAACCCCAGAAAGATTCGAAGAAAGGTAACCAAACCTAACGACATGGGGATCCCTAGAGAGCATGCGCAAAATAGAAACCTCACGGAGAGTGGTGGGAGGGACGCCTTCTTCGTCCTCGTGAAGGCGAGTCTTCTTCAGGGCAACGATCTTCCCTGTTGCTTTCTCTCTTGCCCTGTACACCTTCCCATACGTTCCTTCTCCCACCTTCTCTAGCTTCTCGAACGCGTCCTTGGCCGATAGCGTCTTCTCCATTTCTTTCTTACACACACTCTCTATCTCTCTGGTCTATACCTTCTCTCGCAACGGAAGGAGGCGGAATATATAGCCGTTAGGGGCGCTGGATCGTTTAGCAACGGACAATTTTTTTGAAATTCAAATCCTGACTCAAGCAAACGGTATGTGTTCGCTAATTGCTAGCGTGGCAAATTCGATGATGACGTGGTATCACATTTAGTCGTTAAAAATTATGAGCTGTATTCATAGAATAGTTTTATACGCACATCCGTTTTTTAGGATTTTTTCTTTTGCATTTTTTTTTTAATAATTTTACTCTTGTTATCATAAACAATTTAAAAAAAATGTACAAGTAAATATAAAAATAACATTTTTCATTTTTATATCGTCAAAAAAGTTAGATTAAAAAATATTAAACTTCTCCCCTATAGTAAGTATGCTCCTATTGCTTATTATTAATAAGGATTTTTATCTAATATTTAATTAATTAATATGAATACTAGAGTTAAGAAATCAAATCATTGCGAGCCTTCCAATTTTAAATTAGCAATATCATCCATAGACATTCTCTAAGATATATCCTTCACTCTAATTATGGCTAACCAACACCAAAAAGGAATGTGACGTCAACTATTCCTCAATTTATGTTTATGTTTACAAATCCAACGAGACCAGACGGAAGATATGATTTGTAAATTACTTATTTAGAGCGAGGCAGGGTCCTTCCCTCCCAGTGGAAATCCAAGTAGAGAAAATTATTGAAAGGTATTTATTTGTAGATAATCTAGTAGACACATAAAAAAAAAAAGTATTTATTTATCTGAATATATAAAATTTGATATGATTATTGTTAAATCGCATAAATAATAAATTAAAAAATTATAAGAGTAAACGAAACACAAAATTTCAGATAACTATTTATTACTAAGTTAAACAAATAAAAAGAGTTATTATAAATAACTGAAGAAAAGGGTTAATTTTTCAGGTTGGCGACTGCCCGAACGTATGTGTATGAAAAAAGTTATATTCCTATGAAGATTTGAGAACTCTCCTTTACTACTACTAGGCAGACGTTAATTTTTGATTCATATGTATATATTTGCATAGAATTAACCTTGTTCTACGCTAGTTGCTTCTTGTGTTGATGGCCTGCTCCTCCTCATCAACTCTAAAATAATTGATCAATCAGTGATGTGATCTCAATGGACAAAGGTAATAATAACCAGACCCTGCAAGGCACATTAACTTGGATAGACGATAATATTTCATATGTATATATATTGTATATATGTTAAATTAGTCCTGTAAAAGTAAAACCAGTAAAAAGCCACGGATAACATTAATTAAGAAGAAAATACTCATAAATATTTATTTTTTAAAAAAAGAAAAAGAAAAAAGAGGACACTTTCTAACTCAGTGGCCAAATCTCCTGAACCTAAATTGAGAAAAATACATATTAAGAGAATGTTCAATATATATCATTCTCGAACTCATCAATTATATTATCTGTCATATATATTGATGCTCTGCTTCAAAATTTGGGTACGTATATATGTGATATGAATGTACATCAGACAGCTTATTCCGGGCTTCCCTAATTAGTTATATTACATTCAACTCAATTTATACAGAAATAGAAAAGGCAGTGTCGACCGAGTTGCTGGAAACACTAGCAAATTAATATAGCAGCGCGTATGATAAATATTCTATCCTGCTCTGTCGTGCCCAGATACGAGAATCCAATAGGGATAACTCCAGCGTCAATCTAAAAAAAAAACATGCGATTCTTCTCCTTCCATGCTTTGCAAGCTAGTCAGCACTATCCCAGTTAAAGCATTGAATGACGGGCTGACAATGGAATTGTACACTAGAATCATGTCACCGACAGAAACCTTTCACCACCAAACATGATATAAACAATGATAATTACAGGTATGCAATGACATCCTACACTGGTAGTTTAACAAATATCGCAGCAGGTGAAGCGCTGCGGTATTTCTAGCAAAAAAGACCATGGACAATTCATAGCAACTAGAATACTGGTAAAGGGCCAGGGTTGAATTAGAGACAATTCTGATCAACAGAAAAGACACAATATCAGACTGCTTGTCAATTAGAACATGACATTGTACCCGATATAACCAAAATTTTGAATACAGTCCTCTCAGGTTGAAATCAAACAAGTGACCCAAATCAAACTTTTTATTGCAACCAACTACTTCCAAGCCCATAATTTGGAATATGGACTAGAAAGGAACAACACAGTTAAAAAGGAACACCATGCTTATCGGTATTAGAGGGATGTCAGGCTGTTGCCAGAAGAGGTAGACATTGCAGTCAGGACTTCAGTAACAGAAGCCATGACGCTCAAAGCTGCTTTCAGAACCTCTTGAGAGCACCCTGGCTTTACAATTGTTCGAACCTGAAACAAGGAAAAATGTCATAAGAAACACATTATGTAATAACGTTATATCCACAAAGAAAATGTCCATAAAACCCGGATGGATCATATTAGAAATCTTGTGATGGTGCATGCATGCGAGTATTTTTTTAAACTGGGGGGCGGTATTCTATTAAGATATCGTCCATTATACAAAAGTATTTTCCAAATGGCGCTTATATTCTATTATGATATGAAAGAATTATAGCACCTTATCCAGGTACATTTGAAGTTCCTTAATACGGCCCATGTAGTCCTGGTCTTCAACACAGAGAGTTATAGCCTTGTCATCTGCGCCGGGACCATCAAACTGAAGGGGGCCAGGATTTCTATAGATATCGTCCATTAGAAATCTTGCCGCATTTTGTCTCAACTGCCTGCAACCAAGATCATGCGACAGAGAAGGCTCTGAATTGACTAATAGAAATTACAGAATCAATTATCATGATTTTAGTAGAGAAGTAAATTAAGATGCTGTCATGATGAGGCTAAAAATTTGCATGCATATATAGTAAAGATTAAAATTTCCTATACCAAACAAATACCACGAATTATAAATGAAGTAACAAATCAATTAACTACCCGACAAGAGCTGCAAGTCACTCAAATTTTTAGTTCATCTTTTACGTTGTATGCAAGCATATACAAGATACACTATGACAAGGAAACCTACTCATATGCTCTGCCTCTCAAATCCACAGTAGCTGGATGAATAGCAGGTTTTCCAATTGATGTTGCCCCTGGATTTTGAGACCAACGCTTTACCGTCATCATAGCCTAACATGCATCACAACAAACAAGTAAACATAAATGTACTCACATAATTCAAAAGCCAGGAACATGTTTTTCAAATTCATGAGAAATTTTACTGTCATCATATAGTTGTAAACTGCTATACGGGATACAAGATAGAATATAAGAAGAACAAAGCCATACAGTGATTGGGGCAGCCCCACAACGCCACTTGTTTACAGGATTCTTTAGGTTAGTTACAGTGGCCATGTAGCCATTTAAGCCAGCTGCAAGTATATGGTAGCATATGTGTCCAAGAACCTGCAAAAAAAATCAAATTGTCATTAAAAAAAATAAGGGAACACTAACAGGTCATGCTCAGAAGAGCTAATGAAAGGCAAGCAATCAACATACATATGCATAGTCACAATCAAATTTTGATGGCAGAGATCCACGAGCTTGATAACCAAAAAAGTGGCAGATGGCATTGAATTTCTTTCCCTTGTACGTGCCCTCTTTCTGTCAAAATAATACACAATATTATTTCTTAGACCAATTTACATCAAACATGCTTGCTGTGGGTTTCCTTCCCTTCACAAAAAGCTATCAAATCCCGATTAGAATTGTATTCTTGAGGCCACTAAGCATCAAACTAAAATGATAGTATTCGTCTATAAGCACAAAATGTAATTCAAAATTGTGTCACACATAACTAACTCATGTTGATGACAATGTAGACACGATAAAATAATAATCTATTACAAAGCTTCCCCTGTTCACATCACAAAGGAAGAGGCTGAATTTTTCAAGGAATATAAATATTGAAATTGCAGCTCATAATCGTTTAAAATCCAGTTAAGTCAATATCTGGTTAGAGGAAAACAACAGGGGTGGGGGAGAAAGAATGGAACAGAAATTTAGTGACCATACCAGACGCTTATTTATCTCTGCCTCCACATGATATGCTAGTAGTTTCTCTGTCTCAATCTGCAAGTCAATTATCTTTCTTCTAATGAGATATAAAGGAACTGAAAGCCCAGCAAAACATATACACAACGAAATATCTAACAATTATTACCTGGGATAACTGAGCTGAGTCATCTGATTCCGGGTCAAGGAGTAGCTACAGCATGATATATGATAGTTATATATACCTTGTTATTACTCATTAAAACTGAATTAACAATTCTCTAGTTTTCACCATAATAAACATATGCTAACCTGCTTCCTAATAAAAGGTGGCAAAAATTCAAATAAAGCAGAGGCCCATGGCGAAAGCTGAGAAGATATGTTGTCAACAAAAACACCTTGTCTAAGCAAACCATGAATTTCCTGATATACAAAAAAGTCTCAGCAACAACTAACAAGGCCGTATGGGAATCACATGAGATGAAGAGAACACAATAAAACTAGCTTTGAAGTAATAAAAAGCCATTATTTAGTGCTGCTTCAGGAGCTTCTAGGTGAATATGAAATCACAAAACACCCATACACACAGATAAGAAGAGAGAGACAGCGATGAAGGAATCTGTTTGTCACATCACAGAGCTTTTCTTCTTTTGGTAGGGGGGAGGAGGTTAGGGAGGAATTACCTTCAGTAGTGCATACACCTCAGGGATGCTCTCTATCAGACCCTCTGGAAGCAGGATGACTCCATGATACTTGTCTGAGCCAAACACATAAAGATCAGATAGTAGAACTGAGCACACCAAGAACTACAGAGAGACAATTTCAAACGATTCAAACCTTGTTCTGCTCTAGCCTGAACTGCCTCACAAATTTGTTTTGTAAGGTCAAAAAGTGTAAGCTTTGATGCAGCAACCTCCTCACCAAGAATTACCTACAAAGATTATTTGAGGCAATTTATCAGCATGAAACTATGGCAACTTTAGGATCAATTTTGCCAGATAATAAAACAAACCATGTTTGGATGAGACTGCAGGGTGCACTCAAGAGCAACATGTGAAGCTTTGCGGCCCATGAGACGGATGAAATAATAATACTGGAAAGGAAAAACAAATCAGGAAGGTACATACAATGAAAATAAATGGCAGATTTAAACATAACCAGTTCTATATATGATTTGTTAGACCTGTTACCTTCTCTGCAGAGAGAGCATCAGTACAGACATTGCTAATGAGCTGAGAATTCACCTGTTTAAACAAAACAACAAAAGTTTGCACATTTTCAATTGCTTATTATTTCATAGCAAATCTGCAAGCAGCAATATCTGAACAGTCCCAATCATTTCTTCCTTCCTTTCTTTTGTTATTGTTGGGAGACAGGGACTTCAATCGTAACGCAATCATTTCACCAACAAAATACATGAAAACATGAAACCATACATGAACACACGCAGGTCCAAATTTATTAAAAACAAAATGTCGATATATGTGAAGAGAATATTCAATAGGTGCTATATCGTGGAAAACTACCAGCTCCATACCCCCATTATCCCTATATCATATGTTTGCATTGACATTCTACAAAGCAAGGTGTAAAATAAAGTATGAAGAGGAAACATCAGATGGTGTCATGCAGTGTAATTCCTTGCATAGAAACAAAGGCAAGCTTTACCATAATAAACCTTGTCAGATCAGAAAATTTCTTGAGCTTCATTTAAATGATAAATACCTTGCATATTGTATCAAAACCAACATTAGTTTCCACAAACTGGTTTTTAAGATCTCCATTCAAAGTCACTGGAACCCCAACCACCTGCAGGATTCCTACCAGAATCAAAAATAATAGCGGAAACTGTACACTCAAATTTAACCACAATATGAAGAATGTGAAAATTCTCATAATATCAAATATCAAGAAAAAGTGAGGGACAGCACTTGTTAGCATGTGGATGAAATGACAAATACCTTTGTTGGGCATTTTGCTTCAGCAAATGTTTCTGCAAGCTGAGCAGCATCAGTGTTTGATGTCACCCCTGATAAATTATATAAATTTATACATTTAGAAACCCCATTCCAAAATTTGCTGCTAACCATGGATGAAGGACCAGGAAAATCAAAGATTACCCCCAATTATGACAAGCCCGTCAAGTTTCAAATTTTTGCATGCAGAGAGTGCATCATTGACTTGCTCTTTTGTTCTAATTTGATCCTTTGTTCGTCCCAGCAAATCATAGCCACCTTAGAAAGAACAAACATACAAATGAGTTCATATTATTCCAAAAGATAATTGACTAACTAAATAACATCACTCTGCCAGCATCTACCTTGATTTTTGTACGTTGAGAGAATGCCATCAGTAATCTCAAGAGTTTTCTGGGCAAATAAGCCTTCTGAACCACCTGAATAAAGAAAGAAAGAATACTAGCCAGGAAATTTAGATATCTGTCTGAAAGAAAATGCAATAAATCATAAGAAACGTCCAAAATCTTCAAATTTGATTCACCAGAAATGAGATGGTAATATATAAAGAATATACCTAAGTTTCAAGTCAACTGAAAAGTGCAATTTGAATATTTCTTCCAACCAAAGAACATCTCTTTGCAATAAAATTGTACTAAAATAATGTGCGTGTGTTTTCAATAATCAACCTCCATTGTCATATATATGTTAAAAACACAAGTTTGGAACCAACAGTTCCCTGAAAAATGGCCAATAGTAGAAATAAATGTCCAGAACAGAGCTACCTCTTCCTCACAGCAAGAAAGCATACTAAAGAATAAGACTAAAGGTGGAGAGCAAGAAGAGTAAGAAAAAGCATGATAATTACATGGTATATTTCATAAGAAACACACATGAAAATAATTGCAAATTATGCAGCTTACCAAGAAACCCGAGTAATACACTGCTGGGATTATGAAATTTGAGAGCATTGTGAAGACCCCATATAACATTGTGTCCTCCAGGAGATTGTCTCCCACAAAAAACTACCCCCACCCTGAAATGATGGTGTATAAGATAAACAAGGTGCCACATACAGACATAACTTATGAGCATACGTAAGTAGGCACATTAAAGTAATAAGACTTCCCGATGATGCTCTAGTCATGGTATCATATCAACTATGAAAAAGGAATTACTAGGACCATCAATTTGAAATGAAGATGTTCACCTAATAGCCGGGTGCTCAGTTATAATCTGAGCATCAGGTACTTTCGCAGTGGCCCTGAGAAAGTGGGCCAAGGGCTGTCCATAGGTGTGAGGAAATGAGCGGCTTATGGTGTGCGCATCAACTGGGTCTGCAGTTGCAGTTGCATCACCGAATTCAACCCTGACGGTAGTTCCCTGCATAAGAACATCATGTAGGCCCCACTCATGAGAAATTTTAGCATAATAGAGTATTTGTTTGATAACTTATCGTTCCATAAACTCTAAGGACAGTACACCCACATCATATGGGCATTGAGTATGTATGAATATATAAAATGAAAGACATGAATGTGCAGTAGGTTCAATCAATGGAAAATTGAAGTGAAAGCTAAATACCGATGATTATCTCTGCAAACGAAATACTTGCTGGTGCAACCCAAAAATAGCATGGAGATACAAAAGGGATAAATGTTATATCTCTAATAAATGAAACCGCACGCCAGTAGATCTAAAGAACAATACCATATCGTACGTCTCCAAAAGTGAAACAGAGCCCCGAAAAAATTTTAAGAACCATAATTCCAAAAAGCTGATCTAAAAGGAAAGCGCGAAAAAAATAAACAATGTAGAGAGGATAAAAGTACTACAGAAGAATATAGGAAAAAAGTAATCGATATTAAAAGAGAGGGAAAAATAAAATAAAAAAATGTTTGTGAAATAAAGAGAGTACCTGTAGGCAAGGAGGGAGCTCTGGCTGGTATAGAGATCGAAGCTTTTGAAGATCGGAGAGTTCTCTGGGGATACCGTAGTCGGAATTCATGGCTTCGCTGCAGTATCGCGCTCAATTGATTTGGTTTTACCTAGAATCAAGTTCTGCGTTGGTAGGTGCTACTGCTAATCTGCTAGTGCTAGTGTTGCTGCTTGCCCAGTTCATAACACCTAACTTGACTTAAAGAAGCGAAAAGAACCGGAAGATACATCCAACCAAACAAGCGACCTTTTTTGTATTTTTGGTTTGATTTTCAACTCTTTTCTAGCTGCAGTGTGTTAACCAGCGCAACTGAGTTGAGGTAAGATTGGCTCAAGCTTGGACTGACAATAGCGAGTTTGGAGCAATTTTTTTTATTTTTTTTTTCACTAGAAGTGTTTTTTCCTTTAAAAAGAATCTATATAAATCAAAGTTATTTCTAGTAAAAATATGATATAAAATGTTTTTAAAAAACATAAACAAAAACAATTTTTTATTAAAAATATTTTAAAAGTAAAAAAATTACTTTTGATTTTTCTTTTTACTTCTATTCGAAAATTTATTTATTTTTTGGTTCAATAGTATCAACAATCTATATTTATGCTTATGTAGAGGGCATTCAATTTTATTTAAATCGCAATATAGTAATTTATATGTAAGACCACATTTAGTGGTTGAAAATTAAATGATGCATAAGAATATGTAACGTTTTATCATTTATTGTATTATTAGAGTTTGATGAGTTAGAAGAAAGAGATTATAAAAGATTGTTAAATTTTGAAATTGTGAATAAAAAAAAAAAAGGGCTCAACTTATGTTTTATAAAGAAAAAAAAAAGAGATTTAGAAGAGGAAATAAGAATATTATAAAATATATTGATAAATAATAAAAATAATTTGTGAAATTTATTTAAAAATCTTTTTAGAGTTTTATGAATAAAAATTGTATAAAATAATATGTCATTATAAAATTTATAAAAATAATATAAATAATTAAGATATAAAAAAATATTATAATTAAATATGTTTTAAGAGATATGGATAACAGCTTAACAAGAATATCACTCTTACCAAAATTTGAATTTTAAAAAAAAATCCGAACAACACTTTAAAAAAGAAAAGGAAAGAATATACATATAAAAAAAAAATGACACACTTGAAAACAATAATCTTCCGAATTGTATTTAAATAGTTGAGTGTCAATTCTATAGTCATCCACTTCGTAAAACTTAAACGATACAATAGAAATCTAAAGTCTTGTAGCCCGTTTGTACAAAGAATCTTTGAAGAAAAAATGGAGAGAAATAATAAGAATAGCAAAAAGAATGTTTAAAAAATTTGTTTATTAAATGTTGTTTAGAATGGCATGTACAGAATTTGAAGGAATGGAAATGTAAATGTATCCAATGACCAAATAGACTAGTAATTAAAAATGTCTGTGTTTATTAACCGTTAATGTTATTTTTTAAAGTAAGAGTAAAATGTTAAGAACATCTGAAAAAAACTAGTAGATCGAACTAGCACCGCAAAGCCCAAGAACAGCAGATCACCGACCCATCACCCCAAGCATCGAGTTCAATTTGAGCACAGTGAATGGTTGTCGGAGAAACTTAACAGTGGTGCAAATGGTTTGAATCGACGGTGAAAGGTAAAGAAGCATCAGAGTACGAATTAGGCGAAGTAGCTAAATAGAGATGGAGCAAATTTAAGACAATGAGATTCCATTTAAAAGGTAAAGAATTACTTTTTGGTATTTTATTTTATGAAAATTAAAATTACTTTTCCCATTCGGCACCCAACCACACGGGCTGTTAATATTTTTTTTTCCCACAAATCTAAACAATTTATGAAACAAAGAAAACAAGATTAGTCATTTCAGTCAATTCTGAACCCGGCCTAAAAGAAAACAATGCATCAGTGGGTAAAAACAACCAAAAAAAAAACATAATCTTAGAACTTGGTTAGTTATACTTAGGAAGGACAAAAAGAAAAACGTCTTACATTTGAGAAAAAATACGTCGTTTCAAATTATGTTTTAGAGTTCATTTTAAAGTTTTTTATTAATTAAAAAATTTAATAAATCACTATTACAAGTCATATTATTTTATTATTTTTTAAAAGAACATTTAAGAATAAAGTGCATATTTATTTAAATAAAATTCAAGGAAGCCACGAGCAAGCACACCAGGTAGGCACAAGCCACGAGCGGCCATGGTTCCTAGTTCACTCCCCTCTTCCTCCTGCACTTTCCTCAAAGGCTATCGTCAGTTTCACCCTTTTCTCTCTGTAAGATTTGCCCCAAAACCCAGGAACAACCTACGTTCTTTTGTCTGCAAAGCTTCGTGGCAAGAGGTATGTCCTACTCTTCAAGTTTAATACTTTTTTCCTTCTTGTTTCCCGATAATTCAATTATATATTTTTCTTATGTTGTTCCATTACAACCCTGTTTGAAGCTTGCCGGAGTTTTGATATTCTCGGCGATTCCATTCACTGCTGTGAAAGCTATAGCTAATAGTCCGCTAGGGGAGTCACTTCAGAGGAGGATGGAGGAGAGAAAAAAAAATTTTTTGGACAACTCGTCCAAATTCAAGGCCTTAGTCGAGAAGGCCAGAAAAGAAAGGTAATTAATCATTTCAGGAAGGAATCTGACTTTTGTTCCTCGAAGACGAAGCCAAGGTGTTATTTCTTAAAATTGGACCGTTGTTAAATTTGATATGTCAATGAGCCAGGGCACTTTGAAATTTATCCATATTAAGCATGCCACTTCCTAGAGATTTATACTAGTCTTCCCCCGTCATTTCATGCTAATGTTCCTACGCAAAGAAGCACATTATATTGATTGCCCTGGTGCCGTTGATTACCTATAGAACCCATTTTGCTGTCCCCTTCACTGTAAAATCTTTTCACTTAGATTCTTCTGAGTTTGAGGGTTTGTCAATTATAAAATCTTCAAAGCTAAAACACACAACATGTTTGTATTTTCTTAATTATAATATAATATGCATTCAATTTTATGATATTCTCTTTATACAGGCTGGGGCAAAGACTAGCATGTCTCGGACTGCAATGAAATTCTCACACTATTGAGATTTATCTTGTATTCAAACTTAATTTTGAATCGTCATTTCTTTACAAGATAATTTGCGTCATTGCCTGTGAATCATCTATCTAAAATTTCAGCTTTTGGTATGGAGAAGAACGGCCTTGTTGGCTTGGTCCTATTCCATATGACTATCCAGCATATCTTACTGGTGAACTGCCCGGGGATTATGGCTTTGACATTGCAGGGCTTGGCAAGGATCCTCTGATTTTGCAGAGATACTTTAAGTATGTCACGTTTTGATTTTTGTCTTCATAGCTGTTATATCTGTCTTAGTGCTGCCTGTTTTATATGATTTGATTTTTCTCGTATAGCGAGATGTTTGATTTAATCTATCTTACTGTTTAAAGTTAAATGACAACACATACCGTGGGAAATAAGTTCCTTTACAGGTCTGCTCTAATAAATAAATGCAAAAGATAGTCTCTAAACAAATGATGAATGATCTGAAAAATGTTGTTCTCAATGGAGAACAATGGTTATTATATTTCCATTTCGCGTTTAGTATATGTATGTCTATGTCTATGATGTGTTTTATTTATGGATTAAATAGTTCATTAATCCTCTGTTTAAATGTCAAATATCATGAAGCTTCGAGATATTGCATGCTCGGTGGGCAATGCTTGCATCTGTCGGTGCACTGGTTCCTGAAATGTTAGACTTATTTGGGACCTTTCACTTTGTTGAACCCATATGGTGGCGTGTCGGCTATTCAAAGCTCAAGGTCGTCTTACTGACCATCCTTTCTATATGCTTGCTTTCTACTTTATTTAGCTATATAAACCACAAGTTTGTGGTTTCTTGAGTCTATTTAACGAATCCAAGGGCAGATCACGCATCTTTGGTTAAAATTAAGGCCCTTCTAATTCTGAATGTTGTAGATGCTCTAGTCTAGACAGATTCCTCGTCAAATGAAAATCCACATATCTGTTTCCCCGCTTAACTAGTCACAATAGGGCTATCTTTCCTGCGCCTAAATCAATTCATGAGCGATTCGATTACGCTTCACCTACTATAACACGCTGAATTGCTGCTTGCTTAGCATTTCGGTAACAAATGGCATACATGCAAACTTCCTTTCTTGTCTGTACTGTACATGCAGTGAAATAATCGCCTTTTGTTCCTTTTACTCCACCCCACCCCAACACCTGTTGAATAACTGCTGTTAATTATGACTAAATTATGCATTACTTTTACTAGTCTGTCCAATGAAGAGGTCACCTAGTGGGACCTATGTTCATGGTCACTGAATATTCTACAGCAGTGCCTTGCCTTCTTTGTTGTCCATTATGACATAATCTCATGCCCTGTCACACAAACACAACCATTCTCAAATCTTTGGGCTTATCTGAATTGACGATTAGAAAATCACAATAACGTAATTGGTATCCTTGCTTATAATTTTTTCAATTTTAACCAGGGTGATACTTTGGATTACCTTGGCATCCCAGGACTTCATTTTGCCGGAAGTCAAGGAGTGGTTGTGATTGCTATTTGCCAAGCAATACTCATGGTAACGTAATGCTGTGTCCACATATGTGCTCTGCTGATATTGTTGATGCATTTGTCTTGATCAGTACTATGTATGCCAAGTTAGTTGAGAAGGATTGATTAATGATTTTAATGTTTCAACTAGGTTATATTGTTTCTGGCTGTTCTCCTGTACCTTAATCCTTTATATTTGTCCTGTAATGCAGAATTGCAACTAGAATGGTAGTTAGTCCATAGTTTGACAATATTAGATGTTTGATCCCCCCTCGTAAATTCTTGGCCAAATTAATTTATGTGTAGGTCAAAACCTAAAAATTTTAATTTTAATATGCATTATACGTATGGATGTGCCAGTTATGCTAATTAACACTTTCTATTATAATAGGTTGGACCTGAATACGCAAGATACTGTGGAATTGAGGCATTGGAGCCCCTAGGAATATATCTGCCTGGTGATATAAATTATCCTGGAGGAGCTTTGTTTGATCCCTTGAAGCTGTCTGAAAATCCTAAAGCTTTTGAGGAGCTGAAGGTGAAAGAAATAAAAAACGGGCGTTTAGCAATGATTGCATGGTTGGGATTTTACATACAAGCAGCGTTGACGGGTAAAGGTCCCGTGCAGAACCTTATTGAGCACATCTCGGATCCTTTCCATAATAATATGCTGTGCACGCTCGGTAACTTTATCAAAGCAGTTGGGTGAGTGACAGTATCAACTTTCTCTCTTTTATTGCGGGGTGAGCAAAATCTGAGAATTATTTAAACTGCTTCAACCAAATTGAATCGCACTATGTATATATATAGATATATATATACACATATGTATATTAACTTTCTTATACCCAAGAACACTCTTATTGTTAACGAAGAGATTTGGTCTAGTGATAATCTCGTTTCTAATTTCTGCTTTAACTTTTAAATTGAAATTTTTGATAACTTAAATATTATTTTGATTTTTCTTGATAATTTAGTTTTTCATATTTTTATTAATTTAATTTTTTAAAGATTTAAATTTTAAAGTTGAAATATAAAAAAATAAAATGATAAATTTAAAGTATAAATAAATAAAATAATATTTTATATTTTATTTCTATGTATACGACATTATATAAATTTTACTACAAAGCACAGATTAAAATAAAATAATACTGCCCAGAAATTAAAAAGTTTTAGGCTTCAGTAGTATTTAAAACATTTCATATTTGATTTTCTATTTTTATTTTTGAGTATGCACACCAACACCCCGAGTCTAATAAGTCAATATTACACCATCAAACAATAGAATACTAAAAACTTCCAAAGCAAACATTTATTCTTTGCTAGCCTAAACAAAAAGAAAGAAGTTGTCAGGTTTAAAATGTCAGTAAGTCATTGTCTCAAACTCTCCAGCTGTATATTTGTTTAAACTTCAAACTATAAGCACAATGACTTTGAATCTTATATTCGTAATTAAATATATTGTTGTTGGAATTTTATTTTAATTTTTTATTAAAATATTAATCTACTTATAATTGAGCGATTTAGTTTGAGTTTATTTTCACTTTGATATTTTAACAATTTGAACCAAATCACACTACATAATCAAAAACTGTACCAAATTACATTATACTTACCCTAAATATAAGAAAAAGTTAATTATCCAAACAATCCTTAAGCTTCTCATGAAATTTTAAGAAGTTTTTTATGATTTAAAATATTAAAAATTTATTTATTTAATTAATTTATAAATGTTTATAAATTAATATTTATCATTCAACTCTTTTAATTGACCCTATATTATTAGTCCTTATAATTAACATAAAATTCAAAAAAACTTATAATTTAAATTTTATTAAAAATTATACAAATGTTTTAAATCATAAAATGCTGCAAGAACATATTAATAAACATTTATTTCAATATATAAATATACCTTAGGTTTTTATTAAAACGAGCACATGCACACACTTTCACAAGTGATGGTCAATATTAGGCCAATTGACAAGTAACAGTCAATATTAAGCCAATTTAATGACACTTATTTTGGCTAAAATGCATCAAATATTATTAAATTCTCTTACTCTGTGTGTTGACATTACTATTACTGTTTCATTGGTTATATTTATTATTTTTTAATAATTTTACTTGAAAGAGTGTGAAATTTAATGCTTCGCACTCATTTTATTATCTTATTCTTTGACTGTTTTATCATGATAAATCACTGTTATTTTTAAATGTTTAAAAAATATAATAAAAATTTTAAATTATTATTTCTTACCATTTTATTTTTATTTTTTAATTATTTATTTTTAAGATTACGTATTAAACTCGATCTCATATTAGCTTTAAGCTTGAAAACGGATGTATATATGGATATATATATTAAAAGATATAGTCGATTTTATTTTTTTTATGTCCACTAATTTTTAATATTTTAAATTATAGGAATTATAATTAAAAAAAAGAGTAAAATAAACCATGGCAAGCTTTTAAAAGACCGATATCCTCCCTGACCTTCCGTCTCTGCTTCTCCCGGCCGGCTGTTACATTACATCGTTTCCTTTCTCCCTTCTCGCTCACCAGAGAGCATCAGTTGGCATTCGCATTTACTCTTTCCCCAGGCAAGCTCTGAAGACGTTAGCCTCCAATTCTATGTCCCGGACTAGCTGATCTACCCGCCTATCTGATCGTTCTGCCGACATTTGATCTGATTCCGATCCTTCTGTTCCCTGTGAGTAAATCTGACTTTCTGTTATCTCCCATTGCTATATGCCTTTCTTTTGATGTGATCAAAGCGATTTTGATCCCGTGGTTTTTTTAATTAGCATGTGAATTAGTGTACCTCGTCACAGTGCCATTCGTTTGGGTTCTTTGAGATCTTACCGTAGAAACACAATGGCGGAGGAGGAGGTGAATGTGAATGTGTATGACCAAGTCTATGATTCCAACGGCGATCAGGAGGTTGAGGACAAGTGCCAAGTCCATGATGGTGATGGTGAAGCCAAAGTCAGTCGTTACTGCAATGGGGTTTCTCATGCGACCGATGAGGAGGAGGATGCTGACAGGTCCTATGTCTTTGTCAGCGGAAGTGAGGGGGTTGCTGTTGATGCTGCTGCTGTTGATGATCCCCGTGAATCGGATCTCAATGACAATGAACCCAAAACTGGGGAAATTGTTGACGACAATGGTGAGTGTTTGCAGGCTGAACTTAGTTATGAGCAACCCGGCGGAAGTAACTATTCAACTGAGCAAGATAAGTTCGAGCTTGACTTCAAGGTAGATCACCGGTTTGAGGTGGTGCCTCCTCATGAATCTGAAGTTGCGGTTCCAGAGGCTGCTGTACCTAATTGCGAATGCAATAACTCGGTGAAGGATCACCTGGATGGTTCTGTGGTGTGTGCCAGGCTAGCAGAAGAAATTCAAGAAACAGCAATTAGTAGTAAGATTTCTGCTGAATCCGAGCAATTTCAGCATGTTGATTGTGACACTGTTGCGCGGCAAAGTGAGTCTGCTTCTGTCACAGATCGGGAATTAAAAGACGTCGCTGGTGTAGATGTAAAGGAGAAGGAGCTCAGTGATGAGATTCTTAGTGAAGCTAAACCAGGGAATGAGCCAGAGAATGTTGAAGCGGAGTCTGGACTGGATTTGACAACAGATTCATGTTTTGTGACTGATAAGAAGACAGATATGGTTGCTACTAATGTGCCTGTCTCCAATGAAAACATGGATGGCTTAACCTTTGGTTCCATTCAAGATACACGTTCAAGAGCTGTTGATTCCAATCACATTGCTGGTGGACATAATACGTCTTATGAAAGTTTTGAAAGTGAACTAGGAATTATTGACTCCAATCAGCAAAATGGATCTATTGAAAATGCAAAAATCTCTCCCGTCCCTGTAATTGGTGCGAATGCATCAATTGAAAGCGATGAATGCGAGCCCAACGATGATAAGATCCAAACTTCTGAAAGTTCTCCAGGGACAGAGTGCGGAAAACTGGAAAGAGAAAAAGGTGACATAATAGATTCTTCTGGTGTTCATGATGGAAAATGCGAAATCAAACCTGACAATATCCTATCAATGGATTGTGATAAGCCAACTTTTCCTCTTGATGATAATGAAATAACAAACAGCGGTACCAGTTCCATTGATCTCAGTCGTTCTGGTGGCAAGCTTGACAGTGATACTGAAACAGTTGGGGAATCACATGCAAATACTTCTATCCAAAATGAAAGTAATTCACGTTCCTGTTCTATCGCTGATGTAAAATTAGTTCCTAAAGGAGAAAAAGAAAACTTATCAGCATTAAGCAGCAGGAGGGATATGCCCGCAGATGGCAAAATCACATCTGACAGGAATGACAATGTTCTGGAGAGAGAAGGCGCCCCTTCTGCTGATGTACCTGTTAAAAAGGAGGAGGAACAAGATGTTACTCAAGAATTTGAAGTCCTTTGTGACATGCAGGGAAATCAAGACTCAAGACCTACTCAAGAAGGTTCAACCGCTGATATTTTGGATGGACGGAATATGGGGGCAGAGGTGGGGAAAAGGCCATTCTACTTTTTAATCAGGCTTCCAAGACCTGATGACGAAGATATAAAAGAGCAGATAAAACATGCTCAATTCCAAGTAGATGAGAAGACTAAAGGTCGAGATGCAATTCGAGCTGAAATACAGTTTGAAAAGGTGAGCTTCTCCACAGCATACTTCAATTTAGGTATCAATATTTCATTGGACTTGATTGTTTGAATGATACTTTGATCAGGCTGCTCTTAAAGAGTGTGGCCAAGGTGTTGAAGCTGCAATATCAGCCCAGAGATCTGCACGGGAACTTCTCAAGTCCAAAAGGCAGGAAATGGATTCTGTTCAATCCATGATGAATAGATTGAACAATGCGATTTCTGTGGGAGATATAGATGGCAGGGTATGCATTCATCTTCCTCGAGTTTCTTCTATGTGTTTTTGTGTGCTTATTTTTTTTATATATATATATATATATATACACGAAATGTAAGCAGATAAGAAACATGGAACACATGATCGAGCATGAAACTCTACCTCTAAAGGAAGAAAAGCAATTGCTACGTCAGATCAAACAGTTGAAGCAACAACGTGAAGAGTTGTCCTCTAATATGGGAAAGCATGATCAACTACAACTTCGTCTAGACCAGAAAGACAGTATTGAAGACCACTTTAAGGTACCGTTGTCTAATTCCTCGTACTGTATTTTCTCAATCAGCTATCTAATCATTCCAAGTAGTTGACCATTCGATTTTCTCTTAGGTCTTCAACATGCTATGGGATTTATTTGCCTTCTTTTAACATATTTGGCGACAGCTGTTGTCTTTGACCTTTTCTGGGTCATATTTTTAATATCTTTATTTACGATTTTCCAGCATTTACAAATGTTGAGGAAGGAAGTGGAATCGTTTAGACATGACGTTCTGAAGGCAGAAGCAGTAACTAAAGCTGCGAAGAACAAATATGATGATGAATACAATAAACTGAGTGAGTTTCTAGCTCGCTTTAAAGCTGCAGATAACATCCGTCAAGAGGCTTACGCTAAGTTACAGGCTTTGAGAAAACAATTATATGAGAAGGTATACTTTTTTCTTTCCCTCTTTTGAGAAAATAATTATCAGTTGATGCAAAGTTTTTGGCATATGAGGTTCAGTTATTAGTATCTCCTGTGATAAGAATGTCGCAAGTGATTAGTATCTCTTTCCCTTCTTTACTTTTTGCCTTGTGCAAAAATTAGAATGCAATTGATGGTCTTCCCTATGAGAGGTCCTTAATATTTGATGGAGTTGCAACTGCTAGCTCTTTGACCTTCGGTAATTAAGGGACGCTGCTGTAGTACATTACCTATATGTTGGTATAATAATTACAATAACAGTCAGAAAAATTAGGAGGGTTGGATTCTTTACATTGTGTCAACGAAACTTGTCCAATTCTTTAATCATGACATTAGCAGATCTTAGATTTGTTTAGCACCATGTTCAAATCCCAGGGTGATTCTGAGCATGTTTTCCATTTCTAGCTAAACTAAATTCCATTCTAGATGCTCATCAAAAATACACCTAGGATTTTCTAAAGAAAAACAAATAAACATACATTGAGGATACATATTTCTTGTTAGTACCCAGTAATATCCTCCCATGTAGTTTTCTCTTTTAAACTGCCAAGTGCTAACTAATGTTGCATGGCTTGACTGATGTCTATACGCAGGACTTGGAACTTCACTTGTTTCTAAAATCTAAAATTATCGTATATTCACTGTTCATTTCTTTAAGGCAAGCTTACTTCAGTGAAAATAATATCTGCAAACTAATATTGGTAGGCATATCTCCATTATTGGTTGGTATGCATGATGAATAGAGTTCACAGTACTCTGCTTGATGTTTCGTCATTCTTGCCTCTTCTGGAAGCTAAATGTTAAGCTTATTGACAAATGCTCAATCGTAGACACTAGACGCATATTTGTTCACTGATTCTGCAGAATAAATATTTTCGGGATTACAAAAGTGCTGCAAATAAAGCCAATGAGCTAGCATCAAAAGGAAATAGAGAGGAACTGCAAGGCTTTTGTGTTAATCAGGTGATTTATTTGCACTTGAAACAAGTGGAGAAGTTTTTTCTCTGCTGATAGACTTGAATTTAGCACTGACCTACCAGTACTTTAGGTTGAGAGGATAATGGGTCTATGGAACCAAAACGACGAGTTCAGGAGGGAGTATGTCAAAAGCAACACCAGGAGTACACTAAGGAGGCTGAAAACATTAGATGGCCGTTCACTTGGTCCTGATGAAGAGGTGGGTCTATGGAACCAAAACGACGAGTTCAGGAGGGAGTATGTCAAAAGCAACACCAGGAGTACACTGAGGAGGCTGAAAACATTAGATGGCCGTTCACTTGGTCCTGATGAAGAGCCACCTGTAATTCCTAATCTCTTAAATGAAAGAGCAATAAAAAATAATTCTTTGTCCCTGCTTTCAACTCAGGAACTAGAAAAGAAAGCAGTATCAGCAGAAACTGCTAATGTAGAGGATAAACCTGTTTCAAAGGTAGTGGTACGAAGTCAGACAAATAGAATAAAAAGACTTGCAAAACCTGCTCCTCTGGAAGAATCTTCGGTTATGGTTTCTAGTTGGGATGAGGCTGAAGATGTGAGACAAGAACCTAAGAGGCCAAAAGAGGAAGAGGAGCTGTTCGTAAAGGCTGAAGAAACAAGAAAGGAAGAGGAAGCAGCGAAGTTGAAGGAGAAACGCAGGCTGGAGGAGATTGCCAAAGCTAAGGAGGCTATGCTGAGGAAAAAGCGTAATGCAGACAAGGCCCAGCAAAGAGCTGTCTTAAAGGCACAAAAGGAAGCTGAACACAAAGAGAAGGTAACGGCATGCATATGTAGTTCATGCCTTGAATTTGTATTCAGTATAATGAAGTTATGACTTCTTGTGCATATATTCTGTGCAGGAAAGGGGAAAAAAAGCAAGGAAGAAGGAAAGAAGGAAGGCAACAGCGGTAGATAGTGCTGAAGATACAGGAGAATCTGCTACAAGCTCAGAAACTCCAATTAGAAGTTTGGAAGAATGTGATCATACGGAAAAACCTGTCGAGGTAACAAAAAAGCCACAAAAACCATCTCACTTCGTGAAGCAGACCAAGACGAAGTCTATACCCCTGCCTCTTCGCAACCCGGGAAAGAGAAAAATGCAATCTTGGATGTGGATACCGATTACAGTTCTGGTTGTTGTTGCCCTGTTTTTTGGGGGGAATAGCAGCTTGTCTTTGAGATCGGGGTTGCAAGGCTTTGGTTTCTGAATACTGTTTAAGGTAATTCTACTTGGAAACTAGGCAATCAATATGAGTTTATTTGGGATGTTACCCAATTATCATCATATACATACATACATATGGGAGCAAATTTTTTCGTGTCCTTCGAGATTTTTGTCATTTAGTTTTGGTCTTTAGAATATTTCATTCAAACCAACTTCCTTTGCCTTGCCTTGTGATAAATTAATTTAACTGCAGAATACTTGTGTCACCAAATATGATAATAAATTATTGTGACCGTGCTTGATTTGATTTCATTTTTTGGTTTCATGTTTTTCTGTTCATATGTGATTGCGGATTCTTGTGAAATGTACTTCCATTTGTTTTTTCTTTTTCTGAGTTCATATATTTTTTTTATCAAGTTCAATTGCATAATTACGTGCCACGAGTGCAACTTGAAGAGCTTATAAAACTGTTGGTAATGTATAGAACCATATCTGGGAGAGCAAACTTGCTCTCTCGTTCTAAACCTGTTTCATTGCTTAATAATTAATCCGTGACACAAAAAAATCCCCGTGCAGTGATATACCCTACCCGATCTTCTCACTCGCCACAAAGCTGATGAGGAGGAGGCGGTTGCGGTTGGCGGGAGAAGTTTCAGGGTGTGGTGAGGATGACGTCACCACGTACGTTGGGTAGAATGGAACTTGGGACTACTTAACGCATTATCCCTTTTTTTTTTTTCACGCTCTCCTCGTGTTTTTTTATTAAATATTGAATAAAATATTATTTGATCCTTTTTAAATTAAAATTATTATAAAATAATCTTGTTTAAATAAATTGCTTATAAAATAATTTCTCTTAAATTTAAAATTAAAATTGTAACAAATCGATTAATAAATAAATCTATCTCTCCGTCTTAACATCTTAATAAGTTGATGACATGATTTTGTTTGTTCACGCATTGATTATTTCAGAGTAGATTTTGTCGATATTGGAGCTGGGACATGACTGGATATTTTGAGTTAACATCCACCTTTTTCTCCTCTCTTCTTCTCTAGCCTCTTCTCTGCAACAAAAGTTCCCAAACATTCGTAAACACTAAATAATAAGTGCTCTGTTGAAAGAAAACATAATCTAGCCATGTCATCTTCTCTTTACTTGGGGATAGGCTGGCTTAATGTCAGTTTCAATCACCATTTTCGCTGCTTCTGGCTTGAAATCATCGCACAGGTACATCACATTATATGGGTTTTGAAGATATCACCATACCTACATATTGGAGAAGGAATTTGGGTTCTAAGCATCTAGAATAACCCAACCCATTTGGTTCTCATCTTTCTCTCTGTAATACTCTCGTGAAGGGAGACTAAGGAAAATGAAAGATTGGAAGTGAAATTCCTAAGAACAAGGAGCGGCCACTCAATTTATCAACTAAAACTTTTTAAGATTCTCTATAATTAAATTAATGCACAAATAACAAAAATGCAACCAGCAGTACTGCAACTACAGAGCATAGAGATGAGCAAAGGCCACTTAGACCTACAAAATAAAAGGAGGCAACATGGGAAAAGGATATAGAAAACCAAAACTTGTTGTAGTGTAATGCATGGGGGAAAAGGATAAGGGTAGTGGAAGGCAAAAGAATAGACTCTCGTTACATACCTCTTAAACCATCAGTCATAGCCGCTTTACTAGTATACCCAATTGATTTTTTCTCAGATAATGGAATTTCCTTGGCAGCGAAGAATATAGCATAGAAAGTCCATCTGGTCAAGGAAAATTTTACCTATGAGTGAGAGATAAAGAGTGAATGCTTATACATGTTTAACCATCTTCTATCTCATCAAAATTTGCTGTGCAATAATTCAAGTGTGAACAAATAAAGTCAGTTAACAATTTTTTAAAGGTTGTAACAATCCATTTTTTTTAAACAAAATAATATAATATTTTAATAATTAAATATATTATTTCAAAAATACCCATCCCCTCCTCCACTGACGCACTCCTTCAATTTTCTTTCTCTGAAACGCTCACGGCATACATATTCCCCATCACTTCTCTTCACGCGACAAACTCCCATCACATGAAAATTACCTTTGCAATTCCGTGGCTGTATCCTAGAGACCCCAATGACCCAATTGCCATGGGTCCTAGATCCCACCATCATTGAAAGGAAACAGGATAAGGGCTTTCTCCGCACTAAAACCAACTAACAATGACTTATAGCATAAATAATTACCGTAAATAGGCACAACCTTCTGAACTATAATCTATTGGCCCTAAAATTATACAAAACCAATTTATAGATCCGAATAAATGCTTATTCCCCCGTTCATTTGAAATATATGAAATTGCAATTTATCACAAAAATGTAATTGTTTTATTTTGGTTTGGACTTCTTCTTCTTCTTTTTTTAATTTTTCAAGCTCAAAGAAGAATGTAAGTAAAGAATAAAAAATAAAATAAAATAAAACTCTTTTTAACATCTTGGAGTGAACGATTTGGAAAAAAATAGAGTTTGTGAGGTTGCCAAAAGAATAGGCGAGTGAATGAGTGTTTGCCAAATGAAAGTGCATCACTTTTTATTTATAAAATTGTTAATATAATTTTATAGAGTCGGGGAATATATTCATGTTAGCATCAAAAACCCAAACTCATGGAATGCGGGAAGTGCTTTTAAGTAATTGGCACGTCCTGTTCCTATAATTGAGATCATTATTTTCTTTTGTGTTTTCTCCCATTTTGTTAAGGAATGCAATATATTCTCGTGAGATTATAGATTCCATCGCTGGTCCCATCCAAATGAGCATGTGACCGTGGCTTTGTCGGAGAAGAAAGGGAAGGGAATGATACATCTCCAACTCTGAATAAAAAACCAACAATAATTCCGACAATTAATTGACCCCAATTGATATACCCAAGGGAGAGTTTAATTGACCCAAAGTAACAAATAGGATTAAACTACCTTATCTTATGTGGCTTAATCATGATCATTAATAGTGTAATGGATGGTAAATATTAGCTTACTTTTAATTTGAATATCTAGTTTTATTTTTTTTTTCTCAAATTGAGCCACATAACTATTAAAATTTAAATAAAGTCTTATTTTCATTTTATTTTTTTTATTCTTATCCTCCTCACTCTCATTTCCCATCTCCCCTCTCATATCTCTCATTTATTTATCTTCATGCACAAGAGACAAACTACGTATTCAAAAATTAAAAAGGAAATAAAGCAAATAAAAAACAAAAATAATTATCAGTTAAAGGATATTTTTTTTTATCTATTATTGATGTCAATTAAAGGATGTGAAACTTATCTTTTTATTTTCTTAAAAAATAACTTATGAGAAAAAAATACTATTGGCATAAAAAAAGTATTAAATAATAAATTAAAATTTATTATAAAAAACGTATAAAAGAAAAAGAAATGGTGGAAATTTAAAAAAAAAAATAAGGGAGAATAAAAATTAAAACCTTAAAAGTAATGAGGATTAATTTGTAATAAATAAAAATATTGTTGAAGAAATTTATATTAACCATTAATGTTAATAATAAATTGGTTAAATATGTGAATTTTACTATTATATATTTTTTATAATTTTAATAGCTCATTGATGAAATAGTTTAACTCACGTAATGTATCACGATGTATCACGATGAGAAAGAAGGCGGGCTTCAATTGCTTGAATCTGGAGTTGGAGGTAAGCCTGAGCTCAATGAAGGTGGTGTGGAGCTTTCAACGCATGCCTAGGTGGAGAACACCACTTTATTTTTTCTTAAAAAAAAAAAAAAAAAATTCCCCCCTATTTCTTATTGGGAGAATTTAGTTGTAATTTGGATTTTGGTGCTAATAATATAATATTCCTTCTTCTGTTTCTTCAATAGGCTTTTCTCTGAAACAGGTTTGCTGAACAAATATTCTTTCTTTCTTGTATTCTGGAATTGATTTTTATTCTTCTAACACAACTGCGAGGAAATTTAACAAGTCCAGAAAACTAGAGCTCATATGTGGTAGAAGAAGGAAATTGGGGAGTGAGGATTTTGTGAGCTTCAAGATATAACAGACTGAGGAAATGGACATGTTATATTCAAAGATGGATTATTTGGTGAGAGAGAAAATTAATGAGTAATATAATCTTTCAACCAGACTTCCTTGCCATTATTTCTTTTAATAAATAATATTGTATATGGTATCGTATCTTTCAGACTTTGAGTATTTGCAAGGCTAGTGACGGGAGATCAGACGACCGTATAGATACAGTATACCTCGTAGTATATAGTTAATTTTCTAAAATATATTTCCTTGACCAAATTCTTGCAATATGTTAAAAAAATATCTAACACTAATTTTTGATGTACACTAGTCAAATTATTTTCCCCTAATAAAAAACAGAAATAACAATGTTTGATGGTATAGGTATAGTATACCTTCAAATATATAGTTAATTTTCTTCCTTGATCAATTCTTGATGTTAAAAAAAATATCTAACACTAATTTTCAGTGTATACTAGTCAAATTATTATGTTTCATTTTCTGTGCCCTGATAAAAAAACTGAAATAACAATGTCTTATTAATAAATATATGATATTTTTTTCTTGAATCAAGTTTATATTTAAAATTTATTTTATGCAATTCAATTGATTTTTATAAGATTTTTTCTTTATTTTTTTTATAGGGAGTTTTTATTTTTTTTTACATACGATGAGATTGTTTTAATTGGCTACTTATCGAAACTCATTTTTAATATATATAAGCTATTTAAAAAAAAAAAGAAATTGCTGATATAAAAAAAAAAAAAGAAAAAAAAGAAAAAGAGAGAGATAAAAGGAATCAGACGTTGACCGAAAATTTTGTAAAGGTTAATAATGTTAAGGCGTGTTTGGAATTGGAAAGTAGTGGTTGGTCTTCAATACGAGGGTGGACAGCCAAGAGGATAGTTCTCATCAAAAGAAATTACGCTGCCGGAGCAGTCAGCGCCAGAGATTTTGAACTCATTCCAGCGCCGGATATGAGGAAGCAATTGTGAATGGCCAATTGATTTTAGCGCGTAGAGGTACGCGACTTGGAAAATTTGATCATCTCAGGCGTTTTCTGCTTTACGGTGTTCTCTTCTCTCAGTATTTTAGACTTTCCTTCCTGTCCCTGCTGACCTGTGAAAATCTGATCATTTTCAGGCGTTTTTTCTCAGGAAATTTTGATCAAAGCTACTTTGAGATGGTAAAGGAGACCGAATACTATGACGTGCTGGGAGTGAGTCCCACGGCAACCGAATCCGAGATTAAAAAAGCTTATTACATAAAGGTCAGCGCCTATCTCGTCGATTCTTTTCCACTTCCTGCGTTAGTTTTTCCCATCTACCTGTTTGAATAGGAAGAATGTGATAGATGTGTATATCTTACCCTTGGATCGATCAATTTTCTGGGTTTGTGTACTTGACTATCATTCTATGATCTCTAATTTCTTCGGTAACTATGAAATTGAAAAGCATAAGGTCAATACCAACGACAGACCAAGTTTGAGAATGAGTATAAGCTTTCTGTGTGTGTGTGTGTGTGTGTATGTGTTTTTTTTTTTTTAACCGTACGACAGTTAGTCTTAGGATAGTATGGAGGATGGTCCATCAGTTGATGATGAATACTATACTTAGTTATATCTCTTATGTAATTTATTTTTTCTTTTTTTGGACCTGGGTTTGCAGGCACGACAAGTACATCCAGATAAAAACCCAAATGATCCTCTCGCAGCACAAAATTTTCAGGCAAGATTATTCTACTTAAGCTAATTCTGTAACTTTAAGGTTTCTGCTGTGAACTTTCTTCTGTCCTAGGAATCATGTGGTAACATTGATTTAAGTAATTTGAAACATATGCTGCCTAAGGGTTAGTAAGGTGTGTAACTGGATGATGAAAAGGAACCATGGGAAGATAGGAATTATTTGTGATTAAGGATGGATACAGCTGTTTAAGATTCTTTTCTTTCTCATACTAGCTTCCCTTGTACCCCCTCCCATGTCATTTTACATTGTTTGTAATCTTTACAAAAACAAATTGGTAGTGCCAAGATATGAACATCTATCTTCAGCGAAATAGCCCGGTTCTTCATTTAACTCCTGGACCTGTAATGTAAAATCACAGACATGATTGAGGGCATGAAGTGCCACATGACTTCAATTTCCTTGTAACCTGATGATGATCTTTACATTAGAAATAAGCCGTGATACTCTCTTTTGAAAATAGGTTGGTAAAGATTTCTCTTTCTAACAAAGAATTGACCATACATCAGGAACATTAATTCTTGATTCTGTTCATGCTAATGTTGCAATTAACTTTATGACTCAATTGTATCACTTAAGAAATGGAAATGTCTCGTGGTCCAACCATATAAATGTGAATAGCGAGATATGAATGTAAACAGCACTAGATTGTTTCATGTCAGTGCTTTTATGTCAACAAGGAAGTGGAAATGTCTCAATCTTCAACCAAATGTCATAGTAATATATGAATGTGGACTATGCTAAACTGTTTTGGGTGAGTCTTTTATGTTGCTCTTTTTTATCTTATAGCCAGTTAACTGTTGCTGGAAATTTAGAAAATAAGCTTTCAACTAAATAGGTCTTATCCTAAATCTTAAATACCCTTTTCTTATCAAGTTAAATATGTAGCTATTTCTTTCATTGTCCTCGTTATTACATTGCAAATGTGATTGAGCCATTGATAATCAACTTTTGTTGTCACTAGTGGTTTTTCAGCATGTTCCAAATCTTGTTGCAGGTTTTGGGTGAGGCTTACCAAGTTTTGAGTGACCCAGCTCAACGGCAAGCGTATGATGTGCATGGGAAATCTGGAATCTCAACGTTAGTTTCATTCTATTTTATTTTTATTAACATATGTATGGATGAATCAAGATTGATGGGATCTACAGTTTTTTGTCTTGATAAGTACTCATATAAAATATTATTGTGGAAACATTTCTCTTGTGCTTACATTTAGCTGCCTCCTTCCCTTCTTTGCAGGGAAGCAATTATTGATCCAGCTGCAATCTTTGCAATGCTTTTTGGTAGTGAGCTTTTTGAAGAATATATAGGCCAGTTAGCCATGGCGTCAATGGCCTCCATGGACATTTTTACTGAAGGAGAACAATTTGATCCCAAAAAGTTGCAAGAGAAAATGAGGGTACAAATTTTTATACCGTCTGATGAACTGGCTTTTTTAATAGTTAGTGTAATTTAATTGCCATCATATTTCTCATACTATTTCCAAGTTATTGTAAACATTATATTCAGGATTCAATAGTGATAAGAAAGACAACTAAATGAATAAAGAAGAGAGAAGAGTTTGACATGCTCAAACACCAGAATTCCATCCTTCTTCAAAATTATATTACGCACTTATAGCAGTTTTCACTCAAGTAGCTTACTGGAACAAGGATTAGACTGTACTGTGCTTGTGCGTGCAAGGTGAAGGGGTTGCCTAGGCATTTGGACTTGGGCTATCAAACTATGAAGCACAAGTTCTTGGTTTGTCAAAATATTTGACATATGTTGGAAAGTGAAGCTACATTGCACTCTAACAACTCATGGACATGACAAACCAAACTCAATACTTTGGGCTATAAGACACACTTGATGCAGTGTAGGCCAAGGCTTTTCCATTGGGATTAGTAAGTAGTACAAAGAAAATGAATCTCAAGGGTTTGGCAAAGACTTGGGAGAAATTGGTAGCACTTTACATAGGAAACTAAGGATTGCTTATTATTACTTAATGATTATTCAATGCTAGAAGTTGTGAGCTTTAACTTGATGAACCAGAATTGCAGTGCACATTCTTCATTTATGAAGGCTATAGAAATGATGATGGTGAAGATGAAAATGAAATCGATTCTTGGTCTGCCACTTTTCAAATATTTTCTTTTTAACACAATGAAGTTGATTCTTCATATGATAACATTTATGATATCCTTTTATTTATTTTTTTGAACCTTTTTTGGGGAATGACTATAGAACATACTTAGGATTTAGGATGACGTCCTTGTTTGATTTCAAGATCTCAATTCTAGAGCCATGATGGCATGCTTAGACTTCAATATATAGGAATATTAAAATTTTATAAATCTTAATCATATGAGATAAGATGAATAATTTATTTGGTAACCATTGATGATATGAGAGAAGGTGTATATCTTCAGCCTTTATGAATTGTTTATTTGGTAATTATTGATATCATGAATGTAATTTTAATTTTCATAATGAAAAATATGGGGACCAAAAAGGTTAAATGGGGTCAACAGCTTTCTGATTTGAAATATGTGAATTGATCATTGTTTTTTTTTTTTTTTTTTATTATGATTCCTTTGGTTAAAGGAGTGTGGCAAGGAGTAACATTTCAGAGTTGGGGAGTGAAATTTTAGGATCTTGCTGCCTTGCATTCATGTGTGAAAGAGCTGACATTTATAGGGACTTGATACAGTCAATCAATCCATTAAAATTAGTAATAGCCTAATCTAGGGGATTAGGAATGATCACAGCCGTAGGATTTAGGTCAACTATCCTATTAGTTGAGATGTTTACAAAAGGTGAACTATTCTTCTGAAATGATACTCCCATAATTTCCGGGATTCCTCAACAAGAAGTGTTTCAAGTTCATGAAGAATTAAAGGTTCTTTGGAAAAGATTTAAAGTTTTGAATCAAGATGTGTCTGATTACATTAGAGTTGAGAAAGAGTAGGTGATACTGCTAAGGAAGACTCATGTGTCCATGTCTTTGTCAAGTGCCATGTTTAGTGTTTGCTTGTTGGTTACAAATTGGATCTCTTGAAATTGGTGCTGGTTTTTCAATGTATTTCAAGGCTTTCAAAATGGTTGACTTAAGTTATATCAATAAAAGAAAGATAGTTGGGTTACCATGCGAGTTTAAAGAAGGAGAAGACTACACTACGGCTTGGGGTTTGTTATGTAAGATTTTGGAATTTGTTAAGAGTGCAAGTGAGGTAGAAGCAAGATTTTGATGGGTTGTCTTGTGGTTATGAATGATGGAATAATAAGAAACATGGGGCTTCACTCTAGGCCCCTAGGGCTTATGTTCCCTTTCTCATATTTTTCATTTTAAGCACATGTATTCTTTTTCGAATGGTGGGATGCTCCATTTTGCACTTGTGGAGCAAAGCATTACCAACAATTATTTTAGTTTATTTAGTGGATTGTGATTCAGATGATCGATTTATTGACTATTGAAACCAAAACTTTTAACCTTTACTTGGAAGAGAGTTAGTTATTTACTGGCACATGTCACATTTCATGACTCATTTGTCATGCACAAAGGAATGTATTTCCTTGAAGATACAAGTTAATTGTTATTTCCTTGCAAGGAAGAGAAATAATATATGGGAATACTATTGTGACAAAATCCTTTAGCAATTGAAGATGCAGGTTGTGGTTTGGAGGTGTAGTCATTACGCTGTTAGTTCATCTTGTTACTTGAAGAGAATAAAACTGCAACATCAAAATTTCTCTTTGTAGCCTTATTTTGGCAAAGCCAAATCTTTATCCTAGTTACCAATAATTATAGACATAAGTCTGGGGTTTAACATTTATAAGGTTAGGTTTTAGGGGATTAGGGATTTTAAAACTTTTCAAGCTGTACCAAGGTGACCCTTCCCACGTACAAAAGGATGAAAGTATTAAGTTGTGGCTTTTCAAATAACTGCATGAAGGACCGAGCTAATTGCTAGAGTATAAGAACCTCATTTTGACCCGAACAGCTTATGTGGTGCAAATTGGGTTGTGGGAGTCAGGAAAATAAGGTATACTTCAAAGGTTGAAGCAAGTCAAATAGTTGGGATCACCCAAACCCCTCCCCTTTCAATGAAAGAAGCTGATCTAATTATATGATTGGGCGACTTTACAAGCTTTTTAATTTATGTGATCCAAGGCAATAGCATCAGGAGATATTGCCAGCAATAAGTAGTGTTAAGGCCAAAAAATTTGTTGATCATCCTTAATTTTAGGAGGTAGTAGATCATCTTAGGCTTAGTTACACTTTGACCTCTCCCAAATTACAATAGGAGGCCTGAGATCATGATGCATAGTACGGTTATGTCATGTCATTGAATGGACTAAACCAAATAAAATGTTGATACATAAAGATGATGTATACATTGAAAGCTCCAAGTAATTGATGAGACATAGCAAGAGGTAATAATACTAGTACTAAAGTGAGATATTTTATTGAAAGAAGGGTGGTATCAGCTGTATCTAATTTTGATTTCTTAATTGGCTATCTTCTTGTTTCTTCTTCTCTTAATGATAATGAATCTGCACATGGTACTTCTATGGATGATGTTGCCGATGACAAATGTAAGAGTACTGAAATGGAAGTAGTTGGGGACTCCCCTTAAATGTTACTTAGAATTATGCAGTACCTTAGAGTGTTTTTTGAGGGATGACTGATTCAGAAACTGCCTAGGTGGCAATGTGGGGTGGAAGTAAGACTGTAAGAGGGGGTGGTGGAGTAAGTTATGGAATATAGTTAAAAAACATCGTATTTGTTAGGGCAGAAGCATAGCTGGGCAAATAGGAAATAGAGACAAGCAACCAAAAAATAACGTGGTCTACCCTAAAAACACTAAGGCTACTCCAAGCAATTTCATTAATGAAGAAGTAAACTAGAGATTACAACCAAGGATTCTTTCTCACATAAGTGAAGCAAGACCTCCAAAACAAAATCTCTCTCAAAACTCACAGACTGATGTGTTTAAGATAATCTCAATCTAATCTTTTCTTTAGGATGAGCTCTCTTTATAGAGCACTAGTTACAATTTAGGTCCAATACAAACTCCTTTGTAGACTAGGATTCCAATAACTTAGTAATCTTACCCAAAAGTAATTTGGAATTATCCCTAAGATATACATGAAATATTCCTCAAAAGATTACAAAGATATCCCAAATCAAAAGCATCCCAATTCTACAAAGGAATGAAAACCGACCTAAAAACACCTAGGAGTCCTAATTCTGTAGAGATACCAAGAGAATTCAAGATATATCCTCGCATTGTTTATTATGAAAAACCATCAAAAACATAAAACTGTTTATTATGGGTCCATAACACGAGCCAACAACCACATAATAATATTAAAAAGATAAGTGCACAGTAGTACAGCAAAATGCAAATATAATCAATCCAAAAATTCAAGTAAAAAATAGAAGACAAATCCCAATAGAATCTAACTTTAAAGTCTAAGGTAGCTGTTGAGATAATCCATAATTACAAGGGGAATGGGCCTTGCTCTAATAGCCCAGTGAGGTGGAAATTATACAAGAAGAGAATGAGAACAATGACTTCCAGAAAATATGGGTTAACTAGGAGTGTCCATTGACTAGTGGGTAGGAAAGGGCTATAAGTATTGTGGGTTGCTAATGAGGAAGGGCGTTCAGGAATATTGTTAGAAGAGAGTTGGGAGAATCTTCTCCCTGGGGCGGATTGTCCACTATTTTACTTTCCTTTTGCTTAGCCACTGAATAGAGGATGAATAATACTGTGTGGCTATTCATTTCCCTGTGTTACTCTCTGCTATGGGTATTTTCCTAACAGTAGCCCTTCTTCCACGTCAACATCTTTCCCAGCATCATCAGTGTTGCCATCTCCATCAGATTGAAGATTATCACTAGACTTATATCCCTCTTCAATCTCTGCCACATAATCTCACATTTGCTAGCTGCCTCTTATCTCAAATCCTTGCAGAGCTTCTAATTCTAACTCAGGTCCAGTAATGACTTCCTATTGAATAAAGATTGCCACGAATTGCCTCTGCTCTGTTAAATCATACAGATTGCCATAAGTTATATAGGTAGTTGCCTTTGTTTGTAAGGCTGTTCACTTTCCACCACTAGACTGTCGTTTAAAAGAGGGAAAAAAGATTTAGAACTTTTTGAGTATGTTGCTGTTGACTGGTCTTTCATTGAAGAACTGTCTGCAAAGAAAGTTGTGACATCAGGGAATATTAACGCTTTACAAGGACTGATGATAAAAGTGTTCTTCTTGCATGTAAAGGATTGTCACTCTTTCACAAGATCCAATTCAGAGGGGAGAATGCCAAGCTTAGGATAGGACACTTGCAGAGCTAAAGCTCGTGAGGATAGATAGTTTTTTTTGTAAGGAGACTAACTACAACATAGATGTACAATAGGCTTGCCATGAGAAAGAAAGAGAATCCTCGTGAAGTTAAAGCCAACGAATGGATTGTGAGAGATAACAGTAAAATTCTTCATAGACTGTTATATTCATTGGAACATGAGCTTTATGTGGGCAATAGCAAGCTTTTCACTGTATTGTTCCTGAAACCTATTTCCGGGGAGTTGTTTGGTTTATACCTGTTATGTCTTAGGTGCATTTTTATTTTGATTGGGTTGATTTTGACAGATTGCTTGTTCACTCAGGTTATTCAGAAGGAGAGAGAAGAAAGGCTTGCAGAAATACTGAAAAATAGATTAAATCAATATTTTCACGGAAACAAAGAGGACTTTATCATTCATGCAGAAGCTGAAGTAGACCGTCTATCCAATGCAGGTAATATGCCCCAAGAATAATCAAAAACTTAAAATTGATGTAACTGCAACTGATGTGACAAAGATACAGGGTTACATAGGATTAATTGGGGAAGAAATGAATGATACATGTGACTGACATCCAAGAAGTGTACATACAAGGGTATTCAAGTTCACTTCCTTGGACAATGTGTTGTAACCACAAAATTTGTGCAATGCATTTGGGTGCTTTTCTTATCAAAAACATTTAGTTGTTATGAAGAATAATTGAAATTCAACAATAAGTTTAGCCTTTTCATCTCCTTTCCAACAAGTTCGTATACTTGGCTTCCTTGTGAGTTAAAGCAACTGATTCTTCAGGGGAATCTGAATGTTAGTCTTACAAATGGATTGGAAAGCTCTATTGAGCTGATATATTCTTTTACCCGTTTTCTTATGTACTTTCTACTTTATTAGAATAAAGTCTTCTTTTTATTTATTTATTTTTTTTAAAAAAAAACTAAACAAATTGACTTTTTGTTAGTCTTAAATTAAAATAATTAAATTCACGATATGGGAATACCTTTTTTCTTTTGCTTGTATATGGAAGAACCTTTTTTTGGCCCAGATATAGAAAAGAGCTTTTGCTTCTCGTTAATGTCAAGTGTTTGAATAAGTCGGTTTGTTGGAGAGTATCACCCTAACAACTCAGCAGGTTGGTGACTGAATTCCTTTTACTGAATAATTCTCTTGTCCATTCTACAGCTTATGGTGTTGATATGTTGAATACCATCGGCTACATATATGCAAGGCAGGCAGCAAAAGAGCTTGGGAAGAAAGCAATTTATTTGGGAGTTCCTTTTATTGCTGAATGGTTTAGAAACAAAGGGCATTTCATCAAATCCCAAGTTACAGCAGCAACAGGTTTTCTTGATTTCAATCTTCGGATTTAATCATCATATCATGTCAATGTGCAGTTAAACTTTCGTCCCCCTCCCCCCCCTCTCTTCCTTCTCTCTCTCTCTTCCCCACATGTAGTTTTTATTTAACGATTAGCATTGGAATATGGTCTCTATGAGTTTGTTTCATCCAATAACCACTTTAGAAGTTTTGGCCAATTTTGTTTGGCTAAATAGCACTACTTATTAGCATTTTAATTAGATAAACGAAACATAATGGAGCAATAAAACGTAGACAGAAGATATTTTGCCCTTTCAAATAATTACCCAATTGTAAGGCTTCTTGGAATATCTCTCATACAGTGCACTTCTTCCCTCTTTGACCTTTTCCCTACTATCTTTTGGCCACATCAAATGCAGTAGAAGAGGGTTGGTGTTCTCACTACCATTTTGCACAAATAGCACTAACTGAAGATGTAACAACCACCCAGCGTTAAATCATTTGCAGCTAAAATTTTTTCTTTGACTGCTATCCTAGCAAAATATATATATATGTAAAGCTAACCGACAAGACTTTTCCATTTGATATCATCAATTTCTTTAAATTCTTTTAATTTCAGATGAAATAGTTAGATAAATTACCTTTGAATATTGTTGACAAAAACTTCCTTCCATCGCTCGTCTGCATCTTTCATGAATCCTCCTCTCTAGTTAGTGAAACTTACTGAATTTTTGGAACTATTGAGGATACGATTGATGTACAAGGCAAGCCACATGTTCTTGAAGAATTGTCCTTGCACCGATGAAGTTGCATACTGCTTCCTCTAATTGTTACTGTCGTGACCGTTTGCATCTAATATTTTTGGCTCTCACTGTGATTGTTACTGGCTTCTAGAAACATCAATTGCTCATGTGAGAATTTGTGCAAGATGATGATGAATTGGTTTTTCTTAATGATGATTGTAGGGGCAATTGCTTTGATCCAGTTGCAAGAGGATATGAAGAAGCAACTAAGTGCAGAAGGAAACTATACAGAAGAAGAACTCGAAGAATACATGCAATCTCACAAGAAATTAATGATTGACTCTTTGTGGAAGCTTAATGTAGCTGATATTGAGGCCACTCTTTCCCGTGTTTGTCAAATGGTTGTATTTTCTTTTCACTCCATTATCATTTTTTTAAACCAGCATAATGAAGGGTTGAATTCTAGGTCGGTTTTAATTTAGAGGATTAATTCATGCTTCGCTTTAGGTTCTTCAAGACAATAGTGCTAAAAAAGAAGAACTGCGTGCACGAGCAAAAGGCTTGAAAAATCTTGGTAAAATTTTCCAGGTATCATTTCATCTTCTATTTCTTTTCTCTAGGTTAATAGCAACACTGTATACCTATTGCAAAATGATTTTGAAGCTGTCCTTTAAATGTAGAGGGTTAAGTTGGCCAAGGTGAATGAGACGGAAAGTGTGCCGACCAATGCCGTACATAAGTTGAATGGGAGTGAACCAAGCAATTATGCTTGTTCTCCCAGTACATCTCCCAAATCTTCAAATCCTGATTTTTCATCTCACGCTATATCTGTTTCCCAGGTATATTTGCCCAATTGATATCTGTCATCTAATTCATCCATTTTCTCACAATTTTGTGTGAATTTTTTCTTGCCATTCCAATTTCCACCCCCTGTATGTGATACTGACTTTTGTCTTCATACAAATGGATGGTGTAAGAGCCCCTATGTGGAGGCTCCGCAGTTTGCAGGTATGAGGTATGACCGTGATTTCCCGAGGCCAACCGCCCCACCCGGTGCTCAGAGACCTCCTCCGACCAGCAGGGATTGATTGTGGAGGTTTTTTTTTTTTTTTTTTTTTTTTCAAGGTATCTATGTCGTCGTGCAAATAGATATGTGCACAGCCTTCTGGCCAGACCGTGTTGTGCAATCTGTTTATGCATGCTTATATACATGGATGGGGAGAGAATTCATTGGTAGCATTATCATTGCCAGCTGAGGGATATTGGCTACCGCGTATCTGGAATTATGTATTATATTAGGATGCTGGCATTTGGTCTTCACTTCTCTCTGTCATTAGGGGGACGAGGTTGGCCTTGTTTCTTCTTTCTTGTATAATAACTCATTTAGTTGATATGATATGATATGGTTCTTGTTTCATGTCAGATAGAAGTTGTCACCATCTAAATTGGATACGATGTAGTCATTGTTTCTTCTGGAATATATTTATTTTTTTTCTTGGAATTTCTCAGTTTTAGTTACACCAGTTATGTGTAAAAATTAACAAAAATGAGTTTTTGAGGGATGAAACTAACAGTATTCTTCCTCCAACACCAGATCAGTGCCCTTGAATCCAATTTTTTTAAAAAAAAGAAAAAGAATTAAAGCTTATTTGGATTTTTCTCTTTGTTATAAGCACATTTGATATATTAAAAAAAAGGAAGAAGTAATTTTGTATAATTATTAATGTCTGGATTGAAATAAATAAATAAATAAATGCACTTATAAAATAAAAAATTATTTTTAACAAAAGTGTGTAATGAAATGTTTTTTTTAAAAAATAAAAATAAGTTATTGTATTATTTAAAAATATTTTAGAAATTTAAAAAATAATACTTTCAACTTTTTACATTTTAAAAATTTTTTTTATTTAAAAAAAATCAATTCGAACGACCATAATAAAACAAAAATCCTCTTCATGGGCTTTTACTTTTTGTCAATTTAACATTTTAATTTTTTTTACTTTTTGTATGTAAATCCTAAAATCTCATAACTATATATCATAAAACATTAAACCTTAAAATAGTGAATACTAAAATTCTAAACTCTAAAATTCATAAATTTTATATATTAAAATTCACCCCACACTCAATAGATTAATAGTGAGGGTTTCAGTAAAATCTAAGAAAATTAGGGTTGGATTCGGTCATTTTCATAAGTGGTTGCATCTAATTTTCAAATCCCATGTAACATATGCTATGCAATTCACATTATGTACAGTAATGTTATCAAAAAATTAAACAATTAATTATTTGATAATTATACGCATTTTGTTTTATTTTTATATTTTATAATTTTCAAGACATTTTTATATATTTTTTAATTTTTGATATTTTTATAAATTATATATTTTAATTACTAGAGTTCAAGCTCGATTGAACTATTTAATTTTGAATCATATTTCTTTTATCAGTGTTTAAATAGAATACAGAGAGAATGGGAAGGTAAGGAAGGGAAACAGGTGCAAAGTACTGTGGGAGGAGAGGCAGAGAGGAAGAGCTGCCACAAGCGGACTAAAGAGTGGAAGCGAAAAACGTTCCTCCCCCCACTTTACTTCCTTCTGAATCAATTGAGTTCTTACCCGATTGAGCACAACAGAAGCCAAAATAAATAACCCTTCAAATTGAAGTTTCATATGAATTTAAATCGGAAAGCGAACTTGTCTACCATAGCAAAATACATTTTCCTTCCTTCTTAAATCTGCCGCGACGGACTATCTTCCTTGTATAGTACCTACATTTTCAGATCTGGTGTCTGTATATCGGGTATTCTATCAATACTGTTCTCTTTCCCTGTATACATACAAAAATTTGTCTCCTGGAGCCCACCAGAATAGAAGATGGAGAGCGAAAAGAAGTCCTCGGCCATATCTGATGTGGGAGCATGGGCCATGAACGTTGTCAGCTCCGTTGGAATTATCATGGCCAACAAACAGCTCATGTCCAACAATGGCTATGCGTTCAGTTTCGGTGAGTTATCTCTCTTCTCGACTATTATCATTTATCTGTTTGGATCTACAAGTATTAGATTAGATCTCTACCCTCGCCGCCGACCTTCCTGTTTAAATATGATTGTATGATGCACCCCCCTTCATTATGGGCAGCGGAGAGAACTTCTAATGGATCTCCTCTGTTCTTTGGTCATGATCGAATTCTTACAATTTCTGATATTTTTATATTTTTCTCAATTAAATATGCTTACAGTTTATACAATTATTATAATTATAATTTCTACTACAATCCATATTATTGTGAACATGGAGTTGCTACTGTAGTGATGTGTAAACTATTCGTATGATTATTTCTGTGTTCTAATTATGACTTCTTGACTTCTCTCTCCTTTTCAGCCACTACATTAACCGGGTTCCACTTTGCTGTAACTGCTTTGGTGGGTCTTGCGTCAAATGCCACAGGTTATTCTGTTTCAAAGCATGTTCCTTTGTGGGAGCTTTTGTGGTTTTCAGTTGTCGCCAATATGTCTATCACGGGGATGAATTTCAGCCTCATGCTCAACTCTGTTGGATTCTACCAAGTATGATTTTCTAATGAACATTCCTTCCCTAGAGATAGACCACAAACATGAATAATTGGGTTTATATCAAATATAGACCATGAGCTATCATAGATATGGCCATTAAGCATACCACAAGGGTTAATACATGAAACCTTTTTGCAGAAAAAAGTTGTAGTAAGGTGATTTCTAGGCTTTAATCTGACTTACATCCCAAGGAATCACATATCATGAGTAAATGAATTATGGAATTAAGGAGCACTTAATTGAACGAGATATAGGATAAGCATTATTGAAAAATCACTGGGTTTAGGATCCGTTCCTGAAAACCTACAAATCATGTTCTAGTGGAGAATGGTGTTATGGTTTGATTGATCTAAATGATTAGAGCTGTAACAAGAATATATATATATATATATATATATATATATATATATATATATATATATATATATATATATATATATATATATATATATATATATATGACTCTAGATAATATCTATAATATTTATATAATATTGTTTATTCATATATGGTTCTGATGTCTACTCTAGAAGTGTCAGTTGCCCGGACAGATAATTAATTTTAGAGGTCAATAATATCGATGGAAGGTTTGTAAATCCCAAAACTGATGCTAGCCTTGATCTTGAAGAGCTCTTTTTGAGAAGTAAAAGTTATATTGACTCAAGATGTTAACTAAGTCATGTTATTACTGATTGCTGTCAAGTTAATGGGCTTCAGCTCCCTTGTTTTAACTTCATATTATGCTCGAGTTTCTTTGAAACTTCAACTTTCCATGCCTATGACACAAGACACAACTTCTGTTTGGTCTGTTCTAACTTCTAATTGCTACGTGTTTCCATTTCAAATTGTCACTGGCTGTATTATTTCAGTTGTTAATTTTCTCAATTGTGTGCATGCACAGATATCTAAACTGAGCATGATTCCTGTGGTTTGTGTGATGGAATGGATCCTTCACAACAAACACTACTCAAAGGAAGTAAAAATGGCAGTCGTGGTTGTGGTTATTGGCGTTGGTGTCTGCACTGTAACTGATGTAAAAGTTAACCTCAAAGGTTTCATGTGTGCCTTTTTAGCAGTTTTATCGACTTCTTTACAGCAAATTGTAAGTATTATGCAATATTTCTACTCCACTATGCTGACTGCTGGCTATCCAAAAAATTTTGCATTTTTGTGGTGGCTTCCTTTTCACATGTCATTTTATGCATTATGAAGTGGTGTAGCTGAGGGTGGATAGCAGCAGATGAAACTTTCCTAGGGTTACCTGTAGTGTGTTGTTGGATAAAATGACACTGGATATCAAGTGTCCGATTGCATAGACTGCTTTGTTGTGAGGAGTATACGAAAAAATATTTTTATGATAGAAGGAACTTCCTATGTCTTATGCTCGTATTCATGTTATTTTTGGAATTATTTAATTCCGTAGACCTGATTCTTGTCTCCCTTTGTTGTGACAGTCGATAGGTTCTCTACAAAAGAAATACTCAATTGGATCTTTTGAATTGCTTAGTAAGACTGCTCCAATTCAAGCCCTCTCTCTTCTTATTCTTGGTCCATTTGTTGATTACTACCTTAATGGCAATTTGATTACCAACTATAAGATGTCTTCTGGTGCTATTGTAAGTGGTCATCTTTTTCCTCTTGATATAGCCTATTAAATTCTCCATGCGTTTATCTCCATTTTTTGCAAAAAAAAAAAAAAGTGCTGGATAATTTATTCATTTAATTATTTATTTTGCAGTTATTTATTCTTCTTTCATGCTCCCTAGCTGTATTTTGCAATATGAGCCAGTACCTCTGCATTGGGCGCTTCTCAGCTGTTTCCTTCCAGGTTTTAGGCCACATGAAAACAGTATGTGTTCTGACGTTAGGGTGGCTGTTATTTGATTCGGAACTAACTATCAAGAATATTATGGGGATGATTCTCGCAGTTGTTGGAATGCTAATTTACAGTTGGGCTGTGGAAATTGAAAAGCAGTCAAATATCAAGACCCTTCCCCATGGAAAAAATAGTCTGACAGAAGAAGAAATTAGACTACTAAAAGATGGAGCAGAAAAGAATCCTGTAAAGGATGTTGAACTTGCTGAGGCTAAAGGATAGGTGACTCGGTATTTGGTGGTAAAACTTGTTAGGGAAATACGGGCAATTCTAATGTGTATTACTTCCAATTTAATTTGTTCTTTTGTCTAGTTTTCATGACAGAAAATCTTTGGTGTTTATCTGCTTTCAGTTGCACAGATCCATCTAGAAATTGCGTACCTGTTCATTAAAAACGTTTTCGTCTTTCTTATGTCGAGGTTATTTGTATTTGGCTTGCCAGGAGGCTGCTAGAGAAAAATATAATGGGCACCGGTAAGATGTAAAGCAATATCAATTCACCTTTTTTTTTTAACTGCTAACTACTTGCCAGTACATATTTCCTAATAATAATTTGAAAACAAGCTCGGGGGATTTAGCATATCCAGCAGAACACCATCAATCAAGTATTATTAGTTAAAAGGCCCTTGTGAAGTAGGCTGACCAACTAAATTCTCGTTCGAGCCAAGTGTGGACTGACAGCCTGCCAGCGTATAGAAATTATAAGTTTATCATTGATAAGACGGAGATGTTGAATCTTTTAAATATTATCATTATCATAGATAAGAAAGCTGGCCTTTGCTTTAAAGGAGTTGTCTAGATAAGTTTATCATATAGCTTGTATCATATCATATATCATATATATGCTAAAAGCCTAAAACTGATCAACAACAATAACCCATACGAAAAATTGTAAAATGTAAAAATTTTGTTGAGTAATAAAGATTAGCATAATATTTAATCTTAGATTGAAAGATTAGCTCTGGATTTAAGTGGTATATGGATTGTGGTATAATTTAGGACTGGTGCTCTACTCTACAAGAAGTGTAGAGGTTCTGGCCATGAGTCATGAGCTTTTGATCGTTTATAAGAACCATATTTTCTCAAATTGAAGAATAAGCAATCAATCAAATTTTGATTTTATGTCAATTTTCGATTGTAGTGATATTAGTTACTAAGACCTCTTGTGGTACACATGATTAATTTTTACTTCTATTAGATGCCAAATCGGTTGCTTTGTCTGCTTGGCAAAGAAAGAATGACGTTTTGTTGGCCTGAGTCATTCCTTCACTAATACTATCATTACACCTTCACCCTTGGAAACTGGACGACTATATGCATTCTGAAGAAACTCAGTTTAGGTTTGGCTCTCGTGAACATTCCATTATACCTCTCATCATTGCTTCTTTGGGACATCTCTGGGTGATATGTGTTTAATATATGAATAATTCTCACAGTATTATTATTTACTAATTATAAAGAGTAAAACATAAAATGGTATGAAAATGTGGTTTCATTTGTTCAATTTTGGTGTTAATTACGTTAATTAGATACAATGTATCCTGATATCTGAATCTCTCAATTTCATTTTATCTTTTCAATTTCATTTTTATTTTTCTTGATATTTAAAATAAAATCGGTGGTTCATTTTATCAGCTATTTTATTTTATTTCCCGTGCGTTTATTTCACTTCTTGTTTCCTCTCCTACATTTCACGCCTCTGGATATCACTCTGGACTTCCGCCTCGGTCTGTTTATTTCCTCTCCAATATTTCCCGCTCGGTGTCCATGCCAGCAGAGGTTGAGTACGCGATATGCTGAAGGCGTTCCTCTCACTTGGATCGGTGCCTTTCCTCTTGCAATTTTTCTGGGATCGGCTCAAGGCCTTCGATTTTCGTCTGTGTTTATCATTCTTGCATGCATCGGTGCGTTTCTTCGGGCAAGATTTTTTCTGAGATTTTTGGGATTTTTCTCGGATTTTGGATTTTTTTCTTCATTCAAATCGGTGCGTTTCCTTCCGAGTTTGATTTTGTTGGATTTTTTCTTCTTATTTGTTCCATTTTTGATGACGATTATGGGTTTCATATTCTTCTACTTGTTCGATTGTTCTGCATGTTCATGTTTCTATTTCTTTTGACCTTGTATCTTGCTGCGTTGGCTATGCTGTTTGGCACCTCACCTCATACCACTCCAACGGTGCAGCCCAGTTTTGCAATCGTTGCTTAATATTAAAAGCAACTAAAGCGTAGACGTTGAATTTCTCTGACAGAATAGTCAATGGCTTTTGTTGACATGTCATGATCAGTTTCATGTAGGACTTGGTATAATATTACTACACAGAATAATTCATGTTATCCAAGACTGCTAGTTATTATGACGTTAATCGTAATGGCATGAACCAATTTTAGAAGGTATAGGAGCCAATTGGAGGAGTTAGAAAAACATGGACTGAATTAAAACCTGATGTTTGCTTATAGTTTAACATCTACATTTCTATTTTTTTTTTTCCTTTTAGAATGTGTTTGGTACATTGTGTAAAGAGGATGAAGTTAAAGGAGTATAACTTTGAGTATCTTTGGTGTCGTGGGTAAAAGGGGTAAGGACAAAGGAGCATAATTTTTTTTTTTAAATTACTCTTAATTCCCCCTTCTCCTAACCAACACACATAATCATACCAAACAAAGCCTTTATATTTTACATGCTTACTCTGGTGCAGTGATATTCCCCTTGCTGCAATCTTGATGAACAAGTTGACTCAGATTCTGGATTGGAGATGAGGTGCCAGTCAAATGTTAACAGCGGTGAAATTCCTGTGTGTTATACCGATGGGAATATTTCATACAAGGATCCAAGTTGCCCTGCGTATGTGCAGCCTGCTGATGTGAGTGGTTGGATGTATGTCAATGAACACGGGAAAATGTGTGGTCCCTATATTCAGGAGCAGTTATATGAGGGTTTAACTACTGGTTTCTTGCCAGTTGAGCTTCCTGTGTATCCTGTGATTAATGGCACATTAATGAACCCTGTACCATTGAATTACTTAAAGCAGTTTCCCAACCATGTTTCCACAGGGTTTTCTTATCTTGGTCCGGGTATCTCAAGTACAACCATGCCTATGAATTGTACTACCTCTTCTCATAAAGATACCAGGGCATATGGACAAGAAGGATCCTTTGACCATACTGCTACTATAGGTTTTAACCCTGATTCTAAGTCAGTTTCACAGTCACATATTAACCACTACGGTTGTGGATCCAATCATGAATCATTGAACTCAGAGGCATTGAATAATATATTTTCTCAGGTGATGGTGTGATATCTTTTTTATGTTATGTCATCTTGTGTTTTGATTGTCAGTTTAACTGGCTATGTTTTATATCTTACTCCAGTCTGCTGAAGAATGCTGTTGGCTCTATGAGGATGGAAAGGGAATGAAAAATGGACCATATTCCATTTTGCAATTAATTTCCTGGCATCGTTATGGATATCTTCAGGATTCATCAGTGGTAAGTCATAGTTTGGATCTTGTGAAGTAATCTATCGGTTGTATAGCTTCTGCTTGTTTTCCCAATGTTATTTTATAGTTATCTGGTTGCACAGAATTTTGTTGGTCTTTAGTCCTTTTTATTACTTGTTTGTGTCATCTAGAAGCTGGATACTAGGTTGGTATTAAATTGTAAATTGTTCTTTTAAATTTAGTTATTTATAAAGTACTGATTTATTAGCTTTTTTTATGATCATTTGTAAAATATTTCATCCTTGATCAGCAGTTTTCTTTATAAATGTTCGATGGCTAGGGTCTGGATTGGAAGGTCACATCTCCAAGTTGAAATGTGCCTTCTGCTAGGAATGAGGTTCTTTAGTCTTGTGAAATAAAACCTGACACATGGCATTGCTAAAAGACACCTGAAAATTACCTCCCTTCTACAATATCTAAAGCTTTAAAATTGGAATTTGAATTGAAATTTGACACGAAGTAATTACACGTAATTCCATCTTTATCTAAACACGGGTAATTCTAGTTTTCTTGAAAATAATTTGAGTGTACAGTTATTTGCCTTTTACTTTCTTCTTCCTTTTTTCCCCCTTTGTCCAAAAATACGGTGGTTTCTTAATATATATATTTTTTTCTTGTGCAAGTTCCCTTGTGGCATCTTGCATGCCAAGTAGGTATAAATCTGTAATCCTTGTAATTTATGCTTTTAACTAGGATTTATTTTCTTTTTGATGTGAGGGAATTTTAGGGTATCAAATTATGTTTCAACATAATTTACTGCTGTTGTCCTTTCTTCTTACTGCAATGTGACTTGTGGACATCTTGATTTATGCTAATTTGCAGATTCTTACTATCTGGATTTTCAATAGCTTGGTTAAGAGAATCTAATAGACCAATCTCATCTTTTCTTGTGATTTATGTTAATGTACAGATCTATCACATTGAAAACAAGTGTAGCCCCTTTACACTACTGTCTGCTATAAATGGATGGAGAACAGATATGTCTGTAACCATGTCTGCTGCCCAAAGCAATGAGGTTGGTGGTATTGTAAGCTTCCTTTACGAAGTATCTGAGAACATTTCTTCTCAACTTCACTTTGGAGTCATGAAAGCTGCCCGTAGAGTTGTACTAGATGAGATTATTGGCAATATCCTTGCAGAATTTATTACTGAGAAGAAATACTGGAGGCATAAGCTTGAATCAGTTAATCATGCTTCTGAGACTTGCCTGCTGGACAGCAAAACGGTAATGCATATATATTTTATGTAATTAGTATTCTTGAAATTAATGTACAGCTAACTACATTCTGATACTTTGACAGTCTGATGTTGCTGTGGATATGAGAAAAGCTACTGCTTTTCCAAGTGAGACTTCATCTTCATGTATTTTGGATGACCAGGCTTCTCAAGATATTTCCAGAGTATCCCCAACTAGCACCAAATCTGTTGGGAGCATCGAAAACTTTTGGTGGTCATATGCTTCTGTTCGTAAAGTACTCTTTGATTCCTGTATGCAAGTGATGTGGAATGCAGTGTTTTATGACGTGCTAGCACAGTACTTCTTTACTTGGAGAAAGAGAAAACTTTGGTCTATTCAACCTAAACCTCAACCTCCTATTAATGGATGTAGAGATTATGTTGGGAAGATTGAATCAGCAGAAGCTGTGAGTAGATTGTATACTTTAGGTTTTTGTTTTAGTTGTATTTGCGGTAATCTTACAATCATTCTACAGTTGCTTCCCAGGCCAGTGTGCTCTGAATCTGAAGTTGATTGCTCTCTTCATGGTGGACTGGTAGCGACACAAAGAAATCATCTTTCTCAGCTACCTTCCATGTCTTCCATTGCTCTCAAATGCAGAAACTCACTAGAATTTTCAGGAGTATCATGCACTGACCAAAACCATAAAGATTTGTCATGCATTGTTGAAGGTGTGGAGAATGAGCTTCATTTGTCTGCCAAGATGTCTTTAACCGGATATGTTCAAAATTTTGTTCATAATGAAGTGGACAAATTAATGAATTCCCTTGAAGAAGTTAGATTGAGTGAGGTAATTTGGTTTGTAGTGTTCACTTTGTTTCTTAAAAAAACTGTATATAGATTCGATTACATTGGAGAATTGTTGCAGGATGCGGTTAGTGACATCGGCTTTTCAGATTTACAAGCTGATGAAATATCTACAAAGGAGATTATACCTGACAAGTTTGTGAATTCTATCAAAGTGGGAAATTTGTTACAGGAACCTTTATGCGGAAGTCAGATGTCTAATTTATTCTCAAGAGCATTTAAGAAGTTATGCATGCATGACAATGATGCCATCGATGAAGAGAAGATGGGTGACCTACCACCTGGATTTGAACAGAACAGTCAAAAAATTGTGCCACGGTACCGTTGTAAATATCAACCTTCAAGTTTTGTTAGACGTATTCCCAAGATTACAGAATATATTGCAACAGCACTGTGCCGGCAGACATTGCATAATGAAGTTGTTGAAGAGTGGAAATCAATTTTTCTTGATGCTGCACTGAGTCACTTTTATGTAGCATTTTGCACTGTAAATAACCGCCGCAAACTTGATGGTAATGAGGTAGGAATTTTGATCTTTTAATACTCACAGAAACTTAAGTACTGAATTTCACCTTGTTTCCTCTAACTAATTACCTCTGCTATTATTGCTAAGGTCTTATTATATCTAGAGTTGATTCTTATATGCTTATTTACTTAAACTTCAGGAAGGGAAAACATTCAATGTATGCAAACATCGTTTAAATGATCCTACTCCTGGAATTGGAAGAATGAAGGAGGGAGCAAATGATTCTTCATCCGGAGTTTCTATGGTGATTGATAAATATACATATTACCGGAAGAAGCTGTCACGGAAAGGGTTAGATTCTCAATGTGTTGCAGCAGATGGATCTGGGGTAAGCAATCAATCAGAGGGTAAGTTAAGGAAAGAAGTTTCTGGGGATGCAGACAAGACTGCAGAAGCCAAAACAGCTGCTGTTAAACCTGGAAAACCTAGGCCAATCAGAGGGCAGAGGGATGCATCCACCAATAGCAGGCCATTTCCTGTCATTATTACGAGTAACTTGGAAAGTGGTCAGGCATCCTTGAATACCACTAGTCAAAAAGTATTGAAGCTATCACACAGAGTTCAAAGTATTCCCATTTTTCTTCTAAGTTTGGTAGTTTAATAACGATCATAAATGTGTCAAACAGTAAACTGCTTTTTTTTTTTCCTTATGTAGATGATGTTGACCTTGTTGTAAAACCTAAAGGGGAGAAGATCAAAGCCTCATCAGGAAATCACGTTGGAATGAAGAAAGTAGTCGCTAACAATGGTCATGATGGTGTCATTCAGGGGAAGTCCAGTCGCCATTGCTCTAGAAAGTTACTAAATGGTAAGTTTGCTTTTAACAAAGTTGGACTTGTTTGACACAGTTCTTACATTTTATTGGCTGCTTATCCCTGTTAGGTTGAAGCTCCTCTTTATTTAGTATTCATGCTATATTCATAATTATTTTATGGGCTGCCTTTTCCTGTTTTCAGTAACCAACAAAGTATCCAAACAAAAAAGGAAGCATCTAATGGATGGTCCACCATCCTCACATCCTGCAAAGGTTTTGAAAAGTGCTAATGATGGTGTAAAGATGGGTGCTGGGAGACAGGTTACCATGGCAAAAATGCATGCTGCTAAGTCTAAGTCATTTGATTTATATCCTAAATCTAATGGATGTGCTAGGACTTCTATTGATGGGTGGCAATGGCGTCAGTGGTCTCTAAATGCCAGTCCTGCTGATAGAGTTCGTGTCAGGGGCATCCCATCAGTTCAATCCAAGTGTGTAGATTCTGATAGCAATTTTTCTCAATGGTCAAATGGTAAGGGTCTTTCTGCCAGAACAAATAGGGTGAAATTGCGTAATCTTCTTGCTGCTGCAGAGGGTGCTGATCTTCTGAAAGCTACTCAATTGAAGGTGTGGAAGAATGAATATTTTCTAGGAGATATATATCTAGTGCATGTGAATAGATTGAATATTACGTGTTTGTTTCTCCTTTTCCAGGCTAGGAAAAAGCGGTTACGTTTTCAGCGGAGCAAGATACATGACTGGGGCCTTGTTGCCTTGGAGCCAATAGAAGCTGAGGACTTTGTTATCGAATATATTGGGGAATTAATTCGTCCTCAGGTATTTAACATGCAGTGCTATTCTTGAAAAGACAGACAACAATGCATTGTTGTCTTATTTTTACTAAGTGAATATTGGATCAAAAATTCAAAACTAAAAACGAGTTTAATCAGTTTAACTAATAATGAATATATAATTTCTTCAAGGTTTCTTTTAATATTGCTATAAAAAAATTGATATTTTTCAACAAGTATCTGTCCAGCAGTTGGTATCTTTTAAAACCAATCCTCTTGCTACATCTGTACATTAATTTATACCAACTTTCTTAATTATTAATTTCTTTTCATGCAAGTGCTCTCTAATCAGGTCAATTGACTGGTATTCTTTTTGGTGTCTCCCAGATATCTGATATACGTGAACGTCAGTATGAAAAGATGGGAATTGGTAGCAGTTACCTTTTCAGGCTTGATGATGGTTATGTGGTTAGTTACAGATAAGTTATTGCTGTTTAGATTTTCACCTGAAGTATTATGTACCCGGATTCTCTATTGTGCTTTAGAATACACAAGTATGTGTGATAATTCCTAGGATTGTCCTTTCCGTTGGAAGAGGTTCCCCCCTCTCTCAAAAAAAAAAAAAGAAAAAGAAGATGAGTTTTAGGAACTTTGGCAGGAATAAGGTGGGGAAGTTTTTTTGGAAGCTTTCTGCCTGCTGTCCTTTGGCGTTTTTAGCTGGATAATTCAGGACTTCACTTCATCCAGTATTGTCTTTTATGGGATGGCATTGTTTTGGTGGTCTCTTTCTTGGTTCATCCTATAATTTTCTTTATAAGAATTTTAAGAAATGGGCTAGTCAAGACAGTCTAACTGGTTATTATCATTTTGTGTAAATGGTCCATGTTAGACCCTTATAGCAATTTTATAGTGAGAATTGGTGAACAAGCAATAGTTCCATATGCGAGGGGGAACACTTCCCAGAGCTGGTGATGAATAATAATAATAATGATGATGATGATGATGATAATAATATTTTGAATTTAGATTTTTAAGTCTTAGAAATGTCTTGAAAGGAGTCGTAGGAATGTTTAAAATTAAATAAAGAATTTTGGGAAAAAATGAGAATGTCTTAGGAGTGTTCAAAATTAAATAAATAATCTTGGAAAAATTAGTCATTTATTTCATTTAGGGAGCATCTAGAACTATTTGTGGTCTATAAATAAGAGCTTTCAGAATGAAAATTTAGTGAAGCGTTTCAGGAATACTTCCTGTTTTCTTTGGCTTAGAATTCCGAGTTTCAGATTTCTATCCAAGGAGGTGGACTCCTCCCACTACCCTGTTTCATCCCCTCTCCATACCTATCTATCCATCCCATTTCCCCTAAATTTCCATCATATCAAACTCAAAATTAGTTGAGTTTGCTGATCTACATCAGTTGGTTTGGACCCAACACCTTGGCATGTAGAGACTAGCAAACAAGAATACTGCTATGGCAGCTTAGATGTCATTTAAAGTCCTGCAGTTTGTTATTGTATCTTTCTTTTCACTTATGGCATCATAATTCCTAAGATACGTTATGGTTTGTGTACTTTCATTTCATTTACTACTTTATAATAATTTGTATTGGTGTAATACAGTAGGCAAATTGAATATTTATATCTGTTTTTTTTTTTTTATATATATATCATATAAATTATAATCATGGCGTCATCTGTTTGAGCCGACAGTCCAACTGGTTGATCAAGGACTCATTCTCCTTTCCAGTTTTCTGTCCAACCTATTTTTCTAAACGTAATTTAGGGGTGCCTCCCTAACAGATTCTCGAACGGCTTGTAGGGTTTATTTATGTATTTATTTTATGAATGGACCGTTTTAGACTTTTCTAAGGAGGTTGTCTTATCTTCCTCTTTATATATACTCTTTTCTACTATCACAGATTTCCATGTCTCCCAGTCTTGGTATTGATATGTCATTTCTGGTTTTCTGCTCATCGAAACAGAATGAAGTTGAAGAGTGGAATTATAGTTATGGAGTTGATCCTTGTGCATTGTGGTGTTGTACATATTTCTATCATTGATATATCTTGGAAAGTTTTGGCATTAACTTTGGAATTTTATGTACTTGTTTGTTCTGCCCGTACATATCAACCATTTTAATCACCTGAGTCTGTGTAGGTTGATGCTACAAAGAGAGGTGGGATTGCAAGATTCATAAACCATTCTTGTGAGGTACATTTATAGTATTGTCTTGTTAGTTGAATGTGGACAAATGCAAACTAGCATTTCGTCATATACATGTGGGAGCATGCTGGTTATGATCACAATTTCATGTCTGACCTCATGCAAATTTGCAGCCTAATTGCTACACAAAGGTTATATCTGTTGAGGGTCAAAAGAAAATTTTCATATATGCGAAACGACATATAGCTGCTGGTGAAGAAATCACATACAATTATAAGTTCCCTTTGGAGGAAAAAAAGATTCCCTGCAATTGTGGTTCTAGAAAGTAAGATTATGAGATTTACATTTGTTTGCCTACCGATTCCTGTGGTTTTCTTGGCATCACTCTACTGACTTGAGTTTTTATGCTATAAATTAAGAAATGATACCTAAAAAGAATGCCTATGTGCATTTTGGTACTGTACCATTTGTAAATGCTCATGCTTATGGAATGTGCTTTGTTTCAGATATAATGCTGAAACATGCTGAGATGGATCCGAGACATTTGAGCTTTCTATGATTTAGTATTTTTTGGAATGAACATACAAATAAATTAGATATATATTAACACTTAGTACCCCCACTTGCCCGTCTTCCAGATTTTTCAAAATGGTTTTATCCCTTTATCATGATGATATTTGTACCCGTATCCATGTAACATAAAATACTACATAGTTGATAGTTTTTTCATGGGTTATAAGTTATAACCCTGTTTGACTACTGCATGTTTTTTCTTCTTATCATTTGGGTTTGAGTCCTACCAATATGTTACCATGATTTATAATACATTATCATTTAAGCCTCTCAATTGTACTTTCCATTAAGTTTTGATAGATTTAATATTATTTAATACTTTTAAGCATGACAGGCTTCCATAATTTTAGTTGGTATTTAATGGAAACTACTACTGAGGAAATGCACCGAAACAATGGATGGCGTAGGGTGGTAAAATGAATATAAAACAAAACTTATCAGAATATCTTTCAAGGCCACCTTATATCAGGAAGATGTCCTTGTTGCATGTATATGTCATGTTTTTCTTATAATGGAAACCCTCTATTATTAGGTTTTAATTGTTTCTACAATTTGTTTAACTATAAATATCTATAAAAATATCTTGTCACTTTTGTTCTTTCCATGTAGGTGTCACGGATCATTGAATTAGGGAGTAATTTGAGTCTCCAATCCTGGTATGCAAATATTGCTTGAGGTGACTTTTAGTATTGAAGTGCTCGTCTCTTACTAGTTCTATGTTACTGTAGGTGATACTTTTCAGGCTCAACAATGAACATTTTTTTTTTTTCGGGAGGTATGCACTCTTATCCTGTGTTTGCTCATATCTCTTAACTATTTTTGTCTTCATTATATGCTTCTGCAGGCTATTCAGAATCCATCTGCATGTATAGTTTATTCTAGTAATAGTTTGTCATTCTCTATATTGATTCAAATCTTAAGTTTTCTGTGCTGATGGGTAACAATATTTTTTCCCTTATCCTTTATGGGAATGGGGATAGTGGAGATGGTCAATCATGTCAGAAGTCTCCCTTATCCTTTTTGGCATTGTACTTTTGTCAATTACGTGAATTCAACTCACGACTCTTGTGCGTATGGCTTCAATTAATTAAGTACATTGGAAGGAATTTTTTGTATTTAATAAATCTTTGGTGGCTGTAGTTTGATTAGAAAGGATGTGTTCTTCTATGATTGGCAAATAGTTAATTTGCTTTGTAATAGTAATTCAGTTTTTCTCTATGCAGGATGATACTTGGAGAGGATTTGGATATGATACCCTGAAGATTTGAAAATTATTTGTCAGAGTTCCATGTTTCACCAGACATCAAATTAGATGAGTTGCAAGAGTTGTTGCGCTTATGACCATATCCTGTTTGTTTCCACTCTGGAGATTCATATCAGTAGTCCAATGTGAATGAGGTTTACTCCTTATAAATATTTTTTTATTTGAAGCAAAATATGAATGAAGGAGAATACTAGTATATGCAAAATACAATTTTATCTTTAGAAAGAATCATTTTGGTGTAGACTTAATGGCGTTGCCTTGTGACAAATATGTCCTCTTGCCATTTTAATTTGGGGTTTGTTTGGTTTCTGCACCATGCTCTTTACTAGTATTGTGGTTTAAGTTTATGCCATCTCTTTCTCTTTTGACTTTTAGCATCTCTTTTAGAGGGCCTTCTAATTGCTTTTCTTCTCAGAATTAGAGGCCTTCTAATTCTGGAAGTTGTGCGCAGCATATATTTTATTATTCTGGTTGAATTTGTGTGCTTATCTATTACCCTTTGACATTTTATTATTCTCAATTTTCAATTCATCATATCCATGTTTAAAGTAAATTCCGTGTGTAATATGTATTATGAGTCTAGAAATTGAATTGATTTCCTTTGTGTATCATCTGAGAAAGAAGAAAAGGAAAAGAGCGTTTATACTTGTGATATCGCTTAGGAGCCTCCTATGCTTAGGAGCTTGTTAATGATAATAATTGAAATAAATTAAAGACAAACGATTCTTGCATGAGTTCTGGGCATTGATTCAAGTATTATGGTGTTTCAGGTTAAGGATCAGCATCATTGATGGAAGGTGAAATAACGTGATACTGGTGAATTATATCCCATTAGAGTTGCCTATTCGATGGAAGATGAAATAACTAACCTGTGTGCATTCTTGTAGACTTTTTGTGGCAGATGAGTTTCTTCTCTTGGAAGCTGTAAATAGTTATCTACTTGCTTATATGATATAATTGGAGGATTGTGTTTTTTGGTATAACAGAAACCTTATTCTTTATCATGAGTAGAAGTTGATGGTGAAACCTGGAATACCAGTGCATGATAATGAAAATCAGCACACCACAACCTCAAGATGCCTGATCTACCTTCCATTATGACACCTTCCTTTTACTGTACCTAAAATGCGATGGAATTGTGTTAGTAGTTACGGCCGAGTCACTTCCTACTTCCAACCGTTTTATGTATCTACAGTAATGATAATAATGACGTTCTCTTGCAATTTGAAATTCTCAGACATGGATGCCATCCACTTTTGGACTCTTTTTCTTGTGCTGCTAGCATTCTTTTGTGAGCTTGCATGATGAAACTATCACTGATTTGGCTTTAATGATTTTTCATAACGATTGAGCATAGACCAGCAATCATTTTTTGGGACTAAGCCTTAAAAAATCAATTACTTATTGTTGGTGTCGGTTCTCACATCCCATCAACATGAAAATAGTGGAAGTGCACTACCTTGGGCTTGGGTCAGAAGTGATATTATTTTCGATGATTAGATGTCACATGCATTGCGCTCTATTGTGTTGTTGCAAAACTGATTGATATGAGTGAAGCATACATCATTAATTTTAGTTGACAATCCTATTCCTAATTCTCAACATATGCAGTTCATTAGTCGTGAGAAAATTTGTAAACTATCTGGAAGAAGCTTTCTGTGGGGTATTGGGGTATTTGATTGATGCTCTCTCTCATGCAAGTAACGTAAAGTTTCTCAATATTACTAGATCCTTCTATTTATTTTGGTTCCCACCTTTAATTCCTATTGTTGCAGGAGTAGCTCCACTAGGAAAACAATGTTAGTTTGCTGAGTTGGATTGTGCCTACTGGTACGTTTCTCCTTTTCACCCGTAATCGTTACTGCTGGTGCCGTATATTTACTTACGCTCTTGTAATTGCGGTGAAGGCCTTGCTTTCTTCTGCCCCCAGTTCCCACAACCCCTGGAATGAGCGTGGGCTACCCAAGGTATTTCGAAATGTCAATTTGTGATAAAATCCCCATAAATTTTGCAAATGCCAATCGTGAAACGTTTGTCTAGTTTCTTCCTCTCCATTCTCTATCTGTTGGATTAAGTGTCTAGTTCCTTTCTCAATCTTTTTGGGAGGCGAGGGAATAGAGTTGGATTTCTGATTCTAGGTAAAAACAGTTTATACTATTATTATTATTATTATTATTAGCTCCTTCTTATTAATCCTTATCCAGTTGGAACAATAACTGGTTTTATTAAATTTAGTGTTTTTAGTGCTGATAGTGTAACGTTATATTTTCCTGTTTTTGATTAAAAAAAAAAAAAAAGGTTTAGGATGAGAGGCATGTTACAAACTTTAACAAGAGTTTACTAACTAATTATTAGAAAATTGTTTGCAATGGAATTTGAACTTAAATTTTACGAATTTGTATTGATTTATACTTTACATAGTTCAAAGTCATAAATTTTGATTATACCAGTTAAAACTTTCCAATTAAACAAGTATGAGCTATTGTGACTATGAAAGGAGAAATTATGTGATAAGCATTGCTTTACACAAAATGGTATTAACACTTATTCTGAGATGGACAGTCTGGCTGTATTTTTGCCAGGTGCATTGCAGACAAATGTTTAGACAAACGTAGATGGGTAGCAATTGTTATAAAATTCCGTGTCATTTTTCTTGATCCAAGAGGGATATTTTGTTCGTGAAATAAACAAAAAAAAAAAGACTCCACTCGAATATCGGAATAAGCGTTTTGGATATACTGCCAATGGACTAGCTAGTGGAGATTTAGAAAGGGTTTAAGGGGTAGGGTATGTTACTTCATTATTTGCAATGCTTTGAAATTGCGCATCTTACCAGCTTCTCTCTTCCATCGAACTGCCCAGTTTCAGTATTTACATTTTTTCGGGATGTGAGTTTGGAAATAACTTTGCCTTCTTTATATATATATATATATATATATAATTATACGTATTTCATATATCCTTTGACCTATGAGGACTTATAAATGTGTATAGAAAAACTAAATTATAATTTATTTGAAAGATTATCGTTTATTTATTTTAGTTAATAAGTGAATAGAATTATTTGATAAATTAAAATAAAAAATTATAGTTATTAAAAAAGTAAAATTATTTAAAGTAGTTAGTTGTTAATAATTTTTATTTTTAATTTTAATTTTTTAAATAATAATATTTATTTCTCTACACACACTCTTTTTTATGTTGTCTTTTTTTTTTTTTTTTCTGTTATTGTTTCCTCTCGTCCCTTTTCTGTTCTTCTGGTTTTGTTTATTTATTTAAATAATTTATTAATAATAAATTTAAAATAAGTAAATTAAATTGTATTTAATCTTAATATTATATTAATAAATCAACTCATAATTAATAAAGTTTTTTTTATGGAAGTGTTGCACGTTAAGACGAGTTCTTTCTTAAGCAATTTCGATGGTGTACTTTCCAATAATGACATCATACCAGTGTTTTGAGAAGTATAACGAATTGGACAGTTCGACTGCTCGGACGGTAAACTGGTTTCCATAAGAGGCTGGTTGTCATGCAAAAACATAAATTTTACAATATTGTTGGATGTATGTATATTTATTTATTTTTGTTTTTTAAATAAGATAAAAAAATATATTAAATATTATTAATTATTTATTACGCGATTTCTTTTATTTTTATTTATTGATTTATTTTATTATTTTAATTTATTAATTAATATTTGAATTAATAAATATTACAAATAAAAATTTAAAAGAAAGAAAAGTACGGAAAAGTTGTATCGTTATGATACTCTTTTAATATCAAAAAATAAAAAACAAACAAAAAACCGTATCATCGCGAGATAAATTTTTAAAAATTAGTATATATTGATAAATATTTTTGTATTTAATATATTAAAAAATTTAACATTAATAATCTAGAATTAATGAATTAATTTGTAATGAGATTTTAATGTAAAATAATATAATTAATGAGACTTAAACTTTAACCTATATATCATTGCGGAGGATAAAAAGGATCATCATGCGTATTGTTATCATTACTTTTAACATAGTATTCTTATTGTATTGTTATCATTACTTTTAACATAGTATTCTTATTCTGATCTTTGAAAATGTTTGTAGAATAAAATAACTACATAAATAACAATACCAAAATAAAGAACTGTAAAATAAAATCCCTATATAAGTTATTTGTATGGAAAATTTAATTATAAGTTATTAGGTAGAGTCTATTTATAAAAAAAAGAAATGATTTGTATACATTAAATTTCATTTATTTTTTTGAAAAAAGGGGAAGGAAATCGGGTTGCGGATGTCGGTGTCCATTTCTTGTCTTATCCTCCAGCTTCGGATGCATTATTCTCTTTGCTGTGTGCTGATGAAATGCGGATTACTTTACACCAAATTCCCAGGGAGGATTTGAGGGACACCAACAGTACCATCTAACCCAAAATTAGCAAGCCGGTTAGCTCCTCTGTTACCTTCTTTATTTGATGCTATGCTGTACCCAGTTCGGTCAAGCAAACTTCAGATTTTCCTCTACCAAATTGGCTCTCCTTTGCAGCTTACTTTCAACAGTTACTCCCAGACAACCATGTTCCCAAGCCATCAAAGACACCCCAACCCCAAACTTCAGAACGAAGGCTCTTGTAATCCCAAGCACCATTTTTCTGTGACAGAAATTTCATTAATATTTATACACAATATATGTATAAACTAAAAAAATATTCTTACTAGATCTTAAAAATATTCTTAATTAAACACATTCTTTTTTTTAATCAGAATTAAAACGCATCCTTTTACACTATAAATTTTGGACTAATAAAATAGGATAATGTCTATTCAAATATTTTTTTTTTTTGAAAACAATTATTTAATTTTATATTTAAATAAAGTTACAAATAAGGGAAAAATAAAAGAAGGATGTGAAACACTAAACATTTATCCCTCTTCTCCATCTGAGAGACTTCAATCTTTTTCGCTTTTGTCTCTCTGTCCTTTGATTCTCAGCATGAATTAATAAATATATTAATCCCTATCTCTTTCTTCATATCGTGTCAGTTTCTGATGAAGAAATGTGAAGAATGATCTTGGCCTAAGCTAGTGTCCGGAGCGGAACCTGACAGTCGAAACGCGAAACTACTCCTGGTAGAGTGTACAAGTTCAGCTACAAATGGGGTCCGAGCAAAATCGATTTCCTCAGCCGGAACGGGTATCTCTCTCCCGCTAACACATCCTACTTTTAGTTTATTATTATTTTTATATTTATGTTTGAATTATAATTATAATTATAATTGAATAAAATAGACTTCGGCGAGGGAGAGAAGGGTATCGGGGTTAGATCTGAGCACACCTAAAGCCAGTTTTGCTTGTTTTTGGATCGGGGTTACTTTCCTGTCTTGTTCAGGACTGTTTTTACCCATCGAAGCTTATGCCATTCTCAGATTTCCCATCGGACTACTGCAATTGCATTTACAATTATGTTACATATACATCTATTACATTGTGGACGGCACCAAACTCCAATAGTTCTCAATGATTTTGGCCTTCTTAAACGCACATTTCTGCCCACCTGAACAGATCTGATCGGTGAATTAGTAGTTCTGCAGAAGTAACTGCTTTAATTCGCTTATTTGTTTTACGATTGTCGAGAAAAAAGTTAGATCCATAGTCTTGCTTTTCCCCCCTATTGTTGAAAAGGAAAATGAAACCCATTGGACTCAATGGTTATAGTTACTCACTAAAGATGAGATTTTCTTTTATGTATGGGCTGTTGCCTGTTTGTTTTTTTTTTTCTGACATTAGGTGAACCTTTGATTTGACTCGGGTATGAGGAATTCCCTACGTTGAACCCAGACCCAACTGTAGTGTTAGTAATCCTATAAAATATCTGGGTGTGATAGAAAGCAAACCTGATGTCTTCTAGTGTTATTAAACGGATTTTGTCGTCTGTTGTGTGTCTAGTCATACAAAGCGATCTTGGTGGAAATTTGGAAGCTGACTGTCTTGTCGTATAACCTGTAGTATTCATTGCTAATGAAAACGGCTCATTCTGAGATGGATACTAAGCTAGATGAATGCTTGTTTTAGTCAAGATCTTCAAAGGTGGGCATGTACTCAGTATATGATTATATAGTTTATATGGTATCAAGCAAGTGTAAGTCTCACCCAAGAAAGGGCATGAAGATGAAACTGGCATTTTCTTCGAATGAGTCATACTGCAACATAAATTAATTTTCCTTTTGCCCGTGGACTGAAAACTACTCAGGTGGTATATTATGGTAACTGGGACCATTAATTGAGAACATTGTGGAGAGGGAACCGGGATGGTTGAATTTTTCATTGTGCTTTCATATCGAGAATAAAAAATCTATAATTAAAGAAACACCTGATCTCAGATTTGTTTAGCGTGGTCTATTAAAAAGCCATATATAACTTTTAATAATATACTAAAAATTTGGGGCTTGTTTGCTTCAGTTGTTTTTTTTTTTCAAGTGAAAATGAAAAAGTCATTTGAAAATATGTTTAGTTCAATGAATAGATATAAATAGAAAAAAAAAATATTTTCAGTGTTTTTAGAAATGACTAGCAATAGTTTTGTAATTTCATTGACTTTTTTTAATTCTTATAAGAAATGACTAGGGGTTCAATAAAATTTATTGAATATGATTGTTGGGTATTGAATTAATATGAATGAAGTCAAAATGAATATGAAAACAGACAGAATGAAAATATGTAAGCTTAATAAACCAAATAGACTCTTGTATGCCATTTGTTTTGCTTCAAGAGTAACTCATCAACAGAATAAGTAAACAATCCTAACTTCTTTACCCTTGATACCAAGGAAGGGACTTATGATGATTGGGTGTCAGTATATGAAAACAGCAATTTTCTTTTCAGAGTTCAAGCAAGTTTTACATTCCTGTCACGGTCCTGTTTCTATCTTTTATTTTTGATTAAATTATTTTCAAATTTTTTAGTAGTTTAGCTTTTTCTTTTGAGAAAGGTTATAATCCTTGGCTTATATTGGCAGCGAAAGAGATGGGGAGGATGCTGGAGTGCATTCTCTTGCTTTGGTTCACAGAAAGGTGGAAAGCGCATTGTGCCAGCATCTCGCATTCCCGAGAGCAATGGGTTAGCTGCCCAGCCAAATGGACCTCAGGCTGTTGTGTTGACCAATCAAGCCACAGCACTAGCTCCTTCCCTTCTAGCCCCACCTTCTTCACCAGCATCCTTCACTCATTCTGCCCTACCTTCAACAGCACAATCACCTAGTTGTGCCCTGTCATTATCTGCCAACTCACCTGGAGGGCCTTCTTCCACATTGTTTGCCACTGGACCATATGCTCATGAAACACAACTGGTGTCTCCTCCGGTCTTCTCAACATTCACAACTGAGCCATCTACTGCTCCTCTCACACCTCCACCTGAGTTGGCTCATTTAACCACTCCGTCTTCTCCGGATGTGCCTTTTGCACACTTTCTTTCGTCTTCAGTGGATCTCAAAAACAGTGATAAGACTAACTACGTCACTGCAAATGATCTTCAAGCTACATATTCACTCTACCCTGGAAGTCCTGCCAGTAGCCTTTTATCTCCAATATCTAGGAACTCTGGTGATGGGTTATCATCTTCTTTTCCTGAGCGAGAGTTTTGTTCCCATTGGGATCCATCACTATCTCCCAAAAATAGAAAATACCAAAGAACGGGGTCCGGGAGGGTGCCTGGGCATGACACAAATGGGGTCAAGATGGCATCTCAGGATACAAATTTCTTCTGCCCTGCTACGTATGCTCAATTCTATTTAGACCAAAATCCTCCATTTCCTCATAGTGGTGGAAGGTTAAGTGTTTCCAAAGATTCAGATGTGCAATCTACTAGTGGAAATGGACATCAAAGTAGGCATGCTAAAAGTCCTAAGCAAGATGTGGAAGAAATAGAAGCCTACCGAGCTTCTTTTGGTTTCAGTGCAGATGAAATCATCACTACCACTCAGTATGTGGAGATTTCCGATGTAACGGAGGACTCCTTTACTATGACGCCATTCACCTCTAGTAAGTCAACTAGGGAAGAAAGTGTAGAACCTCCTTTGATGAGTGAAGAATTTAAAGCGCAGCAGACACAAGCAGAATTGCAGGAACTGAAAAGCTTTTGATTAGAATCAGATCCTATTGGGAAGGAAGGACACCGTCGAGTTCCAATGATATGAAGGTATGCTGTGATTACTTGATCCAAAATATGATAGTTCCATTACTTGAGGAGCAAGGAGGTGAAAAAAGAGAGATAATTCTGCCCACCCCTGTTTTTTTTTTGGGGGGGTGGGGGGGAGAGAGGAGAAAGAAGCTTTTTAATTAACTTTTCGTTGGGTGCGATATTCTATATATGATATTCACTACAAAAACTGGAGATTTGGTTTGGTCTACGTAATATTAACCGGTTAAGGTTATCACTGTTTTTCACGGGTGATATGTCCCGCATATTGATGTCTTTGTTTATTCAGCATGTGTAAGTGCTAGAAAACATCCAAAGCCTGAAAAAGATGGATGATGATTTTGTGGAAGAGTGGGTGGATGCACGTAGGCTCAACTCATTAGGATGTTTTTGCCTTAGCTTTTTCAAAGCGTTTAAGCAAAAATATTCCTTTCTTGCATGTCTCAGATCATAAATCTCAAAGGCATTGTAGCCACTGCTCCGGACTAAGTATGTCAGATAACTATGTTACAATAGATTAAGGGGATGATCCTCTTAAATAGGGGGTCACCCAGAATCAGCAGGAAATATCAGGTGGTTTGTCTTGCTCTGATGTGACTATAGGAGGGGAAGAAGCTTACAAGAAGGCCAAGGAAATGCCATTTGGCATGACTAAGAGCTAGGGAATCAGCACGATAGGTTTGTGAATTTGTCAGTTCTCCCGTGTATTAATTTGCAGCTGTTTTTACTTTAAGAAAGAATGAAACAAAGAAAGAAAGAAACCAAACTCAAGGTTGTTTTCGTAGATGGAATGATCTAACCAAGATTTAACCGATTACCTCCCTTGGGTGTTTGACCTGATCAATGAATGTAATCTCGTATTTCTTCCAGTGGAGTTGCAACTGACAAGTACAGCTTCATGTTGAGTGAATGCAATTTGACTTAAGTTTATTCTGGATGTAGCTTCATGATGCATATTCTATGCTGGCTGATAATTTATAAATATGAATTTGAAGATTCTATTGAAAGAAGGAAGATCCACAAAAGGAACTTCGTAAGACAAATTTTTGACTTTTGGAGATCCGTAGTACTTAAAACTACATAATCCTTGGCAAGTTGAGTCTTAAGACTCACAAAGGCAATGGCGAGCCTTCAAACTTAAGAAGTGTTTACAGAAATATTCATGGATTACATACTAACAGGATCCTGGACAGCTAAGATCTGATTTTGATATCACGAAGAAGCTTACTTCTCATTAAAAATTTATATAACATTTTTAGTTTAAGGGATTGATTCCATTAAGATGCATACAACTTTCAATACAATTAAATTGAAGGTTTTAATATACCGTAACTTTTTCCAGAGCTTGTGCCTTGGATGCTTGTGACCCATGACCAGTAAGGTATCCTTGAAAGGTGTCATGACGAAAATTAACAAGACCGAAAAGGGAAATACGCAACTAGAGTTGCTCTAGATGCCAAATCTTAGTACCCAAACCCTAGTACCCAAACAGACAAACCCTAACACCTAAACTATGGCAGACAAATACAATCAACTAAACATTGCTGCACAAACCCAAGAATACAAACCCTAGCACCCATACTCTAGCGACCCCTTTGACACCCCTATTTCCTGTCTCATAGATGAGGGTAAGCCTTCCTAGCATAATATATTTGAGGTTCACTGCCATGGACTCACTAGGGGAGTGACCCCAACTCCGAACTAGTGAGGTGCCATGGGGATGAACCTTGAAGGCGGTTCACTGGTTTCATCTTTCCATGGACTCACTAGGGAAGTGACCCCAACTCCGAACTAGTGAGGTGCCATGGGGACGAACCTTGAAGGCAGCACTCACCCTCATCCGTTAAAGCACTCCCAGAGTATAACAAAAGTAAAACTAAATAAACCATGTCGTAAGCACAGTTGTGCTTGACCTTTGTATTCTTGCATCTTGGGTCGTTACATTCTCTCACCACCATTTCATGCACGCCCTCGTGCATGGCGGTGTTGTGGCATTTTGACTTATTAGAGTTGCCCGCTTCAATCCACATGGGCTTACCAGATTTTATCCACTCGGCTTTGCAGCATTCATTCTTGGCTAAAACTTCACATTGGGCTTACCAGCTGGTGGACAAGTACTCGGCAAGTTTCACATTGGGTGAGTCTTTCATCTTGACATGCCACCGCACCTTGGGAGCATCTGCCACTCTTACCATTCATAAAATTTCACCCACCGTTTAGTCCACAAACTTCACGTTTAGCACAACGTCTCTTGTGTAGCGTCTTAAGGACCAACGTCCTTTGATACCACCTGTTAAGACCTTGGGACTCCTTGTGCACTTAGAAGAAGCACATGGGGAGCCAGCTTGTGAGAGAACATACAAATAGACCGATACTACTCTAAACCCAAAACCTTAAGGCATTGAGTTAATAGGTCTTATATACTTATAAGTCTCTCACAAGTCTCAATTTCTTCCAATGTGAGAGATCTTTTCTATTCTCAACTCTAACTCACACTTGTATACCACACAATCTCCCCCTCAAGTGAGTCTCCCAACACATTGGGCTTTGACCTTCTCCTTTTAAGTGGACTTCGTAAGAACTCCAATCCCACATATGAGCCACCATTAGCCAACACTCACTGACCAGTCCCTAGACACCTTAGACGCCTTTGCTTTGATTTTCATAAGGTCACTAAGCAAACCTATCCCATTCCATTTGGTTTTTACGGGCTCACCAAACAACCACTTGGTTTTGTGGGCTCTTCGAGTACGGGCTTACCGGCAGTAACCCATCGCCTTGGTTATAGGGGGATCACCAAGCAACTGAAAAAATCCACCACCACACTTCCGTCCCTAGCCGAACCATCGGCTCTAATACCGAGTAACCAAACCCTAAAACATAAACTCTAGCAGCCAAACCTTAGAACATAAACTTTAGCAGCCAAAACCTAGCAGACAAACACATGTAGCTAAACCCTGACACACAAAGAAAACCCTCGTGTTATGAAAGCCGGTTGGGGATTCGAGGGATTTGAGTGGGGGACCCTTGAGTCTTTGTAAGTGTGGTAAAGGATTGCTTCTAGAAGGCTGTGAAGTGGCGGAAGGAGTTAGAGTTCTTTCTTAATTCTATCCTTTTTAGGGTTTCTGGTAAGGTTTTATATTGGTATTGGGTATGGGATTGGACTTGCGTTCAGGCCCATACGCAAGGCCCGGTGGGTTAGAAGGAGAGGTCCACATCACCTCGCACACAAACTTCTAAACCCTATCAGACAAACATGAGAAGCGTAATCCTAGCACAAAAAGCTTAAAAATGCAAACCCTAACACCCATGCCCTAGTAGAAATAAACAAGCAATCAAACCCTAGCACTTAAGGTTTAGAAAATCAGAGACACTCGAGGTTTTTTCAAGAAATTCTCATACTCGGAAGAATAAATTCAGCTGAAGATGTTTTCCATAAGATTGCATTGCTTCTGTTATTTGTTGTAAACAATGAAAAATAATTGATCTTGTTTGATGTAAAAAAGAAGACAAACTCTGTCTTCATTTTCCTAACAAATGATCTTTGATACGATTCCTAAAGTAAGAAAGTTCTTGGTCTTGCTAATAAAAGAAAGAGGGTTTTGGTACTTTCTTTAGAGAAGATATAATTTCTATGTACCGCTAGAGTAAATGACTAAGATAGAAAATGACTCACCAGACGTGCAAGACGGAAGTCATTCTCTGCGTTGTAAATGCCATGTTGTATTTGATTGTAGAACATTGGAACATAGATACAAAAGGATCTTGAATATGCAAGTTCTACAATTCTCATGGATGTTTCCTCAAGATATATATATATATATATATATATATATATATATATATATATATATATATATATATATATATATATATAGAGAGAGAGAGAGAGAGAGAGAGAGAGAGAGAGAGAGAGAGAGAGAGAGAAATCAAACTCCAAGCACCACACTGGATACTGGAGCCTTTTTTTTTTTATGTGAATATTCTCGATAAACTGCTCTATTGATCATTTAGGTATGATGAGCTGTCGTATATTTATGTTTTAGTTATATTGGCTTCATAGTATGTGTTAAAAGGTCTGGAAATCTGAAATGGCTAGTACTCTCGCACAGAGGAAACGCATGGTTGAAGCACCAATGCAAGTGATGGAAATTTCTTGATGATGAAAGGTGAGTTTCTCTTTTTAGTCATTTTGTGGTTCTCTTATGTTCCATAGGGATCCCTGATTCTCTTTTAGCAGAATGATGGAAAGAGTGTAAGAGATGAGAGAAAAAGAGAGTGAGCTGGAATATTGGGAACCACTGAAAGAGAATGAGGGGAGAGGGGAAAGCCATCGGTGATTCAATGAGCCTTCTACTTAGAGTTTCTTTGAAGGGAATTTTCGGAAATTTCTGCTCAGCTTTAGGTGTGAGAAATAGGATATAGGTATAAAGTTTGAAAATTTCAAATAGAGAAAGGATCGATTAATTGCCGTAACTCCCACAGCTTTAGTCGTTGGCTCTGGTAACAACCTTAGCTACGACTTTCTTCTTTTCTTTTTGTCGTGTTAGGAACACTCGGAGCTTGGTTTTTGGGGCGAAAAATGGGTTTCGCCGATGATTGATAGTGCTTCTAGCGAGTGGGTTTTCTCTGGAAGTGGTGGATCTGAAGTGGGTTTGTATAAAGATGGTAGCTTGTTCTATGCTAGACATGTTTCTTCTGGGAAGTGGAACAACCGGTGACCCCAAGGGAGTGTTGATATGCAATGAGATCAGTATTACGCTCTTTGCTAGGGTTAAGCGACTGTAAATGAACAAGTAGTTATCTTCTCTAACTCCTGAATCTCATGTGAAATGATGAATGTAATGATCTATGGATACTTTTTCAGTTTTAGGATGATGAATTTTTGGCTACCTTTTTACGTGTTTCCTAACCTGCTTTCCTTTTCCTGTTTCACAGTTGACTAATAACGACGTATACCTCTCACATCTTCCCCTTGCACATATATTCGATGGGGCTATGAGGAGCTATTTATGTTGCCTCAATAGGTTTCTGGCGTAGGGTGAGTATGGGCTAAATCTTTCTTTAATGAAGGAAGCTTGAATGTGAAAATAATTTATGAAATTTATTAAGGATGTCAAATTATTATTACTAATTGAAGACATTGGGGAGTTAAAACCCTCTACTTTTCGTACTTCTCGTGTGCTTGATAGAGTGCATTCAGGTGAACTCTTCTTGCAAACAAGACTGTTAGATGATTTGAGTAATATCAAATGATCTAAATGATTAAAAAAAAGAAAGAAGTGTGATGATTTCAATTACAACCCATTGATTACATAAAATCCTTATTTAAGGAATTAGAGTTTGGGGGTTAGGGTTTAGGTTGGGTTTGGTTTTGTGGCTTGGGGTTTTAAGTTTTGGGTTTCGGGTTTGGTATTTGGGATTTAAGCTTTTAAAGGTTTAGGAGTTGAGGGGTTAGGATTTAAAGTTTAAAGTTTAGGATTTGGATTTTGGGTTTTGTAAGTTTGGGGTTTGGGCTGTGAGGTGTGTGGTTTAGAGTTTAGAAGTTACGATTTAAAGTTTACAGTTTAACACTTTGACGCAAGGGGCATTTTCTTATTCTAGAGTTTCACATGTATATCTTGTGTAGGTATCATTTTTCTCGGGTTGCAATAACTTTTGGCACTAACCATTGACCCTCCAATTTGTCAAGTTTTAAGTTGTCGATGTGTTATTGACTACTTTTAGCAACGAAGTCTTTCTCTGCCACAAATATTCAATTTATCAGTGTGTTATGAAGCATAATGATTTATTCTGGGTGAAGTAATGTATTTTATTTTCTAGTGGATAATTATCTCATATATTGGAATTGGAATTGGAATATATTATTGCACTTATAAGAAAATAATAGAAAGATAAGAAATAGAACAAAGAAAAAGAATGAATTAGAAGGAAATAGCCAAAATAAAACACCATGAAATCTTCTGCAATTATCATAACGGAAGCTTCATTAAGGATGGTACAGTTATGTTGAAGATTGTATTTCGGCCGATGATTAACCAGCAACGGGACTGGAGTACTTTGTAGGACACCACTATTTGGTTTATGTGGAAATGAGTGAATTTAGCGAAATTCGACAAAGGCTTTGTAAAACGTGATAAGAAGTGTGCATAAATTTTTTTTTAAAAAATTGGTTGAATATTATGTGAAATATGTCTTTATATGTCAGCTTAAAATAAATTCTGATAGTGCTTTTAAAAGGAATCCTGGCCTCTATGCTAGTACCGAATTAAATACACACCAGGATGTATATCTTAAAAACAAGAGCTACCTCAGTCTATCTTTCTTTAGGTCCCCACTCAAATGAGAATCTTATATTGAGGCAAGAGGTCCCTAGCTTCACTTAGTCTCACTTCCATCTAAAGAAGATAACATCAACAGTAAGAGACAATAGTAAACATCATTACTAAGTAAATCACAAGTCAAGTAGAAAAGACTGACTTATTTAAATATGCAACCAATAACATAAACAATAAGGCCTTTACGGAGAACTAGTTAGTATTACAAATAACTGCTTATTTAATTGTCATAAGAAAATTACATCTGCTATTTAAAAACTAAATGATGCTTGATTCCCCTCTCCTTACTACATTGATTGCTTCATTAACCACAAGGGCAGCATTTAAGATCTAGTAACCTTTAATCAAAAGTACTCTTTAAGTCTTTAAAATGATAGATTTCAAAATATCATTTAACGCAATGGAATTTTTCAGCTAAAATAGAAATCAGTCTAATACATATCTTGAGCTTATAACAACTCTTTAAATGTAAAAACTAAAAGTCTATCATTATTCTTATATATTTAAAGCATTCAAATGAATATTAAAATGTACTTGCAAGTCATCTAGCTCACCAAATGAGAATTCTGGAATATCTATATGGCCCATGACTAACTTCGTTTCTTGTATGATTCATTCCCCTGATCCCATTTGCCAATTGGCATGGTTTGTGCAAAGAGAATAGATCTTAATGTCCAAAAACAATTGACCAAAAGTTAACAAGAATGGTTGAAAGCAAACTAACCTTAGACTTTAATGTCAACTCATAAATGTAACTAACACGTTTCTTGTTTCAAACTATTACCATGAATGCCTAGAGATTAAATGTTGGTTTGATATGTTGGAAAGAAAAGGAGTGGATTTTACATTCTTTTATTTTACATTATTTGGTAACTTCAAGATAAATTTTATTTTCTAAAAAAAAATCCAACTTTTATTTTCTTTCAACATTGAGTTATTTGTTTTTTTTTTTGATAAATACTGTTATAGTTTTTTCATATTCTAATAAGATGGAGATATTTTTTTTGGAAGTATTGTTATTTTATTTTATAGATTTCCATGAGATTTCTTTCTTTTGTTTTTTGTTTTTTTTTTGTTGATACAAATAACTTTATTGTTATTATATAGTTTTATTGTCTTCGTATGTTTGAGTTGTGTAATTATCTAAATTTAAATAACTATTATATAAAAAATGATATATAATGCTAGTGTATTTTTTTTAATTTTAAATTTAGTATGAATATTAACCATAAAATCTCATAGTAATTAAGTTGAGAAGTGGGGATATTTTTTTAAGTTTAAAAATGAAGGAAAAATTTGTACTTGCACAAAAATATATATTTTGTTCTTTTATTTTTTGTGTAAATCAAACATTATAAATAAAAATAAATTTTTTCCTTTCTATTGCGTTCCAAACAAATTAAAGGTTATTATTTTTCATTTTATTTATTAAGCTCATTTTCTTTTCAATCTTTTGGTTTATTTCCTTTTCTCTCTTTCCTTTCCATTACTCTATATCAAACGGACCCTAAAGATAATATGCATTCATTAGATATAGAGAAAAATTTATTGAAATCCAAACTTTCCTCTTTTTGACACGCATTATCATATAAACATGAAGTATAAAATAGGCACGACAAAGTAAGAATACACTTTCAAATAAAACTTTAGTTTAAAATAAGCCCATATACATCCCCAAAATATAAGTAGAAAGCATGGTTCTAAACAAAGAAAGAAAGCAAGAAGGAAGGAAAGAAAAAAAGAAAGAAAGAATGAAGAACTTCACGGGAAGCAATTTTCAACGTCTATAAAAAGAGTGGAAATCCTAATTTCTTGACCATAATCTTAAGATTTAGAAGGAAAGACCTACTATCTAATAATTAACAAAAATTTGTTGGTTCACACTAGAAGATAAATCAATTATTTGACAAAAAAAATGAAGGATTGGAAATAGGAGATGCGTTGAAAGTTTGAAAATGTCGATACAGAAAAGACAGAGGGTCAATTCACTGCTGTAGGTCCCACTGTTTTAATTCTTGGCCTTGGTAACAACTTTAGCTATGACTTCCTTGTTTGTTTCTGTAGTGTGAGCTTTTTTTTTTTAATTCAATGCTCTTCTGGTATGATATAAATCATGGTCTTCATTAATGGACGTTTGGTATTTGTGAAACACGAATCATGGGTGATTTTGTCATTTTTTTGTCATTCGTTTTGATATATGACTCCTATGGTTTCTTTGTTTTACTGGTGTTCTGTAACTTCATTTAGTGATAAATCTGCGTTATTTGTCCTTTATGATTGACTGAGTTGTCATTTCCACTCTTTGTATGAATGAACATCTTGACTTTACGTATTTTTTGCTCATGGAATGGATGTATTGGTTAAATGTAGTATTAGTGAATGGTACTGGGCGTGTTAGGTTTATGCATGCTGGAATGGTTTTTTGTGAAGTTCTTGTTTGGTAGCAATTGGAAATTTCCTTTTCTGGCATAATGCTTGCTTCCGTTCGGGTTTTATTATTCCCCTATAGAAATTGTTGCCAATTTGCTGTCCAATATTTAGTTTTAGGAGGAAATAGTGAAGAAAGATTTTAGGGTCTTAAGATCATTGGGATCTAAAATTTAAGGTTTAAGATTTTAAAATTTTGAATTTTAAATTTTAGAGTTTATCATTTATGAATTAAGATTGAGGATTAATTAAATAATATTTATGTTTTAATAAATATAAATAATAAAGAATAATAAGATAAAAGCGTATTTTTTCCCATTATTTACTCATCAAATAAATGTTAATCATATTACGACTAGAGTTTAAATGGTGTGATTTTTCGGCGTTAACCCACTTTAATCTCACCTCCATCTCGTTCCGTTGCTTCTTTCTTTCTCAAGCTCTTAT